>OY540836.1:7500-1398511 GCA_961205895.1 Mythimna pallens
CAAATTGGGTTCATGAAACCCCCTGATGCTAGATTAAGATCTAGGACTTAAGATTGGACCAAAACTGATGACGCCAAACCGACTCTACATAGAGCTTTGCAAATTCTCATGTTGAAGCGGCAGTCCAAGACATCTAAAAGCAAGACTTCACTTGACCGGTTCTATTGAACTTAAAGGCTGACCGTATTAACTTAGAGGATACAACTTAATATTTACGGGAGATCCAAACGATCTTAAGCGCACTTTTATTTTTTTTATATACACATTTACTTTTTACACGTTTATATTTATTTTACACCTTTTGTATTACTGACACATATCTCCAACATGTTTGGAATGAGGACCCCATTAAAAAAGATGGACAGTGAGAAATCACCACCTAAACCCAGAACATCACCTCCGACGAGTGTTCGACGCAGTATCGGAGAATGGGAATCTGTTAAGCCCACTAGCACAAATCCTACTCTCCCCTCATCCAACAAGACAGTACAGGCTGGCCCTTCAAAAGTAATACGGAAATCCTTAGAGTTGCAGGAGAATAAAACCCTCTCCACGCACTCGAAAATGACAGAGGACCATACGCCGCCAAAGTACGCGGATCGATCGACAGAAGCTAGGGCCTGTTTAAACAAAGCAAAACTCCACTTAAGTAGTTCAAGGAACACTAAGACGGAAATAAAAAACGGCATTACGGAAGCTCTAGACCGGCTTTATCAGCTAGTAAAAGAAGCTGAAAAGGAAGCCAAAGCAACAAGCTTAGATGGGGAGAAGGAAAAGGCTTTACCATTTCCCACTGCCACCACTTACGACGCTACTTTTTCGATCAATGCCGAGCAAAGTTTCTTGGTAGCAAGAATCCAAGAACATTCGAAGTTGTTACAGGAAAACAGCAAAAAGATGGAGGAACTGAAAGCCACGATGGAAGAGAAAATGACGACAACGTACGCGAGTGTAACTGCGACTCACAGCGGAAAGGCGAATCCAATGCGAAGTACGCTGCACTCAATTGTAGTTACCTCAAAGGACGACACAGAAACAGGGGATGAGGTTCTGGATAAAATACGAAAGGCGGTGGATGCAAAGCAGGGATGGGTCAAAGTTGAAAAAGTAAGAAAGGCAAAAGACAGAAAAATTATAATGGCTTTTCAGACTAGGGAAGAAAGGAGCAAAATTAAAAATAAATTGGAAGGAGAAAGAAAGGACCTCAATGTCGAGGAAATGAGAAACAAGGACCCGCTACTGATCCTCAAGAGCGTTCTCTCTGTTAATTCAGATGAGGACGTTCTCAAAGCAGTGAGGAATCAGAACAGGGATGTATTTCGTGACCTCGACAAAGAGGAGGACAGGTTGGAAGTTAAGTTTAGGAGAAGAACTAGAAATCCGCATACTAATCACATTGTGGTCAGCGCCTCACCGACCATCTGGAGAAGGGCCACAGCAGTCGGATGCTTGCACGTGGACCTTCAGCGCGTTAAGGTAGAAGACCAAACCCCATTGGTCCAGTGCACGCGCTGTTTGGGCTACGGGCACGGCAAACGGTTCTGTAAGGAACCAGCCGACTTATGTAGTCATTGTGGTGGCCCACATTTGAAGTCTGAATGTGCTGACTGGCTTGCGGGTGTTCCACCCAAATGCCAGAACTGCACAAGGGCTAAGATTGATGACGCTGACCACAATGCCTTTAATACCAATTGCCCAACACGCCGTAAGTGGGACGAAATCGCCAGGTCAACGGTAGCGTACTGCTAAGGGCACCCAGGGCAACCCAAACCTCTACAAGATTATACAGGCCAACCTCCAGAGGAAAAAGTTAGCAACAAACGAGCTCCTCTTGGAAGCCGTTAAGCGTGGAGTTGCTGTCGCTCTTCTCCAGGAACCATACGTGGGAGGAGCTAAGGTCATGAGGAACCACAGAGGAGTTCGAATCTTCCAGAGCACTGACACAGGAAGTGGGACTGTAAAGGCCGCAATAGCGGTCTTCGATCAAGATCTTACAGTCGTACAGTACCCCAAACTCACCACGAACAACATCACCGTGGTGGGAATCCAGACCAGTGTCTGGAAGATCACGCTGGTATCCTTTTATTTCGAGCCAGACCGGCCAGTAGGGCCATATCTCGAGCACCTCAAACGAGTCGAGGAAGAAGTTGGTTCCAGAATGTGGGTTGCTGGAGGAGATGCGAACGCAAAAAGTACCTGGTGGGGAAGCCTGTTAATTGATGGCAGGGGCGAGGAAGTGTCCGGAGTTCTCGATGAGCTGGGTTTAAACATACTCAACAGAGGGGAAATTCCGACCTTCGATACCGTCAGAGGGGGAAAACGATACTGCAGCCACGTTGATATTACAGCCTGCTCGACGGACATCCTGGACCTAGTGGATGACTGGAGGGTAGATGAAGGCCTTACAGGCTCGGATCACAACGGCATTGTATTTAATATTAAACTTCGAAGGTCGAAAGGCATTAAAATTAATAGAACCACGAGAATTTTTAATACTAAAAAAGCAAATTGGTCTGAGTTTCGTGTGAAACTCAGACAATTAATGCTAGACAATAAAATTAACCAAACAGAAATAGAAAAATTAAAAACAGTTGACCAAATTAACATAACTATTAACAAATACACAGAAATAATAAGAGAAGCATGTACCTCATCAATGCCTATTAGAAAGAACAAAGAAGTACTTACATTGCCGTGGTGGTCCGAGAAACTCGAGGGGATGAAGCGGGAAGTCGCCACCAGGAAACGCAGGATCAGATGTGCTGGACCAACCCGAAGATCGAAGGTCGTCGAAGAGTACCTGAAAAAGAAAGTTGAGTATGAAACAGAAGCAAATAAGGACATAATCGAGAGTTGGAAGAACTTCTGTGCCAAACAGGACAGAGAAGGGGTTTGGGAAGGGATATACCGCGTGATAGGAAGGACTAAGGCAAGGACAGAGGATCAACCTCTGGTGAAGGACGCCGTAGTGTTGGATGCGAAACGTTCAGTCGAGCTATTGGCCAACACATTTTACCCTGAAGACCACAAGGACAGTGATAGCGCATACCATCGCCTTATTAGGGAAAGGGCCGACACTGTGAATGCTGGAGAACACGATGACTCGTGCGATCCACCATTCACGATGACTGAACTGACGGCGGCGTGCAGGTCTTTTAACGCCAAAAAAGCCCCTGGAGCAGATGGGTTCACCGCCGATATTTGCTGTCAGGCCATCGGAGTTGCCCCCGACGTAGCCCTTGCCCTCCTCAACAGCTGCTTAAAATGCCACCACTTCCCTGACACTTGGAAAGAGGCGATTGTGATCGTGTTAAGGAAACCAGGGAAAGAAGATTATGGCAACCCCAAGTCGTACAGACCAATTGGCCTTTTGCCAATACTAGGCAAAATATACGAGAAGATGTTAGTGGCCCGCCTCAAGTTCTACTTGATCCCGAGGATGAGTACTCGCCAGTACGGATTCATGCCCCAGAGGAGCACGGAGGACTCCCTCTATGGACTAGTGCAGCACATACGCAGCAAACTCGAGCTGAAGAAAATAACAGTATTAGTATCACTGGACATAGAGGGAGCCTTCGATAGCGCTTGGTGGCCAGTCATAAGAGTCCGTCTGGCTGAGGAAAAGTGTCCAGTCAACTTGAGGAGGGTCATCGACAGCTATCTCAAAAATAGAAGGGTCAGGGTCAGGTACGCGGGTGAGGAGTTTAGCAAGGCCACAAACAAGGGTTGCGTTCAGGGTTCCATAGGGGGACCAGCATTCTGGAACCTCATACTGGACCCGCTTATAAAGAGCCTGGAAGCTAGGGGTGACTATTGCCAAGCCTTTGCAGACGATGTTGTGCTGATCTTCGATGGTGACAGTTCCCTGGAGATCCAGGGACGTGTCAATGCCGCTCTTGAACACGTTCGGGCGTGGGGGGTACAAAACAAGCTTAAATTTGCACCGCAGAAAACCAATGCAATGGTCGTTACACGCAAACTAAAATATGACACCCCACGCCTGAGCATGGGCGGGATCGACATTGCCATGTCCAAAGAGATCAAGATCCTGGGCGTCACCATCGATGAGAAGCTTACATTTAATACACACGTCGCAAATGTGTGCAGGAAGGCAATAGGAATCTACAAACAACTAGCCAAGGCGGCCAAGACCAGCTGGGGACTTCAACCTGAAGTCTTAAGAACAATATATGTGGCTACCGTAGAGCCGGTTGTTCTGTACGCTACCAGCGTATGGGCCCCGGCCGCTGGGAAGATAGGCGTCGCAAAGCAGTTGGGAGCAGTACAACGCGGAATTGCTCAGAAGCTGTGTAAGGCGTACCGAACGGTCTCGTTAAATTCTGCGCTAGTGCTGGCTGGGATACTGCCTCTCGACCTCCGTGTTCGCGAGGCGGCTTCACTATATGAGGCCAAGAGAGGGGTACCCCAGCCAGCTCTCGGTGACAGGAGGGTCGAGCAAGCTGCTTCGGCAATGGACGCCCCACACCCTGCAGAGCGAGCGGAGCTGGAGCTCATAAGTCTGGTAAACCAAGAGCAACTTGATGCCCAGAGCGAACTTGAGGTTCACATCTTCACGGATGGAAGCAAGATCGGGGGCAAGGTTGGAGCAGCACTCTCCATGTGGAGTGGTAATGCAGAAACCAAAGCCCTCAAGCTTGCTCTTCCACATTACTCCACCGTTTACCAGGCAGAGCTTCTGGCGATATGCGTCGCAACCAGGGAAATTCTGAAGCATAGTGCGCGATCGTTTGGAATCTTCAGCGACTCCATGGCGGCCCTCCAAACTATACAAAACTACGACCGACACCACCCACTGGCAGTAGAAGCAAGGGCCAATATAAGATCTCTATCCATCCAAAACAAGACTATGACCTTGTTTTGGATCAAAGCTCATGCGGGATTGGACGGCAACGAGAGGGCCGATGAACTAGCCAAACGGGCCGCTGAGGGCTCCAAGCGAAAGCCTGACTACGACCTGTGTCCGGTTTCGTACGTCAAACGATGCATTCGCACAGCAACACTGGACGAGTGGAACCGCAGATACGGGTCTGGGGAAACTGCTTCAGTGACTAAATTGTTTTTCCCGGATGCGGTGGCGGCTTACCGAATAATCAGGAAGGTCAAAATCAGCAACGTAGTCACACAAATCATGACGGGGCACGGTGGGTTCTCGGAATACTTGAATCGCTTCAAGTGTAAAGAGAGCCCATCGTGCATCTGTGACCCTGCAATGGATGAAACGGTGCCACATATATTGTTCAGCTGTCCTGTCTTCGATAGGGAAAGACTGGAGACCGAGCACACAATAAATTGCAAACTTGATGCAGAAAACATGTGGCAATTAATAGCGGGTAAAAACAGAGAAGTCGTATTGGAATACTGCGTTAAAATATGTGAAAAAGTTATAAAAAGAAATAAAAGTGCTTAAGCAAAAATGTTTACATAATATCATACACGATATTACTGTCAAGCATTGATCATAAAGTGTTTATCTGTATGAAAGCTAAATTTAAGTTGCCTAATGTATTAAGAAATAAGTTAGCATATAAGTTACCTGTTATAAAACTAATAAAGGAAACACCATGGTGCCTTCATGGAGACAAGTAGCGTAAGAAAGAAAGATATAATTAGTTATATGAATAGAAAAGATGATTGTGTAAATTAAAGTTAACGGAAATAGTTTAAGAAATAGAAATAAGTAAGAAAATATGGTTGTAAAAATTAGATAAAACATGAAATAGTATAAGAAATAGAATTTAGTAATGATAAGATACTTGTTCAAGAAAAATAAATAAATAATGTGTTGTTGTCTTACCCTAAAGAAAATATATAAAGTAACAGAACAGTAAAGAATAGAATAGATAGGAAGTAGAAGGGCGTCCTACCCTTAAAGAGAGAAAGTTGAATGAATGCAAGAAAGACAAAGTATGCAGAATGAAAGTGCGAGAGGAATAAAAGCGAGAACTAGTATGATTGCAGTAGTTGAGCATAGACTCCGATTATGTTGGAGATATAAGAGAATAAAAAAAAAAAAAAAAAAAAAAAAAAAAAAAAAAAAAAAAAAAAAAAAAACCTAACCTAACCTAACCTAACCTAACCTAACCTAACCTAACCTAACCTAACCTAACCTAACCTAACCTAACCTAACCTAACCTAACCTAACCTAACCTAACCTAACCTAACCTAACCTAACCTAACCTAACCTAACCTAACCTAACCTAACCTAACCTAACCTAACCTAACCTAACCTAACCTAACCTAACCTAACCTAACCTAACCTAACCTAACCTAACCTAACCTAACCTAACCTAACCTAACCTAACCTAACCTAACCTAACCTAACCTAACCTAACCTAACCTAACCTAACCAGTCTGAGTCCAACCGCGCTCGAAAACACCACGTTTTTGCGAGGCTCCGTACTTAAAAAATCTTTTTAGTGGTATTTTTTCGCGCTACGATATCGTGCAATATACCAAAAGTTGTGGTTTTTTGCCGTGCATGCGTGCGACCAAAAGTTCAGTGACGGAAAATAATGTGTGAAAACTTATAACAGAAAAACCAACAAATTTATGTTGTTGAGAATCTTTAAAGCCTCATAAGTCTACAAGTACATCGACGACCTACTTGTTTTCCGACATCCAAACCTGGGGGCTACCCTGTGACATCGTTTGAACCTACCTGGCTAGAAATCCACCAACGCATCACGGAGAAAAGTGGAAAACAATAAAAACATAACCTATATTTCTGACCACGAGGTTGTCGATCCCAGCGTCAGAGGAGGCTGGTTTTTTGACAGCTCAAGAAGATCTACAAGGACATTACGAAGAAGTCAAGAACTGAATTTTACCTCTTACGGAACCGAAGATATTCAGTTTAGTGTATCGGAACTTTAAGCTCCTGTACTGAAAATTCTTCAGGCAGGACCCCTCTTTTTTCTGGTGGATTTTGCTGCGCGCTCACCTGACGAAGACATCTAAATTAAGCTAAGATTTTTTGGACCTTTTTTGTTGGAAAAAACTAAATTTTTAATTTTTTTCTGGTTTTTCTAAAATTTTCTTTTATAAATTTCCGCAAAATTAAATTTTTTGTATTTAGCTTCGTAGATTAGTAATTAACACATTTTATTTAATTTTTTCCAAATTTTTATATTTAGTGACTTAGAAGATATTGAATTTTTTGTTAATTTCTTCAATATCTTATTAATATATAGGAATTATTATAATTTGAGTGCAAAATTGTATTTTAAACGTGTTTTACTTTAGGATTGAGTCCAAAGTCGCGTCCAATAGCTTTGAAATTGAACAAAATTGAACTTTCCGCCATTTTGGTTTTTATAGGTTGTAGCGTAAAAATATAAATATCTCCGAAGCTATTGGTCGTAGAAAACTCAGATTTTCGCATTGTTTAGTGAAACACACGTGCGGAGATAGCTCTTACATTTTCAGGCGTTTTTCAGGCCTGAAAATTTTTAGTCCTGAAACCGGTCTTGGCGGATAGGGGGCGTCTGGGCAGGTACTGCTTTCGAGACCGCAACTCTCTCCGACAAACGGTCGCGGAGTTACAGCCACTTGAGTTTGGCCTTTGACAGCTGGGAGGCCATTTTGAAATTCTTCGCCGCTTCATAGCTCCGGACTCTGGGGTCGTAGAGGGTTGCCGTTTTCGCGGGAGTATTTGTGGGGACGACCTCTGTCCGATCCACTAGGTTTCAGGTGTTTTGAAGCTAAAAATTTTCAGGATCCTGAAAACCACAAGACGGGACGGGGCTACCTGAGCCAAGCTGAATGAGCCCAGGCACGAGTGTTCTGCGGCCGCGGGTGGTGGAGTTATACCGAGTTGAAGTCTGGATTTGACAGTTCTCAAACTGTCAGATTAAATTTTAGACTTGGATAACTCCCGAACCGTGGGTCGTGGAGGACTCGGGTTTTTTCTGGGGGCATTGGCTGGCTCCGTTCTGTTCGACTAACGTGTAATTTAGGGAATACAGCACGGTAAATTATTTCTTCCCGAATCTTATCCCGAGGGATAAAGCTCCTCGAGCGCAGCCGGGAGAGCCCAAGCACGGTGGAAATCGGACAAGGGGTTCAGGAGAAAACCACTTTTAACCATTTTTGAGCGCCATCTTGGATTGGAAACCAAAATTTTAAACTCCTGTATCTCCGGAACCCTTTGGGCTAGAGCCGTGTTGTTTGGGTTTATTTGGAAGGGCTTGGGAAGAGCTATCTCTTGAACCGTAGAGACCGACTCTACATAGAGTCAAAAATTTTTTCGTGTTTTTCTTTTATTGTTGTTCTTTTATTTCACATTTATGCTCATAAGTACGTTGTGTGCACCCCCTTTTTGACAAAAGACACTATCCCCCTTTTACAGGGATATTAAAACAAATTCTGACGTGCCTAGACTGACTTTCTTGCTATCCCCCTTTTACAGGGATAGTAATAATTCCACATCCGTACTGACTTCTTCACTATCCCCCCTTTACAGGGATAGTCAAAGCACCAATCGGTGTTCTTAGGACTAAGTATTACTGATTGACGTTACCGACCGACTGAGCCCCCCTGAACATGCCTCTCGAACACACACCCCGCAAAATGACTACCAAGGTGACAGAGACTAGCTCTGCCAACCCACGGACTGAATCGGAGAGGGCAGGACCCTCCCCCGGCAAGTTGACACAGGCTCCCAGCGTACGCAAGAGCATTGGGGAATGGGAGAGTGGCAGGGGAGACGGATCAAAGACCGCCGCCTCTGCCACATTTCTTGTTTCACCTGGAAAGCTGACGCAGATCCCAGTGGCTCCCCCAAAGCAGATCCAGAAGGCCACGCGGCCCTCTGAAACCATCGCTAAACGACGAAGCTCTGTAGAGACTGCGAGTGGGTCGCCGAAGTTGGTGGTTTCTGCCGACAGAGTGAAAGAAGGTAGACTCTGGCTTCAGAGAGCGAAGACGCATCTTGGGGAGTCTCGCAATCTGAGGTCAGACATCAAAGCTGGCATCACTCAGGCGGTAGAGGCGATGTACCAGCTTATAAAAGATATGACAGCTGAAACCGGACCTGTAAACAAAATAAAAATTAGCCATAATGATAGGGAGGATAAAGGGTCCCAAGAGAGGGATATGGGAATTCAGGGAAAGACAATGGGAAGGGACGGGGAAGAATTAATTAAAATGTTGAAAATACAAGGGGAAAAAATTGACAAAACACAATTGGAAATAGTATCCCTGAGAGAAACCATCGCTTCACAGGTAGCCTCTCAAGCCTGTTCCTACGCGAGTGTGGCAGCAGCGCAGCCCAAAAGGCATACACCAGAAAGAAGCGCGCTACACTCCGTCACTATAGCGTCAAAAGACGATACTTACACTGGTGATCAGGTATTGAGCGAAATAAGAAAGGCAGTGAATGCTAAAGATGGTTGGGTAACAGTAGAGAGGGTAAGAAAGGTAAAAGATAAGAAGGTCATAATAGGATGTAGAACGGAAGAGGAAAGGAAAAAGCTTAAGGAGCGACTGCAGAGTGCAGACGGCCGCCTTATTGTCGAGGACGTTAAAAACCAGGACCCTATGCTGGTCCTCAAAGACGTGCTATCCTTTAATAGCAATGATGACATCCTAACCGCATTGAGGAACCAGAACAAGGATGTCTTTGGTGGTCTCGACAAGGGGGATGACCGAGTCGACGTAAAGTTCAGGCGTCGCGCCAGGAACCCGCTCACAAGTCACATCGCGCTGAGAGTGTCCCCTCAAATTTATAATCGAATGATGGACAGAGGAGCAGTGCACATAGATATGCAGAAGGTTCGGGTCGCAGACCAATCGCCGTTAGTGCAATGTTCTATGTGCCTCTCCTATGGACATGGCAGACGTTTCTGCAAGGACACTCTCCCTAAGTGTAGCCATTGTGGCGGACCACACTTGAGAGCGGAATGTGCGGATTACCTGGCGGCAGCACCACCAACTTGCTGCAACTGCATGGACGCTAAAGCAGAGAACGCTGAGCACAATGCGTTTAGCTCCGAATGCCCGGTGCGTAGAAGGTGGGAGGCACTGGCTAGGGCTAAGGTAGCGTACTGCTAAGGTTGTCACAAGTCGCTCCGGGGTAGGTAGCCCCACCAGAAGATATGCAGTAGCCCAGGCGAACCTCCAGAGGAAAGAGCTGGCAACCACGGAACTCATGATTGAGGCCAGCAAGCGAAAACTCGCATTCGCCTTGATCCAGGAGCCGTATGTGGGGGGGGTTAGAAGGATGAAGGACTACCGTGGGGCGAGAGTCTTCCAGTGTGCAGCAGTAGGAGATGGGACTGTGAAGGCGGCTATCGTTGTCTTCGACGACGATCTTGACGTCATCCAGTGCCCGAAACTCACGACCAACAATATTGTTGTGCTGAGGATCCGAACTTCCGCTTGGGAAATCGCGGCGGTGTCCTTCTACTTCGAACCAGACCAACCCATAGGGCCATACCTGGATCAGATCAGAAAGATCAGAGAGGACCTGGGCTCAAGAGGACTGCTAATAGGGGGCGATTGCAACGCCAAGAGTACCTGGTGGGGAAGCACCATAGAAGACCACAGGGGAGTTGAGATGTCCGGTACCCTGGAAGAGTCTGGATTGCAGGTACTCAACAGAGGTGATACGCCTACTTTTGACACCGTCAGGGGTAATAAGGCGTACACCAGTTTTGTAGATATTACAGCCTGCTCTGAAAATCTACTACATTTAGTAGACAACTGGAGGGTAGACCAGGAAATGACGAGCTCGGACCACAATGCCATCCTACTTGACATAAATCTCCGCAAGAGTAGAGGTCTTAGGGTGCAAAGAAGCACTAGACTATTCAATACCAAAAAGGCAAACTGGGACCTTTTCAACCTAACACTTTCAGAACAAAAATTAATAAATAATATTAGCCTCGACAAAATTAACTGCATCAATTCAAACCTAGAGTTAGAAAACATGATAATTAAATTCAATAATGCTATTACAGAGGCATGTAACAGCAGCATGCCTATAAAAAAGAGTACCGAGGTACTCAAGGTCCCATGGTGGAATGATGAGCTCGCCAGGCTGAAGAAAGTTGCCACTACCTTCAGGCGAAAGATAAGGAACGCGGCACCGTACCGCAAAGAAATAGTGGTAACTGAGTACCTGCAAAAGAAAGAAGAATATGAGTGCCAAGCCAAGAAAGCCCAAATAGAAAGCTGGATGGAGTTCTGTAGAAGACAGGACAGGGAAGGAGTATGGGACGGTATTTACCGCGTCATCCGTAGGACCACCAGGAGACAAGAAGACTTGACCTTAACCAAAGAAGGTGCATTCCTGAACCCAAAAGAGTCAGCGAACTTACTAGCGGAGACATTCTACCCACAAGACCTGGAGGAAACTGACAACGAAGATCATCGCCGTGCCAGAGATGCGGCAGAGCGGGTAAATGAGTGGAAACATGATGAGAATCATGATCCACCGTTTACACTGCTGGAGCTAAAGACCGCGGCGGGAAGTTTCAACCCAAAGAAGGCCCCGGGAGCGGATGGCTTCACAGCAGATATCTGCAGCAGAGCTATCTACCAGGACCTGGACGAATCCCTTGCCCTTTACAACAAGTGTCTAGAATTAGCACACTTTCCGGACATCTGGAAGCAGGCAACCGTGGTAGTCCTGAGAAAACCGGGCAAGGATGATTATACGAACCCCAAAGCTTACAGACCTATTGGTCTGTTGCCGGTTTTGGGGAAGGTCCTGGAGAAGATGACAGTAGCAAGGATTAAATGGCACATCATACCGAAGATTAGTACTCGCCAGTTTGGATTCATGCCCCAGAAGAGCACCGAGGACGCCCTCTATACGCTAATACACCGAATCAAGGGTTTGATTGAGCGTAAAAAGCTGGTAACTCTAGTGTCATTGGATATAGAGGGGGCCTTCGACAGCGCATGGTGGCCGGCCATTAGAATCCGTCTGGCTGAGGAAAAGTGTCCGGTAAATATCAGGAGGCTACTGGATAGCTATCTGGCTTGCAGAAAAGTCAGTGTAAGATTCGCTGGGGAAGAATGCACTAGGAGCACCAACAAGGGTTGCGTGCAGGGGTCAATCGGTGGTCCCATTCTATGGAACCTTCTGTTGGACACTCTACTTCGGGAACTGGAGCGGATGGGTGTGTACGTTCAGGCTTTCGCTGACGACGTGTGTATGGTCTTTGACGGAGACACTGGACTTGACATCTCGAGACAGGCTAACGCAGCGCTTGCCTACGTTCGGCAATGGGGAGTCAGAAATAAGTTGAAGTTTGCGCCGCACAAAACTTGCGCAATGGTTCTGACCAAGAAACTTAAGTACGACACCCCACTGCTGAACATGGGAGGAGTCAGCGTTGGCATGTCACGAGAGGTCAAAATCCTAGGACTAACTATCGATGACCGACTTACTTTTAATACACATGTCGCGCTACAATGCCGAAAGGCTCTTGACATTTACAAGCAGCTTTCCAAAGCTGCAAAGGTTGATTGGGGGCTGCACGCGGACGTCATTCGCTCCATTTATACGGCCACCATAGAGCCTATAATTATGTATGCTTCTGCGGTGTGGGCACCGGCATCAAGGAGGGTCGGGGTGCGCAAGTTGCTCGACACGGTGCAGAGGGGCTTCGCTCAGAAGCTCTGCAAATCGTACCGGACAGTTTCTCTACACTCGGCACTAGTGTTGGCGGGGATACTGCCTCTTGACCTCAGGATACAAGAAGCAGCCGAATTGTACGAGGCGAAAAGAGGGTCGCCCCCGCCCGAACTAGGAGATCGAGAGACAGAGCGTCCGGTAAGGTTTGCAGAAGCTCCTCACCCGGCGGAACATATGGCAATGGAAATTATACAACTGGTAGACCAAAACCTTGTGGACAGGTACAATGTGCAGCAGGTGCGAATATTCACCGACGGCAGTAAAATTGAGGGGAAGGTTGGGGCCGCGCTATCCTTATGGAATAGCGAGGCCGAAATCCAGAACCTCAAACTTAGTCTGTCCGCATACTGCACAGTCTACCAGGCGGAACTCCTAGCCATATGTAAAGCCACAAGCGTCATCCTCAAAAGGAGGGAGGTGACCTATGGTCTCTATAGCGACTCGAGAGCCGCACTGGAGACGGTCGCAAACCATTGGTCTCTCCACCCTCTGGCCGTTGAGACGAGGGAGAACCTGCGGAAAGCCTTGGTGCAGGGCAAGGATGTATCCTTGTTCTGGGTCAAGGCTCATGCAGGACTGCCCGGGAACGAGCGCGCGGACGATCTGGCCAAACATGCAGCATTGGCGTCAAAAAGGAAACCTGACTACGACCGGTGTCCAATCTCATTTTTAAAACGGCTAATACGGCAAGAGTCTCTTAAGCTGTGGAATAGTCGATACAGTTCCGGGGACACTGCGTCGGTCACTAAAATGTTCCTTCCTGACGCTATTAACGCATACCGGTTTGTCCGCAAGGCCAAGCCGGAGGGAAAGCTAACCCAGATGCTCACGGGGCATGGTGGATTCTCTCAGTACCTGAACCGTTTCGGGTGCAAGGAGAGTCCATCATGCGTCTGTGAACCTAATGCAATCGAAGACGTCACGCATTTGCTCGTAGATTGTCCTGCACACGAGCTGGATAGATTTGACCTAGAACAAAAAGTAGGAATGAAAGTTTGTAAAGATAATCTTTGTGCACTTCTTACCAATAAACATTCCGCTAACGACTTTAAAGAATACTGCATAAAAATATGCCACATAGTAAACAAAAGAAACAAATAGATATATAATATTTGTTAAATTATATAATAACTTATATAAACATTAGCAAAACTGTAACCTGTAGATAAGAATAGAATAACAGAAAATAAGTGCAGTAATATAAAGATTAATTAAATAAATAATAAGTAAATAATGTAATAGTTATAAGAAATAGTAATAAGAAATGTAGAAAAATGTAAAAACGATATTAGGTAGTCTTAAGAATGTAACAAATAGTAATTAAGGCAATAAATAGCTGTAAGAAAAATAGTAAATGTAATAAGTCGATTTACTGAATTAGATATAAGAAAAGGTATAAATAATGTGAATGTAGTAAAAGATAAGAATTACTAAGAACTGTATAAATAAAGATCTACAAAAGGCGAAACAGCCATGTTAGGAAATAAATAAAAAACACGATATGAAATATACCCCCTCCTGTACTATAATCCTGGAAAAATATCCGGGGACAACCATGTAGGCTAGCTCGCGGGCCGGGCCTTGGCGCCCGGACAGGTATAAAAAAAAAAAAAAAAAAAAAAAAAAAAAAACCTAACCTAACCTAACCTAACCTAACCTAACCTAACCTAACCTAACCTAACCTAACCTAACCTAACCTAACCTAACCTAACCTAACCTAACCTAACCTAACCTAACCAGTATCCCCCCAACCCTCGTGGCGGTCGGATCGTTTTTAGAGGCGCTCCGCAGTTAAAAATACTAAAAAGTGGTCAAAACCAGTCCGATTTTCGTTAAATAAGTGTCAGTCGACGCGCAATAAGTTGGCTCATGCCGCAAAGTGAAATTTGTGACCTTGGATTGCGGTGAAAACTGTGGAAAACCGAAAAACCTTTAATAGGTTATAATTTTCAAAGTGTTAAAACAGAAAAAGACGATTGAGGCGAAAACGAAAGCGGTGACCCCCCATTTTTAATTCGCCATTTTATGTGGGCAGGGAATACCTACATACCAGGAATTTTCTGGAATTTTCTAGAAGATAATTTTCATATAAAATCAGAAAAACTGAAAACCACGTGTGCACGAGGTAGCAGAAGGAGCTGTCGCAGAGACCCCGTTTCTTCGCAGCTCTCCGCCCCGTCAGAGGAGAAGACCCCTGGTGCCACTGAAAATTTTTTATGATAAGTAGTTCTATTGTTATTTGATTAAGAAAATTACAAATTTGACACTGATTATCTCGGAAACTAAATCAGTAACCTGTTCCTTTTTTAAAGGGACTAGCTGCGCGCTAGAGCCCTTAGCTCGAATTATTTTATTTATTATTTTTATCTTTGTTCGTTTCCGAGATATTTAAATTTATTTGAAAAACCCGGTTTTAGCTGAAAAAACCAATTGATATTTATGTTTCTTGAAATTTTGTTTTATGTGCATGTAGGGGCTTAATTTACCTCAATTATACAGATTTTAGTAGAATTTTATGTCTTTTTGTTCAGGAGATACGAATTTTTAAAGAATTTTTACAAAATTAGCAGGAAATATCCATTTTTTAATATTTTTGACACCATAATAGCTTTTAACTAATCAAAAACATCTCATACAACCAAAACCTAGACTTCCTGGGACGTATAGAGACAGATCTACGCGAATTAATTTTGTTTTCGGCCATTTTTTATTGAAGGTTTACAGCTTTGGAACCTCGTAGCTCCTGAACCGGAAGGGATAGAAGTACCGGGTTTTCAAGGTTATTATTAAGGGATTATAGAGAACACAATTTTTAAGCTTTCAGGCGCTTTCGGGACTTGAAATTTTTCAGCGCTGAAACAGCTTTTGGCAGTTAGACGGGGTCAGGGGACCCACTTATATCGAAACCGCATCTCTCTGCGACGAATGGTCGCCGAGTAATTGTCACACAAAGTTGGCATTTGACAGCTGGGCGGCCATCTTGGAAAGTTTTAACTGGACATATCTCCGGTCCTATTGGTCGTAGAGAGCAGCGAATTGCGGATTCGGGCTGGGGAAACCAATTTCTACCCTATCAGTAGGTTTTCAGGCGATTTGGCGCTGAAAATTTTCAGGATCCTGAAAGCTAGCTTGTGCGACCGAGAGCGTCGAGCCAAGTAGGACAAACCCAAACACGGCTGTTTTGCGGCCGCGGGGGGGAAAGTTATACCGGGTCGGAGGTCGACTTTGACAGTTCTAGAACTGTCAAACGAAACTTTAGGCTCGGATAGCTCCTAAACCGGCGGTCGTAGAGGATCCGGGTTTTTTCGGGAGACATTAGCGGGCTCAACTCTCTCTACCTAGAGTGATATTATTGAAATTCCTGCTGAAATAAATTTTCAGCCTGAAACCTGTCCGGGAGGATAGCACTCGTCGAGCCAAGTCTGGGGAACCCAAGAACGGCGGTATTCGGTCAAACGGTTCCGGAGAAATTTGCAGTTAAACCCAATTTGGTCGCCATCTTGGGTTTTAAACCTAAATTTCAAACTGCTATATCTCTGGGACCCTTTGTAGTAGACCCGCCGAGTTTGGATTCATTTGGAGGGGCTTGGAGAGGGCTCTCTTTCTGGACGTAGAGTAAGGCTCTACATAGAGACAATTTATTTATCAGTGTATACTTTATCGATCGCTGTAACCCTATTGGATCTAGACCATTGTCCCCCTTATTCAAGGGGAAACAGTATAATTTCAACTACTTATTATCTTCTCTCTACAGAGATAATATAGAAGTTCTTCAGCCTTCTTACATTTACTCTATCTATTTATTAGTATTATTGACATTGACCGTCCCCCATTTACAGGGATAGGATTTAGTTATTAGGACACCTTAATTTTAACAAGGGACAATCTACCTCACGACAATACAAAATGTTTCTCGCACATACGCCTCGCAAGCAAACTGCGCCAGAGACCACCTCCCCGGCGGACAAGGAGAAGGCAGGGCCGTCTCCAAGATCGACGACACCCACTGCCAATGTTCGAAAGAGCATTGGAGAGTGGGAAAATAGTAGAGTAAGGGACAAAAAGACAGCTTCTTCTACCACATACACTGTGTCACCGAAAAAACAAGCGCAGACTTCGACTGCCCCTTCGAGGGTTGCGCAAAAGGTCACACTACCCCAGATCGGGAAAGACACTAAGCGTCGAAGTTCTGTCGAGGCCACGGGTGGGTCGCAAAAGCCTATCGTTTCAGCTGACAGAGTGGTCGAAGGCCGGACATGGCTTCAGAGGGCGAAAACTCAATTGGGTGAATCGCGGAACCTGAAGTCAGAGATAAAGGCAGGAATCACTCTGGCAGTTGAATCGATGTATAAGCTTATAAAAGATGCTGCGACAGAAATTGAAGCTCTGAAACTGAGACCCGGTCAACTTGAACTGGAACAAAGTCTGGCCCAAAGGAGAGACTTAGGACAAAGTATAGGAAATGTCATGGGAGAAGATACAACTCTCCTAATGACTAAGTTGGAAATGCACTCCAGACTGCTGGAAGAAAGCAGCAGGCGTTTGGAGGCATTACAGACGACATTAGGAGAACAAAAGGCTCATACTGAGATGCCCTCATACGCGAGGGTGGCCGCGGTCCGGGGCACGTATGGGGTGTTGGAGACGCATAATACGTTGCATTCGGTCGTGGTCACCTCAAAAGACGAGACAGAGACCGGGGAGGAGGTACTGGAGAGGGTGAGGAAAGCGGTAGAAGCGAAGGAAGGCTGGGTCAAGGTAGAAAGGGTCAGGAAAGCTAAAAACAGAAAGGTGGTAATGGGGTTTGAGACGGAGGGCGATAGAGATAAAGTAAAGAAGAGACTAGAGGGGAATGGGATCAACCTCATCGTGGAGACCGTTAAAAACCGTGACCCTATGGTCATACTCAGGGACGTCCTAGCAATAAATACGGACGAAGACGTAGTAAAAGCCCTGAGAAACCAAAATCGGGACGTTTTTTGCGGCCTCCGCGAAGGGGAAGACAGACTTGAGGTTAGGTATAGAAGAAAGACGAGAAATCCTCACTCGACGCACATAGTTATGAGTACGTCCCCGGAGATATGGCAGCGGGTAACAAAAAGAGGTTACGTCCACGTAGACTTACAAAGAATCCGGGTGGAGGATCAAACTCCACTTATTCAATGCACTCGCTGCCTAGGCTTCGGGCATGGGCGAAAACACTGCGCGGAAAAGGAGGACATGTGTAGCCATTGCGGTGGTCCCCACCTAAAAACCGAATGTCCGGATTGGATGGCGGGAGGAACGGCAGTATGCAGAAATTGCGATAGAGCAAATATGCTTAACAAAGAGCATAATGCTTTCAGCATAGACTGCCCGGTCCGCCGTAGATGGGACATAATAGCACGGTCAACCACTGCGTACTGCTAAAGGCGCACAAGGCGAAACAGCAGTGTACAAAATCGCACAGGCTAACCTCCAACGAAAGAAACTGGCAACCGACGAACTGCTTCTGGAAGGGGAAAAGCGGGGGATAACCGTGGCCCTCCTACAGGAGCCATACGTCGGGAACTCGAGACATATGAGTAGTCAGAGGGGAGTGCGGGTCTTCCAAGACACTGGTGTAGGAGATGGGGTCGTTAAAGCGACAATCGTCGTCTTTGACAAAAACCTCAAAGTCATCCAATACCCAAAGCTCACCACGCAAAACATCGTTGTGGTGGGAATCCAAACCAGTGCTTGGGAGATTACACTCGCCTCCTTTTATTTTGAGCCGGACAAGCCAGTAGAACCTTATCTCAACCAGCTAAGGCAAATAGGAATTGTTATTGGCTCAAAGTCACTTATCGTTGGAGGGGACGCCAATGCGAAGAGTACATGGTGGGGAAGCTCAGTGGTTGACCACAGGGGGGAGGAACTTCACGCAGCTCTCGGTGAGCTCGAGCTAAACATTCTGAACTCAGGGGAAATTCCGACCTTCGACACCATCAGGGGAGGGCAGCGCTACAGTAGTCATGTAGACCTAACCGCATGCTCGGACAGTATCCTGGAGCTGGTAGAACAGTGGAGAGTCGACGAAGGCCTCACGAGCTCCAACCACAACGGTATACTCTTCGATGTCAGATTGGTGAGAGCTGTTGGGATGCAAGTAGAGAGAGCGACACGCATCTATAATAGTAAAAAAGCCAATTGGACGATGTTTCATGAGAAACTATCCCAATTAAAAACAGAACATAAAATCGCGAAATCTGAAATAGAAAGCATAAAAAGCGTAGAACTTTTAGAGGCTACAACCAACAATTTTACAAAAATTATAATGGATGCGTGTCGTGCCTCAATGCCAATCAAAAAAGTTAAGGAGAGACTTACCAAGCCATGGTGGTCGGAGAAACTCGCTGACATGAAGAGGGTCGTCGCTACCAGCAAAAGGAGAATCCGTTGCGCTGCTCCAGTTCGTAGGCCGAAGGTCATCGAAGAGTATCTGAAACGGAAAGAGGAATATGAGATGGAAGCTGCTCGAGCTCAGACCGAGAGTTGGAAGGAATTCTGCAGTAAGCAGGATAGAGAGGGGGTGTGGGAGGGGATCTACAGGGTTATCGGGAGAACGGTTCAAAGAGGGGTGGACTTGCAGATGGTAGAAAATGGGGTGGTGCTCGATGCAAAAGGCTCTGTCAAATTGATAGCGGAAACATTCTATCCAGAAGACCTCACGAGCACTGACAACAGCCATCACGGCTCCATCAGAGCCAAAGCCGAAACGGTAAATAAGGAAGAAGACGAAGGCTCTCAAGATCCACCCTTCACTCGGAACGAGCTTGAAATTGCCTGCCGGTCCTTTAACCCTAAGAAGGCTCCGGGAATAGATGGACTCACAGCCGACATTTGCGGCCAAGCCATTGGGCAGGAACCTGATTCCTTCCTGGCCCTTCTGAACCAATGCCTTAGGTATGGTTATTTCCCAAAGTGCTGGAAGGAGGCCACGGTGGTAGTGCTGAAAAAACCAGGAAAAGCAGACTACACCACCCCAAAATCATATAGGCCCATTGGCCTCTTGCCAGTACTTGGCAAAATATATGAGAAGATGTTGGTGGCCCGCCTCAAGTTTTATATCGTTCCAAGGATGAGTACTCGCCAGTACGGATTCATGCCCCAAAGGAGCACCGAAGACTCCCTCTATGATCTCATGCAACATATAAAAGGAAAACTCAAGCTTAAGAAGATAGTTGTGCTAATATCCTTAGACATAGAGGGAGCCTTCGACAGCGCTTGGTGGCCTGCTATAAGAGTCCGACTGGCAGAGGAAAAGTGTCCTCTGAACTTGAGGAGGGTGATCGACAGCTACTTGAGGGACAGAAGGGTCAGAGTCAGGTACGCGGGTGAGGAATTTTCCAAGGGTACAAGCAAAGGCTGCGTACAGGGCTCCATTGGAGGCCCAAACTTTTGGAACCTTCTGCTGGATCCCCTCCTAAAAAGCTTGATTGAAAAAGGTGTCTACATACAGGCGTTCGCAGACGATGTTGTCCTTGTCTTCGACGGTGACACAGCATTGGAAATAGAACAGAACGCAAACCATGTCCTCGAACATGTTCAGGCGTGGGGTGTCGATTATAAGTTAAAATTCGCGCCAAATAAAACAAAGGCGATGACGATCACTAAAAAACTTAAATATGACACCCCACGGTTGAGCATGGGGGGGGTCGAAATAGCCATGTCCAAAGAGGTTAAGATCCTGGGTGTCACCGTCGACGACAAGTTGACCTTCAACACGCACATCAAGAACGTCTGTAAAAAAGCGATTGGTGTGCATAGGCAGCTATGCAGGGCAGCGAGAATCAGCTGGGGATTAAACCCTGAAGTTATAAAAATAATTTATACAGCTACAGTCGAACCGATCGTCCTGTACGCCGCAAGCGTATGGGCCCCAGAAGCAAGAAAGCTGGGCATAATAAAGCATTTGGGCACCGTGCAACGTGGAATAGCACAGAAAATATGCAAAGCATACCGCACCGTCTCCCTCAACTCAGTGCTCCTGTTGGCGGGGATACTCCCCCTGGATCTCCGAGCTCGCGAGGTGGCATCATTATATGAAGCCAAGAGGGGAGTGTCACTGCCGATATTGAGGGATAGGGAGATGGAGCGGCCTGTGTCCGCGTTGGAATCCCCTCACCCTGCCACGCGTATCGAACTCGAGTTCAGAAGCCTGATAGACCAGGAGCAGGTTGACGCCAGCGCCAAACCGGAGGTGAGAATTTTCACCGACGGGAGCAAAATTGGGGGGCGTGTTGGTGCTGCGTTGTCCTTTTGGAACAACCAGGCCGAAACACGTGCCCTCAAGCTGGCGTTACCGGACTATTGCTCGGTCTACCAGGCGGAGCTCCTGGCGATATGCCGGGCAACAGGGGAGATCCGGAGGAACTCGGCGTCTACATTTGGTGTCTACAGTGACTCCATGGCGGCCCTCATGACGGTGAAAAACCACAGTTGCCTTCACCCCCTAGCAGTTGAAGCAAGGGAAAACCTCATTGCAGCTTTCCACCAGAACAAGGTAGTAAACTTGTTCTGGATCAAGGCTCACGCGGGTTTTGAAGGCAACGAGAGAGTGGATCAGCTAGCGAAAGAGGCCGCCATGCTGAGTAGGAAAAAGCCGGATTATGATTTGTGTCCTGTTTCATTCGTCAAGCGCTGCATTCGAATGGCGACGCTTGAGGAATGGAACAACAGATATAAATCTGGCACCACCGCTTCGGTCACCAAAATTTTCTTTCCGGACGCGGTGGCGGCGTACGGGATAGTCAGGAAGCTGCGGATTGAAGGGTATCTGACTCAGGTCTTGACGGGGCACGGTGGATTCTCAGAATACTTGAACCGGTTCAAGTGTAAGGGGAATCCATCGTGCATTTGTGACCCAAACGCAGTAGAGTCCGTACAACACCTGCTGTCTTGTTGCCCTGTATATGCCTATGAACGAATTGAACTTGAGAAAAAACTAGACACTGACCTGACCATAGACAACATAGCGGCAATTATGAGAAGTAAAAATAGAATAGTGTTCCTAGACTACTGCCTTAAAATTGTAAAAAGTGTGATTAATAGAAACAGAAGCGATGGATAAAGTATGCAACTGCTATATATTTAATCATATATAAGTTGTGCATATAAAAAGAAGTTTATAAGTAGACGATAAATGTCAAAGCAGTAGGAATTTAAGAAACGTACCTAGCAAATAAGTAGACTTAAGACAACAAGCTGTAATAATGTAGGCAAGAATAAAAATGTTAAAAGTAGTAATAAGTAATAGTACGATAAAAATGTAATAGACGAATAAGTAAAATAAGCGAAAAGAACTAAAATGTAAGAACTTAGAATAAATATGAAAGCAGTAAAATTATAAGGAATTTAAGATTTAAAGAAAGAAATTATGTACCAAGCAATTAAGTAGACATAAGAAAGTAAGCTGTAATTACTAATGTGACAAGAAGAAAAATGTAATAAATAATAATAGGCTAGTGGTATGAGAAAACTGTAATAAACAGATAAGAAAAACAAGCGAAAAAAGTAGACAAGTGTAAGATTTTAAAATAAAAATAAGAAAGCAACACAAATAAATGTAACAGAACTAAAATATGAAAAATTGTAAACTGCATCAAATAAACTTAAATGTTGCGTGCATTATTTACACCCTATATAAAAACTAAGGGCAAATTTGTATGGGCAGAAAACTGAATAAGCTAGATAAAGAAATAAAAATAGTTAGAAAAATGGGAAACCCCACCCATGGAAAACGACTGAACGAGGAAGGATGAAAGAAAGATACAGTATGAAGGATAAAAGTGCGAGAGGCAAGCTAGCGAGAACTTGTATGAAAGAGGAATAGATAGAAATAGACTCTGATAATGTCAGAGGTAGAGTATATTAAAAAAAAAAAAAAAAAAAAAAAAAAAAAAAAAAAAAAAAAAAAAAAAAAAAAAAAAACCTAACCTAACCTAACCTAACGAGGTTCTGGATAAAATACGAAAGGCGGTGGATGCAAAGGAGGGATGGGTCAAAGTTGAAAAAGTAAGAAAGGCAAAAGACAGAAAAATTATAATGGGTTTTCAGACTAGGGAAGAAAGGAGCAAAATTAAAAATAAATTGGAAGGAGAAAGACAGGACCTCAATGTCGAGGAAATGAGAAACAAGGACCCGCTACTGATCCTCAAGAGCGTTCTCTCTGTTAATTCAGATGAGGACGTTCTCAAAGCAGTGAGGAATCAGAACAGGGATGTATTTCGTGACCTCGACAAAGAGGAGGACAGGTTGGAAGTTAAGTTTAGGAGAAGAACTAGAAATCCGCATACTAATCACATTGTGGTCAGCGCCTCACCGACCATCTGGAGAAGGGCCACAGCAGTCGGATGCTTGCACGTGGACCTTCAGCGCGTTAAGGTAGAAGACCAAACCCCATTGGTCCAGTGCACGCGCTGTTTGGGCTACGGGCACGGCAAACGGTTCTGTAAGGAACCAGCCGACTTATGTAGTCATTGTGGTGGCCCACATTTGAAGTCTGAATGTGCTGACTGGCTTGCGGGTGTTCCACCCAAATGCCAGAACTGCAGAAGGGCTAAGATTGATGACGCTGACCACAATGCCTTTAATACCAATTGCCCGACACGCCGTAAGTGGGACGAAATCGCCAGGTCAACGGTAGCGTACTGCTAAGGGCACCCAGGGCAACCCAAACCTCTACAAGATTATACAGGCCAACCTCCAGAGGAAAAAGTTAGCAACAAACGAGCTCCTCTTGGAAGCCGTTAAGCGTGGAGTTGCTGTCGCTCTCCTACAGGAACCATACGTGGGAGGAGCTAAGGTCATGAGGAACCACAGAGGAGTTCGAATCTTCCAGAGCACTGACACAGGAAGTGGGACTGTAAAGGCCGCAATAGCGGTCTTCGATCAAGATCTTACAGTCGTACAGTACCCCAAACTCACCACGAACAACATCACCGTGGTGGGAATCCAGACCAGTGTCTGGAAGATCACGCTGGTATCCTTTTATTTCGAGCCACACCGGCCAGTAGGGCCATATCTCGAGCACCTCAAACGAGTCGAGGAAGAAGTTGGTTCCAGAATGTGGGTTGCTGGAGGAGATGCGAACGCAAAAAGTACCTGGTGGGGAAGCCTGTTAATTGATGGCAGGGGCGAGGAAGTGTCCGGAGTTCTCGATGAGCTGGGTTTAAACATACTCAACAGAGGGGAAATTCCGACCTTCGATACGGTCAGAGGGGGAAAACGATACTGCAGCCACGTTGATATTACAGCCTGCTCGATGGACATCCTGGACCTGGTGGATGACTGGAGGGTAGATGAAGGCCTTACAGGCTCGGATCACAACGGCATTGTATTTAATATTAAACTTCGAAGGTCGAAAGGCATTAAAATTAATAGAACCACGAGAATTTTTAATACTAAAAAAGCAAATTGGCCTGAGTTTCGTGTGAAACTCAGACAATTAATGCTAGACAATAAAATTAACCAAACAGAAATAGAAAAATTAGAAACAGTTGACCAAATTAACATAACTATTAACAAATACACAGAAATAATAAGAGAAGCATGTACCTCATCAATGCCTATTAGAAAGAACAAAGAAGTACTTACATTGCCGTGGTGGTCCGAGAAACTCGAGGGGATGAAGCGGGAAGTCGCCACCAGGAAACGCAGGATCAGATGTGCTGGACCAACCCGAAGATCGAAGGTCGTCGAAGAGTACCTGAAAAAGAAAGTTGAGTATGAAACAGAAGCAAATAAGGACATAATCGAGAGTTGGAAGAACTTCTGTGCCAAACAGGACAGAGAAGGGGTTTGGGAAGGGATATACCGCATGATAGGAAGGACTAAGGCAAGGACAGAGGATCAACCTCTGGTGAAGGACGCCGTAGTGTTGGATGCGAAACTTTCAGTCGAGCTATTGGCCAACACATTTTACCCTGAAGACCACAAGGACAGTGACAGCGCATACCATCGCCTTATTAGGGAAAGGGCCGACACTGTGAATGCTGGAGAACACGATGACTCGTGCGATCCACCATTCACGATGACTGAACTGACGGCGGCGTGCAGGTCTTTTAACGCCAAAAAAGCCCCTGGAGCAGATGGGTTCACCGCCGATATTTGCTGTCAGGCCATCGGAGTTGCCCCCGACGTAGCCCTTGCCCTCCTCAACAGCTGCTTAAAATGCCACCACTTCCCTGACACTTGGAAAGAGGCGATTGTGATCGTGTTAAGGAAACCAGGGAAAGAAGATTATGGCAACCCCAAGTCGTACAGACCAATTGGCCTTTTGCCAATACTAGGCAAAATATACGAGAAGATGTTAGTGGCCCGCCTCAAGTTCTACTTGATCCCGAGGATGAGTACTCGCCAGTACGGATTCATGCCCCAGAGGAGCACGGAGGACTCCCTCTATGCACTAGTGCAGCACATACGCAGCAAACTCGAGCTGAAGAAAATAACAGTATTAGTATCACTGGACATAGAGGGAGCCTTCGATAGCGCTTGGTGGCCAGTCATAAGAGTCCGTCTGGCTGAGGAAAAGTGTCCAGTCAACTTGAGGAGGGTCATCGACAGCTATCTCAAAAATAGAAAGGTCAGGGTCAGGTACGCGGGTGAGGAGTTTAGCAAGGCCACAAACAAGGGTTGCGTTCAGGGTTCCATAGGGGGACCAGCATTCTGGAACCTCATACTGGACCCGCTTATAAAGAGCCTGGAAGCTAGGGGTGACTATTGCCAAGCCTTTGCAGACGATGTTGTGCTGATCTTCGATGGTGACAGTTCCCTGGAGATCCAGGGACGTGTCAATGCCGCTCTTGAACACGTTCGGGCGTGGGGGGTACAAAACAAGCTTAAATTTGCACCGCAGAAAACCAATGCAATGGTCGTTACACGCAAACTAAAATATGACACCCCACGCCTGAGCATGGGCGGGATCGACATTGCCATGTCCAAAGAGATCAAGATCCTGGGCGTCACCATCGATGAGAAGCTTACATTTAATACACACGTCGCAAATGTGTGCAGGAAGGCAATAGGAATCTACAAACAACTAGCCAAGGCGGCCAAGACCAGCTGGGGACTTCAACCTGAAGTCTTAAGAACAATATATGTGGCT
Source organism: Mythimna pallens (assembly GCA_961205895.1). Classification (NCBI taxonomy): domain Eukaryota; kingdom Metazoa; phylum Arthropoda; class Insecta; order Lepidoptera; family Noctuidae; genus Mythimna; species Mythimna pallens. The sequence goes on from OY540836.1 coordinate 33,291, forward strand.
ACCGTAGAGCCGGTTGTTCTGTACGCTGCCGGCGTATGGGCCCTGGCCGCTGGGAAGATAGGCGTCGCAAAGCAGTTGGGAGCAGTACAACGCGGAATTGCTCAGAAGCTGTGTAAGGCGTACCGAACGGTCTCGTTAAATTCTGCGCTAGTGCTGGCTGGGATACTGCCTCTCGACCTCCGTGTTCGCGAGGCGGCTTCACTATATGAGGCCAAGAGAGGGGTACCCCAGCCAGCTCTCGGTGACAGGAGGGTCGAGCAAGCTGCTTCGGCAATGGAGGCCCCACACCCTGCAGAGCGAGCGGAGCTGGAGCTCATAAGCCTGGTAAACCAAGAGCAACTTGATGCCCAGAGCGAACTTGAGGTTCACATCTTCACGGATGGAAGCAAGATCGGGGGCAAGGTTGGAGCAGCACTCTCCATGTGGAGTGGTAATGCAGAAACCAAAGCCCTCAAGCTTGCTCTTCCACATTACTCCACCGTTTACCAGGCAGAGCTTCTGGCGATATGCGTCGCAACCAGGGAAATTCTGAAGCACAGTGCGCGATCGTTTGGAATCTTCAGCGACTCCATGGCGGCCCTCCAAACTATACAAAACTACGACCGACACCACCCACTGGCAGTAGAAGCAAGAGCCAATATAAGATCTCTATCCATGCAAAACAAGACTATGACCTTGTTTTGGATCAAAGCTCATGCGGGATTGGACGGCAACGAGAGGGCCGATGAACTAGCCAAACGGGCCGCTGAGGGCTCCAAGCGAAAGCCTGACTACGACCTGTGTCCGGTTTCGTACGTCAAACGATGCATTCGCACAGCAACACTGGACGAGTGGAACCGCAGATACGGGTCTGGAGAAACTGCTTCAGTGACTAAATTGTTTTTCCCGGATGCGGTGGCGGCTTACCGAATAATCAGGAGGGTCAAAATCAGCAACGTAGTCACACAAATCATGACGGGGCACGGTGGGTTCTCGGAATACTTGAAACGCTTCAAGTGTAAAGAGAGCCCATCGTGCATCTGTGACCCTGCGATGGATGAAACGGTACCACATATATTGTTCAGCTGTCCTGTCTTCGATAGGGAAAGACTGGAGACCGAGCACACAATAAATTGCAAACTTGATGTAGAAAACATGCGGCAATTAATAGCGGATAAAAACAGAGAAGTTGTATTGGAATACTGCGTAAAAATATGTGAAAAAGTTATAAAAAGAAATAAAAGTGCTTAAGCAAAAATGTTTACATAATATCATACACGATATTACTGTCAAGCATTGATCATAAAGTGTTTATCTGTATGAAAGCTAAATTTAAGTTGCCTAATGTATTAAGAAATAAGTTAGCATATAAGTTACCTGTTATAAAACTAATAAAGGAAACACCATGGTGCCTTCATGAAAACAAGTAGCGTAAGAAAGAAAGATATAATTAGTTATATGAATAGAAAAGATGATTGTGTAAATTAAAGGTAACGGAAATAGTTTAAGAAATAGAAATAAGTAAGAAAATACGGTTGTAAAAATTAGATAAAACATGAAATAGTATAAGAAATAGAATTAAGTAATGATAAGATACTTGTTCAAGAAAAATAAATAAATAATGTGTTGTTGTCTTACCCTAAAGAAAATATATAAAGAAAAAGAACAGTAAAGAATAGAATAGATAGGAAGTAGAAGGGCGTCCTACCCTTAAAGAGAGAAAGTTGAATGAATGCAAGAAAGACAAAGTATGCAGAATGAAAGTGCGAGAGGAATAAAAGCGAGAACTAGTATGATTGCAGTAGTTGAGCATAGACTCCGATTATGTTGGAGATATAAGAGGAAAAAAAAAAAATTGACGTTACCGACCGACTGAGCCCCCCTGAACATGCCTCTCGAACACACACCCCGCAAAATGACTACCAAGGTGACAGAGACTAGCTCTGCCAACCCACGGACTGAATCGGAGAGGGCAGGACCCTCCCCCGGCAAGTTGACACAGGCTCCCAGCGTACGCAAGAGCATTGGGGAATGGGAGAGTGGCAGGGGAGACGGATCAAAGACCGCCGCCTCTGCCACATTTCTTGTTTCACCTGGAAAGCTGACGCAGATCCCTGTGGCTCCCCCAAAGCAGATCCAGAAGGCCACGCGGCCCTCTGAAACCATCGCTAAACGACGAAGCTCTGTAGAGACTGCGAGTGGGTCGCCGAAGTTGGTGGCTTCTGCCGACAGAGTGAAAGAAGGTAGACTCTGGCTTCAGAGAGCGAAGACGCATCTTGGCGAGTCTCGCAATCTGAGGTCAGACATCAAAGCTGGCATCACTCAGGCGGTAGAGGCGATGTACCAGCTTATAAAAGATATGACAGCTGAAACCGGACCTGTAAACAAAATAAAAATTAGCCATAATGATAGGGAGGATAAAGGGTCCCAAGAGAGGGATATGGGAAATCAGGGAAAGACAATGGGAAGGGATGGGGAAGAATTAATTAAAATGTTGAAAATACAAGGGGAAAAAATTGACAAAACACAATTGGAAATAGTATCCCTGAGAGAAACCATCGCATCACAGGTAGCCTCTCAAGCCTGTTCCTACGCGAGTGTGGCAGCAGCGCAGCCCAAAAGGCATACACCAGAAAGAAGCGCGCTACACTCCGTCACTATAGCGTCAAAAGACGATACTTACACTGGTGATCAGGTATTGAGCGTAATAAGAAAGGCAGTGAATGCTAAAGATGGTTGGGTAACAGTAGAGAGGGTAAGAAAGGTAAAAGATAAGAAGGTCATAATAGGATGTAGAACGGAAGAGGAAAGGAAAAAGCTTAAGGAGCGACTGCAGAGTGCAGACGGCCGCCTTATTGTCGAGGACGTTAAAAACCAGGACCCGATGCTGGTCCTCAAAGACGTGCTATCCTTTAATAGCAATGATGACATCCTTACCGCATTGAGGAACCAGAACAAGGATGTCTTTGGTGGTCTCGACAAGGGGGATGACCGAGTCGACGTAAAGTTCAGGCGTCGCGCCAGGAACCCGCTCACAAGTCACATCGCGCTGAGAGTGTCCCCTCAAATTTATAATCGAATGATGGACAGAGGAGCAGTGCACATAGATATGCAGAAGGTTCGGGTCGCAGACCAATCGCCGTTAGTGCAATGTTCTATGTGCCTCTCCTATGGACATGGCAGACGATTCTGCAAGGACACTCTCCCTAAGTGTAGCCATTGTGGCGGACCACACTTGAGAGCGGAATGTGCGGATTACCTGGCGGCAGCACCACCAACTTGCTGCAACTGCATGGACGCTAAAGCAGAGAACGCTGAGCACAATGCGTTTAGCTCCGAATGCCCGGTGCGTAGAAGGTGGGAGGCACTGGCTAGGGCTAAGGTAGCGTACTGCTAAGGTTGTCACAAGTCGCTCCGGGGTAGGTAGCCCCACCAGAAGATATGCAGTAGCCCAGGCGAACCTCCAGAGGAAAGAGCTGGCAACCACGGAACTCATGATTGAGGCCAGCAAGCGAAAACTCGCATTCGCCTTGATCCAGGAGCCGTATGTGGGGGGGGTTAGAAGGATGAAGGACTACCGTGGGGCGAGAGTCTTCCAGTGTGCAGCAGTAGGAGATGGGACTGTGAAGGCGGCTATCGTTGTCTTCGACGACGATCTTGACGTCATCCAGTGCCCGAAACTCACGACCAACAATATTGTTGTGCTGAGGATCCGAACTTCCGCTTGGGAAATCGCGGCGGTGTCCTTCTACTTCGAACCAGACCAACCCATAGGGCCATACCTGGATCAGATCAGAAAGATCAGAGAGGACCTGGGCTCAAGAGGACTGCTAATAGGGGGCGATTGCAACGCCAAGAGTACCTGGTGGGGAAGCACCATAGAAGACCACAGGGGAGTTGAGATGTCCGGTACCCTGGAAGAGTCTGGATTGCAGGTACTCAACAGAGGTGATACGCCTACTTTTGACACCGTCAGGGGTAATAAGGCGTACACCAGTTTTGTAGATATTACAGCCTGCTCTGAAAATCTACTACATTTAGTAGACAACTGGAGGGTAGACCAGGAAATGACGAGCTCGGACCACAATGCCATCCTACTTGACATAAATCTCCGCAAGAGTAGAGGTCTTAGGGTGCAAAGAAGCACTAGACTATTCAATACCAAAAAGGCAAACTGGGACCTTTTCAACCTAACACTTTCAGAACAAAAATTAATAAATAATATTAGCCTCGACAAAATTAACTGCATCAATTCAAACCTAGAGTTAGAAAACATGATAATTAAATTCAATAATGCTATTACAGAGGCATGTAACAGCAGCATGCCTATAAAAAAGAGTACCGAGGTACTCAAGGTCCCATGGTGGAATGATGAGCTCGCCAGGCTGAAGAAAGTTGCCACTACCTTCAGGCGAAAGATAAGGAACGCGGCACCGTACCGCAAAGAAATAGTGGTAACTGAGTACCTGCAAAAGAAAGAAGAATATGAGTGCCAAGCCAAGAAAGCCCAAATAGAAAGCTGGATGGAGTTCTGTAGAAGACAGGACAGGGAAGGAGTATGGGACGGTATTTACCGCGTCATCCGTAGGACCACCAGGAGACAAGAAGACTTGACCTTAACCAAAGAAGGTGCATTCCTGAACCCAAAAGAGTCAGCGAACTTACTAGCGGAGACATTCTACCCACAAGACCTGGAGGAAACTGACAACGAAGATCATCGCCGTGCCAGAGATGCGGCAGAGCGGGTAAATGAGTGGAAACATGATGAGAATCATGATCCACCGTTTACACTGCTGGAGCTAAAGACCGCGGCGGGAAGTTTCAACCCAAAGAAGGCCCCGGGAGCGGATGGCTTCACAGCAGATATCTGCAGCAGAGCTATCTACCAGGACCTGGACGAATCCCTTGCCCTTTACAACAAGTGTCTAGAATTAGCACACTTTCCGGACATCTGGAAGCAGGCAACCGTGGTAGTCCTGAGAAAACCGGGCAAGGATGATTATACGAACCCCAAAGCTTACAGACCTATTGGTCTATTGCCGGTTTTGGGGAAGGTCCTGGAGAAGATGACAGTAGCAAGGATTAAATGGCACATCATACCGAAGATTAGTACTCGCCAGTTTGGATTCATGCCCCAGAAGAGCACCGAGGACGCCCTCTATACGCTAATACACCGAATCAAGGGTTTGATTGAGCGTAAAAAGCTGGTAACTCTAGTGTCATTGGATATAGAGGGGGCCTTCGACAGCGCATGGTGGCCGGCCATTAGAATCCGTCTGGCTGAGGAAAAGTGTCCGGTAAATATCAGGAGGCTACTGGATAGCTATCTGGCTTGCAGAAAAGTCAGTGTAAGATTCGCTGGGGAAGAATGCACTAGGAGCACCAACAAGGGTTGCGTGCAGGGGTCAATCGGTGGTCCCATCCTATGAAACCTTCTGTTGGACACTCTACTTCGGGAACTGGAGCGGATGGGTGTGTACGTGCAGGCTTTCGCTGACGACGTGTGTATGGTCTTTGACGGAGACACTGGACTTGACATCTCGAGACAGGCTAACGCAGCGCTTGCCTACGTTCGGCAATGGGGAGTCAGAAATAAGTTGAAGTTTGCGCCGCACAAAACTTGCGCAATGGTTCTGACCAAGAAACTTAAGTACGACACCCCACTGCTGAACATGGGAGGAGTCAGCGTTGGCATGTCACGAGAGGTCAAAATCCTAGGACTAACTATCGATGACCGACTTACTTTTAATACGCATGTCGCGCTACAATGCCGAAAGGCTCTTGACATTTACAAGCAGCTTTCCAAAGCTGCAAAGGTTGATTGGGGGCTGCACGCGGACGTCATTCGCTCCATTTATACGGCCACCATAGAGCCGATAATTATGTATGCTTCTGCGGTGTGGGCACCGGCATCAAGGAGGGTCGGGGTGCGCAAGTTGCTCGACACGGTGCAGAGGGGCTTCGCTCAGAAGCTCTGCAAATCGTACCGGACGGTCTCTCTACACTCGGCACTGGTTTTGGCGGGGATACTACCTCTTGACCTCAGGATACAAGAAGCAGCCGCATTGTACGAGGCGAAAAGAGGGTCGCCCCCGCCCGAACTAGGAGATCGGGAGACAGAGCGTCCGGTAAGGTTTGCAGAAGCTCCTCACCCGGCGGAACATATGGCAATGGAAATTATACAACTGGTAGACCAAAACCTTGTGGACAGGTACAATGTGCAGCAGGTGCGAATATTCACCGACGGCAGTAAAATTGAAGGGAAGGTTGGGGCCGCGCTATCCTTATGGAATAGCGAGGCCGAAATCCAGAACCTCAAACTTAGTCTGTCCGCATACTGCACAGTCTACCAGGCGGAACTCCTAGCCATATGTAAAGCCACAAGCGTCATCCTCAAAAGGAGGGAGGTGACCTATGGTCTCTATAGCGACTCGAGAGCCGCACTGGAGACGGTCGCAAACCATTGGTCTCTCCACCCTCTGGCCGTGGAGACGAGGGAGAACCTGCGGAAAGCCTTGGTTCAGGGCAAAGATGTATCCTTGTTCTGGGTCAAGGCTCATGCAGGACTGCCCGGGAACGAGCGCGCGGACGATCTGGCCAAACATGCAGCATTGGCATCAAAAAGGAAACCTGACTACGACCGGTGTCCAATCTCATTTTTAAAACGGCTAATACGGCAAGAGTCTCTTAAGCTGTGGAATAGTCGATACAGTGCCGGGGACACTGCGTCGGTCACTAAAATGTTCCTTCCTGACGCTATTAACGCATACCGGTTTGTCCGCAAGGCCAAGCCGGAGGGAAAGCTCACCCAGATGCTCACGGGGCATGGTGGATTCTCTCAGTACCTGAACCGTTTCAGGTGCAAGGAGAGTCCATCATGCGTCTGTGAACCTAATGCAATCGAAGACGTCACGCATTTGCTCGTAGATTGTCCTGCACACGCGCTGGATAGATTTGACCTAGAACAAAAAGTAGGAATGAAAGTTTGTAAAGATAATCTTTGTGCACTTCTTACCAATAAACATTCCGCTAACGATTTTAAAGAATACTGCATAAAAATATGCCACATAGTAAACAAAAGAAACAAATAGATATATAATATTTGTTAAATTATATAATAACTTATATAAACATTAGCAAAACTGTAACCTGTAGATAAGAATAGAATAATAGAAAATAAGTGCAGTAATTTAGTAAAATTAAGATTAATTAAATAAATAATAAGTAAATAATGTAATAGTTATAAGAAATAGTAATAGGAAATGTAGAAAAATGTAAAAACGATATTAGGTAGTCTTAAGAATGTAACAAATAGTAATTAAGGCAATAAATAGCTGTAAGAAAAATAGTAAATGTAATAAGTCCATTTACTGAATTAGATATAAGAAAAGGTATAAATAATGTGAATGTAGTAAAAGATAAGAATTACTAAGAACTGTATAAATAAAGATCTACAAAAGGCGAAAAAGCCATTTTAGGAAATAAATAAAAAAATACGATATGAAATATACCCCCTCCTGTACTATAATCCTGGAAAAATATCCGGGGACAACCATGTAGGCTAGCTCGCGGGCCGGGCCTTGGCGCCCGGACAGGTATAAAAAAAAAAAAAAAAAAACCTAACCTAACCTAACCTAACCTAACCTAACCTATAACCTAAAACCAAGATCTTATTGCATCATATTATTTCATCATGCTGTGACGTTATAGTGAAGAGCGTACACCACTAGAGTGGGTTGTTAGGTTGGGTGTGTTAGGTAAGGTTAGGTTAGGTTAGGTTAGGTTACTCGTTTACTACTACTACTACGTATACACATGCATGAATATACATAAGGGACTGACCTCCTTAACCACCAAACCTACCATAACACACCCAACCCAACAACCCACTCTAGAGGTATACGCTCTCGACGATGACGTCACAGCATGATGAAATAATATGATGCAATATGATGCAATAAGATGACGTATACACATGCATGAATATACATAAGGGACTGACCTCCTTAACCACCAAACCTACCCTAACACATCCAACCCAACAACCCACTCTAGTGGTGTACGCTCTTCACTATAACGTCACAGCATGATGAAATAATATGATGCAATAAGATCTTGGTTTTAGGTTATAGGTTAGGTTAGGTTAGGTTAGGTTAGGTTAGGTTACTCGTTTACTACTACTACTACGTATACACATGCATGAATATACACAAGGGACTGACCTCCTTAGCCACCGAACCTACCCTAACACACCCAACCCTACAACCCACTCTAGAGGTGTACGCTCTCGACGATGACGTCACAGCATGATGAAATAATATGATGCAATAAGATGACGTATACACATGCATGAATATACATAAGGGACTGACCTCCTTAGCCACCGAACCTACCCTAACACACCCAACCCTACAACCCACTCTAGTGGTGTACGCTCTCGACGATGACGTCACAGCATGATGAAATAATATGATGCAATATGATGCAATAAGATGACGTATACACATGCATGAATATACATAAGGGACTGACCTCCTTAACCACCAAACCTACCCTAACACACCCAACCCAACAACCCACTCTAGTGGTGTACGCTCTTCACTATAACGTCACAGCATGATGAAATAATATGATGCAATATGATGCAATAAGATCTTGGTTTTAGGTTATAGGTTAGGTTAGGTTAGGTTAGGTTAGGTTACTCGTTTACTACTACTACTACGTATACACATGCATGAATATACACAAGGGACTGACCTCCTTAGCCACCGAACCTACCCTAACACACCCAACCCTACAACCCACTCTAGAGGTGTACGCTCTCAACGATGACGTCACAGCATGATGAAATAATATGATGCAATAAGATGACGTATACACATGCATGAATATACATAAGGGACTGACCTCCTTAGCCACCGAACCTACCCTAACACACCCAATCCAACAACCCACTCTAGTGGTGTACGCTCTTCACTATAACGTCACAGCATGATGAAATAATATGATGCAATAAGATGACGTATACACATGCATGAATATACATAAGGGACTGACCTCCTTAGCCACCGAACCTACCCTAACACACCCAACCCTACAACCCACTCTAGTGGTGTACGCTCTTCACTATGACGTCACAGCATGATGAAATAATATGATGCAATATGATGCAATAAGATCTTGGTTTTAGGTTATAGGTTAGGTTAGGTTAGGTTAGGTTAGGTTAGGTTAGGTTAGGTTACTCGTTTACTACTACTACTACGTATACACATGCATGAATATACATAAGGGACTGACCTCCTTAACCACCAAACCTACCCTAACACACCCAACCCTACAACCCACTCTAGTGGTGTACGCTCTTCACTATAACGTCACAGCATGATGAAATAATATGATGCAATATGATGCAATAAGATCTTGGTTTTAGGTTATAGGTTAGGTTAGGTTAGGTTAGGTTAGGTTAGGTTAGGTTACTCGTTTACTACTACTACTACGTATACACATGCATGAATATACACAAGGGACTGACCTCCTTAGCCACCGAACCTACCCTAACACACCCAACCCTACAACCCACTCTAGAGGTGTACGCTCTCGACGATGACGTCACAGCATGATGAAATAATATGATGCAATATGATGCAATAAGATGACGTATACACATGCATGAATATACATAAGGGACTGACTTCCTTAGCCACCGAACCTACCCTAACACACCCAACCCAACAACCCACTCTAGTGGTGTACGCTCTTCACTATAACGTCACAGCATGATGAAATAATATGATGCAATATGATGCAATAAGATGACGTATACACATGCATGAATATACATAAGGGACTGACCTCCTTAGCCACCGAACCTACCCTAACACACCCAACCCAACAACCCACTCTAGTGGTGTACGCTCTTCACTATAACGTCACAGCATGATGAAATAATATGATGCAATATGATGCAATAAGATGACGTATACACATGCATGAATATACATAAGGGACTGACCTCCTTAGCCACCGAACCTACCCTAACACACCCAACCCTACAACCCACTCTAGTGGTGTACGCTCTCGACGATGACGTCACAGCATGATGAAATAATATGATGCAATATGATGCAATAAGATGACGTATACACATGCATGAATATACATAAGGGACTGACCTCCTTAACCACCAAACCTACCCTAACACACCCAACCCAACAACCCACTCTAGTGGTGTACGCTCTTCACTATAACGTCACAGCATGATGAAATAATATGATGCAATATGATGCAATAAGATCTTGGTTTTAGGTTATATGTTAGGTTAGGTTAGGTTAGGTTTGGTTACTCGTTTACTACTACTACTACGTATACACATGCATGAATATACACAAGGGACTGACCTCCTTAGCCACCGAACCTACCCTAACACACCCAACCCTACAACCCACTCTAGAGGTGTACGCTCTCGACGATGACGTCACAGCATGATGAAATAATATGATGCAATATGATGCAATAAGATGACGTATACACATGCATGAATATACATAAGGGACTGACCTCCTTAGCCACCGAACCTACCCTAACACACCCAACCCTACAACCCACTCTAGTGGTGTACGCTCTTCACTATGACGTCACAGCATGATGAAATAATATGATGCAATAAGATCTTGGTTTTAGGTTATAGGTTAGGTTAGGTTAGGTTACTCGTTTACTACTACTACTACGTATACACATGCATGAATATACACAAGGGACTGACCTCCTTAGCCACCGAACCTACCCTAACACACCCAACCCTACAACCCACTCTAGTGGTGTACGCTCTTCACTATGACGTCACAGCATGATGAAATAATATGATGCAATATGATGCAATAAGATCATGGTTTTAGGTTATAGGTTAGGTTAGGTTAGGTTACTCGTTTACTACTACTACTACGTATACACATGCATGAATATACACAAGGGACTGACCTCCTTAGCCACCGAACCTACGCTAACACACCCAACCCTACAACCCACTCTAGAGGTGTACGCTCTCGACGATGACGTCACAGCATGATGAAATAATATGATGCAATATGATGCAATAAGATGACGTATATACATGCATGAATATACATAAGGGACTGACCTCCTTAACCACCAAACCTACCCTAACACACCCAACCCTACAACTCACTCTAGAGGGTAGACAAATTTTTAAAAATACTCTTCTCAGCCGTTCGACGGCAAAGAGATAAAATTGTTTAGGTATTTTTGCCAAAAATTTTTTCAAAACATACCTTGTAGTTCGTAAACCGTGCGTCCTAGCTCAAAAATAACGAAATTTTTCCACCCCCCTCCCTAACCTACCTCCCCTGCTCCGCACACCCTAACCCTTAAACTCCCCCTCCCCCTGCATCCAACCCCTAGGTTCCCAACCCCCTACCCCTAAAAACAAGCTTTCGTTTTCTGGACTTAGAAAAATTACGAATATAAATTTAAAAATAAAAATTTAAAAAATATCGATTACTAATTTGGCTTATTCCTAAATTGTATACGATTACTAACATTGAAAAGGTATTATTGGGGCACTTTAGGGGTGGCAACCCCTAAACTAATCCTTGTTATATCTCGCGAACGGAGAGAGCTAGAGCTATGGAGTTTTTTGTATGTGATAGAAAATAGTCTTAAGAAATTTTTGGATTTAGTCTAGAGACTCTACATAGAGCCAAAACGTGTTTATATAAATTTTTGTAAATTTCCACCTGCAAATAGATTTAAGTAGACTAAAACTACTACACGGCATACAGTGATCATAGTAGAGTTGACTCTACCCAAGAGTGACTAAATAGAAGTTTACTTTGGTTTTACAAGTAAGATTAACTTTACTAACTTCAGGACATATGTTGGTGTAGAAAAACGACTCTACATTTTTTTTTTTTTTTTTTTCTCTCAATTTTGTTTTTAATTTTGTTTTCTTTGTTTGTGTGTTTATGTACTGACAAGAGTCAGAGACTCAATATATACATTGACTCTACCTGTGCAATCTTTTAGCGGTTATAGCAAAGGGGCCACTATTTACAACTTTTACAAAATTATCTGCCCCCTCCGCATCACATTCCCAAAATGTTTGGGCACCGCACGCCTGTCAAAAAACCAGAGAGCAATAGGTCACCCCCAAAGGAGGCCGTCCGCAAAAGCATCGACAGGTGGGAGGCCACCATGCCAAGTGAGGAGCCGACTATAAAAGCAAGTAACCAAGCAGCAAGGATCAATGTGACAATGCAGGCAGGCCCTGCAGCAACAACAAAGGTGGCTGCAAAACCTGTGCCTTCCGCAACAGGAATTGCACTCACACATGGAAACTCCACCGCCACGCACAGGGCGTCAGTGGGAAACGAGGAGTCTCCCCCAAAACGCTATGCCAGTAGAGCGATGGAAGCGGCTGCATGTCTAAATAAGGCAAAGGCCCACTTAAGGAACTCGAGAAACCTAAAGACGGAAATAAAAGAAGGGGTCGAGAAGGCACTCGCACGGCTTCACGAACTGGTCAAGGAAGCTGAGTCGGAGCTCAACACGAAGCAACGTACAACGGGGGGAGGGCGGGTGGTGGAGGGAGTGGCAGCATGTGCTGCTTCACCTCCTGACTCCACCCCTTCTCCCACCCCTACCCCCGGCGAAAGCCTACTAATGGAATGTTTGATGGAGCACACCAACCTGATAAGGGAAAGCGGCAGGAAAATAGAAGAGCTGAAGGCTACGATCGAAAGGCACGTCGAAAAGATAGAAAAGACAGAAACGCCTTCCTACGCCGGGGTGACCGCGGCCCGGAGTGATGGGACGCTGCAAAAGCGTACGCTGCACTCGGTCGCGGTCGCCTCGACCGTGGAGACGGAAACAGGAGAGGAGGTGCTCGAAAGAGTTAGAAAGGCCATAGATGCTAAGGAAGGATGGGTAAAGGTGGAGAGGGTAAGAAAAGCTAAAAATAGGAAAGTAATAATGGGGTTTGGATCCAAGGAAGAACGGGATAAGGTGAAGGAAAGAATAGGGAAAGAAGGAGGTAGCCTCACCATCGAGGACGTGGAAAACAAGGACCCGCTGATCAGGCTTGGGGATGTCCTGTCAGTAAATACTGATGAGGACATCCTCAAGGCTCTCAGGAACCAGAACGGGGCTGTTTTCCGCGGCCTGGTTGAGGGGGAGGACAGGATAGCAGTAAAATATAGAAGAAGAGTCAGAAACCCTCAAGCCAGCCACGTAATTATAAGCGTGTCACCCAATGTCTGGAGGCGGATGACGGAGAGGGACTATGTTTACATTGATCTCCAGCGGGTCAGAGCAGAAGACCAGACTCCACTAGTCCAGTGCACGCGCTGCCTGGGGTAATGGCCACGGCAGAAAGCACTGCCAAGAGACTACAGACGCTTGCAGCCACTGTGGTGGTCCCCATCTGAGAACAGAGTGCGCGGACTGGCTAGCTGAGGAACCACCCGCTTGCAGAAACTGCAAAAAGGCGAAACTGACGCAGACAGAGCACAATGCCTTCAGCTCCGGGTGCCCTGTGCGCCGCCGGTGGGACGAATTGGCCCGGTCGACCGTCGCATACTGTTGACGCCAACGTTGCCACTACCACATATAGCTATATGCAAGCGAACCTCCAACGAAAAAGGCTTGCAACAATCGAGCTGCTGCTCGAGGCACAAAAACGGGGGGTAGCCGTAGCCTTGTTGCAAGAGCCATATATAGGGGGGAGCAGGACAATGAAGAGCCACAAGGGTGTAAGGATCTTCCAGAACACTGGAAATGAAGAAGGGACCGTTAAGGCTGCAATCGCTGTCTTAGATAGCAATCTCAACATAAAGCCGTACCCAAAACTCACCACAAATAACATCGTTGTGGTGGGTATCCAGACCAGTGCCTGGGAGATCACTCTGGCGTCCATATACTTTGAACTGGACAAACCAGTGGAGCCCTATTTAGACCACCTCAAAGAAATAGTTGCCACAAATGGCTCTAAGCCCATAATCGTTGGAGGCGACGCAAACGCAAAAAGCACCTGGTGGGGCAGCCCAACAGTCGACCGCAGGGGAGAGGAGGTATGTGGGACTCTCGGGGAGCTTGGGCTGCATATACTAAACGAAAGAGATATCCCGACCTTCGACACAGTCAGGGGAGGACAACGCTACAGCAGCTATGTCGACATAACAACTTGTTCGGCAAATATCCTCGACAAGGTAGCAGACTGGAAAGTCGTCGAGGGCCTAAGCAGTTCCGACCACAACGGCATTATCTTTAAAATTTTACAAACTAAATCATAAGGGCTAAAGGTAGAAAGAACCACTAGAATATTTAATACAAAAAAGGCCAACTGGCCTGAGTTTCATGAGAAACTCACCCAGCTGAGCCAAGAACACAAAATCACAAAGGAAGAAATAGAAAAAACAATCAATATAGAGCAATTAGATAAAATAGTAAATAATTACACAGATATTGTTACAAAAGCATGCAAAGCATCCATGCCAGTTAAAAAACAAGTAGAAAAACTTACCTTGCCGTGGTGGTCGAAGAGGCTTGAACATCTGAAAAAAGCGGTAGCTACCCAAAAGAGGAGAATCAGGTGTGCTGCTTCAGTCCGTAGATCCATGGTTGTCGAAAGGTACCTGCAACGGAAAAAAGAGTATAATAATAATAATAATAATAATAATAATATTTATTCAAAATTCTTTACAGGATAAAGTAATACAGTCTTAAATATAAATCTTAATTCTGAGTCTTACGTGCCTGAACTAGGAAATCCTGTGTTTCAGGCGAAAAGAGCTAAAATAATTTAAAATTAACAAATAATCAAAAGGATTTTATAGTACAATACAAACGTGCAAAAAATCTGTAAAGTAGGCAAGTTATCTTATACTATTAATTTATAATGTTACCAAATCTTAACTTCTAGTTTCTTAACTAACAAGATACTTAAACTAGGTCAAATATTGTATAAAGACAAAAAAATCACTTTAGCACAATCAGTAAATTCTCTGTATCATCGTAGGACATTCTTTGAAGAGCCTCCTTAAGAATTCTCTTACAGTTAATTTGATTTAAGCTATAAATGTTTGCTTTCGCGTTCAACCTATTGTAGAGGAGAGGACCGAGAAACAGGTAAAATTTTGATGTGAAAGCATGTTTGGTATGATTTTGAGGACAGACTAGGTCTTTACGTCTTTTGCTAGTAAACTCCGTGCTATATGTTAGATCTGCGTGCTGTTTTAATACAATACCCATTATAAATAGCTGTCGGACTGTTAGTACTTCACATTCTTTGTATAGGAGGTTAGTGGGAAAAAGGAATGGGCGAAAAGTAGCCACTTTGAGAATTGCCCTCTGAGCTCTCTCGATGGTTAGTAACAACGTTTTACCCGCTCCACCCCATGTGGTAATACAGTATGTTATTATCGATTGACATAAAGCAAAGTAGACTTGTCTAACTATTTTTGGGTCTGCAATGTAGCGTAACTTTTTAAAAACAAATATCAATTTACGAATTCTATTATTTACAGCTTCTATATGATGTTTAAACGAAAGTGTTTCATCGATTATAATTCCAAGGTACTTAACAGTATTTGACATTTTAATATTGGGACAAACACATTGGTTATTTGTGCTAGATGTGCAGTTATGAGCATACAATGTTGAGGTAGTGCCAGTTAGTTTTTGCTTGCGCATCGAAAACTTGACGTAATTTGTCTTGTCAGCATTTAAAGTCAGTGAATTATTATGAAGCCACTTATTAATAACATTGAATCCGTGTTGCGCAAACTTGTAGACATTTTCTTCTGAGTCAGCCGAAAACAAAAGAGCAGTGTCGTCAGCATAACAAACGATATGGCCGTGATCTAAATTTAGATTACAGAGATCGTTTATGTAAATTAAAAAAAGTGAAGGCCCTAAAATACTTCCCTGGGGAATTCCGAAAGCTGTGCTTTTTTCATCATCGCTGATAATATTACCAATCTTTACACATTGCGTACGTTCTTCTAGATAGCTCTTAAATAGTTTCAGCTGCGTTTCCCTAATGCCTATGGCTTCAAGCTTGCGCAACAAAATGGAAACAGAAACTGTGTCAAAAGCTTTGGCGAGGTCCAGGAATATTCCTAGGGTGTGGTTACCTTTATCAAGTTCTTGTGCTAGATAGTTAGTAAAATGGTGTACAGCATCATCTGTAGACATTTTAGGTCTAAATCCAAACTGCCGCTTAGAGAGAATAGATTTATCCTCCAAATATTTATAAAGCCTGTTGTTTATAATCTTTTCTAATATTTTAGACATAGAAGGCAGTAAGGAAATAGGCCTATAATTAGTCACTTGATCTTTACTACCTGATTTGTAAACTGGGACAACAACAGCTTTTTTTAAGCACTTGGGGAACACACCTGTAGTTAAACATTTATTAAAAATGTAAGTTAACGGTGGTACTAAAAGGTCTTTGAATTGCCTAATAATTTTATTAGGTATGTTATCCCAGCCAACTGCACAGTCGTCTTTTAGACCCATAATAATCCTTTCTACTTCCGTCTCGTCAGTATCAAGTAACACAAAGGATGATAAGCTAGTGCTAGATGCAAACAATGAGCTTGTTAGGTACTGCGATTGTCCCCGAAGTTTTTCAGCTAGACACTTGCCCACATTAACAAAGAAATTATTTGCAATGTTCGCAGTTGTTAACTGTGATGAATGTGCCTGTAATAAACCTGAAGAAGACTGATTCTGTTTTGAATTATACGTCACATTTTTAATAATTTTCCAGATCTTTTTGTTATTCGTACCAGCCTCTTTTAGTGCTGTGTTATCGTAATTGCGTTTTACTTTTTTTAGGAGGTCGTTACAAAAGTTACGATATCGCTTATATGACAGTTGCAATATTAAATTATTCGGATTAGCTTTAGCTTTCATATGCAGTTTATCTCTATTTTTCATACATCGTATAAGACCAGCCGTGATCCATGGCTTTATGTTGCAGTATTTGTTCTTTAACCGAGATATGATCGTGTTCTTCTGAATAGCATTTTGCACTTTTTTAATTAGGTACAACATACAAAACTGCGGATCATCGGAATTGTAGACTGGGACAAAATCAATATTGCATAAGTCTTCTTCAAATTTATGTAAATTTAATTTAGAGACCGTGCGAGAGGCCACCTTAGGCAATTTACAATTAAGAATGAGTAGGGTAGCATTGTGATCGGTTATTGTTGAATTAGTTACAAGGGTAAGTGCAGGGAAGTTGGCCTTGAGCATTATATGATCCAAGCAGGAGCCACTTTGATGTGTAGGAAGCGTGTGAGCGGGAAGCAAACTGTGGAACGCGCATAGGTTCAGATATTCCTCAGCGGAAGCGTCTGCACTTCCCGGAAGAATATTGATATTAATATCTCCAGTTAAAATGGTATTTTTGAACGATGATAGGTTCTGCAAGGTGTCGTTTAGAGAGTCAGTGAAATTTTTTATATTCGTAAAAGAGGGAGATCTATATACAGCTAATATCGCAAAATCTGCTCCAATTTTAACCAACAATCTGCTACAGTCGTGCATGTTTGGCTCTACGACAGACACATTTAGATGATCTCTTGCATAAACTATCACCCCATCGTTCTGATTGGAAGTTGAGTTACTCTTATACATACAATATCCCGGAATTTTTGGTATGTTATATTGTTTAGCAAGCCAACATTCAGTTAAGACAATAATGTCACAATTTATGTCTAGACGTTTTAGAAAAATGCTAAAATTATCGAAATTCTTAAAAACACTACGAATGTTTTGGGTTAATATGGTTAATGGACTAGTGTAAGAGGAGAGATATTGCTTGCAGTGTTCAACGTCACAAACTTGTGATTGAGATACAGAGAAATTATCTATGTCACTAATTAAATGATTAATCATATTAAAATATTAATAAAAATAACAACAAAGGCCAAGAAGAATCGTAATTTACGGCGCTCTTAGGCGCCTCCATAATCAATAGAGTTTATGTACCTATTTTCTGCCATAATTTTCGCCGGACAGTCCGCTGCACTTGTCTTATGATTGCTTGGCTTTTTAAAGTGCATGCAAGTAGCGCATTTTGGTTCCTCTGCCTTTTTAGTGCATTCTTTGATGGAATGACCCAATTCACCACAGTGGCCACACGTGTAGGCGGTCTCCCGACATGATTTAGCCGCATGTCCGTACTGCTGACATTTATAACAACGTGTGACTAGGGTAAAGTCTCTGACAGGGCAGGAAGACCAATTAACAAATACTCTGTCTTTACATATCAGGGCTTTACGTATCTGAGCAGAAACTTCAATAATAAAGTTACAGGTGTCTGCATCCTTCTTACCTGACTTGTGGCTCAGCTTAATGGAGGATAAAAAGGTCTCGAGGCTGCAATCCTGAAGTTTATCGGCTAGATTTTGGTTGAACAGACAAGTAAAAACTTCCTTCTCTTGCATGGATGAGGGCACTCCGATAATTACTACTCTAGGTTTTCTTTTCTGAGGTTCGTCGACTGTAAGGCCTGAATTTGTTGACTGCATCGATTTTTTCACCTTCTCAATGTCGTCTTTTGTTTCAGTGCTGATAATGACACCGCCATTTTTTGTCTTGCGTAGTCCTCTTACTTGCAGTTTCATCTGCTCTGGGCATATAATTTTTTGGACAAGTGATTTTGTCTCCTCACTGGACTTTAGTTTGTCGTTTGGATATATGGCCACTGAACTTAAATTTAAGGGCTGAATAAATTTGTTGGTACCTTTTTTCACCATATCAGCAAAGGAAGATCCCGTATTTGGCTTTATAGAGGCTCCAACTGTCATCTTAAGTTCTTGCAGTTGCTGCGACAGATCTATTTGGTCTTTAAGTGTTTGCACGGTGGAGTTTGCCATGACTGCTTTCATCTTGACGGACTGGTACTGGACAGCCATCTGTGACGTGCCGTGACCAATTTTTCGGCATAAGGCACTTATGCGCATTTTTTGTTCAGTATTTAATTTGCCTTCTGATGCAATAGTGCACACTTCGTTTAGACATTGCTCAATAGTCGTCATCCAGTTTTGTATTTCCGGCGTTGAAACCACTTCCATGACCTCGTTACTTCGGTTTGGCGTCTGAGGGTGAGATGCGAGTGCGGGCACTGGTTTAGGTGCAGCTGTAGGCACGGGTGTAGGAGGTGGACTCCGAGCACATCGGTCACTCCGGCTGAAGGGGCTGCTTGCCATTGTGACACAGTTATTGGCTTGGTAACACTTCACACATTATTTATTTACGTAAGATAACTAGTACATATTATGACTACGTTTGACACAGTTATCCGGTCAGTAGGTAAACCAGGTCACGAATCAGCAAGTTTTTATTTATTAATTTTAATAATTCTTCGGCACGTCTATTCACAACAAAGTACAAGAAATGAGTCAGAGGCAGCCAGAGCCCAAACAGAGAGCTGGAAGGAGTTCTGCTGCAAACAGGATAGGGAGGGGGTGTGGGAGGGGATTTATCGGGTTATAGGCAGGACAGCGAGTAGGGTGGAGGACCCGCCGCTGGTGAGAGATGGTAAAGTGCTGGACGCGGAAGGGTCCGCCCGATACATGGCGGAGACCCTGTATCCAGAGGACCACCCAGCTGCAGACGACCCTCACCACAACCGGGTCAGAATTGAGGCGGAAAAGGTGAATGAAGGTGAAAATGGTGAGACATACGACCCTCAATTCACCATAGCCGAATTGAAGGCGTCGAGCGAGTCCTTCAATCCAAAGAAGGCTCCGGGAATGGATGGCCTCACAGCCGATATTTGCAACCGTGCTATCAGCAAAGACCCTGAAATTTTCCTGGCAATACTCAACAGATGTCTCGCTTTTAACCACTTCCCCAAAATATGGAAAGAGGCAACAGTGGTTATGTTACGGAAGCCAGGGAAAACCGATTATACAACACCAAAGGCGTACCGCCCAATCGGCCTGCTGCCGGTACTTGGAAAAATCTATGAGAAGATGTTGGTGGCCCGACTCAGGTTCTACTTAGCACCGAGGATGAGTACTCGCCAGTACGGATTCATGCCACAAAGGAGTACCGAAGACTCCCTCTATACCCTTATGCAAAGAATACGCAACAACGCTTATACGACGCACATACGCTGAAGCAAAAGAAAATAATAACATTAATATCGCTGGACATAGAGGGAGCCTTCGACAACGCCTGGTGGCCAATTATAAGAGTCCGACTGGCTGAGGAAAGGTGTCCGGTCAACCTGAGAAGGGTCATCGACAGCTATCTGCGCGACAGGAAAGTAAGGGTAAGGTACGCCGGCGCTGAGCATCAGAGAAGCACGGAGAAGGGTTGCGTGCAAGGCTCAATTGGAGGCCCCATTCTCTGGAACCTCATACTGGATCCCCTCCTCAAAGAACTCGAGAGAAGAGGAATTTACGCGCAAGCTTTCGCTGACGACGTGATCCTGGTCTTTGATGGTGACACGGCATTGGAAATAGAGAGGCAGGCGAATGCCGCCCTCGAACGTGTTCGGGCGTGGGGCGTGGAAAACAAGCTAAACTTCGCACCGCACAAGACCAGTGCGATGGTCATTACAAAGAAGTTAAAATATGACGTCCCACGCCTAAGCATGGGCGGGGTCGACATCGCTATGTCCAGAAAAATTAAAATACTGGGTGTCACCATCGACGACAGGCTCACGTTTAACGAGCACGTTTCGGAAGTATGCCGCAAAGCGATCGCAGTCCACAAACAGCTGAGCAGGGCGGCAAAAGTAAACTGGGGCCTAAATCCGGAGGTTGTTAAAATTATATACGTTGCTACGGTGGAACCAATAGTCCTGTACGCTGCCAGTGCATGGGCGGATGCCGCTAACAAACTGGGAATGATCAAACAGTTAGGCGTCGTGCAGCGGGGAATAGCACAGAAAATGTGCAGGGCGTACCGAACCGTCTCACTGAACTCGGTGCTCCTACTAGCCGGGATACTCCCCCTGGATCTTAGAATCCACGAGGTGGCATCACTGTATAGAGCCAAGAAAGGGGTACCACAGGCCATATTGGGGGACAGGGAGGTGGAACGGATGACTTCTGCACTGGAATCCCCGCATCCCGCGAACCGAAGCGACCTGAAGATCGTCGGCCTGGTAAACCGGGAGGATGTTGACGCCAATTCTGACCAAGAGGTGAAAATCTTCACTGATGGTAGTAAGATTGGGGGGCGTGTTGGTGCGGCTCTGTCCATATGGAACAGAGAGTCCGAGACGCGCGCCCTGAAGTTGGCGCTCCCAGGTTATTGTACCGTTTACCAGGCTGAGCTACTCGCGATATATTAGGGGCAACGCGGGATATTAGGAACAGCACGGCGCCTACCTTCGGGGTCTTCAGCGACTCCATGGCGGCTCTTTTGACCGTGAAAAACCCCAGTTGCCTTCATCCCCTGGCGGTAGAGGCCAGAGAGAATATAACAGCTGCGTCTCTCCAGAACAAGGTAGTATCCTTGTTCTGGATAAAGGCCCACGCAGGGTTAGAGGGCAACGAAAGAGCGGATCAGCTGGCGAAAGAGGCCGCCATGAACCTTAAGAAAAGACCGGACTATGATCTATGCCCGATTTCATTCGTCAAGCGCCACATACGTATAGCGACGCTCGACGAATGGAATCGGAGATACAAGTCCGGCCAAACTGCCAACGTTACGAAGATCTTTTTCCCAGATGCGGTGGCAGCGTATAGAACAATAAGAAAAATGGATCTTACCAACATTAGGGTACAAATAATGACGGGGCACGGTGGATTCTCCGAGTACCTGAATCGCTTCAGGTGCAAGGAGAGCCCATCGTGCATCTGCGACCCAAACAAGGACGAAACCGTACCACACCTGCTTCTGGAATGCCCTGCACACGTTGTGGACAGATATGAACTGGAACAGGCTCTGGAAATAAAATTAGACAAAGATATTGTGGGGGAAGTGATGCGAGGAAAAGATAGGGAGAAATTTCTAGACTACTGCACAAAGATTGCACAGAAAGCAATAGAGAGAAACAAAACAGCTTAAGCAAGTATGCTGGTAGTATATTATAGTAATATATATATTAAGCATAGAAATAAGTATAAAATGTCATTAGAGTAAGCACTAGTATAAGTAGAAATAGAAATAAAAAGATATTGTTAACATAAGAAAATGAAGAAAAATTGGATAGATTAAGATATATGTAAAAGAAATAAAAGACCCACATTGACCGTTATTTCCCCCCACATTGTAATAAATTAAAAAAGGAATAAAAATGAATATAAAAAGGTAGTCAGAATAGGTTCGTAATGGGAATCCCACCCAGAACAAAGAATGAAAGATGATGAATGAAGAAAGATAAAGTATGCAGCATGAACGTGCGAGAAGAACAAAAGCGAGAACTGGTATGACAAAGAGGATCAGGCGTACATAGACTCCGATAACGTCGGAGGTAGAAAGTGAAAAAAAAAAAAAAAAACCTAACCTAACCTAACCCAGTATCCCCCCAACCCTCGTGGCGGTCGGATCGTTTTTAAAGTCGCTCCGCACTTAAAAATTGAATTTTGATGATTCCAGTGAATCAAGTGTTGATCAATGCAGAATAAGTCGGGTCACGCGATAAAGTGAAATTGTTAATCGTGCATATGCGAGCCGGGAAAGGTCGAATCGGTACCCCACATTCTGTTGGAATGCCCAGTATACGGTATAGAACGCCTTGAAATCGAATCAAAGCTGGATCAAGAAATGACAATCAAAACCCTAAGCTCAATAATGACAGGAAAAAAGTTGCGTAAATTTAAGCAAATAGTCAGTAAAGTAAATAATAGAAATAAGTAGGAACTAGGAACGTTATGTTACCAAATATGATATCGCATATTTTGGAAAAACATAAAAATGTCAATTAGTAATAAACAAACGCATTAAAAAATTGTAATAGAATGTAAGTGTAAGATAAACAACCGATTGTTCAAGATAAGATTGTAAAAGATAAGATAGTATAAGATAAGATCGTAGAAGATAAGACTGTAGATGATAATATTGTATAAGGTAGGATTGTAAAAGATAATACTGTATAAGATAAGATTTTATTAGAAGAGATAGCACAAGTTAAGATTGTATAAGTTATGATTGTAGAAGATAATATTGTAGTTGAAAGATTTGTATAAGACTGGTCTGTTTAAGATAAGATTGTGGAGTATAAGATTGCAATAGATAAGCAAAAATATAAATAAAACCGGCGAAACAAGCTATGTATAACAATGTCTAAAAAATGTAAGCTTTAAATAAAACCCGGAGTGTACCCATTTAATGAACCATACCCCAAATAAAGAAATATAAAGATCAAGATAGCCTTGTAGGCGGGAAAAACAACCCGCGGCTTGAATGGGAGAAATGAAAGAAAGAAATTGTATGAGGAATAAAAGTACGAGAAGCAAAAATGCGAGAACTAGAATGACAGTGAAGCATAGTATAGAAAGACTCTGGCCACCAAGTCGGAGGTAGGCAGCATATATATATATAAAAAAAAAAAAACCTAACCTAACCTAACCTAACCTAAGAACTGGGAAGCTCCAAACTGCAGCCCTGATCTTGCTACAGCTGAGCAGACGTTGCAGGCCGATCCTGCAAAAATTAAAACAAAACTTGCTTTTACGCAAGAGATTGTGGCCGTGACACATACGAGAAAGTCTGTTGACACACTCTCACCACCAAACATTAAATACTCGGACCGAACGGCGGAATTTAAGGCCTGCCTCGTCAAGGCTAAGCTTCACTTAAACAGATCCAGGAATACAAAGACGGAGATTAAGAATGGTATATCTGAAGCTACAGAACGTCTTTATCAATTGGTAAAGGAAGTCGAATCGGAGCTAAAACTAGCTAAACGAAATATGACCAGGGAAGCCCCTACACCTACAGAGCCTCAACCGATTGCCAGACCTTCTCCCGAAAGAACTGATACCGCCAAAATTTTGCAAAAAATGGAATTCCAGACAAACCTCCTTATGGAAAACCACAAAAAGATGGAGGAGTTGAAGGACGCAATGGAACACCAACGGAAATTCCTTGAGCAAGGAATTACCTACGCAAGTGTGGCCTCAGCCCAGGGAGTAAAGGCAATACCAAAGCGTAACACATTGCACTCGGCTGTGATCTCATCTAAGGACGAAACGGAAACGGGCGATGAAGTACTTGATAGGGTCAGGAAAGCAGTAAATGCAAGGGACGAGTGGATTAAAGTCGAAAAATTGAGAAAGGCCAAGGTTAGGAAAGTGATAATTGGTTTACAAACCGAAGAAGAAAGGAGTAAATTAAAAGACCGACTTCAAAAAGAAGTTGTTGACCTCACTGTCGAGGAAGTCGAAAATTGGGATCCACTTCTGATCTTGAGGAACGTCTTGGTAGTCAATACTAACGAAGACGTTCTTAAAGCGCTACGAAACCAGAACCAGGGCGTTTTTGACGGCCTCGACACTGAGGAAAACAGAGTGGAGGTAAGATACCGAAGAAGGACAAGGAACCCTCATATAGGCCACATTATTGTTAGCGTCTCGCCCGCCATCTGGCGACGAGCGGTAGAGATTGGGACCGTTCACATTGATCTCCAACGGATCAGGGTCGAGGATCAGACCCCATTGGTCCAATGCACTCGTTGCTTGGGCTTTGGGCACGGCAAGGGGTTCTGCAAAGAGCCTGCAGATCTGTGTAGCCACTGCGGTGGTCCCCACATGAGATCAGAGTGTTCGGACTGGCTTTCAGGCTCACCACCCGTTTGCCGAAATTGTACGAAAGCAAAAGTCGAGCATGGTACACAGCACAATGCTTTTAGCCATGACTGTCCACTGCGTAAAAAATGGGATGACATAGCCAGATCAACCGTGGCTTACTGCTAAGGGCACTTCAAAGGCAAATACTCCCTACGGAGCAATACAGGCAAACCTCCAACGCAAGAAGCTGGCCACCAATGAGCTTCTCACAGAAGCCACGGAACGTGGGATAGCCCTAGCGCTTCTTCAGGAACCGTATGTGGGTGGGGCCAAAGTAATGAGTAGTCACAGGGGCGTTAGGATCTTCCAAAACACTGGATCAGGAGATGGGACTGTTAAGGCAGCAATCGCTGTCTTTAACAGTGACTTCATAGTCAAGCAGTACCCGAAACTCACCACAAATAACATCGTTGTGGTGGGGATTCAGACCAGTGCTTGGGAGATCACACAAAATAGACATTGATGTGATATGTATCACTGAACATTTTATGTCGGCAGGCTATGAACAACATCTGAGCATACCTAATTACAAATTAGCGGCCTGTTTTAGTCGCACCTGTAATAAACGAGGAGGAGCCTGTATCCTAGTAAATAAAGCAGTTAACTACAAAGAACTTTCTCAAATCAGTAAGTTGTCTATAAGTAATGCAATAGAATGTTGTGCAGTGGAGTTAACTGATTTCAAAATCATAATAGTTTGTATATACCGTGTACCAGGACAAAGCAATCTCAATTTGTTTTTCGATAGGCTTACCAAAATTTTGAGTTGTATTTCTAAAAATAATAATTATAATACTGTTGTAGCTGGTGATTTCAACATAGATGTCATGAAGTGCAATAGTCCCACATTAGACTTCGAATGTTTATTGTTGAACTTTAATCTTACATTGGCACTAAACCAGCCCACAAGACTATCGAGTAAGACTTGTATAGACAACTTTGCACACGACTTTAAAAAAAAGTGTAAGACTGAGGTGTTAGAATTGGGCTTATCGGACCATACTGCCCAAATAATTAAACTCCCAGTGAAAAAAATATTTAAATTAAAGTATTGGCATAAAATGAAGCGTGACTTTAGTCCAGAAAATATATATAAATTTAAAAATTATATAAAAAACCTCTCTTTTTGTGAAATATATGACACTAGTGATCCAACAGCCGCATATCGTTATTTTATAGAAACATTTAAATTATTTTATAATTTGTGTTTTCCGCTGACTAAAACAACTGTTCAAGTTAATACCAAGCTAAGATGGATATCACGTGGAATAAAGGTTTGTTGTAAACATAAAAGAGAGTTACTTTGGAAATTTAGACTGAAACCAACATCAAATAACAAACAAAAATACTCAACTTATTCTAAACCTTTAAAAAGAATAATAAATCTCACTAAACGTGCTCAAAACAATTACAAAATAAAAATGGCGGCTAATAAAAGTAAAGTGGCATGGCAAGTTATAAATAAAAATAAATTAAATATTCCAAAAGAATCAATTACCAAACTACAAATTAATGATAAATTAACAACAGATCCTACAGAAATTGCCAATGCATTTAGTAATTATCTTATTGACAAAATTAATCCTATTCCAGGTGCGGGTAAAGAATCCACACCCTTAATAAATGCACAACCAAACTCAATGTTTTTATCACCTTTTTTGCCTTGTGACATGCAGAGAATCATTAGAAATGTTAAAAATACTGACAGTGTGGGGTATGACGGTATTTCGACTAAAGTTGTCAAAGCTGTGAATGAAGACATCTCTCATCACCTGTGTCATATCTTGAATCTTTGTATAGAAACTGGGATATTTCCAAAAGACCTTAAATTGACAATTATTAAACCAATATTTAAAAAGGATAATAAGCTCTTAAAGGAGAACTATAGACCTATAGCACTTATTCCAGTATTCTCAAAAATATTCGAGACATATATTTACGGTGAATTATACAGTTACCTAGATCATAATAAAATCTTATGTGATGAGCAAAAGGGCTTTAGGAAAAATAGAAACATCAACATGGCGGTTTATGACTTTTTATACGTAGTTTCTTCACAAGTTGACAAATCATTACCTGTTTGTTCTATTTATTGTGATATGTCGCAGGCATTCGACTATGTTGATCACAATATTCTCCTACATAAACTGGATGCTTATGGCATAAGAGGGAATGTCTTGGAATTGATAAAATCGTATCTTTCTGACCGCCAGCAAATAACACAAATAACAAAATTTAACATAAAAACTAAAAGGGAAAAGATTTTCTCATCTAATAGGCGTTACATCACATTTGGTGTTCCCCAGGGAAGTATATTAGGCCCTCCTTTGTTCCTTGTATACGTCAATGATCTACCTAATGCAACTAAAGAGCACATGTCATTATTCGCTGACGATAGTACCGTAACCATAGCACCTCAAAATATTTTAAACTACCACTCTGATTCCAATGAGGCATTGAACTGTATAATAAACTGGCTTAATGCTAATAATTTAAAAATTAACCTCAGTAAGACAAACATCATGCATTTTAAACAGCGAGATAATTTACGCAATGCATTAAAATCTGATTTACTATACAAAGATATTGTAATACAAGAAGCTGAAACGGCCAGATTTCTAGGATTAATCATTGACAAGCAATTAAACTGGAAAACCCACATTACTGAACTTTGTAAAAAAGTTAGCGCTTCATCTTATGCTCTTTATAAGTTGGCACCAACTGTCAACATAGATACTCTGCTTACAGCATAGTACGGACTTGCTGAATCAATATTAAGATTTGGTATAATTTTCTGGGGCAATTCTACTCTGAGGGACGATGCGTTCAAGGCATAAAAGCGTTGTATACGGTCTATGTTTGGGTTGCAAACTACTGACAGTTGCAAACCAATGTATAAAAAGCACAGAATTCTAACACTTCCGTCACTTTACATATTAGAAATATCGCTATTTGTATAATCTAATCCGCATTTGTTTCCCCTCTTAAATAATAATAGAAATAGGCGTGAGAAGTACAGATTTTGGGTGCAAACAATCCCCGCCAAAACAGCATTTCTAAGAAAGAGTGTAATATGCATGGCTCCAGCAATTTATAATAAAATTCCTAATTCCATTAAGATAATGAATATTAATTTATTTAAGAATGAATTTAAAAAAATAATAGCATAGAGCAAATAAATATAGCAACAGAAAACCTCACTAAAGCAATAGATGAAGCGTGTTAGCAAACTATACCAACCAAAAAAGATAAAGAACAACTTACCTTGCCGTGGTGGTCCGAGAGATTCGTCGAGATGAAGAAGACCGTCGTCACCATGAAGCGTAGGATCCGCTGCACCGCCCCAATTCGGAAGTTTAAGGTCATAGAAGAGTACCTGAAAAAGAAAGATGAGTATGAGTTAGAAGCTGCCAAAGCTCAAACCGAGAGCTGGAAGGAATTCTGTGGGAAACAGGATAGGGAGGGAGTCTGGGAGGGAATATATAGGGTGATAGGGAGGACACAGCGTAGAGACGAGGACCTGTCTTTGGAAGTTAATGGTGATGTGCTGGATGCGAAAGGTTCCGTGAAGCTGCTAGCGGAAACATTTTATCCGGAAGACCTTACAGAATGCGATAACGCACATCATCGATCCATTCGAATAAAGGCCGAAACCGTAAATTCTGGCGAGCAAAATGAGCCTTGCGATCCACCTTTTACGATGGCAGAGTAAAAAAAATTCAATGGAATCCTTTAATCCAAAGAAGGCACCGGGATCAGACGGCTTTACTGCTGACATTTGTTGTCACGCAGTGAATAATGATCCAGAACTTATTCTACGGTTCCTTAACAAGTGCCTGGAATGCCCCACAGCTTGGAAGGAGGCAACAGTCGTGATACTGAGGAAGCCTGGAAAAGACAACTATTCCAGCCCCAAATCATATAGGCCGATTGGGCTGTTGCCTATAATGGGGAAAATCCTTGAAAAGATGCTGGTGGCCCGCCTAAAATTTCACCTTCTGCCAAACACGAATACCCGTCAGTACGGATTCATGCCACAGAAAAGCACGCAAGATGCACTCTACGATCTTATGCAGCATGTCCATAAGAAACTCGACCAAAAACGGATTTTGACGCTCGTATCTTTGGACATAGAGGGGGCATTTGATAGCGCATGGTGGCCTGCGATAAGGATTCGACTGGCGGAAGAAAAGTGTCCAATTAATCTTAGGAGGGTCATAGACAGTTATCTTAGAAACCGTAAAGTCTCAATCAGGTACGGTGGGGAGGAATATGGCAAGGGAACAAATAAGGGCCCAACCTTTTGGAACCTGGTTCTAGACCCTCTCCTTAAAACACTTGAAGAAAGGGGAATATACATACAAGCGTTTGCGGATGATGTCGTTTTAGTTTTTGATGGGGAGACCGCACATGAAGTAGAAACATGTGCCGGTGCCACTCTCAACCATGTTCTGGCGTGGGGTGTCGAAAATATACTTAAATTCGCACCGCATAAAACGAACGCTATGGTGATAACCAGAAAACTTAAATTCGACACACCACGCCTGAGTATGGGGGGGATTGACATCGACATTTCGAAAGAAATGAGGCTTCTGGGTGTAACGATAGACGAAAAATTAACCTTCAATAAACATGTCTCACTTGTTTGTAAGAAGGCAATTACAATCTACAAGCAGTTGTGTAGAGCTGCAAAGGTCAGTTGGGGGTTGCACCCGGAGGTCATACGAATGATGAATGTGGCGGTTGTAGAACCCATTATACTTTACGCTGCAAGCGTCTGGGCATCGGCGGCTGGAAAGTTGGGCATCAGGAAACAACTCGGGACCGTTCAGCGTGGAATTGCCCAAAAGATTTGCAAGGCATATCGCACGGTCTCCCTGAACTCAGCACTTGTGCTGTCTGGATTACTCCCCCTCGACATTAGAGTTCGTGAGGCGGCATCATTGTATGAAGCCAAGAGGGGAGTACCCCAGACATCACTGGGGGACAGGGAGGTCGAGCAAATGG
This sequence comes from Mythimna pallens, assembly GCA_961205895.1. NCBI lineage: Eukaryota > Metazoa > Arthropoda > Insecta > Lepidoptera > Noctuidae > Mythimna > Mythimna pallens. Next base: position 63,056 of record OY540836.1, read on the forward strand.
CCGTTGCAATTGAGGATCCCCATCCAGCAGCACGCGACATCTTGGAGTTCGACAGCCTGGTAAACCAGGAGCAGGTGGATGGGTGCAGATTTGACGTCCGCATTTTCATGGACGGGAGCAAAATCGGAGGAGGGGTCGGCGCTTCATTGTCCATATGGGACGGTGAGGCTGAGACCAGGGCCCGTAAACTTGCTTTATCCAATTACTGCACGGTTTACCAGGCTGAACTGCTGGCAGGTTGAAGAGCAACGGTTCCCCCGTTGCTCTTCAACCTGTAATCAATCTTACCTGTAATCAATCTTAAGGCATCTTCTTTTGGAATTTTCAGCGACTCAATGGCGGCTCTACAAACAATAATAAATCCCGGTTCACGCCATCTTCTTGCTGTAGAAGCTAGGGATAATATAAAATCAGCATCCCAGTAACCTTGTTCTGGATAAAAGCTCACGTGGGGCTGCAGGGGAACGAAAGAGCCGACCAGCTAGCAAAGGAGGCCGCTGATAATTCCAAAAGAAAGCCAGAATATGATCGGTGTCCGATCTCATCCGTCAAGCGGAGCATACGTATGGCGACGCTTGATGAATGGAATCGTAGATACGAAAACGGTGACACAGCATCTGTCACAAAATTATTCTTCCCGGATGTGCGGGCGGCTTATGGAGTAATCCGAAAGATGGGAACTAGCGCTATAACCACACAAATTATGACGGGGCACGGTGGATTCTCCGAGTACTTGAACCGTTTCAAGCTCAAGGGAGATCCATCGTGCATCTGTGACTCAGATGTGAGCGAAACGGTCCCGCACATATTGTTCGACTGCCCTCAATTTGACAAACATCGCTTCGACGCCGAGCAAACATTGGATGTAAAAATAACACGGCAAAACTTACAGACCATAATGAAAAACAAGAATAGAGATGTATTCCTTGATTACAGTAAACGTGTATCGCACAAAAGGTAATAGGAAGAAATAAAACCGCATAATTGGGTATCAAAAAGCAGTTGGACGTTGTGCAACGCGGAATAGCGCAAAAAATGTGCAAAGCATACCGCACCGTCTCCCTCACCTTAGTGCTTCTGTTGGCGGGGATGCTTCCCCTAGATCTCCGTGCTCGAGAGATGGCCTTACTATATGAAGCCAAGAGGGGAGTATCACTCCCAATAATGAGGGATAGGGAGATGGAGCGGTCGGTATCCACGCTGCAGTCTCCTCACCGCGCGACGCATGTTGAACTGGGATTCAAAAGCCTGGTGGATCGGGAGCAGGTTGACGCCAGCGCCAAACCAGAGGTGAGAATTTTCTTTTCACCGATGGGAGCAAAATTGGGGGGCGTGTTGGTGCTGCGTTGTCCTTTTGGAACAACCAGGCCGAAACACGTACCCTCAAGCTGGCGTTACCAGACTATTGCACGGTCTACCAGGCAGAACTCCTGGCGATATGCAGGGCAACTGAGGAAATACGAAGAAGCCCAGCGTCCACATTTGGTGTGTACAGCGACTCAATGGCAGCTTTCCTGACGGTGAAAAACCACATTTGCCTTCATCCCCTGGTAGCTGAAACGAGAGAATACCTAAAAGCTATTTCTCTCCAGAACAAGCTAGTAGACCTGTTCTGGATAAAAGCTCACGCAGGGTTTGAGGGCAACGAGAGAGTGGACCAGCTGGCAAAAGAGGCTGCCATAATGAGTAAAAAGAGGCCGGATTATGATTCGTGTCCTGTTTCATTCGTCAAGCGACGCTTGAGGAATGGAACAGTAGATACAGAAATGGTACCACTGCCTCGGTCACCAAAATGTTTTTTCCGGCTGCGATGGCAGCGTACAGGATCGTGAGGAAGTTACATATTGAGAGAAATCTGACTCAGGTCTTGACGGGGCACGGTGGATTCTCAGAGTACTGTAATAGATTCAAGTGTAAGGGGAATCCATCGTGCATCTGTAACCCAAATATTGCAGAGTCGATACCACACCTAATGCTCTGCTGCCCTGTATACGCTTATGAACGAAATGAGATAGAACAGGAATTAGACATTGACCTGACTGCAGACAGTATAGGGGTGATAATGATGAGTAAAAATAGAGAGAAGTTCTTGAACTACTGCCTGAAAATTGCCCAAAGAGCTATAAAAAGGAATAAAAGCGATCGGTAGAGTATGCAACTGCTATATATTTAATTATATATAAGTTTGGGCATATTAAATAAACTAGAAGAAAACTAACAAATGTAAACCAGTAGAATTCATAAGAACTTAAAATGTATGTAGATGTATATAAATATAAACTACTTAATTAAATAAGCAGATAAAATAATAAGTAGCATAAGCTAAAATAATGTATCTTAGCATGTAAGTTTCAAAATGTTTTTATAAAATAATAAGCCTTATATTGTCAACCCCCGAAAAATATGTAACAAACATAAAACACAAATATTTCTGTAATGGCAAAATTGGGTAGTGTAGTAGTAAATAAATAAATAACTCATAATAACATAATAAGTAAAAAAAACTAGAATAAAGATAGGAAGAAGAAAATATTATATAAAAATATAATAGTATACCCTAGATGATAAGATGTGTAAATAAATCAATAAAAAGCAAATCCTGCGTGCATTATTTTACCCCAAAAAGCTACATAGCACTTATGTATGGGAACACAAATGAAATAGTCAGAAAAATGGGAGCGCCACCCATGAAAAGACCGAATGAGGACGGATAAAAGAAAGATACAGTATGAGGAATGAAAGTGCGAGAAGAAAGCTAGCGAGAACTAGTATGAAAGAGAAGTAGCTTAAGCTTAAAAGAGAAGAAGCTTTAAGCTGCTCCGCGTTTAAAAATTATAAAAGGTGGTATTTTTTCGTCAAATCGTGCCGTGTTATACCTCAAAAGTTGTGTTTTTGTGGTGCGGTGCATCCAATAGTGTAAAAAGTTTTTTCCTGAAAATTCGCATTCAGGAGCTATCCCGGAAAAACCAAAGAACTTTGGAGTTTTGAAACCTTCGGAGCTAAATAGCTCTGGAGCAACATCAGACTTCGCAAATTTTCCAGCGCAGCCCTTTGGAGGGTGCTAAGCTGCGTCTTTTCACACTTGTTCGGCAGAAAACCACCAACGGATTGCTGAGATAATCGAGGAATACCACGGAACTTAACCTCAAATTGGACCACGAGGTTACTGACCTAGACATTAAATAATAAACATGAATCTGACAGATTTCTTTATTTCTGTATTTTTATCTAATATCACAAATTGGTTCGTTTTATTGTGTATAATTTACATACGTAATGGAAAACATTTATAAACTATTTTGTAATTATTTACATTAACACAGTAGTTTGGCGTTAAACGTTTTTAAAAATGATCAACAATTAAAACTTTCCACTTTCAACAACAGTCATGAATATATTCGTAGTCATTAGGATATGATATTTTCTAGAAGTTTACACAAGCACTGGCACGCGCCTGTTCCTGTCACGGCGCGAGTGTGCGCGCTATAAGGGTATCGGTGCGCCTACGATGGCGACGGCGACGGCAAGCGGCGGCGGCGCACGCGCGTCTCCCGGCGCCGAGGGGAAGGCGGGCAGCCCCGCGCGCAGCCCAGCCAGTCGCCGCGCGTCCAGCGCAACGCCGTTCTCCTCAACGACTCTGCGCGGCGCGTCGGCCAGTGCGCCCGCCAGCCGCGGGAACAACATCGTCTCTTCCGTCTGTATTTGCCTGTCGATCGATGTCGTCCTCTCTGTCGAAGGGAGAAAGATGGTTAGTGCCTGGTGAAATAAATAAGTATTAAGAAAACGGGAACACTCAAATACTCCGAAATATTTTATTCCGAATTTCGATGTTCCAATTTTCAAAAGTCCAAATGTCATGATACCTAAGAATTATAATGTCTATTATAAAAAATCACGAAATTTATTTTACCGAAAGTCATAAATGCTATTTGTTGGTTTTCCGATTTTCATACGTTCGAAGAATCAAATGCTCAAAGGGTTCTCGGTCCGAAAAACGATATTCCGATTTTCAATACTTCGAATAAACTAAAAGTCAACAAATACAAATACAAAAAGGTTTATTTTCTCTCTCACATAGAATTATACAAGGAATATAAATAGTAATATACAAATATCAAGGTGTAAATTTGTGGATTATAATCTATATGAGAGACTGGTTCGTGACAGACTCCGGAAGTGGGTAACGGTAAGCTGTACATCATTCCGGTTACGTGATATTTAAATATTGAAATAGGTAAAGCTGGGTGAAGTGTGACTGTAGTGAGAATTAAGTATAAGAGGTTGTGAGAGTCAGGTGTTTGAATGTGTATATGAGGGTGTGTGTGGGGGGTGAGGGTGTGTGTGTGAGGGGTAAGGGTGTGTGACTTCTGTGGGTGTAAATGTAAGCGTGGAGTGGGTGTATGTGTGTGGGTATATGTAGGTGATAGTGTGGGTGTTTGTGTGGGTGTGGGTCAGTGTGTGGGTGATGTCAAATCATACTAGGTCATTTTAGGACGGGACTTTGAGCAAATTTTCTGTTTCCTCGTAACTGAGGGACTTTAGCCAAGTGGTTAAAGCCCTTTTACAATTGGCTCTTGTAAGTGGATAAATTGCAAGCTTTTTATTGTTTTATTGTATAGATATCCACCTAAAAATTCAAAGAATTTGCGTGAGAAAGCAGTGTTTCGCTTGGTAAACGTTTGGCAAACCCTGTGTTTGACTCGCTTATTATTATTAAGTAAGGGATCATACCCTATTAGCGAATGCTGTTTTAGAACTGTGCACAATATATACAGTTGGCGTACTGTCAAGACATCAGAGAGCAAGTAGAGATCCTTAGTAGGAAAAAAGAATGGTAGCGACAAACTTACTTTTAGGACCGCTCTTTAGGCTCTTTCCAGTTTCATTAGGTGTGTCCTACAGGAGCCACCCCACACAGTAACACAATAGCTTAGGATGGATTGGCAAAAGGCCATATATACCATTTTAACGACTTTTTTGTCTATGTGGGTCAGACTTTTAAAGAGATATATTAGTTTCCTAGTTCTAGAGGATAGTAAGTCAAGGTGGTGTTTGAAGCTTAGTGTGCTATCAATCATGACTCCAAGATACTTTACACTAGAAGCTATTTCTAAGTCTCTACAGGAACATAAATGGTTAGAGGAGCAGTAGTGGGCTTTTATGGAGTAATTTTCGAATTGCAACTGTAGTATTTTTGATGAAAAATGGTATATATTTGGTGTTGTCTACGTTGAGTGTGAGGCCGTTGTCATTGAGCCATTGTATTACTGTGCTGAAACCAGTTTGAGCAAATCCATAGACATCATTCCATGGGCACGCCACAATTATGGCGGTAAGTCCCCTCTTTGAGGCGTGGTTGGAAAGACCTCACGGCGTCCTCACCTTCCGCATGACGCAAGTTCTCACCGAACATGGTGAGTTCGGAAAGTTCCTGCACCGGATTCGTGCGGAAGACACGCCCGGGTGTCGCAACTGTATGGAACGCCCGGAGGACACGGTGGAGCACACGGTGGAGGTGTGCCCCGCTTGGGCAGAGCAACGCCGTGTCCTCGTGGGGGCGATCGGCGGCGGCGATCTCTCGCGCCGGGCCTTGGTACAGGCCATGATTCGGAGCGAGGAGGAGTGGCAGGTGGTCGCCTCCTTCTGCGAAGCAGTAATGCTAGCAAAGGAGGTGGCCGATCGCGTGTGGCAATGGTCCTCACGCCTTAACCGCCGCCGGGATTCCGATCCCGATTTCCGGCCACCGTAGGCGCGGGCTTGCGGACGGCGAGCAATGGGTGGCTCGCCGTCCGATCGTCCGGTAACCATCCGGACCGAGCCTAAGACGTCGACGGCGCGTATTGTTCCACGCGCGCCTCAGGGAGATGTCAGCAAATCATAGGGGCCCAGCAGGGTCGAAGCCTACTGGGGTCATGGGTAGTGTGAAAGCGAAACCCGGGGCCCTGGGACGAAGGCAAAGAAGGAACAGCAATGGGTTTTTAGTCAGTAAAAGTCTGACACTATCTCTCGCTCCACCCAAGAGCGAGATTTGTCATAAGATGATTTTCCTACCTAAAAAAAAAGACATCATTCCAAGTATCACCATGGAAGACAAGTGCTGTGTCATCCGCAAACGTTACGATTTTGCCATTTTCAAGTAGGAGATTAGACAGATCATTAATGAAAAGGAGGAAGAGTGTGGGGCCCAACACACTGCCCTGAGGCACACCGTAAGTTATGGGTAAGTCATCACTAGTTGTTTCCCCCACTCTAACTCTCTGCTGCGTATCAGAAAGGTAATCCCTAAACAATTCGAGTTGCGCATCGTGAATCCCCATGGCATGTAACTTGGCTAATAGGAGTGGAACAGAGACTGTGTCAAAAGCCTAAGAATATTGTTATTACTAAACATGTTGTGCTACAAAATTTAGTGACAGAAACGAATCGCTGCAAAACCGACTTCACGCAGTCTTGTCTGCCCTACCCCTAGAGTGTAATTTAAACCCGCGTAGGCGTGGAGGGGTGGAGCGGCCCGCGAGCTGAGGAGCGGTAAAACCATCTGCGACAATAAACCCGCGTGGGGCCGCCCAAACCCCGCAGCGCCAGAGCCGTGACAGAAACAATAATAATAATAATAATAGTTCTTTATTTTCAGGCAACTAAGGCCCATAGACAGAATACATAGAATAATCTCAAAAATAATAAACTAATACATATTAACAACAGACAATAACTAATCTATTTTTCTTCTTTGCACTATTGTACACGAAGTGACGGCGTCGTGTTTCGCTGCGAGGTCGGTATTCTTCCACGAAATCGTCGATACACGACACCCTTCGGCCAAAACTCTCCTTTGAGGAAGGTCTCCAAGTATTGAGTCGGCACCCGCACCACAAACGACTTGAAATTAGTGTTATGGCGCGACTCCAACTGCACGACTCTCAAAGTCCAGTTTGTTTTTACTCGTACACACTCCACGATCTCCTCAACCTTCGTGGTGTGATGTAGTCTCGACACATATAGCTACGTCGTGGGTATAGCTGATCGCAGCAGCATGTTGGGTCCTGCCAGCGCGGTACCGCACTGGTTCTGACAAGGAGGTTTCTTTTTCTTCTTCTTCTCCACCTTTGTGAAACCATCCTCATCGCACGAGCTCTTAACTGGACCTCGTTGTTTCAAGTCCACATTTTGAGACTCTAAGCTGCTCTGCTTGCCCCCTTTCGTTTTACCTGCTTGCCGCGTTGTTTGCGATACAGCAGGTTTGTTTGCGGCAACTATAGCGGAGTAGGCACGTTTAGAGGTCGACGTATCTACATGCGTCACCACTTCGACCGGTGACGAAACAACGACGGCAACAGCGGAGCAAGATGCAACGCAAGCATTTTGAGCAGTGGGTGACGCATTGCAACTTGCCGATTCTAAACTGCCGATGGATGCATTTTGCGCTCGCGACAAATATTCACACTGGTGGTGTTAGGCGCCCTACTTTCCGAAACAGCGTTGCGCAACAACTCTACTTCAGCACGTAATTCACCTACGGTGTTATTAGAGACGTCCAGCTTAGATTGTACCTCGGCCAGGCTAGCTTTCAGGGATGTTATGTCCTTCAGCAACCTGGTAACATCGACGTGGTCAACCGTGACGGGGGGCAGCTTATGCAACTCCTTCGCCACGAATGCGGGTACGTCGTCCGGGTCGGTGCTCTTCATCATTGTGATGATGTCCTGCACACTTCTCTGGCCTCCATCCCTCCGTCGGGATTGCATCTGGTCAAGTTTACCCATCGCTTGGAAAAGCAGCAGCTTGGCACTGCAAATCTCCTCCTCGTTGTAACTGGATTTGCAGATCTGCAGGATGCTGACCTCGTCCATGTAGTCAATGGCATGTTTTATGAATGCCAACAGCTCGTTAACTATGAGTGGTTGACTCATAGCAAAGACGGCCAGTGGCTACTGCCGCGCTTAACGTGAATAAAAAATTCGTATCGAGCAGCGCAAACACGTCCGTACTTGACCGCGCATTGCACTGCACAATGGTTGCTGCATGTTACATGCCTACTTTCATACTGCATGCCTGCTTGCATGTTGCATGCTTGCTTGCATGTTGCATGCCTGCTTGCATATCGCATGCTTGCTTGTATGTTGCATGTCTGCTTGCACGGTGCATGCCTGCTTGCACGGTGCATGTTTGCTTGCACGGTGCATGCCTGCTTGCACGGTGCATGCCTGCTTGCATGCTGCAAATATCCTGTATTATTGATGAATCTGAAAATCATATAATTTATCTTTTTTGTATTCACACCTCCAATAATAATTCTCACTGCACACTTTGTTTTTTCATACGTAAATCTATTCAAAAATAATTTTAATCCTCCTTTATTATTGACGAATGTATGGCACTGTGTATCTTTGTTTTCACTCATTGTCAAAACACACAACTTGGATATTATAATATGATAATGTATACGTAGTTGCACAGTATATGGTCAAGAAAGCAGTATGATACCTAATTAATTACTTTACAGGATATATTATACGCAAGGATAATAACTAAACAATCTATGAAATGATGAGTAGGAAAACGCACCTGTCATTAGTTTTTTAATTCTACCCCCTCATACTACACATAATATTATACTTCTCTCTGACGAGCAATTATGTGTTTATTTGTCTTGCTATACAGGTTTTACAAGGCGTTTTTATTTCGGAATTGTATTAATTGGTATTTTAATAATCGGAATTCGTATTTTTGATGTTTCGAATTATTATTCGAAATATATATCGGACTTTTTGTTATTCGATCTATTGAAACTCGGTATTTTGAGAATAGTAATTATAAACGTTAAGAATATGGAAATTTAGGAATTATAAAAATAGGAGTAATGATAAGTCGTAGTTGTTATATTCGGAATTTTGACTGTCGAAATAGTTTTTCATATTTATGTAGTGTAGAGGAGGTTGCTCGGGCGTTAATAAAGATACTATCTCGAGAACAAATCCTGCTGCTCGGACACTTTAATGCACGAGTTGGTCGTGATCATGAATCGTGGCCTAAGGTACTCGGTAGGCGTGGAGTCAGGAACATGAACAGCAATGGTCAGCTGCTATTTAGTCTCTGCACTCAATTTCAACTGAGCATAACAAATACCATGTTTCGACTCCGTAATAATACAAGCCCACCTTTTTTTTTTTTTTTTTTTTAAGGTGGGAAATCATCCAAATGACTTCTCGCGCTCTGGGTCGAGCGCGAGGGCGTGTCAGACTTTTACTGACTAAAACCACACCTGTATTCTTCAATTACCCTTTGCGTACTAGGACTACGGGTTGCCCTTTCAGAAATTCTCCGCGGTCCTAGCTAGCGGGCATCGGCCCCACTGGGCCCCTACGGTTTGCTGACATCTCTTTGAGGAGCGCGAGGATCACTACGCGCTGTTAACGACTGGGCTCGTTGCGGTTAATTACCGAACAGCCGGACGGCGAGCTACCCAGTGCTCGACGTCCGCAAGCCCGCGTCTACCGTGGCTGGTAGTCGGGGTCGGAATTACGTCGGCTAGGGCGTGAGGACCTTCGTTCCCTCACGCGTGCAGCCTCCTCCTTCGCTAACATTACTGCTTCGCAGAAGGAGGCGGCCGCCTGCCATTCCTCCTCGCTCCGGACCATAGCCTGAACCAAGGCCCGACGTGAAAGGTCGCTGCCGCCAATTGCCTCCACGAGGACACGGCGGTGCTCCGCCCAAGCGGGGCACACCTCCACCGTATGCTCCACCGTGTACTCTGGGTGGTCCACACAATGATGACACCCGGGCGTTGCTTCCGCCTGAATGCGATGCAGGAACCTCCCGAACTTGCCATGTCCGGTGAGGACCTGCGTCATGCGGTAGGTGAGGATGCCGTGTTGCCGCTCCAGCCACTCCTCAAAGAGGTGACTAACCGCCATTATTGTAGCGTGCCCAGCACTGGGTTGCGACAGTCGCCGTCGCCATTCCACCATTAGATCCCGCCGGAACTCTGTCCGCCATGCCGCGACTTGGCGCGGCAGCGGAGTTTCGCCCCGGCGTTGCATCTCCACGCGCAAATCGTGCATGCGTGCAAGGACTGTTGCCTCCAAATCCAATGGTGGCTGGCCAGCAAGAAGGCTCGCCGCCTCGCGGGAAATCGTGCGGTAATACAAGCCCACCTGGATGCATCCGAGGTCCAAGCATTGGCACCTTATCGACTACGCAATAGTTCGTCAGACTGATCTAGCTCAGGTTTATGTGACTCCAGTGATGCGTGGAGCCAATGGTTGGACTGATCATAGGCTTGTTAACACCAGATTGGTACTACGACTGTTTAGACCTTGTAGATCTGTTAAACCTAAATGCCTTCATCTTGATCTGTCAAAATTACAAAATCGCGAATCCCGAGATCGGTTTGAACTGGCCATTAGTGACCTTTCATCTAAACTCATCGTTGAGGGAGATGATCTGATACCAAAATAGCGGGAGCTGTCTTCGCAAGTAACCAAGATAGCCTTTAATACCTTAGGTCTGAAACCCAAATACCACGAGGATTGGTTCGATGAAAATGATACGCTCCTTACTATCGCTATAGCTAACCATCGAGATCTCTTGCGCCGTACTAACTCTTCACCAGCAGTTCTTTTGGAGTTTTGTCCGTGGCGTAAAAGACAGGTGGTGAGAAGACAGAGCACAGTGCAGTGGCTTGCTGAATCTAATCAATTTTTTCGGAGAATTGCGTCAGTTGATTGGCGCACAGCACCAAGTGAATGAGCTGGTTTTTATCAGCACATTCACCACAACAACAACAACAATTCAACAATTTCATTCAACTTCGATCTGAAACGAACGAAACTTCCATCGACGGCTTTTGCCGTCGATGGAAGTTTCGTTCGTTCGAAGTTTTCTTACGAGTAGAGAGGGGGTCCTGAAACACTGGGTCGAACATTTTAATACCTTACTCAACGTTGATCGATCAGCAGATCTTAGTTATATATCAGCCATACCTGCACTTCCCCAAGTCACGGCATTGGATGAACCACTATCTTTTAAAGAAGTCATTGAATCATAAACCAGCAGCGTAACGAGAAAGCAGCAGGCAGCAATGGAATCCTTGGCGAACTGCTTAAGTATGGTGGGAGAGACTTGCATAAGATTATTTGGAAGTTTTTCTGCCGTATGTGGGAGGAAGAGTTGGTGCCAGATACTTTTACTGTGTCTAACATCTGCACACTTTTCAAGGGCAAAAGCAATCGTGCCGATTGAAATTCATATAGGAGTATTTCACTTCTATCAGTCTCGGGCAAGATATTTACAAGAGTCCTCCTAAATCGGCTATTGAAGTTGTCCCAGATTGTGCTACCTGAGACCCAATTTGGATTTCATCCAAACAGAGGTACAATCGAGGCTATCTTCTCGATTCGGCAACTTCAAGAGAAGTGCAAAGAACAGTCGCAACCGCTGGTCCTTTGTTTTGTTGATTTAGAAAAAGCCTTTGACTGCGTGCCCCGTGAGGCACTTTGGATGGTATTGCAAAAGCTTGGGTTTAAAGCGGATAAGTTCATTAGATTGATCCGTCTCCTACATGACAATTTGCGTTGCTGTGTCTTAATGAAGAGTGAACAGTCGAAATTCTTCCCTGTCACCTGTGGAGTAAAGCAGGGATGTGTGTTGGCACCTACCCTATTTGCTGTTGCTGTGGGAGAGGTTCAGGAGGACAATGCAAGAGGAATATATATCCGCTTTTGTACTGACGGAAAACTTTTTAATTTGATCCGATTAAGAGCTCACACCAAAGTGTCATACGATTTTATCACCGAAGTGATGTACGCTGATGATCTGTGTTTTGTGGCTGAGTCCCCAGATGACCTGCAAGAGTTGATGGGGAAACTTAATAGGTCATGTCATAAATTTGGACTTAAAATTAGCATTTCAAAGACTGAAGTCATGGCTTTAGATACTGCTAACTATGGCCCACTTGAAATACGACTCGATGGTGCCGTCCTCAAGCAGGTGGAGAATTTCAAATATCTGGCTAATACCCTTACCAGTAAAGGTAACCTGGACCCAGAAATTAACAGCAGAATCGGTGCTGCTTCGACAGTTTCGGCAAACTTCGGGAAAAGGTATTCCGCACACATGACCTTAACTTACAGACTAAGGTTAAAATATATATGGCCATTGTCATACCGAATATTCTTTATGCTGCAGAAGACACATTCGTGCATTAGACCGTTTCCACCTTAGATGCCTACGTGACATTTTGAACATCAAATGGTCCGACCGTGTTAGGAACACGGATGTTCTACGAAGAGCTAATGTCTGTGGTATTGAGGCCTACCTAATGCGTCGTCAGCTACGCTGGTCTGGACACGTTGTAAAGATGCCTGATGAGAGGGTAGCTACGCGCATTTTTTCTGAATTGAGTTCAGGACGGTAAGCGGAAACAAGGCAGCCAGTTCCTCAGGTATAAGGACGTTCAGAAAAGACATATGAAGAAATGCAATATAGACCCCTCTCGCTGGGAGGTGGCGGCAAAAGATAGACTTGGTTGGAGACGTTTAATTACACAAAACGTCTCTATACCTTTGAAGACCAATGTAAGAGAGATCTCGACTTCAGTCGAGATACCATCAAGAATAAGCCGCCCTTCAATATCCAATACCTATACAACAATAGTGTTTTAACGTGCCCACACTGTGCACGCACGTTTACAGCAAAGATAGACTTTATTAGTCACATCTGAGCACATAATCGCAACCCGTAGTTGCACTAAAACAGAATCAAGTCACCGTAGCTAAAATCGGATAGGGAGTATATACTATAGCGTACCCTAAGAAAGCACAAACCAGCTGAAACATTACTGACCCGTATCGTTGAGCGTCGAGAGATCGGTGGAGGGGGTGAGGTCTGGTGCACGCGGCAACGGCGCAGTGCCCACCAGCGCCGCACACACCGCGCCCCCCGCCGCGCCGCGCCGCGCACCGCTCTGTTCCCCCGCGCCGGCTCCCACCGAGCGCCAGCGAGGCGGCATCAGGCTAGCGCGTACGTTGCGCTCCGGATGTACGATGATTATGTACAACTAAAATAGGTGCACCGCTTAGTAGTGTTTATAAAAATGCTTTTAATCTATGTGAAGTCGAAAAATATGACGCCAACCTTAGGAGAGAAGAGGCAGATGAGCGTGACGCTGGCGCTGAGCGAGATAGTGACGGCCATGCTGGTGACACGCAGCGGCACGTGGCTGGCCGTGCCGAAGTACAGTGGTACGAACGCCAGCCAGATCACGCACGTCGTGTACATCGTAAAGCCTGCAACACAGACAGCGCGGAAACGCGCACGAAAGTTTAATGTGTTATCTACGACACGCATGTTTGTAGAGAGAACTGTGGCGCACGTACCGATGTGTTTGCTCTCATTAAAGGCCTCAGGAATCTTGCGCGTGAGCACAGCGTACACAGTGCACACGACGATGAGCACGACGGGATAGAAGAAAGCGATGGTATAGGAGGCGTCCACGTACGAGTCACACACCAGCATGTTGTCCTCGCGCGACGGGTAATGGTGGATGGCGCGTGCTGGTGAGATTATCTGCCATACCACCACAATCACCACCTGCAATACACACCCCACCTGTTTGCTCATTGTTCACACATTATAATAATATGTTTTACTACATAGATTACATATTACATTTTATTGAACTTTGAAATAAGTGTTGGTATTTATACCTGAATAGAGACAAGTACGGAGCATATGAAGAGCTGCGACTTGGGCGAGATGAGCGAGGGTCGCCGTGCCGACTGTTTGCTGGCATCGAAGATGCGCGCGATGCGATTGGTTTTGGTGAGTAGCGCAGCGTACACCACTGTGAAGCAGAACCCCGTGCCAAACCTGGCAGCCGAACAAATATATAGAGTAACAATAATAATCACAGTTCTTCCTTAATCGATTCATCGATTCGACCACACTGTTTACTCTTCAACGGGAAATAGAGTACAGGTACCGGCACGAATCTTGAGTGCACGATGAAAGAGCGGGAATCGCTTTGCGCATCGTACACATCAGCTAGTCAAGTACTGAACAAGGATTGCACTCCCTGCCCTCTCGTCTGTCTTCGTACTACTAAGGAGATCCGATATTCACTTCTGCTCAAGTTAAAGTTAACGCTCAAGATCCGTGCGTCACGTTGATATCTGTCAGATTCATTCTAAATTCAACTACGTAAGTCGCTTTGTTCCAAAAGCGAATCCTTACTGTAGGATTAGGTCAGAATAACAACGGGACTATAGAACATAATATATAAAATACAAGCAAGTTATTTGGTTGAAGGAATGTGGTAAGACAACTTATTCAAAGAATAATGCACCTGTTTATTTCTTCAGATAATCACACTGTTTCTTAATAATTATTAGTACAAAATGTAGACTGCTAAGTAGGTAAAGTTATCTTAGTCGCCAATAGAATTAACGTCTGCACGCCCCGAGTGCTCTCGACCGAATTCCCCAAACCCGAAATTAAATCAAATACTATTATTTTATTGAAACCTAACATTACAAATAAAGTTTTACATAATAGATAAAACAGGCAATTACTTAAATTTTCGTTTTTTTTTTGTAGGTACTAAGCGGTAGTCAAACCGAAGAGAACGTAGCACAACATGTTATTAAGGACATCAATCAAAAGGGTGAAAAGGATAATAAATATAAAGTTAACATATAGGGTGACTGGAAATTAGTGACCGATACTTAAACACGTGATTGTCCTCATGATTTCAAACAACTTTCCCAAAACTTTTTAATATACCTACTCATTATTTTTATGACAATAACAAAACAGCTGTTTGAAATTCGCGTGCGCTCGGGAAAGGGCAATGTACTAGATGTATAATAGAGCGCCACACGAGTCACGTTCCCCACCCTCCCACGCCTGCACCGCTCCCTTTGCCGTGCAGTAGTGACGTAGGTAATAATAACAGTCACTCCGGAAAGCGCGTCTCGTGCACTTGCACATGTTTGTTTTTGACGCCCGCGCACACGGTGCCATACAATTAATAAAAAGCGAGTGAGTAGTGACGTGGTGATGTCAGTGATGTGTTAATACTCAGAAGTGGGTAATGGTGAAGTAGCAAGTCTATTGGACCAACTATTGTACTCAAGAAGGATGGGAAATTTGAAATAACTTGAATATTGCCCGGTGTCAAGTAGGTATCGAGTCAGTTAATAATGTAGTGTTGTCTTATCGCCATCTATTGAATACACAGTAAACCAGTATAGAAAGCAGTTAACTAAGTTCGACGATGCACTTTTGAACGGACGATTGATCTTCACTGAACATTATCGCCACAAGATAGGTGGCGCTAGGTGTGCCGCTGAATAACCGATCCAACCGATCTATCAATAAGTTTTCTCGTCTCTCCATCAGGTTGCGCCACTCTCTCCTTTCTGACTTCTACATTTGTTGTTCACGTTTGGTTCAAGAACTTTCAATATTTGCGATGAACTGTAACGGTTGTAACCAGGTCCTGGAGGCTGATGCTGGTTGCCTGATGTGTAACTTGTGTGAGGGGAGATACCATCATGAGTGTTTAAACATAACTCTGCAACATTATTTAGCGTTGACGCACGAGTTTAAGGCTGCCTGGAAATGTCCCCCGTGCTGTAATATAACACGTCGCACCCGTCCTAACTTGGACACGCCTGTACGTTCCACGCAGCTTCCTACATATGAAGACAACAGCATGAATATGTCTTGCGATAACTTGGATCAGCGTCCACCGTCTCCACGAACTCCGCTGATGTACGCATCACGTGCTGCAAGAGTTGACGAGAACTCATCGATCCTTTTTGACAGCCAATTCCAGTCTTTTTCGCAAGAATTGAACAAGGCTATACAGGGATGGCGCTCTGACATCGACCGTACTATGGCTTTGTTCAAGGAGGACATTAAAAACACTTTGCAAGAATGGCGTGGTGAGTTGGAGTCGAGCATGCAAAGTTGTCACGAAAGTCTCAAAAGCAGTTTGTCGGATATGAAGCAGGAGCTGGGGACTGTTCGTGCTGCTCAAGCTGTACTCGAAAAGGAAGTGAAGGAGTTGAGCGATGAGATGTCGTGTGTCAAACACTCGCTCCAGTTTCACGCAGATGAACAAATTGACCTCAAAAAGTGTGTCGAGAGCATGTCACGTCTGCAGACAGAACAGTCAGCTACTTCGACGACCTATTTGGAATCCAAAATAGAGGCTCTTGAACAACAAGCGAGGCAGTGCAATCTTGAGATTTGCAACATACCTGATAAGCGTGGTGAGAATCTGTTGCAACTACTGGGTTCGATTGGAGAAGCCATTAACTTTCCCATACCTCAAAAGGACGTCATTTCCATCCACAGAGTGCCGCATGCCCACCAACAAACAAATAGGCCAAAGAACATAGTTGTAAAGTTCTCCACGCGCATATTACGCGATAATGTTCTTAGTGCTTATCGGCTGGTTAAGTCATTGAAAACTGATCAAGTAGGAATACCCGGGTCCTCAACAAATATTTACATAAATGAACACTTAACTTTAAAGAATAGCAGCCAAACTCCATCAGTTTAACTATGTCTGGATTAAAAATTGCACTATCCTCGTTCGTAAAAAGGACGGTGATGCCGCGTTCGCTATTAGATCAGAAGCTGATGTTGCAAGAATTAAAAATGATGATAAAAGTGCTCTTAATAAGTCCAATATTATTTAGTATTTTTTGCGATTATGTCTTTTCACTTGACAACTACTGGATTGTATTTTTTGTTTTTTGTCAGATCAATTATCTTTATATATTTGAAAAGATTGTTTGTAATGTTTGTCTATTGTTTGTGATTCTTATTAGTGATTATTGTGTTTTACATAAACCGTCAGTATTGTTTATTTTCATGGCTTCGAACTTAATAAATTGCAAATTTGTTTCGGCTGATAGATATGTTGCTGTCTATTTCTCAATGCGTTGTTACCTGAGCGGTCACCTAACTTCAAATCTTATTAATTTAATCTCATCTATTCTGTTTGTAATATTTACCATAAACTTGTTACCTGAACACACTCTCATAATAAATACACATTTAGATTTTAATATTATCAATGTCTAATAAAAATATCACCATATACTACCAGAATTGCAGGGGCATTCGCACCAAATTACACCAGTTACTCACGAATATACTTATGAATACATATGAAGTTATAATATTAACTGAAACTTGGCTGATACCTGAAATTTACGACAGTGAATTCATAGACCAACGTTATAGTGTGCACCGATGCGATCGCGATCGTACTGCCACTAATAAACAGGACGGTGGAGGTGTATTGATTGCGATTTTGCGCACTTTAAAACCTACGGAGTTAGGTCTTTCACTGACTCAGCATAATGATCTTTCACACAATCATATTGAGCACATAATGGTGGAGTTGCCTAGCACTGTTAATACCAAACGACACATTGTGAGTGCCGCCTACATACCACCTAAGACATCCTCCTCAGTATACAGCAAACACTTTGAATTGCTGCATGAAGTTTTAGGCCATCCTAGTGTCGATAATTTCTATATTGTTGGTGACTATAATCTGCCTGAAGCTAACTGGATAGCATCCACTCTAACACATACTTCAAAAATTGCCATATTACATCCTGGAGCCCCTTCGGACTGTGTAAATCTCAACAATCTAATGTCACTTCTTGGTGCCTTTCAATTTAATAGCGTGGCTAATGATAAAGGTAAAATACTTGACCTCATCATTTCCAATAATCCCTGCAATGTTTCCCCTACCTTAACTACGTTGCTACCTGTTGACTCGTACCATCCTGTACTGATTTGTGATACCTGCTTAAACGTCAAAATTACCCCAATGACAAAGACTCCTCTTCACAAATACAATTTTCATAAAGCCAACTTTGATAACATTAATCATAACATACAGCAATTAAAATGGTCTGAACTGCTTTGTCCCTTAGATTCTGAAGAAGCGGTGTTTAAGTTCTACAATGAGTTGGATATTATCATTAAACAAGACACCCCACTTGCCCGACCTTTGCCAGTTAGCTATCCTATATGGTTCTCTCGAGCTATTATAACCATTTCTAAGAAGAAGCAAAAGGCATGGGTCAAGTGGAAGAAGTATCGAAGTATTTCTGATTACGAATCATTTGCCAACTATAGAAAACAATTTAAGAATTTATGTCATAAGTGCTTCATCTCGTACATTGGGTCTGTAGAGGATAATCTGACCAAAAACATAAAGCATTTCTGGACATACGTTTCTAATCGGAAAGACAAACCTGGAATACCAGCTAAGGTTCAATACAAAAATGCTGAAACAAATGATCCAAGTACGGCCTGCAACATGTTTTCTGACTTTTTCAATTCGGTATATGAACCTGCGTCCCCTTTACTGTCACAATGGCAACCTCCGCATGATCATGATGCACTACACGATATCTCAATTTGTGACATTTCTTTTAGTGAGGTTAAAATATTGAAGGAGCTTAAATCTCTTGACCTATCGAAGGGCCCTGGACCTGACGGACTTACGCCTTACTTCCTTAAGAATATTGCAACTACCGTCTGTAAGCCTCTATTTATTATTTATAATAAATGCATTTCTGAGGGAGTTGTACCTACGCTATGGAAGCACGCGTATATTATACCTGTCCATAAAAGTGGTTCAAAACGCAACGTTGAACATTATCGTCCAATTTCCATTCTGTCTGTCTTGTCGAAACTCTTTGAGAGGTTAGTTCATAACGAAATTTATCCTGTACTTCACAATATCATTATTCAGCAACAGCACGGCTTTGTCAAACGGCGATCAACTAATACTAATCTTTTACTGTTTTCAAGTTTTTTGTTTGATAGTGTTGATAACCGTGTACAAGTGGATGCAGTTTATACCGACTTCTGTAAGGCTTTCGACAAGGTTGATCATGAAATACTCCTCAACAAAATTTCGTTCAACGGAATCCGTGGCAATCTTCTGAGATGGTTTGCTTCTTATATTACCAATCGGAGTCAGAGGGTTGTTATAAATGGTCATCAATCAAACATAGCACAGGTGACCTCTGGAGTTCCTCAAGGCTCAATTCTCGGACCCCTTTTATTTATTCTATATATAAACGACATCGGTCAATGCTTTCAAAATACAAAGTTTCTTTTATATGCCGACGACCTCAAGGTTTACAGGACCATTCAACAAACGGACGATTGTCTTCTTCTTCAACAAGACTTGGACCGACTATCCTCCTATTGCCAGAAAAATAAGTTACAATTAAGTCTACCGAAATGTAACTTCATTAATTTCACTAAAAATAAATTTGTAATTAAACACACCTATACACTGTGCGATGCCCCTCTGCTTAAAGTGGACTCTATTCGTGATCTTGGCGTTGTCCTTGATTCCAAGCTTTGCCTAGACCTACACATAGGGAAAATTGTCAACAAAGCATATCAACTTTACGGATTTGTAATGCGTTCTACGAGAGATTTTAAGAAGGTGTCTTCTTATATCTACTTGTATAAGTCTCTAGTGCGCTCTCAGTTGGAGTATGCCGTGTCCGTCTGGAGTCCATATTACAAGAAGTACAATGAAATTATTGAGCGTGTTCAGTACAAATTCCTGCGTGCCATGCATTATAGATGTAATGGATATTATTTACCTTATAAAAATTTGCTTACCAAGTACAAGCTACCTACGCTTGAAAATAGACGACAATACTTAGAGGCTATGAATTTATATAATATTGTTAGAAATAAATTTGACTGCATAGATTTATCTAACATGTTAAGTTATGTGGTTCCTAGGACAGTCCATAAGCGAAAGGTGCGCGCTGGTAAATTATTTTCAGTGCGCCCTTGTAAGTCCAATTCTGGTTTGCGTTCGCCTGTTCGCAGAATGGTTGATGCCTACAATGAGACTTTTGAACATATAGATATTTTTGCATGTTCACCGTGTAAGTTCAAAAGTCTCATTCTTAAGGAGCTTTCATAAATGTTTTTCTTGTTTTATTCTTTATGTTTTATTCTTTATTTTTCTTTCTCTCACTCCACATATTTGAGTCTGTTTTATTGCTTTTCTTTGTATTTGTTTTTTTTTTTTTTGTTAAGTTAGTTTAAATTAGTCATCCTAGTGATTTTATTTAAGTATCCCACAGTTAATCTGTGAGCAGCGCTGTGGGCTACAATATTGTTTATACGTTTTGTATACCTGTAGTACTTAAGTTTTATATTGTAGCTGTTTGCTGTTCCTTTTTTATAAAAATAAAAAAAATAAAATAAAAATTATCAGTCGCTTCTGAACATCGTAGATAAGTACCTAACAAAACAAACGCAATTCCTGACGTTAGTTTGTTTAGACAGATTTTGGATTAATTTATTGTAGCGCGTGCACGTAAAGTACCAAAATACTAGATAATTTGTTATTTATATTAATCTCTTCTCCGTGTCATAAACAGAGAAACTTTATATAGGTCTAACACTGTGTGCCGAGGACCAAAGAGCCACCCAGCTCATCAGTGACAGTTGGGGATACGCAAGTTTAGGTGGGTCGATACATAAAGTATCTTGGTCTAACTCTGGACAGTCGGTGGGGCTTTGAAGAGCACTTTGAGCGCCTGGTCCCCCGCGTTGGGAAAGCAGTGGGTGCTTTGCACAGACTACTGCCAAACCTCGGGGGTCCTCGGGAAGAAGTTTGCCGCCTCTACGCGGGTGTCGTGCGATCGATGGTCCTTTATGGAGCACCTGTGTGGTCAAATAGACTCTCAGGTGTCCGTCGCTGCAGGACTAAAATGAATAGTTTGCAGCGAAAAATAGCTATCCGCATCGCACTTGGATACCGAACGGTATCCTTCGAGGCGGCAACTCTTTTGGCACGCTTTCCGCCACTGGACATCCTGGCGGATATGGAAGCGAGAGTCTACAATCGGATTCGTGATATACGCCAAAGTGGCAATAGCGTGCTGGGAATCGCTGTAGTAAGGCTGAGGTGGCAGGAACGGCGACACGCGCTCGAGAGGTGGCGCGAGCGGCTACAGCAGCCGCAATTCTCGTGCAAGCGCGTTGTCGAAGCCGTCCTGCCGCACTTCGAAGCCTGGCTGACAAGAAAGGAGCGCTTCTCCTACAGACTCACTCAGGTGCTGACCGGGCATGGTTGCTTCGGTGAGTACCTGAACAGAATTGGGCGACCGGCCACGGCAAATTGCCACCATTGCGGCAGCAATTCGGATTCAGCACAGCACACGCTGAAAGACTGTCCAGCGTGGACCACTGAACGACGAGTCCTAGTCGCCAGGATCGGGCGAGATCTGTCTCTGCCAGCAGTAGTGAGGGCTATGCTGGCAGAGTCAGAAAACTGGAGGGAAGTTGCTTCCTTCTTCGCACTTCGGAATATAAAAATACTGACAACTCATACCACAGTCACATGTGCTCTGTATTAAGATATGGAATAATAATCTGGGGGAACTCTACGGATGCCCAGAGAGCATTCATTGCCCAAAAAAAATGCATCCGGTCAATCTATGGTCTTAAGTGGACTGATTCATGTCGTCTAGTATTTACAAACGAAAGATTACTAACATTGTCATGTCGAAATGTGTAAGTTTGTAAGAAGGCACCTATCGCTTTTTGGAATAGATGATAATGCTCCTTTTAAAAGGAAAATAGTTCAAAAGCCACCAGTAGTGCCTCGTAGTAGATTAAAACACTGTGACAAAAATTGCTACGCCATGGCGGTTAAAATTTACAACAAACTACCCGAAAAAATGAGAAAACTCAATGACTTAGAATTTAACAGAACATTTTATAATTGGCTATGTGACAGATGTTTTTATTCAATTGACGACTTTTTGAATTTCAAACATGTATGACATTAAATTTTATTTTATTTGATATCCAACTATTAATATTAATATTTTGACACCTTATTTTATTGACATTTTAATCTTGTGATAAATATTGACATTATCTTGATGCTAAACTGTACTGACCATGCATGTACATAACATAAATATTTGCACGACTTAAAAGTCGAATGCAGTGAAATCATTTGAAATTGTTACCACCAAAATATACCTGTCTTCTAGCAAATAAATCTTTCATTCATTCTGTGAGACCGTGATGGTCCAGAAGGAGGCCGCTGAGCGAGATCGTGAAAGAGCCGATCCCACTCGGAGAAGAAGGCGTCGGGGAGGCAACAGCCCTGATGCTTAACACGCCGAAACCCTGCTTGCACCATCCAATTCAAGTGGGACTTTGAAACCACGGGCGCTCAGAGTGGGGACTCTGCTCGTCCATCGAGTGATTCCAGGGAAGACGGTGGCCCAGTGATCACGTGCTGCCGTGCACAGTGAGGTTCAGGGGAGACCGTTATACAGTCTCTTCAGGGATGTGCCGAATCAGGCGTTGCACAGAGGGGGTTCCGGAATGGTCTTTTGAGAGGTAACGGGGCCCCTTCTACGTGTTGATGGTGATCACCGAGGTGGTTTTAGTGAGGTAAAAATCCCACACTCCCCGGACTTATCCCCAAATTCCAGGCGCCTTTTGAAGGTTTCCCCTCGAAAACAAAAAAAAAAAAAAATGGAATAACACTGTGTACCTAAATAGCCACGTGGCGGCCGGGGCATCAGATCTGCAGCGTAGGCTTATATTCCGTGGCTCAGGATTAGGCATGTAAAGGTTCCCGGTTCCTAGTTAGATTAACTGTCATTGAATATTATTTAACCGAAACATGTAGGTACCTACACTGATTACGTACACCGATGGGTTTGCAAACCGCGCGGGTGCTCTAGGTAAGGTACAAAAAGTACATGAGACAACGGCGTCACGCGGCTAAAACCTGAGCGGTCGCAAGCTATTGTCATAAAACAAAGGAATCTAAAAAAAAGTTTCTTTGGGAAAATTGTTTGTGATCATGAGTACAATGAGGTGTTTTTTTTTTGCAGAAAAGGGCTATTCGTTCAATTTATAAATTAAGTCCCAGATGCTCCCTCAGAAATAAATTAAAAAATATTAATATTTTGACTGTGCCATCTCAGTATATCTATGAAAATATTTTGTATGTTCATAAAAATAAAAACATGTTAAAAAAATACTGTGATATTCATAACGTTAATACTAGGAACAAACACAAGCTAGTGGTTCATGCAACTAGGCTCAAAAAAAATAGGAGGCTCATTTAGATGCCATTGTATACATTTTTATACTTAATAAGCTTTCCAGTCCTATTCAGGAACTTAGCCTTAATAATTCTTTTTTGTTTTGTTGCGCCGTTTAATAAGTTGAACTAGTACCTCTCTAGTTTCCAACTATCATTACTGCACAACAACTGCTACAAATTTGTAAATTCGCTAGAATTATGACTTTTGACTACCTTCCGGCTCCATCACCAGATCAGTTCGATAGTACCTTATAGCCAAAGTGCATCTCATGACAATTCTAATAAGCCCAAACACAGCTAGGATACATTGATTAATTACGGAGCTCCAGTGCCTACCTTCCGGCTCCATCATTATCATCAGATCACTTCGATGATACCATTTTCAAAGTAACTATTAAGAACCATTCATTTATTTGTATTGTCATAGTCGCTTAACTATCTTCATTGTGATATCAGTGTGAGTATGAAGTTCCGTTGATCCGAATGTTACTTTTTGACTGTAAGTGCTTAAGTTCTCGATGAAAATATAAAAACCAATCCAAACAGTCTATAATATTTTAGGAGTTCCCTCGATTCTTCATGGATTTTCAAAAATCATCAAAACTGGATTTGAAAAAAATAGGACCAATCTGGAAGGAAAGGGAAAAAAAATAATTTGCAAATCGGTCCATAAACGACGGAGTTCTGAGGGAACAAACGTAAAAAACTACCGAATTGAATAACCTCCACCTTTTTTTGCAGTCGGTTAAAAAATATACTATGACCCCTGATTTTCGATACGCGCGCCTCAGGGTGATGTCAGCAAATCGTAGGGGCCCGGCAGGGTCGAAGCCTACTGGGGCCACGGGTAGTGTGTAAGCGAAGCCCGGGGCCCCGGGATGAAGGCAAAGAGGGAACAGGAGTGGGACCCCTGATTTTGTTTCAGTGTTTCTCCTCAGGGTAGTCAGCTAGGAAACACCGGCTTTATCTAGTTTAAATTGACAAAAAAGAAATAGACGTGTAAAAGTGTTTTTAATAAACCTACTTACAAAATAAATATAATTTATTTATCATTATCGGTCACTAATTACCGGTCACCCTATACAAGTTATTAAAATTTGTTAATTGTTCATATAAATAGATTTTTTAATGCTTACAATATTGTCTTTAAATAAAAGAAACTCACTACCGCATTCTATCAATTCCACTAGTTTTCTGGGTATAGTGCGTTTCCAGATGACAGAGACGTGGTAATGTATTTCGCCGCTATGTTAGTTTAAGTAATTTTTTTTTTTTTAGTTGTGTAAATCATCTAATGACAAATCGCGCTCTTGGGTGGAGCGAGAGATAGTGTCAGACTTTTGCTAATTAAAAACCCACTCCTGTTCCTTTGTTGCCTTCGTCCCAGGGCCCCGGGTATCGTCTTCACACCACCCATGGCCCCAGCAGGCCTCAAACCTGCTGGACCCCCACGATTCGCTGAAATCGCCCCGAGGCGCGCGCGGAACAATACGCACCGTCGATGACTTGGGCTCGGTCCGGACGGTTACCAGACGGTCAGACGGCGGGCTACCCATTGATCGCCATCCGCAAGCTTGCGCCTACGGTGGCAGGAAATCGGGATCGGAATCCCGGCGGCGGTTGGGGCGTGAGGACCGTTGCCCCACGCGATCGGCCGCCGTCTTTGCAAGCATTGTGTGTGTGCACAAACAAAGCTTTTTACCAACGGTATTAGAGGAGATCTTCCTCGCTGGTTTACTTCATACCTTGAATACCGGTCTCAAGCTGTCGTTATCAGTAATTACATATCGAGCTGGGTTTCAGCTCCTAGTGGCGTACCCCAAGGTTCCTTGATGGGTCCTTTACTTTTTATTATTTATGTCAGCGACATCGACTCGTGTTTCCACCATTCAAATTTACTTTGTTTTACTGACGACATGAAGATATTCTCAGCAATATCATCAGATGATGACATGGTTGCTCTCCAAAGTGACCTGGCGCGGTTAGATGATTATTGCTTGACCAACAATTTAGATTTGAACCCTGTTAAATGCTCAATAGTCTCCTTCAGCAGAAAACGGATCCCTCGCCCTACAACTTATAAACTTAAAGGGCAGCTATTGCAGAGATGCGACGGTGTACGCGACTTAGGCGTGTTTCACGACTCTAAACTTTTATTTAATGTGCACATTGAGCAAAGGCCAAAGCTTCAAGATCACTGGGTTTTGTTATGAGACTCGCAGGGTGTTTTAAGAATGCCAAAACTCTTAAGATTCTCTACTGCTCTTATGTTAGAAGTCACCTTAAATATGCGTCTCAATTTGGAACCCTTGTTACGGCAAATACATTGATCGTATTGAGAATATACAAAAAAGATTTATTCATTTTCTTTGTTTTCGGCTGCGTATACCATATCATTCTGATAGTTACTTAAATCTTTGCAAGAAATTTCATTTAAAACCACTTATAAATCGTCGTCGATTAGCAGATTGCACTTTCCTGCTAAAAAAATTATCTAATGAGATTGACTGTCCTGATAATTTATGCAAGAGAAATTATGCTTTAATGTCCCCCAGAGATCGGTTAGATTTAATCCACCTATCTGTATTCCTTCTTCCTCTTCTAATTACAGGCGAAACTCCTGCATGGTGCGAGCGTGTAAGGACTTTAATGTTCTTTGTAAAGAGTTCTCTTTTGACCCGTTTACTATTAAAACCTATTCGGCACGCACTCAGCTGAATGCGGACTTTTTCAAAAGTGCATAGTGTTAATTTTACTTAAGAAATGTTCAATTATGTTCTTTTTTTTATCGTGCTTATTAGTGATCGTAAGTTTTCTATTACTTTACTGCTACTGCTCCGGACCATGGCCTGTACCAAGGCCTGACGATTTATGAATGTATGTGTTGTTTCTGCCGTAAAAAAACAATGCATAGTAACAAAATGTGTGGATACCTCTGCAGTGAGCACAGCACGTCGGTGGGACGGAACACGAGCGCGAAGGTTACGAGGTAGCACAGCATGATGCCGCCTAGCAGCACCAGCGACAGCTCGCGGCCCGACGCGCGCACCACCGGCGTGTCACCACGAAGCGCCCACACGCCCACCACGAACCTGCGACACACACCGCTTGGCACGCTGGCACTCTGTGCGCGCACAGAGATACAGCACCACACGCGCACACCACTTACGTAGTCAGCATCAGGCCCAGCGAAGAGAAAGCCATGGCGCCGATGGCGGCGGGAGAGTCGGGGCGCAGGTATAGCTCGGGCACGCGCGCGCAGTGCGTGCGCGTGGCGCCCGGCAACGTGCCCAGCGGACATTCCTCACACGCCGTCTCCTTTTCCGGTGACCGGATCTAAACGTGTTATTCTAACTTTAGCTCATTCTCGTTGGCTCTAGTCTCAGTCGCTGGAATCAAAATCAAGAAATGTTGCTGTGTTACACCTCGTATTGCGTGCAGTTGAAGCAGTGCCAGCAGCAGGACTCGCCCTCCACGTACTGCTTGACCTGTCCCAGCTCGCACTCCGCGCTGCACACCGACTCTGGTGGGTGGCGCTCGCTCCACTTGAACTGTATCTCTGCGAGGTATACATTATGTCTAACAAATATATTGTTGACCTAAGAATGGCAACTTGTGTGTATTGTAAATGATAATACCGTCCATGTCCAGCTCCAGCTCGCCGTCAAGGTAGCGGCCCACTTTCAGCCAGCGATACACGCCGGGCGACACTTGCTTGAAGTGCAAAATGTTGTAGCGCGCCGGGCCATCGCCATTGCTATCGAAATGAAACTCGTCTCCGCTCAGACCTGCTGATTGAATACAATTATAACTTATCGGTAACAGTACAATGATGGGCCAAGATATTCACACGACGCTACTACTAAATATTTATTTTTTAGTTAGAAATAACATTAATTATTATTTTAATTAGAAAAATAATTAAATATTGATTGTAAATCAGGAAATGTGATTGAAGCCAGGAATATGATGTGTGAGGAGACCTATGAAGCGCACTTGTCGTAGGTAGCGCAGCAGCGTGGCGCCACTGGCGGGGCGCATGGCGTCGCACAGGCCGCGCGATCCGCCGCACAGCTCCGAGTGCATGTCCCTGTAACGTGAAGTGGGGGGCGAGTGAACACCGAGCCCAACTGTCCGACGCGCTGCCGGGCATGGCGGCTGCGGCTGTACCTGATAGCGTGCACAAAGGCGAGCACGGCGTCCGTTACAAACTGCAGCTGTGCCTCGAACTCGATGTTATCTGCGGAGAGCTGCTCATTACCGGAGCAGGTACGCTCGTACTGTATGTTGTAGGGTGTACGCGCGCTGCCAGGGTATCGACACTTGAACTGATCCTCCCAGAACTCTAAAATTAATATTATTAAAATTACATGGATGAGGAAAGAAAGAACGACTGTATTAAGTAAAGTATAGAGAAGTAAATACAAATACAGAAACAAATTACCGACAAACCAGGGATTCCTAGGGTTGTTCTCGACAGTAAGATTGAGGAAGTACTCCTGGAAGCCGCGCACCGGGTTTGCTTGCGGCTGTACGCTGATAGTGCCTTCCACGGCCGCCTCGTTGCCGTCAGATACAAGCGCACGTGCGCTCCAGCCGTCTGAGCCCACCCAGCCGAACGCGTCTGTGGCGCGCATGCGACCCACTGCCGCCATCACGCCCGCCACCTCCTGGTCCGAGCCGAACACGATCACACCTACAAGCACACAGTGCGTCATCAGAGTCACGTCACGGCTCACTACGCAATGTAAATGTAGCTCTAGTGCGCGGCGCACCTCTCGCGCGCGGCCTGCTCAGCAGCCGGGCGACGATGGCGTCATACGCACGTTCATCTGCCTCGCCCGAGTCCTTTACCAGTCGCTCTTTCACAGCGATGCAGATATCGTTCCGAGCTAGAAGTGTTTCTAGTTCTTCAAATGCCTGAAAATAAACTTAAAAATAATTATTTGATTGGACAACTGCGACCATTCAGCATCGTTTAAAATCGATTGCTTACAAGCAATCGATTTTAAACGATGCTGAATGCAAATAAATAAATAAATAAATAAATAAATAGATCTTTATTTCCCAAAAGTTACAGATAAATATATGTAAGTTGTAAGTAGTGTAGTAGTAGTAGTGTGTTGTAAGTTAAGCAATGAGTCAAAGGTACAACGTACTTTAATACCATAGTTTGACTCCTCGTAGATGATGGACACGTAGCGCCAGCCAAGTTTCTTGACGATTTCCACCATGGCGCGCACCTGGTGCAGATCGGAGGGGATGGTGCGCGTGAAATACTCGAAGCGCGCCTTGTTGGACAGCTCGGGTGACGTGGAGAAGAATGAAACCTACGGAGAGATGCACGATGTATAAGTGCTCAGCGTGAGGCGTTGAGCGCTGCACGAATTCACGCTTGAGAGAGCACGCAACTGTAAGTGCTCGGCCACACTGGAAGCGCGGGTGCGGGGCGGGCGCGGAACGGCAATCTCAAACATAAGACCTTCCTTTGAATGTCCACAGTAGACACGCGGGCGCGGGAAGCGGCGCGGACTGCGAGACGTGAAACGCGCGCGGGCATCTCACGCCATAGCTCGTTCATACACGTGGCCACAGTGAGTGCGCGGGTGGCAAGCGGCAAACTAGTGCGAGCCATACCAGAAGTAATTCTGTTATTGATCATATATCAATGTACCGATATTTATAAAAATATTAATATCGGCCTGGATTTATCGAGGAAAAGATATATATCGGTCAAACTTTCCGAGAATTTCGGCCTTAAAATAATAATTCATTTAGTTCAGTCTAGGTCAATAATAGGTAATAATAAGTTCTATGCAAAATTCACATTATTTTATATGAAAATCTGTATAAAACTTCTTCTTCCTGCCCTTGTCCTATATTACTTGGAATCGGCGCAACACGTAATCTTATTAAAACTAACTAAATAACAATATACTAATATTTTGAAGACCAATTAATTTTTTTAGCCATTTTAACGAAAGTCAAAACATAACAGTACAGTATAGACAATACAGTTTTTTTTCGTTCGTTCCTATATTTTACGGCTTTGAATTCATTTCAATATTCTGCTGATAAATAAATTAAAAAAAACCGTTTTTGATACGATTTTCGATATTGAATATTTTGTATCGATATATAATCGATGTATAGGATTAAAATATAAAGACTGAAAATTTTGATATATCGAAACAAAAATATCGATATTTTTTCAACAAGCCTACTTCGTACAGGCACTATCGTCTGCGCCACTGCCCACACCACACAGCTAGTGTGGCCATGCAAATCGCGCGCGTTCCCGCTCCCACGCCGCTACCCGCACCGCGCTGCCAGTGCGGTGGACCACTAAATACCTGCGGGATCTTGAAGAGGCGTAGCAGGTTGGCGACCTGCACGGACGTGACGCTGCTGGCGGCGCCCACCACGCCGCTGATCACCTTGCGTACTGCTGTCGCATTGCACAAGTACTCCTCGTCGTCTATGTTGCTGATCGATCCTGTAATAATGAACGACGCGTTAGTCTGGTGTTCGTCCTTTATTTGAAGTAGTTTGGTTACCTTTTATGAAATCGAGCGCCATCTCGAGGCCGTAGGTATCGTTATCACAGTCATCTAGCACCAGCGCGCCCAGACGCACGGCGGGTGGCGCCAAGCCGGCCCTCGCGGCGTGGTCCAGCGCAAACAGCATGGCCTCCAACGCCTGCACGCCACCCTGCGCCATAACCGGCCCGCACGTCGCGCCTTCCGACCGGCTGTGCACCTGCCATAACCCCAATAGTCAAATAGAAGCAAAGGCATAAATATTCACTTTTGCTAAAAAGCAGTTGAGTTTTTCGTTCGAACGTGGCTATTAGCTCAGAACTACGCAGGAATGAAAGCTCTTCTGACTCTTATACTATAAATCCCTTGTGATTTTTCCTCCAGACGTATCACAGTTCTTTAATACATACATAAAAATTGCACTAGTTATAGTCTTCCTGCCCTTATCCCACATTACTCGAGGTCAGCGAAACACGTTTTTTCTTCCATTCTGTCCTGTCACTCGTCACACTATCACTAACTCCCTTTTCTTTCATATCACTCCTCACACAATCCATCCATCTTTTTTATGGCCTACCTACTCTCCTTCTACATGTATACTCAGAACTCTTTTAGTAACATGCGTTTTATCCCTCCTCTTCACATGACCATACCAGGATAAACGATGGCCCTTCAACTTTTCAGTCACTGGCGTCACTTTCAAAGTTCCTCTAATAAACTCATTTCTCACTTTATCCATTCTCGTCATACCACAAATCCATCTCAATATTCTCATCTCCACTACATGCGATCTTTTTTCATCCATCTTTTTCACAGCCCAACATTCTGATCCATAAAGTATGACAGGTCTTATCATGGATTGTAAATTTTACCTTCAACTTGAGAGGTTGTGAGTCACAAGTTTTTGCCGTGACCTGTCACCATTTCATCTATCCTGGGTCGATCCGATGTGTAACATCTCGGTCTACCTCACCATCCCCTTGGACGAGCGTCCCGAGGTACCGAAAGTCGGAGCAGATCGATATGGGCGTTCCGGCGAGAGTTAAAGGCACTGGATTGGAGAGACCGCCGAAATCATAGAACAAGTAGTCCGTTTTGGTTCTACTCAATTTCAGGCCAACACTCTCCACTCGGAGCCACCACACCTCTAATCTGTTCACTTTTGGCAACCAGCACAATGTCATCGGCAAACAGCATACACTAGGGAGCCTCTTCTTGAATGCCCGACGTTAAAGCATCCATTATAATCAGGAAGGGGTAAGGGCTGAGAGCCGACCCTTGATGTGAACTGACAGCGACGTTGAAGTTACCAGTGGTGCCCACTGTAGACTGGACTTGGGTACTGCATCGACTGTACATCGCTCGGATCAACTGTACATACTTCCCAAGCACATCTTTCTTCTCAAGAGCCCACCACAGAACCTCACGAGGTACACGGTCATATGCCTTTTCAAGGTCAATGAATACCATGTGCAAGTTTTCATGCGCACTTCTGTATTTCTCGCACAGCTGGCGTATAGCGAAAATGGCATCCGTTGTACCGCGAGCAGGCATAAAACCGAATTGGTTCTGTGAAATTTCACTCTCTTCTCTCAACCGCCTCTCAATAACTTACAAACAGCTGCATTATGCGATATTAAAAACATAATTACATCAATATCTTAATTAATAATGTAGCCCACAGCGTTTTTCAAAGATTACCATTAATGAGTATATTTAAAAATGCTAGGCTGCATGCATCACGTTTACATCTCTGTTATAAATAAAACAGAAAAAGTAAAGAGATACACCAATAAAATTACTTATTTATTAATGCCGAAACGATTTGATGAAACTAGAAATATAAGAGTAACACACAATCTTTAACAACACAGATTGAATAAGATTGAATGAACGATTGAACGAATTATTGTGATATCGTGTTGCAAAAGAACCACAATCACTATTATAAAACATAAAAAGTATGTAACGCTGTTATTACCGAGGCTATAATATCACCGTTTGGTGATATCCTTCACTGTGACATCAATCTTACAGGTCAATAATGGTACGCCAAAGCTGCTATAGAATTACTATATCAGTGAATAACGATATAACTGCGCCCAATCCGGCGTGTGTAAACGTTCTTTGGTCAATTATAGAACCGCTCATCAATTAGTTCTTGGGAACGTTCTATGGGCTGATTTAGGATAAGGTTTTGCTGCTTGGGCTGTATTAGACCGGCAGGTACCTGTTGCAAATAGTAAACCTGCACGCACCTGCCTTCTATGAACAGTTCTGGGGACTGCATAACACAATACATTGTTCAGGTAGATGCAGTCAAAATTGCCATTAATAATAATCCATACTAATATTATAAATGCGAAAGGAACTCTGTCTGTCTGTCTGTCTGCTACGCTTTTACGCTTATACCGCTGAACCGATTTTGGTGAAATTTGGTACAAAGATAGAATAGAGCTTGAGAAAGGATATAAATTATCACGCTATTTGCTATGAGGGGGTGAGCAATAATCCAAAATGTACTTGCAGCACCCTAAAGTCTCAAAGTAGAAATAATGATAACAATGACAGTTGAACTTCATTTTTAATTTTATAGATGTCATTGTATAATTTACGTAATTTTCTGAGTGGCGGAAGAATGACCAGGTTGTAACAAGCTAATTGACCGTGATTATTCAAGGGATACCAACCAAAGGCGATAAAAGTAAATACCTGTAGGTATTTAATTATTGACTTTAAAATAACATGGCCAAATTTTCGGAAGGGGTTATATTTTATGGTTGGAAGGCCCCCAGGTGGACCGATGACCTGGTGAGGGTCGCGGGAATCCGATGGATGAACCGGTCATTATGGCGACAATTGGGTAGGCCTTTCCAACAGTGGACGTCTTTCGGCTGAAATGATAATGATGATGAAGGTACCTACCTTTTTTTTCTTTTTATTAGGGTTGAAATCATCCAACGACTTTTTACGCTCTGGTTGAGGCGAGAGGGCGTGTAATCTTTTACTGACTAAAACCACACCTGTGTCTTTCAGTTGCCTTTTGCAACATCTCTTTGAGCAGCGCGTGGATCACTACGCGCTGTTGACGACTGGGCTCGGTTCGGTCAACTACCGGACGGCCGGACGGCTAGCTACCCATTGCTCGACGTCCGCAAACCCGCATCTTCCGTGGCTGGTAGTCGGGGTTGGAATCTCGGCTCAGCGTGAGGACGTTCGTTCCCTCACGCGTGCGGCCTCCTCCTTCGCTAGCCTTACGGCTTTGCAGAAGGAGGCGACTGCCTGCTATTCCTCCTCGCTATGGACCATAGCCCGCACCAGGGCCCAGCGCGAGAGGTCGCTGACGCCGCTTGCCTCCACGACAACACGGCACAGAAACCGTTCGAAACACCCACAACAGTCCTGAGCTTGTGTATCCATAAAACAATGAAAATACGGTAAAAAAATGTAGCAGCCGATTAGTGTTATCCCTGAGACTGGCCTCACTCAGAGGGTTGTTCCAGTGTTGGTCACTACTCACTGCAAGGAGGTAACGTCCAGAAGTCGATGTAAGTCTGCAAGGAGTCTGAGATACATCATACGTTGTCGAACTGTGATCAGAAAAATACACTCGACCCCGTTTTGTATGAAGCAGTAGCACGCAGCAGCAGACTGCCAATAATAAAACACACCATTATTAGGCCGCAAGGTGCTATCATCCCGGAGGACCCGGTGTAGCATGCGGTGGAGGTCTATCCAGCTTGCGTGAACCGCCGTGTCGTCATAGAGGCAATCGGTGTCAGTAATTTCTCGGTTTGGCCATCAATATGCGAGTTCGATTGGACGGGGAGACACGCGCTCAAGATTTCGCCGAAATTCATTCAAAACTTGGAGACTCTTCATAGGGTAGTTCCCAAAGAAAAAAACATTTGTCTGATATACGGAGACGTCAGTTAAATACACACCAAAAAATCCTAGGTAAATGAACAAGTAATTCTATCGCCCAAAATGATCAAGCTGTAACAATGAATGCAAGCATGCTCTCAGATCGCAAATTCTTCATAAGTACTGTTATGGAGGAAGATAGTTGATGATGATGGTAGTTTTTGGATTCACTTAAGGCTTTACACTATTAGTGAACGTTATCCAGCTGAAGGTCGGTGTCCCGATTATGCTCCTTTGTTTACCTCTACCAAAGCTGTCTAACTGCTTAAACTCTTCAGTGAGACATTATTGAGGCAAAAATTGTTACAGGAGGTAACTCTTTCGACTAATGTCACAGCCCTAGCAGACATCGGCCCTAGAGAGCCCTATCCATTTGCTGACATCTCTTTGAGTCACGCGTAGAATACTACGCGCCATCGATTCAGGATTGCTTTGACCAGATGGCCGGACGGCACCACCGCAATCCCGTGTTTGCGATGGCTGGGAATCGGCCTGCAGCTTTCAACACCCAGAGCGTCACTTGCAGCGACCGCTGAGGAGTCAGGATGTCCTATCCCTCATAGTTTCAGCTACCTTCTTCAATCGTAGTGCTTCCCTGAAGGAGGCTACTGGTTGACAAT
Source organism: Mythimna pallens (assembly GCA_961205895.1). Classification (NCBI taxonomy): domain Eukaryota; kingdom Metazoa; phylum Arthropoda; class Insecta; order Lepidoptera; family Noctuidae; genus Mythimna; species Mythimna pallens. The sequence goes on from OY540836.1 coordinate 97,294, forward strand.
TTCTCTACCAATCGCCTCCATGAGTACACAGCTGCGCCGGTGCTCCGACCAAGCGGGACTGACTTCCACCGTATGCTCCATCGTATTCTCCGGGCGAGCCCCACAATGGTGAAACCCGAGTGTTGCTTCCCGCTGAATTCGATACAGATACCTTCCGAAACACCCACATACGGTGAGTCCTGCACAAAGAGAGGATGCCGTGACGTCTCTGTAGTCACTCCTCAAAGACAGGCATTACTGCTGCGATTGTGGCGTGCTCACTGTAGCGAGGGGTTAAAATTATACAATGTTGTTTAACCAGAACATAAACCAGAAACATACATAAACTTATGCCTTTTCCCTTGGGGTATACAGAAATGCCAACTGCTACGACCCATATGTATGGGTAAGAGTATGTACTCTTTCTATTCATTGACGTTCATACATCTGGATCTGGACGAGTACATAACATGTTTCCTGAAGGTAATTTGCGTTTTTACCTTTAACCGTTTTATGTTAAAGTACAAATAATTGCGATGCTTTCGGAATAAATTGCAAGCACAGAATGATTGTACTTATAGTTTTACGAACTTAACGCGGACGAAGTCGCGGGCAATAGCTAGTTATTAAATAAGGTCATTGCTTCTAATTGTTTGCTTCTATAGGTCAGTGTCAAAAGTTTGTATTTACTGAGCAGCTGATCATCTCGAACCAGCTTTGGTCAATCGCTCGTCTCCACTGCTCCTACACGACAACGCGCGACCTCATACGGTGCAGTAGATGGTCGCCAAGTTACAAGAGCTGTGTCGGCGGATGACATTGTGCCTACAGACTTTAACTTTTTCTAGAATTCGGATAACTTCTTGGCATTTAGATAGTTTTATCTGGGTTTAGGGCAAGGACATTTCTTTTCAGCTAGTCGAAGACCTTATTGAAGCCATTCTGTACCAGCATGAACGAACTTTCCTACCGTATCGTCAGCATAGGACATGACAATACCTTGCTCTTGACAGACACAATGACAGAGCGTGTAACTAAATAATTTGATTTATTTGATTTCTAAAGAAAGGAGGAGGTTCTCAATTCGTTGGCATTGTACGGTATACATACGTACATGATAAAATAATTTAATTAGTATTTTAGTATTATTAGTATGCCTAATAATACTGATATAGATTCTTTAAACTTTTAGAAACGACAAAAGAGAAGCCTAATAAAAACATTTTATTTTACCATCAGAATATAAATCGCTTCTCTGGCAAAATTCTAGATGTGGAAATGTTAATAGATAAATATCATATGGATATCTTGTGTTTTTGTGAAACTTGGTTAAAACCAGATAGAATGGTGTTCCATGTAAATAATTTTTCAGTTGCCAGTGCGTACAATAGATCATCAATAGGGGGTGGTACCTTGATATTATGTAATAATTCTTTAAGATATAAGGAAAGGAAAGATATCTGCTTGCTCTGTTGATCGCTTATGTGAGGTAGCATGTGCAGAGGTTGAAGGCCAAACTTTCTTATGTGTCTATAGACCACCTGCATCAAACTTGACATCTTTTTTGATCTTAATAGAAGAAATACTAAATAAACTTATTAGAGATAACAAATTAGTCTTCGTTTGTGGGGACTTAAATATCAATTTACTGGTAAATTCACCAGAAAAATGTAAACTTCTCTCACTGTTTAGTTCTTTTAATCTAAAATGTATTTTTCATGAAGCAACAAGTATAACACCTACCTCAGCTTCATGCATAGATAATATATTTACTTATTGTAATATAAAAAACTCTTCCATAATTAGTGGCGCGAGGTCTGACCACACTGGTCAACTCGTATCTTTCGAGTTAGTCAAAACGTTACAATTAGATTCACCTGCAGAGTTTAGACCGCTTACTAAAAATAAATGAAATTATTTTAATCATAATGTTCTTAGTAGTCTCTCAACAGCCAATTTTGATTCGCAAGACCCCAATGTAAACTATGATACATTATTCTCTACAGTATGCCGAGAATTTAATAAGGCGTGTCCAGTTAAAAAAGTTAAAATCAATAATAAATCCAAATTTAATGAATGGGCTACTGCTGGAATAAGAAAAAGCAGAGATACTTTATATAAGCTATATCATGAAAAATCCTTGTCATCTGATCTTAACTTGCATAACCACGTTAGAATATATTCAAAGTTATTCAAAAGAGTCTGCGCCTAAGCTAAATCTAAATCTATAAGTAAGTTAATTGAAAATTCTAATAATAAAATAAAAGCTGTCCGGAAGGTGATAAACAGGGAAACTGGAAAGACAAACCAACGAGATCGGAATGAATTGTCGCTAAAAATTGATAATAAAATTATCTCAGATAGGTCAGAAGTGGCTGATACGTTAGAAAACTTTTTCACCAACATCCCAATAGAAGTTACGAAATCTCTCCCTTCCTCGTCTTTGTTAGCTGAATCTTTTTTGAAAGAACATTTCACTAAGGATATACCAACCTTTGAATTTAAGCGTATCTCTGTTGATACAATTATAAAAACATTCAAAAGTCTTAATATAAAAAAAAACTGAAGACTTATGGGGTATATCCGTTAAGGTTCTTGGAGATATTATTGATACCATTACTCCTGTCCTAACAGACATATTGAATCAATGCTTAGACAGCGGAATGTTCCCTGATTTAATGAAACATAGTAAAGTAGTACCAATTTTTAAATCAGGTAGTAAGAGTGATCCCTCTAATTATAGACCTATATCTGTGCTTCCAGCATTGAGTAAAATCTATGAAAAAATCATGCTCGACCAGATGTTGTCTCATTTCAATTCAAATAGGATTTTGCATAGTCATCAGTTTGGCTTCACGAAAGGAAGGTTAACGACGGATGCAGGAGTGAAACTCATCAGTCACATTTCGGAATCCTGGGAGAAGTCCCAGGATGCTATTGGCATATTCTGTGACCTCTCAAAAGCATTTGACTGTGTTGACCATAATACTCTGATCCGTAACTTACATCATTACGGAATTCGTGGCAGGCAGCAAAAAGTATCCATTAATGGGGCGACGTCTTCGGGGTCTTTAATAAAGATGGGCGTGCCCCAGGGTTCAATTCTTGGCCCTTTTCAAAGTCAAGTCAAAGTCAAAAATTTTTTATTTCACATAGGCCTACATGGGCACTTATAAAACGTCAGAAGCTAGTGCACGGTTCCAAATTGGTCGTTTCCTATGGAGAAGAACCGGCAAGAAACTCCATGGTTACTCTTTTAAAAAAATGATTGTTTACAATATTTTCATATTACAGTATTAATAGACATTATGTAAGAACAGTGTAGACCAGTCGATATTGTACCCAAAAGCACAATAAAAATAATAATATTTAAAAAAAAAAAAGTGAGTCGTAATAGGAAGTAACCTAAGAATTCGCGAAGTCCACGGTGTTCTCACATTCACATTAAAAAAAAAGAAGCTATATAAAAAAAAAAAAACAAGAACAATAAGTAATTACAATTATCAATAAATGACATGTCAACAAAAAGAAAATTACTAACGAATTTATGGTGGTTGGCGTCTACTAATATAAAAAATATTGCAAAAGCAATGTGTAGGAAGAAAAGAAAAAATGTATATATTACAACAAATGTGGAGCAGTTAATAGATAGATGTACACAATATTATGAGTTACCAGGGGGCCACATGTCCAGAAGCAGTCATTGCCAAACAAGCGTGTCTTCGACATAGTCTTTAACCTTGTAATACGCTTTTTTAGTTAGGACACGCTTAATATGGGTTTTGAACTTGCCCTCGCTAAGTTCAGTCACCGCCTTTGGTAGCTTGTTATAAAAGCGTATGCTGTTTACTAAAAATGACTTGCTGGTCTTAGCTAATCTCCATTTGGGTAATACAATTTCGTGTTTACTGCGCGTATTTATGTTATGAAAATCGCTTCTAATTTTGAAAAGTCCTAGGTTTTTACGAACGTACAAAATACTTTCCAAGATATAAAGAGAAGGCAGAGTAAGTATATCGATTTCTTTGAATTTATTTCTGAGGGACTCGCGAGGACCCATTTTATAAATAGCCCGGATTGCTCTCTTTTGCAATATGAAAATTGAGTCCACATCAGCTGCAGATCCCCACAGTAAAATGCCATAAGACATAATACTGTGGAAATATGCAAAGTAAACTAACCTAGCGATGGCTACATCTGTCAATTGCCTTATTTTTCGTACTGCATATGCGGCTGAGCTTAATCTACCTGAAAGAGTTCTAATATGAGCGCCCCACTGCAGTGGGGCACCCAAATGGAGATTAGCTAAGACCAGCAAGTCATTTTTAGTAAACAGCATACGCTTTTATAACAAGCTACCAAAGGCGGTGACTGAACTTAGCGAGAGCAAGTTCAAAACCCATATTAAGCGTGTCCTAACTAAAAAAGCGTATTACAAGGTTAAAGACTATGTTGAAGACACGCTTGTTTGGCAATGACTGCTTCTGCACATGTGGCCCCCTGGTAACTCATAATATTGTGTACATCTATCTATTAACTGCTCCACATTTGTTGTAATATATACATTTTCTTTTTTCTTTTCTTCCTACACATTGCTTTTGCAATATTTTTTATATTATTAGACGCCAACTACCATAAATTCGTTAGTAATTTTCTTTTTGTTGACATGTCATTTATTGATAATTGTAATTACTTATTGTTCTTGTTTTTTTTTTTTTTTTTTTTATATAGCTTCTTTTTTTTAATGTGAATGTGAGAACACCGTGGACTTCGCGAATTCTTGGGTTACTTCCTATTACGACTCACTTTTTTTTTAATATGATTATTTTTATTGTGCTTTTGGGTACAATATCGACTGGTCTACACTGTTCTTACATAATGTCTATTAATACTGTAATATGAAAATATTGTAAACAATCATTTTTTTAAAAGAGTAACCATGGAGTTTCTTGCCGGTTCTTCTCCATAGGAAACGACCAATTTGGAACCGTGCACTAGCTTCTGACGTTTTATAAGTGCCCATGTAGGCCTATGTGAAATAAAAACTTTTGACTTTGACTTTGACTTTGAATTATTAAATTACTTAAATTAGCCAAATGTAGGCTCATGTATGTGCAACGTGACCTACATTTGGTAATGCATTGACATAGGCAGAGCAACGATTGTATGGATTTATGTAAAGTATTTTTAGTTCAATTAGACGTAGTTTGAGTCGGACTACCTGCATATTTATTTAGACTTGTCCCGTGAGGCACTCAGTGACATTTATGCATTTTTTACACTTAGATTTGCACGCATTGACAACATACTTATCTTAGGATTGCACCCTGAAGGCACCTTTTTAATTTTTTTATGTATTTTTCCCGATAAGTCGAAGGTGCATGAACCGATTTGGAAAAATTATTCAATTTTATTTGAAAAGGTATACCTTTGAAGTGGACTCATGATATTAGAATCCTGGATAAATTGAAGGAATTCTTCAAATTTTGAAGGCACACTTGAAGTGATTTTTAGGGATCCGTAGTCATCTAGGAACCCTTATAGTTTCGCCAAGTCTGTCTGTCTGTCAGTCCGTCCGCGGTTAATCTCTGTGACCGTTAGCACTAGAAAGCTGAACTTTGGTACCAATATGTATTTTTTTTTTTTAATGTGGGCAAATCATCTAATGACAAATCCCGCCCTTGGGTGGAGCGAGAGATACTGTCAGACTTTTACTGACTAAAAACCCACTCCTGTTCCCTCTTTGCCTTTATCCCGGGGCCCCGGGCTTCGCTTTCACACTACCCGTGGCCCCAGTAGGCTTCGACCCTGCTGGGCCGCTACGGTTTTGCTGACATCTCCTTGAGGCGGGCGTGGAACACTACGCGACGTCGACAACTTGAGCTCGGTCCAGTATTACCGGAAGATCGAACGGCGAGCCACCCATTGCTCGCCGTCCGCAAGCCCGCGCCTACGGTGGCCGGAAATCAGGATCGGAATTCCGGCGGTGGTTAGGGCGTGATCGGCCAACTCCTTTGCTAGCATTACTGCTTCGCAGAAGGAGGCTACCGCCTGCTACTCCTCCTCACAACAGACCATGGCCTGTACCAAGGCCAGAGTTCACCGCCGCCGATCGCCCCCAAGAGGACACGGCGTTGCTCTGCCCAAGCGGGGCACACCTCCACCGTGTCCTCCGGGCGTTCCACACAGTGGCGACACCCCGGCGTGTCTTCCGCACGAATCCGGTGCAGGAACATTCCGAACTTACCGTGTCCGGTGAGGACCTGCGTCATGCGGAAGGTAAGGACGCCGTGTTGCCTTTCTAGCCACTCCTTAAAGAGGAGACTTACCGCCATAATAACGGCGTGCCCAGCACTTGGTTGCGATAGTCGCTGTCGCCTTTCCGCCATGAGATCCCGCCGGAGTTCTTCCCGCCATGCCGCAACTTGGCGCGGCAGCGGAGTTTCGCCACGGCGTTGCATCTCCACGCGCAGATCGTGCATTCGTGCAAGGACTGTTGCCTCCAGATACCATGGTAACTGGTACCAATATGTATATCAATCACGCCGACAAAGTGGTAAAAATGTTTTATTAAGGTTAAGGCCCCCCCCACATGTAAAGTGGGGAGTGATTTTTTTTTTCATTATAACCCTAACGTGTGATATATTATTGGATAGGTATTTAAATATGAATGGGGGCTTACTAAAATATTAAAAAAAGTAAAAAAAAAATAAGTTTAGATAATATGACAAAAATATCAAAAGTATAACGTTATTAAAGACTTTCTAGGAAAATTATTTTGAACTTGATGGGTTGAACGTTTTTGAAAACTTGTACAAAGTAATTTCTGAATTAAGTTTGCAATTTAACCGTATATATGCAAGCATTTTTTTAAAATTAGTTTACATATTTTATTATTCTGAACGTAAAAAAGATCTTTCAAATCTTTCAAATCAAAATCTTTCAAATAAAAAAGAATTATTAAAATCGGTTTACGAAATCCAAAATTACTGACGAAAACCCAACATACATAACCCGTCTAGTTTGTATAAATTAGTAACCCAATTTCCCGTGAGATGGCGCTCTACTTTGGGCTACTTAGCGCTGTTAAGATTTTTCCCGAGTTCATGGGGTCAGGACGGGTATGAGCTATTATATTGTCGAATTTTTCGGCTGGTCTCCGGTTGGCATTGGTGGTACTTGTTCTTGCTCGTTGTCTGTCGTTCATTAACTTTTAAGTGGGGACACTTATTGTGACGGACGGGATACTACGGAACCCTACACTTAGCGTGGCCCGACACGCTCTGGCTGGTTTTTATTTAGTTGTTTTTAGTAAAAAAAGCAAAATATCAAGTCATAATAATATTTATATGGAACCAATTCTAGATTATTTATAATTAATTAATATGACTTGATAATTACCTTTTTTTATATGATTCAAAACTGTCGTAACAAGTAAAGTTTATTGTTTGTACGATTAGTCGATGACTGACAGAAATAAAGTGGGGATAAGACGTACTTTGGCTATAAAGTACCATCGGCCTGATTTGATGATGAAACCGGAACATCTGTATTAAAACAATGTGTACTATCCATGTTTAAGATTATTGGTATTGTCATGAAATGTAGGTGTTTTGGTTTATTTATGTTTTAATGGTTAAAATACTCTATAGGTACTTACTTTTTTTTTAGGTTTAACTACATGTAGTTGGTAGCACAATTAAAAAGTGTAAAATGAAAGAGTTTTAACAAAAACAAAATACACCCGACTTCATTATAAGGCGTCCATTACACGGTCATGCAAGCATCAATCAAAACCATCAATCATGAATGATGTTTGAATGACTGAATTTTATCGCCATACATTTTTCGTCATGCAAACGTCAGTCATCGCATTACGCGGTAGGTTTTTCGTCAGTCAAAATATTTGACTGTGGCAAAACTGACAGCAAAACCTATCGTGTAATGGACGCTTAAATAATTCACAATAAGAACACAAAGAAAGTAAAAAAATCAATATCTCTCGCTAACTTTTTCGAAAATGTTCGTAACTAACTTTTTAAAATAGATACATTGTGTGATTTTGTCCCGAATTTCAATAAATTGGTTCATTTATTTAAAAAAAAAAAAATAACTTGCCAATTTTATGAAATATCTTGAGGATTAAACGCACTTAACAGTTTTTTCTGATTGCATTTACTACCGAGAATTGAAGAGACTGTTGCACAGAAAGTTATTTTTAATCTACGTGAGTCAGAAATATAGTGTAGTAGGACCTGTGTCAAGTCTGTGTCAAGACCGTCTCATTCACTGAAAGTTCTGTATCTAAGAATTACACCGTTCAGTCACTGTTCGTAGGGCGACAATCCACAATGACGAAGCAGTGGAATGAGGCAGTTTTTCCAAGGGCTCATAGCCGTTTTCTCCAACCGTCTCTAAAAATTTACCCGACCAAGTGCTCTTGTATCTTAGGTGCTCTTTTAATACTTATTATGCTTATTACATAATTTAATATAGTACTACTCACGGTATTACTTATGTAATGTAATGTATTATTACATCATATAAGTAATATATTCAAAAAAGTCACTTATTTTGTTTTAGGGAATGTAGGTGAAGGAAGGCCCGTACCTTCTAAAAGAAATAAACAAAAGAATAAGGACTATAGTGTCCATGCACGATTGAGTGCAACGTGCAGGCTTGCAGCGAGTCGCGACGTACCATCATGAGGCCGCCGAGCACGATGTCGCCCTCCACGACGGCGGCGTGCTTGACGGGCCACAGCGTCTCGTTGTCCGACGCCTTCTTCTTGGGTAGCACGCGTGCCTCACGCCGCGTTGTGCTCGGGGCACTGGTCGTTGTTTTTGATACACTTTTCGATTTTCGTGTCGCCTTGGTCTTGAACTTGGGTTTAGCAGTTAATTGCGAAACTGTCGAATCAAACGTTTCATAGTTTTCCGTGGGGATAATCTTCGCTGGGATAGTGAATACATGCGCCGTGGTCATAGTGTCGGGCGACTCTGTGTGAGCGACGTCCTCGATGGGCGCTGGCTGCACGGCAGCGGCGAGTCGCGGAGGCTGCCCGCCTTGCAAGGACGAGGCGCTCGGTCTCATTTCGTCTTCTTGCTTACTTTTATATTTCCTTTTCTTAAACATTTTGGATATGTCGAACGTTCCTATGAGTGAGTGCGACTCTCTCTTATACCTGTAAAGTTTCTCAGGAGCAAAGTTTTCGTCGAACACGAGGAGGTCAGTTGGTAGAAGAGCAGAAGGTCCGTTATCAAATATTGCCGTCAAATTGAGTAAGTCATATTCATAGCCGTCGATAGCGATGTTTGTGTGGAGTGCTGCTCGGCGGTGTTCGTGCAGCAGGCGCTGTTGGTCCGCGAGCGCGCGCGTGCTGTTGCCGGCGGGTGCGCTCACCGGGAGCTGCGCTACATGCGCGTGCAGCAGTAGCGCCAGCGCGAGGCAGCGCAGCATGCTGGCGTGCGTGGTAGCCAGTGCTCACTACTCCAACACGAGCGATGCTGGTGGCGTCACTCACAGTGCCAGCGAGCGACACCTCTGACCACTGCCATCGTAAACACAAAACACTTCATATTCCTACGATCTTATCCATTTCTTCTTAATCGGGCTGTATTCATTCTCAAATTCCATTGTAGCTCTTTAAATACCATTATTGAGATCCAAATATCGTTTCTTGTGTACTTCAAAAAAAGTATTAAAACACAAGTTTGAAAAGTTTAAAACTAATATGAAATTGTAGTAGAGTGTTGATTTCGTATCGTCAGTTAAAGCCAGTGGGCACGAGTTCAGAGGTGGTTTTGGGTGCACGAAACACGTGTTGTATTATTTACACAACAAGTATCGGGTCGTGTTGGTAGCACGCGGGACACTTGGCACGGTACGCGGGCGGCGCGCGTTCGGCCGGTGCGGAGAGCGGCCGCGGAGTGCCGGCGCGGTGGACCGGCGGCTTGCGGCGAGTGCGGCAAGCGCAACGTACGGCGCGCGTCTGTCACTATGTCACCAACTCACCAGGCACTGAGTGAACGCGCATCACTCGCACCGCACGCACCGCACGCACCGCACGCCTCCTGTGAGATCACGAGCGAGCATGTGCTTCGTACAAAACTTCAGTGATTGCACTTACTGACATAAATCGTGATAATGTCTAGATGTCAGTTAATCATATAATATATGATATAACCATACAATATATTGGCAGGTATATTATAATAAAATATAAAGAAAATAATTGAATAATATTATAAAATATAGTTTACGTCGGTGTAATGTGGGAAATACAGGGTGTTTGGTGCATCGTATGCCAAATTGAAATGTTCGACGCGAGGGGTCATCTGCTATTCTTTCAGACCCCTAAAAACTTCTCATGCCCTGTGGATTTTTTTTCATCGACTTTTTATTGGTTTATGAAAATAAAACCCAAATTTTTCATTCAAATAAAAAGTTTAAAAAATATATAAGACAAACGCTGAACTTTAATTTTATTTAGATGTGTATTGTATTACAGTACTTTTAAATTTACTTGCAAAGTTTGGGACTTAAATTAAAGCTGTCCATGTTACAGCTATTTACATGTCTATAAAAAAAAACCAAAAGCGACCAGATTCTTCCTTCAATTTCCTCAAAAATTTTCTCGTTTATTCTTTTGCTAGTGATGTGCCACATGCCATAAAAATCTTTTTATAACTTTGTGAATTCGCTAGAATTGTGAATTGAGTCACATAAAACTTATATTTTAAAACTTAAAATTATGATTTAAAAATATTTTTGCTTAAATGATACCTGAAAAACCTATTAAAACTGTTATCTCACTCTTATAAGGTAAAATCTGTCTTCATAATTTTTACAAATCCTGCTCAAATTGTTGGCCTCTGTTCTAAAAGCAGGCCCAACATCTGTTTCGTATTTTGACAGTTATTGTACGAAGTCGTAATTCCTCCTTAGTTTTATTGAAAGCCATTTTAATGCGTTGTTTGCAAGTTAGTCTTATGTGACTCTTTCACAATTCTAGCAGCCAAAACAGCCGTGTAAATCACGGCTGTTTTGGTCGGCTGGACCAATTTTAATATGTCTTTTTTATTTTGTTGCACCGTTTCATTGCGTTGAAATAGTACCTCCCTGGTTTACAACTATCATTACTGCACAACAATTGCTACAAATTGGTAAATTCGCTAACTAACTTGCAAAAAACGCATTGAAACGGCTTTCAATACAATTTAGGAGGAAATACGACTTCGTACAATAACTGTCGAAATACGAAACCGATGTTGGGCATGCATTTACAACAGAGGCCAACAATTTCAGCGTTGACCTTGACGATGATGACTTAAAATTGTGTTTTTGATCAGAATAATTAAATAAACATAATTACTTACACAATAATTGGTTATTACCAACAAATTAACATTTATCCGTGTTCTAAATTCAAAAATATTTGATTTCTTTATTTTTAATATTAGGATGTAAGTATATCGGCTGTATATTGTACCTTTGCTTCTCCTATAACCTGCGAATGTTAAGAGCGGGAAAAAAAGTAAATTAAATCACATTGGTGTTATTGGTCATTTGGTGAAAAAATGGCTAATTTAAGTTTTGAAGACAATTATTTAGATGTTACTCCTCCAGATATTGTGATTGAGGCACAAAATGCTTGCGATAGCTTGTTGTCATCTAAATCTAAACGGAAATATGGCAACTTTGGATAATTTTCTTCAGTGGAAAATTAACAAAAACGCGTCATCATTTTCAGAAAAAGTATTTTTGGCATAGTTCAATGAACTTGCCATTAAATATAAGCCTAACACGCTATGGAGTTTACATTCCATGTTAAAAAGCACGGTAATGAGTGCAAAAACACGGCGTGGACATCAAAACATATTCAAACCTAACTGCGTTTCTAAAACGACGCTCAGTCGGTTATATTGCACAAAAATCAAAAGTATTGTTACCAAATGACGTTGAAAAGTTTTTGAAAGAGGCTCCGGATAATCAGTATTTGGCAACAAAGGTCAGTAATTGAATTAATATCTATAATAAGTACCTAGCCTACGAGCTACGACCGCACGCTCAACTACCTATAGCTATCTAAGCAGTGTTTTATTTATTTCCAGGTCGCGTTAATATTCGGGGTAAATGGTGCATGTAGACGACAAGAGCTAAGTCAAATAACAATAAAAGATGTTAAAAATCATGGCAATTTACTATTAGTTAAAATCATCAACACAAAAAACAATATTCCTCGATCATTCACAATTCACGGTCCATTTTATGATAATTATAGTAAAAAAATACCAAGCTCTGCGTTCCACAAAAGCAACCAATGATCGTTTTTTTTTTAAACTACCAAAAGGGTAAATGCACGGCTCAACCTATTGGTGTGAACAAATTTGGTGCTATGCTAAAGGAAATCGCCAGGTTTTTAGGTTTACCAGATGCTGATTTATACACCAGGCCTAGCTTCAGAAGAACTTCAGCTACATTGTTGGCTGATGCTGGAGCCGACATATTGACTCTAAAACGTCATGGCGGATGGAGGTCTAACACAGTAGCTGAATCTTATATTGAACACTCGATACATAACAAGACAAATATTAGTACCAAGATAACACAAGCAATAAATTTGGAGCCATCTTCTAAGAAGTTTTGCCTTGAACCGCAACCTTCTACTTCATATGTCAATAACGATTTGGTGTCTCCTATAGCTACTGGAGAGCAAATAGAACATTCCACCTCTTATATTTAATTATCTACAACATTCACTTATACACAAAACAGTGAAATTAATAAAATTGTTAACACTAACATTTCACAAACCGTGAAAATGCCAACAAAATCTTCTGTGTATCATTTTCATAACTGCACCTTCAATAATTCAGTACTTTTTCAATAATTAAATATTTTAATATTAAAAATAATTTCGTATTATTTTTCTTCGTAAGTATATTGAAAAATACCGTTTGATACACGTGCAAATTTGTCACTGCAACCCTCGGCTCCATAACACACTCGCCTACGGCTCGTGCGAATCCCGCCTCGGTCGCAATGACAAACTTTCTGCACTTGTATCAAAATGTACTATTAATTGCCAAAATGTATAAAAAAAATAAACATAAAAAAAATAATGAAAAAAATAATTAAAATAAAATAAATGTATAAAGAGTCTGTTCGGATCTTGTTCTGAGGTCGATACCCACAGTCTTTAGTGTCTGCACTTTTTACTTTTAGGAAGAAAATCATCAAATACCTTGCTCCGCTCTGGGTAAAGCGAGAGTTTATGTCAGACTTTTACAGAATGAAACCCACCTGTGTTCCTTTAGTTGCCCTTAGCGTTCTAGGGCTACGGTATCTTGCACGCGGCAGCAAATCTCTTCTTTTAGGAAAGGTTAGAAAGGCACCACAGCGTCCTCTCTTTCCGCCTGACGCAGGTCTCTAGGGCAATGTCTGTTAGAGCTATGAGATTTTTCGAAAGAATTGCCTCCTATAAAAAAATTGCCTCGATAATATTTCTCTGCAGAATTTTAGCCGGATCCCGTTATGCAACTCTGGCGGAGGTAAATTTCGAAGGAGCAGATCTTCAGCTGGATAACTTGCACTGGTAACTGTACGGTAACTGCTGCTAGCGATTATTAAAACACTACAGATTAACTTAACACAACTGTACTTATAAAGAATTTGTGGAAAAATTGTTGCAGTTTGATTTGCATTACATCACGACGCCCCCAATTTGAAACAGAAATCTTTCGAAACATCCTACTACCTCCTCATTAGTCCGTGTTTTGACTCAAACAAATGTCGCAACCGATTGGGGCTGTGTTGTCCGCCACTCACTGTTAAGGAGGTAATGTCCAGATGTCGACGTAAGGCTGCAAGTAATGTAGGATCATCGTCATCAATGTAGGATGAATGAAATGGAATGTAGGATACATCATACGTAATCAAACTGTCTTCAGGAACGCCAACCACGTCGGGTCAAGTGGTCAAGTCCGAGGGTGAGACTACATGATGTACTGGTAACCTCCACGAACTACTCAAGAAGCATCTTTCTGTGATTAGGTACCGATATTTACTGGATTTTTGGTGGAATTCCAGAAGATGACATTTTGTTACCAAGGTGACACTCGAGCGTTACTTCTCGCTGAATCCCAAACAGGTACCTTCTGAAACATTTATGTCCGATGAAGACCTGCGTCAAACGGAAAGAGAGCCTTTTTAGCCTTTCTTCAAAGAAGGGATTTGCTGCCGCGATAGTGGCGTGCAAGTTACCATAGCCCTGGAACGCGAAGGGCAACTAAAGGAACACTGGTAGATTTCAGTCAGTAAAAGTCTGGTACTACCTCTCGCTTTACCTAGAACGGGGGAAGGTATTTCATGATTTCCTACCTAAAAGCAAAAGGTGCTCATTTTGGCAACTGAAAACTACTTAATCCTCTTTTTTTTATAGCTTACGTTAATAGTATATTATGATAAAAGTGTGTAATGTTAGTGATTACCGTCGAGGCGGTATTTAGACCCGAGCCGGGCGAGGGTCTTAAGAGAGCCAAGAACGGTAATCATTAATTACTCACGTGTGTCATACGACGTTTTACAATACACTTGTGAAGAAAACAACAGTAAAAATAGTAAAATTTTCTGTGACATGGCGGTAAAAATCCGTTTTCATAACGCGCGCATCATTTATTTTATTTATCCTTCGAGGAAGGCTAAGGTATTTTGATCATACTGCCTAGTCTTACGTTTATGCACCGTTTATGTTTTCTTGCGTGAAAAGTTTTACGATAATGTCTTTCGTACTGTTAATAGTATACGGATGTAACATTTTAATCATTTTGTATTATTTAATTTTATTTAATTAAGTAATACAGCCACTGAACTTAACTGGAATAAAAAAAACACGCCAAAATCCGCGCGCATCTGAAAATGGCGGCCAAAAACTACAAAAAAAAATAAAAAAAATTTAAGGTACGATTTATTTACTAAATGTTTTTTTATTAAATAAATCGTTTGTACAAGATAAATTTGTCCATTTTAACTTGTAAATTGGATGAAATGTTATAAGTTAGTAAGACACTAATTTATATAGATACTATTGAACGGGAATTTAATTGGAATTCAAAATTTGTTTTGCGAATAAAGAGGTTGAACAAAAAGGTTTTAACTACATTATAGCACTAGTGCATAATGGTAATCAAAATGTCACAGGTTGGTAACGAGTGCCATTATATACCTAAGTGCAGTGCAATAAGAGTCACTTTCTGAGCAAGTGTGTTGTAAATAACATTTATTTAGTGTTGCTAAAAGATAACCACGGTATAATAGCTTCAGGATATCTATTGAACCAATAATTTTGAAATCATACATCGTTGTTTTATCATAACATAAACCAGAAAGCAATATACACAAAACCCACTCCTGTTCCGTCTTTGCCATTGTTCCAGGGCCCCGGGAATCTTTTTCGCATCACCCATGACCCCAGTACAATGGTCCCATACGAACTAAGTGTGGAAACCAGACCACAAAGATAAAGAAAAGGCTTCGACCCTGCTGGGCCCCTATCAATACGCGCCGTCGACGATTTGGGCTCGGTCCGGATGGTTATCGGACGGCGAGCCACCCATTGCTCGCCGTCCGCAAGCCCGCGCCTACGGTGACCGGAAATCGGGATCGGAATCCCGGCAGCGGTTGAGGCGTGAGGACCGTTGCCTCACGCGATCGGCCGCCTCCTTTGCTAGCATTACTGCTTTGCAAAAGGAGGTGACCGCCTGCCACTCCTCCTCGCTCCAAACCATGGCCTGTACTAAGGTCCGTCACGAGAGATCACTGTCATCGGTCGACCCCACGACACAGCGCTGCTCTGCCCAGGCGGGACACACCTCTACTGTATGCTCCACCGTGTCCTCCGGGCGGTCGCCATTCCATAATGAGATCCCGCCGGAACTTTGTAGGCAGAACACTAACTACGAAATACATATAATTTACTTTTCTTATAATTATTGTAACTTTAGTTAAGTAAGAACTAAAATTATACCTAACCATTATATGGGTCAAAAAGTAAAAATAAAAAACAGGATTGATAAATTGCGCTGTCTGTTCAATACATAGACGTCTGAATGCATAACCACTGGGTTTGTGTCATGTATAGTGAAGGTCGGTATCTTTATTTTTATTTTATTTTATTTATTAGGGAAAACTAACAATTACACACTTCATATGATTAACAAAAGCTTATAATCTAGGTACTTATGTGCATAACTAACTACGTCATCCACGTGTTACAAATTTAAAATTGTTTGGATGACAATGAGTACAACTTATACCTAAATACTAATTAATCATACAAATTAACAAATTTTATTCTTATATTACTAAAATTTAAACTATTAAAGAATACAGCTAATTTTCTGATTATGAGAATACAGTTAATTTTTTTGCGTTTTCTATCATTTTAAGTAAATCAATACGAATTTTGTTTGTTGACAAAGAAAACAAATCTAAATCCGATAACAGGTCGTTATAATTTTTTGCTAAACGTCGTAGAGGCGCGCGTACACCCGCGTTAGTGCGACAAGACGACACCGCAAATAGCGGGCACCCGCGCAACCCACGGCGCATGACAGTTCTAGTACTATATAGCACAATTTGTTTGTTAACTCTGAGCAATCATATATGTTATTACACAGGTCATAGAGAAATTTTGTTTCCAAAAATATGCGTCTTTACTTAAAGTAGTAAGTTTATAATGTTTCAATAAATCAACGTACGATGCCTTTTTTCGGAAGCAACGATATTGTGTGGCTTTGAGGAATTTATGTTGAACGATTTCAAGACTATCTATGTATTTCTTGTACAGGGGGTTCCATATCATTGCAGCATACTCCAACTGACTAAAGAATAATTTGTATAAATGAATATACGTGCGAGTACGCTTAAAATCTGTCATGCATCTCATCACAAATCCATACATGCGAAACGCGTTACTAATAATATTGTCAATATGTTGATCCAGGTGAAGTTTACTATCCAGAAGTACCCCAAGGTCCCTGATTACAGTAACTCTATTCAATGAGGTGTTATTTAGGTTGTAAGTGTGAGTTGTAATATTTTTATTTTTGGTGAATGATAAAGATGAGCACTTTAGGATGTTTAACTTTAACTTATTTTTAATGCAGTATGCCGAGAATCTATCCAAATCATCTTGAAATAACATACAATCAGTCTTATTTTAAATGTGTCTAAAAATTTTAAGATCATCAGCATATAGTAGAAATTTTGAATATTGAAAACATTGATTCATGTCATTAATAAAAAGAATAAATAGGAGAGGGCCTAAAATTGATCCCTGGGGTACCCCGGAAGTGACATGTATGGATCTGGACTCAAAGCCTTTAATGACAACTTTTTGAGTTCTATTAGTGACGTATGATGCAAACCAGCGCAACAAATCACCACGTATACCATTGAAAGCATTGTATCTGCTAAACTGCTTCGAAAGTGGTGATGTAGAAACCAGACTGTCAATAAAATAATAGTAAGAACGCAAAAATATATAAGAATTTCTTGTTTACAGTAAAATAAAGTAAAACTATCACAAAAAAAAATACCTGAGTTTCGAACCTCTACCCCCTACACGCCGTTCTAAACCTGAGACTACTGTGCTACGGTGTCCGTTAGTTTTAGCTTAAAATAGATGTTCTTATATAAACGTCATCATTGTCTGTTTTACCTTTTGTCAATGATATCGTGATGATTTTCATCTAAAATATTAAATTTGTAGCTAAATGGAAAAAAAAAATATTATTTTCGTTTCACCGCTTCGATTTTGTTACATGTTTTGATTAATTTTTATAAAAATGTGGAGTAAAAATGTCTATAATTTGTTAAAAATATGCTAAAAGACCTTTTATTATTGTAATTGAAGTACTATCGTATATTATATACAAAAAAGACGACAAAATACTCACAAAAATTATTACTATAACTGGGATCGAACTCACGGCAAATGTCGTTCAATACCGACATTTTGAAATGTTGCACATTCTCCATAACAAATAACTTTATAATTTATAGCCTATGTCCTTCCTCAAGCTCTATTCTATCTTTGTACCAAATTTCATCAAAATCGGTTCAGCGGTGTAAGCGTGAAAGCATAACAGACAGACAGACAGAGTTACTTTCGCATTTATAATATTAAAAAATAAAGTATGGAGTATGGATAGTATGGAGCATGGATAGTATGGAAGTATGGATAATAATGTAATTACTTTAAATAACACCTAGCAAAATTTGCGTGTCACGTACGGATCGTAGAGTAGAGATTAAAAAAAAAGAAAAACGGTCAAGCTTGAGCCGCACATAAAATGTGCGAAATTTAAAATTAAGTTTAACAGAAAGAAATGGAATGAATCGAAAGAAATGATTTAAACTATATTAACTAGAGCAGCTGCCCGTCGCGCACGCCACCCACCCCCGGGCTCACTGCTCAGCTCCGCTTCGCCGCCGCTGGACCTCGGATCACCAGTGACACCGGTGGCTGCAGTTGCGTTGAGTTCGAGCGACTAGTATTTTTCCCCGCTGACGTTGCCAACACCTGTACGTCGGCAGGAGAGAGACCGGCCATCGAAGAGTTTGGGATCTGGGGGCCATCCGGCTCCGAGCCAGGTCACCACTGCCGGTGGTTGTGTGCAGCGCATGAGATGACTCAGTCTATGAATGAGAATGTCATGCACGCATATTACGGGTCTACAGAGGGAGGAACTAACCTCACTACTTATTGGGATAGGATGCTGTCTCTTTTTCTGGACCTGGAACCAACCGTCAACGTCTCGGCCCAACGATTATTTACCCATGCACAAAAAAAATAGAACGCTGGTGTGGAGGCGTATCGATGGGGTAGGGTACTCATCGGCAAACTACACTGCCTCAAGGGGGAACTCCACAAGTACACAGGTATTCAGGGAGGGTAATACGCGACCACGAGTGATGCGCTTTGCGAGGCAAGCGTTTTTAGGGTTTCCTTAGCCAAATGGCAAAAAACGGAACCCTTATGGATTCGTCATGTCTGTCTGTCTGTCTGTCCATATATCACAGCCATTTTTTTCCGAAACTATAAGAACTATACTGTTCTTCTTCTTTTTGATTTGATGGTAAACTCATCAAACTGTTTGGGCCCAATAGGTGGCTACATTAATAGCAGCATCGGTAGCGTTTATCAAATCCTCCAAAGTGCAGGTGTATGGGCACTTGGGGCATTCTAATGTGTGGCTCATCTTTTGAACAGGAGCACTGCACTCACAGTGAATACCCGACGAATAATTATACTGTTGAAACTCAGTGAGTATATGTATTCTGTGAATCGCATTAAGATTTTCACACAAAAATAGAAAAAAAAACAATAAATTTTGGGGGTTCTCTATACTTAGATTTTTTTTTCCATTAACCCATATATATGGATAGAAAGAAAGAAAGAAAAACTGTTTATTCGCGCAAAATGACGCAATCTTAAAACTAGCTAACAAACATTATCAATAGAATAGGGAAGATATGCGTCACATCCGCGCAAAACGGCCGAACGCTCAGCATAAAGCTGCGGCCTCACGCATTATGCGATGAGCTCACAGCGCTGGTTTTAAGCGTGGGCCGGTGGCGGTGTTGACATAATGATAGGATTCATGGATAGGTTTTCAAAAATGATATTGAGGTTTCTAACATTATTTTTTTCTAAACCGAATAATTTGCGCAAGAGACACTTCCAAAGTGGTAAAATGTGTCCCCTCCCCCTATAACTTCTAAAATAAGAGAATGATAAAACTAAAAAAAATATATGATGTACATGCAAAATTCCACCGAAAATTGGTTCGAACGAGATCTAGTAAGTAGTTTTTTTGAATAGGTCATAAATCGTAAACCGCAATTTACCTTTGATGTTTATACGGGACCCTCAGTACGCTAGTCCGATTCGCACTTGCCCTGTTTTTGGAGACTGGTATCAGCCCTGAAGAATACATGTCTCGTGTCACAGAGCGCATTGACTTCCTGAAGCAGAAGGTTTGTGCATGGGCGAGCCGCATTCGCCGGTATAAGCGTTGGGTCGATCGGTATTTTTTTTTTTCGGTCGAGAAAATCAGGTACTTGCAGAATCGCATGTTCCAGAGCGATGAGAGGTAATGCAATGGTGATGATGCTGCTGTCACACCCAAATTATTAACGATTGTAGAGTGTAGATTTATGTGTTCGTGTTTACCGTAAGATCAAACCAAAGGCCACGCGTGTTTTTAATCCCAAATATTTAATAATATTTGGTGGATAATAGTTTAGGCAGCGGAACATGGATCACATAAAACCGTAGTCGCCATGTCACAGATTGAGCAGATATTGTGAGTTGTATTCCTCTCGCCCTCTGGCTGCGCGCCAAGGGAACGGGGATTTATTGAAATAAGTGCGCAACAAGATGTGTCGTACTACAGTTTGACTCGAAACGTATTGAGGAAATCCGAGATTGGCTCTCTCAACGCGGACGTAAAACGTAACTGATGGTGCGTACGACAACAAGTCCTCACTTTATACACCGTTGCAATATTTTATTACTGGAGCGGATTACGTGATTTGGCTCGTTTTCTAACTTATTGTCAAAGTCAAAAGATTTTATTTCACATAGGCCTACATGGGCCCTTATAAAACGTCAGAAGCTAGTGCACGGTTACAAATTGGTCGTTTCCTATGCAAAGGACCGGCAAGAAACTCCATGGTTACTCTTTTAAGAAAAGTGGTTGTTTACAATATTTTCATATTACAGTATTAATAGATATTAAGTAAGAACAGTGTAGACCAGTCATTATTGTACCCAAAAGTACAATAAAAATTATCATATTAAAAAAAAGTGAGTCGTAATAGGAAGTAACCTAAGAATTCGCGGCGTCTACAGTGTTCTCACATTCACATAATAAAAAAGAGGCTATTTTTAAAAAAAGCAAGAAAAATAAATAATTACAATTATCAATAAATGACATGTTAACGAAATTAATTTATTACTAACAAATTTATGGTGGTTGGCGTCTAATAATATAAAAAATATTGCAAAGCGATGTGTTTTTTTTCTTCTAGTAAAAAAAAGTATATATTACAACAAATGTGGAGCGGTTAATAGGTACATTTAAACAATATTATGAGTTACCAGGAGGCCATATGTGCAGAATCAGTCATTGCCAAACAAGCGTGTCTTCGACATAGTCTTTAACCTTGCAATACGCTTTTTTAGTTAGGCTTAATATGGGTTTTGAACTTTCCTTCGCTAAGTTCAGTCACCGCCTTTGGCAGCTTGTTATAAAAGCGTATGCTGTTTACTAAAAATGACTTGCTGGTCTTAGCTAATCTCCATTGGGGTAATACAATTTCGTGTTTACTACGCGTATTTATGTTATGAAAATTGCTTCTAATTTTGAAGAGTCCTAGGTTTTTATGTACATACAAAATACTTTCGAAGATATTATTATAATTTTGACTGGCCTGTTGGTCTAGTGGTTAGTGGCCCTTACTGCTATGCCGGAGGTCGTGGGTTCGATTCCTACCCAAGACACATGTTTATGCGATGAGCACGATCATTTGTTCTGTGTCTGGGTGTAATTTAGATAATACACCACAGATTTAAATGACATCTTATATTATTATTATTTCCATATATTATTATATTGAATTATTATGATTATATCAATTATTAAATTTGCGCTTACCTTCCGTACTTGTAGTTCTCTTTTATCTATAAAATACTTTAGGCACAACTCTGCATTCAACTTTTATAATGACTATATATTTTTGTTGCACCTTCAATGCAACTCGCAACAAGAAGAAATCAATTGTGAAACCTCGTTCATAATCGCTCCGTCGCGCGTGTGCATGCAACGCACTGGTGTGGGGGGAATGAGTAAATTATACACCGTTTGCATCCTGACTCATTCGAGATTTATCTACCATCTACCCACATTTTGTATCTTTATTCTACCGTTTTTTTTCTCTCACTTGTTACATTTTTGTTTTATTCGTGTATTATTTATTTTTCACACTTTAAACAAACACATACATTGCACATATTTATTATAATTAACACAACACTATTTTAATAGTTTATATTATTTAAGTATGTATCACCGATACATTTATATTACACTCCAAAACAGTTTTACGTCCGTTGCGTCAGAACCACAGATTCAGTTGAAAATCAGCGTCAGGCACTAGTTGTCTAACATTCATGCTGAACTGGACTTATTTTGGTGCAGCCGTGAGGCACACATTTACATTTCTTGTTACTTCTTTTTTTTTTTTTTTGTTTCTTGTTTACCCTGTATTGTGTTTGTGCCTTGTGCTGTACCAAATAAATTCTTTTTCTTTCTTTCTTTCTTTTAATTTATGTATATATGTATGTATTTATAAATATATAAGTATGTTTATCAGTTGTTTAGTACTCATAGTGTGATAGTTGTGGAATATTATTATTATTATTCTCTTTATTCCTTGTAAACACATATAAATTAAATTTCTAAATATTTTTTTTTAAACAAAATCATAAAAAAAAACATTTAAAAATATAAAAAATAGTACCCCACCGGTATCGGGAATAGGGTCCAAGCTACCGGCGGTCAGGGCTCCAGAGAAAGAAACCTCCTAACAATGCGAGCCGTGTCCAGGAGTACCGCTTTCTGAATCAAGCCCTTGATCCAGCCGCCTAAAGCGAGCCTCCTAAGGTCTTGGTCGAGGCTCTTGGCTATTAAGCCATTGCCCGACACGACTATTGGTACAATGATCGCTGAGTCCACATCCCACATGTCAACAACCTCGCGAGCCAAGTCGATATACTTGATTTGTTTATCTTTCGCGGCTTTCACGAGGTTCTCGTCATGCGGAACGGATATGTCAACAATCATTGCATGCCTCTCGCTTCGGTCCACCACCACTATATCAGGCTTATTGGCTACAATAGTCCTGTCAGTGATGATGGACCGATCCCAGTACAAAGTGATATGACCATTATCAAGAACTGGATCGCGCTCATACCTATAGTACGGCACTTCCGATTCCACAAGAGAGTATTTCAGAGCAAGTTGCTGATGGATAATCCTGGCTACAAAGTTGTGTCTATGTTGTTGTATGTACTCTTCGTTAGCTAGACGAGAACAACCAAAGATAATGTGACGGATTGATTCTCCCGGACGGTGACATGCCCGACAGATGTCAACCGTGCCGTCCTTCACAATAAATCTCCGGTAGTTATTCGTCATGATAACTTCGTCCATAGTTTTTTTATTTTTTTTATTTGATATAAACCAGAGCTTGACTGCGATCCCACCTGATGGTAAGCAGTGATGCAATCTTTGATGGTGAGGCACACTAGTAAGAGCCTATTCACTCTAGCCTTGAAGACACCTAAATTATACTTGGACGGGAAGACCGCAGCGGGCAAATTGTTCCAGTCCTTCGATGTACGCGGTATAAACGACGAAGCGAAACGCTTAGTCCGGACCGTTGAAGTTTCAACAACGTAAGGGTGGATACTCGCCGTACGTCGAGTTGTCCGATGGTAGAAAGGAGATGGCGGAATCAGGTCATGCAATTCTCGCGCACACTCTCCAAAATGCATCCTGTAAAATACCGATAGGCTGGCTACCCTGCGCCTGTGCTCGAGGCTTTGTAGATTGGACTTGACCAAATCTAAATCCCCAATTAGCCTTTCCGCACGCCTTTCCACTAAGTCCAAAGCTGCTCGATGGCATTTTGCAGCACCAGCCCATATGTGACTGCAGTACTCAACACACGATCGGACCTGTGCTTTGTATAACATTAGAAGCTGTCCCGGTGTGAAGTACCGTCAGACCTTTGCAAGAACGCCTAGTTTTCTAGCAGCTACCTTGGCTTTGGACTCAATGAACCGCCCAAAATTGTTGCAAAAACCCGTACTGTTGGTCACTGAGGAGATCGTTACCTTTCAGGTATGCCATGAGGCGCGAGTTCAATACATGCTCCATAATCTTGCAGAGTATGGAGGTTATTGAAATCGGCCGATAGTTGGCAGGATCGGCACGACTGCCCTTTTTGGTCACGGGTTGCACGTTGGCAAGCTTCCAGGACTTGGGCACTATACCAGTCCTAAATGAGAGGCGATACAAGCGCGTCAATACAGGAGACAACTCGGGCGCACATGCCTTGAGAACTATTGCTGGTATACCATCTGGCCCACTAGCTTTATTCACGTCTAGACGACACAGTGCTCTCAAAACTTCTTTATTTCTTATGCGAACCTCAGGCATCGAGGTGTTGCAGTGAGGTAGAGTCGGTGGAGTAGCATTGCTAGTATCAAGACGTGAATTATGGGCAAAGAGAGATGCAAAGAGACCTGCTTTCTCTCTCGCCGAGTGAGCCAGTGTGCCATCAGGTTTAACCAGCGGAGGCAATGTGGGCCTACAGAAGTTTGCTTCGACCGACTTGGCAAGAGACCAGAATGCTCTGCTTCCGGACGGCTGTGCAGAGAGCTTAGTGCCAATATGGGTAATTCGGTCGAACCGAGCCTTCTTCAGTGCTTTTTGTAGGACTTGGCAGCACGGTTGAAAGCTCTCTTCTTTGAGCTTAAATCAGGCGTTTTGCGGTCACGAGCGTCAACCCAGGCGAGAAGCGCCGAATGCTTACGCTCTTCAGCTTGTACGTCTCGATAAGGGATGAAAAACTCCATAGCTTGACGTATCACATCGGATATAGCATCCGCACAGGTCGACGGACTCTCAGAAGAGAAGCAGACCTGCTGCCAAGGATAAGATGCAAAAAAATGCCGCATCTCATCCCAATCTGCTGACCTGTAACGCTACATTCGCCGTTCACCGCCTGAGTCGCAGTCAGGTGGGGAGAAGGATGAAACAGACTTCACCAGACAGTGATCTGAAGTTTCAAGTGGTAAGGAAACTGTTATGATACATCTGTTCGGATCGGTGGTCATCAGAAGGTCCAGACAATTGGCAGTATGACCAACTACATTAGGCACCCTAGTCGCTTGCTTGACCAGCTGGAAAAGGCCCATCGATATTGCAAAGTTTCGCGCTTCTCTCCCAGCGTGGTCGGTCTTCTAGTATGGGAACAGCCAGTCTTGGTGGCAGGCGTTAAAGTCCCCCAGAGTGACGAGCTGCGCATTAGGATGCCGTTGCAGAACCTTATCAGCAGCCTCACTAAGTTGGTCGAACAACCGAGTCGTCTCCTGATCACCGCTGTGCGAACGGTAGACACAGGCATAAACAATTTTGTCCATACCAGTGTCCACCAACAGCCATAGCGTAGATAAATTAGAGTCCTCAAGACGACGGAAACGCTGGCAGCAGATGTCATTACAGACGTACACACAGACCCCGGCACGCTGCAGGAAATGATGCTCCAGTGAGTATCCCGGGTAGTTGAGGTACGCCGTATCTGACGGACATCTAATTTGGGTCTCCGTCAAGAAACGCAAGTGTGGTTTTTCAGTCTCAAGATGGTGGTGGACCGCAACGAGATTGGAGTGCAGCCCTCTAATATTATATTATATTATTATTAATAGTTGCACAGACAAAACCTTCGGTTTCCCCAAAGAGGTCACCGAAACGCAGGCAGGCTACGGACGCCAATTGGTCTACATCGGGCACGTGAAGGGCCCAGAAAAAGCGTCCGTGAAGTTTCTTGCTCTGCCATACTTCCCTGCGATCGTTAGTGTCAAGCACTACCGGTTTGCGCCAGTTTCCGTTAGCCAAGGAGAGCGGGGTGAGCCCCTTGTCCACTGCCACTACATCTCGATGCACACCTACGTTGGCAGCTAGGAAATATTCCCTGAGACTGCATACCTCGCGGTTGTGTAGGGTATTAGCATTTAAAAAACTTCGACCCCCACACTTCCGCGGGATATACAAACTCATCACCGACGATCATGGGTGATGCATTCGGTATGCAGTCAGCAGTGTGCGGACTCTCCTATCCAGGGCGTCAAGTTCCGTTTGAGTCCATTTGAGTACGCCGAAAGAGTACATCAATACCGGCATGACCCAACCGTTGAAGGCGCGCACCTTGTTTCCGCCTGAAAGAAGGCTATTGAATACCTTCTTCAGGCGTCCAAAGAAACGCTCCTTCAACGATTGCTTCATGTCAGTGATATTGATGCCTAGAGCTTCCGACATACCCAAATACTTATAGGTTTCGGTTGGTCGGAGAGAGGGATCTCAGGTTTATGGAATCCGTGGGTTGAGTGCCCATGGATTCCACAACCTCCCCTCGCTTTACATGCATGAACGCACATTTGTCCACACCAAACTCCATCCTGATGGCACTACTGAAGGTTTCGGTTACCTTCAGTAGCTCCATCAGTTGCAGATTATTGGGGGCAAAAAGTTTCAGGTCATCCATGTAAAGTGGGTGAGATATTACCTGACCACCTCTCTTCAACCGATAGCCTAGACCTGAATTCTCCAGCAGTGTACTTAGAGGATTCAAGGCTAGGCAAAACCAAATTGGACTCAAACTATCACCCTGGAATATACCTCGCTCGATCCTTACAGGTTCGCTATTCCTCTGGGTATGTCGACATCCTGGATAGCGGAGGACCGTACTCCATTGCCTCATACAAGACACCAGGAAGGTGCGTAGTTTTGTATCAGGGACCTTTTTTGTTTTTACTGTATATTAATGATTTGCCCAACGTGACTCCATATTCATGCTTTCTGTACGCCGACGATACAACTCTTATTGAACTCACTGATAAAAATATCACCAAATACGAAAAAGAGATCAAAAACTAAACAAAATAATAGAATGGTTAACAGACAACAATTTACATGTCAATATTGGTAAAACCAAACTTATACAGTTCCAAACGTACAATAGCAAACATCACGGATTAAAAATAAGATATGCAAGTGACTCTATAGAAGAGGTTGAAAATGCTACTTTTTTGGGTATAACGTTGGATAAATATTGCAACTGGAAAGTACATATTGAAAAATTATGTACTAAACTACAAAGATTTGTATTTGTTTTAGGCAGAATAACTCGCATAGCTGGTATCAACGCAGCACTTTATGCTTATCATGGTTATGTAGCATCAATTCTACGCTATGGTATTATAATATGGGGCAATTCTGTTGAAATTATTAAGGCATTCCGAGCCCAAAAAAAATGTGTTCAGTCAATAACCAAAGCCCAGCCATTAGATAGCTGTGTCCCGCTCTTTAAAAGTTTAAGAATATTACCACTCCCGTCTTTATATATATTCGAACTTTGTATCTTTGTACATAAAAATATAGCTTTATTTAAAGTACGTAATGATGTTGTTATAAGAAAAAGTCGAGATATTCACAAATTATGTGTACCCCAACAAAGAATTAAACTATTTTCCAATAATGTTTACTGTATTAAAAAGAAATTATTTGACTTCCTATTGTTTAAGTGCTACTACTCAACAGATGAGTTTTTAAATGAAAAGTTTGATTCTAAATTAAAATTGGATGTCGACTGGCCTTTACATTCCTAATAATTGAATTGAATCAAATACCTATGACTTTGTATTCAATAATTCTTAACATTGTATCTATTAATATCTGACATTATATTTAGTATTCCTTGACATTTTATTTGATAACTTTTGACATTATATTTGGCATGCCTTGACATTGTATTTAATAAGTCCTGACATATTTAGTATTCCGTTAAATTGTATTTCATAACTCTTGACATTCTAATAAGTATGCTTTGACATTGTATGTAATAATTCTTGACATTATTTGTAGGATCCCTTTTTTTTTTCGGGTGGTAAAATCATCTAATGACAACCCCCGCTCTTGGGCGGAGCGGGAGATAGTGTCAGACTTTTACTGACTATAAACCCACTCCTGTTCCTTTTTTGCCATTTTTTTTTTCCAGGGCCCCGTGGGTCACTTTCGCATCACCCATGGCCCCAGTAGGCTTCGACCCTGTTGGGCCCCTACGGTTGCTGACATCTCCTTGAGGCGCGCGTGGAACACTACGCGCCGTCGACGACTTGGGCTCGGTCCGGACGGTTACCGGACGATAGGACGGCGAGCCACCCATTGCTCGCCGTCCGCAAGCCCGCGCCTACGGTGGCCGGAAATCGGGATCGAAATCCTGGCGGCGGTTGGGGCGTGAGGACCGTTGCTGTTGCCTCACGCGTTCGGCCGCCTCCTTTGCTAGCATTACTGCTTCGCAGAAGGAGGCGACCGCCTGCCACTCCTCCTCGCTCCGGACCATGGCCTGTACCAAGGCCCGGCGCGAGAAATCGCTGCCGCCGATCGCCCTCACAAGGACACGGCGGTGCTCTGCCCAAGCGGGGCACACCTCTACCGTGTGCTCCACCGTGTCCTCCGGGCGGTCCACACAATGGTGGCACCCGAGCGTCTCTTCTGCACGGATCCGGTACAGGAACCTCCCGAACTTACCATGCCCGGTGAGAACCTGCGTCATGCGGTAAGTAAGGACGCCGTGAGGTCTTTCTAGCCACTCCTCAAAGAGGGGACTTATCGCCATAATTAAGGCGTGCCCAGCACTGGGTTGCGACAGTCGCCATCGCCATTCCACCATGAGATCCCACCGAAAGTTTTTCCGCCATGCCGCTACTTGGCGCGGCAGCGGAGTTTCGCCCCAGCGTTGCATCTCCATGTGCAGATCATGCATGCGTGCAAGGTCTTTTGCCTGCAAATCCCACGGTGGTTGGCTAGCAAGGAGGCACGCTGCTTCGCGGGAAATCGTGCGGTATCCCCGCACCATCCGGATGGCCATGACCCTCTGGCTTGCGTTCAGCTTGGCCGCCGGTCGCTTTCGAAGTGACGGCGCCCATACCGGCGCCCCATAAAGGGCCATGGACCGAACGATTCTTGCATAGAGCCTCCGGCAGGAGGCGTCTGGATCCCCTAGGTTGGGCAGGAGCCGCTTGAGGGCAGCCCTAGTACGATCCAGTTTGGGAGCCAGACGTCGGAAATGCTCCTCGAAATTCCATCGGCTGTCGAGGACAAGTCCAAGGTACTTCATTCTCGACTCGACGCCGATGTGAACTCCTCCTACCGTTAGTTGGGAACCCGATGGTAGCACATTCCGAGGGCCGTGGAAGCACATGGCCTCGGACTTGTGCAATGCCACCTCTAGTCCCAACTCTTGGATCCTCTCCACAACTGTCGCAACCCCACGTGTCACTAGTTCGACCGCCGCCTGGTACGACTCTCGCCGCGCCAGGACCAGCGTATCATCTGCGTAGCAGACCACGCTGAACCCGTCAGGGAGATCGCCGCGCAGCATGTAGTCGTACCCGATGTTCCACAAGGGTGGTCCTAGTACCGACCCCTGCGGAACACCGCACGACATCTCTCGCCGTTTCCGTTCTCCCAGGTGACCAGGGTAGATAATGTACCTGGCTGATAGGTAGGCCTCGACAATATGACAGAGGTAGTCAAGCACCCGATGATACCGGAGTGCCCTCCTAATGCTACTCCAGGGCAGGGAATTGAACGCGTTGGCGATGTCCAAATACACCGCCAAGACACACCTGCCCTGGGACACCGCATCCCCCGTCGTGAGGGCTCGCACGCGCATGATGGCGTCCACCGTAGAGCGTGCCCTGCGAATGTAGGATCCCTTGAAATTGTATTTGATAACGGTTAATGTTTTTCTTATCCTTGACATTGTATGGTTTTTATCAATTGATTTTAATTTAATTTCTTGAAAATATTCGTACGCTGGAAACAGCAGAATATTTTGGACATAAAATTGTATGTAACACCTTGTAAAAACAATATTCTAACAAATAAACTTATTATTATTATTAATAGCCGGTACAATATTTCCATAAATTGAGTGACATTTTGGGATAACTCAGCTGCATATGCAGTAAGAAAAATAAGGCAATTGACAGATATAGCCACAGATATGTTAGTTTACATGCTCATTTCCACTATTATGTTTTATAGCATTTTACTGTGGGGATCTGCAGCTGATGTAGACTCAATTTTCATATTGCAAAAGAGAGCAATCCAGGCTATTTATAAAATGAGCCCTCGTTAGTCCCTCAGAAATAAATTCATAGAAATCGATATACTGATTCTGCCTTCTCTATATATCTTAGAAAATATTTTGTATGTTTGTAAAACCTTAGGACTCTTTAAAATTTGAAGCGATTTTCACAACAAAAATACGCGTAGTAAATACGAAATTGTGTTACCCAAATGGAGATTAGCGAAGACCAGCAAGTCATTTTTAGTAAACAGTTTAGTAAACAGCACATGCTTTTATTACAAGCTGCCAAAGGCGGTTACAGAACTTAGCGAGGAAAAATTCAAAACTCATATTAAGCGTGTCCTAACCAAAAAAGCGTATTATAAGGTTAAAGACTATGTTGAAGATACGCTTGTTTGGCAATGACTACTTCATCTGCACATGTGGCCCCCTGGTAACTCATTACTATTGTGTCTATTAACTACGCCATGTTTTAATATACACATTGCTTTTGCAATATTGAAATTTAGACTTAACTACCTTAAATTCGTTAGTAATTTATTTTGTTAATATCTCATTTATTGATAGTTGTAACTATTCATATTTTAGTTGCTTTGTTTATATAGCCTCTTTTTATAATGTGAATGTAGAACACTGTAGACTCCACGAATTCTTAGATTACTTCCTATTACAACACACTTTTTTAAATATGGTTATTTTTATTGTGCTTTTGGGTACTTACAATATTGACTGATCTACTAACATTGTTCTTACATAACATCTATTAATACTGTAACATGAAAATATTGTAATCAACCACTTTTTTTTAAAAGAGTAACCATGGAGTTTTTTTTGAGGTTCTTTTCCATAGGAAACGACCAATTTGGAACCGAGTACTAGCTTCTGATGTTTTATAAGTGCCCATGTAGGCCTATGTGAAATAAAAATATTTTATCGATTTTGATATAAACAAACGCTAATAACTTTGCTGTTTATGAATAATATTTATTGAGACTTAACTTAAATATTAACAGGACCTTTTCTAATAAACCCTTTAAGTATTTGTACTAATAAATATTAGTACAAATACTTAATTTTTCGTAATTAGTTTTGTTACTATTTTGGTGTACAATAAATGTTATTGTATTCTATTAGTGGCTTATAGGTTACTTCTAGGAAAGTGCTTGGCCGATCGCATTGTCGCTTTCCATCAGGTGAGATAGTCGTCAAACGCGAGCCTATCAACAGTAAAAAAAAATGTTAAAAGTGAACTGAGCTAAGTGTGTACGACATTGAGAAGTAAATCAGTAAGTATTAAATGGGATTGGTAAAAAACTCACAGGCACACGACGGGTAACTTACATTACATTTTACATTGTTTAACATTCTCATTGAAACCGAATTTACATAGAAACAAAATAGAGCGCTCAAATCCATCAACAAAAGCTCTAAATCGTCATATTGATCAAAAAGTGTGGAGACAGCGCGCCGCGTAACACAGCGAGCCGTGTTTGAGTGCGGAGGCAATGAGTGCCGAACATTGTGAATAGTTCGTTCTCTCACAATAGCGGTGTTCCAGTTTTCCTTATTGTCGAGCTACTTGCTAATTGGGTATTCTTTCAATATTTGATTCTTCTTTTAACAATTTGTTGGCAGTCAGCTTTAACAAAAAAAAACTGCGTACTATACTGGGAGTGTTTTGAGAAGTATGCCTTCGTACGGAGAACAGCGCACCACGCCACAACTATCGTCTGCACTCCGTACGCACTGTGCAGCACTTCGCGCTACGTGTATCGTTTATTTGTCACCTCCTCAAAATATTTTATACTTTGGACAGCTTTTAACTATTAGAAATGTCTTGAATGTTTGCACTAAGACTTGACTCGGTTTGAAAACTGCTTCAACAATCTTCATCTTCAACATGCTGGTTGATGTCCGGAATACCAAAATCAAGAGCATAATTTGCTTTAAAACTTGTCATACCAATAATGAGTAATAAGAATTCTTTAGCATACTAGCCAACAAGACCAGTAAGTGACATAAAACATGGGCAGGAAGATGACGATGATGATGATCATTTATAATTCCTTTAGCGTGTTGTGACAGTATTGTTTGTTAAAAGCGTCTCTAAAATACAGTAAGACATTTGGTATGTAAGAAGGAAAAAGTAGGAGTAACTTCTAAGAGAGCAGTGAAATCAGAGTCAAATAATGTCGATGCGGTAAATGGCAAGTGTACACAAGGTCGTCCAGTTGGTCCGCGCGGCGGGTGCTCGTTACTGAGCCATCGATGTTACTGATAGTGTTAGCAGATGTCTCATCACGTTAGTTAGCTTGTCTATTTACCGTGTGGTGTGGTGGTGTTGTGTAAAGTGGTGTATAATGTAGATTATGTTTACCACAATCCCCGAAGAACAGGGTCGAGTAGTAAAGAATCTAAAATAAGGTTGAAATAATGGTTCTATTTTGTTACCTGACTGCACCAAGAGGAGAGTTACATTATTCGAGTGTATGTATGTATATTTTTTAGCACGCTTCAGAGCCTAACCGGCTTGTTACACTGGATACATTAAAATTATAAAAATATATATTAGTGGATTTTTAATTCATTTTATTTCAAGAAAGCGTTTTCATAACGTATATTATTACAAATTACAATTTACATTTACACAGGAATAAATAAAAAAGACAATTAGGTATACAATACGTTACAGAAGATTATACTTTAAAATCTTTAACATATTTGTATGGTTACCAATTATTGTTTTGTGTCCTTTTAATGTAGGGTATTAAAATAAAGGGCTCGAGGAGACGATTTCAAAAGTCTTCTCACTAAAATGTAGGAAATGAAACTGCTGACAGAGTCAAAAAACCTGACTATAGTCTGCAAAAACCAATTAAAAAGTTCAATTCTGATATCTGTTGGATGCATCAAATCTATGATTGGACTAAAACAAATTCCACCAAATAACAACAGACTGCTCTGAGTAACTTGTTTTGAACTTTTTCGTTGATTGTCGTAGCCTTTTTTGAAACTGTCAATTTTATTTTTTGTTTTATTTCGCTCATTAGTAGGACAGAAGGCACGATTTAATTTAAATAAGTAATAGATATATTTATATGATGGTAACCAATGATGCAATCTTTGATAGTAAAGCGCACTAGTATATTAAGAGCTTGTTCACTCTAGTCTTATAAATGACCCTTACGACTTTATTAAGTCGGTAGAATAATGAATTTATTAGTAAAAAACAAAAAAAAAATAACGATCTACGCAACCTAAGACCACGTAAGTACATGACATATATATGGACATACTAGATTCGGTTTGCAATGTTTGCACAATAGCGGTAGTAGCATAGTCGGTGTGGTCACCCATCGTGTAAGTAGGCGAGGCCGCAGTGCTGAGCTCCCTGTGCTCACTCGTCGCGTACAGAGTGCGAGGGCTCCAGGCCCGGCGGCAGCAGGTGCGGGTCGTCCGTGTGGTCGTGGCACGCCACGTGAAATTTGAAATCGCGCGCGGGCGCGGCGCGCACGGGCACGCAGGCGCGGCACCACCGGGGGGCGGCGGGCGTCCTCTCCGAGCCGTCGCACACGCACGCCGCGCACACGCGCACGCATGCGCACCCCTCCACCGGCGCAGCCTGCCATCTGCACAAGTAACAGAAATCAGAAACGCTTATTTCAAATAGGCCAATTACAGGCACTTTTTAATTGTCAAAATCCTAAATTGCACATTCCAAAGCGTAGATCTCTATGGAGAAGAACGTGCAAGAAACTCCATGGACACTCTTTTAATACTACTAATACTACTACTACTTACTACTACTAATGTACTTTAGCCAATCTGAATCGAGATTGATCTAATTTGTTCCTATTCCTAATATTAAAATTGTGCCTGTCACTTATCTTAGTAAAAAGATGAATATTTTTCCGAACATACGTATGTTTTCATAAATGTATTGACAAGGGACCGTCAAGATGTTTATTTCTTTATATAGTTCCCTAAGAGAATGGCTTCTGCGAAGATTATATATGGCTCTGATAGCTCTTTTCTGCAGAATAAAAATAGACTCTATATCTGCAGCCCGTCCCCATAGCAAAACACCGTAAGACATGATACTATGAAAGTAACTAAAATAAACCAGTCGCGCAGTATCTACATTAGTAAATTGACGGATTTTTCTGACAGCATATGCTGCTGAACTAAGCCGACCTGCCAGAGATGTTAAATGAGGACCCCATTGTAGCCTCGAGTCAAGTGTGATCCCTAGGAAAACCGTATTCTCGACTAATTCGAGTTTCTCCTTGTTCAATACTATGTTGGAGTAATTACTCAAACACTCGGTAATGCAAATTTTTTGCACTTAGTTTTTTTTTCATTTAATATTAAATTATTAACAGTAAACCAGTTTTGGCTGTTGAGCCGGTTACTGACGATATAAATATAGCACTTTTAAAAATAGTACACTGGTTTGATGTAAATAACCTTCTTCTTAATAAGTTTACCATGCCTCATGTTAGGCAAGTAGAAACTAGTGTGCTAATAAAAGGTAAAGAGTTGAGTCCTGAAGATAATACAGTGTTCTTGGGCATAACTCTAGATGCTAAGCTTCAGTGGGGCCCACATATAGACTAATTATCAAAAATTTAGCTCTGCAGCGTACGCTGTTAGACAAATTCGAAATTTAACTGAGGTAGAGACTGCCCGTTTAGTTTATTTTAGCTATTTCCATAGTGTCATGTTGTACGGTATTCTACTGTGGGGAAATGCCTCCGATATACAGTCAATTTTTGTTTTACAGAAAAGGGCTATTCGTTCGATTTATAAATTAAGTCCCAGATACTCCCTCAGAGATAAATTTAAAGAAATCAATGTAATGACTGTACCTTCAGTGTATATTTACGAGAATATTTTGTATGTACACAAAAATATAAACATGTTCAAAAAATACAGTGATGTTCATAATTTTAATACTAGGAACCAACACAAATTTGTGGTTCCTAAAACCAGGCTGAAAAAAATAGGGGGCTCATTTAGATGGCAATGTATACACTTCTATAATAAACTCCCTAGTCATATTCAACAACTAAGCCTTAATAAATTAAATTATTTGTAAAGCGAAAACTTTGCCAAAAGGCTTTTTACACTATAAAGGACTATGTTGAGGACCAAAAGGCTTGGGATTGACCTGCTCCAGTACGCACTACAATACTGTTGTCTTATTATTATTATTATTTTCTTTTGTTTTTATTTTCAATTGTGCTTTTTGTTATTATTTATTACAATTTGATATTGTAGATTATTTTTATTTTGCAATTTTTCATTTTTGTGAACATGAGGACTATGTTGATTGCTTTTTTTTCCTTTTCAGTAATTTTAACGTATGTCAGGCAATTTAAGTATTTTCTACAGCCTACCCAAATGTCCTTTCTTTGGTATTGTTCGTCAAGTCGTTGAGCTCCTTAGTAGTCTTGAGTTGAGCTTTACGAATACTGACAAATGCTTGCACTGACTGGACAGGTCCACTCAAATTTTTATGGTTCTTTCTTCAAAAGACCATTACAGACAAATCAGCATGGTTCTCATGTGATTTGACCATTACATATTTACTGTATGGACTTGGAGATTTTGACCCCTGAGTTTGTTTCGGTGTTTCTTCTCAGGGTAGTCAGCTAGGAAACACCGGCCTCATCTAGTTTAAAAAAACGCCGTGTAAAAGTGTTTTTTTAAACTTATTTATGAAATAAATATCATTTATCATTATCATGAGCATTGTTTACGTCATCAACATTTGTGGAACATCTTTTGATCTTAAAAATTAACGACTTGTGATTGTTTTTTTTAATAGACACACAGGCACAAGCTTTAAGTACAGTGACGTTTCAGAGTTTCATCTTTTCTGGGCACGCCCTATCTTACAGTGATAAGACACGATTGTTCCGGGAGATTCCTGTATCGGATTCAGCGGAAAGAAAAACCCGGGTATTAATTTTGTGCGAATCGCCCTGAGGACACGGTTGAGATTTTCCCCGCTTGGGCGGAACACCGCCATCGGCGATCAGTGGTGGAGACCTCTTGCGTCTGGCCATGGCTGGTTCAGGCCACGATAAGAAACAAGAAAGACGGTCTCCTCCTTCTGCGAAACAGTAATGCGAGCAAAGGAGGCGGCAAAAACCGCAAGGCAACGACAAGCCACACAGACGGACAACAGGACGTCGACTCGGGTCGATGTCCTGATGTATTTCATGTGCACCTAAAAAAGATGTCAGCAAGATTGAAGGAGATAGGGCCGACGCTTGCCAGGGCTGCAGATTGAAGGAGATAGGGCCGATGCCTGCTAGGGCTGCAGATTGAAGGAGTTAGATAGGGCCGACGCTTGCTAGGGCTGCAGATTGAAGGAGATAGGGCCGATGCCTGCGTAGAGTCTCCGGCAGGAGGCGTCTGGACCCCCGAGGTTGGGCAGGAGCCGCTTGAGGGCAGCCCCAGTCCAATTCAGTTTGGGAACCAGACGTCGGAAGTGGTCTTCGAAATTCCACCGGCTGTCGAGGACGAGTCCCAGATACTTCATCGTCGACCCGAAGCCGATGTGAACTGCAGCGCCACCTCGAGTCCCAAATGCTGGATCCTATCAACGACTATCGCAACCCCGCGTGTCGCTAATTCGACCGCCGCCTGGTACGACTTTCCCTGCGCCAGGACCAGCGTGCCGTCTGCGTAGTAGACCACGCTGACCCCACCAGGGAGGTCGCCGTGCAGCACGTAGTTGTAGCCGATGTTCCACAAGGGCGGTCTTAGTACCGATCCCTGCGGAACACCGCATGACATCTCTCGCCGTTTCCACTCTCCCTGGTGACCAGGGTAGATGATGTACCTGTGCGGTCCATGGCCCTTTATGGGGCGCCGGTGTGGGCGCCGTCACTGCGAAAGTGACCGGCGGCCCAGCTGAATGCGTGCCAGAGGGTCATGGCCATACGTATGGTGCGGGGATACCGCACGGTTTTCAGCGAAGCGGTGAGCCTCCTTGCTGGCAAGCCACCATGCAAGCAAGCGTGCAAGGCCTTTTGCCTCCAGATCCCATAATCTGGAGGCAAAAGCCCTTGCACGCATGCGCGATCTGCGCGTGGAGATGCAACGCCGGGGCGAAACTCCACTGCCGCGACAAGTCACGGCATGGCGGAAAGAGTTCCGGCGGGATCTCTTGGCGGAATGGCGACAGCGACTATCGCAACCCAGTGCTAAGCACGCCGTCGATCGCGTGAGGCAACGGTCCTCACGCCCCAACCGCAGCCGGGATTCCGATCCTGATTTCCGGCCACCGTAGGCGCGGGCTTGCGGACGGCGAGCAATGGGTGGCTCGCCGTCTGACCGTCCGGTAACCACCCGGACCGAGCCAAAGTCGTCGACGGCGCGTGCTGTTCCACGCGCGCCTCAAGGGGATGTCAGCAACTGTAGGGGCCCAGCAGGGTCGAAGCTTACTGGGGCCAAGGGTCAGATTCTGAAAGGAAGACTCGGCCCTGTAACGAAAGGCACCGAAGGAACAGGAGTGGGTTTTTAGTCAGTAAAAGACTGACACTATGTTCCGTTCAACCCAAGAGCGGGGGATGTCATAAGATGATTTTCTCCCCGCAAAAAAAAGAAAATATTACTAAATAAAATGTCATTGACACTAAGTCACACGCTTCTATAAACAAGTACCTACTGTGAGACGTAAATCCATAATGTGAAAATATTTAAGATATCTTAACAATTAAGTAAATTGTGCTTTAAACAATGATTGTTGTAAGTAATTCAACAATTATATTTCTAATGTTGTAAATGGTTAATGTTGTTCTTGTCCTGTTTTATTTTTGATGGAAAATTAACAAATGACTTCTTCCGATCTGTGTGGAGTGAGAAACGTTGTGGTTCGTGTTCCAGCACCGAAGTGCAGTGTTCCAGCCGCAAATGAAAAAAAAAAACGTAGCTCGCGAACACAGCAATAGGTAGTTCGTCGTCCGGCCTTCTGATTAGGACCGAGCTCAAGTCGACGGTACTGCACTACGCACCCCTCAAAAAGACATCAGCAAAACAGAACAAGCTCAGTAGGGGTGATGCCAGTTAGGACAGCGGGAACGTTTTGAAAAGTTACCGAAACCTAGTTAGTTAGTGGATGGAGGAGTTGTTGCCTTAGAACATAAAGAACCAATTAAGGATCATACGTTTAGTTAGTTGATTGGCATATTGGCACTCAAGTAGAATGGACGTGTCTTATGTATCAATTATTTGACGTTAAAATATTTTTGAGTAATCTGTGACCTAGAAAATAAATCGTGCATTATTTGCTAAGTTAGTGATTAACTTTAAGTAAATAATTATGAGTATTTGACTAAGTATTATGTCAGATATGGAAAAGAGCCTTCGGAGTATCCCTACTCCTCCATCCCATGCACTTGAAGAAAAATTTGTAACGGGTCCACCGTTACAAATTTTTCATCAACCAGTGACATTAGTAATTGGTTAATTTCAATAGAAAAATACCTGAACGAAATTCTGAACGAACGAAGAAGAAGGACAATTGAATTCCAATCAAAAGCTGAAGATCAGCTCCCTGTCCTCCCTGTTTACTGACTAAAACACACTCCTATATTCCTTCGTCGCCTTACATTCAAGGCCCCGAGTTTTCCTTTCAGAAGCGAACCCATGGTCCCAGTAGGCTTCGACCCTACTGGGACCCTACGGTGTTGTTGACATCTCCTTAAGGCGCGTGTGGAATACTACGCGCCGTCGACATCTTGGGCTCAGTCCGGACGGCGAGCATTGGTCGTCGTCCGCAAGCCCTCGCCTACGATGACTGGAAATCGGGATCGGGATCTCGGTGGCATGGCTTTCTCGACCTTTCTACCCAGAAGTAGCGAAATGTGAGTTTTAATTCACTAGCTACGCATTAAGGTCAGCACAAAACGAAACCATTGATAATTATGTTCGGGTTTGCTCGTACACTTTTCTTGTATTATAGTCCTCTTTTATTGTGACGTTGTCAAATTACCCACAGCCGTAGATTATTGTGTTAGGAGATGTCTATGACATTGGTCCATCCTTATCACTCAGAGTTTATGAAAATAGCGTAGTAGTATACTTCTGGGACTAATAAAGTAGCCACTTCTAGTAAATCTATTGCTACGGCGCGAAGCATTCCAATAATTTCGGACACGCATTCTATAATTTTGAATCTCAATAGACACGAGCTCAAACGATAAACATGATCAAACAGTTCTTACACGGCAGTGTACTGCAGGTACACGTTAGCGCTGCCTCCAGGAGGTATCCGTAAGAATGGCGGCCAAATCTTAAATTCTTTGCCGCCGATCCACTCTGTTTCTAAATCCAGAGTCTCGGTGCCTGCAATAAATTCAAAATTGTGTTAGGACTAGTTCGTTATGTACGCCTCGTTGGTCTACTGCCATCTTATTGAAAACACGAATAAAAAATAAGGAAGATACACAAAATAAGGAAGAGGCTCGAAATGTGAAATGAGATTGGGTTTGACCGCGATAAAGAAAGCAAAACCAGCCATTCTGCATTTTAATGTCTGTAAAGACCGCATGGGTACACGATATGTATTACAGCCTCCCTAGTGTGCTAATGCTTGTATTAGATAAATAAAAAATAAAATTGCCTATTGATAGTCGATTATGAGCGTTACTCACGGCTGGAGTGCGACACGCTGAAGTAGCACTTGCGTGTGTCGCCGTCCGCCACCACGCGCAAGTCGATGTTCGGCGGCGTGGCGCGCAGCTGTGGGAACTCTAGCTCCAGCAGCAGCGGCACCGTCTGCGAGTGGCGACACAGGTAAGCGCAGCGTGCACACAAAGCAATGGTAGGTAAATGTAGAACAAGCATAAGGGATGATTTACTTTGAGTATGTTGTCGTTGTCGTAGATGTAAAGCGGCGTGCTAGACACGGTGCGCGCCGGGTAGCCGGGCACCTGGCAGTGCGCCCCCCCTACGCCTGCGCCCCCCGCCGCAGCACTCGCACCCTCCGCCGGCCACACCTGCGCCGCTCTCACACACACCTCCACGCACATCTGAACATCAAGCGTGCAGTGAGAGTTTTGTTCTTGCCTTTACTGCAGCTAAATTATACAGAAGAGGTTTTTAAGATACGCTCAATATTGCTCAAACACCTTTCTTCCTAATTTCGTGAGTCGGTGTAAAAAGTTTCAGAGTATGTTACATAATTCAGAAAAATTTAACATCGAATACCTAACACGTTCCCGTAAGTTTACTAATCCAAAACACTTAACAACGAATGCACGTTACCACGAAAAACTTAATGCCGTAGCCATGCGATCTCGAATTACATGATTAAGAAAACTGTAATATCAAACACGACCGCGTATGTTTACTGTTGGAATAAATAGGTTTTAAACAGAAAATTTAACTATGAGAACACCACGCTGCAAGTGGCAACACTTTTTGTCTGAATTTTTTGTTGTAACTAGAACTTCTTGTTGTGCACATCGCATTTTCAATATAAAGTAAAATTGCTACTTGACCCTTATTGTTTTACTTGTAAAACGCCTAAAAACCTTTCATTTACTAGTACGAAAGTTTTCACAACTAATGCACGCTGCTACGAAAAACCTAATGCCACAGTCATGGAATCTCGAATAACCAAGTTTCTAATTTACCATTTCAAGTCAGTTGAAAACAAAAAATGCGCGCTTCTATGGATAACTTATCGCCGAAACCACGCTACCTCACTTAAACCTCTAAAGAAAAAACATCGATAACTTTAGGGGGTTCTAATTCATTTAGCAATGAAAATAAAAAAAAATAGAAAATAAAATAACAAAATATGATAATAGCACTCTGCCAGTGATTTTGTTCGCGTAAATGTTTTCTCAAAAACTAACAAACGTTTTGAGGGTAGTTTTGAAAAACTATTAAGAGCAGTCTTATAATATTATTCATTTGATTATAATTCCATCATCACACGTTTACAAGGAAAAATACGTAGATTTTAATAAATAGTTAATAGATAGATTAAAAATTTGGAGATTCCTTTTCGTTAGAGGTTTGGTTAAGCGAGGTCGCGTGGCTTCAGCTATAAGTTATTTGTAAAAGCGCGCATTTGTTGTTAACTGACTCGAATTGGTGAATTAGAGACTTGGTTATTCGAGATTCCATACCTGTGGCGTGGTGTGGTGTGTGTGTGTGTGGTTTTTCGTAGCAGCGTGCATTCGTTGTGAAGAGTTTCCTATTAATAAACATTCGGGGACGTGTTATACGATATTACAGTTTTCTGAAACATGTAATTCGAGATCGCATGGCTACTGCGTTTTTTTTTTTTTCTCTGGGAAAATCATCTTATGACATCCCCCGCCCTTGGGCGGGGCGGGAGATAGTGTCAGACTTTTACTGACTAAAAACCCACTCCTGTTCCTTCGTTGTCTTCGTCCCAGGGCCCCGGGTTTCGTTTTAACACTACTCATGGCCCCAGTAGGCTACGACCCTGCTGGGCCCCTACGATTTGCTGACATCTCCCTGAGGCGCGCGTGGAACAATACGCGCCGTCGACGACTTGGGCTCGGTCCGGACGGTTACCGGACGGTCGGACGGCGGGCTATCCATCGGGATCGAAATCCCGGCGGCGGTTTGAGCGTGAGGACCGTTGCCTCACGCGATTGGCCGTCTTCTTTGCTAGCATTACTGCTTCGCAGAAGGAAGCGACCGCCTGCCACTCCTCCTTGCTCCGGACCATGACCTGTACCAAGGCCCGACGCGAGAGATCGCCGCCGCCGATCGCCCCCACGAGGACACGGCGTTGCTTTGAATTATGTAACACACTCAAAGTTTCATATTCTGCCCCTACATGAACAAAGGAAAATTGCAGATCTCGCTTTCTTATTTAGCGTCATGAATGGATCTACTGACATCCCTGAGCTGGTGAGCAAGGTTGAATAGAATAGAATAGAATAGAAATGCATTTATTCGGGACAGACACAGCACAACGGTTATAAACGTACTGGAGGTTGTGTACCTACTGGAGTACAATTTTATTGAAACAAAATACATAAATAAATATTTGATAAATAACAACACAATACTATAAAATGAAATTTGTACCACATTGGACAAATCGATAAAACTATAAAATTACGTGGTACCCACAATACTCTAAAAAAAAAAAAACATCAGCCGACACGCGGCGCAATGATGACGCATAATCATCGACCACGCTGCACCTGCCGGGTATGGCCGGGTAGGGCAACACCATAATTATAAACAAAAATAAGCCAGTAAAAACAAAGAACAAAAACATTCCCTTCTAGAAAATATTTCCAAGTGCCAGTAAATCAAAACTTGCAAGAGATATTTGAATAAACTACTATGTGAATTTTTATTGCAATTGAAAAGGAGTTGAATGGAAACAAACAAAAGTGAAGTGAAACCATCAAATTCCCGGACACAGATGCGACGGGCTCACCGCATCATATGTACATAATGCAAAGGTGAGTTTTTATATTACGCGATAAAATTGGTTGATTAAAATAAATTATTAAAATTGAAAGAATGTCATTAGATTGGTGATTAATTAGATAATATATTATTGTATTCTTAAAAATTAGCCTGTTACCCACTATTGAATTATATAAACGATTTATCAACATTAACTTCATTATATTGGATTTGTGAACTTAAAATAAATTGCTTGGACTTCGGGTACCAATACTCGTGCGCTTCGCCGCAAATCGCGTCTCCTTCGTGTTCCTATAGTTTCAACAAACTATCGTAAAAACTCATATTTAATAAGAGCTTGTCGTACTTTTAATACGGTGTGTCAGGATGTCGACCTAGATTTGTTTACAACCAGTGTTAAAAAAGTAAAGAAAACTTTAGCCGATCGCTTATTTGTTACAAATTGAACAATGATTTGTATTTTCTTTTTTGTATGATATGTGCGCTCTCACATTAACTCTATGCTGTTGTCGTCTTAGTTTTAGTCACTCACATTAGTATAAGTGAAAACTTGTAAAAATGGCCTGTTTGATACAATAATCACGATCGAACACGTTTTGCTGATCTAGTATCATCACATCGGCATCAGTACATATTCGGACAGCAAACCGGGAGCTTTCGTACTCGTTAGCATTTATTATTTAGCGTAACTTAGCGTAATTACCGTTTTATAAATAAATCTTTAAAGTTATCAAAGTACTTAATATAACAGCATAGCAGTCTATACCACTTCGATCGCGACTCCTACATGGCCGTTTTTTACCTATTCTAAGTTTGTACTGTAACAAGTAGCTGTAAGTTTTCCTAATAGTAATAAAATAAAATAAAGGTCAAACATATAAATGAGACCTGCCCGAGGTAGCAGTGTGGTGCGGGAGGGGTGTTCACAACTGAATGACTGAGCCCTCACATCTTGTCAACCCTTAATTCGCACAGCGTGGTTACCTCAGGCTGGTCTCCGATAAGTATTTGATCTATACCTACTATACAATACTAGTTTTAGTAAATGCGAAACCCGAAGTACGTGTCTAGTATTTTTATGTGAAGGATCTATGTACAAAACTTTATAACTGTATCATTAAAAATCACAAAGTTATAAGTTTGTTATGTTACCTGGTTGTCCGCACAAATACATGGTCACCGGGCTATCCGAGCGCCTGAGGGGTGGTTTTGCTCACCCCTCAGGCGCCCAGCTGTGCGCTGGCACCTGATGCCCACCATTACCCGTGTTGTATCTAGTGTCGATGGTGTCCAACTTGGGACCTTTTTTAAATATATTGAGGAAATCTCCTCAGAAATTTTGGGCGGTTTACTGAATCCAAAGCCAAGGTTACTGCTAGGAAACTCGGCGTTCTGGCAAAGGTCCGGTGGAACTTCACACCGGGACAGCTTTTACTGTTGTAAAAACACAGGTCTGTTCATGTCTGTAACACTGCAGCCACATATGGGCTGGTGCTGCAAAATACCACCTAGCAGCTTTGAACTGGGTGGAAAGGTGTGCAAAGAGGCTAATTAGTTATTCAGATTTGGTTAAGTCCAATCTTCGAAGCCTTGCTTTTTTTATTTTATTTTTGTTTGTCTTATGTGAGTCTCAAATGAATGTTTTCTTTCTTTTTTTTCCTTGAGCGTAGTGTAGCTAGCCTTTCGGTATTTTACAGGATGCATTTTGGAGAGTATTCGCGGGAATCGCATGACTTGATTCCACCATCTCATCTGCCATCAGACAACCCGAAGTACGGCGAGTATTCAA
Source organism: Mythimna pallens (assembly GCA_961205895.1). Taxonomy (NCBI): domain Eukaryota; kingdom Metazoa; phylum Arthropoda; class Insecta; order Lepidoptera; family Noctuidae; genus Mythimna; species Mythimna pallens. Next base: position 141,518 of record OY540836.1, read on the forward strand.
CCTTATGTTGTTGAAACCTCTACGGTCTGGACTAAGCGTTTCGCCTCGTCGTTTATGCCGCGTACATCGAAGGACTTAATGATTATAATTTGGGTGTTTTCAAGGCTAGAGTGAATAGGCTCTTAATAAACTAGTGCGCCTCACCATCAAAGATTGCATCACTGCTTACCATCAGGTGGGATCGCAGTCAAGCACTAGTTTATAAAAAAAACTGATTCTGAACAAACTATATTCAGGTTTCGCATATACTAAAAATAATTGTGTATAAACACACACACCACACCACTACACACACCACTACACACACACCACTGAAGTGACGCAACAAATTTCCTTCTACCAGTCTACCATTATTTTTTTATATAGAAGAAAGCAGCACCTCGCTGGAACTGCGCGGCTCGAGGCGCAGCGGCACGCTCGGGCGGCGCAAGGCCAGGCGCGTGTCGCAGCCACACTCCTCCTCGCCCTCATGCGTGCTTTCACCTATGTCCGCCAGCACGCTCCACGGCTCCATGGTCTCCACGCCTAGCTCCAGCACGCCGCTACCTACGTTCATCACGTGGAAGCGCTTGCGGACCCTGCATCACAACATTGCTCACTCACAGCATAGAACACACGTCCAACCACTAATACTTAGGTGAGTTTGTTTCATATTTCCATAATTGTCATTCATAGTAAGTCACGACAACCTTAGCACATCGGCGTCGGGCAGGTGCAGCGCGCACAGGCACACGCGCAGTTCACGGCATGAGAGCTGCAGGCGCGGCGCGCGCTGGGCCGCGCGCAGCCGCATCGCCAGCGGCGCCGGCTCGCCGCGCTGCCAGCACGGACTGCACACATAGTGAGTCAGCTTTAGATCTCAACGTTACTGAGTTACTATAATAGTATGTATTCTTTCTTTTCCTTATTTTTCATCAATCCAGTGTATTGTAAAAACCGATTATTACAATTATCCTGCGACATACATGTACCCTGCACCGACAGTAGTTACACTGACGGTTGTCTGTAAAAAATCGCTTTTAGCGATAAGACCGCCCATTGTGACACCTTTTTAATTTTAAGTTCCTTTGTAATTTTATTATTTGTAACGAGTCGAAATCGCCTCGCCACATGTTTCGTTTTTAGGCGATTTCCGAACTGTTCATATGAAGGCATTTCTAAAAGGACTTATATCCAAGTAAAGAAATCGTTAAAGTGAGCTGTCAGATTTGTTTTTTTTTTTTTACTTTTTGTTCCGGCGTTACCTATATTAGCAGGTAGCAATTTTTTGTTTCTGCAAAATTTTTCTTATAAATCGGCTTTAATCGCCGCTAATTTGTGTCCTAAAATGGCCTAAAGGGATTGGAAGCAATCCAACCTCTAAATCATAAGAGGGTTGCAACATAATTTTTTCGTTGAAGTGATTTTTCGCCCACTTGTTTGTATTGACGTTGTGTTTGGCACACTTTATATTTTTGAAGGAAAGAAACGCCAACTGGCGTTTTTATTTTTTTTTTATTTTATTCTTTCCTGAATTTTAAAATCCTTTCTCTTGGAGTTTGTTTTTGGAGGTCCTCGCCTGGAGTCGCCACGAGGGAAAGTCTGCTCGTCGGAATGTTCCTTTTACCTTTTTTAATTTTTTTACTTAATTAAACAGCAAAGATGCAACAACATGACCGTTAACAATATCACCGTAAATAATATCACCTCAGGTGCTGCGACTGGTCATTAACTGCGGGACGGAAAATAAAAGAAGTTAAATGCATAGTTTGACTTTTTTCTATTTTGCCCGCCGCCGGCAGATAAGAAGTCCATTCTCTCCGAATTAGAGTAATACCGAATTGATTTTGATGTACAAAAAATGAGAAAAAGGTAAAGAATTCGGTAAAAAATTACCTTTTTCTAATTTTTTTGGTACATCATCGACCCCCTAACTTATATCACACACACATCTTTTTTATATATTACATATTGGTCTAAAATAAAGAATATATCTATCTATCTATCTATCTGACACTGGTCACATAGGACTTTGCATATGATTGGTGTATGTACCCCTTGTCGTCAACGGGCAGCAAGCGCAGCAGCAGCGTTACGTCGGGAGCGGGCTCGGGCCCGCGCTCCTCCAATTGCACGCGCCACTGTGCCACCTCGCCCGCGTGCACCGTCGTTACCTCAGGCGACACCTGGACAAGAGTACACCTACAAGGTATTCATTACAGTGACTATAATTGTCTCTGCTTTATAATTTAATCATAATAGGCGTTACTACAAAACACGTAAAATTTTTACTTTGTCCACATTTGGTGGCCGACTGTGGTGTCACTCATATCAGTCGCGCGGCACATGTTTTTTTTATGTGGATTAATGTAGAATAGAAGGTTATGTTCCATAGTCCTCCCCAAGCAAGACCACAGTGACCACTCTTTTGGTTCTCGCATTGAGTAATCGAAAAGTGCATGTTTCTCTGAGCGTCATTAGAAAGCAAGCTTGTACGGTATAGACGGTGTCGTCCTGTGGACCGTAGTCGGGCGCCAGGTAGACCTCGAAGCCAGTGTCCACCTCCTCCACGACAGAGCACGCTTCCGACTCTTCAGCCGCCAGTTCCGCTATAACACAAGTACATAATCACTTCTTGCACATGAAATATAATTTCCAAATTGGTTCATAAACGTCGGAATTCTGTGGAAACAAAGGTACAACCGAATTTAAGAGTAGGAGGCCCTCAAATTCGGTTGTACGTTTCTTTGAAGGCGTTTAAAATACGGAAAAGACTTGTGGGATCCTCATGATAACAATTTATGAACTGTTAAGATACTCTCTTAGTAATACAATACATACAGTCGAAAGCGGTGAGGCAGGGGCAGAACCGCGGCGGCGTGTCGTAGTAGCGCAGGTACAGGCGCAGCGGCAGCTCGCTCTGCGGGTACTCTGTACAACACATCGGCTGCTGATATCCACTTTATTAATGTATTCGCCACACTTGGAGTCAACTCATCGTTTCGATTGAAAGAATTTCCCCTTGCGCGCCGATTGTACATACCTATGTTTATAACTTGAAGGACCTTGAAAAATACTTAAGCGTCGTACTGTACACACGGGTGTACGAGATTGATCGGCCGAAAATTTTGGTCTCTATACCTTCGTTTTTCCAAAGGTTCAAAAAAATATTTTTTTTAATTTTTTTGGGGATTTTAGTAAAAAAACGTGCTATTACGAAATAATAATAGGCGTAAACGTGCGAAGGGTTAAGTCAGCAAACTATTATACTCCTGTCTCCAGTAGTTTTACAGAAAAAGACATTCGAAACTCCGCGACAATGACGGCCAGGAAATGAATTCGTGGTTATGTTTCATACAAACTGAGTCGCAGATCATGGGTAGGTATTTATTATTTCCTCTCTGCACGTTATTAGAACGAGTTCTCTGCTATCTATCTGATGTGCTATCTGTAACATAGAATCGTAGATCACTAACCCCCGATTCCTGATTTAAGCATTTGAAGTAGAGTAATTTTGTAACCCTAGCTTCAAAACTTGTAAAAATAAAAGATATTTTTAACTCAAAATACTCAATTCAGAAACCCGCCCTAAAACCTTTATAAATGTTCGTCCACAAGCTAAAATTAACGATTCCTATTCCAACCTTGTTGAGCTTCACTTCGCTCCCGTCACTCCAGTCTGTGCATCATCGTCGGACTCAGCTCATCGCCACTCACTTTACTCATAAGCCCTCTTTTCATTATATGAGATTCCTTTTTTGTTCAAAGGAGTGTAATTTCCTTTTTATCCAAGAACAAAGATATTTTAATTAAAATTTTCTCTGGCGGACAATATTTTTCTTGATCAATTACGAGATTAAACAAAAGAATTGTCATTCTTAATACAAAAACTAAGGACCTTTTTATTGAATGGACAACAGTAAATTGTGAACAAATAAATATTGTTTAGGAAAGTTTCTCTTAGATATGTTCTTGTGTGCGTGTGTGCTCTCGCCATAGGATAGTGCGGTGTAGGCGTACACCGAGAGCGTTGTACGTGAAACCTTGTGTGTGCCGAGTGCGTGTTTGGTCTTACCGTAGGATAACGTGGTGTATGCGTGCACTGTGAGAGTTGCGCGCGACACGTTGGTAGCACGCAGCACGCGCTCGCTGTCGGATGACGACGTCCTACAATCATTGCAATCGTTACATGACCCGCCTATGCTGTTACCAATATCAACTACAAGAATATGTCAACCTTATTCCAATTTTTTGTAGGGAGGAGTAAGTAAGAGGCGTACGATCCTTAATTGGCACTCCTCACAGACTGACCGGATCGCCATACAACGCGCCACTGCTATAAGGCTCCGTCAAAATGAAGTCCAATATAATAAGAGCTGACACAATATGCATATTTTAACTAATTACCTGCTGTCGAGTTCACACATTTTGAAAGAAATGAAGGAAAAAAAAGAATTTATTTGGTACAGCCCAAGACACAAACACAATATTTAGGTAACGCGAAACAAAAAAGAAGCAAAAGAAAAATATACAGTTGTGTGCCTCACGGCTGCACCAAAATAGGTTCAGTTCAGCTTGAATACCAGACAATTAGTGCCTGACGCTGGTTTTCAACTGAAGCTGTGGCATTTACTATTGTAGAGAAAAATGTAACATTGTAAAATGTTTTTTTTATTATTTTTATTTTAATTGTTGAAGACCGTAACATAAATCGGTGATACTATTTATATTGTAAAATATGCTGTGGTCGAATCACGAGATAAGAATTTATAAAACAACAAATTTGCCCATTTGTTGTTTTATAAAGTATGCGAGTCGGACTCGCGCACTGAGGGTTCCGTACAAACTTACCGTTCAAGTTTAATTTCTGAATAGACTCTCGAAATTTTTTCCGAATCGTAAAAAAACTTTTTTGTGACGTTACAACAAATTTACTGTCTTCAGTGTTATTCCTATCTGTGCTATAAGACCTTGTTTAATGGCAAATTTCAGAATTCTGTGTTAACAGGAAACCTATGCTGCCACGAGAGTGTCGAAATATACCTTTCTTGCAACACGGCCACTTAGGCCTTATCTTTTGTTTCGTTAACTTAGAAGTTTGATTTTTTCACAGCTTCAAGGGACCGTAGTATATGGTTTTAATTTCAACTCGATACCTTAACGTGGTCTCGAGATAATAATTATAATAATTAGGTATTTTATTTCCTTTTATATACAAAGTAGTATGATCTTAACATTAATGAGGCCCCTCTACATTCTACCATTACATGTGGTGGGCAAATATTCAATTTCAGATTACATACAATTGATTAAAATTATAATAAAATTTCTCCAGTTCTGTAGTCGCTTTATTGTTACAAAATAAAGTGTTTTGACAGACAGACGGACAACAAAGTGATCCTGTAATAGTTCAGTTTTTTCCTTTTGGAGTACGGAACCCTAAAAATACCTTAATGTGATTTAGGAAGTCCATTCCTAAATCACAATTTTTGTAGCTGTGATAAATAAAAATAAGTAATGCCGTTTCTCTTAAAGGTAAAGTTTTGTTATAAAACACTACAATCTACTTTTATAGGCTCTTAATAAACCAGAGCACTTCACCATCAACGATTACATCACTGTTTATCATCAGGTGGGATCGCGGTCAAGCATTAGTTATGTTAACACAATAAAACTTTTCTTACGGAGAAACTTAATTGTGTGTTAATAGACTGTTTCGTCAAAATGACTAGAAATCATCTTCATCAATCTTATCTCAGACCAACAAAATAAGATAGACGGCACACCACAAATTTCAAAACTAAAGCCACAAAACCAAGCTTCTTTAAGTAAATACACACGCTCACGACACCTAAAATGCGTTTTTTGAATTCCAGATAATGATTTGACAAGTACAAATGTCAAACTCCAGAAATATGTTGCCTGCTTTTTGATTAAAATGATGTCTCCAAATTTTTTATTCCTGTTCTTTTAATAATACAACCTTTAAGGAAAGTAGGACCAAGATACGATAGTGTTTGTTTATAGTAGAGTCTATTAAGAATTGAAGATTAAAATAATTAAAAATATTCAAAATTAATACCATATTTTTTTACGCTCGGACTTTTACATAGACTAAGAACTCGCAAAACTGTTTTTACCCGCGTCTGCTGCGGTTGCGGGCCGGCATTTTCTGTAGAATGCTAGAGATATATATATCCCGCTCCCCACTGCACCGGCGGAACGCCTTTGCAAGCGTTTCTTCGATACTGCTGTGAAACACCGCAACCCCCTTATCGCATCGGCAGCCCGATACGAACCCTCCCGCATCTCCATGATTCGCCGTCCTAGGCATACTCTCGTCACCCCGACGACCCCATTACCCTGCTCCAAGAGAGCCGTAAGTAAACCAGTACAGTTCGCAAACAATACAGGCCGCCGTCCTTCCGCCCGCCGCGACAATTCCGTCAACGTCCTCCCCGCCCTTGCTCGAGCCAGCCCGCACCGCTGAGCCGTAGTTTTAAAAATTCCCCGATAATAATAATAATATCTTTGTTCGATTCTGCCCGTCCCTTGCTGCCCCCCCCCCCCCCCAGCGACGCCCTAAGCCGAGGTCCGTACCCCACAGGGTTTTTTTTTTTATTGGGTGGTAAAATCATCTTATGACAAATCCCGCTCTTGGGCGGAACGGGAGATAGTGTCGAGACTTTTACTGACTAAAAACCCACTCCTGTTCCTTCGTTGCCTTCGTCCCAGGGCCCCGGGTTTCGTTTTCACACTACCCATGGCCCCAGTAGGTTTCGACCCTGCTGGGCCCCTACGATTTGCTGACATCTCCTTGAGGCGCGCGTGGAACGGCGTGGCGTTTTATTTTATATATATAGACGATAACGGTTGAAATGCGTAAATGTACGTGACCTTGCAAATGCGATATCAATAGGACGACGAAAATTAGGCTTTGGGTCAAAAAGGAAAATTCATTTAGGAAATTTTTCCGTCAACCGAAGGCTGGACCTCCCGGATTGATCTTTCCGGAGCAGCACATGATGTGTGTATTGTTCTGAATAACCGCTAGGTTCCACCGGAGTATTAGTTTGCAAATCCAAAAGGTACAATACAATAAGCACTCGCGGAGCGGATTTCTCAAATTCAAAAATATCGGGACTAGCTTGTGCCAGCGGCTTCGCCCGCGTGTAAGAAAGTTACTCCATACAAATTTAGGACCCTCGTTTCCTCCCCTTAGGGTGTGAATTTAGGAAAATCCTCTCTTAGTGCTTGCCTATGTCATAACAGAAAATCAGTACCAGAAAAGCAGTAGTTTCGGCTGTGCATTAATTTATCAAACAGTCAGTTTCCTTATATATATATAGATTATAAATGATTATTATTGGGATTGTGAAGATTCATTTTTGATGTGATAACGCAAGGAAACTCCGAGCATAGCCCTTTCCATTGCCCTGTGGATGACTTTCAAGTCTTCTGGTGAGGCCCATTGTAATCGACCACGTTTCGAAGCTATATGTCAACACTGGCAATACTAGCAATACCGTCCGTTGTCGTACCGTAGGTAAACGTGGTCGTCCACAACTTCGAGTGTAGAGTTCTGATCTTGTTGGAATTGTTGCATGGATATTTACCATGACTGGTTTTGTCCATGTTAATTTTAAGTCCCACTCTTTCGGAAGCTTTACTGAGGTAATCCTTGCGGTATTAAAGCGGTGAAGTTCACATTTTAGATACTTTAAAATCCATCAATTAAGCTACCGATATCTGTACACATTGTCTGAATACTGCAGAATCATCTCACGTCTCTTCTTCATGAGCTCGAGAATTGGATCAGAGAGCCTATTGTTCTTATTTGTACAGTGAGTCTTGAAAAATTAGACCAAACCGTATGGACAGTTCCTACGAACCCATCGTTATATTCGTCCACGAAGCTTCCTAGGCACTCGGAAACGATAATGGAGTTTCTAGCTGAAAACTGATCTGGATCTGTGCTGGGTCGAGCGTAGACTTCACTAGTCGAGACCTTTCAAGCTTAATATTGATATTCAATGTGCCACTTACCATGCAGTGATCACTTCCAGTTTTCACCACGTTGATCACAGTGGCATCATTGAATATTTGCTTTTTCGTCAACAGGATGAAGTCTTCGTCAATCTTATTTCTAATTGCACCGGATTGGATTTTGCAGTAAGTGATGAATAAATATGTCCTCTCAAATTTAAAATGTATGCTATCTATAGAAAAATCAGCCTTGCATTCGATATTCTCTACTGGAGTTGGCAAAAATGTTGCCATACTAAAGGCGCAACTCTGTATCCTACCATAATCTTTGATAATTGTGTTAAGAAGCGCGTGAGGTAAGCATATGAAAATAAGAACGTCATATGCGCGCGCGAGCTTTACAAGTATAGTGTGATTAGCTTCACCCAGATGCTCAAGACTATTTGGCCACTAATTCACTTACTGCTAAATAACAATCTGGGCGTTGCTTGCCAGTCACTACTAATGTGCCTAATATGCTCACCTGCTCGATGCCATCCTTTAATGATGCTATCGAAATGTTGGCGATGCTTAATAAAATGCCAAGTCAGTGACAAAATTGACCCAGAAGGATTGAATTCGTAATGAGGAGCAGTCACGGTTTTGTGGAGTATGCAGACCTACAGGGTAAAAAAAAAAAACAGTAAATACTGTAAAGAAATTATTTATCGCTTTTTATTAGGGATAAGACCGCCCATTGTGACACCCTATTAATTTTAAGTTCCTAATGTAATTTGTATTTTTGGTGTACACTAAAGAATATATATATATCTATCTATTTAAATCGGACCAAAAATGACGAAGATACAGCAATTTTAGTGTATTAGTTCCAGAAACGCGCCCGAGAATGAAGCAACTCGCTGTGACGTCATATGTCATGATCGGTCTCCATCGCGCTATTCGGCAGCGCACTCTGTCGGTGAAATACTTGATTTGTACTCGTTATTTTCGTTCGTATTTAGTTTGTTTGATTAAAATGTCATCATACAAATATTGCATTGTTCCAAAATGCAAAAATAATCTTGAATACAGAGACTGAACATCTGTTATATAAATATTTTTGTGAAGAACGGAAACAGCGTAAAAAACTAGAAAAAGACCTAAATGACCTGAAAAGTCAAATAGAAATCCTCCAGCAGCAGCTGAAGCTTCAAGCAGGAAACCCACCGAAATCAGCATCAACTGCCAACGAGACTTCTCCCCCGCCTGTTGAATACAGCACAGATGAAGAAGAGCTCGCTCGAGAAACAGGTTGGATACGGCAAAAAAGTAGGAAAAAAAGGAAATTGAACACCTCCCCCGCCCAACTCACTCAAAACGATCAGGAAAGTAAAGAGAACAAAGGTAAGGAAAAACATATCAAAACTCCTATGCCACCACCTATCATTGTAGATGGTATTCAGAACTACCAGAAATTCTTTGATTTTCTATGCGAGAGTCAATCAGCTGACACGTTCAGCATTAAAATGATGAACAGAGATACTGTCAAAGTAAATGCTAAAAGCGAAGAATCGTACAGAGAAATTTCTAAAGCCCTTTCGAACAACAATTGCTTATGGCACTCTTATGAGAACAAACAAGAAAGATCAATAAGAGTTATGGCAAAAAAATTGCATTTTTCATGCATCCCTGAAAGAGTAGTTGAAGATTTGCGTAGCAAAGGCTACAAGATTTTAGAAGCAGCCAACAAATTGAGCTGGAAAACTAAAGAACCACTTAATATGTTCATGCTGACATTCTCAAAAGATGAGGAAACCAGCAAAATATATATTGGGATGTGATGTAGAAATTCAGCCCCTAAAATCTACAAAACTGGTACCCCAGTGCAAAAGATGCCAGGCGGACGGTCATACGCAAAAGTACTGTTCCAAAGAACCGAGGTGCGTAAAATGCACAGGTAAACATCTTACCAAGGATTGCAGAAAACCAAAAGAAGAGAAGCCAAAATGCGTCCACTGTGGAGCTTCACATCCAGCAAACTACAGGGGATGTATGTTAGCTAAAGAAATTCAACAGATTAGAAACAATAAATCTAAAAGCCATAAAATTATTCCTCAACAAAATGTACCCACTGGAAGAGGCGAAGGCCCTTACCTGAACAAACCAAGTCAAACGACGAAGAAAACCACCACTAAAAGCGTCTCATACGCCCAAGCAGCTGCAAAAGGCATAGCAAAAGAGCCTTTGGTTGCCTTGAACAGCGACAAAAAGTTGAATGAAATATTAAAGTTAATGTCATCATTCGACGAGAGACTAAAAAAAATTGAAAATAGCAACAAAGCTGCTACTCTTAAGCCTAAAAAATGAATACTACATTGAAGTTTATGACGTGGAACTCAAATGGGTTATTAAAACACCAGAATGAGTTACAAGTAGTATTAGACATAGAAAAAATTGATGTGTGCCTGATATCAGAAACACACTTCACAAAACAATCTCAGATTAAGTTTAAAGGGTACAAAGTATACCATGCACTTCATCCAGACAATTCTGCAAGAGGCGGTAGTGCCGTCATTGTAAAAGAAAACTTACAGCACTATGAAGAGCTCAAATACGAAGAGAAGGATATCCAAGCAGTGGCGATATGTCTCCAAACCAAAAAATATCATCTAACAGTGTCTGCCATCTATTGTCCACCTCGGTATATGATAAAAAGAGAACATTATATCCGTTTTCTAACCAGCCTTGGCAGTAGATTTATCTTAGGCGGTGACTTTAATGCGAAAAATACGTACTGGGGCTCCAGACTACCAACTACTAAAAGTAAAGAACTACTGAATGCCATAAAAGAGACGCAATGTGAAGTTGTGTCTACTGGAAAACCAAGAATCCATCAACCAGTTACATAAAAACAGAACAAAGCTATGATATGAACTCAGATCACTCAGCAATCTATTTAGAAATTAGTGAAAACATTTTATACAAACAAAACAGGCTCACTCTTGTCAATATATACACAGATTGGGAGAGTTTTAAGACCAAATTAAATGATCAAATAGATCTCAAAGTTCCATTAAAAACACCCGAACATTTAAATATCGAAGTAGAAAACTTTATAATGTATATCCAGCAAGCATTATGGGAAAATACACCCAATATAAACAAGAGAACAAAGGGAAATATTTATCCCTTCAGAATCAAGCAGCTCATTATGGAGAAAAGAAAACAAAGAAAAACGTGGCATCAATCTAGGTGCCCTGATGACAAAAGAAAACTAAACGAGCTGACAAAAAAAGTAAGAAGACTAATTCAGAACTTCAAAGACGACTCGACTAAAACCTATCTTAACGACCAAAATACAGACTACTCACTTTGGAAGGCTACCAAGCATCTCAAAAGGCCGATCACACCAATTCCTCCCATTAAGTGTGAAAACGGACAATGGGCAGTCACTAATAGTCAAAAAGCAAAGAGGTTTGCAGAGCACTTTGAAAACTTATTTCAACCAAACGAGGGAGAAACCATTGACGACCGCATTTCGGTTAACATGACACCAGAATATGAAGATATTAAACTAGTAACACCGAGAGAAGTCGCGCGTGAAATAAAACTAAATATAAGCTGTCGAAAATCACCAGGTTACGATTTAATAACTGGGGAAATACTTCATAACCTACCAAGAAAGGGTCTGGTTAAGTTGACAACCCTCATGAATGCTGCACTAAGGCTTAAATATGTACCAGACTTATGGAAAGTTGCTGAAGTGATCATGATAGCAAAGACTGGGAAACCTGCACATGAAACAACGTCATACAGACCTATCTCCTTGCTACCTATAATGGCAAAACTATTTGAAAAGCTGTTACTTAAACGGCTTAAACCAATAATACATAGCAAGAACATAATACCAGAGCACCAGTTTGGTTTTCGAGAAAAGCACTCAACTATTGATCAAGTGCATAGAATCAGAAACGTAATAGAACACGCCCTTGAAGACCAGAAGATTTGTTTTACTGTGTTTCTAGACGTGGCTCAAGCTTTCGACAAAGTATGGCATGAAGATCTAATATACAAACTGAAGAGCCTGTTACCTAAGCAGTTTGCAGATATCCTGGAATCCTACATTTTAAACAGAGTCTTTAGAATAAGGCAAGAAGATGCCTATTCAGAATTGAAACAAATAAATGCCGGCGTACCGCAAGGAAGTGTATTAGGTCCGATCCTGTACCTCATTTATACTTGCGATATTCCAGAAACCGAGTACAATACCACTGGGACCTTCGCTGACGACACAACCCTCATGGCTGTAGGAAACAGCCAAGAAAAAGCAGTTAAAAAGGTTCAAATGGCTGTCAACCAAGTCTATGACTGGACCAAAAAATTGAGGATTAAATTGAATGAATCTAAATCGGTACACATAGACTTTAGTAACAAGAAACACCAGTATTCTCCAGTTTATATTAATAATAAACAAGTCCCATACGAGAATACAGCCAAATACCTGGGTATGACTCTTGACGCTAAGTTACGCTGGAAAGCCCACGTCAAGAAGAAAAGAGATGAACTTGACTTACGATTCAAAAGAATGTATTGGTTGCTTGGACGAAATTCCATGTTATCTGTACAGAACAAATTGTTATTATACAGACAAGTCCTGATGCCAGTATGGACTTATGGTATTCAGCTGTGGGGCTACACCAAACAGACCAATATAAGTATCATACAACGATTTCAGAACAAGGTACTAAGGGGAATTGTAAATGCACCTTGGTACATACGAAATGATGACCTCCAATCGGGATCTAAAAGTTGAGTTCATCAAAAAAGTGATAAAAAAATCTGCAGAAGCTCACGAAAAGCGACTTCATCAGCATGTGAACATCGAGGCAATCCAGCTTCTCGACCACACAAATATAGTGAGAAGAATAAAAAGAACAAAACCGTTCGAGTTAGTGTTTAGTGATAGTGAATAGTGTAATGTAGCATAATTGCTACTTAATAAATACAAGAACGAAGTGTATTCGCCTTAATAGAGACAATAAGAAAAGTGCTATTGGACACATTCTTAGTAAAGACAATTTATTAGTTTACGATATAATTAAATTACTTATTAGTCTGTATATGGCTAGATTGTAATAAAAATAGGGTCCATTCCTTGGATGTACCCTAGGACCAGGTAAAAAAAATAAAAAATAATAATTTATCAAAACAATGACTTTTTTCTTTCCTAATTCGTCACGGTTAGCGGTGATTATTATTTTTTTTTAAGCAAAGAGGAGGATATTTTTAAGGTTTTTTTAATGAAAATTTAAATGGTTTTTATGAAATAAATATGATTATTTAAACAATAATTTGTTATTACCAACAAATTAACAATTGATTGTGTTCTAACTTCAAAAATTATATTAAGATGTATTATAACGGTTTGATACCTACTTTTGCTTCTTAAACCTGCAAACGTTAAACGCGAGAAAAAAGTATATTAAATATTATTAACCAACTAATTTGTGTTATTTGTGAAAAAAATGTCGAATTTAAGATTTCAAAGAGAATTCTTTAGATGATAGGTACGCCGCCAGATATTGTGATTGAGGTAAAAATACTTCCGATAGCCTGCTGCCGTCTAAATCAAAACTAAAATATATGGCAACTTTGGAAAATTTTCTTTAGTAAGTACAAAATGAACCAAAATGCGTCGCAATTTTTACAGAAAGTATTTTTTCGTAAGTAAATTAAAAAACGTCGTTTGATACACGTGGATATTTATCACTGCAGCACTCGGCTCCATAACACCCTCGTTTGTCCGGCTCGGGTCAATTTCGCCTCGGATGCAATGTCTAACTTTTTCCACTTGTATCAAAATGTACTATTTTTCTGTTCCGAGAGATGCAAAGATACGAAGAAAGATTCAAGATTCAAAGCATTTTATTTCAACTAACCATTTATAGGCACTTTTGAAATGTCATAATATAGTGTTGTTTGCAGACGACATTTCGCTTTTGTTTAAGCTTAAACGTCAGCAGCCGGTAATGACGATATAAATAACGCCCTTTCAAAAATACTTCACTGGTTTAATGTCAATTACCTGCTTTTTAAGGAAAAATAAAGCTAAATTCGTCAAGTTTACGATGCCTTATGTTAGGCAAGTGGAAAGTAGTCTGCTAATAAAAGGTAAAGAATTGGATCCTAAAGATACTAGAGTATTCTTGGGCATAACTGTTGATGCTAAGCTTCAGTGGGGCCCACACATAGATAAGTTGTCAAAAAAACTTAGCTTTGGCGCATTGGGCATAACACAATTATGGCGGTAAGTCCCCTCTTTGAGGCGTGGTTGGAAAGATCTCACGGCGTCCTCACCTTCCGCATGACGCAGGTTCTCACTGAACACGGTAAGTTCGGGAAGTTCCTGCACCAGTTTCGTGCAGAAGCGACGCCTGGGTGTCGCCACTGTGTGGAACGCCCGGAGGACACGGTGGAGTACACAGTGGAGGTGTGCCCCACTTGAGCAGAGGAACGCCGTGTCCTCGTGGGGGCGATCGGTGGCGGCGATCTCTCGCGCCGGGCCCCGGTATAGGCTATGGTCCGGAGCGAGGAGGAGTGGCAGGTAGTCGCCTCCTTTTGCGAAGCAGTAATGCTAGCCAAGGAGGCGGCCGATCGCGTGAGGCAACGGTCCTCACGCCCTAACCGCCGCCGGAATTCTGATCCCGATTTCCGACCACCGTAAAGTAAGGGCTTGCGGACGGCGAGCAATGGGTGGCTCGACGTCCGACCGTCCGGTAACCTTCCAGACCAAGGCCAAGTCGTCGACGGCGCGTATTGTTCCACGCGCGCCTCTGGGAGATGTGTGATGATTGACCTGCTTCAGTACTCACTATAATTGTTGTCATTTATTTTTTTTCTCTTCGAAATTATCTTTATTATTATTTTTTTATTAATGATTATTGTTATTGTACAATTACGAAATTGTATATTATACAATTATTTGACAACTAAACTTTGATTATTTTTTATATTTAGAATTTATCAGGCAATTACTTGACTACTTACTTACTTTTCTTTTTCTTTTTACTTTACTTTATTTTTACTTTTTTACTAAACTAAGTAGTAGTAATATATATATATATATATTATACAATTTGTCATATTTACATTTTTTGTAAATTTTATTATTGTGAATGTGGGGACTATGTGGATTACTCTTTTTTTTTCTCTTTAATTACAACATCATGTCTGGCAGCTTTGAGTACTTTTTGCGGCCTACCCAAATGTCCTTTTTTTGGTATTGTTCGTCAAGTCGTTGAGCTCCTTAGTAGTACCGAGTTGAGCTACACGAATATTGCCAAATGCTTGCACTAACTGGACAGGTCTGCTCAGAACTGTGTGGTTCTTTTTTCTAAACACCATCTCAGATTCCAACCTGCATGGTTCTCATGTATGTTTCTTCTCAGGGTAGTCAGCTAGGAAACACCGGCTTCATCTAGTTTAAATTGCTAAAAAAAATTGACGTGTAAAGGTGTTTTTTAACCGACTTCAAAAAAAGGAGGAGGTTATTCAATTCGGTTGTAATTTTTTTAATATTTTTTTTTAATGTTTGTTACCTTTGAACTCCGTCGTTTATGGAGTGATTTTTTTTTCCTTTATAGGATATGCTTCCACATTGGTCCCATTTTTTTCAAAATCCAGTTCTGATGATGGAATTCATGAGGAATCGAGGGAACTGCTCAAATATTATGGGCAACTATATAGTGATTTTGATATTTTCATCGAGAACTTAAGCATTTACAGTCAAAAAGTGACATTTGATGAAGTGGAACTGATGACGAAGGCCAGAAATGGTCAACGGAACTTCATACTCACATTGCAAATTTGCAAAATTTTCATATTGCAAAAGAGAGCAATCCGGGCTATTTATAAAATGGGTCCTCGCCAGTCGCTCAGAAATAAATTCAAAGAAATCGATATAGTTACTCTGCCTTCTCTTTATATCTTAGAAAGTATTTTGTACGTTCGTAAAAACCTAGGACTTTTCAAAATAAGAAGCGATTTTCATAACATAAATACGCGTAGTAAACACGAAATTGTATTGCCCAAATGGAGATTAGCTAAGACCAGCAAGTCATTTTTAGTAAACAGCATACGCTTTTATAACAAGCTACCAAAGGCGGTGACTGAACTTAGCGAGGGCAAGTTCAACACCCATATTAAGCGTGTCCTAACTAAAAAAGCATATTACAAGGTTAAAGACTATGTCGAAGACAAGCTTGTTTGGCAATGAGTGCTTCTGCACATGTGGCCCCCTGGTAACTCATAATATTGTGTACACCTATCTATTAACTGCTCCTCATTTGTTGTAATATATACCTTTTCTTTTTTCTTTTCTTCTTACACATTGCTTTTGCAATATTTTTTATATTATTAGACGCCAACCACCATAAATTCGTTAGTAATTTTCTTTTGTTGACATTTCATTATCATTCATAGTTGCGCGCTCGGTGCGAAACCAGTAAGACGTTTATCGCCTAATTACCTGCGCGTACGATCATTTGTTTACGAACTATCCTCCACCTACCTACGCACGGACCTTTTCATCGACATGGTGAAATGTGCCAAGATTGGAAAACTGGTGACGAAAAAAAGTCCAGGTATACAGTGTTCCAAGTGCAGTAAATGGATTCATGCATCATGTGCTTCAATAACAGCTGATCAGTTAAACGTATTATACTCAACGGACGCCGTTGATTGGAGATGTCTTCATGTGTGGGTAGTGCCAAACCCAAGCGTCTCCCCTGTATCCTGCCTGACATTGATGACGAGGACATCACAGATACGGAGAACCTTATGGACATCAACATAACACAACGCATACTCAGTGATATACGGCGAGAGGTACGCGACATAATAAAAGAAGAGTTGCAAAGTACCCTCCAGTTCTACTCCGACAAAATTGATGAGTACGAGCAAAAGATAAATGGGTATGAAAACAAACTAAAATTAGTCGAAAACCAGAACATTGAGCTGAAAAACAAATACAAAAACCTCGAACTAAAAAATGATGTTATGGAACAAAAAATAAACGCAATGGAACAACGAAAATTAGCCAATAACATTGATATGTGTGGCGTAGCCGAAACAGAAGACGTAAACAGTGTCATGAAAAACCTATGCACTATACTAAAGCTACAGCCTGATGACGTCGTCAATACATACTGGAAAAAAAGCAACCGATCTGAGACTAAAACAGAAAAAGTCCCCCCCGTAATCATTGTGACCCTAAAGGAGGGCTGTCGGGATTCATGGCTGCAAGTCGCTAAGACTCACAGTATTACGGGAAAAGATTTAGGTTGTGGTGAGGATAACAAAATATACCTTAGAGAAAGTTTATCACCCACAACGGGCTACCTACTCTGGGCAACGAAGGCCGCTCTGAAAGTAACAAACGTATGTAAATTCGTGTGGTGTAAAAATGGACAAATATTAGTAAAAAGGGACGAAAAGGGAAAAACCTACAATGTTCGATCCGAGAAGGATATACAGAAGCTGATCTCTGAATTCAAAAATAATCAGAACACATGATGTCCCTTCACATCAACACTAGTTTATTTGTTCACCCCTTAACAACTAAAAAACACCAAAAATGGACGACATATATGATTACATAAGTGAACATACATATAAACATTGGAATGAATACATGGATAAATTACCAGATACATACAACTCGATAACAATGCTTCATGTAAATATCAGATCAATGCTGAAGAACTTCTCTCAACTGGAATACATCATCACGAACTGCCCTCAAACTATTCACCTGGTCATCATCACCGAGGCCAATATTTCTGACAGGACTAAATCATTGTTCGAGCTTGTGGATTACGACATGAACACTCAGCTGCGTGATTCCAGGAAAGGAGGTGGAGTTATCGTATATGTACACAAAAGCATTTGCTTCACCCGACTACCTTCGCGTACACAAAACTTCGAGTGCATAACCGGCGAGATAGAAACGGAATATAGTTCAACGTTTCGTTTGTGTGCTGTGTATAGACCACCTGATACAAACAAGACCCAATTCATAGAGGAGTTGCGTAGTCAAATTAATAAAATTTTACCATTAAATAAAGTCGTTTTGCTAGGCGACATGAATATAGACTTGAAACAAAAAACCTCGATAACAAAACTTTATTTAAATACACTCTGTGAATTGGGTTTTGAGTCAGGAATAAACCAGTTTACTCGAATAGATAAGCGAGGTGAGTGCATAACAAAATCATGTATAGATCATATATTTATACGTAGTGTCAATTGCCGCGCCGTACAAACAGCTGTAATAAAGAATGCGTTAGCCGATCACTTCATAACCGGTTGCGCGCTGGTCGACAAAACATGTGTAAACAAAGCTAGTCAATATAAAATCATAAGCAAATTAGATAACAGTAAGTTGCAAAGAGAGTTGAGTGCAATTAACTGGAGTTTGGCCTTAGATTACGACAACCCTAAAGATATTTTGTGTTTTATATTGGATAACTTTACTTATGTATATGAAAAATGTAAGTATAATGTAAAAATAAAACTTGGTAAAAGACAAATGTGTAAGTGGATAAGTAGCAGAATAGAAAAAATGTGTGCAAAAAGAGACCAACTACTAGAGATTTGGCTCAAAGATCAAAGCAATATGGGCAATAGGTTATTATATAATAAATACAGAATTAAAACAAACAAACATATTAATAATGTAAAGAATAATTATTTTTTTAAGGAGATAAAATCCAATTTTCATAATACAAAAAAAGTTTGGGAAACTATTAATAATTTACGTGGGAAAATCAGTAAATCTATAGATGACACAATTATAAAACATTTTAAATTATTACCAAATATTGTTTCTAATAAGTTTGCATCAGAATTTAGAGATAATGTTGTTAACATTATCTCTAAATACATGCCAATTTCAGTTTAATTCACCAATCCTGGATAAAAACTCCTATATCAATAATTGTAATTTATCAATGAGATTACAGAAGGCCAATGAGGATGTTGTATCCTCGATAATAAAACACCTAAATGAGAAGAAATGCCCAGGTATCGATGGTATTCGAGTTAAAGACTTAAAATACATTTATAAGGAAATTACCCCCGTTATAACGCATTTAATTAACACTTGCATTGCCACGTCCTTGTACCCTGACCAACTGAAGGTCGGAATAGTAAGACCCATTCACAAAAATGGTTCGTACATAGATGTTAACAACTATAGGCCTATAACCATTTTATCATGCATTGATAAGATAATTGAGAGGTATCTCGGACTAGAAATCAACAAATTCCTGAAAGCACATAATGTAATTAATGAGAATCAATACGGCTTTCAAAAAAATAAAAACACCTCACAATTATTATCTAACTTTAGCAATGAGGTCAACAAGTGCCTGAATAATCGTGAACATGTACTTGTTGTCCTCATTGATTTTAGCAAAGCTTTTGATTGTCTAAATTATAAAACATTATTTAATAAATTACAGCAAAATGGTATACGGGGGCCCTTGCTAGAATGGTTTAAAAATTACCACAAAAATCGCTTCACGACTGTGAATGTCTCAGGTTCATTGAGTAGCATGATGGCAACCGATAAAGGCACAGCACAAGGTTCGATTCTCGGGCCGACCGAAACGTGAACGACATGTGTAACATTTTCACGGAGGGTTCCGTGTACCAGTTTGCTGACGACACATGTTTAGTTGCTGCACACAAAGACATACGCGAGGCACAGAGAGTGATGCAGTGTAACTTCGACCTCTTATGTAAATGGGCTCACGACGTTGGTCTTGTAATAAATGCAAAAAAAAACCAAACTACTGCATATACACTCACCTTACCTGACGACGTCTTGTGTACCTGTTGTGGTTGCCCACGAGCATAAGTGTCTTCACCGATCGGTCACAGCGTGTAGTTGCCAGACACTAGAAATGGTGACTCATCATATGTATCTTGGTGTGATATTAGATAGTAACTTCCACTGGCGGCCGCACATTGATCATGTATGTAATAAGCTTAGGTCTGTACTAGCAAAGTTATCGATACTTAAGTATAAGGTACCCTATAAAACGCTTAGAACATTGTATTTGGCACTAGCCGATTCCGTAATTGATTATGGCCTAAGTAGCTACGGGCGTACATATAAGACTTATGTCGAAGACATTTACAAGTTGCAGTTACGCATTTTAAAAACGATTGTACCCACAAGAATAAAACATAAATTTCAAGATAATGACACGGGATTATTTAAACACTGTCAAATTGTAAATGTCTTTGACAAGGTACGTTTGCGTGTCTTATGTGAAAACTATCATAAGATAAGCAATATTCGTAAATGCGAGAGGCACCAGTCGCTGCGTAGTTTAGCTTACTTACCCACATTTATCGTACCTAAATCTAATAATGTTTACGGATCACGGACGTGGGAATACATGCTACCAAGTTATATGAACGATTTACCACTGGAAATTAGTAAGGCAATAAATATAAAAAACTGCTCAAGAGTGTTGAAGAGATACTTTCTAGATTATAATGCGATCTAGAAAGTATCTTTTGAATGAGGACTATGTATGTATACCTACTGTTCGCCTAAAGTATTTTGGCGCCGAGTTTGTCGCTTCTGACATACCGCTGTTAAACCCGCGATGGTTTGTGCTGGTATGTAAATATGTTAGCATGAATGTATCAATGTTTTTGTTTAATAAACGGAAAAAAAAATATATTGATAATTGTAATTATTTATTTTTCTTGTTTTTTTTTTTTATATAGCCTCTTTTTTTTAAATATGAATGTGAGAACACTATGGACTACGCGAATTCTTAGGTTACTTCCTATTACGACTCACTTTTCTTTTAATATGATTATTTTTATTGTGCTTTTGGGTACAATATCGACTGGTCTACACTGTTCTTACTTAATGTCTATTAATACTGTAATATGAAAATATTGTAAACAATCACTTTTTTAAAAGTTTCTTGCCGGTTCTTCTCCACAGGAAACGACCAATTTGGAACGGTGCACTAGCTTCTGACGTTTTATAAGGGCCCATGTAGGCCTATGTGAAATAAAAACTTTTGACTTTGACTTTGACATTAATATCACAATGATGATAGTTTAAGCGATTATGACAATACAAATAAATCAATGGTTCTGAATAGTTACGTTGAAAATGGTATCATCGAAGTGATCTGATGAAGATGATGGAGCCGGAAGGTAGGCACTAAAACTCCGTAATTAATCAATGAAACCTAGCTGTGTTTGGACTTATTAGAATTGTCATGAGATGCACTTTGGCTATAAGGTACTATCGACTTGATCTGATGATGGAGCCGGAAGGTAGGCACAGGAACTCCGTAATTAATCAATGTATCCTAGCAGTGTTTGGGCTTATTAGAATTGTCATGAGATGCACTTTGGCTATAAGGTACTATCGAACTGATCTGGTGATGGAGCCAGAAGGTGGAAGGTAGACACAGGAACTTTATAATAAAACAATGTAACCTCCTAGCAGAGTTTGGTTTAATTGGACTCGTCATGAGAAATAGGCACTCTGTTTATAAGTGTATCGCAACTAAAAAGTGTAAAATAAAAATTTTTCCAAAAAAAAGGATCAAAATGACTTAAACTTCGGAAGTCGGTGTTAAATAAGAAACAAACAATAACGAGAAACACCGACTTCCGAAAATAAATTATTTTGATCCTTTAGTGTTTTTTTAGTGGTCGGTTATTTATTTTTTTCATAAAAAGTTTTTACTAAAAAACCTACTTGCAAAATAAATATCAATTATTATTTATCAAGAAGTCAGTCTGTCAGAAAAAATGATGCTAATTGCACATTCCAAAACGTAGATCTCTATGGAGAAGAATGTGCAAGAAACTCTATGGACACTCTTTTCGATCATTTTTTGTAATTACAAATATCTCTTATTATATGTTTCTTGTCGCTATCATATGAGAACAATGTCAATAAAGTAAAAATAAAAACGAAATGTAGATATTAAAATAGCAACTGGCAGCTAAGAGATGACCAGTCTCAACTGGCTGTCAGTTGAGACTGGCCATCTCTTAGCTCTCTCATCTCATAGCCCGTTCATGGACATGACGCGAATATTAGCACCACTCAGCTCAACCATTTTGAAGGGAACCGAATGATCCAACACACGCGCCACCATCAGTGAGACATTTGAGTGAGCATGAAAAACTTTTAACTGAAAATGGTGTAAAGTAATGAGGAGGGAAGGGGGCGTAGTTTCGCGCCGGTGTCCGCATTTATAAAATATTGAGCGTTTTATTTATGCGGTATTTATCCAAGAACGTAAATAAAAAGTTCTTCATAAAGTAGACTGTAAATATCGAAAATAAGCAACCCTTCCCGTTATTTTCTATAATATATACCATTAAACCTAT
This sequence comes from Mythimna pallens, assembly GCA_961205895.1. Taxonomy (NCBI): domain Eukaryota; kingdom Metazoa; phylum Arthropoda; class Insecta; order Lepidoptera; family Noctuidae; genus Mythimna; species Mythimna pallens. The sequence continues at coordinate 163,904 of OY540836.1, forward strand.
ACAATACTATTAAAGATTAAAATTAGATTTGAAGGAGATTCTCCGATAATCCCACTACTTTATAAAAAGGAAAAAAGTTACATTGCTCGTATGTAATCTGAGTGGCCGACCACTTGGGCTTTGAAGCAAGAGCCGTTGGTACGTGAACAGTTAAATCACAATTAAATTAATTCATAAATATTGGAATGCACTTTTTTTAAACATTTTTACTCCAAATCTCACCTCCCCTCAAAACGCAACTAAAATATTTAACGTAAACAAAAACAATGCACGCGCGGCTCAAGTATCATATAGTATCAAATATATAATAGCCGAATGAATATGGTTGTGAATACGATCAAGCCGTTCGTCGTACGGATCATGACAGATGACGTCATCGTAAACAGTCCAGCGAGAGCGCACGTTTCTAAGTAGGCGTTCAGAAAAACTTTAATAAATACACCATTTCTAGACGAATTTTCATAATTTAAAAATTAAATGCTCAGTAAATTATTACAAATACGATGTACTTCTTAAAAATTGGATTTGTTATTATGTGACTGATCCACATTCAATGTATTTTTTACAAAATGACTCTCAAATTCATTGATAATTAATTTCTCTAATGTGTAATATCCGTATTGTACGTGTATCTAATCGATTTGTATCTATATGAAATTGTATTTTTTTTTATTCGATAAGATTGCATAGTAATTTGATCTGCGACTGAGGAATGGCTCGGGAGCCGGCGCGCGGCAGGCCGGGAATGTGCGGGAATGTGCTGGAGTGCGGAGACATTCCATGCAACGTGCCGTCAGGGTCGGCAGTGAGGGGGCTCCGGTGGCTGCGACGAAGGTAGTGACTATCTCTTTAGGAACACAGCAACATTTCATTAACTATGTACAGTCAGGGATCAAAAGTACAGTTGCATTCTACCAATTTGTTCGGAATAATATTCATCTTTTTACTAAGATAAGTGACAGGCACAATTTTAATACTAGGGGTAAGAACAAATTAGACCAACCTCGGTTTAGATTGGCTAAAGTACATAGTTCTTCTATTGGGTAAAATTTTATAATAAAATACCAGTTGAGATTCTACAACTAAATGAGTTCTTATAGCATGCATTAAACGCACACTATATAGGCAGGCGTATTATAAACTGGAAGATTATATCCTAGATAAAAACGCTTGGCTATTTTATTTACATAATTTATTACCTTTTGTATTTGGAAATAATAGCATTGTATAATGTAGAAGTACTTTTTTTTTTAATTTTTGTGAGTGTGAAGTACCATGGAGCATTTTTATTAGGTTACAACTTGTTTGAAATTACGAGCATGGCAGTTGAGAGTTTGTCATGCTCACTCAAATGTCTCGCTGATGGTGGCACGTGTTAATAATAATAATAATAAATAAGCTGGCAACACCCGATGTCAACAAGTTGTTTTTTCACTGACGAAGATTTTTAAATATTAATTTTTGGTCCCATTTTTTTCACAATTTTTACAATAGCTAACAAGAAACAATAAAAACGTAATAAAAACTTAATCAAAACCATAATAATTATAGCGAAAATCAACACGAAAAGAAAAAAATATGCACAAGACCAGACAGATGACAGATGTCACCAACAAAAATAACACAATGAATACTAATAAAATAATGAAAAAACATCTGTGAGTATGTTGACGAGAGCAGCTGCCCGTCGCGCACGCCCTTCACCCCCGGGCTCGTCGCTCAGCTCCGCCTCGCCGCCGCCAGACCTCGGATCACCAGTGTCACCGACGGCTGCAGTTGCGTCGAGCTCGAGCGACGAGTATTTCTCTCCGCCGACGTCGCCAACACCTGTACATCGGCCGGGGAGAGGCCGGCCACCGAAGAGCTTAGGACCTAGGAGCCAACCGGCCCCGAGCCGGGTCCCCGCTGCCGGTGGTTGTGTGCAGCGCATGAGATGGACTCAGACTATGAATGAGAACGTCATGCGCGCATATTACGGGTCTACAGAGGGGGGAACTAACCTCACTGCGTACCGTGATAGGATGCTGTCTCTTTTTCAGGACTTGGAACCAACCGTGAACGTCTCGGCCCAACGATTGTCGGATCAGGTGCGGGTTATCCAACGCAACCACAGGTTGGACGACGCTGCACTTGATCGGCTGCGCTCAGAGGTACTGAGCAACCAAATCGTCTCAACATCTACACAAACACAGACCGCGGTAACGCCGACTACTAACGCAATCTCGCCGCGGTCCAATCATAATAACGATGATGCAGATGATGCAGATGATAGGGTTGTCACAGTAAGTAGCCAGTGCAACGATCGACTGAGGAGCGCACTGGAGGATGCGCTTCGCGAATACAGATCAACTCCGACTGAGCTTAGACCCCGTTTGCCAAGGTTACCCATGCACAAAAAAAAATAGGGCGCTGGTGTGTGCTTTGGACTCGCTGCTTAAGAACATCTTTGAAAGTAGCGAGAACCTCGTTGATACGCACTCAATCCTGTATTGTGGGGCTGTTGCGGCATGTCGTTTAGCCAACATCAAGTTTCCTAACTCAGATGGAACTATTCGACCAAAGCCTGCTGCACCAGCCTGGCAGTGCAGGATCGAGAAGCGTATCGACGGGGCCAGGGTACTCATCGGCAAACTACACTGCTTCAGGGAGGGTAATACACGACCACGAGTGATGCGCTTTGTGAGGCGGGCGTTTTTGGGGACTGGTGTCAGCCCTCAAGAATACATGTCTCGTGTCACAGAGCGCATCGACTTCCTGAAGCAGAAAGTTTGTGCATGGGCGAGCCGCATTCGCCGGTATAAGCGGCGGGTTGATCGGTACTCGCAGAATCGCATGTTTCAGAGCCATGAGAGGTGGGTGTATAGAGCTTGGGAGCGACCTGAACATAGTGTGATTGACGTGCCCCGCCCGGATGATGCTACCACGAATGCATTCTGGCGCAGCATTTGGTCGGTGCCCGTCTGTCACACTGAGGATGGCTGGATGCGTGATGTCGAGCGCGTGTGCGCAGCTGTACCAGAAATGGAAAAAGTTATAATTACTCCACTAGACGTAGCCAGAGCAGTTCGTCCGATGCCTAATTGGAAGTCTCCAGGTACGGACGGACTGCACAATTTTTGGTTAAAATGGTACAGCAGCTCACACGCGCCTCTGGCATCGCAATTCCAGTCATCTTTAGATTCTGGGTCGCTACATCAGTTTCTAACAACTGGTATCACCCACCTGCTCCATAAGACAGGTAGTCCCACGGAACCCAAGAATTATAGGCCGATTACATGTTTGTCGACGGTCTATAAACTTCTTACATCCATTCTGAGAGCAAAAATTAATGTACATATAGAGAAAAATTTGATAATGTCTGCCTCTCAGAACGGGTGTAGGAATGGGTCCCGTGGTACTAAGGAGCTACTCCTCATTGACATGGCCATAAGCCAACAGGTTCGTCGATCCCGCAAGGATCTGTCGACATGCTGGGTAGATTATAAGAAGGCCTATGACTCTGTTCCCCATACATGGCTCATGAGGGTGCTGGAGTTGTATAAAATAGATGCAACTCTACGCACCTTCCTTGAGTCATGTATGAGGCAATGGAAAACAGTCCTTTGCTATCCAGGATGTCGACCGATCCAAGGGAATGATGAACCAATATGGATTAAACGGGGAATATTTCAGGGCGACAGTTTGAGTCCACTGTGGTTTTGCTTAGCCCTGAATCCTCTAAGCACGTTGCTGGAGAATTCAGGTCTAGGCTATCGGTTGAGAAGAGGTGGTCAGGTCCTATTACACCTTCTTTACATGGATGATTTGAAACTTCTTGCCCACAACAATTTGCAACTGATGGAACTACTGAAGGTAACTGAAACTTTCAGTAGTGCCATTAGGATGGAATTTGGTGTGGACAAATGTGCAGTCATGCATGTAAAGCGAGGGGAGATTGTGGAATCCGAGGGAATTCAACTCTCGGATTCCATACACCTTAGAACCCTCTCCTCGACCGAAACATATAAGTATTTGGGTATGTCGGAAGCGTTGGGCATTAACGTTGCTGACATGAAACAAACATTGAAGGAGCGTTTCTTTGGCCGCCTGAAGAAGGTTCTAAACAGCCTTCTGTCAGGTGGAAATAAGGTACGCGCCTTCAATGGTTGGGTCATGCCGGTTTTAATGTACTCTTTCGGCATACTCAAATGGACTCAGACCGAGCTAGACGCTCTGGATAGACGGGTCCGTACATTGCTGACCGCAAATCGGATGCATCACCCACGATCATCGGTGATGAAATTGTACATCCCGCGGAAGTGTGGAGGTCGAGGTTTTTTGAACGCAAAGACTCTACACAACCGTGAGGTGTGCAGCCTCAGAGAATATTTTCTCAAAACCGACGTGGGTATGCACCGCGATGTGGTCGCAATGGACAAGGGACTCACCCCGTTATCCATGGCTAAAGAGGACTGGCGCAAACCTGTGGTACTTACTACTGATGACCGCAAGGAAGTATGGAAAGGCAAGGAGCTCCACGGGTGCTTTTATCGGGCTCTTCATGAGCCTGATGTAGATTTCGCGGCATCCGTGGCCTGGTTACGTTTTAGCGACCTCTTCGGAGAAACTGAAGGTTTTGTCTGTGCAATTATGGACGAAGTTATCTTAACGAACAACTACCGGAGACATATTATGAAGGACGGGACGGTTGACGTGTGTCGGGCATGCCATCGTCCGGGTGAGTCCATCAGACATATTATCTCTGGTTGTTCTCGTCTGGCTAACGGCGAGTACTTGCACAGGCATAATCAAGTAGCCAGGATTATTCACCAGCAACTTGCTTTGAAATATAACCTAGTGGATTCGGAGGTACCATACTACAGGTATGTGCCCGACCCAGTTCTCGAAAATGACCATGTCACATTGTACTGGGATCGGTCTATCATTACTGACCGGACTATTGTAGCCAATAAGCCGGATATAGTGGTGATAGACTGATTAGCGCGCCGCGCAATGATAGTCGACGTCACCATTCCACATGACGAGAATCTCGTGAAAGCTGAGAAAGAGAAACAAATCAAATATCTCGACTTAGCACACGAGGTTGTCGATATGTGGAATGTGGACTCGGCTATCATTGTGCCGATTGTTGTGACCGCCAATGGCCTTATAGCCAAAAGCTTCAACGACCATCTGTCGAAGCTGTCGTTGCGCGGTTGGATCAAGGGCCTGATACAAAAGGCAGTACTCCTCGATACGGCTCGCATTGTGAGGAGGTTCCTGTCTCTGGAGCCCTAACCACCGGTAGCTTGGACCCTGTTCCCGACATCGGCGGACAACTATTTTTTATATTTTTAAATGTTTTTTTTTTTAATATGTTTTTTAAAGAAATATTTAAAAATGTAAACGATATGGATAAAAAATAAATAAATGGAATAATAATAATAATAATATTCCACAACTATCACACAACGCCATCTAGTCCCAAACTAAGCAGAGCTTGTGCTATAAGTACTAGACAACTGATAAACATACTTATATATTTCTAAATACATACATAATATAGATAAATTACACCCAGACACAGAACAAATGATCGTGCTCATCACACAAACATTTGTCCTGAGTGGGAATCGAACCCACGACCTCCGGCTTAGCAGTCAGGGCCACTAACCACTAGACTAACAGGCCAGTGTTATTGGGTCATTAGGTTCCCTTCAAAATGGTTGAGCCGAGTGGGGCTGATGCACCCGTCATGCTCGTGAACGGGTGTCGTCATTTGAGACTGGTCATCTCTTATCTGCCAGCGACTTAATTTAAAGTGTATTTTTTTTTGTTTTAATTATTACTTATCTACATTGTGTGCACTTAATAGAAGCAACAAGAAATATTTAACCAAGATTTATATAACATAAAATATGTTTTAAAAGAGTGTCCATGGAGTTTCTTGCACATTCTTCTCCATAGAGATCTACGCTTTGGAACGTGCAATTTAGCTTCACTTTTTTTTTGACTGACCGACATTTTAACAATTCAAAAGTGCCGGTAATTGGGCTATTTAAAATAAACGTTTCAGATTTCTGATTTCCAATGCTAAAGTGTCTAAAATTTCTTTGTCGTAGAAATTATCACAACTAGTTTATTCAATACTTTAGATTCTATGCTACCAATTAAATCAGTCATGAACAATTGACCCTCTTCTACAAATAAATTTTAGATATTTTAGCATTGGTAAGGTGGAACTGCACTTTTGACCCGTGACTGTACCTATATAAGGAGGTATTATACCTGCCGTGGTATCTATCGAATTCATAACGCAATTGTTTTAATACGTTTATTTGTTAAACTTATTATTCTAATGTAATTTCTACGCTCTAACTTTGATGGAAATAGATAAATAAAAATGAAATAATAAATAGGGGTAAATATGAATTATGTATTTAAATAACTTCAACTTGGAAACGAGTGATTTCTTAATTTCTTTAGTACATAAGTACTGCAAAAACTCTTTGAATGGTTGAAAATTTTTCCGAATCGCAAAAAAGGACTTATTTTGTAACTGTATATTTGCAGTTTTTACTTTACTAAATGTATAAAGTTTTTATTGCCGATTGTCCCTCAAGTTGGCGTCAATCAAATTCTTGAAGGCCAAAAACTTGATTTTATTACATAGTCTATGTTCTTAGATATAACTATCAATTCTAAACTGCAGTGGGGCGCTCATATTAGACTTTTTTCAGGTAGATTAAGCTCAGCTACACTTGCAATAAGAAAAATAAGACAATTGACAAATGTATCCACAGCTAGATTAGTTTACTATGCTTATTTCCACAGTATTATGCCATATGGCATTTTACTGTGAAGATCTACAGTTGATGTAGACTCAATTTTCATATTGCAAAAGAAAGCAATCCGGGCTCTCTCAATAAAATGAGTCCTCGTGAGCCCCTCAGAAATACATTCTAAGAAATCGATATACTGACACTGCCTTCTCTTTATATCTTAGAAAGTATTTTGTATGTTCATAAAAACCTAGGACTTTTCAAAATTAGAAGCGATTTTCATTACTTAAATACGCGTAGAAACACAAAATTGTATTGCCCAAATGGAGATTAGCTAAGACCAGCAAATCGTTTTTAGTGACCAGCTTACGCTTTTATGACAAGCTGCCAAAGGCGAGTGACCGAACTTACCGAGGGAAAGTTCAAAACCCATATTAAGCCTTTCGTAACCAAAAATGCGTGTGTGAGGGATACAGAGTAGCGATGCGCACCCTCAGAGCGGAAATAAAGCGGGCCAAGTTGGAGGCCCGCAACGTGTGGCTGGGGACTCTGAACGGAGACCCGTGGGGATGCCCCTACAAGGTGGTGCGGGAAAAACTCCGCCCCTGGGCTCCCCCACTCACGAAGAGTCTCCGGCCCCAGATTGTGGAGGGTGTGGTGAGCAATCTGTTCCATGCGCGAGGGGAACATTCCCCTCCGCTCATGGCTCCGCCACCAGCGGTGTCTAACGCGGATCACGATGGCGACGACGACGGCAATGCTCCAGAGGTGACCGAGGTAGAGATAAGTGTGGCGGTACGAAGGCTGAGTGCCAAGAATAACGCCCCAAGACCCGACGGCTTGCCTGGTAAAGCCTGGGTCCTGGCCATGGAGGCTCTCGGGTCTCGATTAAGAGGGCTCTTCAGCGCATGCATGGAGAGGGCCCAGTTCCCACTTCGCTGGAAGACGGGGAAACTGGTCCTTATCGCGAAGCCAGGGCGCCCTGCGGACTCTCCGTCCGCTTACCGGCCCATTGTGCTGCTCGACGAGGTGGGCAAGCTCTTTGAAAGAGTAATTGCAGACCGCCTCGTCGCGCACCTAACATGGGTGGGGCCAGATCTGGCGGACGGCCAGTTCGGCTTTCGCAGGAGGCGCTCCACGGTGGACGCCATCATGCGCGTGCGAGCTCTCACAACGGGGGATGCAGTGTCCCAGGGTAGGTGTGTCGTGGCGGTGTCATTGGTCATCGCCAACGTCTTCAACTCCCTGCCCTGGAGTAGCATTAGGAGGGCACTCCGGTATCATCGGGTGCCCGACTACCTCTGTCGTGTGATCGAGGCCTACCTGTCGGACAGGTATATTATCTACCCTGGTCACCAGGGACAGTGGAAACGGCGAGAGATGTCGTGCGGTGTTCCGCAGGGATTGGTACTAGGACCACCTTTGTGGAACATCGGCTACGACTACGTGCTGCGCGGCCACCTCCCTGACGGGGTCAGCGTGGTCTGTTACGCAGACGACACGCTGGTCCTGGCGCAGGGATAGTCGTACCAGGCGGCGGTCGAACTAGCGACACGCGGGGTTGCGACAGTCGTGGGCAGGCACCAGGAGTTGGGGCTCGAGGTGGCATTGCACAAGTCCGAGGCCATGTGCTTTCACGGACCTCGAAACGCGCCACCACCGGGTTCCCAACTAACGGTAGGAGGAGTCCACATCGGCGTCGGGTCGACGATGAAGTACCTGGGACTCGTTCTCGACAGCCGATGGGATTTCGAGGAGCACTTCCGACGTCTGGCTCCGAAACTAAATCGGACTGGGGCTGCCCTCGGGCGGCTCTTGCCCAACCTGGGGGGTCCAGACGCCTCCTGCCGAAGGCTCTACGCGGGAATTGTTCGGTCCATGGCCCTTTATAGCGCACCGGTATGGGAGCCGGCGCTGCGGAAGCAGCTGGCAGCCCGGCTGAACGCATGCCAGAGGGTCATGGCCGTACGGATGGTACGAGGATACCGGACGATTTCCCGCGAAGTGGCGAGCGTCCTTGCCTGCCAGCCACCATGGGATCTGGAAGCAACAGGCCTTGCTCTCATGCACGATCTCCGCATGGAGATGCAACGCTGGGGCGAAACTCCGCTGCCGCGACAAGTCGCAGCATGGCGGACAGAGTTCCGGCGGGTTCTCATGGAAAAATGGCAACAGCGACTGTCGCGACCCAGTGCTGGGCACGCCACAATTATGGCGATAAGTCCCCTCTTTGAGGCGTGCTTGAAAAAACCTCACGGCGTCTTCACCTTCCGCATGACGCAGGTTTTCACCGAACACGGGAAGTTCGGGAAGTTCCTGCACCGAATTCAAGCGGAAGCAACGCCTGGGTGTCGCCACTGTGTGGACCGCCCGGAGGACACGGTGGAGCACACGGTGGAAGTGTGTCCCGCTTGGGAAGAGCAACGCCGTGTCCTCGTGGGGGCGATCGGCGGCGGCGATCTCTCGCGCCGGGCCTTGGTACAGGCCATGGTCCGAAGCAAGGAGGAGTGGCAGGCGGTCGCCTCCTTCTGCGAAGCAGTAATGCTAGCAAAACAGGCGGCGATCGCGTGAGGCAACGGCAACGGTCTTCACGCCCCAACCACCGCCGGGATTCCGATCCCGATTTCCGGCCACCGTCCGGTAACTGTCCGGACCGAGCCCAAGTCGTCGACGGCGCGTATTGTTCCACGCGCGCATCAGGGTGATGTCAGCAGGAGTGGGTTTTTAGTCAGTAAAAGCCTGACACTATCTCCTGCTCCGCCCAAGAGCCTTTCCAAACTAAAAAAAAAAAAAATAGGAACCGACCAATTTGGAACGGTGCACTAGCTTCTGACGTTTTATAAATGCCCATGTAGGCCTATGTGAAATAAAAACATTTGAATTACTTTTTAGACTTTTTAAACTTAGCTTCGTGCCTTTGGAATCACCCTACCCTACGAATTTTGATTCCCTTAAGTGTGTCGAAACATACGTTTTTTGTGTTTTTTACTTTTGAGGTACAGAACTCCAAAAACGCGCTAAGTACACTACCTCAAAGGTGGCGTGAAAACGTTTGCTTAATATGACGATTACCTTTTTCAACTTTTTGAATCATTATATCGCAAAAACGCTGGCTCTTAGGAAAAAAAGTATTTTGACATTTTTGTATATAATTAATTGGTCTAAAATTTTTATTAAGTACTAATTTTATGATAAATTTTAGCGTTTTGCTGAAAATCGGTAAAAACACGTCTTTGTGAGCTTTTCGCCCGAGTTTTTTTTTTCCAGGTTTCGGATTGATGAGGACTTTTAAGATTGCATTTATAATGGTATTCCGTAACTTTGAGAGGTAACAATCCTACCAATTTTTAGCTGGGTGTGAATTATTATATCCTCGGATGTCTAAATTGATCGGACTAAAGAGCTCTATAGGTATTGGTTTCCTAGCAAGTGCCAAAATATGTACCTTAACGGAACTTAAACGGCCTTATCTTCAGATTGGGTTAAAAATGATAATATTTATTATTTTTCACTGATCCATTCTGCGTATTTGATAATAATTTTAGCTTGATACCTCTACGCATTCCTGAGAAAAAGTGTCTTGACAGACAAATTGACCACAAAGGGATCCCCCCTTTACAACCGAGATGAAAGGAGCGTGCGTTTAACTTTTAAAAAATTCTGGCGCCAAACCGTTTACTTGTTGCGAACGCAACCGGCATCGATCTATCGTGAGGGTGTCTCGCTCACGCTAATAAAATCGCGAGGCCTGTGCGGGCGGCCAGTGTCCTGCGACCCTTGGTGGAAGATGGCGGCGTTTTTTGATCCCCGCAGCGTCACGGGTAAGTACTTGTTACGCGTACTATTTGTTTAGTAATGTATTATGTTTTAAAGTAAATTCAAAGTTAAATAAACACTTATTAATTAAGTTATTTTAGTTTGCATCCAAATTACAATGAAATTAATCAATTTCGTCATAAAATTTGACTGCTACGATCGTATGGCTTCGGTTGTACGTACAAGAAATAATTCAAAACTTGGAAACCGGTTTTTATTAATTATGCTTGAATTAAATTTAAAAAATGTGTGTATTTTCATGTTTTTAGGACGAGACTTGAATGACGATCAAGTTTTGCAAATCTTGGGTGATGGAAACCTTTCCGAAATTGAGGATTTTGATGAAGATGATGACAATTTTCAACCTAATGTCCTGGAAGATCTCAATTTCGAGGAAATATTCTCTGGCATAGAAACCGAAGAAGAACCTGAGTTGGTTCTTGCACGAAACCCTCACCCTGTCACTCCTGTACCTTTAACGGCTGAGCGCCGCCATAGACCTACGCAACCAGCTCCTCGGAAACGGGTCTGGAAACAGGTACCTTTCCAAGATTCTCCCCATGATTATCCTTCGCTGCCAGTATCTCCTGTAAGGACACCGATGGAATATTTTTCAGACTATTTTGATAAAGATTTTTTTGAAGAAATATCTAGGTGCACAAACTTGTATCATCTCAGAAAAACAGGTCACGAACTTAAAACTACTGCAATTCATATAGCCAAAGTATTATCGATTCACATTATAATTGGATGTATTCATTACCTTCGAATCCCAATGTACTGGAGAACAGGATTAAGATTAGAGGTTATTACGAAGCAAATGGCTCGTGATCAATTTTTAACTATCCGCAATGCCCTGCATGTCGTAGATTCAGACGAAGCTCCGCCAAGTGAAAGAACCAATCCATTGTGGAAGGTACAGCCGATGATAAATAAAGTAAAAGCTACTTGCAACAAACTTGAAAGAGTCCCCGGGTTTTACTCGATAGATGAACAAATGGTGCCGTTCACCGGTAGGTGCAGTCTTCGTCAAGTAGTTAGAAACAAGCCACGCCCTGTTGGACTTAAAAACTTTGTACTGACCACTAGTGAAGGCTTGATGCTTGACTTTGACATTTATCAGGGGGCTAAAACCATGTTTGGAGACTCTCCCCTCGGGCTGGGGCCTTCTGTGGTTCTCCATTTGAGTAAGAGTGTCCCACCTGGAAGCTGTATCTACCATGATAGGTTTTTTACTACTGTCCCATTGATCGAAGAGATGCACAAGAGAAATCTTCATAGTACTGGAACAATAATGATGAATAGAATCCCTGATCGTGCTGCAATTAAATTTAAAACTGATGCTAGGATGGCTAGAGGTGAAAGTCAAGAGTATGTGTGCAAACCGACAGTTATTGTTAAGTGGAAGGACAACAAATCTGTTTTAATGGCATCAAACTGCACCGGGTCGTCCACTTCATCTGTAGTAAAACGTTGGGATAAACGCACAAAAACTTACGTGGATGTTTCCGCTCCTAAAGTTATTGAGCGTTACAATCAACACATGGGCGGAGTGGATGTACTCGACCAGCAGATGGAGTACTACAGAACTTTTATTAAAACTAAAAAATGGACGCTGAAGGTACTCATCCACTTTCTTGATTTGGTCATTGTAAACTCGTGGTGGCTGTATCGCAATGATTGCCAAGCAAATAATTTAAGCAGGAAAGACATTTTGCCCTTGTTAGATTTTCGTCTAAATATAGCCGACGGATTATCAAGTATTCCATCCAAAGAACGCCGAATGTCCAGTGATGATCCGCCAGTGGAAAATGATTTTCCAATTCGAAGACACTACAGGCCAGCAAACAAACCTTCTGAGGCAAAAAGATATGACGGTTACGATCATTTTCCGGTGTTTGACGAAATAAAAGCCCCAAGAATGTGTCGACATGAAACTTGTGGCAGCCGCACGAAGATACGATGCGAAAAATGTGATACATACTTGTGCATTTCGCGTGGAAAAGATTGTTTTAAGTCTTATCACCAAAAACCATAATTTTGATAGTTCCTTGTTGTTTAAAAATAATATTAATTAGTTGAGTTTTAGAAGTTTTCTTGTTTTGTTACAAAAATTTAAGAATTATTATGACTTTTGTTACCAATGCTGTTTTTTCTTAAGAATTAAGGATTAGATAGTAAGTTTAATAATGTTGACTGATTTTAGAATGACTGATTAAAGTAATAAGCTCCCAAACATTTATATATTAGTTTCATTTTCCATCCAACTATCAAGATAAACGTTCTATTTAAATTACCCTCACGATCGTGAGTAGTCAAGTTGTACCTAAAACTCACGAACGTGAGGGTTAACTCCAGGGTTAACTATAAACCTGAGTTTTTTTTCATTATTTTTTCTTAGCCTCTAAGGCTGTACCAAATGCTATAAAAACCATGACATAGACGATTTCGAAATAAAAATCCATCGGGTGTAAAGGGATAAGGGTTCCATTTCAGCCTACTAGGGTTACGGAACCCTAAAAATAAACATTGCGCAGTTAATAGACATTTATACGATAATACAGTTATAGAGAGAGATATTTTCCCCATTCACAAGGGTGGTAGAAGAGACTGTGTCAATAATTATCGTCCAATTTCACTCTTGCCGTCGCTGTCAATCTTGGAAAAGATTATTAATAAAAGGCTAGTAAATTTCTTATAAAATAAAAAAAATCTAGCGGATGGCCGGTATGGCTTCAGACCTGGTAAATCGACGGAGGATGCGGTACACTATTTTACCGAATTCATTGCAATGAAATTGGATGAGAAAAAAAAAGTGCCTAACTATTTTTTTGGATCTGGCAAAGGCATTTGACACAGTCTCTCCTAATAAACTCTTTGAAAAGCTAGAGAGTATGGGAATTAGGGGTTCGGCTCTGCTCCTTTTTAAAGACTACCTTAAATCTCGAACGCAGAGAGTGAGGATAGGTGATACGGTGAGCGGGGAGAGCTCAATGTTCCTCGGAGTACCTCAAGGCAGTATTTTGGGTCCATCCCTCTTTCTGTGCTACATTAATCTGCAAACTTAATCTCCGAAATCGCAAAATAATTTCTTATGCTGATGACACAACCTTAACCTTTTATGGAGACAACTGGGACGAAGTCTTTAACTATGCCCAAGAAGGCTTCAACACGGTCTGCCACTGGCTTGCGTCTAACCGTCTGACTCTCAATGCCACTAAAACCTATTTTCTAACTTTCTCATTGAGAAACACTCCCATCCCAACTCACACAAAAATCGCACACTCTTGTTTTCAAAAAATAACCACAACACAATTCTTAAGATCAGCCTTTTCAAACCACGGTTATTCCCAACGACAGATCTGTACCAGCAAGCTAAAGTTTTAACGGTCAGACAACTATACGTTCTTGCCACTATTCTTAGGCAATATTCTTACTTGAACTATAGCTGTCTTAATCTTGTTCTAAAAAGGAGGCGCTGCCACCCGGTCAGTCATGCTCCACCTGCTAGGACAAGTTTTAGCCGAACATTTTTCTTCTTCCAAGGACCTCGTCTCTATGATATTGCTAATAAACAACTCGCAATCTATCCATCAACGAAACTTGAATGCAGGAATAAGGTCTTAAAATGGCTTCTAACACTTAACTACGAAGATACGGAAAACACTTTTACTCAGTTACAGAGAAATATAACACACATGCACTACACGCACCCCAAAACCACACAAGCACAACTCGTAAAACGATCATACAACACTATACACAGAATACACACTCACACAACACTATAAACAAAATAAACACTCACCAAAAATCACAAACTTACCAAAACATTAACTATATAATTTCTTTATTTTGATCTCTTATTTTAATGTAATATAATGATTTAAGTAATGGCATAATTTGAATATGTCATAATTTAATTTAAATTTATGAATTATAAGAACTTACTATTAATGTAATGCATCCTCTGAGTTTGGATTTTTATAATGTTTTCGAGATTAGGAGACCAGGAGACTCGTAGCACAGGTTTCACCTAGTATGGGCTCCTGTCTCCCGTCTGTAAACTGTTTCTTATAAATTGTATCAATTTTACTAAATATGGGAGAAAATAAATACATATTATTATTATTATTTTGAAAGCCAATCTCTAAGAGGGCAGAAAAATGGATTACTGTATGATTTTTTATCATGTTTTAAGTTAGAGATAGGAAACTTTGTGTTTAGCATTTTGAATAGAAATAAAAGAAAAAGTTTTTCTGGTAATTTAACTTCATAGTTCAAGCGGTCTTAATTACCATGCTGGGCTTGAAACTTTCTGAATTATGTTAGTTTCATATCCACCCTCAACGTTTGTGACCATGTAGGGGACTACATGCTCACAAACGTGGTCAAACATGGTCTTGTGGAAACGACCAAAATGGAACCGTGCTCTAGCTTTTGACTTTTCATAAGTGCTCATTCAAACTTATGTGAAATAATATAATCTGAATCTGATTTTACCCAAACTGAGACCAAGGAACATCACAATATCATAAAGTTTAGATAAACGTATATAGAACGTATAACGATGAAAGAGATATATAATGGGTGTATATCAATGTGATTTATCGATAGATGGAGATCGTAGTTTCGACTGTCTACGATATAGCTTCGTGAAATCGTGCCAGCACTTCAGACCGTAATATGCAATATTGACTATACAAATATCCATTTGGTGATGCTTTTGTCTTGCGTTATGGTCGGCGTTTCAGAATAAATTCGCAGGCTTTTTGACAAGTGAGCGGAACCCGGAGGTAAACTTGAGTCCAATGAGAAGCCAGGTGGTAGCCAACCAGTCAGTCTATTCCGTTGGAATATTACCGTGAAATCTAATCTTGGGTGAAATGAGCATGAAGTGAACTCGGACTGTCTTTGCACACTGAAGCTAATATCTATTGATAGGACACTTTGCCTAAGTTGTAACGGAGATGTTTACAGAATAGCACTGCAGTGCTGTAATAGGTCTTTAAACACGTTTGTCACTTGATCTACATTTTCATTAAATTTTACATTACAGAAATAGATACCCAAGCTTTTAAGAGAACTAATTAAAACATATATAAAACATTGAAAAAATAAAAAAAAAACTGATCCTATAAGTACAAATAAAGTACCTGTGCATTACAATAAGTTGTAGATGTATATCTGTTGGATTTGTAAAGCCCGGTGCTTACAGTACAGGTTAGATAGCATTGATGGCAACGCTCGGTACTAGAGCGGCAGCACGACGCGTAGGCGGCGCGCCCCGCCGGCCCCAGTGGGTACACACGCGAGAGTTTTTTAAACCCTACTCATTATGTTTTTAATTAACATCTGCGGGTACTGGTATTGGATCTCCTTGTTGTCACGATTCCTTTAAATCATTTATTTTTCTCACGTCATAGTCCCAATTAATCAAATATTGACATCTAATTATTTCCGACGTTTACCCACTTATGCATTTATGCTCTTCGATCTATATTAAAATTATTTAACACTAGCTTTTACCCGCGAATTCGTCCATGTAGAAGTTAAAATTTATTTCATTAGGTTTTTTTGATTGATTTTTTTATTATAATTAACAGTTCTTGTCCGCGACTTCGTGCGCGTAGAACTTGATCATTATTTTGCTACGGCGTTATTTTAAAACTGTGATATCTCCCAAGATATTTATCGAAATCAAATGTTGTCAAAAGCAATTATGTACAAAATTAAATACTTAAAATAAATATTGTACTTATTTGGATAAGGATATATTATTTACAAAAACGCCTTAGCAAATAATGCATTATTTTAGGACAAAGGCCAATGCAAAATATTGGCATGATTTACTTTTTGCCAGAATTGAAACCTAAGTTATATGTTAAGAGCCAATACCAGGAATCAATAGCAAATAGAACCAGGCTTTTAAACCTTAACTGAACGAAGATACGTATAGAAGCATTGTTAACAAAAATATTATTTTTGTTAGGCGTTGCCTATTTTCGTTATATTATAATGAAATGGAAATATAATACGTAATATTTTGAGGTTTCCATTGATAAAATACATTAAATTGATTATACTCCTTTCCTGTTACTCATAGCGTGACGTTATATAGCCTATAATCTTCCTCGATAAATGGGCTATCCTACACTGAAATAAAAAAAAAATATTCAAATTAGACCGGTAATTCAAAGTAGGCGGGTGATTCTTTGAAACCGAGAGAATGTGTCATTCATCTGGCCTAGTTTTCGTATTATCTATTTTGTGTCGTAAGCCACAGGGTGCAAATGAGTGCCTTTGATACATTTAGTGATCGGAGAAAACTAATATGCAAATAAAAATATCAAACTGTAAAGAAAATCGTTTGTCATGGTATGGTCATGTGAAGAGCAGGGATGAAACGCATGTTACTAAAAGAGTTATGAGTTTACATGTGGATAGATGGAGAGGGAGAGGGAGACCAAAGGAAAGATGGATGGATTGTGTGAAGAGTGATATGAAAGAAAAGGAAGTTATTGATAGTATGACGAGTGACAGGGCAGAATGGAAGAAAAAATCATGTTGCGCCGACCCCAAATAACACGGGACAAGGGCAGGAAGATGATGATGATGATGAAACTGTTAAGAAAAAAATTGGGCAAATGAATGAGACATTCTCTCGGTTTCAAAGAATCACCCAGGCGTCATCAATAGCAGACCTAATCGTATTCGCAACAAGAGTATTTTTTGGGTGGGAAAATCATCTAGTGACATCTTCCGCTCTTGGGCGGGGCGGGAGATAGTGTCAGACTTTTACTGACTGAAAACCCATTCCTGTTCCTTCTTTACCATTTTTCCAGTGCCCCGGGGATCTCTTTCGCATTACCCATGTACCCAGTAGGCTTCGACCCTACTGGGCCCCTACGGAAGCTGACATCTCCTTGAGGCGCGCAAGGAACACTACGCGTCGTCACTACGACTTGGGCTCGGTCCGGACGGTTACCGGACGATCGGACAGCGAGCTACCCCTTGTTCGCCGTCCGCAAGCCCACGCCTAAGGTGGCTGGAAATCGGGATCGGAATCCCGGCGGCTGGGGCGCAAAGGCCATTGCCTCGCACGTGCACGTGCGGCCTCCTCCTTTGCTAGCATTACTGCTTCGCAGAAGAAGGCGACCGCCTGCCACTCCTCCTCGCTCCGGACCATCGCCTGTACCAAGGCGCGGCGCGAGAGATCACTGCCGCCGATCGCCCCCACGAGGACAGAGTGGTACTCTACCCAAGCGGGGCACACCTCTACCGTATGCTCCACCATGTCCTTCAATGTGGTCCACACAATGCCAGCATTGTGTGGACCACCCGGAGGACCGGGCGTTCCTTTCGCACGAATCCGGTGTAGGAACCTCCCGAAATTACCATGTCCGGTGAGGACCTGCATCATGCGGAAGGAAAGGACGCCGTGAGGTCCCTCCAGCCACTCCTAAAAGAAGGAACTTACCGCCATAATTATGGCGTGTCCAGCTCTGGGTTGCGCGACACTCGCCATTCCACCATGAGATCCCGCCGGAACTCTGTCCGCCATGCCGCGACTTAGCGCGGTAGCGGACTTTCGCCCCGGCGTTGCATCTCCATGCACAGAACGTGCATGCGTGCAAGGACTGTTGCCTCCAAATCTCACGATGGTAGGCCAGTAAGGAGGCTCGCCGCTTCGTGAGAAATCGTGCGGTATCCCCGTATAATCCGGATGGCCATGACCCTCTGGCTTGCGTTCAGCTTGGCCGCCGGTCGCTTTCGTAGCGACGGTGCCCATACTGGCGCCCCATAAAGGGCCATGGACATACCGATTCCTGCATAGAGCCTCTGGCAGGAGGCGTCTTGACTCCTTAGGTTGGGCAGGAGTCGCTTGAGGGCAGCCCCAGTCCGATCCTGTATGGGAGCCAGACGTTGGTAATGCTCGACGAGTCACGACATCGTCGACTCGATGCCGATGTGAACTCCTAAGAGGTCTTATGGGTGGCGAGAGACAAATACGCGAGCAACGCGAGCCCGCATACGCAACCGATAAATTCAGTACAGGCACGCGCTGTGACGTAAATACCTATTCGCTTTTAAAGATTTGACAAGTCACGCAATTTATCAATTGAGTAACCAATATCAAGTAGATAGAATTCTAGCCTTTTGATTTGATCCTGATTTCTGGCATCGACCTAAAAGTGTCGCATTTTGTTCTCTGTAATTTGATTGATTCTCACAGAGTGAATACGAGCGTGTGAATAACACAGACAATTATAGAATAAATTGGCGCATAAGTTGTATGTATTATACGAGTAAGCGTAGCCAGTCGTTAGGTACGCTGTAGATCTACGTACTTTGGCTTAGCAAGTCACTCCGCTATAGATAAGTCTACGGACTACAGCGTAGCAAGTCGCTTCGCTGTACATAGGTTTACGGACAACAGCGGAAGCGTAGTAAATCGCTACACTAAAGATAAGTCCATGGACTACGGCATAGCAAGTGCTACGCTGTTGTGGACTACACAACAGCGTAGCGAGACACTTCACTTCTAGTAGATAGCTCTTCGGACTGCAGCGTAGCAATTCGCTAAGCTGACGATATAGTCTCAGGATTCGGATTAGAAAGGATCTTCACCCATCTGTTTATTGGATGAAAAGTATTTTATATCAAATATACATTAAATAATATATCGGGTGGGTTGGCATAAAAATTCTCGGTCAAACTATTAATATTATTAATAAAAATAATAAAAATGACATTTTATTAAACAGTGTACTCATGAATTTTACAAATAAATTTAATACTATCCGAAAGTATAACACCTAAAGAGACCGAGAAGAATATACAAACTTTGAGTTGTCAATTGGTTCCCTGGTATAGCTTATATTGATTTGATTCGTCTGCACTCGTAGCATACAGACGTGCTCAGTAGCAATATTTAATTTCATAAAATAATATTAGTGACCGTCTTTTTGCAGTAATTTTTGCCTAGTGTGTAATTTAGTAAATAAAATGGAAACCTAGAATAAGTGAACTAGTTTTATTTAAAATGAACAACAGCCCCTTCTCAAGAGATCGAGTAAATCTCTCCGCATCTCCAGCGAAGACGATGACGCAAAATCCAGCCCAATCTGATCTCTCAATCGAAGCTGTTTCAACACCCGAGATACAAAGATGGATGTCAACCATTGAGCAGCATCTAAACGAGGTTTGTTCTATTGCCTCGGATGGCAAGCTCAACTCGGAGCAGAAATTGAAAATTTCAACCTTGTGCCGTAAAACAGGATCTGGCACCTCACAGATGGCAGTCCTATATCAATCGCTAAAGCAGAAAGCAGTCTAAGCGCGCATCCTCAATGAAGACCTAATGGAAAAATGCAACTTGATAGACCATATCTTGGACCTCACAAAGACGATTAAGGACTCTGGCACTGTTTCGTTTGCCGACATGGTGAAGAAGAGGTCAAATGATTTTGTTCGACCAACCAATTTAAACTCCGTTGCCATATATCCCAACAACAAATTAAAGTCCAGTAAAGAAACAAAAGTCCTTGTACAAAAGATGATACGACCAGATCAAGTCAAGCTGCATATACGTGGTGTCCGTAAGACTAAAAACGGAGGCGTTATAATCAGTTCAGAGACAAAGGATGACGCGGATAAAATCAAGTACGCAGTCCAGCAATCTGATGCCGACGAACCCAGCAAGCGCAAACCCCGGATCGTGGTTGTAGGAGTGCCGTCCACTTTGGCTGAAACTGAAGTCTTCAGATGCATTTACGAACAAAATGTAGCCGAAAATTTTCCAGCGATTCCCATGGAGTCGTTTTTGACCATGGTTAAATTAATTCATAAATCGGGAAAAAAACGATTCGCAGACTTGTAACTACGTAGTTGAAGTTCCAGCCAATATACGAAGAGCTCTAATTTCCCAGTCAAGGATTTTCATAAATTGGACTTCCTGCCCAGTCAGGGACTTCACCCTGGTTACGAAATGCTACAAATGCCAGCAGTATGGACATGCAGCAAAAACCTGCAGAGAGATCAATTCAACGTGTGCGTCTTCTTATAGGTCGCTCCTGAACTAGTTGCCCATACGCCAGCGCAGAGAGCAAAGAGCGCTTACTACCTTGTTCTCATTTTTAGTTTCTCCCAATTCTCCTAGTTATCTACCCTCTCACTTCTAATACATTTGCGCCAATCACAACAAAAATCTACGGTCATCACATAACCGTCTACTTCATTGTCCCACTCACCGTACTGACTTCATTCACTATTCTTTTCATGTTCCTTTATATAGGTGGTTATTTTTTATATAGGTGGTATTTTATACCACCTGTTGTCTCTGCATCATCCAAAGGTTGACTGGTAGAAAATGTACTAAGGCATTAAGTCCGCCTTTGTACTTTTGTGTGCATAAAGAATAAATAAATAAATAAATGAACGTGTGGCCACTGCGGTGAGACAGGACACTCGATGTCCGAGTGTTCATATTTTAGGGCCACCAATGTTTTTGTTCTACATAAATGATTTTCCAGACATTATAAATCATAAATGTGTACTATTTGCCGATGATACTACAATTATAATCAAGGGACACAATAAAAGTACGTACGAAAACGAAATTAACATAGCTCTCCAAAGAACTATAGAGTGGTTAGAAGTTAATAATTTGAAAGTTAATATTAATAAAACAAAATTTATTCAATTTCATACCTATAGATCAAAACCGCTAGATCTAAATATATCCTATAAAAGGGTCGCCCTGACAGAAACTGATTCAGTTAAATTTCTTGGAATAACTCTTGATAAATTTTGCTCATGGAAAAATCATATTAATGACGTTTGCGCCAAAATAAATAGTTTTTTATACCCCTTGAGGCGTATTAGCTACGAGGTATCTAGAACTGCCGCAATAACGGCTTTCCATGGCTATGTAACCTCCATTCTAAGATATGGTATTATCCTGTGGGGTCGTTGTGTGGAGATTGATCAAGCATTTGTAATGCAGAAAAAATGTGTGAGAGCTATATTTGGGTTAAAGCAAATAGAGTCATGTCGTCCAATTGTTAGAAAACATAAAATATTAACACTGCCATGTATTTATATATTAGAATCTTATATATTTGTTTTCAAACACAAGAGACTTTTCGAGCAAGCGACAAGTTACTATGCTCCACGATCTATGTACACTAATAAGTTATTTCAACCGAGGACAAATCTCACATTTACAGGTAACAATAGTTATATTATGTGTATAAAAATGTATAATAAATTACCAAATTCTATAAAAACGTTACCTTTTTCTAGATTTAAAAGTAGCTTGACGAGGTTTTTAATTGAAAAGTGTTTCTATAGTGTACATGAATTTTTAGGTTACAAATTGTAAGTTTTGACATGATTATTATAATTGACATAGATATTATTGACATGTTTGTTATTGACATGATTATTTTTGACAGGATTATTATTGACATGTTTACTATTGACATTTTTATTATTTTTATTAGTTTTCGTTTTTATATTGACATTTCTTAATTCAACAATACAATTTTAATGGAACGGAAATCTATATAACGAGTGCATGATTTTAATCAATAATTAATTTAATTTCAACTGCTATGCTTTATATTTGCACGCCGAAATTAAAGGCAGAATAAGAGATCTATTTCATTTATGTTGTCAACCTTCTGTACCTTATTTACGCAAATAAACGATTTATTATTATTATTTATTATTATTATTCAAAGAAAGCGGATTCACCGAAATGTGCAACTTGCTCTCGCTTCAAAAAGCCCTCCAACCATAAAACGGGAGACGCTGAGTGTCCTGCTAGAAAAATAGCGAAATATAGATATATTAACTCTATAGATTATGAGGGTGCCTAGAGCGTCATACTCAAGGCCAGACTTCCGTGTAACGCTTACTGCTGACTCAAAATTCCAGTATGCTGTTTTTATTTATTTAAACATATTTGTCTAATGTAAACATAACTTTTTAGTATTAAAGCAACCTCGACTTTAACCCAATTACCAATTCTGCTGACGCAAAATCATGTCTGCATGTGTAACTATAGAATAAAGTGCAAGAAACAGTTTTAAAATACGAAATACCATAATTGTGACTTTTAGTGTTTAAGTAAACTAGGTATATAGCATATTTTTTAATTATATTTTTCCCTATTTAGAGACTGAATGTTAAATATTGTTATGAATTTTATTGTCCTACAAAACCATACCATGCTTCTACCGCCTGTGATACAGGTTTATCCTAGTACAGGCATTTAACATAGCCATACCTTTGTAATTATTCCTAAGATTTTATGTAACTATTTTACCAAATTACCTTTGAATAAATATATTATACTAGCTTCTGCCAGCGGCTTCGCCCGCGTGATAATAGATTTCTTATTACAAACTTTGGATCTCTGTTTCATCCTCTTACGGGGTGAATTTTGGGAAACCCTCTCTTAGTGCTCGCCTTCGTCATAAAAGGAAGCTTTCTGCAAAATTTCACGCTCCTAGTCCTAGCAGTTTCGGCTGTGCGTTGATATGTCAGTCAGTCAGTTTCTCCTTATATATATATATAGATTATATTATTATAGCTACTGGGTTGGCAGGTATAAACAGGTATGTCAATACTAGTTATTTACACCAATTTGAATAAAAATATAGTAAATGCAATATCAAAATAAGCGTTGAAAATGTGTTACGGCGCTTTTGTATTTAAATTAGTTTTCAGATATCAGTGATGGCGCTAGTTGTTAAGAATGACGCTAGTGGTTTAGAGTGACGTGTGTCACGTGACTGGCCACGACACTCTGACGCAATACTGAGTGCTAGTGGGATGTGACGGAAGCGCAGTATTGTCGGAGCCTCGGTTGAATGCACATGTCACTAGAGTGTCTTAATTGTGTTGCCTATTTTTTAGTAATAATATTATTGTGTAGTGTTTATTTTGTGAGAACTAAAAGTAAGATTATAGTGAAGTATTACCATTAAGTGATTCGATTTGTAACGAGTGTCTATGCCCTTTGCCCTACAAACCACGCCTTATTACGAATCGCATTTCGAAGTTTAATATCCGATTAACATAACTGATGGGGCTCGAAAGCCTTTATCAGAAGTGGGATATGAAAGACATAGATCTGAAAGAAGTGAAGATGACAATAAAACGTCTCCAAAAAAACGTCAAACTTAGATGGGTCTATAAGATCGTACAAGTATAGCCATAAAAGTCCGCGTGTAGTTTCAGATCGAAAAAACGTTGGCGCTGAACACATGAGGACGTCTCAGGCATTGCCGGTCAAGTATTTCTGCTGTGGAGAAATTCAACGTGGTTACGCAGAACGTGTTGCGGTGGGACAGGCCACATCGTGTGGTGGAGGCATAGAGGGTGCGTCCATTCTCCATCGGATGCGGGTCGGGTGTTCGTGTTCTATTTTTGTTCTGGCGCTGACTGTGCTCTCTGATTCCCTATGGACTCTGTTGTCGCTTTTTTATTTCTGACGTGAACACAGTGTTTTTGCAAGAAAGGGTTGGTTATGTGGTTGAAATTGTTAGTAGCTTGGTTGAAAATTTGGGTCATACACAAAAAGTGAACGTTACAAAATATTTAATAAAACTCCACGATTTTTTATGAAACGTTATATTTATTTAAAGTTAGATATTAATATTCTTACAAAAATATCACTAGAAATCAGTCTTGGATATTTTAGGAATAAATCACGTTTTTAGTTTTTTTATGTCTACAGAAGAGATTGTGTTGTCTACTGAAGAGAACAAAAATTGGCCTTATATAATCATATCAATAAGATCAAGAATAGTAAAAATGGAAAAAAACTTAAAATGGAGTTCTCCTCAACTCCTAAAAAAATCGTAATCAAAAATATTTACCAATCAGTTACAAAAAATAATCAAAATTTGTCCACAGAACAGACATTATGCTTCTGTGGGCATATAAAGGAACAGAATATTAAAAAAATATTATCCTCGTCAGAGTCGTCCCACATGAAATTCGTTGGCCGTTTTTTCTGTGGTGAATCTTCAGAGGCTTCGGAATCGTCTGAATAGATTCTTTTATTCTGAAATTTCTGAGGTTTCTGAGGCCTTTGGTTAAATATTTCGATAGAAAGATCTGGTGTCAGTCTATCTGAGAGTCCTGGTGAATTTGGCTCAGTCGGAGCCTCAGGAGTAGCTGGAGATACAGGAGAATCACGGACAGGTAAATACTCAGATGAGGAGTCTGGTGATCCTGATCTTTCAGGGCAATCAGGTGACAAATTGTATAAGGATGTATCAGGAGTGGCTATAGTTCTAGATGTGCCGATCGAATCCCTTATGTGGTTTATTTGGATTCGACCTATTTCGTAATGTGGACATATCTGGTGAGGGGCACACATCAAGCAACTTAAACGTCTCGCGTGGATAAGTCCTGGGTCTTTGACACTCCATGTTAACTGGTGAATTCCAAATGTACCTTTGAAAGGCCGTGTAATACTATTGTCTATTAGTTGTTGAATTTCAGGAACTAGTGATTCATTGATCCTATAAACTTCAATTCCCTTACAATTATTCCCCAAGCATAACATCATTTCATCCAAACTAGCCACATCATGGCCTCTTGCAACGTGGTTATCGCAAGTTCGTTTGATGCAAACACCCACTCCATCAGGTGCACCTTTGCCATGTCCCCGTTCGCTATAGTACCAAGTGATAGAATCCGCGCGAAACTCTTTGCTTAAGTATGATGCTATCAAGTGAAACATAGATTTGTTCCGATACTGTGTAGAAGGCCCGTCGCTCAAAATGTGCAAGTTTTTCAGATCTAGAGACAACTCTTTAACTCTATTTACCAATGCCTGTAAATGAACACAGATGAGAACTGGATCATGCCTAACATTTTCTAAGACGGTGCAGAAGGATGTACTTTCTGAATAATTGTGTGGAGGTTCTAATTGGGTAGAGTAGTAGACGGAAGTATGTAAGGATAATTGTATCTTTGAACCTCCAAAGTGAGCAGATTGTATTTCTTGACCGTATTTGCACTGATAATTTTCGGAAAAATCTATATGTGGAAGTCCGTCTTTTGGCGTTAATTTTGATTTTATATTTTGAATGGTCTTGAATTGATGCACCACATAAGCAACATGTTTCATAAAAGTCGGTAAATTAGAGATTAATATGTCTACAAGAGCCTTCTTCGTGGTTTGTACTTTTTCTTTAATAGTTTTCTTGCACTGTTTTGCTTCTCCCTTTATAACAACAGTTACAGTTTTTGTTACCCATCTCTCGTAAGATATAGTATCGTTATCAACAAAGTCATTACACTGAATAGTTTTGTCTTTGCAATCAGGGCAATCAAAGTCAAGTCAAGTCAATTTTTTTTTTATATCACATAGGCCGACATGGGCACTTATAAAACGTCAGAAGCTAGTGCACGGTTCCAAATTGGTCGTTTCCTATGGAGAAGAACCGGCAAGAAACTCCATGGTTACTCTTTTAAAAAAATTATTGTTTACAATACTTTCATATTACAGTATTAATAGACATTATGTAAGAACAGTGTAGACCAGTCGATATTGTTGCACAATAAAAATGATCATATTAAAAAAAAAAGGGAGTCGTAATAGGAAGTAACCTAAGAATTCGCGAAGTCCACGGTGTTCTCACATTCACATTAAAAAAAAGAAGCTATATAAAAAAAAAACAAGAACAATAAGTAATTACAATTATCAATAAATGACATGTTAACAAAAAGAAAATTACTAACGAATTTATGGTGGTTGGCGTCTAATAATATAAAAAATATTGCAAAAGCAATGTGTAGGAAGAAAAGAAAAAAGAAAATGTATATATTACAACAAATGTGGAGCAGTTAATAGATAGATGTACACAATATTATGAGTTACCAGGGGGTGACATGTGCAGAAGCAGTCATTGCCAAACAAGCGTGTCTTCGACATAGTCTTTAACCTTGTAATATGCTTATTTAGTTAGGATACGCTTAGTATGGGTTTTGAACTTGCCCTCGCTAAGTTCAATCACCGCCTTTGGTAGCTTGTTATAAAAGCGTATGCTGTTTACTAAAAATGATTTGCTGGTCTTAGCTAATCTCCATTTGGGTAATACAATTTCGTGTTTACTGCGCGTATTTATGTTATGAAAATCGCTTCTAATTTTGAAAAGTCCTAGGTTTTTACGAACGTACAAAATACTTTCCAAGATATAAAGAGAAGGCAGAGTAAGTATATCGATTTCTTTGAATTTATTTCTGAGGGACAATTTCGTTCCAAGCAGATTACTGCCAGGGCATTATTGCAACACAAATATTTCATCAAAGAAGTAGCAGATACATACGGAATTATTTTTGAATGATATAGTGCTCGAATAATATAATCATTATTTGTGTGTATAGCACACAGACAAGTGTTCCTAGCATCGACTTTAGGGAATAAAACCCAAAATGGTCGATTTCTTCGGAATGTTTCATAGGAAATAGTTATACCAATCTTATTCACAAATGCCTTATGCAAATTCAAAAGTGAGTCATTTAAAAAGCAAATTTGTTTTTTATCTTTCTTCTTGTGATTGTGTCTTTTTTTCCAGATGTCAATCTGCTATGTTCATCTTGCAATAAAAAGTCATGGATTACTTTTCTTATCTCTTGAGTCTTCGTCGTTTTTATTGTTCTTGTAGCACATTCTTTTTTCTTTTCAAGTTTACTACTTGCTCTTGTACATCTCATTCTATATTTGGCCATTTTAGACTCTAATTCAAGAACTCTTCTCTTTAAATAATTATTTTCTGCAACAAGTCTTCGTCTATTCCTTGTAGCCACCACTCTACCAGCATGTATACGCGAAAACGAAGGACTTCATGGAGGTGTGTTCTCTTGCACAAAATTATGTTCCCTTTTCTTAATTTTTTCCTTATCGCGTTTCTTTTTTGCCTTTTCTCTCCATATTTTTCTTATCTGCCTTTGTTCTCTTGGCGTGTAGTCCTTAACTGTCTTAATTTGACCAAGTTCTTTTTATCTTTTGTATCGCTCCCTATCCTTTCTTCTTCTTTCTTCGAGAGCTGCCTCGTCCATTTTTGCCCGAGCACGACGTATACTAAGCTTTTTCTGCTCGCGCCTACGTTTCTTTTTTTCTTCTTTGGATATCTGCCCTGATCGACTCGTTCGTGGCATAGTAACTGAAACAAAAACCCCAACCTTCATGCGCTGCAAGCGACACAATGCAAAAAAATGGCAAGCAGCATGTCAAGTCCCTTTCCAAAAGATAAAAAAACCTAAGGGAAAGGTAAAAGTCAGCAAAATGAATGATTAAATAATTAATTACAGGTTCATTATTTAACTTCAAAACCGGTTAATATGTTACAAATTATAAATCGGTTGCAAAGTGAGTAAGTAATGTGTCTGTTTTTTTCCAAATGCGGTGAATTTTCATTACTTATTCACTTCTGCTGACATAGCTCCCTTCTATAGACACTAAGTCCACAGTAAAGATGTCTACACGAGAGACACAATTTCATAAATCCAAGATGGCATGTTACATTATGAGGTTAGAATTTAAGCAATGTGATATTGCACACCGCGCCCATACGCACATACTATCTTGATATTTTTATTTATGTATAAAGGCTACTTACTCAGGTATCCTTTGCACAGGAAAGAAGCACTGATCTTGACAGAAAACTTGTGTAATTAAATAAAATTGAGATTTTTCACTTCACACGCACTTTACGTAAAATCACAACCGAGCATATGACAGTGAATACAGTGCTGCCAACACAAAAAACAAAATTATAACGATGTGTTCATCGTTTGCAAATTTTGCCTTATTTTATGCGTCTACAGAAGTAGACCTAAAATCTGCGAACAACATGTTTATACGTTTTATTTCAAAATTTAGAATCAGATATTTTTTAATAGGTCATGTTTTGTATATTTGATGATATAACTGATGTAATGAAACGAAATAAAAGTATCTAAATTATGTGTATATATTTTTACCCATCACTTAAAATCAACTACTTGGCATCCGAACAGTCTACAGAAGGAGATATTTTCAGATTCAAAAGGGAAAAAATTAAGTAAATTTCAGAACTGCGCGAACTTTTTTATGAAACATGATAAGTTTTCGTGACGAAATAACTATAAAATGCATTTAATATCGATATAATATTTTAATACCGGTTTTAAGCTGCATGAACATTTTTTTTTCGTTTTTTTTGTTTGACCCATTTGTGACCCACGAATGGCCCTCAAGCGGAAAGGTAAAAATTACAAGTCCGTGATAAGACCTGTCATAATGTATGGATCAGAATGTTGGGCTGTGATAAAGATGGATGAAAAAAGATTGCATGTAGCGGAGATGAGAATGTTGAGATGGATGTATGGTGTGACGAACACCACATGTGTCATGAGCACTGGTTTATATAAATTAAAAAAAAAGACGAGAAAGGATAAAGTGAGAAATTAGTATATTAGAGGAAGTTTGAAAGTGGCGCCAGTGACTGAAAACTTGAAAGGAAATCGTTTCTCTTGGTATGGTCATGTGAAGAGGAGGGATGAAACGCATGTTTTTAAAAGAGTTCTTAGTATATATGTAATTGAATGGAGAGGGAGAGGGAAATCAAAGAAAATAATTATGGCTTGATTGTGTGAGGAGTGATATGAAAGAAAAGGGAGTTAGTGATAGTGTGACGAGTGACAGGACAGAATGAAAGAAAAAAATGTGTTGCTCCGACCCCAAATAATATGGGATAAGGGCAGGAAGAAGAAGAAGAGATTTATTCATGGTGATTATTTTATGAGAACTAAAAGTAAGATTAAGTGATTTGATTTGTAACGTGTGTCTATACCCTACACCACGCGTTATTATGAATCGCATTTTGAGGTTACAGATCAGATTAACATAACTGATGGGGCTCGCAAGCCTTTATGTGTATTGCTCTTGGGAGGGTACTCGCCTGGTGTTCGCTTGGTTGCAAAAAACTATATTATTATATTTGGTCGGTGTCACGACTGGTTGCGCTACTACTCTGATGTGCTCGTGAGGTATAGGTGTTAGTTAACATATACAATACGTGCCACATCGTGGGCGCGACGCCGGGCGGCGAAGCGGGCGCGAGCGCGAGCTGCAGCGGCGCGCCTTGCGCCTGCACCCACACGTCCAGCACGATGGGCGCCACGTCCTGCACCTGCCAACAAGCGCTGATATTACTGCAGGCTCAGCGCTCAACTGAGACGGCGCTCGCGTGACCTATAGTGAACTAGGACAACTGACTTGATCTAGGAAAAAATTAGTTAGTCCCAAAATCGGAATTAACGGTAACATATTATGTAACTGTTAAATCCATCTTACATTTTTTTTTTTCACATTTTATGGTGAAAATCATAGAAGTCTGGCAAGTGAGTTCGGAATAAATAGTAATGTAAATAGACGAGATCATAAGTAATTAATACTACTTGCTTTTCATCAACAACCCACTCTGTCCCACAACTGGGCTAAGCTTATCTTTCCAATCGATGCTATATTTATTTTATGATACGAAATTATTTTATTTATGAAATGACGAATATTATTCAGTTCACGTTGTGACGAACTAAACGGGAACACTCAGTAGTAAGTCATGGGTTTTTAGGCGTTTTACAAGTAAAACTATAAGGATCAAGTAGCAATTATACTTTATATTGAAAATACGATGTGCACAACAAGAAGTTCTAGTTACAATAAAAAATTCTGACAAAGACTGTTGCCACCTGTAGCATGGTGTTCTCATAGTTAAATTTTCTGATTAAAACCTATTTATTCCAACAGTAAGTATATAGAATACTTGACAGTTCCGCCGGTACTGAGACGCTCACAATAATGTGTGTGTGTGTGTGTGCCCACACTGTTGTGAGATGTGTGCTGCACACTTGCAAGCTTTTTAGTTATGATTTATCTAAAGGAACAGAAGAAACAATAGCTTTGGTTTTTTTTTCCAAAAAATAGTATAGCTCGATATTTTTTGAACGCCACCGCGTGCCGTGCCGAACTGAGAGATACCAACAAATAAATCTGACAGATATAACAATTTCACTGTAAATAAGTAAAATCAACAAGTGCGTTCAATAAGTTGGAGCTTCAAGAATCTGGGGGCTTATCTCGGCGTGTTGGTGATGCAATCAGTACGCGGACAATTCTCTTTAGCTTGGCTTCGTTCGGTTGAGTGACGGGTTAGTAGCGCAGCGTCCCACTTGTGTCACTGGCAGTTCTCTTGTCACGGACAGCCGCTCGCTGATGCGTGGTGTTTTTTCATCGACTTAAGTGTTCAACACCATTACAGCATTTTTTTTTTTAGGTGGAAAGTCATCTAACGACATCTCCCGTCCATGGGCGGAGCGAGAGCGCGTGTCGGACTTTTACTGACTAAAGCCCACCCGTTTATTCCTTCTTTGCCTTGCATTTCAGGGCCCCGGGGATTCATTTTCACCCCATACGATTTGCTAACATCTCCTTGAGGCGCGCGTGGCATACTATGCGCCGTCGATGACGGGGCTCGGTCCGGACGGTTACCGGACGACCAAACGGCGTGCTACCCATTACTCGTCCGCAAGCCTGCGCCTACGGTGACCAGTACACCTCTAGTCGATGTCCTCCTCTTAGTCTAAAAGTTCGTGAAAACTCACTGATCAAACTTTGACATGTTTTATCTTATCACGCTTAGAAGTAAGATAATCCCTTTATTTTAAGTGCT
Source organism: Mythimna pallens (assembly GCA_961205895.1). NCBI lineage: Eukaryota > Metazoa > Arthropoda > Insecta > Lepidoptera > Noctuidae > Mythimna > Mythimna pallens. Next base: position 195,225 of record OY540836.1, read on the forward strand.
TTTGCCCACGGCTTCGTCACTCAGGAATAAAGCAGCTTTCTATCGGTATAAAAAATTACCTACTACAAATAAAAAAAAAAACTTTACCTATTTTTTAATATTACAAGTGTTAATTTTAATGACATTCAAAATGAGAGGCTGGGAGAATTACCTCACTCGAAACTGTAACACTGCGCAGCTTGAAGGCGTGCATAGGGGTATCGCAATCGGAAAAGAAATAAATGTTGACATGCGTCCTAACGATCACGTCATGTTCCCCCATCGTGTCGTCTCGTGTCGTGCCTGATGCCCGACGTGATAAGCGAAAACGACGTTTTAGGCTGACCGCAAACCTATTGTTTTCTTAGCGGGGCAGATGTTCGGCCCGCCAAAATTGGGGCGGTAAGTCCACCCTTTGAAGATCAGTTAGAGAGGCGCCAAGGACGACATCCTTACTTTCCACCTGACACGGTCACGGTTGTTTCAGAATGTTGGGTACTGTTTTGGATTCGGCGGGAAGAAACGCTGGAGCATACGGTCCAAATTGAGAAAGAATGGGAAGAAGTTAGGGAAAGGACATCCTTACGCCCCAGAAGGCGCATCAGGTGTCGGGAGTCACAGGGCGATTCCCGGCCATCGTAAACGCGGGCTTGTAGACGGCGAGCAATGGATAGCTTGCTATTCGATAAGGACGAGGCTTGAGTCAACAGCGCTTTGTGTTCCACATACGCCTCAAAGAGATGTTAGCACAAAAAGTGGGGCGTTGGAATTATTTGAAAGAGTTACCGTAAGCCTGGAATGCCTTTTGCATTGTGTGCGTCCACAGGGAGTTTTAATCAGTAAAAATCTGACACTCCGTCTTGCTCCATCTAGACTGGGAAAAGTTATTTGATGTATTATAATAAGTCGGGGATTATGACAATTTAGCAATAATAAGACACTCAATTGATTCCTTCCCCTCGGATCGCGGTGTCGTATAAACGTATGCCTCGTACTATTTTTTTCAAAAATCGAATAAAATAGTAATTATAAGTGCGCAAAATAATATCAAACTCGGGCGAAGTACCAGGCGTGCATAGTTCGTTAATAATCACGTACTTAAATTGCGGTCTACGCGAGACGAGTGCCGTCGCAGACGTGAAAGAGACGAGTGATACGTACAGCCCGCCTCCTGCAGTGTGTCATCGACAGCGCTGCGTGTGCACACGCGCAATCAAAAAACGAATGTGTGAAGTTTAGATAACTCATTGTGCTCCACATGAATGAAGGTAATGCAAAACCACCAATGTGACACTGTTTGTTGTTTACGATTACATTTCCGTGAAACTTTTGAGAAGATTTACTTCGAATTACTGGTGACTGGGTTTTAGAACATTGAATAATAAACCATATTAGAGAAGCACTTATTTACGATGTGTAAAATGATCCGGACCCCTGAGAATTAATCGGAACCGATTTTAAAAACAATTGGAATAACTGAGACCCCTATGCTATGAAACTACAAGTAGGGGAATAAAACGTTACCGAAGTATGTCAGGAAGTAATAATCCTTCATTCAAAGACGAGTTTATAAGCTTTGAGGATGATATTAAACAAATGTTTATCAAGCTTCAAACGGATACGATTAATGAAATTAAAAATCGATTCTCTTCTCTTAAGATGGCTACCGAAGTGCGACTCACAAAAATAGAAGATTCCCTTGCGCAAATTCAAAAGTTTAACCAGGAAATAGATAAGACAACAGCTTAAAAGTGAGTGTTTAGAAAAGGAATGTAAAGAAAATTTAGCACTTATTATGTCATTAGATGAAAAAATAGAGGAAATGCAACGGATTTCGAAAATTAATTTTCTTCAATTAAGAAACTAACCAAAATCTCAAAATGAAGTAAAAGATGACGTACAAAAATACCTAAGTACCCAGCTCAAAATAATCAATGCCAATGTCTCAATATCCTGCATAAAAGATGCCTTTCGTCTCTCAAGCAAGAAAGATAGCCACCCGACGATACTAATTGAGTTTTGCAACAACACCACTAAGAATAACGTGTTAGAAGCGGTAAAATCCTATAACCAGTCAAATAAAATAAAACTGAACAGTGGCAACTTGGGAGCAGAAGGAATAACACCAATTTATATCACGGAACACCTTACCTCGAATGGAAGAAAACTTCATTATATTTCTAGAACCAGTTTACAAAATAATCAGCTGAAATACGTGTGGACCTCAAATGGAAAGGTACTGGTTAAAAGAGGTTTTTTTTTTAGGTGTAAAAATCATTTTATGACAAATCGCGCTCTTGCGTGGAGCGGGAGATAGTGTCAGACTTTTACTGACTAAAACCCACTCCTGTTCCTTCTTTGCCTTCGTCCCAGGGCCCCGGGTTTCGTTTTCACACTACCCATGGCCCCAGTAGGCTTCGACCCTGCTGGTAGGGGCCCAGCAGTACGCGCAATCGACGACTTGGGCTCGGTCCGGATGGTTACCGGACGATCGAACGGCGAGCCACCCATTGCTCGCCGTCCGCAAGCCCACGCTTACGGCGGCCGGAAATCTGGATCAGAATCCCGGCGGCGGTTGGGGCGTGAGAACCGTTGCCTCACGCGATCGGCCGCCTCTTTTGCTAGCATTATTGCTTCGCAGAAGGAGGCGACCGCCTGCCACTCCTCCTCACTCCGGACCATGGCCTGTACCAATGCCCGGCGCGAGATCACTGCCACCGATCGCCCCCACGAGGACACGGCGTTGCTCTGCCCAAGCGGGGCACACCTCCACCGTGTCCTCCGGGCGTTCCACACAGTGGTGACTCCCGGGCGTGTCTTGCGCACAAATCCGGTGCAGGAACTTTCCGCACTTACCATGTTCTGTGAGAACCTGCGTCATGCGGAAGGTGAGGACGCCGTGAGGTCTTTCCAACCACGCCTCAAAGAGGGAACTTACCGCCATAATTGTGGCGTGCCCAGGTTAAATGAGGTGAATCAGAACCAACTATATATACCAAAACTAAAAAACAACTGACTAATCTTCTAAATATGAAAACATTACTCTCTACGAAGCCATTTTTATTTCCTAAAATTATTTCTATATATTACTTACACGGTCATGTGATCTTTACATTATTTTTTATTTTGCATGTAAAATGACAAACACACACTAAACTACATAAAACTTATATACACATGACACAATTAACACACATTCAAAAAAATACATTATACACTTCTAACATGATGTTAATTTCTACTACTTTATACATTGTACTAATAAGTCAAAAAACCAATTTTAAGAATACTATCTATGTCAGTCGGTGGAACTTCGTGGAGCACTTTCGACGTCTGACTCCCAAACTGGCACGGACCCTAAAGCGGCTCCTGCCCAACCTTGGGGTCCAGACGCCTCCTGCCGGAGGTCTACGCGGGAATTGTTCGGTCCATGGCCCTTTACGGGGCGCCGGTGTGGGCGCCGTCACTGCAAAGGTGACCGGCGGCCATGCTGAACGCTTGCTAGAGGGTCATGGCCACCTGGATGGTACGGGGATACCGCACGATTTCCCGCGAAGCGGCGAGCCTCCTTGCTGGCCTGCCACCATGGGATTTGAACAGTCCTTGCACGCATGCACGATTTGCGCATGGAGATGCAACGCCGGGGCGAAACTCCGCTGGCGCGCCAAGTCGTGGCATGGCGGACAGAGTTCCGGCAGGATCTCATGGTGGAATGGCGACGGCGACTATTGCAACCCAGTGCTGGGTACGCTACAATTATGGCGGTAAGTCCCCTCTTTGAGGAGTGGCTGGAGCGGCAACACGGCGTCCTCACCTATCGCATTTATTTATTTATTTATTTTATTCAGGTTAACCAACCACTGATTACACCAGTACACTAGCAACTTAATAATTATAGTTGGATACAATTGCGGGTGCAACAATTAATTATAGGTTAACACCGCTAGCACAAAAAACACTGGTAAAATCATTAAATTATTAGACTACAAAATATTCTTAATACAAATGTGAATATAATGCGACTATGAAAATTAAATTAAATTAATATTAAAATAAATAACTAAACAAAGTAGAAATTAAATAATAATTGATACGGAAATAAGATTACAAATTTCAATAAAATAAAATAAATTACACTAACAATTTAAAAAGAGACTAAAAACAACAACTATCTGAAAAATACTGAACTGTGGTAATAAACTTTAAAATATCTAAATCCAATAACAGACACAAGACATAATCATTAAAAAAAATACAAAAATATATAACAGAAATAAAAAACCGAAATACAGAATTATTTTACCAAATTATACAATTAATAATTACCTAATAATAGATTCTAAATTTTACAATTCAATCGCATGACGCAGGTCCTCACCGGACATGGCAAGTTCGGGAGGTTCCTGCATCGGATTCAGGCGGAAGTAACGCCCGGGGTGTCATGAGTGTGTGGACCACCCAGAGGACACGGTGGAGCATACGGTACGCCTCCTTCTGCGAAGCAGTAATGCTAGCGAAGGAGGAGGCTGTATGCGTGAGGGAACGAAGGTCCTCACGCCCTAGCCGCCGTAATTCCGACCCCGACTACCAGCCACAATAGACGCGGGCTTGCGGACGTCGAGCACTGGGTAGCTCGCCATCCGGCTGTTTGGTAATTAACCGGACCGAACCCAGTCGTAAACAGTGCGTAGTGATCCTCGCGCTCCTCAAGAGATGTGAGCAAACCGTAGGAGCCCAGCAGGGCCGATGGCTGCTAGCTAGGACCGCGGAAAATTTCTGAAAGGGAAACCCGTAGTCCTAGAACGCAAAGGGTAGTTGAACGATATAGGTGTGGTTTTAGTTAGTAAAATACATCTTTAAAAAAAAAAACCGCCCACTGCAGATTTGCTTTGGATCGCCTGATGAGGCAAAAAAATACTGCAGAACAAAACAAAACTACCAGATAACATTAAAATATACTCGGATCAGACCCCTGCCCAAAAATTAATAATGAAAGAGCTCAGCCAAGAACTAATTCGGCGTAAAGAAAATGGTGAAAAGGATCTTATTATTAAATATGTCAAAGGCACATCAAAAATCGTGCAAACTCAAGCAAAAAACTGATAACATTAAACCCACCAAACATTTTAAATAATTCTGATGAGACAATTACATATTAGCTCTGCCAAACTTACCAGGATCTACCATCGCTGAAATCAACTTTAACTTTTTTCTACGCAAACGTAAGAAGCATGCGAAGACAAGGAAAATTCGACGAACTGCAGTGCGTAATAGAATCTATCGATCACACTATTCACGTATAATATTAACCGAAACATGGCTTAGATCGAGTGAAGACGCCGATCGTTTTCAACTACCTAATTATACCCACTATTATAATCTTAGAACAGATTTCAGAGGCGGAGGTGTTTCCATTTATGTACATAACAGTCTAAATCATAGCAAAGTCGATGAAATATACGCTGGAGGCATCAATTACCTTTGGATTTACCTTGAGAAATACTCATTAAATATAGGAGCTGTCTACAACCCAGGAAACAATAACACAAGAGAGTTTCTTGAAGCGTATTCATTGCAACTGGTTAAAAAATCCCGATCTATCATTTTTGGCGATACTAAGTGCTACCGAGAAGCTATAACAGAATCTGGATATAGTTTTATTAATAACATTCATGATGACTACTGCACGCGTGAGACATCTTCCACAAAAACCATCCTTGATCACATATGCACAAACCTCAAGGACAAGAGTTTTCATATGGCCGTTATCGATTCACCTATGTCAGACCACAAGCAAATTTACTCAAGTATGAAAAAATATAAGCCGCCACCAAAGAAACGTATGAAATATGCAGCGATAGATTATGAAAAACTACATGAAAGGATCGAACTCTCCGAATATCACACAATCGACAACAATTATGCATGCCTTGAGAGATCCACCCCGTCAGGACTGGATATGTAAAGAAATAGACAAAATTAAGAGAAGGAATTAGATCCAAAAAGTAAGGATCTAATCGAAAGGTTTAAGATTGAAAGAAAGGTTACTGCTGAAACAATTAGGAATACTAAGAAAAAATATTACTATGACGTGTTTATGAAAACTACTACAGACTCTAAAAAGTTGTGGAACATAATAAATACACTGTCTAATAATAAATTAAAGTCAGAATGTACTCCTCCTAAACTTCTCACTGATACTGGTATGCTAACGAGTGGTAATGAAATCTGCGAAACATTTAACCGCTTCTTTTCTATGATTGGTTCCACTCTCGCTAATCACATCCATGCACAACACCAACAACAACAAAATATAACAACCACAGACTCACTACCATACAATAGAGAACTCACTACTTTTACACCTTGTCAACCTAACGAAGTATCCAAAATTATTAAGTCTTCATTCAAACTGTGCCGCGGGTGTTGACGGTTTAACTACCAAAGTTGTCAAGTGTATAAGTGACCTAATCGTGGACAAGCTGACCGACTGTATAAACAACCATCTTGCCAGAGGAATCTTCCCGGACGAGCTAAAGATAGCCAAAGTTACCCCAATCCATAAATGTGGTGTCAAAATGGATCCTAACAACTATAGGCCTATCTCAGTGCTTCCAGTTATCTCTAAAATATTTGAGAGGATCCTCTATGCACGTTTAGATGAGCACCTCACCTCAATAAATTTCCTATTTGAAAGACAGTATGGGTTTCGGTCACAGTCTAACACCTTGTTGGCTACTGTGGACATAACTACTAAAATAAAAAATAACATTGATCAAAAAAACATTGCGTTAGGCTTATTTATTGACCTGAAAAAGGCTTTTGATACAGTAAGCCATCCCATACTGCTACAAAAGCTAAAAGAGATAGGTATCTCTGGCGTTGCGTATAGGATGTTCGAATCTTACCTGAACAACAGGTCTCAGATAGTTAAGATCGGAGAATATCAAAGTGAACCAAGCAATATAAATTTTGGAGTTCCCCAAGGATCGCTGCTAGGACCACTTTTCTTCTTGATCTACATAAACTCCATCTCCAAGGTTCCATTGCATGGACACATGTCACTGTATGCCGACGATACTTGTCTTTTTTACTTTGGGGCCTCTATAACTGACTTAATAAGTCAAGCTCAACAAAATCTAAACTCACTATCTGTTTGGTTCCAACAGAATCTTCTAACTATAAATGCATCCAAGACAAGCTCTGTTATATTTAAGGCCAAAAATAAGAAAATTTCACCACATCCTCCGCTTGCGATTGACAAACAAATATTGGAACTCAAACAGCATGAGAAGTACCTTGGGCTAAAACTAGACTGCCATCTAAATTGGACGACTCAAATTGATTATATTAAATCCAGACTTACATCAATCTCCACATGGCTTCAAACACTGAATTATCACCAAACGGAAGATTTCATCCAACAGCAGTACTCATGAATATATTATAATATCTAATAATAATAATATACACACATACGCACTCACAAACATACTACCACACATGCACACCTACACACACACACTCACATACGTGCACACCCACATCGTGCGTGCACTTGTGTCTAATGTTGACACAATCAATTATAAATATATATACTTGACAAAAAAATTAATTTTTAAAAAAGATATAATTAACCTTGCAAACAGAATCTGAAAACTTCTATACGTATACTCGGCCAATACTCACATAATGAGAATGATTTATTATTCCTTGTGTCAAACAGTTATAACCTATTGTATTACTTGTTTTAGTGGCGCCGCAAAAACTCATAATTTAATTGGTGAAAGAGCACAAAGAGCTTTGTTGAAAGTTAGTTACTTTAAGCCAAAAGATTATCCAACCACTGATCTATACAAGGATTGTGAGGTGCTTACTGTACGCAAGCTCTTTGTGCTAGCGTTGATCTTGAGTGAGCACTCCAGTGACAGGCTAAATAGTCTTACTGAAAAAGAAAACACAAGGAGGAGGCGTTTTGATGTATTTAAATCAGTACCCTGCCGAACTTCATTTGCTCAAAAAATTCAAAATGTATCTAGGCCTAAAACTTTTAACATCGTGAATAAAAAATTAGAAATTTTCTCCATGACAAAAAAAAGATGTAAACAGAATCTTAACAATTGGCTCCTGTCGCTAACCTATGACGAAATCGAGAAGCTATTTACTATACTGAAATAATGTTTTTAGTGCCTTTAAAATAAAATCTTGATATGATGATAGATATATATATATATATATATATATATATATATATATGTGTGTGTTTTTGAACATATTCATGATTATTTATTTATTTATTTTTAATCAACATAATAAAACAAAGAAATGTATGATGTTGTTGTAAGCTTAAGTTTCTGCCAGCGGCTTCACCTCTATGTAATTGGGAAATTGTCCCATGGGAACATACTAGCCGGGGTAAAAAGTGTCCTATGTGCTACACCGGGACATGACCTTCCCCCATGCTAGTGTTCATCCAAATCTGTTTAAGCGTGAAAAAATTACACACATAAATACACATACACTCTCACCACATACCACACACCACACACATGCCACTCATGCCGTTATCTTACTTACTTTTTTTATTTTTTTAGTCTTAATTTTTGCATCAATTGGTTGTAATTATGAGGACATGTAAATCTCTGCTAGTGATTATGAGGGTGGGCGCTGATACCTATATATACAAGATATTAAGTTATCTTAGCTTAGGTATCAGCTGTAACACTTAAATATCACAATTGATTAACCTTTCGACCTAATTTACTGTAATTTGGAAAAAAAAAAGTTATTCCTTAGTACTGGAGTAGGGTGAAACGTTGTGATGTTGTAGACGTCACGTTTGCGTAATCGTTTGGAGAGGCACATTTACAAATGTAAGTCTTGGGCGATCAGCCGAGCAGTGCGTACGATTCTAACGAATTTACTGGTTCTCTCTGGATCAGATTACGATATTCCTATGTCTGTAATGGCCTAATAATAATTATGTACTGTGAAATGTGGGCAGTGGTGGCCGAGTGGTAACGGCCGCAACTTACGAGTTGTAGGTCGCGGGTTCAAACCCAGCCAGGCGCATTACTATGTGTAATTTATTTCATCACCACTGCTCTGAAAACGGTGAAGGAAAACATCGTGAGGAAACCGGCATGTCCTAGAATCAAAAATTCGAAGACATGTGACATTCACCAATCCGCACTGGGCCCGCGTGGTGGATTACGGCCTATTCCTTCTCCTAGAGAGGAGGCCTGAGTCCCAGAAGTGGGAACATTAAAAGGCTGATGATGATGATGATGACTGTGAAATAAAAGTGATTGTGAAGTGAATTTTTGTTTTAATTCTACGTCATAAACCCTCTACCAGAAAATCTTACTGATGACGGCAGTGCCGCTAATTTATTGCTGTCGCCTTTATTTATATTTATTTGATTTCACAAAAAAATAACAAATAAAGTGTAGGTCTTTTTTTTCGGTGGGAAAAACATGTAGTGACATCCCTCGCTCTTGGGCAGAGCGGGAGATAGTGTCAGACTTTTACCGACTAAAAACCCACTCCTGTTTCTTCGTTGCCTTTCGTACCAGGGCCGAGTCTTCCTTTCAGAAGGAGACCCTTGGCCCCAGTAGGTAGGCTTCGACCTTGCGGGGCCCCTTCGGTTTGCTGACATCTCCTTGAGATGCGCGTGGAACAGTACGCGCCGTCGACGACTTGGACTCGGTCCGGACGGTTACCGGACGGTCGGACGGTGAGCTACACATTGCTCACCATCCGAAAGCCCGTGCCTACGGGGGCCAAAAATCGGGATCAGAATCCCGGCTGTGGTAGGGGCGTGAGGACCGTTGCCTGACGCGCGCGGCCTCCTCCTTTGCTAGCATTATTGCTTCGCAAGGAGGCGACCGCCTGCCACTCCTCCTCGCTCCAGACCAAGGCGTTCCTCTGCCCAGGTGGGCACACCTCCACCATGTGCTCCACCGTGTCCTCCGGGTGGTCCACACAAAAGTAACACCTGGGCGTTTCTTCCGCACAAATCTGGTTCAGGAACCTCCCAAACACCATGTCTGGTGCGTCATGCGGAAGGTAAGGACGGCATGAGATGTTTCCAGCCACGCCTCAAAGAGGGGATTTACCGCCATAATTATGGCGTACCCAAAAGTGTAGGTATCTGATTTAAAGCCAGTATTTAACAACCTCACGGACCTTCCTCACCATGTTGACAAAAATGCCGCCAGTGTCTCCCGGTTGCTGTTCTGGTGGGGCGTTGGTGTGCCAGGTTACTTGATTTTTATGAAAAATCGGTCCATATTGTAAGGCGTGTGACCTGCCTTACTCAGCTATTTTTCCGCAAAATCTACCCCTTAACGTTGGTCGAGGAAAGAAGAATCTGAAAAGCGATTTTGCAAACCATTTTCCTAATGTAAAGAATCTGCAGTTTTCATCAATAGACGGAGTGATTTATGAGGACGGTTTATAAGTTTATCTTTTAAGGATAGCTAACTATACCCACTTTAGTGAGAAAAAAATAATATGGTTCATTGTGCATACAGCTAAGCGTTATTTTTAATTATGTTTTTGTCATAGAAAATATTTGTAGTATGTATGTGTTTTATGTTTGCGCCCTTTCCGGTAAATAAAAAGTTTTTCTATCTTTCCTTTTCCTTGCCTGGAGTCTGTATTTCCTGATAGCTACAATCTGGGTTCTTTAAATCAAAAGTACATAGGTACTTTTATGCAAGCGTGCTACATCGTCGGCACAACATTGCTTATCATCAGCTGAGATATTGGTCAAACGAGAGCCTATTCAGAACAAAATAACTACTATTATTTACTAGCGACCCGCCCCGGCTTCGCACGTGTAAAATGCTGATACTAAACATACTGCAGAATGTCTTTATATACAACGTTCACAGCTTTATTAAACGCACAATGTATTTAAGGTGCTTGATTGGGGAGTAATGCTGTGTTGCTTAAAATCGCTTCTTATATAAGCCATTATTCTCGTAAAAAGTAAAAGACGAAAAATGGTTATTGTAGGTTATCCCTAAGAGATAGACATACATGAATGCCGAAGTTTTTGTAGACTTTTTAAGGTTTATAGTACTGTAGTACATTATTTTGATCTCTCTTGTAGGGTTCAGCTAGCGATTGCAATGTAAGCGCAAGAAAATGTGTTTATTTACGACTTCACATTAGAAACCTCTAAAATTATCAGTGTGTCTACTATATCATGTATTTATTATACCCTTTCTATATATAAACCTTTCTCTTGAATCACTCTATGTATTAAAAAAAACTGCATCAAAATCGTTGTGGAGTTTCAGTCAATTCTGTTATAATAAAATAATATTTTTTATTCACACTTCAAGACATAGTTATCAGTGTAGCTCTGACTCTTGTACTAGGATTTCCTGTATTACAAGAGCCAGACCTCTCAATATACAGGGCACATAACAGAGAAGTACAATAGACAAGGTCAAAGGGCAATTACAGGATTACAGAATTATAAAAAAGGAGTCATTTTTAATGAAAAATGTAATAAAAAGAGAAAAAATAGTATATATAATTAAGAAGGTACTCGTCAAATAAGCTTCTTCGTCGCTTGAATCACTCATTTTATGTTTTTAACTTGTTTTCAAGTTTAGAGAGTTTCGCTTTTATAACAAGCTGCTAAAGGCGGTAACAGAACTTAGCGACGGAAAATTCAAAACTTAAGCCTGTCCTAATCGAAAAAGCGTATAAGCGTATAAAGTTAAAGACTACGTCGAAGATACGCTTGTTCCGCAATTATTACTTCTGGTAACTCATTATTATTGTGTCTATTTACTGCTCCATCTTTGTTTTACATATTATTTTTTAACACATTGCTTTTGCAATATTTTTTAAATTATTTAGACTTCAACTACCTTAAGTTCGTTAGTAATTTATTTTTTTAACATCTCATTTATTGATAGTTATAATTATTCATATTTTTCTTCCTTTTTTTATATAGCCTCTTTTTATAATGTGAAGGTGAGGACATTGTAGACTCCACGAATTCTTAGATTACTTCCTATTACGACTCACTTTTTTTTAAATATGATTATTTATATTGTGCTTTTGGGTTCAATATTGACTGGTCTACACTGTTCTTACACGAATCTATTAATACTGTAGGTAATATGAAAATATTGTAATCACCCACTTTTTTTAAAAGAGTGACCATGGAGTTTTTTGCCGGTTCTTCTCCATAGGAAACGACCAATTTAGTACCGTGCACTAACGTTTTATAAGTGCCCATATAGGCTTATGTGAAAAAAAAAAAAAAAAAAGACGGGTTGCACTCCGGGAGTGCCGGCAGAAGTGAAAACTTGATTATTAACGTTGAGCATGTTTGATATTTTGGAATGGTTAGGGAATAATTTTGCACCAATTGCTTTATCAGTATAAAAGTACTATCATTTATGTGGTAGAATACAATATTCATTTATTGCGCTATCGTACACAAACATGACAATTTATATTACATTAAAAATTTAACACTTTAAAACTATTACAATTATTTTACATTAAAAAGTTTATCTCTCCGAAATCCGTCTTACGCTTTTTCGATCAGGTCACGTGTCCTGACGCGAGTTTAAGATTTTATACCCATTACAGAAAAAGTGCTCAACGCCGCTAAAGAAGTTTTCACTTCAATAATTTTGTTTTTGAAAGAAATTGGTTTAGGTTTTTCACTTGTTTTAGTTTAAAACCTTAGGATGAAAACAAGTCAACCTAAGGTTAACAATTTGACGTGAAAAGAAAAAAGCGCGCGCAAAGGAAATTAAAAAAACTATACTAAGTAAGGAGGTTTCGAGTCTGAGTTTTTAACAAATTAAAAAAAAATTGTATGATAAATTTGGCACCATGGAGGTAGAATTAGGTTTAATAATGTTTTGATTTCACAAACATAGTGAACTCGAAGTTCTAAATTCAATTTACTTTATCCTCTAGCGGACAAAAACGGCTTTTGCACTCAGATATCGAATAAGAGCAAAAATACTCTTTCCGAGATGGGGGAGGTGAAAAAGCTTTTACGGTTGTATGGTCACGTGCAAAGACAATAATATGGTGAAGCTTGCCCTTGAACCCTCCACTTGGCTGACAACCTTCTTAAAGAGACCTTAAAGAAAGTCATCTCGACACAGACATGGAACAAAATCATGACAATAAAGACAAAGAGGGCCGACTCAAAATATATTGAATAAGGTCTAGCTATAAGAAAAATGTGGTTAGGTGACTGACACCGCGTGCGTAGCAACTATATATGTTAACAAGTGAAAAGTTATCGTACTTGGTAGAAAACTCGAGCGGCGCACAGGTAACAAAAGTGCGACCTACGGTTGAGCAAAATTACGTTCGAAAAACTTAAACAAACCTTTCCTTTGTGGGTTTTGTGGTGGAGCAGATAAAGTAGGTGGTCGCTGAGCGACGGCAAGTGATGGCGGATCGCATACGTCGAAGCGCGCACTTGTTAATGAAGGGATACCGCATTTTGTTGGCAGACCGGCAGGCGGGCAGGCCGGGCAAAGACGAACGCAACTAGATCAGTCCACTTGCGGTGTGGAAGCACTGCCAACTATTATAATGTTAAAGTGGAGCAGTGTGTGTGGCAGACAGCGGCTGGACAACGACGACGTCACGACGTGCTCACTCCGTGCGACGAGGCTGCTCAACAAAAATGTTGACAGCGAATCCCACGTTTTGTGGCTTTGTTATTGAAACAAAAGGAGTACTAGAGAGCTTACCTTGATTGATCAAACAATGCTTGCTTGTTACAAAAACACACCCAGCTACTAGCTTCTATAACAAAATTAATGTGACTGGCTTTTGTTTCCAATCCTTTTCATCGAGTTTAAACTTAAGACGTAACTACGGTCAAGTGTAAGAGCTTGTAGAATTGCTCAAATAACTGGCAAAGTCGTTAAAAGTCGAACATTGTTACATAATAATATTTTAGTAAAAAACTTTTTACAAAAAAAAATACAACCGGCTTCGATGTAAATTAAACATTGAAACGTGCAAAATAACTTAAATTTCGGAAGTCGGTGTTAATATAATAGATTTTTCTCTTCGTTATTTAACACCGACTTCCGAAATTAAAGTTGTTTTGCACTTTTCAGTGTTTTTTTTTTTACTTCGAAGTCGGTTGTATTTTTTTTATTTTACACTTTTCGTTATGGTACCACCACTAAAAAGTACCCCTCATCCAAACTTAAATACCTATCTATATAAACAGAGCGCATCTCCTGACAATTTTAATCATTTCAAACACGGGTAGATTAGTGGGATGTAGACTCGGCGATCATTGTACCGATAGTCGTGTCAGCCAATGGCTTAATAGCCAAGAGCCTCGACCAACACCTTAGGAGGCTCGCGTTGGGCGGCTGGATCAAGGACTTGATCCAGAAAGCGGTACTCCTGGACACGGCTCGTATTGTTAGGAGGTTCTTTCTCTAGAGCCCTGACCGCCGGTGCTTGGACCCTGTTCCCGATACCAGTGGGACACAATTTCATATATTTTTTTAATGCTTTTTTTTAATATTTTAAAAAATATTTAAAAATGTACTTAATAAGTTTTAAGATCGAATAAAGAGAATAATAATTTGTGACAATAATAATTTAATCCATGATAGGATTGTAATTTTTTATTTGACATATTTTGGTGAATGACAATTGCCGTACTCATATTTTATTTCTCTTTTTAATGTGTTTTTTTTATTTGTTATTTATTCTTGGCTTTTTGCCTTAAATTTGTACGCCATTCTTTTGGCAAAACATGTGCACTTATTTTTCTTTTATGTTCTACCTGTTAACCCACCTATTTTTTACAAAATAAATGATTGATTGATTGATTCCCATTTTATAACACGGCCGGCGTATTTTGGCGAGCCTGAACTTTGCGCAGAAGGCTGCGCACGAACGTTTTTTAGGAACAAAAAGGTGGCATGAGGTGACGTGCGCGGGGCGGAGGTCTAGGCTAGAGATTGACTCTATGTAAATACAATCTACCCTTTATTCAATCAATTATCTCAATCGATTTTTATCGATTTGGAATTTATTTATTTTTGTTTCTATGAGATATTGAACGAAATAGATTTACAAACATAGTGAATGTTGTCGTTAGTAAACGAGATTTCGAATTTAATGAAAAAAAAAAACAAATAAAATTTTATTTTCTTGGTTAAAAGATTTTGTTAAATAACAGTTATTTATAAACAACTACTAGAATAACGATTGTTTGAGAATATTTTAAACCTCCATAGAAAATTGAATATAAATATATTTTATAACTTAATTTAAATCGATTTGAAAAAAAAAAAGATTAAACAACACCATCAGACACGCGTATTGACATCTCTCTTCGGTAGCTTCGTACTTAATCGGCAATGTTCGGTACGCAGTAATATGTCTCACTCACACGTTAGCATTGGCGTTATTTTTGTATCCCTGTCTCTGTCTTGAGCACAGGCGGTGACAAAAGTTTTCGTTGGTTGTTATTAATAAATTGTTAAGTTTTTTGTGCAGTTTTAGGTTTGTTTCTTTAATTCATATGTTATTTTTGTAGCTTTCTGTCTCCAAAGTGTTTTAATATTTATTTTATTTGTACTTGGTCCCTGTATTAGTAAATTTTTATTCGTAATTTGGTTTAAAAAATTAATGTCAATAACAGTTTTTTTTACGAGTGTACATGCGCTAAAGTTCGAAGAGCCTATGTTCACGGCCGTCAAGTTACGTCGGCCGTATTGTACAATCATAGACTAAAACATGCAGATGTTCCATCCTACAAAAACCAGATTTTTACCTACAACTGGTTTAATGAACACAGACTTTGCATGGTGTTTTATTCCCTTTGATTTTTTGAATATTTTATTTAATGTTTTTTTTCTCTTCTTTATAAATAATATCAATGAATTCAGTCAATTTCAGAAATTACGACGACGTGCGTTTTTCAATACTGTAAAAACTCAAGAAATGTCAGCAGTATCAGTTTTCATCGCTAAATTTTGTCGTTATAGTTTGGCCATCGAAAGAAGTCACCGAATTATTTATCAACCTTTATGTATTAACACCGAATTATTTATCAGCATTTAAAAAAATAAGATTTGTCAAAATTGTGTTCTTGACATTTCGTACATAACTCATTTTACGTTTACATACTTCCATCATTTTTTACTTGTTTTGCTTAAAATAATACCTAAAACAATCACTAGTTTGACGGAGAGGCTTCTATTTAATATGATTGACAAATTTAAAGATACAAAAAGTGATTTAAATTAGAAACCTGCAGAGAAATTGCGACGGTTGGATTCAATAATTTCATTTCTAGGTTAGATTTTAATTTCTAGTAGAAAAACTTGATACTTTTTGACTATTAATAACAAATTGCATTATTACTCACACGGTGAATTATACTTTTCAGGAGGTTTCGACAATGAGCAGACGAAACTCCTAATAATGAGAACAGTAAAGGACATGGAAAATTGTTTTTTTTGGATGCGCGCTATCCAGCGAAGTTGCGGCAGACATTTAAACGATATTATATCCCATACATACATAATTACATCAATCGGCCATTCAAATTATTAAGAACACAATTTGTATTATTCAAAAGATCCAGGGAAGTGCTTATTGAAAGACCTTTGAGATTTTACCGCCCACATGTGGCTGCACTACTCCACACATGGTTGGACCTGTGCTTTGTACAACATTCGATGCTGTACTGGTGTGAAGCGTCGTCAGTGCTATCAGTGCCGGAATAAGCCGGTCCTGTTTATCACACCTCTCTCGGATTCCAGTAAACCTTACCAGGTTATCGGTACCCTTGTTACGAGGCCTTTCAACGCTGCGTCTTCAGGGATGCAATCCTCACTCCAGAACCAGCAGCCTCACGCGCAGGAAGCAGCTGGCTATAGCTATCCCTTCCACGAATTAGCTTGAACAAGGCTTTCAGACATCAATAACCCCGTGCATTTGAAGATCAGTTGCGTAAAAAGAACGATGATGGGGCTAAGAGATTTTCAGTTCTGTAGTTTATTTGGAGGAAAGTCTGAAGTAAAGTGACTATCACAAAATATCCAAAGAAATCAGCTGTATTTAAATTTCACGCAGTACAAATATTTTGACTAGTTTTTTTACTTTCAAGAGCGGGATCCCTGAACGCGCGGGGCCCCCAAATACGCGTGGCCTGTAGCTTTTGCTACTCTTGTTACATGGCTAATGCACCACTGAGTGCCGTCTAACCTTTGCAAGAATGTAGAGTCTGTTTCCTAGCAGCTACCGTAGCGCCCAAATTTTAGGTTTAAGAAAATTTTAACTCTTAAGAGATGAAGGCGGTCGATAGAATAGAATAACATTTATTTGCATAAAAATACGGTATATAAGATGGTACAAAGATTAAATACGGAGCATACATGTTTCTGCTTAACATTATAAGCGTGCAAATTTTTGTGCATACATTTGTCAATGTTGTTTGTCAAAAAACTCTTTTAGACTATAAAAACTATTAGTGGACAGCCAATCATACAATTTACTTTTAAATAATCTGGTGTTGAGAATTTTTAGATTACTCGGTATCGTATTAAATATTTCTACACACATATACAAACAGCTTGTATTATAGCTAGCCTTGGCATGACATCCAGCACGAGCCTGTGAGGATCGCGCCAGGTTCGAGGATGTACATCGTCTGCTTTTGTAAACAATTCCTTATTCTTCCACTCAAACATACATATCTCATATATATAAAGAGACGGTAGCGGCAACAAACAAGTTAGACTCCAAGGGTACATTCTCCTCACCGGACATGGCCAGTTCGCAAGAAAGTATTCGCAAATCGACCGAACCCAAGTAATCGACCGATCGTGTTGTTACTTATAACATTTAAAAAAAAATGTTTTATTGTAAATCTAATATAATGTAGATTGAGAGGCGTCGTGTTGCTGACGATGTGTCGGCACTTGATAAACCAAATTATGAGACGCGGAAACGTGCGAGGACTCGTGGGGGGGGATAATGTGGTCCACCACGTTACAGTTTTATACCGCTTCGCCTTCAAACAGCTAATATTTAGTAACGACAACATAGTAAATTACGTAGCGCTCACGAAATGTGCTGTACATTCTCCAAGCTCGATGAAATACAGCTTGATTTGTGTGTTCTGTAATTTCAGATAGCAACCATAAATAATACTGGTATTTACAATCCTTTGGCGTGGGTCTTTAACGAAATTTATTGGATTTTATCTCAAGTAACGAAACTGTTTTCACCAGCATTAAATTAGAATTGAAAAAATAACTTATATTGTGTGAATAGTGTAGAGGGACATGTGCCAACGATGACTACTCATGTAGTGATCAACAGAATGCGTTCAACATATCAATTAATTCAGATGTAGCCTGTTTAGCTGTTGTTTATTCGTAAGTACATATCAAAAATGAAGCCGACCCCATAGACCGCCCGTCTGATGTAAATTCGTGCCAATAGAAAAAAAGTAAAGTCATCGTTATGTTGGACATGGTGGGCTAAGCGGTGCACGCGTGGACGCTACATTGCACCGCGACTCTAATGCCTCTAATGCACTGCTCATCATTTATTTCAATGAGAACACTATCTCCACGGGCTTGCACTGTCGCCAACGACCGACGTGATGCTAAGTACTGACGCTGAGTTTTCAACCTTTCACCATTACATACAGAATTCTGGGAGAAATTTTCTTAACCAGTGTTCTCATGCTTTATTATTTCTTAGCAATATTAATATTTGAAACAAAAATAGTGTCTAGTATTTTTATGTAAAGAATCTACCTACATTTTTAACCGACTTCAAAAAGGAGGAGGTTCTATGTTCGGTTGAATGTATGTTTTTTTATGTATGTTCACCGATTTCTCGGTCGGATTTGTTTTTTTTTTATTGTGGATTGATTTAATTTTTTTTATGTTTATTAAATGTTTATGCTTCCGAGTTGGTGGTTTATGTAAAAAATCAAAAATATTTTGTTATTTCACATAGGCCTACATGGGCACTTATAAAACGTCAGAAGCTGGTGCACAGTTCCAAATTGAAATAGAACCGGTAAGAAACTCCATGGTTACTCTTTTAAAAAAAGAGGTTGATGTTACAATATTTTCATATTACAGTATTAACAGATATTACTAGTATGTAAGGACAGTGTAGACAAGTTAATATTGTACCCAAAAGCACAATAAAAATAATGATATTAAAAAATAGTGAGTCGTAACAGGAAATAATCTAAATGACAGTTTCTAAAACTCAATGTGCCATAAATGTATATTCAATGATATCATCGGTTACCCAGCTCATCTAAAGTACCTGTATGAGCAGTTGGTCGTGGTAGAACCCCCAGCAGTCGGCGTACACGCGCACGCTGAGCGGCACGTGCGCGCGCGCCGCTAGCACGCCACCCGCCGGCGAGCACGCTACCAGTACGCCCGGCTCCTTCACGTCGCCCGCCCACTGGTCTGCGCGAAACATTCAAATAAATAATATGAATCTACGCGAATATTTATTTATTATTAAAACTTTATGCAACACAAAGGTACAAAAGTAGACTTAATGCATTCTCTACGAGTCAACCAAGGTTACTGATGATATTAAATGGAAGGTGAATAAAAAAAAGATTAAAAAAAATAAAGATTAAAATATCTGCCTTGCAGTGACCATACAACTTGGGTATTGACGGCATGTCTAAGTAAATATGCAATTGCAAATATATTCCTACAAAACTACTTTTAATTATAATATATGCAACACCGACCTCATCTAATTATAATTGAGAAAAAAGTTGACGCGTAAGAGTGTTATTTTATATAAACTACTAGCGACACATCCCGGCTTCGATTCTAATTATACTACAGAATGTCTTTATACAACGTTCACAGCTTTTTTGTCATTTGACAATACAAACATGTTCTCTTTATATATTACTCTTAAAAGAGCGCCCTATACCTAATATTAGCCATATGAAAAACTCTCAACGCTCAAGTCTAAGCTTGCAACGTTGAAAGTTTGACCCTGCGATTTATTAATCGTCATTGCAAAAGATATCTTTACCGGAAATTGTAGGCGTTTAAATGCTATGTTCCTGCATTTTAAATCTGTAATATCTTGGAAAATATTCATTTATAATAGAGCCATATTGATCTATATTAGATGTGCAATGTATTTAAGGCACTTAATTGGATAATGATTAATGCTGTATTGCTTAAAATCGCTTTGTAAATATGCCATTATTTCTCGTAAAAAGTAAAGGAAAACTCCCTAAGAGATATATTATCGCGGACTTATTTGTAGACCTTTTTAAAGTGTAGTACATTATTTTGATCTATTTCGTAAGGTTCAGCCAGCGTTTGCAATGTAAGCGCAAAAAAATGGGACATCACATTAGAAATAGAAACTTCTAAAATTACCGGTGTTTCTCTACTATATTAAGCATTTATTATATATATAAAGCATCTAAATCCGTCGCGTAGTTTTAAAGATCTAAGCATACATAGGGACAGACAGCGGTAAGTGACTTTGTTTTATACTATGTAGTGATTAGCCAAATAAACATAATTCATTATTTACTAGTTATCAATCAAAATACTGAATTACTTTTTACTGTGTTACTTTTTGGTGTACAATAAAAATCCCCAAATCTTTTCCTTTCGTTACAGTCCATCCAAAAGTTGTCTGGTAGAAATTGCCCTGTGCAATAAGACCGCCTATTGTACACTTCTTTTTTATAAATGTCTGTCCTATAGTAAGTTAAGGTGTGCAATAAAGTAATAAATAAATAAATAATAAATAAATAAAGTTCACTTTATTCTATTCTGTTCTACGAAATTAATGATAAATGATTACGGTATTATATAAACGCAAAATAAAGGTGATTTCATTTATTGGCAATCTTTCACATATTATAAGCAGTTATTCAATTCAACTAAATTATAATAAACCACTTTTCCTAAGAGATATCAATACGTAACTTTGAAAAAAAAGCAGCTGTTAAGAAGGCATATTTTATATTTACAAATATGGAACAGATTATTTCCACGATTTACACTTTACGGTTCATTATATTAAATTCTTTCTACTAGTATCGTATTAAGTGTTTCCTTCGAAAATTAATTTAGATATCTCCAAGGCTAGAGTGAATAGGCTCTTGATAAACTAGTGCGATCAGTTGGGATCGCAGTCAGTCACTACTATTTCAATTAAAAATTATATATTTATACTGTGACTAGCTGGCACCCGCGGCTTCGCCTCCGTAATACTACTGCCCACCTTTCAATCAATTTTGGGGTGCTACGACAGAAAATCTCCTCGAGTGCCCGCAGGCTGTAGTTCCCTTGAGGATACGTCCGGAGTGAAGGCCAATCTGCGGGACGGTGCACCCTGGGAGGCGGCTAACGACTCCCCTTGGGTACTTTTGCTTCAGGGGTCTCGATGTCCGCCTGCGAATATTCTGTCCGAAGGAACACTTCAACGCGTGTCCCTCTGCAATAGCAGAGGGCACAGTGGCGAAGTAAGAGCGGGCTCGGTGTGCACTCACCCTGCCACTGGGCAGGCAGGAGGAAGACTTACTCCTCCTTCTGCCACCGTTAGTCTCGTAGCCCCAGAGATGGTCCAAGGTCATGTT
Source organism: Mythimna pallens (assembly GCA_961205895.1). Classification (NCBI taxonomy): domain Eukaryota; kingdom Metazoa; phylum Arthropoda; class Insecta; order Lepidoptera; family Noctuidae; genus Mythimna; species Mythimna pallens. The sequence goes on from OY540836.1 coordinate 216,853, forward strand.
TCTGACTTTTTATGGGGGTAGAGGGTCCTGGCTTAACCGCCCGGGCCGCGAGGAAGACAACCTCTATAAAAAATTACCCCTAATCTCCAAGCGGCGGCGCACCGTGAGGGAGGTTGTAAGCTTGACTAATGGGTAGCTAAATTAGTCTTTAGTGCGAACCACTATTTTGAGCAAGTACACAAAGTTTTTACTCGTGGGAACAGCAATGGAAACACAAATTTATAAAAAAAACAACAACCAACGGAGGGAGAGAGATGGGCGGTCGGAGTCCGATGCCGCATCGAAGGGGAGGAGCCCAGAGAGCTCGGAGTGCGAGGGAGAAGTGGTTTTCGGTGAAAACTCACGTTTTTACTCGCTCTCTCTCTCACTGATCTCCACATCTCCCTTATGGAGCTGAATGCCGTCGTCGCTAGGTTTGGTTCCCTCCCCGTGGTCATTTGCGGGGACTTCAATGCCAAAAACTTGGCTTGGGGTTCTCAGTTCACGAAACAGCGGGGTCGGATGGTGGAGGACTGGGCCCTGGAGACAGGCTTGGTCGTCCGAAACCGGGGTTCTGTCCCCACGTGTGTGCGGATGCAGGGCGAGTCAGTGGTGGACATATCGTTCGCCAGCCCTGCTCTGTCGCCACGTGTTGTCGTCTGGCGCGTCATGGAGGGGATAGAGACGTACTCAGACCACCAGTACATTCGGTTTGACATCTCCACCCAGACCTCGATCGCGCCGGTCCAACAGACCCCGTGTGGTCCGCGTTGGGCGCTGAAGCAGCTGGACCGGGAGCTCCTCCTGGAAGCCACCATGGTACAGGCCTGGGTGCAAGCACCGGACAGGCCTGTCGACATTGACGTCGAGGCAGAGTGGTTCCGGGAGGCCATGTCGCAAATTTGCGACGTGGCTTTGCCCCGAATTCGGCCAGGACGTGCCCGGCGCCAGGTGTATTGGTGGTCGCTGGAGATTGCGGCACTGCGCAATGCGTGCAATGCTGCGCAGCGCCGGTACACCAGACACCACAGTCGCCGCATCCATCCGCCGGATGCGGAGGCCAGAGAGGCGGAGCTGTACGAGGGATACAGAGTGGCAAAGCGCACCCTCCGAGCGGAAATAAAGCGGGCCAAGTTGGAGGCCCGCAACGTGTGGCTGGGGACTCTGAACGGAGACCCGTGGGGACGCCCCTACAAGGCGGTGCGGGAAAAACTCCACGCCTGGGCTCCCCCACTCACGCAGAGTCTCCGGCCCCAGATTGTAGAGGGGGTGGTGAGCACTCTGTTCCCTGCGCGAGGGGAACACTCTCCCCCGCTCGTGGCTCCACTACCAGCGGTGTCTAACGCGGATCACGATGGCGACGACGACGACAATGCTCCAGAGGTGACCGAGGTAGAGATGAGTGTGGCGGTACGAAGGCTGAGTGCCAAGAATACCGCCCCAGGACCCGACGGCTTGCCTGGGAAAGCCTGGGTCCTGGCCATGGAGGCACTCGGGTCTCGATTAAGAGGGCTCTTCAGAGCATGCATGGAGAGGGGCCAGTTCCCACTTCGCTGGAAGACGGGGAAACTGGTCCTTATCGTGAAGCCAGAGCGCCCTGCGGACTCTCCGTCCGCGTACCGGCCCATCGTGCTGCTCGACGAGGTGGGCAAGCTCTTTGAAAGAGTAATTACAGACCGCCTCGTCGCGCACCTATCACGGGTGGGGCCGGATCTGGCGGACGGCCAGTTCGGCTTCCGCAGGAGGCGCTCCACGGTGGACGCCATCATGCGCGTGCGAGCTCTCACAACGGGGGATGCGGTGTCCCAGGGTAGGTGTGTCGTGGCGGAGTCATTGGACATCGCCAACGCCTTAAACTCCCTGCCATGGAGTAGCATTAGGAGGGCACTCCGGTATCACCGGGTGCCCGACTACCTCTGTCGTGTGATCGAGGCCTACCTGTCGGACAGGTACAGTATCTACCCTGGTCACCAGGGAGAGTGGAAACGGCGAGAGATGTCGTGCGGTGTTCCGCAGGGATCGGTACTAGGACCACCTTTGTGGAACATCGGCTATGACTACGTGCTGCGCGGCGACCTCCCTGACGGGGTCAGCGTGGTCTGTTACGCAGACGACACGCTGGTCCTGGCGCAGGGAGAGTCGTCCCAGGCGGCGGTCGAATTAGCGACACGGGGTTGCGATAGTCATTGATAGGATCCAGCAGTTGGGACTCGAGGTGGCGCTGGACAAGTCCGAGGCCATGTGTTTTCACGGCCCCCGGAGCACGCCGCCTCGGCGCTCCCAATTAACGGTAGGAGGAGTTCACATCGGCATTGGGTCGACGATGAAGTACCTGGGACTCGTCCTCGACAGCCGGTGGAATTTCGAGGAGCACTTCCGATGTCTGGCTCCCAAACTGAATCGGAACGGGGCTGCCCTCAAGCGGCTCCTGCCCAACCTCGGGGGTCCAGACGCCTCCTGCCGGAGGCTCTACGCGGCGAAAGCAACCGGCGGCCCAGCTGAACGCGTGCCAGAGGGTCATGGCCATACGTATGGTGCGGGGATACCGCACGGTTTCCCGCGAAGCGGCGAGCCTCCTTGCTGGCCAGCCACCATGGGATCTTGTAGCAAAAGGCCTTGCACGCATGCACGATTTGAGCGTGGAGATGCAACGCCGTGGTGAAACTCCGCTGCCGCGACAAGTCACGGCATGGCGGAAAGAGCTCCGGCGGGATCTCATGGCGGAATGGCGACAGCGACTATCGCAACCCAATGCTGGGCACGCCGTAATTATGGCGGTAAGTCCCCTCTTTGAGGAGTGGCTGGAAAGGCAACACGGCGTCATTACTTTCCGCATGACGTAGGTCCTCACCGGACACGGTAAGTTCGGGAAGTTCCTGCACCGGATTCATGCGGAAGCGACGCCCGGGTATCGCCACTGTGTGGACCGCCCGGAGGAAACGGTGGAGCATACGGTGGAGGTGTGCCCCGCTTGGGTAGAGCAACGCCGTGTCCTCGTGGGGGTAATCGGCGGCGGCGATCTCTCGCGCCGGGCCTTGGTACAGGCCATGGTCCGAAGCGAGGAGGAGTGGCAGGCGGTCGCCTCCTTCTGCGAAGCAGTAATGCTTGCAAAGGAGGCGGCCGATCGCGTGAGGCAGCGGTCCTGACGCCCCAACCGCCGCCGGGATTCCGATCCCGATTTCCAGCCACCGTAGGCGCGGGCTTGCGGACCGCGAGCAATGGGTGGCTTGCCGTCCGACCGTCCGGAAACCGTCCGGACCAAGCCCAAGTCGTCAACGGCGCGTGCTGTTCCACGCGCGCCTCAAGGAGATGTCAGCAACTGTAGGGGCCCAGCAGGGTCGAAGCCTACTGTGGCCAAGGGTCTGATTCTGAAAGGAAGACTCGGCCCTGGTACGAAAGGCAACGAAGGAACAGGAGTGGGTTTTTAGTCAGTAAAAGTCTGACACTATCTCCCGCCCCGCCCAAGAGCGGGGGATGTCATAAGATGATTTTCCCACCGAAAAAAAAAAACCTTTCATTCAATTTTAAAATTTTCTACTGCTTTTTCCTTTTTATTTAAACCACCCCTATATTGAAGCGAAACAAAGTAAGAAATGATTTTTTATATAAGAAGAAAAAGAGGATTTAAGAAATCTATTATTTACCCGACTGCTACGAGAAGGATGGTAATTAATCTCCAGTAATGATACTGAATTCTAAGAATTAGAGATGCCTTTTTTGAGGTCGGAAAATCATCAAGTAACTTCTCCCGCTGCTGATACAGGACCACGGTTACTTTTTCGAACAATCCCACAGCGATTAGATACGATGCTACACTTCTCTTTATTCCTAGGTAGGTACCTAATATTTAAAAGTAAACATCACACACACCAGCAAACATTATACGAGTATCTGTTGTGCTGCGACATCTCAACAACTGTGCAATTTATTTGACTGGAAAACTATTATTGCGTTAAAGTGGAACTATTCTGCGCTGCGCTGAACTACCTACTTAACTTTATGAAATAGAAACTAAAGCAAAGCAAATAGAGTTAGAGAATCATAAAGTGGTACGATTGCACACGCTAACGAGGTTCCACTCGAGCCGAGATTAAACTTAGTTCAGAGCGCGGTGCACTCTACCACTACCCCCCTCCTCCCACACACACAGTCGCGGGCGCGCTACACTTGCGGGGACGGCTTCATATGCACATATTCATACAGACGGACCGCGGCTGGATCTTGTCGTTGTTAACCATTCTAATGTATGGAAACCTGTTTAGCTCGGAACGTCTCAAGCTTTAGTTCTATCCTTACGCTAAAGTTTAAACAATTTGATTAATGTGTCTTTAGTTTTAATACAGTTGTCTCAGAGAAAGAGAAATATTGAAGTTTGCGTTAATTTCAGATTTATTATTGTATTTAATCCATAAGCTGCCGAAGCCACCATGATGATGCCAGATAAAATAAAAATAAATTCCGGCAGTGATCTGTTATAGAGAAAGGAGTAGATGTTCAGTATGCAGGTGGTCTACCACTGGCGGAGCTATGATTTCAACTATATGGTATTGGTGTGTGAATGGTGTGTATGCATGCGCATGACATCTGGTTCGCCTGAAGTTAGATTACTTCATTAGAGCTTATTTACCTTCCACAAGCACATGTTAACCAGCGGCTGTTGTACTTATCTCGTTTATGTATAACAATATGCTTTATGCATTACCGACACAAAATAAGAAAATATTCAACGCACATAATACCACAATAAGTAAGCCGATTTCCGTAGCAAATACATCAAATTGCATACTATTAACCCAAATATGAAAATCTGTCCTGGCGCGATACGTTCGGTTCGACGCGCACCGAGCGCTCGCGGCACACAAGCGTGATGTATATATTAACTAAACATTTGCAATTACATCGTTCGTCTCCGTATGATAATTCTGTAAATGTTTTACAATAATAACGCATTCACAGCTCAACAAAAGCCGAATAACAGCATGAAACAATCACGAAGATCATCATCGACCGGAATGGTTTGAGAGGCACGGCGCACGTGGCCGGCTCTCACAGCGCATTTATTTGATAGCTGTTGAGTTGATACTTATAACTACAGCCTTACCGACTAATGAGGCTCGCTTAGCACGTATTATTCAGTGAACGTTAGTATTCAGATTACATTGACGACTGAATATGCGGACATTACAGGAATATGAAGTAGAGCGGTCGATCTAAGTACATCAATTTGCGTGCAGTCCACGCGGCGCGTCGGCGGCGGCGGCGGGCGCCTCTCTCATGGTAATGCGCCGAGCAGCGTGTTGTGTCGTCAGCACAGAGAAGCACTCGCCGCCACTGGCTCCTACTTGGACCTGGGTACTCGCTAAAATGGCACATTCAGAAGCGATAGTAGTAAGAATTTTGGCAACGACGAGTTGGCCATACAATAACATATTCATGCCGGGGTTTAGCTGTCTCCAGGATATAGCGCGCTCCGCAATATTACGTATTGTGTATAAAAGGCCACATAACAATAAATATGTGTAAACATTTGACAGCTTCATACATTATTTCGCTGCTTTATGTTATTGTGTTGTTTGCCTGTACCACACACGCACAGTACCCGAGGGTTTTTTTAGGTGGGAAATCATCCAAAAACTTCTCATGCTCTAGGGCAGAGAAGGAGGGCGTTTCAGACTTTTACTGACTAAAATCCACTTTTACGTTGCTTTTTTGCCTTGCGTTCCAAAACCCCGGGTTTTTTTTATTATTGATTGGCTTGCGTTTGACCACTATCTCACCTGATGGTAAGCAATGATGTGGCCGTACCATTAGGTGAGACAGTGGTCAAACGCGAGCTTGACTTAGGTCTTGACGAGATTTAGATCCTAATTACCTTAAATTCGTAAGGTAGTAATTAATTTTATTAACGTCTCGTTTATTGATAGTTGTAATTATTATTTTTTCTTGCTTTTTTTTATATACCCTCTTTTTTGTAATGTGATTATGAAAACACTTCGAATTACTTCCTATTACGACTCACTTTTTTTATAATGATTATTTTTATCTAAAAATTGTTCTAAGATCAACAATTTTTTCACAAGACTGCTTTTTTACATAGTAAACAACCAATTTGGAACCGTGCACTAGCTTGTGATTGTTTTATAAGTGCCCATGTAGGGCTATGTGAAAAAAAAAACATTTTGAATTTAGTTTTATTTTTTAATTTTGTTGCTCTCTCAATGCACAAATCGTGCTTGTTGGTGGATGGACTGTTCCCTCCAGATCTCATGGTAGCACGTTAAGGCCAGCAAGGAGAAGCCATTGTGAGGTATCCCCTCACAATCTAGATGGCCATTAACCTCTGTGACGCGTTCAGCTTAGCCACCGCTTACTTTCGCAGCGACGGCGCCCACACTGGCGCAGGTACACAGTCCTCGAGGGGTTGTGGCCTTGATATTGCCGCGGTGCACTCATACTTGTGACCATACATCATGATATTTATTATTATTATTAGCCGCGGCCGCGATTTCGTTCGCGTGGCGTGGTTGTTGAATACACCACGTATAATTGCGACGCTTAGATAATTACAGTACACTAAATACCCTATGTATTTAGTGTAAATTATTTTCTATAGTCTCGTAAACAAGGTATCGTTACGAGACTGCTCTAGAAAATAACTTTCATCTCTTTCAGTTAAAGTATTTACGACCAAAGTTCTTCATGCTTTCCAATGAAATGAAAAGCTGATCTATGTTAATACTTCTCCGCTCTCAGACAGTGGACAAACGCACTTTACATTCCTCGCTGCTTTTTTGAGAGCGCAAAGTCGCGGTCAGAATGCTTTGCAAACTTAAGCGCGATTTCCTTTCAGTAAAAGTCTTAAACTCGTGATCGTGACGCTGCCTATCAGCCCATAACCACGCTTCGCGTTCCTCAGTGCAATCTTGAGGACGTAAAGATGCTGTCAGAACCCTTTGAGAATTTAGGCGTTACTCTCCTTCCTTAAGAGTCTCTGACCTAGAAGCTACTGTAAGAAAATGCTGTATTCTAAGTTGAGATTCTCGCTGGGTAGGTATTTCTGATGCAAGAGTTCTGATGTGCCTCGCTCAGATTTCTGCTATTAGCCTCACTTCACGGTCGTCTGATTCTTGAGACCAACTTAGTCTCATCCTTTTCGCATTTCGGCTTCAAAGCGAAAGGACTCACAACAAACAGATAAAGAGACAAAATTCCAAAAAAGCTTACTGGCTATTTTATTTTCTACTTTTTTATTTATCTATATATATGGAGAAACTGACTGACTGACATATCAACGCACAGACGAAACTACAAGGATTGGGACCATAAAGGTTTTGTACAAGGTTTGATTTTATGACGTAAGCGAGCACTAAGAGAGGATTTTCTAAAATTCACTCTCTGAGGGGTTGAAATGGGGGTCTAAAGTTTGAACGGAAAAACCTAATTTCACGCGGGCGAAGCCACTGGAAGAAGCTAGTACTGGTATAAAAATAACTTTTATAAATATTTATTGTATTTTGTATAGATACTCGTACATGATGCTCATTATCAGTTGTTTTCTTCTATTCTATTCTTTTCGTTTAAACAAAGTCCATAACGACACAACTTGAAATTCTAGAATAATGTTGATGCAATGGATTGTCCAGTAGCTGTGCAGTGGGAGTCCAGTAGGCAAGTGTCGCATGTAATACTTATTTTGGTACAGTCAAATGGGGTTAATAGAAACTCAGGGGTGAATAGAAATAAAACTTCAAAGGGTATTTTTACGATATTTGAATGTTTTTTGCAGTATTTAACTATATCAATTTATTAATGAATTATTATTCTAAAAAGTCGATGCTTTATTAGAAACCGATAATATGGTATCAAAGCGGAAAACCAAACCAAAGTTTTGTTTCTATTTACCCCGTTTTACGGTACCCCATCTCCTCAGCTGCGGCGTGCTGCTGCCGTTGAGTCTGGTAGCAGACCCTCATAATTATATGTAGTTGGGCAAATTGTGTGAACTAAGAGTAAAATGTATAAAAATGTCCCATTCATTGTTACTATAGAATGCCACCTCGGTGAGTGGTGAGTGAGACCCGAGAACAGCAGCCTGCACGCGTTCAGTGCTCAATGGCAGACGGCCTTGACATTATTGCGGTGTGCAATTTATATTTTAACACACAAAAGTTGTTCTGGAGAAACGCAAAAAAAAGACATTTAATGTTATATTTTAATTTAATGTTATTTCCGTGTTAAACGTTTTTCTAATCACCAAATATCTATCAATTCTAAAAAATACAATTTACTGAAATAATTGTATGAGTAAATTATATTTAGCATATCTCTGATAACTTATAATATCAGAGCGATGCTGTCGAAATTATTCATGAACAAATAGCTAACATGACAGCTTGTTAAACTGCTGACGGAACTCCGAGCACGCGACCACGCGACCGCAATGTGTAGTGAAATGTTTAATGAATGGTTTCGATATCGTTCGCAGGCGCCGCGCCGCAGCGCCGCCCCTCGGTTCGACATGCTCCGTTCCATAATTGAGTTTAAAAAAATAAGTGGTTCGGGTGAAAAGTATAGGATATGAAGCTTTCTGGCAACTACGTGGTCGGTGCCTCTGAAGGCACAAATAAATAGTTGATATGTTACGGTAGAAGCCTGATTAATAAAGGCTAGGATTTCCCAATTGTTACTGGTAAAAGTTCGTACTGTACTATTGCAATCACATATTTCGGACTTTTGCTAGCACGCACTTGATAAATCTTAAGTTTTGCCTCAGAGACAGTTTAAAAAAAATCATCATCAAAGTAAGGTGAGTCGGGGCAACGTCGAGCAGATTTTTGGTAAGATGAAGTATATTTTTTTGAAGCGCTTCTAAAAAATATGACGTAACAGCAAGTTATAAAATTTTAAATACAACTAAGAGTTTGACAATAATTAATCTTTTATATTTTATTATTAATGAAAATATACACACAAACGACAATAATAGAACCGGATAAAGATCGTAATGTGACGAAGGAAGATTCACATAATGTGTATTTTTTTAAATTCTCGTTTTAGAGCAATAGATTTACTGATAAAATCTATTACGTATTTATAGTCTTCCTCTCTCTCTCTCTCTCTTATACTTCTTTCTTTATCTTCACTTATATACTTTATAAATACGTAATAGATTTTTATGGTATTTGCAACGTTTTTGTTATTTTAGCAGAAGACTTAGTTTGATCAGTAACTTCTGCAAGCACTGAAAAAATGCAACGTAGGTTCTTTTCTTAAACAGATTGTTATTTGATTAAGAGGAAGTTAAAGTTAGTTTTATCTATAATTGTTCAGTAGACTCTGCACGTCATTATGAAATAAAGGCGTCTGACAGCGCAAGCAAGCGCTTACGATATCAGTCATGTCAACTGGCTCGATCGCGTAGGGCACACAAAGCTAGGCGGTCCGGCGCACACCAGCAGCGCGTGCGCAAACAATACTTAGCGCAATGGGGATAGCAAGTACCTCTGCTATAATAAAAGGGTGATTCTTTGAAACCGAGAAAATGTCTCATTCATCTGGCCAAGTTTTTTCTTTACAATTTGATAATTTTATTTGCATACAAGTTTTCCCCGATCATTAAATGTATGAGAGGCACTCATTCGCACCCAGTGGCTTACGACACGAAATAGATAGGTATGAAAACTTGGCCAGATGAATAAGACATTCTCTCGGTTTCAAAGAATCACCCCAAAATGACCAACCCGCAGGAGTGCCGATACGGTAATGGACAATAATAATTACTTACGTAGTTATATCACTGGTTGTCGTTTTCCCGAAAAGAAACAGGTAGGATTATTTTGGCTCCCGTAAACAAGTAAGAAAGTCGCTGAAAGTAGGTAGTGGCTGCGTCCGAGCCCCGAGTCGAAGTTTATGATAAATGATCCCATACAGCTAAATTGATTCTATAACATTACTTACAAAGTTAGAACGCAGACACGATACGGACTCAAGGTATTCAACTCTGCTCAGTTTGAAGGGAAAAGACGCAATTTCCGCGCTGACAGTAAGTTGAATCACTTGACTAGCAACCACGGCTTCGTCATATTTTTAATGAAATTCTGTGCAGTCGTGAGTCTACTGTAACAACGAAAAAGGACAGACGAAGTTAAAAGCTGTAAAATTAGTTTCAATGAAAGTTACACTATAGACTGGCTTTATTAGTTAGCATGATTAGGTAGTAGGGTGGCAGTACCAACTATTTAATCCTCGTCCTTATAAGGTCTGCAGTACTCTGTGAAGAATTTCACTACTCGAGTGTTGTTGCGTGACTGAAACAGTCGGTTTTTTAGTTATGATCACAAGGAGACGTGTTGCGGCACGCGTCTGTTGGGTGAAGTTAAGAAGATAAACTTGCGGAAGGCGTGGATTTAATTATAATTTTATGAGATTAGGTAAAGTTCGGAGCACGCGGCAGGTGTCAGATGACAGGTGTCGCGGCGACTGACATCCGAATAAAGCCGAGTAGGTAGCGACGCACGGCACTTTGTGTTGTACGTGCAAAGTACTATGTGAATGCATCCCAAAAGCGGTTTTAAAAAAAATGCTGTACTATTAGGGACGACTCCATTGCTGTTCATTTTTAGGGTTCCGTACCCAAAGGCCAAAGGGTAAAAACGGGACCTTATTGCTATCACGCCGCTATCCGTCTGTCTGTCACCAGGCTGTATCTCAATAACCATAGCTAGACAGTTGAATTGTTTACAGATGGTGTATTTCTGTTGCCGCTATAAAAACAAGTACTATAAACTTAGTGTAAATAAAATATTTAAATGAGGTTCATACAACGAATATGTTTTTTTTTTTGCTGTTTTTTGCTACGGACGATTGGGAACCCTTCGTGCGCGAGTCCGGTTCGCATTTGGCCGGTTTTTCAACTTACTCTGTAATCTACATATAATGAACAAAACGCAATAATGAAAAATAATGACATATACCGTTATAATCTATTTTCAATAAATTTTATTATCCATGGCCTGGAACCGTCTCTGCGGAAATGTACATTTACCGGGAATTGGAATAAATTAACTTAGTACCTACTTTTAATGAACAGGTCTCGGTGAAGAGCTTTATATTCGTGACGATTGTTTATATTTTTGCAGGTCGGAATTTACGTCACTAGATTTTACAGAAAAATTCTGAAATCCAATATTTTAATTCCAAAACAGTACTAGTTAGAATCTATTTTGTGCGTGCAGTCGCAAATAACTTCAACGGATGTTGGTAATGGCAAAAGAAAATACTAAAATAAAACTAATTTCATTTATAGGCCTGGCCACATTGCCACGGTGCGATGTCGATAACGACAAACGGTGCGGTGCCCAATACGGTGCCGCGTCGTGCATTTACATTATATCGCGTCCTGTAGATGACGAAAAATTCTTTTTGTAGGAGACTAATCACGAACTTATTGACAACGCAGTGCCTGAACAACACGGTGTCATGGTACAACGCGGTCCCGTACCGCGCATCCGCTTAACACAACTCAGCACCGTATATCTGCACGACGACGTGGCGACGGGACCAGGCTCTGAGTCGACTGTTGATTCACCCCCAACCCGTAAATAAGGTCTAGTTTACATAGCTCTCCATGTGGCGACTGTGGCGTCCACACTCCACAGCCACACAGCTTGCCACGAGCCACTGCGTGACACTATCTGATACTCATTTAATACACAATGTTTTCCATAATTTTATTGGCGAGCTGAATACTACTCGTCAAGTACTAGTTAACATGTTAATTTTCCTACATACCTAAAAATTTAATAATTATCCCAAATTCACCACTTGAATAGTGATGAATTCAAGATAGTTATTAAATTTTTCGAGCTCCATGTCATACGACACATAGGCATGCCACAATCACCCTCTTTGAGAAGTAAGATAAGATAAGATAAATTTATTAGCATAAAACAAACATGTACAAATATAGTGAGGCCCTGACTCCTGTGCTAGGTGGAAACACATGTGTTACAGGAATCAGTGTCTTCTTCCAAATAATTAGTGCATTAATACTAAAATTCCATTAAAAATTTAATTAAAAACATTGACCAAAATATATTACTTTACAATAAACATTTAAATAGGAATACATTTGATTACATCAGATTTAGAAAACCAAAATTTCATTATAATTATTCTCCTTTATTACTTTTAAATACCTGCAAATTACATTTTTAAATATTTTGTAAACCTTATCCCAAAAAAAAACATTTAAAAAAATAAAAAATAGTATCTCACCGGTACCGGGACCAGGATCCAAACTACCAACAGTCAGGGCTCCAAAGAAAGGAACCTCCTAACAATACGAGCCGTGTCCAGGAGTACCGCTTTCTGAATCAAGCCTTTGATCCAGCTGCCTAACGCGAGCCTCCTAAGGTATTGGTCGGCTCTTGGCTATTAAGTATTTGCCCGACATGACTATCGGTACAATGATCGCCGAGTTCACATCCCACATGACGACAATCTCGCGAGCCAAGTCAATATACTTAATTTGTTTATCTCTCTCGGCTTTCATGAGGTTCTCGTCATGTGGAACAGAAATGTCAACAATCATTGCACGTCTCCCGTTTCGGTTCACCACTATTGCTGGCTTATTGGCTACAATAGTCCAGTCAGTGATGATAGGCCAATCCCAGTACAATGTGATATGACCATTATCAAGAACTGGGTCGGGCTCATACCTGTAGTAACGGCTCTTCCGATTCCACTAGAAAGTATTTCAGAGCAAGTTGCTGATGGATAATCGTGGCTAATAGGTTGTGCCTATGCAAGTACTCTCAGTTAGCTAGACGAGAACAACCAGAGATAATGTGACGAATTGATTCTCCCGGTCGGAGACATTCCCGACAGATGTCAACCTTGCCGTCTTTCACAATAAATCTCTGGTAGTTATTCATGATGTCTTCCGTCATGATAACTTCGTCCATAATTGCACAAACAAAACCTTCGGTTTCCCCAAAGAGGTCACCGACGCGCAGCCAGGCTACGGACGCTAGTTGATCTACATCGGGCCCATGAAGGGCCCGGAAAAAGCGTCCGTGGAGTTCCATACTCTGCCATACTTTCTTGCGATCGTTAGTGTCAAGTACTACAGGTTTGCGCCAGTTCTCGTTAGCCAAGGAGAGCGGGGTGAGTCCCTTGTCCTCTGCCACTACATTACGATGCATACCCACGTCGGCGAATAGGAAATATTCCCTGAGACTGCATACCTCGCGATTGTGCAGGGTCTTAGCATTTAAAAAGCCTCGACCGACTCGATTATACAGTCTCATCACCGACGATCGTGGGTGATGCTTTCGGTATGCAGTCAGCAGTGTGCGTTCCCTCCTATCCAGGGCGTCAAGTTCCGTTTGAGCCCATTTGAGTACGCCAAAACAGTACATCAATACCGGCATGACCCAACTGTTGAAGGCGTGCACCTTGTTTCCGCCTGAAAGAAAGCTATTGAATAACTTCTTCAGGCGTACAAAGAAACGCTCCTTCAACGATTGCTTCATGTCAGTGATATTGATGCCTAGAGCTTCCAACATACCCAAATACTTATAGGTTTCGGTTGAACAGAGGGATCTCAGGTTTATGGAATCCGTGAGTTGAGTGCCCACAGATTCCACAACCTCCCCTCGCTTTACATGCATGAACGCACATTTGTCCACACCAAATTCCATCCTGATGGCATTACTGAAGGTTTCAGTTACCTTCAGTGGCTCCATCAGTTTCAGATTTTTGAGGGCAAAAAGTTTCAGGTCATACATGTAAAGAAGGTGAGATATTACCTGACCACCTTTCTTGAAGCGATAGCCTAGACCTGAATTCTCCAGCAGTGTGCTGAGAGGATTATTATTATTAAAATAGTTGCATTCGGATAGCGGATTAGAAGTAATAAATTATAGAAAATATAAAAAAAAGAAGATAAAAACTTAAGATTAACATAATTGCATCATTAATATTGTAAAATACATTTTTTTCTTTTCTTGGCTTTCCGTTTTTTTATAGTCTAGCATCAGTAGCCACGACTTAATTTTAAATTTTGCTTCCCTGATCGAAGCTGAATTAATATGAAGTGCTTTATTAATTTTAGTATAAAGATGACTCCATAAGGACCAGCGTTGTCTTCTCGCAGCAGCAGTGTTAAATATAACAGGTACACAAACATCCCTGATAGTGCGCTTACTTGAAACATGCTTATTGAATGGTGTGACAAGATGCTGTTTGATGACTATGTGTAAAACGTACATTTGCCTCACAGTGAGAACTTGACATTTATCATATAGAGTAGCGGTAAGGAATCTAAAAGGCGCTGTGTTATCAGCATAAGTAAAAATTTTGCCATTTGCTAAACCTAGCTGACAGAGATCATATATGTATATAGATTAGGAAGAGACTTGGGCCAAGGATACTTTTGGCAGACCATATGTAACTAGGACGTCACGAATTTCCACTCGTTGTGTACAATCACTGTAGAAGTCCTGAAAGATTTTTAGGGCCGTACTCCGGACACTCATCCGTTCCAGCTTATCTACGAGCATTATTGAAACGGTGTGAAAGGCCTTGGCCAAATCAAGAAATACGCCTATGCACTTTTTTTTGCATCTAATTTGGATGTGGCATGATAGACATGTTGTCCAATAGCGTCTTCTGTGCTTCTTCCAGACCTAAAACCAAACTGAGCATCTGACAATATCTTATTCTGTTCTAGAAAGTTGATACTTAGATACTTAGACTTGAGACACTGGAAAAAGTTCAAAGCACTAGGTTATGCTTACAACTTTTTCTAGTATCTTAGACATTGTTGAGAGAACCGAAATAGGTCGATAGTTTTTGACATCGTCCTTCACTCCATTTTTGTAAACACGAGTTATCAAGGATTTGTTTAATGCTTTTGGAAAGACGCCCTGAGAGATGCACAATTCCAGGAGCTTTGTTAAAGGGGGTAGATGAAATTACTCACCAGCTTCAGAAACTTTGCAGGGATGGCATCTCAACCGACGGCACAGTCATTGTTTAGGTTTTTTATCAGTACTTCAATTTCATGCTCGTCTGGAGGTAGGAGGACCATCGAGTTGAGGCTCGAGGTGATGTTCAGTTTATGGGGTGCTGGATTGGTAAGACTAGTATTGGTGTTAATAGCATTGGCTAGTTCGCCAACCATAGAAAAATAATTATTTATCTTTTCAATCGAGTGGGAATCACCACATTTTTTTTTAATAAGACTATCAGCTACTGATTGACTTTGCTTTGTTTGATGGATTATGGTTTTAACAGCGTTTCACTTATCTTTATTGCTTTTTAGTTTTGAATAAAGGATTTTTTATAATTTCTTTTTAATTTTCTTATTAGTGTGTTGCAATAATTGCAATATCTTTTATTATTTAGAGGGTTACTAGGCTTCTTTGTCTATCTCTGTGGCGTATGCAGCGTAGTATCCCTGGAGTCAGCCAAGGTTTAAGTAATCTTTTCCGACTAGGTCTTATGTATATTATTGAGTAAGTATCTAAAATTGTTGCAATCGTATCAATAAATAGAGCGGCAGCGGCATCAGCATCAGCACTTCGATCAATAAATGAGAAATCAATAGATTTAGATATTTTACGGAAGCGTCGTATTTTTTCTTGCCGTCGTGGTTTTTTGGTCACTTTTTTTATAAGAATGACTGACAATTAGCACTACTGAGGCGTGATTCGTCACCGTAGAGTTGATCGCAAATATATTTACCAGATGAGTCGTGTTAAACATCGAATAGTCTAAACAATTCTGCATTCTAGTAGGATATGAGTGGCCCGGTAATAACCCTAATTCAGCTGTAGGATTTAAATAT
The DNA here is from genome assembly GCA_961205895.1 of Mythimna pallens. Lineage (NCBI taxonomy): Eukaryota > Metazoa > Arthropoda > Insecta > Lepidoptera > Noctuidae > Mythimna > Mythimna pallens. The sequence continues at coordinate 232,685 of OY540836.1, forward strand.
GATTCCCTGTTCCTGTCGATACTTGCTGGTTTAATGTCAATGTTGACGTCTCCAGCAAGGATGACGGTTTTCGCTTTGATCGGTCGAATTATTTTGTCTAAAGAGTATAAAAAATTTTCAATATTATGATTAGATGGAGATCTATAGACTGCCAAGATGTAAGTGTCAGGTTGAATTTTTAGTAACAAAGTTAGCACCAATAGGCTTCGGTTCTTCGAGCGTACAGTTGATTTCCTATTTGACGTATAATACAATGCCATCATTTTGATTAAAGTGGCCAAAAAAGCGCCTCAACGTCCGCACTTTCCACCTGATGTAAGTCCTCACCGTGCATGGCCAGATTTGAAAGTTATAGTTTCAGATTCAGGTGGAAGAGACGCCTGAGTGTCATTATTCTGTAGATCGCCCGGAGGACACGGTGAAAGTCTACTCCGCTTGGATGGTACAACGCCGTGTCCTCGTGAAAACGATCGGTGGAGGCAACCTCTCACAATCTGCTCTGATTCAGATCATGGTCCAGAGCGAGAAGGAATGGGAAGCGATCACCTCCTTCTACGAAGCAGTAAGATGAGCGTAAAAGATGACCGCTTCTGTAAGCCGTCGACACTTTTTATGAAAATATTCGCGTATACTTCGTAGTGACTTACACACCTAACTTTATTCCATAATATGCAGTGCCAGTGCGAATATGGACTAATCGTGCGTGACCATTAGAATACAATGGCGAGCAAACGAAGCGATCATGTTGATTAGGTTAGCTTAGGTTAGAACAGTGACCATTAAAGTGCGAAGGCAAGCGAGCGAAGCGAGCGTGCCGCGGCTGCGGCCGCCGTGCGCTAGATTTCCTTCTAATGTTGATAAAAAAAATATATATCTGCCACGGCTTTAATGGGAGGTAGTATTGTGTTTATAGATTACAATAGTAAAGATAAATTATTAATCATTTGTAATTTTTTTTTTCATACAAAAAAATGGACGTAGAAATTTGAACTAATTTATTAGCATAAAACCATCCCGTAGACTTAATAATCTGTTGCCGCACCGCACCAAATTCGATTCAATCATTTTGAAAAACGCCGGCGCCGTTCATACACTGTTGCCATTCTTATCAAACAATGCCGCTGCGCCACAGCCACTCGGTCGTCAAAGCGCAGCCCCGAGCGCCCGTCCACCAGTCGTCCGCCGCCCGCTTGAATATCGCGCGAACGCCGGCGTTCGCTCTCTCATTGTCTTTTTATTGTGTCTAATTACGGTATTCGAAAGGTTAACCCCTCTAGACTTTTTTTGTAGGGTCGTGTGAAGGACATTGTGTGCGGTCAAACCGGACATGACATTAGGAGTGTGGTGGAATTAAAAAGGCGCATCAAACGCGCATTCAGGCAAGTAAAAAGTGAAATGGACACATTACATAAAGTGAAGAGACATGTACGTGAGCGTGCCTACATTTGTGTGCAACGCGAAGGCGGACTTATGCAACAGTTTTGTAGATAAGTGGGTAGGGAGTGTTTAAATAACTGTAAATACGGTGCTATTGTTGTAAATAAGATGATTAACTTTTAAACACGCCTTATACCACGCAAGTTACTGTAATTTATCGTTATTAATATTAATCTAAGTACCTACCTATTGTTTAAAAATAATAAGAAAAAAATTGCGATGCTTACACTAACTTGACAGTCCAAAGCCTGTTTTAAGTGTGATGGGAAGTTTATCATCTTATTTACGTCAGTTTTTTGGAAGAATACAGTAGCTGGTAAGTAATTGCGCTTTTAAAACACTAGTTTGCCTGCGTATTATTGCGTACCTAGTGGATTAGATGATGACGAACTATTTATTTATTTATTTATTTATTTATTTTAGGAAACTCAACAGTTTATTTGTAAAGTTACATGGGCTAAGAAGGCTCACCCACTATCAATGAACAGCCCAATGTAGCTGCGTATAGATCATGTAAAAGTGAGGTTTACACACGCTGCACATTGATAGCGAAATGATGACAATTATCTCTTAAACCAATTACAGAGTTTCACGGCATTTATAAAACTAGGTTAACTAGAAAGTGGTGCAAGGAAAGAATAAGAAAAAAAAAAGATTGAAAGGGTAAAAAAAGACCATTAAGGAATATTATTACAACTAATCAGGTGAAGAACAAAATATCAAATCGTGAAATCTAAACAGTACGATTTAATTTACATTCAAAAATTAGCGCTAGCGCGGAATGAGTTACGGTACAATTTGTCTACTAAACAATACAACTAGTCAGCTGATTTCAGTTTTTATTCACAGAACAGATGGAAAGAAATAGCAATTGTTTTCATTGACGAAGCGACACATCGCGCGTAATTTGTGAACCACGTTATGCAGAGTCGAGTCAATGTTTATTTAACTCCTTTATTTTCTCAAATTGAATTCACTGTTCCGGGGTACAAAAGCTCTTCACTTTTGTAATCTTTAAACACAATACTACCTCCCATAAAGCCGTGGCAGATATTTTTATAGCACCTTATATATTTATCTAATTCTACATAATAATATTTTACAACATTCGAATATATGAATAAATGATTTTGTTATACTATATCTCAGTTTTTGTCAGGCGTAAGTGATGTAGTATATACGTTTGGAATTGGGAAGCGAGCGTACACATTACAAACTGTACAAGAACAGTAAGCAGAATTCGTATTTACATTGTAATTGCAAATTTAAAAACAGCAATACAAAGCATTCGCGAGCAGTTTCCTATGGCTGCGTTCTGGCCTTGTATAGAATGGAAATACGCGTCGACTAGTAATGGGTAGCTTCTCGTTAGTAGCGTGCTCATTTTTAACAATGAAGATTTTGAAAACAAACATAACTTGTGGAGCTTATGTGTAAAGAGAGTTCGCCACACACCTTATAACAAAGATTGATGATTTTCTGCCCATTATTTTGAAAATATCGGTCACGTTTTATAAAACTCGGTGGTCCGGGCGACGGGCGTCGTCAGTCCGGCAGGAGGTACGTGTTGCTCTAATGGAGCTAGTGTGAAGGTTCCATTTTCTAAATAACAGTATTTTCGAAATATTTTCCAATGCGGATATAAGGGCACTGTCACACGAAAGCTTCACGAACACTAGCATAGAAATGGGTTTGACGAAGATGAACACAGCAGGTGTGCTCATCTCACGCTGTGTTCATAGATGAAAGTCAAAAGATTATGGATACACGTTTGTAGCGTTTGCGGGTTATTTCTCTAATACAAGACAAATAATACGCAGCACTATCTACAGTAATATTTATTAAATATGGTCGCACGTACAAAATGCCTTTTTTTTGTACATTGACGACTATGGAGGTAGGCACGCAAAGTACTATCCTGGCCACTATGAAGCTGGAGATCGAGGACTAGGCGCCAGCAGGAAGACGTCCCGCAGGTAGACGATCCGCTGGTAGACGAAGGGCCAAAGGGTTGCCGAACAGTTGGATGGATCTCAGGCCAGGTGCCTGAAGCGGAACTTTGGACCCTGGAATTTTCCAGTCGTCGAATAAGTTTCTTTGTCTCCCGCTTGTCCTTGTCCGATTGTGACCGCAACAGTGTGTAAGCGCAGGGCAGAGGAAGTACGAAGGCGCTTAAGGCGAATGTGTGCATGTCACAATCAGACCCGGAGCGGGAAAAAAAGGAAACTACGCTTAAAGCTAGTAAGCACTAATGAAACAACAAAGTAACAAGGAACTAAAACACCAACAGAAGATACAAAAAATGGGTGATACAATTCTTGTCATGTAATGGCCGTATCCAGCATGATTAAGCAAAAAAAAGGTAATTGTCAACACTTACCCAATACGGGGTTAACACTGAAGCTAGGAAACTTTATGATCAATGCCGTGAATATTTAAAACCACGTAAGATGACACACGCTAAGTATATTAAATGATCGTAAGGAGCGTGTGAACGTGTATATCAGCTGAGATGTCCGATCGACAATGACCGTGCGTTCTGCAAAAGTCGAGTCGTCTTTGATCTTAATAAATTCTTTTTTTAATGTGTAACTACCGCCACACGGGAAGCGAATTAGCGAGTTGGAACCGTAATGTAATTACTAGTCGATTTTTCAATATCTTTAAGTAGTATAGTATAGTGTGTATATATATAGTTATAGATTAAGTTTAGTTTAGTTTATTTTATTATGTCACTAACAAAGTGTTCTGTTATCTGTTTGTTATTTATTTTAAGTTATTAGGTTGTAAGGTTCCTGTTAATATTTTTGTTGATCAGTGCAAGTCTTTACCGCAGTTTGCTCTGATAGTTTCGATAGGAACGTTGAGATTTACTATACAACGTTACACGTTTGTTAAAAAGTCGAAAGCGATAATGTGGTCGTATAACTATTTTAATTTGTTATGGTGTACAATAAGGAGTATATCTAAGGATGATGCGTTAACGGGTGCTGCTTCCAAGATTATCATTACATTCTACAACGTAGACACGTTTTTTTTTTTTTAGCGTCGGAAAATCATCTAGGAGCGAGAGACTCAGACTTTTACTGACTAAAAACCCACTCCTGTTCCCTCTTTGCCTTCATCCCGGGGCCCCGGGCTTCGCTTTCACACTACCTGAGGCCCCAGTAGGCTTCGACTCTGCTGGGCCCCTACGGTTTCGCTGACATCTCCTTGAGGCGCGCGTGGAACACTACGCGCCGTCGACAACTTTACCGGACGGACGGTTACCGGACGATCGAACGGCGAGCCACTCATTGCTCGCCGTCCGCAAGCCCGCGCCTACGGTGGCCGGAAATCGGGATCGGAATCCCGGCGGCGGTTAGGGTGGAGGACCGTTGCCTCACGCGATCGGCCGCCTCCTTTGCTAGCATTACTGCTTCGCAGAAGGAAGCGACCGCCTGCCACTCCTCCTCACTCCGAACCATGGCCTGTACCAATGCCCGGCGTGAGAGATCACTGCCGCCGATCGCCCCCACGAGGACACGGCGTTGCTTTGCCCAAGCGGGGCACACCTCCACCGTGTGCTCCACCGTGTCCTCCGGGCGTTCCACACAGTGGCGACTCCCGGGCGTGTCTTCCGCACGAATTCGGTGCAGGAACCTCCCGAACTTACCATGTCCGGTGAGGACCTGCGTCATGCGGTAGGTAAGGACGCCATGTGGTCTTACCAGCCACTCCTCAAAGAGGGGACTTACCACCATAATTGTAGCGTGCCCAAACGTAGACACGTAAGATGAACTTTACATAACGAAGCAGGGCTATGCTTCCGTTTATTCCAATCAAATTTAATTTGGAGTTTAGACATTTTGAACTTTATTTTATGCACAGTAGAGGTAAAATTTGCAAACGGAAATCATGTTTAATTGGAAATACCTAATAGGATTAGCGGTGAATACGATGTGGTTATGCTCAAGCAATGAGATTTGGTTACAAATTGATATTATGTGAACAGTATTGCAGTCTCTTCCATGAGTATCTCTTTACAGGGTGCATCGTACACCAGTTCATGGTGTACGATAAATGAATAAAGTAAAAACTCATTCGACTTCCGATCGACGTAAGTTTTTAATATATTAACGTAAAATAATAACTTGAATAAAAAGCCTGTCCTTTATTTCCGGACCAAACAGTATACGTAAGGTACATTTTTGATCTCCATGAAGACAAGTGTTTTGTGGAGGTTTTTGTAAAATTACAACATCAACGGTGTAATAATCTCCAGCAAAACATACTAGATTACTGCTGTCATATAAGGCCCTATTAGTTTTAAATCATTGTGAATAAAATAAAAAAAGGATTTAAGCTAAACAACCGATTTCAATATAATAAAGTGTTAATTAAAGAAATATTTTCAATTAAAATATATTATTTTTCTGTAATCGTAATAGAGAAATATCATTTTTTTTTTAACATAGTCAATGGGCTATCGTAGGATGCTAATATCCCAAGAAAGCCCGTTATGAATTAATGATTATTTATGTAATGACAAGGTTAGTGAAATTTTTATTCTTACAAAATATTTTGGTATGCAGTTTTATTTTAAAATCTTTTGGTACAGTTAATCAGTCAAAAATTTGGCCTTGGGCCTTCTTATGTCTACAGAACCTTAAAGTGGCCCTAAAACAATAAATTCACGCTTAAAATAATAGTGGTATACATTTTCAGATTCGTTTCCTTTGTTCGTAACTAAATAATACTAGCAATATCTTCTAACAGATCATAAATTTTCAAATGTGGGCCATTTATACGGAATTTCAGAAACGATTTTTTCTTTCTTTCTTTATATTTTAAAAGTTTAAAAAGCTTTTTTTTATTTTATGCTATTTTACAAAAAAAGCATTAGACTGTAGCTCGATCCACCTGGTCCTCCCCTATACCGCGTATGCTAACGATGCTCAATGCGCTCGTAGAGACCAACCCTGGATTGGATTTGTATGCTTATGAATGGAAGACAATATTGTTAGAAAGTTTGCGGTACTGGGAGAAGACAGAGTGAAAGGATTAACGTATTTTAGTATTAATGGCTATTTTACTGTACTAAATAAATAAATGATCTAATAGATCACGTTATGTATAAAACTTCTTAACACCTTTTTGTTGCAATTTATTATATTACCAAATATAATATTCGATAATCTAAGGGTGGATTGCAGTGAAAATATGGAGAGTTTAGGAGATGGGCCTATAACTTTTAAGCAGGGCCTTGTCGCCCTTCTTAAAGAAGGGTACCATCACACCTCCGCTCCATGTCTGTGGTGTTTTTAATTCGAAAAACGCCTTAAGGATCGGTTTCCCACCCGCCTTCAGGAGTTCGGCCGTAATTCCGTCATCACCTGGTGCCTTTTTGTTATTAAGCAGCTTCAGTGCCATCCTAAACTCGTATAGGTAGATGTCCGGGATATCTTTGGTATAGTGTCGGGTAAATCTAGCTCTTGGGTCGTTTGCTAGATTCTCAGACTCGGAGACTCCAGACTCGGAGTTAAATTTCTTCGCAATAACGTGATCAGTGCCACAGTTTTGAGTGGTCCAGTAGGGCAAATAAATGGTAATAGCGTGATGAAGTCATAAACAAGTAAACAAGCAAAGAGCAATTTACTCATTCCTACAAGCTTAAAATTAAAACAAAACTAAAAAATTCGTAACTGATTGATTGACTTTTTTTTGTCCCCCTAATAATTTACTATAAATATGTTTGAACAAATAATATGCTATATGACACGATGACTTATGATTACGATAAAAATGCACATCGAAGTCTTACTAACATTCCGGTCATTCAATTTAACCCGCTACAGCTTATGACTCGTAATCTGTAGCGGAAATATTACAAACATCCGCACAGCGCACACTTGGACACAACAAATATTTACCTACCCTCAAGTCACATGATATATTTGATTTATTTATTTTGAGTTAAAACTATTGTTTTATTTAATTAACTACATTTTGTTATCTTGTTATTATGATTTATTTGTAGCACACTATAATGTACTATAATGCATTCTGTGTACGATTTTATTGTTTCTTTCCTTGGGGACTGGCTCTGTACTCCCTAACACAAGTTATATATTAACCTAGCTAGGAATGCAGCACCTCACGCACCAATTTGTAGTAGTCTTTGTACAGTGTATTCGATTCTGTAAATTGTCATAATGTACTTGTAATTGTATAATAATATCTTTATTCATCAAAAACATTGTATTTTTGTTGAATACATATATTATTATGAGTTAATATATCTCAGAACCTTGGGGTCCTGGACCTTTGGAAGGCGTACGAGGAGTCGAAACCAACTCGCAGAGGCCCCTTATATGCTTTCAATGGAACGTGGTACCAACTGGCGATTATCCCTGTATGCTATGCTAGTGCATCCAAGGACAACCCCCGGTTAATAAAAACTATTGCGACATACGGAAAACTAAGATATAGGGCTATGGTTTTTGTAGTCTTAGGTGGACTGGTTACTAGGAACTATGTTAAGTCTACGGCTGCTGCCTGAACAATGTTATTAATTTCCATCGATAAGAAGACAGGGGATGACTTGCACACTCAATAAATGGGCCTAAAAAACGGTCGCTAGCACGAAGTGACGTAGCAACAAGAAGGCAACATATCCTGAGATGCTTGAGGAGCGGAGAGGTATACCACGGCTATCAGGACAATCCCGGGAGTACGGTCAAGATCCCTACCAGCATCTTACTGGATTATACATCCTTCTCCTGAGCACATGTGCTCTTGCGAATCTCCACTCAAGCCACCCAATAAAGGCAAGAGAGAGGTGGTAGCTACGTTCCTCGTCAGTTTTCACTACGGCCGGCCAACAAAGGCAAGCCGGAGATGAGGAACAAGATTTCTCTCGGGAGGTTGGGTCCGTGGGGTCGCTAATGCCTATCAGTTTGCCACAAAACTGTCCTGCGGATTGTATCTCTCTCTAGGTATGATACGGCAAAGCAAACTTTACCGGTACAGACCTAGGATTTTTTGGAGTGCGCAAACCACACCACGACGTCAACGTAGAGATACGGCAATGGGGATATTATTATTATTTATTATTAAACAACCTCCACTTGCATTTTACAAATAATTCCAATTTCTACGCGGACGAAGTCGCAGACAACAGCTATTCATTATAATAAAAAAAATCGTCGCGCGCAAAAGCTAGTTCCTAATAATAATAGTGTTTCATTAAAAACAGAAATTTATTTTAATTCAATAATATTTTAATAAGTTATAATATTTCAAATTCGAAGACATGTGACATTCATTTCATTTCATGAAATGAAATCGACGCACTAGATTTATGCAACAAATTTTTCTCTAATGTAGGACAGCGTCATGCGGACCAAATATTAATGAAACTTAACGAAACACAGAACTCACTAGCATCTAAAATTAAAATTTCAGATTCTCCTCTAAACTCATTCTTTTTGCATCCAACTAATACAGATGATGTTGGAAATCTTATTCTTCAACTCAAAGACTGCAGTGCCCCAGGCCTGGATGGAATAACAAACCGAATGGTAAAACACATCAGAGACCTTATTGTTGAACCGCTAACACACATTTATAACCTAAGCTTATCTATTGGAATTTTTCCCGATATTTGGAAAGTTGCAGCTGTGACACCTATACATAAAGGTGGTACTACTGATGATCCTAATAATTTCAGACCCATCTCTCTGTTAAGTACTTTTTCTAAAATGCTTGAAAAAATTATTAATCAACAACTCATTCGCTTTCTGGAATCCAATAAGATCTTATCAAACCAACAGTTTGGCTTTCGTCAGGGCAGGTCAACCAAGCATGCTGTATCTCTTCTGACAAAAATCGTCTCTGATCATGTTGACAAAGGACTATCATGCATCGGAGTCTTTCTTGACCTGGCGAAAGCCTTTGATACAGTGTCAATTCCGATTCTACTAAGAAAACTAGAGGCAATTGGTGTACGAGGCATTTGCCTTGAATGGTTTCGTAGTTATCTTACTGGTAGAAAACAATGCACCAAAACGAATTCCTACACAAGTAACACGCACGACATAGCTTTTGGTGTACCTCAAGGCAGTATTCTTGGACCCACACTCTTTTTAGTTTATTTAAATGATATGTCCTCAATCAACATCGGAAATGCAGACATTATAAACTACGCGGATGATACAGTAGTAATCTTTCACGGTAAAACATGGAATAGAGTGAAATCCTCATCACAAACTGGACTCCAACATATTGTCGAATGGCTGAATAGCAACCTATTAACCCTAAATACCTCAAAGACAAACTTTATTTGCTTTCATAAAACTGCTGTATCTGCACCTCCACCTGATTTAGGGTTAATAGCGCATACTTGCCAAACATCTGCCGACCCTTATCTCAATGCAAATTTACCAACATGCGAATGCAAACCTATAAATAAAGTAACACACACGAAGTACTTAGGAGTAATCATAGATGAAAAACTTATTTTCAATGAGCATATTGCGGCAATATCTGCAAGGGTAAGAAAGATTATATACGTAATGAAAGAGCTAAGAGATGTTGCTACATTAAAACTTCTTAGGAATATTTACACCACACTATGTCAATCGATCCTGTCTTATTGTATCCTAGCCTGGAGTGGCACTGCTTCTTCTCATCTCTTAGGCTTAGAAAGATCACAACGTGCAGTCCTTAAGACTATGATCAAAAAACCTTTCCGCTTCCCCATCGTTCTGCTTTACAAAGAAACTCAGGTACTTAGTGTCAGAAAATTATACCTATTAAAAATCACTCTTCTTACTCATAAAGAAGCATTACAATTACCAGACTACGAGGAAATGGTAAGAAAGCGTGTGTTCAGGCTGCCCATCATTCCCGTCAAAACAGAATTTGCCAAAAGGTTCAGTACATACATGAAAACACTTGTTTACAATAATTTCACCAAAATTCTTAGTTTAAGTAACTTATCGCTTCGTGACGTAAAAGCTAAAATAACCAAAGAATTGATAGATTGGACGCATCATAGCACAGAACACTTTATACGACAGTTACTATGACAAGAAACGATCACATAGTTTTAAAATAAACTATAGGCACTTATATTCTGTAATAGTATTTAGTAACATATAAAACATCATAAGCTTGTATTTTAATAATTTAGATAGTATTTTTGCAATGTTAAGAGACACATGTATTATCATTATAATTGTAACTCATAAAAACTTGTAAGCTTCCTGCGGGACAGGCCTCGCCTAGTGCAGGAAGTCTTAGGAAACCATGCTCTTATAATTAATCAATGTAAACAAAATTCATAGAACTACCCACTCCCTGCTGCATCCGCTTTGTCTTTAACTTAAGAAAATATGACCATATTTCTAGTTATAGATCCGAGCTCAAATGGATGCCCATTCACCAGAGAATAGGTTTGCGCGTACTGACTACACTTTTCTCTTTGCTTAACTCTCCCACCCCTCCTTCTTATCTTATATCACACTTTCAATATCTATCTTCTTCTCATGCTAAGAATCTGCGTTCTTCTAACAATCTTCTACTGCTTTGTCCTTCTCATACTTCTGACTTTGTTCATTCTTCCTTTCATATACAGTCCATACTTCTGTGGAATGCGCTTCCTTGACATCAGGACGGCCACCAGTCAATATGCATTTAAGCGGAAGTTGCGGCTTTATTTTCTACGCAAATAGTGGAGTAGTCTCAAAAATCCTTTCATTTTTCCTTATACAAATAATATATATATATGTAGGTTTATCTACTATATAAAAATAAGTCGGGTTTTCCTTCCTGACGCTATAACTCCATAACGCACGAACCGATTTCCACGGTTTTGCATTCGTTGGAAAGGTCTCGGGCTCCGTGTGGTTTATAGCAAAGAAAAGAGTAGGGTAGAGTAGGGTAGAGTAGGGTAGAGTAGGGTAGAGTAGGGTAGAGTAGGGTAGAGTAGGGTAGAGTAGAGTAGAGTAGGGTAGAGTAGGGTAGAGTAGGGTAGAGTAGGGTAGAGTAGGGTAGGGTAGAGTAGGGTAGAGTAGGGTAGAGTAGGGTAGAGTAGGGTAGAGTAGGGTAGAGTAGGGTAGAGTAGGGTAATTTTTTTTTTTTACTAAATCCCGCTTTTGGGCAGAACAACGTCTGCCGGGACCGCTAGTATTATATTAAATATGTATGTATGTTTATTTTATGCATATATACATTTGATCCCTTGTTTTCTTATTATTCTTTCCTTTTTTTTATGCACCTGCCATGTTTTCTCTTCACTACCCTTGGTTGACTGGTAGAGAATGCCTAAGGCATTAAGTCCGCCTTTGTACCTTTATGTTGCATGAAGTTTTAATAAATAAATAAATATGACCGTTATTTTTGGGCCCTTCCCGATTCATCTATCATCAACGTGAGTATAGTTTAAATGCTTGTTGGTTTATTCAACGCAATCTAGTGCAATGTTTGATAAAGAGGCGACGCCAAAAAAAAGGAGTTAAATCGAGATATTACAGTATTTTGCTGTAAAACAAATTATATTTATGTGAGTGAGGTTACACATACACTGCTTTGATGCGATGTTGACAACTGAAAACTGTGTTTAAAGTGACTGATGTTTTCCGTTCTATTAAAAACAGGTTCTAAAAGATTTCCGTGTTTAAAATCACTCTCACCACCGAAACTTATATTTTTTAAAGTGGGCCTTGATAAGAGGTAGGCCTCTTCAGGCACAATACCTTATAATTTTTGAGCTTTATTTGTCAGTGTTGATAATAAAATTATAATGTGTTTTCAAATTATGATTTCATTTTAAATAGTAACAAATATATTTTATTTGTAAGTTTTATTACTTATTTTTTGTTTGATTAAATTTTAATCTCTATTCAATTCTTAATTATAATCTGTTAACGTTAATTACGTAATTTAATTCATTATCATCTAGCTTGATCTATAAATTTATAAAAATCTCGTGTCACAATGTTTGCTATCGTACTCCTCCAAAACGTCGTGACTTATTCTTATAATTTTTTTGAAGTGAAACTTCTTTACGCACGCTTGACTTGGGGAGTAAGCTGGCGAACGCGTGACGTAAGCGTTACGAAAAGTGTGATCGGGCAAGGCGAACGGAAGTTAAGTGGGGGATATAAGCAAGAGACAGCAGTGCGCGCGCACATTTTCTTTCTCTCTTCCTCTCATAGCCAAATACGTTCCGTATATCTAAGCACACTGCAGGCTTATTGTCTGTATCACAGTGTAGGAGCAAGAGAGAGCAGTGCGCGCGCACATTTTCTTTCTCTCTTTCTCTTATAGGCGAAAGAAGTTTCACTTCAGTCGTGTGGTCATAAGCACACTCGTTTTTTTTGTGTATATTTTGGTAGCTCTAAGTACAGATAGTAGGCTACTTAATACCCTCCTACCTCCATCTGTCATTTTTTTTGATAATAATTTTGGGCTGTGAAAAAGACGGATGAAAAAAGATTTCATGTAGCGGAGATGAGAATGTTGAGATGGATGTGTGGTGTGACGAGAATGCATAAAGTGACAAATGAGTATAATAGAGGAAGCTTGAAAGTGGCGCCAGTGACTGAAAAGTTAAAGGGGAATCGTTTGTCTTGGTATGGTCATGTGAGGAGGAGGGATTGAAACGCATGTTGCTAAAAGAGTTATGAGTATACAGGTAGATGGTTGGAGAGGGAGAGGGAGGCCAAAGAAAAGATAGATGGATTGCCTGAAAAAAATGGAAGTTAGTGATATCATATCGGGTGACAGGATAGAATAGAAAAAAAAAGTATTGCGCCGACCCCAAATGATATAATTTTAATATTCCACAACTATCACACAACGCCGTCTAGTCCTTAGCATGGGAGAGCAGAGCTTGTGTTATGAGTACTAGACAACTGATAAACATACTTATTCTTAATACATACCTACTTTTGGAGGTACAGAGAGTAAAGTCCCGCAAACCTCCGTTGAAAAGGGAGGATCCTCCGACAGGCGGGTGTTATGTCTGGTGGGCTACTACTACCCGATAGATGATTTCGGGCTGTTCTATATGTTCTAAACGCGCGGAGAACTTTGATTGCGCGATGCAGGATTAGTTCTTATGTGACGTCATAGATGTCGCTACATCACTCCCCTCCGGAGATCTGAGAACGATGGTTCTTGATGCTTCTTGATGCGTGCCAGGCCAGTAGTAGGTTGGTTCCAGTGGGTCGGAACCGAATGCCACATAGTTCTCATCATCATCATCATCATTTCAGCCGAAAGACGTCCACTGTTGGACTTAGGCCTCCCCCAAGCGTCGCCACAATGACCGATCCTGTGCTTCTCGCATCCACCGCACTCCCGCGACCCTCACCAGGTCGTCGGTCCACCTTGTGGTAGGCCTTCCAACGCTGCGTCTTCCGGTGCGCGGTCGCCACTCTAGAACCTTTCGGCCCCATCGGCCATCCGTTCTACGAGCAATGTGCCCTGCCCACTGCCACTTAAGTTACACATAGCTCTCGGTGAGTCGAAACTGTCTGCGGTGATGCCCCAGTGAGTCGGGGTGTTGCTGTCCCAGTGAGTCGCGATGATGCCCCAGTGAGTCGGGTGATGATGTCCCAGTGAGTCGGGATGATGCCCCAGTGAGTCGGGGTGATGATGTCTCAGTGAGTCGGGATGATGCTACAGGCTCCAGTGAGTCGGAGTAGTGTTGTTGGCTCCAGTGAGTCGGAGCGGTGCTGTGCGACGTAGTTGCTTGACTGCTTTCGTCGACCTGGAGAGGTTCTTCGTGGCTCATCATGTGACTGGCCGAAGGTGCAGTGTGCTTCGCCAAGGTCGCTGGTGAGGCTGAGGGTGATTTCCAGGTATGACCAGGTAGGCATGCTGGTGGTCAGGATATCCTTTAAAGCCGTGGGTGCTGGCTCTATGCCTCGCTGCTCGAAAGCTTGAGGAAGTGATGATGACGTCACGAAGTAGTGGCTGCACAAGGGCTGCGCTGACGTTCTTTGTCGAGGGTCACCAGTTTAGAAGTATGCGGAAGAGAGAGTAAAGTCCCGCAAACCTCCATTGCAAAGATAGGATCCTCCGGCCAGACGGGTGTTATGTCTGGTGGGCTACTACTGCCCGATAGATGATTTCGGGTTGTTCTATATGATGATTCTTGTTCATCATCATCATCCTCATTTCAGCCGAAAGATGTTTGCTTAACATAGGTGTCCTCCAAGCGTCGCCACGACGACCGTTCCTGTGCGTCTCGCATCAGTCGCATCCAACGGATTTCTATGACTCTCACCAGGTTATCGGTCCACCTTGTGGGAGACCATCGAATGCTTCATCTTCAGGTCCGCGGTCGCAACTCAAGAACCTTTCAGCTCATCAATAATCGGTTCTGCGAGCAATGTGCCCTGCCTACTGCCACCTAAGTGTTCTCGTTGGTAATCCATAAATAAAATACATGTGGTAAGAGTTCGGATGAGCCACAGCCACAGTCTTGTGAATCGACCCCAAAGCGGATCTTTTAAAAAATGCGTCACTATAATGACTTAGTAGATACTATTGTATAATAAATCCATTTAGTGTTAATTTTAAATATTGATAAATGCACCTCGCTCTCCACCGCGGTCGGTCAAACTGTTTGTCTGAGCAGTCAGCAGACTGACAAAGTTCGTTAATAAAATTTAATGACTGCAATAATTCCAAGAAATCTGACTTGCGGAGGGGGCTACTCATAAATTGACAATTTATTTTGCATAATTGGCCCCGACGACCACACCCAATGACCCACTGCCTCCCCTCCACTTTGCCTCTGACCTCCAGTTAAAATGTCGGAGCCCCTCCGAGATTGTGATTTGTTTTTGAAGTAAGTGTATTAATAAGGAAATCCCGTTGTCGGCTTTTCATTCTGTACAATGAGGATTTTATGTTCAGACAATCTTATGAATATTTATCCCAGTAGGCTGATTCTGAATGGGACAAATTTTGTAAACACATTTAAATTTTAGGAGCATTTGAAACGTGAAGCGTTTTATTAATTTGCTTTACAGTCCAGTGCCTGGTGTGTTAAATTCATCCAAACTTCGAATTTTTTCCACTGTGGATGAAAAAAAAATGATATATATAGCTACGAGTAATAATAAGTGTAAAAAAGTTAACCCTAGGCGCATTAAAGCAAATAACTAAAGTTATTTTTCGCTCTACGCTACGTTGTTTAAACTTTAATATGTGTCGTAATTTAAACAGGCTCCGCGTCTCTGTATCATCCACGCAACATAAACTAAACCATTAGAATTTCTTGTAAAGTGAACAGTGACTTAAACACAGCTTGTCCTAGCTCAGGTGCAGTTATGGCGGTATGAGGAACAGGGAGGAAAGCCTCGCATTCTTCATTGACAAAGCAAGATTCCTCCGACCGACGGTTGTTGTGTTTGGTCTGCTCGGTAGTTGTTTTCAGACTGTTGTATATTATGTTCAAATCGCACGGAAAATCCTGATACTGTGATGTAGTATTCGTGTGACGTCAGGTCTTTAGTAGTGCCGGCATAGATGCTGCTACATCACTCCAGTCCGGAGAGCGGAGGTCTAAAGCCTGCAGTCGACCATATATCTTGTGCTTGTGCATGCCAGGCCAGTGCAAGGTAGTACCAGTGAGTTGCAACTGGAAGCCGCGTGGATCTTGGTGAGTTATAACTGTCTGCGGTAATGCGTCAGTGAGTCGAAGTTGTGCTGTCCCTGTAAGTCAGGATAATATATTCCATTGACCCGCGCCGCTGCAAGTTCCAGTGGTTTAGGGTGGTGAGCTGCGTATTGACCAGGAGGGAAACTTTAAAGCTCTCTTCGTTAACAGCCGTCGGTGTACTGTGCGAAGGTCGTTGATGAGGATGAGAGTGATGAAAGTGGCTGAACATAAATGAGAAATGCGTCTCTGCTGCAAGCTGGTACCAAGTCATTTTGAAAGAGAGAAATATGAAAGATAATTATACACAAGATACTCAGACCCGAAACAACTATTTGAAGGCTACACAAATATTAGTTATGTGCGGGGATCGTATCCGCGACACGTAGCGCAGCAGCCAATTATCAACCACTGCGGCAACCGTGCCAATAAATTCAAAAATCAATTCAAACATCTATGATGCCACTTGAAAACTAAAATTTTACAGTCCTAAAACAACTATCTGGGCCAGACACAACATCCGTCTGCTCTTTTTTCTTTTTTTGATTCTCTCCCTTTTTAATGGAGGTTGCGGAACTTTACACTCTGTTTCTCATCCCTCAAAATTATAATGTTTTTTCTTTACCGTAATCTTTTCTAATCTCCTTCATGTATTTGAATGAAATT
Organism: Mythimna pallens; assembly: GCA_961205895.1. Classification (NCBI taxonomy): domain Eukaryota; kingdom Metazoa; phylum Arthropoda; class Insecta; order Lepidoptera; family Noctuidae; genus Mythimna; species Mythimna pallens. The sequence continues at coordinate 249,447 of OY540836.1, forward strand.
TGGCACAGGGGTAGGCTATGTCCTGGAATGGGACGAAGATTTTCCAGTTTCACGCGGCCGACCGGCAGCAGCTAGTTAGTTCATAATCACAAAAAAAAAAAAAATGTTCGTGTAACCATACGTTTTCACATATTGCCTATTACTTGCTCTACGAGACATTGCTTCGCTCCAAATGTCGTGATTTTTAGAAGTCAACGAGATATATCTTATAAGTTTTGATTCCCTTGTGAGTGTCACCGGCATAAACTCTGAGGATGACCTTAGAACTTGATTTAACTTTAAGTTTAATTTCTCACAGCTCCGACGATTGCAGACCTAAGCCTTCTGAAGTTGATACTGCCATGCGTTCCTAAAAAATAGGGTCTCGACAAAAGGACGGACCATAAAGTCTTCCTAAAAGGTTCCTTTTTACTCTACTACGGCAAAGCCAAAGGAGGGCTATGATTTTTGACAGGCTATATATGTGTGTATGTTTGTATGTGGGTATGTTCATCTGTTCTCTCATAGCTCCTAATCTATTTATGGAACTCGACATATGAGGTATCGTTAGAACCGTCTTAATTGTCCGCTGAACATAGGCTACGTGACGTTACACAAAACTCGATATGGCGCCCTCTAGTGGACAAAAAGTAATGTGTTAAAAAATTAAAATGGAGATAAATACGTCGTGTTTGATATCATTTGTACATTTCCAAAATAATGCTCAAATTGAAAGTGACGCCCTCTAGCGGACAAAAAGTCATGTGATAAATTTAACACCAAATTTTTTTAAATAAAAAAAAGTAAAAAACTAAAACCCGACTACGACAAAATAAATGATGCTGAAAAAGTATGAAACAAGATTTTCATTATTCGAACAGTTTTTTCGTTAATTTTGTCGTAGTCGGGTTTTAGTTTTTTACTTTTTTTTTTTAAAGAACAAAACCGTATCAAATATATGAGGTGTGGGTACCTGACCTGTGTCTAGTGTCCTTTGGTGTTTCCGTGGCCAGCGACGCACAGCGGCGCTCCAATGCGCTGTCACCACGGACTCGTTGCGCAGGAGCAGCGTGCGCGTGCGAACTGTAGACAACGGTATCGTATGCTTAGGGAAATTTCAACTTCCAGCTAAACTTTGTGTAACTGAGTGACAGCTCGATCTTTCTTCTATTACTGTTAATGAAAGTACTTACCTAAGATGATAATTAATTAATGCTAAGTCAAAACATAAGAACAAAAGTTAATAATTTATCAACATTAAAAGTTAACAATAATTCATTCAGTGACACAAGAAGTAATTATTTATTGAGAACAATAAGTTATTTGTGCTTCCAGTTTCGCGAACATGAACTTTCGCATACTAATTAAATTATTATTAATAAGTTATACATTGATCGCGCTTGAGCTAATTTACTTACATGTACCATGTTACACTATTTAAATTAACACAACTTGCGTGATAGCTATTACTTTTGACTAAAGCTTTTTCTTTATACCTATTTGTCTTATTCGATATTACGAGTTAGAATATTTCACAATACAGCACGGCGCTCCACGTATTATCGTGGGTTACACTTAACGTTAAGATACGTTGTTAAAATGTAATAAAATAAAAAAATGTTCTGAATAATGCAAAATTCACGAAGTCCGGTTTTAGAAGTGGCATATATCGATAAGTGAGCTTAGTGTGCATACGTGGGGAGTGATAGCAAAGCAATCTGTACAAGGTATATTAATAAGTTTTAATATGAATCATTCAAATTCAGTAAGAGCTATTAGAAACATGTTTTGCAATAAATAGAAACAGCTTTTAATCTTATACAAAGCACAGGTCCGTTCGTGTATAGAGTACTGCAGCCACATATGGGCTGGTGCTGCAAAATGCCACCTAGTAGCTTTGGACTCGGTGGAAAGGCGTGCGATGAGGCTAATTGGTGAACCAGATCTGGTTAAGTCCAATCTACAAAGCCTTGAGCACAGGCGTAGGGTAGTCAGCCTTTCGGTGTTTTACAGGATGCATTTTGGAGAGTGTGCGCGGGAATTGCATGACTTGATTCCACCATTTCATTTCTACTATCAGACAACCCGACCAATGGCGAGTATCCACCCTTACGTTGTTGAAACCTCTTCTGTCCGGACCAAGCGTTTCACCTCGTCGTTTATACCGCGTACATCGAAGGACTGGAACAACTTGCCTGCTGCGATCTTCCCGTCCGATTATAATTTAGGTGTTTTCAAGGTTAGAGTGAATAGGCCCTTAATAAACTAGTGCGCCTCGCCATCAACGATTGCATCACTACTTACCATCAGGTGGGATCGCAGTCAAACACTAATACATAACAACAAAAAAAAAAAAATTTTGTATTTCATTAAGTTTTTTTATATTTAGAGGCTGCCTGCTGACTGGCAATCCAGGTTGAAGTATTTCAAGTATTCTTGCCCCAGTTCTTAGATATAATTAAATTAATTTTGTGGGCCGTGCTCATAACAACCAACCAGACATCGTCCAAGATATATATAGGTCGAGAGCTGTATATACTTGGGCTCCACGATCAATAGTGATGGAGGCCGTGAGGATGAAATCCGGATCTACTATTGCCCGCCGGTGTATTTTTTTTTCTTTTTGTGTATGGCCTCTCGCCAACCTGGCTGCTTAACCGGACTTGCCTGTGGTGGTCTTATTTTTAAAATCAAAGCCTCCAGCCAGGGCTTAATTAACTAACTTAAAAACTAACTTAAAAATTAAAGCGACAACACGCTAAGGGCACCCCCTGTGGGGTTGGGCACGCCACAATTATGGCGGTAAGTCCCCTCTTTGAGGCGTGCTTGGAAAAACCTCACGGCATCCTCACCTTCCGCATGACGCAGGTTCTCACCAAACATGGTAAGTTCGGGAAGTTCCTGCACCGGATTCGTGCGGAAACGACGCCCGGGTGTCGCCACTGTGTGGACCGCCCGGAGGACACGGCACACGGTAGAAGTGTGCCCCGCTTTGGCAGATTAACGCCGTGTCCTCGTGGGGGCCATAGGGGGCGGCGATCTCTCGCGCCGCGCCTTGGTACAGGCCATGGTCCGGAGCGAGGAGGAGTGGCAGGCGGTCGCCTCCTGCTAGCGAAAGAGGCGGCTGATCGCGCCGCCGCCAGGATTCCGATCCCGATTTCCTGCCACCGTAGGTACGGGCTTGCGGACGGTGAGCAATGGGTGGCTCGCTGAAAGGCGACGAAGGAACAGGAGTGGGTTTATAGTCAGTAAAAGTTTGACACTATCTCCCGTTCGGCCCAAGAGCGGAGGATGTCATAAGATGACTTTCCCACCGGAAAAAAAATGACTCGACCAAGGCACAGAACACTAATGTACAGAAGTCAATCTACATACAAAGCGCGTTCGAGCAACGCACACATTGACAGCCGTCAGGGACACGATATCTCGGAGCTCTTGGACCAGTGCGAGCGCGAGTGCGCACTTGAGACACGCATCTGGGAAGTTTTTTGTGCAATTCTTGAGCAAAGAAATAAAATCATTTTAACTGTTCACAGGACAGTGCTTTAAATTCAACATTAAATGAGATGAGTTATCGTATTTTAAGCTACCAGCCCCCAAACCAAGTTACGACCGTTCCGTTTCGATTCTCTTGCGTCGAACGCCTCGAGTAGGCCACGCGTCCGATTCCTTTGTTCTGACGTCATCTCAACGCTCAGCCACGTGGTCGTAACTTGGTTAGGGGGGCAGTTGTTTCAAAGAGGTAAGTAGGTATTTGTATGTAATTTGATGGTTCGTTTTAATGTAACACAGGTACTACAAGTAGGTAGGTAAGAGCTCGTAAGTAAATAGTTAGGATAGGAACTGTTCGGTGAGAAACCGCCCGCGTCTCCCGCCGCACCGCGTGCGAATCTCGCGACAGGACGGCAAACTCTAGCGCGACCGCCGAGCGTAGGTATGAAAAATTAGGTACATAAATGAGATTGACTACTGTACCTACTATTTTGTCGATGACCACGACCACTCTATCTAAGAGTGCACGAATAAGAAGAAGAAGATTTATTTTTAAAAAGCTGAAAACAATGCTACTGCACTATGGATAAGTCTTCTACGTTTAGTTGCCATGCTGACGTTACTCTGTGAACCAATTTGGCGTACACTCAAAAACTAGTGACTCGGCCCGCAGCGCGATCGTAAGAGATTGCTCCTAACATAAAAATATTTAAAAAAATCAAAAAAGATAGCTGTGGCTCGTAAGGTTACGCACACTAAAACACCAATGTGCATGTGCACGCCTGCAACATTCATAGTTAAACGGACTTCGTGAGATAGAATATCTGTTACATTTGCATAATAAGTATGCTGTGGCTAAAAGCTGTAGAACCAATGTAAAAAGACACTTTAAGAAGCTAGTCGTTCTGTCTTCCCGTCATTGAAATCGTTGTACGTGTACCTGCCCTTTTTATGAGGTGATAAATGATCAAATAACTTCTCCCGCACTAGGTGAATCCAGAAAAAGTGTCAGACTTTTACTGACTAAAACGTCGTTCATCGGGTCTCTCGGATCATCTGTCTGCCGTGTCGCGGCAGCGGAGTTTCGCCCCGGCGCTGTGTCTCCACGCGCCAACCGTGCGTGTGTGCCTCCAAATTTCACGGTGGCAGGCTGGCAAAGATCGTTACTTCTCGGGACATCGTGCGGTATCCCCACACAGTCTGGATGGTCATATCCCTTTGGGATGCGTTCAACTTGCTGGCCGGTTCTACAGTGACCGCGCACACATTGGCGCCCCGTAAAGAGTCATAGACCGCACATTCCCTGCATATCACCTCCGTTAGGAAGCGTTTGGGCCTCCTCGTCTAAGCTGGATCACTTGAGGGAGTTAATTTAGCAAACGTCAATTATAGCATACCGAACAGTTTGGTTTTACCCTTTTAAAACGTTCAACGTCGTTCAGCAAGTAAGACACTTTAAGAACAATTCATTATGGTGTATGGTATGGCACACACAAATCTCTGGGCATCTTTCGTGATTTGCCCAATGCAGTAGATTGGGTTCGTCGTGAAACATTTATCAGGAAACTACACTACTACGGAAGACTGAATGCCTTTCAGTTTTTTTTTTTGCTTCATACTTAAGTAATAGAATTCAGAGAGTTTATGTAAATGGAAAAAAAATACTGGTAGCATTGCGTTTCTCCCAGGGCTCAATTCTTGTCTACTATATGCAATATACTATATGTAAGTAACTTTCCTTGCGTCAACCATGAAATGGTAGTGTTTGCAGTCAAAACTACATTTTGTCGGCCGCAGCATGGGTCGACGGAGATACGCTACTGAGGGACATATTGAAGTTAGTACCTGTCCTGAGCGGTATTGCGAGGAACTGCAGGCAGATGGGCTGCTCAAGCTGCGGCAGCAGCGGCTTGCTGCAGTGCGTGCAGGGACACACGCGCGTCAGCGACGGAGGATGTGACACTGAGGGATGAATAACAATATCAAATTTGGCGTGACTTTAGATTGTTTCTTTACTAGTCAGTTGGACTGTCCTGAGGTAGGTTTGTTAGATATGTTGGAGTGTTGTTGTAGGTTGAAATTTGTAAATGTTTCCTGCTAAATTCTTTAGTCTTTAGTTCATTTTTCTAAAAACGGTGTCATATTATGGGACTCATCCTGTATTGTATGTAGTCACTAAGCTCACCTACGTTCACGTTACTCCCAGATAGCAAACATTCATCTCGAGATATTAAAAAACTAAATCAAGAGCCTATCGTAACTTTCACGAAGGTTGTCTACGCTTAAGCTGGTTTTAAGACAACAGTTAAACTTTCAATTAGTTTTTAATCAAATATTAATCAATCCAAGTAAACAGCGTTGATTGAAACATAAGTAAAGACCTTGAGATTGCATGTTGAAGTAAATTGAAATGCCTATTTCGAGATAATCTCCATGGTCGTAGGTGTAACCTCTTATCAAATATTCTAGAGGAAGGTTGTGGTGTCAAAATGTAATATGATGTAACACAGACGTGCGAGCACTGGGTAATAAAGTGGCTTTATATGGCGCAGACACTTCAATATAATGAAATAACTTTAATATTCAGCGTTGCTCTCATAAAAACTGAATTAACTACGTCAAAGAGAATATTTCGTCAAGCATAGAGTTAACATGAATTGTTGTGAGTCATCGCCAAGAGTCTGGGGCTGAGGTATTGTCATGATTCTTTCTTGTGTGTGTTTTGTTATAAAAATAATTGTAATGGAGACGAGGGAAGCGTTATTCACAACGAGTAATATGTATTGTTTTTAAATGTTTCTCAAAGTTAAAACGTCTAGGATTTTCATTGTTTAGTAGACCGTGATCATCGTTCATTATACCCAACTTTTAGATATAAATAAACCCCAAAGTATGATGTTTATTTACCGTAATTTTTACCAAAGTAGATTCAGATTCAGATTTATTTATCTGCTTAAACATGTATAGATATGTATATGTACATAGTAAGATGATTCTTATAGGTGTTACGAAATATTTTTTGGCTCAACATGTTTCACCATGTCTGGTGTGCAAATTAGGTTGAAAGACAATAAGATTTATAAAAAATTTGGTCAATAGTTGTGCGGTAAAAAATAAATAGAATATATTCAGTCAAAAAAATCATTAATATTATAATAGACTTTTTCTGACTCTTGACTGTTTTATACCATGTAAAGACATGATTTCTTTAAAGATGTAAGATACTTTTTTATTAATTCTATATATTTTACATGTTTTGTTTTTGTATCTTTGGTCAGACTATTTTGAGTTACCTACTTAAAATTGACTTATAATCAAATTTAATGTATTTTTTTATTTTTACTAGAAATATTATACCTCTAAATAAAACAAAATCGTTATGTATGTCGCTAGTATAGTGTACTTATACAGATTTTTCGTCATTTCTTCATGCAGAATATTTTCAATTAATTGTTATTATCAAGATCAACAATTTTGGGTGGGTAAACATTAAAAAAAAGATAAAAAAGGAAAGCCTTTACGAATATCCAAGCTTTTACATTTAAGTCTTATACTCCACGCTCGCACTCCACTATATATTTTTTTATTATCATTAATAGGCTCGCGTTTGACCACTATATCACCTGATGGTGGACGATGGAGCACGCTCGCCTAGAAGTAACCTATTCACTCTTGACTTAATTAAATATAATTACAGATGGGGATGGGCGTCTCTTCCTCGATGAGTGGGGGCGGCTCGGGCCTCCGTGGTGGTGGCGGTAGGTACAGCATCTGGAACGGGCAGCGGCAGCGGTTCTCTGCAACAAAAGAATGAGAAAAAGGCATTCTTTCAATCTACCGTGGGTAATATATAATTAGATATAATTTTGATTGCCGTCGGGCAATCTAAACTGTTTTAATTGGGAGCATTTATGTATTGGAGATAATCTCAGAAAGTGGTCATCTGATTGCTAGCATGGTTTATGTGGCGTAGGCAACAGAAGCAAAGTCATGGGAAAGAGCACCGCACTGCAAGCGGCCGACTTCAATATAAAAACACTAAAAGCAACAGTGATTTGAACTTTAGAAGTCAATGTTAAATAATGAAGAAACAAAAGTAGAAACACTGACTTTTGAAATTAATATTATTTGTATTTATTTGAAAAAAGGTTTCAGCAACGAATTTGTGCAACAACCATTTGTCGCAGTCGCATTGGGTACTTATGCGGTACATTAGTTGTAATAATGGAAATATTAAATAATCACATTGTCGTAGGTACATGCATGCTGGTGTCTCTTCTATTGAATGGAATGTTCGCAAACACTTTTGTAATATTATCTAACCACTAACATTTACACACATAGGCTAGACAAAAGCTGTTTTCACAACGCTGTTGAGGTTAGTGACCGACTGGAACATGACTTTCAGCTGAAATCGAAACCATAACCGAATTTTCGGCTTCTCTTCAAGTTTTGGCTGTAACGTCGAAACGTCCAATAACACTTTATCGAGGAAGTATTTGTAAAGTACGAGGTGAGAATAGGAGCTCCAACTAGAACTTTTAGTTACTGTGTTCTATTCATTTTGATGTAGCTGCAGTGACTAGTTCGACTGCGGCACGTACTCTGAATAAACTTACACTTTAATATTACTTTCATAGCAAACAGTTGTGAGCGCAGTAATAATGCACTTATCTTTCTATCTAAATAGTTTTGACTTCATTGTACAAACTTAAGAAATGATTTATGTTCTGTCCTTCTCGAACAAGTGCTGGTAATGAGTAAGCAATTAGTAAGGCGGATAAGGAGCTGACGAGTTGTAACTAAGTTAGTAATCAGCTGAATTAAGTATAGGAACACAAAGGAGGAAGGCGCTGAAACTTAGTAACTAAGTATCTGCGATGAAGACAACAAATAAATAGTACTAGTAGTAGTACTGTATGCCGGCGGTATAGTATAGTAAGTATATTAGAAATAAACATCACCTTTATACCAAGTTTTCTAGTCTTTTTTACAGACTTAAAAAAGGGGCAGTTCCATTCCCCACAGGGTTGCTTAGTTAAATTAATGCAATCTTAATCATTTATGAATTTGGTGTATTAAAAAGCAAGAGATTTAGTAAAAAAATAGAAAGAAAATAAATATTTAGAGACAATAACTTTCCATTATGGTGAGTTTGTGTGCGTGTAATATCTATGGTGCGTTAGTGTGAGTGTTTGTGTTTTAAGAGATATGATACTACAATGTAAAACTTAAAAATCTCATTGTCTCTTGGTAGGTCAAGCCAAGGCACCACTTAGTTATTTGTTTATCACTGGCGAGGCGAGACAGTGAACAAATATTAGCTTATTCACTCTGATATCGTCGCAAGGAAATCATTGAACCTTTTTAAATTCATACTACACACAGCACTTTTTGTTTTCTCAGATTGGTCTTATTTTGTAACAAAATTCAAATTTGATTATGGTATCCATGAGGAATTGAGGAGCCTCCTAATAAGTTATAGGCAAAAAGCAATATTTTCTTTTAAAGAGGACATTATGAAGTCAATTAAGCTTTTACATTCACCAAGTACCACTTGATGAATTGGAACTGATGAAGAACACCACGGGCATCTAAGGAAAATACTAAGAAATTTCTTGAATAATTATAGTTTTTGTTTTGACGTTTGCTTCGCTGATTGTTAAAATTAACCTCAACAACATAAAATTATAGTATTTTTTATTTTTTGGTGGGAAATTCATCTTATGACATCCCCCGCTCTGGGCGGAGCGGGAGATAGTGTCAGATTGCCTTTCGTACCAGGGCCGAGTATTCCTTTCAGAATTAGACCCTTGGCCCCAGTAGGCTTCGACCCTGATGGGCCCCTACAGTTGCTGACATCTCCTTGAGCCGTGCGTGAAACAGTACGCACCGTCGACGACTTGGGCTCGGTCCGGACGGTTACCGGACGGTCGGACGGTGAACTACCCATTGCTCACCGTCCGCAAGCCCACGCCTACGGTGGCCGGAAATCGGGATCAGAATCCCGGCACCGGTTGGGGAATCGCGTGAGGACCGTTGCCTCACGCGATCGGCCGCCACCTTTGCTAGCATTACTGTTTCGCAGAAGGGGGCGACAGCCTGCCACTCCTTCTCGCTTCGGACCATGGCCTGTACCAAGGCCTGGCGCGAGAGATCACCGCCGCTGATCGCCCCCACGATGACACGGCGTTGCTCTTCCCAAGCGGGGCACACCTCCACATTAAATTATAGTTTGCATTTAACTTTAATATACAGTTGAGTAACATGATTCGTGAGCAAATGTCAGAATTATAAAACAGTGAGTATTTAACAGTTTATGCGTCGTTTAAATCACCGACGCCAACGCCTGTGGTTGACGACACACTCATGTTTATTCAGATGCAGCTTGTTCCAGTCATCGTTGTATTAGCTGTGAGAAAAGTTTATTCGATTCATTTATTGTTTGTTCACTATTGTTTCTATCTAAATGATTCGACCTAAAATTGAAGGAGTACTTTGTGTGGTCATTTTGCGGATGTGTAAATGCTTGTCATGAATTAGAGAACCCCGGTTAACCGTCGGTCCCGGATGTTGAACAAATATATAATTATGATTTCAAATTACAAAATAGTTACCACTGCATGGGGACTAAAAAAAAAGAAGTTGAAAGTTTGACTCAACAAAATCGGGACAGAAGCTAGACGTATGATGATTGTGACAGTATAATCAACTGGTTCTTCAAACTGTCAAAGTCAATTCAAGTGTCTCTTTCGGTTAATGTTGGTCGGAACCCGAAATTGGTCCTTGTTTCAGTAGAAATGGGTCACACACGCCATTCTCAGTCCGACGTGGACCTAAACCTACATCAAACTAAGTTTATAATTAGTAAGACAAGGATTGTTTAGAATTTCTACTCGGTCACGTCTAAAGCATGTCTTTTCGCGCACGTGTGAACGAATCGACAGCGTGCGAAACTTGCAACAAACTGCAAGAGTATCCAACTTACACGAACACACAGTTTGTGTGATACTGCGGTGTAGTGGCTCGGGAAGGAATTCTGAATAATGCGCACTAAAGTTAGTTTACTTGTACGAGTACATAAATATACTTTCGGCGTTAGGAAAGAAAACAAAAGAATCCAATAAGCGTAAAAGTAGTTGGAATTTGTGGTTAATCAAATGTATTAATATTAAGAGGGGAGTGGAACATACATTCCTTGTTGCTGATAAAGCTGTATTGAATTTAATCAAAATTAAATGGGGAGACAGGGGTGCAGGTCAATGTACGGCTTATGAAAGTTTATGTAACTCAAGACGTAGGCATATTGACTTGAATACTGACCTCCAGCTATGCTGTGGTAAATTTTGTGACAGTACCTCTCATAGGGAAGCTATAAGTACCATGTATGAACAGGTAGTGAATATTTTATGTACGTCCGCTGTTGTAACTTATGAGCAAAAACCTTGTAAACGAAGGAAACCCATGGCCGGTTGGAACAGGCATGTGAGCGAGGCTCATAGGAGTGCCAAGCAGGATTTCAGGACTTGGTGTGATTATGGGAAGCCCTCGTCTGGTCCCTTTTTTGACGCAATGGTGGCGTCGCGTAAAATTTTTAAAGGTAAGGTCAAGTGGTGCCAAAACCATCAAGAACAATTGAGGATGGATTTGCTGGCTAAACACTATGCCACTTCAGATTTTAAAAGTTTCTGGAAGGGAACAAATAAGTTAAATCCCAGGCCTGGCATTCCTGTGAGTGTCGACGGGGTTGCCAATCCAAAACATATTGCGGAGTTATTTAAAAACCAGTTCACCACAGAGTCGCCCCTAGGACCACCATGTGGGTAGCTCGATGCTGTTCCCAAAAATGAGGAGGTACCAACGGTCGTACTGGCGAAGAAAGTCAGGGCCATAATTAATAAAATGGTTAGAGGGAAATCCCCAGGTCACGATGGGCTCAGCATCGAGCACCTACAGCATGCAGGTTGGCACTTGCCGAGAGTGCTCGCACTTCTGTTTAATTTGTGTCTGTCTCACTCTTACCTGCCACCGGACATGATGCGGACTCTGGTGGTACCAGTTATTAAGAATAAAACTGGAGACGTATCGGACGGGTCAAACTATAGGCCAATTTCACTGGCCACGGTGGTGGCCAAGGTACTTGATAGCGTGCTCAACTCGCATTTAAATAAGCATGTCAAGATTCACGATGCCTAGTTTGGTTTTAGAGTAGGGTTATCGACAGAGACTGCCATTATTAGTCTGAAGCACGCTGTTAAGTATTACACAGATAGACAAACACCTATTTATGCCGTTTTTCTGGACTTATCAAAGGCCTTTGACCTGGTCTCTTATGATCTATTATGGAGGAAGCTGAAAGCTACAACGCTGCCGCCAGAGGTCGCAACTCTCCTCAAATACTGGTATCTGAACCAAGAGACACGTGTGAAGTGGGCAGGGGAGCTTTCGGAGCCGTGCAGACCGGAGTGTGGGGTGAGGCAAGGGGGACTGTCCTCGCCCTTGCTCTTTGGTTTGTATGTGAATGACCTGGTCGAGCGACTCAGCAGTATACGTGTCGGTTGCTATGTAGATGGAGTTTGTTTCAATAATCTCAGTTACGCGGACGATATGGTGCTGCTGGCTCCCTCGATTGGTGCTTTCCGCAGGTTACTAGCTGAGTGTGAGTCATACGCGGAGTTGCATGGTTTAAGGTACAACCCTAAAAAGACAGAGTTTATCGTCTTCAGATCTGGTGCCAGATGTCCTTCTACGGTCCCTCCTCTGTTACTTAAAGGTATCCCGATAAAGAGGGTTTTTCAGTTTAAATACCTAGGCCATCTGGTAACAGATGATCTGAAGGATGATTTGGATCTAGAGAGGGAGCGCAGAGCATTGTCGGTCAGGGCGAACATGATGGCCCGTAGGTTCTCTCGGTGCACAGTTGACATTAAAATAGCCCTCTTTAAGGCATATTGCACATCATTGTATACGGGCGCCCTGTGGTTCAAATATACCCAAAGGGCCTACAATGCTTAGCGTATCCAATTTAATAATGCGTTCAGGGTTCTGTTACGACTGCCACGCTTTTGCAGCGCATCGGGAATGTTTGCCGACGCGCGCACTGATAACTTTGATGCGGGACAGTCCGAACAGCATGCTGCACTGGATAGCCGCCCGGGTGTATAGCCCGCTGGTACGTGCACTGGTTAATCGGACCAGGTCGTTACTAGTTATTAAGTATTAACATAGGAGATTTTGTTTACTAACACAGTCGGCCTCTGTGGTGGTGTGGTGTGTTACCGTGTGTTATGATTGTGGACAATGTTAATTTTTATTCCATGAAATTTAATTTATTGAAATTTTTATCATTATTCCATGACATTTTATTTACTGACATTTTATTTATTCTATGACATTTAAATTTTTGTTTCCATGTCATTTAATTTATTGATATTTTATTCTATTGACGTTTTTAATTTTTGCTCTAAGATATTTAATTAATTTAGTGAGTAATTGAATTTAATGTATCTGAATTTAATCATTATCTAATTTGTTATGGGAAGAATGAAATGAATGAACAATGTATGAACTAACATAAAAATAAGTAGGTACTAACATAATGTGGACCAAAAGTTGTCTTAAATAAATAAATATTATTATTATCGTTTATTCATTTGTTTATGTACATATAAATTATATTTTTAAATATTTCAATAAAAAATAAAAAAAAAACATTTAAAAATATAAAAAATAGTGTCCCACCGGTATCGGGAACAGGGTCCAAGCTACCGGCGGTCAGGGCTCCAGAGAAAGGAACCTCCTAACAATACGAGCCGTGTCCAGGAGTACCACTTTCTGAATCAAGCCCTTGATCCAGCCGCCTAACGCGAGCCTCCTAAGGTGTTGGTCGAGGCTCTTGGCTATTAAGCCATTGGCTGACACGACTATCGGTACAATGATCGCCGAGTCCACATCCCACATGTCGACAACCTCGCGAGCCAAGTCAATATACTTGATTTGTTTATCTTTCTCGGCTTTCACGAGGTTCTCGTCATGCGGAACGGATATGTCAACAATCATTGCACGCCTCTCGCTTCGGTCCACCACCACTATATCAGGCTTATTGGCTACTATATCAGGCTTATTGGCTACTATATCAGGCTTATTGGCTACTATATCAGGCTTATTGGCTACTATATCAGGCTTATTGGCTACTTATTATTATTATTATTAAATATTGTAGAAAAATCGTGCAGTAAGAACTTATCATTTGTAACTTTTTCGTACCAAGAGCTGACAGTATCCCGACCTGATATCTTAGCTCGCAAAGGTTTCAAACGTAAGGAGTAGTTCACATTATTGCAGCGAGGACAAGACGCGGATGATGACTCTCTGACATAAAGTCAAGGCGACAAGTAAGCTCTGCTTTAGAGCAAAGAGCTCTGTGATTAGAGACACGCGCCGCCGTAGCGTCGGGAAATGCCTTCTTTCTAATACAGTTTAATTACTACACTGAAACAAAGTCGACTTTCTTCTCAGACGGAGGGAATGTTTTGAGACTGTTGAAGTTTTCTGTCGAGTGATTTAACCCTAATTTATTTAGTTTGTAATTTTCAAAAAATCTTAAAATTATGTGATTAAACAATAACAACTAAAGTAAGAATAAGTAGAGATTTTAACTTTTTGAGTAGCGTAAGTAGAGACACAATAGAAATACAATTAGGGGATAGTTGGGGAAGGGGTTTAATGAATTAAGACCAAAACGATTTAAAATACAAGTGATCATGATGTTTCCTACCTGTGACCTCATGAAAGCATATTTACACTAATATTATAAAGACGTAAAGTTTGTTTTTATTTGTTTGTAGGAGGTATCTCTGAAAGTAATGTCCGATTACTAAAATTTTATCATCGATAGAAAACTGCTACATTCCTGAGTGATATCAAGTAAGCGACATGTTATGTTTTTATTGAGAATAAAGTTTCTTTAAACCTAAACCTATATAAGCTATATTTTATGTACGCGGGTGAAGCCGCGGGCAAAAGCTAGTCTTAAATAAATTGTCTGATTTCAACTTTTATTTAAACTCGTTTATCATATATTCAGAGAACTAGTTATACTAACATGCTAAATAGACCAAATATTCAGTAAATCTCCCGAAATAAAGAATGTGTGGTATCAGGCTCGCAGTGTCGCGATGTAACGACGTCATCATGTGACACTCGCGACGCGACGCAACGTGACGTGACGTCATTACCGACCAAGAATACACGATACGTGAGTCAGGCTTGAGAACAAATCGTTTCCTGTCTGCGAGGAACACAAGTTTTTGGTTCTTGGCATAAAGCTAATATGACATAATATAACTAGTTTTCAATGTAATTTAATTTCATAGCACGGTTTGCACATTAGTGAAGCAATTAGCTGCCGTGCTGCGAGTCGTGGGTTCGATTCCGGCACGGAGAATACTTACAACTATTTGTAAGACACACATACCTACAGATAATTGGTTCCGCGTCTGACTGTCTTGTGTATGTGTAGTATTTTATCAGAGTATCAACGGCACTAGGACATATGTATAAAGTACAAGGAAGCAATTTGGGTTGAAAGGATAGTGGTAAGACAACTTATTCAATTAATAATACATTTAGATAGTCACACTGTTTCTTATTAATTATTAGTACAAAATGTAGACTGCTAAGTAGGTAAACTTATCGTAGTGGCCACTAGAATTTATGTCCGAACGCTACCAGCCCCCCTAGCCAAGTTGCAATCGTTTCGCTCGCGCCTATCACCTCGAGTCGGCCACGCCCCCGATTCCTTTGTTCTGACCACGTGACTGAGCGTTGAGATGACGTCGGAACAAAGGAATCGGAGGCGTGGCCTACTCGAGGCGTTCGGCGCGATCGATACGATTGTAACTTGGCTAGGGGGGCAGTACTCTTGTCCGACTGCCTATTCTCCAACATAGGGCTTATTGCCTTCCCTCTTTAAAACCGTTATTTAAATGACTTCCGGTCTAGCACTCAAATCAATTTAAATGTTGCCACATAAAATAAACTTGAAAAATACTAGGCTTTCATTGAAATCTAACGTATACATGTTTTCATGTTGGTGAACGCAGCCACGAAACAGGAGTATTGTTGGTATGAGAAAAAAAAAATATTTAAAAAATAACAGTTTTTCACTCAATCTTTTATCAATGTATGCCAGAAATAACTACGAGACTACCAGCACTTTATACGAAGCAATACCAAATCCAGATGTTTCTGACATACAACCTCGATTAAAATCGACTGGAGAAGTTGACGTTCACGCTTAAAGGAAATATCTGTACAAAGACACGACAGTACTTTTCTTATTACGAAATATTGTACAAAAACACACCAGGAAAAAAATATCGTCCACTGTGCGTACTGTTACACAAAAATAATTTCTTTCCGTAACAAGAATTTTTTTAGCAGAAGTGGCAAATGACACGTTGGACCACAGAATGCTTCTAAACACAATTGGACAATGTACGATAAACACAATGCCACAGAAGGACCACGACCACACGGCACTTATACAAAAGAATATTAGAATCACAAAATATAGTGTTTTTAGGGTTCCGTAGGTACCTCAAAAGAAAAAAAAAACAAAACCCTTATAGGATCACTTTGTTGTCCGTCTGTCTGTATGTCAAGACCAGACTTTATCTCCGGAACGCATGGAGGTATCGTGTTGAAATTAAAACCATTTACTCAAATTTGTGGATCCTTTAAGCTATGAAAAAATCAAACTTCTGAGTACGTTTATATCGCAAAAAACGTATATTTCATTACTCTCAAGGGAATCAAAATTCAAAGGGTACTTCTGGTTGACCTAGAATCCTAAAATTTGGCATAAAGCCTGGTCTCATAGCACAAGTATACGAAAAAATCTGAAAACAGTAAATTTGTAGTTACATCAAAAAAAAACATTTTCTGCGATTCGGAAGAATCTTTGTAACTCAATTCGGGAATTGAACCGTTGTCATAGGTAAGTTTGTAGGGAACCCTCAGTGCGTGAGTCTGACTCACACTTGCCCCGTTTTTTGGCAAACTGATAACTTGGATTCTTTTACCTCGTAGTTGAAAAAATATTCTACCATAATATTCTTAAACGTCAAAAAAAATCTCCAACTGCAAATGCACGTTTGCAATAAAAATAATGTTATAAAAGTACACACTTGACTTGTGTTATGATTTACTTCTTGTCGAACTTAATGATTCTAGGTCAGCAAGGAGGTAGTACTCTAATAGTTTTAATTCCCTTGCGAGTGTCCAAATTTGCGCATTTTTTGATTTCATTGATTTAGAAGCTTGAATTTTATAACGCGCAGACCTCAGTTTTGATATTCATTACACCTTGAGCAAAAAAGAATAAAAGTCTTAGGGTCTTAACAGATAGATGAACATTAAACAGAAGTTGTCTTATAACTGCTAATAATTAAACGTTCTTTTATTCTTTTAGAGGTACAGAACAATAAAAAAAGTGTTTGGCCCTATAACTACTTGGGTGAAATGGGAGTTCTGTATGATTCATTATATACAACTGAGTGGAACGCTGAGATAAGGTAGGTATACATCAAGAGATTTAAAAAGCCACGGAGTGATACTGTCGTAGTCCGTAGCGCTACGCTGCGGAGCCGTAGCGTGGTTTTGCTACGCCGTAGCGTAGCATTGCTACGCCGTAGCGCGGCATTGTTACGCCGTAGCGAGTCGCAGCATTGCGTAGCGCGATATCTTCAGACGGCACGTCTAAAGATATCGCGCTAAGTAGCTAAGAAATCTTTATTTTCATTTCGTTTCATGCAAACAAATGGTGATGTTAAGAAAAAGAAAGATATTTTCTAATATTTTAAGTCTCCCGACTGATGCAAATATCCCACCTCATCGAAGATCTGTAGAAATGTGTGTATTGGTGAGCTCTGTGGCATAGATACGTGTTAAGATTGACATAGATTAGGGCAGGCCACATTGTAAAAATCTTCATGTGGGTGGCAAATCATGAGCTGGACAGTAAGTTAATTTATAGCAGCTAGTTTATTGTTGTACATCGTGCCTTATGCGCGGTATCCAAAAAATATTATAAAATTATATATAAATTTATTTCTTTCATTCTTTCTAACTGTACAAGAAGACGCATACTGCAGTGCATCTTCTCGTATGTTCATGTGTTGCTGTCGTCGCAGCTGTAATCACTCAAAACTCGACGCCGGCAACGTCGTCACTTTTACGTGTGATTGATCGACTACCACGCAGCAATTTACAAAAAAATATTATATTTTTGTTTGAAATACAAAGTCAAATGACGATATTTAAAGAAAGGGTAGTTTTGTGGACTAAACATATTCAGTATACTGACCTACTTGCAAAACTCAATCTCTTCTATAAATGCTGTAAACAACGTGAATGTTATTTTTTTTCAACAGATGTATTTTGAAATTACAATATTTTCTTAAAAATCCGTCCACACGGAGTTAACACATTTGCAAGATACATTTTAATATACTTCCTTGTTATAAACTTAGATTAATTTTCAGCTGTAAGCCGCCACCCGGACTAGCTGTGTGAGTAGAATCTTTGGCCGTTTAATAGTATTTACTATTACTTAAAATTGTATAAAAGTCACGGACTAAACCGGCCTATGCCTCGTTGTCTTAAACCATAGAATAGAAAGTTGTCTCGACTTCACATGTTACATTACGTCCGCAAGTCGGTGGTTTATTAGTCCTGTGGGTGTGTCTGCTACTTACAGAATCTTATCAGTATTTATTTATCTAAAAGAGATATAAATAAGTGTCGTGTAGTGCGAGCTATGAGCTTGTTAGTGTGAACATAATTTTATATAAATTTATACTGATATTCTATATTGCAGTATCCTATTCACAGCTAATTACAATTTATGGGGATGATACCTGATGTCATGGTAGTAGATCAAGTATGAAAACGACGCTAGTGTATCAGTTTCCCATCTTATCAGATTACCAGCAAGGTTTCTAGGAAGCCAGTTAATATCTGATTAATCCATAGTATTAATTCTCATAATTTGATAGGTTACTGTTTATTTGATCAACCAATCAAACGGGATTATGTGATTAATATAATAAATATTTGAGAGTAAATTAAAAATCTAGCAGAGGCAGGTTTTTCAATACTGGGGTGTGGTAATATTCAGTACAAAAATCTATTCTAAAATATATTTTGTATGGCCAGATGACAGCGATATGGAGAAGTACTTCAACGCCCCAGTGTATCTTGTGTTTTTATAAATATGTTAACAGTTGTGTTTAGTATAAATACTTAGTAAATGTTTAGGTTTCCTAAGTGTATAAATTAAAAGAATGTTTGGAAGAACTTGCAGACTTTCTCAGCAATGAGATAATAAAGGCAAGAAAAAAAAGGTACAAATAAATTTATTGTTAAAATAAATAAATGCTAGTATGCATGGCCAAAGCCCATTTAATTTAAAAGATACCACTGTGATTTCGTTTTAAATAAAAGCGTTGCCCCCTCACAAGAAATTACTTCTGTATTGTGGGTGCGTTCATAAACCTGTCAACGTGCATACACAGAGCACCCACACCGGGAACACCTATCTGTAAGTCATGCAAATATATATTTCTTGCGGGAATCGAACCCGCAAACTAAGCGCAACAGCCAATTGCTCAACCACTGCGCCAACCGTGCCGTCAACATGTAATAGTATTATCAAATGACTGTAACCCAAATGCCAAGTAGTACGTTTGGCAAGAATTTTGTATGCTACTTTTTTTTACCCTTACTGTTGATTTATACAGTATAATATACATTAAACTAAAAAAAAAACTCATAAAACAAAGTACTTTAAAATAAAATTTTCTTACCAAAAAGTACTTTACAGTAAATTTGACAGTAGTGACGTAAACGCGAAACCATGCCGAGGAATCTTGTTCCCGTCAAGGTAAAATTTATTATAATTTCTTATCCACTATAAAAATCTATTATGTGTGTTGTGGATTCAAATCACAAATTTAATAAGCTCAAGTTAATGTTAAATTATCTACGTAATACGCTTATTTTCGTCGCTTTTTACGAACTTAATCTTGGTTGTAAATCATACCATACATTGCAACTGTTAGCCCAAAAAATATCTTATTTGTGGTATAAATTATTTTATACACTGCCAACTAATGGGCGATGGTGATGTCAGTACTTTTATTATTTTTTGGCATTTTTTTAAACTTTTTTCTGCGTGGGCCTTGCTTTCATGCTTGCTTTTAACAAATTTGTTCTAGCCTGGACAGCGTAATTGGTGTAGCATACTAGCACTTGTTCCTAAATTCAATGCTACTTCCAACGTCAGTGATGCCGCAAGCAATGAAGAAGAAGTGTCTATAAATTCCTTATTAGAAAGACTAAATTTCAATAGCCTAAATCCATTCAGTAATTATTCCTATTTGGAAAACTCAGATAAAGATTCTCTATCGATTCTTAATCCAAACATGGTTTCAATAGATTTTCAAATCCACGAAACTGTAGCCGAAGCCTTCGAAGATCCACCACCACTCACACCAGTTCTTCCAACAGTATTTCCTTCCGATATGCAATACAATTATAATGTTATACCTTCCATCGCGTCGCTACCCTCCTCGTCTTCAGTCCAACTGTCGCCATCGACGCCACTACCTAAATCAACACGTGTCCAAAGGAAACGCAGAGTTCCCATATTTGCTGCCAACAGGGTAAAAAGACGAAACACACAGAAATTCAAATAATTTTTCAATGGAGCAAGAGAAGGTTTCAACATGCAGCTGAAATATCTGATCAAGGCTTCAAAGAAACTGCCTCATTGAATTGGTCGGCTTTAGACTATTTGTATCGATTTTTCCCTGGAGACCTTATTGTTGATAGAGCAAACAACACTAAACTTAACGCTCAAGAGACTGATAAGTCAATAAAAGCAACTAAAGGGGATATAAATGACTTTTTGGCCATCAATATATTGATGGGAGTTGTTGTTATGCCATCTTACAAGACCTATTGGAAGGTTACAATTGTCAAGCAACTTAACATTAAAACTAAATTGCTATCGTAAAGTGGTTTGTCAATGAGCCCGTTACCTTGGTTAGCTCATATGTCGATCATTACCCCGTCGAAAAAGTAAAGAGATACCATATGGAATCGAAAGGACGCATAGACGTACCTTGATCCCAAACAGTGAGACACTATAATAGGCATATGGGTTGAGTCATCTGGCTGACATGCTTATTGCTTTGAATCGGACTAGTATGAAGACACATCGTTGGTATTTAAACATATTTTCTCAATTGTTGGACATATATATGTATGAACAACGGTTGGCTTCTTCACCGCCGCCATTACCGATCAAGCAACATCAAGAAAAAAGATGACTATCTCAAGCAGTTTCGTTATGAGGTATATGCTGGTCTTATAAGAAGCAATCAACAAATGGCGACATGAAGTTTACGCCACTTGTCGGTTGTTTCTTTTAAGGTCCAGGATTCGGTGCCTGAGGAGAATAAAATAAAGAAACCAGCCACTGAAAGCCCCATATAGATGCCAACAGGTATCACGCCACAAATCACGGGCCGGAACCACAGTATAGATATTATGGAACAGTACGGAAACCTTTAACCTTTAATTCTTTATTGTACACAAAAACAAAACATAATATATTGACATACAGACAGTTCATGTACAAAGGCGAGCTTAACTCAGCAATGAGTTTTCTCCCAGCAAACCTTTGAATTATAGAGAGAGAACATATTCGAGGGTAGGATCCAGTGCATAATATAAACCTACATACTAAGTCTAATATTATATAATTATATTATAAATACTAATACATACTATATATACTAATATTATGTCAATAATGAAAGGAAGTGCTCTTTAAGTTTCCTGTCCTGTCCTTGTTTCCCAACTGTTCATAAGAATGATAATTTTTTGACCTATTTCAAAAAAAGGAGGAGGTTATGAATTTGGTTGTATGTTTTTTTATTTATTTTTTTATTTTTATGTGTGTTATCTGGTTTTTCCGCATGTTTTAGTAAAATCTCCGAAGTGATTTTTTGGTTGCAACTGCATTAAATTAAAATGTGAAAATCTTCCTAACTAAACCAACGTGTCTATTTCATAATATTTAATTTGTGTATAGATCAAGGAGTCTTTCCTGATCTAATGAAATATAGTAAAGTGATACCACTTTTTAAATCCGGGGACAGTAAAGACACTAATAATTATAGGCCGGTGTCCGTGTTGCCAGTTTTTAGCAAGATATTTGAAAAGGTGATGTTAAATCAAATGCTTAATCATTTTAACACAAATAACATCTTACACGATAAACAGTATGGTTTCACCAAAGGACGTTGTACAACTGACGCTGGTGTCTCCTTACTAAAACACATTTTTAATGCGTGGGAAGAGGCACAGGATGCTATAGGCATCTTCTGTGACCTGTCTAAGGCGTTTGATTGCGTGGTTCATGAAACATTACTCTTGAAACTTGAGCATTACGGACTAGGCAAAACAGCTTTAAGCTTATTAAAATCTTATTTGATTGACAGACAGCAACAAGTTCAAATAAACGGTGTCAATTCGTCGGGATTAAATGTGAAAATGGGGGTACCCCAAGGTTCAATTTTAGGTCCTTTTTTATTTTTAGTTTATATTAATGATTTACCCTATTTGTTGGAAAATAAACTTAATATGGTGTTGTTTGCTGACGACACTTCTTTGATTTTTAAGATAAATAGAAGGACTAATAATCTTGACGACGAAAATTACGCCCTACTGCAGGTCCAAAACTGGTTCACTGCTAATAATCTAGTTTTAAACGGGAAAAAAACTAAATGCATAAGATTTTCCTTACCTAATGTCAAAAGTAGTGATTGTGACGTAGTATTAAACGATGAAAAGCTAGAATTTGTCGATAAAACGGTTTTCCTGGGGATTACGCTTGACTCAAGGCTACAATGGGGTCCTCATTTAACATCTCTTGCAGGACGGCTTAGCTCAGCTGCATATGCTGTTAGAAAAATCCGCCAATTTACGGATGTTGATACCGCTAGACTAGTCTATTTTAGTTATTTTCATAGTATCATGTCATACGGTATCTTACTATGGGGACGGGCTGCAGACATTGACTCAATTTTTATACTACAGAAAAGAGCTATCAGAGCTATTTACAATCTTCGCCGGTGCGATTCTCTAAGGGAACTGTTTAAGGATATTAACATCATGACGGTGCCTTGTCAATATATTTATGAAAACATCATGTACGTTAGAAAAAATCTTCATCTTTTTAGCAAAAGAGGCGATAGACATAATTATGTTACAAGAAATAGGGACCAATTAGTTCAACCAGGTTTTAGACTGGCTAAAGTGGCCTCTTCTTTCATGGGGTACTGTTTGAAATGTTATAATAAAATACCTCCACAAATATTAGAACTCAATGAAACGAAATTTAAATCTTGTATTAAACGCACACTATGCAGGCAAGCATATTATAAGTTGGAGGATTATATTCAAGATAAAAATGCTTGGCTCAATGCTGGTCCAGCTCCTCTACCACCGAGGTATACAATTGATTAGTTTGGAAATTATTATTATTATTTTTTAATGCTTTTTTTTTTGGGAATTGCAAAATATTATAATTATTGTATAATGTAGAAGCATTTATTTTCAAAGTTTGTAAATGTGAGTACCATGGAGCTATTTTATGGTTTTTTATGTTACTATTGGACTTGTTTGACATAAATGAGCACGGCAGTTGAGAGTTTGTCATGCTCACTTAAATGTCTCACTGATGGTGGCGCATGTGTTGGATCATTCGGTTCCCTTCAAAATGGTTGAGCTGAGTGGTGCTAATATTAGCGTCATGTTCGTGAACGGGCGCTGTCAGTTGAGACTGGTCATCTCTTAGCTGCCAGTTGCTATTTTAATATCTATATTTAGTTTTTATTTTTACTGTATTAACATTGTTCTCACATGATAACGACAAGAAACATGTAACAGTGATATTTGTAATTACAAAACATGATTGAAAAGAGTGTCCATGGAGTTTCTTGCACATTCTTCTCCATAGAGATCTACGCTTTGGAATGTGCAATTAGCATCATTTTTTTTTTCTGACTAACTGACTTCTTGACATTTCAAAAGTGCCTGTAAATGGTTTATTTGAAATAAATGCTTTTGAATCTTTGAATCTTTGAATCTTGAATCTTGAATCATAGTTACTTCCTGAATTTCATAGGATACTAAAACACCATTATAAAGTATATTTAAGCAGTATAATAATTAAAAAACGTAAATACTGAAACACTCATAACAGCGTATCATGGATTGGTATCCTCGGTTTTGCGTTATGGTGTTGTTTTTTGGGGACAGTCAACAAACCTAGAACTTGTTTTTAAAGTGCAAAAGAGATGCATACGGTCGATGTTTGGTTTAAGAAGGACTGACAGTTGCAATCCATATTTTAAAAAATACAATATTTTACTCAACCCTGCTTTGTACATCTTAGAAACTTCTTTATTTGTAAAAAATAATCCCCACTTATTCAAAAAACTGGCCACAGTCAAGAAATTACCCATACGTGCTCAATATCTGAACACATTATGCAATGTTAAATGTAAAACTGCACTGATGAAGAAAAGTTTCTTTGGTATTGCTCCTCAAGTTTTTAATAAAGTACCCGATACAATTGAATGTATGCCAGTACAAAAGTTCAGAAACACTTTACAAAAGCTGCTACTTACAAAATGCTATTACACGTTAGACCAGTTTCTGAATGATAAATATAATAAATTATAATTCTAGAATTATTTTATTTCAAATATTTATTACAGTTAGTAAATTTTGATAATTTTAATTTTTTTTTTGTTGACTGTATAATTTTTTTTTATTTTTTTTTTATGACATTTTGATTATTTTTTAATTTAATTTTGACGATTGTAATACTGATGACATTATTTTATCTTTTAGAACTATTTTATTTAAATTTTACAATTTTCATTTGCTGAATTTTTTTTTTTTTTTAATGAGATTTTGTATATTTTCACAATGAATTTATATTGATGGTATATTTTGCCATAGCACCACTATTTTGTATGCTTTTCGGCGGAACATAGGATGGACCAAACACTCTATATATTTATAAGATCATTGTACCCTGTGTTCACAAAATGAAAATGAATATACCAGAAGTTTGTTCTCAATAAATTAAACTATTCTGTCAGGTTTCACAGACAGGAATTACGGTGACCGAGACAGAGATAAGTATATATATCTGCAGCATCAATTAATATAAAATGCTGCAATGGCAAAAATAATAACAAATGTCTTCACAAAGAAAACGAGAATATAGATATAAAAAAGTTAAACTTGGAACAATAATGTGAGTTCTAATAAATGTACGAAACTTATTGTTGTGTTAATAGCAACAGGCAGTTTCATCCTCCATTAGAAGATACCGTTTGACTTGTTTATCCTTTTAGCTTATTGTGTTGTCTTACATATTCGGGCTTTCAATATTGTTGGCACCAGTTTTGTGATGAAGGGATTCTATATTCCATCCATATTAAAGTACATATATCAGAAACTAAAACGAGATTTTCTACCGCCAGATAAGATTGTACAGCCGGCAATTAAAGAGAGTGCTACAAAATGCTTCCATGAAAAGGAACGAGATGTGGATGTAGTAATTACAAATTGCATGACTACGTTGTATGAAACAAGCAATATAAAGTAATGAGAACATCGGCATCGGTCCATCGAGCGCGCGGCCGTGTCGAATGTATCGGGAGCGCGAGCGCCGCCTAGCGGAACATATTGCAACCAGTGATTAATACAGTGCTCTCAGCAAGCGCAGTACATACACTCAGATAAACGTAGAATCAATTAATAGTTCAGTTTGTGTGATGGACGAGGTTACCGACTGAACACAAGTATTAATGTAAACATGAGCGAGCGCGGCCGCGGGACCAACTCTTTACATATTTATTGAAATAATGCGAAACTGTACGGAAGCATAGATACTTTTAAATATTTATCAATTTGTAACAGAAATTGTGAATGTATATGTCATGGTCAAAATTGTAAACCGGTCAAAACCACTTTCAACTGTAAGAATTCGTCAGAAGTACTTTTGATCAGTCTAAACTGCTTTAAAATTCACCTTTACTCATCAGGTTTTTATTGTGACTATTTTAAAAGATTTTTTTTTCGTATTGGTTCTGGGTTCTGAGTACAGATAATTGAAACGTTTCATATTTTCTTAAATAATAAAGCAAACGCGTTTTAATTTAATAAAGGTGTTTACTGAAACCGGACAAAACTGGTATTGACTAATAAAAAGTATTGACTGTAACATACATAAGGATAAAATAAGAAATAGCGGCAAGTCGCCATTGCGCCCGGATTTAAAAATTTATATTTTCTTGAACTTCTATTTTAAATTAATTTTATGTTAACAATTTGTAAGTTTATTTTCCGTAGTGAGTTCCATGTTGCTTTTATTCTGAGTAGCGCCAAGCCAATGTTTCCAATAGTAGCCGCTGTAATATCAGTACAGCGTTAGGATTTATTACCTACAAGAGCTCTTTGCGTACTGTTCATATATTATGATAGTACTCTTAATGTGGTTGTTAAATACTGTTAAAGTTTTAGGTACAGCTTCTAGAGAGTTTGGTTTAATATTGAAATAAATTGTGAGTAGGCCTTCATGTATCGTAACCCGCTCATCCGACTTCAGCCCTTATCGACAGAGTTTTAATTAATTACATTATACACGCGTTTATTCTGCTGAGCCACCACACCACGAGCGTTCCAGCGAACTGTCGATAACCAGGAACCGATTAAATTAAAAAATTGTTTGCGTTACGCCAGAGTTCAATATTAACGATACCGCTTCCGGGAGGCGATGATAAGCACGAACATATTTACAAACATTTTCAATATTGCACGATCATAAAGTCTGTGTAATTGTGAAAACTCGTTCAACGTGATTATTAATTAGCAAAAAGATTAGCGGCTCGTTTAAAGAATAAATTACAAATTAAGAGCTCGTATTAAAATAGTTTTCTACTTTCTCACTCTCTCTACAGTGCTTGTGTCTAAAGGATGGTAGTAAGTCAAATTAATAGGAGGCGTGCGGTGGGCGTACGACTGCGGTGCGGATGTGGTGTGGTGCGATGCGGTGCAATGCGGCGGCGGTGTGTCGGCGGTGCGGTGCGGGTGCGTCGAGGCAGGAGCGAGCCGAGCGCGCGGCACGTCGCTGAGTTATGGCAAGAATTATAGCTGCAATTACTCTGATAAATGTTATGAAAAAGGCTTGTCTTGTAACCAAATGATATTAAAGAGACTGGGAAATAATGAACATTGAGCTTACAGATGATACACTACTAACACATCACACTAACATTATAAAGGCGGTGAATTTCTGTGATTTTTTCTTCTTCTCGCTGACACGGCTGAAGACATTTAAATAAAATTTGTCTTAAGCTTAATCCTGGAACAGCAAATAGGAATCTTTTTATCCCGGGTATTTGTTCCCTTAAGATCATTCTCAAGTATAACGCGGGCCAAGCCCAATAAAGCTAGTAGTCCATGATCCCAGAGCGATCTGACATAACTTATTTTCACATGAATGAAACATGATTTAAAAATCAGACATGTAAAAATAAGTAAAGTTTATTTATTTTTTGTGGAGCTCTTATAAATATTAGTCTACAAAACCATTTATAAAAAACAGCCATAAAAATTTAAGTTAAGTAACTCATAATTTTAGTTCCGGATCTCTGCCCAGGGCCTCCAAAGGAGAGCTCCACAAGCATACAGGTAATCAAAGCACATGAGACGCTACTGAAAACCTAAAGTTTCATCCATGTAAAAACAAGTTATGTCAGATCGCTCTGGGATCTTAATATATAGTATTTAATATGGGTTTCCGTGACATTGACGGCGCGGCGCTGCGCTGCGACGCTCGAGAGAAGAAAGCTGAGATTGTGCGGTTTATGAAGTTATTACGCCCCCTGCGTGACGAGCGAGCGCGAGGTAATGCGGCCTTAGAATATAAGTTGACATTAAGTGACACTCACTCACCTCGCTCGTAGCAAACGTCGTGCCTACTCGTACCAGCAGAACCGTAACTATACAACAAATAACTTCTGTCAGCGGCTTTGCCCACGTGTTATTTTTTTTATGAGACAATAAACAGTTACACTATAAATACACACAAAAAATACGGTAGAATTATTCTAATGTATAAGCTATAATTAGCTAATAATATAAGCTATAGCTTATATTATTAGCTATATACATATAATCTTTAGAAATTTATAGTTATGCGCGTATCACGTAAAATGTACGAAATCGATGTAGATAACTTTTATACATTTAAATTGTGTGTAACTTGATATATTATTTAGCCTTTCTTTTATCGCAATCAGTTGACTATATCGAAAGATATCTTTCGTTGTCTGTTAGGCGGTTCGAAGTTTGCCGGGTCAGCTAGTTACCTAATAAGTACAGCTCACCAACTTTCACATTTTATACTAATGCGTTTGTAATGACTTGAAATTAATGTAATTCGTATAGATCAATTTACACGCCATGCAAACCGACTTAAAATCACATCAACAACGTGTGACTCTGCATGCCAGAGTAATTTTTTTAGAAATATTGTTGAATCGATCATACATCCAATTCAAATACAATTGAGTCACAATTGGTGGACCGAATAGAATAGAACTAAAAAGTAAGCAATCTGTAAGGTATCGAGCTCGGCAGAGGTGCGAGGAGCGCGTGGCAGGTCGGCATTAAACTTATGTTCGTGAAGTTCATTAGTCCGGCGCGCTGGAAGCGGGACGGACATGTTTTGTTACCTAACATTTTGTTTCGGTATACGATGATACAGCACGTCGGTCCCTTTGTGGACACCCACAATGTCTTTTAATCTAATCAGCCCTTATTTTGATGATCATTGTGGGTAGATATATCCTAATAGTTATACTAAATAAAATATATTACCTAGATCCTGAAGTATACAAATATCTGTCATAAAGTATTACGTACATATCCCCATTCATTTTGCCTGAGGCAAATCTCGCAAAAGGAACTCACATGAATGTCTTTTTACTACAATTTTGTCAGAAACAACGCTTCTCTCTTCACACTAGCCCAAATATTCCGCTAAACCTCAGTATCGAATCCAATCGTGTGATTGAATAAGGGTGGCTCCACACAGTCGCACCCAGCAGCAGCAGGCGCTCTGTTTCCGCAAATCCAATAAAGTGATTGCACGGCGCCGCACTGTGCTCTGTTTCTTCTCAGACCCATAGTACAACAGCTGCACCGATACTGTTTTCCTTCACTCACCCATAATACATTAGTAACATTGTAGTTCCTTTGCTGCCACAGTACCTTGTATTCAATGCAAATAACTCATTGAGACACACTAAAAAGTTATTACAATATTACAATTTAAACAATATTAAAGTGCCGAATCCGGTAACAGCTGCTGCTCGTAGTGCCACGTGTGCTGAGACGCTTAATATTCCAATACCCTGGATATTAGAAACTGTTTGTGTCGTTCGTAATAATGATGTATTAGTCTGTATAAATCTATTCATTGTCTATAAAATATTTCATTGTCTACAGAATCTTTATGTGTTATTGGGAGCCTCAGCCTTTTTGCATCGGGAGAATGAGCTAAATGATTAAGCAAAGTGTTCGGTTGGCCGGCCGCGGCTGCCGGCTGTCTCTCGAGCCTTCCTCTAAATGTGTCTGTTTATTATTCTCACCCGGACGACCTCAATTTGTAGGCGTCCCCAGCGTACTCAGAACCGTAAAACTTTCACCGCTACTTTTTTCAATACAAAAAAAAAAAACGGGAAGATCGTGGTTTCATTACAAAGTCAAACTAAATCAGTGTAATGACTCAAACATATAGAGTCGTATTACTTAGTTTAGTTTCTGAACTTAATAATCAGTGTCTTCTAAAGACACTGATAGTCAGGATTTAAGAAAAATCTTGAAAGTTTGTTCGATAACTAGTCAATAGAATAGTAACGAGGTACGTAAAATCTAACAACGCATTCATGTCGGAGACAGCTTCCAATGTCCCAGTTGCGAACTATGTCAAATCTATAATGAGGATTATATAGTATGTAGATAGTTTGAAGAACTAGACAAAATAGGTTTAAGGGTAATTTGGTAAAACTTGCGGCGACTGGAGTGCGACGAGGCAAGGGCAGACAGAGGAGAAGTTTGCGTGCTGTTTCACGTCACAATAATTGCATTACGAGTAAGCGCTGAGCGATGATGGCGGCCGCGACACGGCGAGACTGTTCACAAAGTCGGTCGCTGCGTAAGCTCTGCCACTGGATGTAATAAATTAAAGTTTAGAAGTTTGTCCGTGTAAAAAGAAAGGCAACTGAAGGCCGAGGTCTCAAAAAACGATTTCAGTATAAAGCCTACACCATCACCGTTTTACCGCAAAAACTTGAACTTCAAGTGCCAACTGACACTAAATTAAAATAGAGCGTATTGAAAATAAAAATATAACCAACTTCAATGTAAAAAAACTGGGCAAGTGCCAGTCGGGCTCGCGCACTGAGGGTTCCGTAAGTATAAACTTTCGTATGTAAATGGTTCAATTGTTAAATTATTTAATGGTTAAATTAATTAGAAGAATTTTTCTGAATCGCATAAAGTATATTGACTGGCCTGTTGGTCTAGTGGTTAGTGACCCTGACTGCTTTGCCGGAGGTCGTGGGTTCGATTCCCACCCAGGACAAATGTTTGTGTGATGAGCACGATCATTTGTTCTGTGTCTGGGTGTAATTTATCTATATATGTATGTATTTAGAAATATATAAGTATGTTTATCAGTTGTCTAGTACCCATAACACAAGCTCTGCTTAGTTTGGGACTAGACGGCGTTGTGTGATAGTTGTGGAATTATTATTATTATTATATTTTTTGTGAAGTAACAACAAATTTTCTTTTTAACCGACTTCAAAAAGGAGGAGGTTCTATGTTCGGCTGAATGTATTTTTATATTTTTGTTTTTTCAGATTCATTTTATACTTGTGCCCTAAGACCCTACTGTATACCAAATTTCAGGATTCTGGGTCAACGGGAAGTACCCTATGAATTTTGATTCACTTGAGTGTGGCGAAATAATCATTTTTTGTGATATAAACGGCCGTATCTTTTTATTTCGTTAACTTAGAAGTTTTATTTTTTCAGAGGTTTAAGGGGGCACTTGAAGCTCTGAATAAATAAAACTTCTAAGTCAGCCGAACTTAAATATTGTGCCATTCTATGGTAAGGTACCTACAGAATTTAATCATTAAAACACTGCATGACAATTCCAATAAGCCGAGCCACGGCTAGGATACATTGTTTTATTATGGAGTTTTCGTGACCATCTGCATCAGATTAGCTCGATGGTACCTTTCCAACACTGCGTCTTCCGGTACGCGGTCGCCACTACAGACACTTTCGGCCCCAATGGCCATCTGTTCTGCGAGCACTGTGCCCTGCTCATTGCCACTTAAGTTTGCCAATTTATTCTTCGTGTTATGTCGGTGGCCTTGGTTCTCATGTGGATATCTTCATTCCTGATTCGATCACGCAAGGAGACTACGAGCACAGCCTTTTCTATTGCCCTTTGGGTGACTTTAAGCCTTCTGATTAGGCCCATTGTGAGCGAGC
Source organism: Mythimna pallens (assembly GCA_961205895.1). Taxonomy (NCBI): domain Eukaryota; kingdom Metazoa; phylum Arthropoda; class Insecta; order Lepidoptera; family Noctuidae; genus Mythimna; species Mythimna pallens. Next base: position 280,644 of record OY540836.1, read on the forward strand.
GCGTTTCGGAGCCATATGTCATCACAGGTAATACACACAAGGCATAGACTTTCGTCTTGAGACACTGTGGTGTTGGACGAAAAGATACCGCGCAGCTTACCGAAAGCCGCCCAGCCGAGTCGGATTCGACGGTCGACCTCTTTCTCCTTTACCTTATTTTTTTTAAATAAATCATATATTTTACTATGCTTAAAGGTTGCTTAATATTTTTACACTCTATAATACTCTCTGTAGTCAATATACTGTCAATAGAAACGTAATATCTTGCATAGCCTCAGTTTTACTAAATCTCTTATAACTCTTCTCTCTGAATGACAAAATCCGCAGAATTTTCAATAATTCTTTACTACCCAGGGCCAAGATTGTATGGTATATGGGAGCGTATCTGTCCCCTTTGTACTTTATGTAGTATCAAGTAGTTTTAGTAAATGTTTACTTAGATATACCCGAGGTCGAAATCTTGTTGAATAAATTTTTTATCCGTCTATCTTCTGAAGGGGCTCGCTTACACAGAAATAACCCCGGGAGTTATGAGCAGTGTTCATACCGCTCATGAGTGCAGTGCGTCCACTTAGACGCGAGTAAAGTGACTGCGACACAGTCGTGTACTACTTTAATATCAACATAAATAGGTACTCTACCGAGGATGTAACGACGCGACTTGTATGCAAGCAACATATTCTCTATCATATACGTCTTGGTTATGAGAGAATTATGTGTTTATTTGAAGATGTATGCAGATTCTTTACAGACATCCGACGACAAGTGTCGATAAATCCGAATATAACATAATTTATGTGCCATTTTGCTTGTAGTGTTAAATTTTTTATTGTCTATGTCGTTCCATACATTCGTCCTGAATAACATTCCACTCTGTCACTCGCTCAAAATAGATGCGATCACAAATACACTGCGTCATCGACGCAACTCGATGAATTTATTGTTCCCGCACAAATCCGCTGAGCAGGAATAGATTGTACCAAAAACAATCTAAATAATTGCTTTGCACTACAAACAAGGTTTTTCAAACGTTCAATATTCTAAATATACTTTTTCTGTTTATTTTGCGATGCAAAAAGTTAGTTTTTTTTGTACCGCTGGTTATAAATCATGACAAACTACATTTACTACAAGATTAAAAGATTACCGTCTATCAAATGAAGAAAAGATGGAGCGATACGAGAAGTACCTACGTTCACAGTGATACGCGGACAACAAATCTCTGCGGAGACAATACTTCTCAACTAAAGCAAAGTTCTTAGTCATTAGGATGACAAACTGAGAGAGCTGCGACTTCCGCGAAAACAACTGACTACCGTAAACATCACAGAGAAGGGCGAAGGAAAAATAACATTCTGTTTTAAAAGAACATGACGAAGTCCCGAACAAAATTTTGCTGGCATATTTTTATAGCATATAGTGATGAAAAATATACAATAGTGTACAGATTAAATTTCTAAACAATTTTGTCTTAGACATTCATCATCATCATCATAATTTCAGCCGAAAGATGTCCACTGTTGGACATAGGCCTCCCCCAAATGTCGCCACAATGAACGGCCCTGTGCGTCTTGCATCCATCGGATTCCAGCAATCCTTACCAGGTATATCAGCCCACCATGACATTACCTTAGACATTACTATTGATAGAATCCGCTTAATAAAGATATTCCAGTTTAAAGTTAGTGAGATTACGTATATTATGTCAATAATACCTACGTACCTCCTTATGAATTTAAAAAATCAATAAACGCATTTTTGAACGAACGTTAGATGTCATGTCATTGTCAATAGACAATTTCTGTCATTCCGTAGAGGTAGGTTGTTACAGTGTTTTTGAATGGCATAACGTAGCCGTTTTAACGTAACGGTTACAGGCAACACTGTGGTCGTTGCAATTGGTTTGAAGATGACATAAAAGATGAAACTATCTTTGAGCGAAGTAGTTACAGTTTCTCAAAAACTACTAACGATTTAAAATATATAAAACTAAATATTTCATTTTATTGGTTAAAATTGCTATACGATGAAATGTAGTTACTTTCATACTTTTGCAGACTTCGGTACGAGTTGACAAATTACTCTTACGATGCATTTTTATTCCAATACTCTATAAATGATGTTACAAATATAATCTATATATATAAAAATGAATAGCTGTTCGTCAGTGTCGCTAAAACTCAAAAACAGCTGCACCGATTTGGTTAATGTTGGTCATAAAATATTTAAGATAGTGCAGAGTAGGTTTAAAAGGTGAGAAAAATAGAAAAAATGATGAAAAAAATCCGATTTTTTTGTTAATGTTATAAACTAGTTTTTGACTGTGATCCCACCTGATGGTAAGTAGTGATGCAATCGTTGATGGTGAGATACACTAGTTTATTAAGAGCCTATTCACTCTAGCCTTGAAGACACCTAAATTATAATCGGACGGGAAGACCGCAGCAGGCAAATTGTTCCAGTCAATCGATGTACGCGGTATAAAAGACGACGGAAACGCTTAGTCGGGATCGTAGAGGTTTCAACAACGTAAAGGTGGATACTCGCCATTCATCGGGTCGTCCGATGGTAGAAATGAGATGGCGGAATCAAGTCATGCAATTCCCGCGCACACTCCAAAATGCATCGTGTAAAACACTGAAAGGCTGGCTACCCTACGCCTGTACTCAAGGCCAAGGTCCAGAGCGAGGAGGAGTGACAGGCGGTCGTCTCCTTTTTCGAAGCAGTAATGCTAGCAAAGGAGGTGCCAGCACGCGCGAGGCTATGGCCCTAGCGCCCCAGCTGCCGGTATTCCGATCCCGATTTCCGGCCACCGTAGGCGCGGGCTTGCGGACGGCGAGCAATAGGTAGCTCGCCGTCCGACTGTCCAGTAACTGTCCGGACCGAGCCCAAGCCACCGACGGCGCATAGTGTTCCACGCGCACCTCAAGGAGATGTTAGCAACCGTAGGGGCCGCAGCAGGGTCGAAGTCTACTGGGGCCATGGGTGATGCGATAGAAATCCCCGGGGCCCTGGAACAATGGAAAAGAAGGAACAGAAATGGGTGACACGCCCTCGCGCTCCGCCCAAGGCGGGGATGTCATTTGATGATTTTCACACCTAAAAAAAGCCTTGATTATTTGCCATCGTAAAAAATCTAGCCAATTCAGTTTCTAACTATGACGATTGTTTTGCTGTACGTAAACTGGCTATTAGCGTGATTGATAATACTTAGTAAATTATTTCGCACGTATATATCATGGTGATATATTTATGTAGACACTTAATAATTTCATCAACAATTTCCTCGCCGGGTATCCACTTTTACGTTGTTGAAACTTCAACGGTTCGGACTAAGCGTTTAGCTTCGTCGTTTATACTGCGTACATTGAAGGACTGGAACAATTTGCCTGCTGCGATCTTCCCGTCCAACTATAATTTAGGTGTATTCAAGGCTAGAGTGAATAGGCTCTTAATAAACTAGTGCGCCTCACCAGCAATGATTGAATCACTGGTTACCATCAGGTGAGATCGCATTAAAGCACTGGTTTGTAACAATAAAAAATAAAAAAACTTAAATGAATACACATGAAAACGAAATTTACGGACAAATATATCATGCTGTGCAGACTCCGAATAAATTAGATAAGTGTATGCGATTAAAAACCACTCAATATTGAGCGTGATTTTGAGAAACCATTCATCAAATCTGCGAAACCAAGTATTTTGGCAGACCAACTGGTAATTTTCAATAACATACACAACTTAAAAAAAAATTGTTTATGGCCTCCCAGTGCCAGAGATCAGTAATTTATGATCTCATTACTAAGGGAATACCAGTGAGGTTTTTTTTTTCAATTAATTATAATTATGATAATTCAGTTACCCATAACGGTGTCCCTCTTGGAGTCTTCATCGGCGAACACCTCCTCTGGAGTGGCCGGCTTGTGCTTGCCCTCCTCCCAAGGGTATTCTTCTTTCTGCAACAAAAACAATCAATCAATCAACGTTTGGGTCAGTTTCATTACTGACCCGGACATAGTTAGGAAAAGGCTAGTTAGTGACACACAGCTCACAAAAATAAATGTTGGACATTCTCAGAATGAATTGAAACATTAGTGAAAGCTATAGATTCATATCTCCGTACCAGTGGGTAAATACGAATGGATAACATTCATTAATTTCGTGTACTAAGCTCGCCATGTTCAAAGTTCAGTTAATTTTTTGATAGAAACTGAAAATTGCTTTATAAATTCAAAATACTTTTTATAAAATATTATTGCATTATATCTAGTTTGCCTACCGGTAAGGGTGACATGATTATAGTGAAATATGGATTGTTTAATGTTTTGTTTTTCATTACTATGGATTTTTCGATTCATTTAAGAGAGGCTGGTTCATAAAAGATATCATACGTGACGACACTAGACTCAATCTTAAATTTCACACTATTTGGAAGAGCACTAAATGTGATCAAGCTAGGATTTTTTTTTGAGACCACAGATTTGATCTTAAAACAAGAGTAGCCGTTGCTTACTCAACACTATATAAGGGTAATTGAAAACAATATAAGAGTTAATCCGCGTCAGTTTTGGCAAAATATTTCAAGTTTGCGATCTAAAGGTGATTTTGAACCATGCATTACCTACAAAGAAGATAAGTCTACAAGTGCCAAAGCAGCTGAAGTCTTTGCTAATTTCTTCGTTAGTGTTTATCTTCCTGATGTACCTTTACTGGATGCTCAAAAAGCTTGCCTTTGTGATAACAATATAAATACTCGTAGTAATTACGTTAATATATTTAAATTCACTACTCCAGACGTCATAGCAGGAATTGGCAAACTGAAACTAAGTAGTTCTGTAGGGCCCGATAATATTCCACCTGAAATATTGAAAACTTTTTGAAAAGCACTTTTGTCTTCCGTGTATCGTATATTCAACCTTAGCTTGGAAATGGAATCATATCCGCCACGGTGGAAGATTTTTAGGGTCACCCCCATTCTCAAGAGTCTCAATAAAACATCTGTTGAAGAGTATCGTCCCATTGCAATTAAGTTATCTCCAGCTAAAGTTTTTGCAAACGTACTTCATATATAAATTTATTCCCAAGTAGATAAGTATCTCTGTAATGAGCAATATGGTTTTAGGGCGAAAAGATAAGTTAATACCAATTTTCTGACTTTAGTAGTCTTTGTAGTAAAACGTTTGGACCGAAGTGGCCAGCTGGATGTTTTGTACTTTGACTTCCAGAAAGCGTTTGATACAGTTAATAATGATATTTTGCTGGCGAAACTTTGTGCTATAGGATATCGACCTGGTTACTGCGGCTTCTTGCTGACTACCTCCGCGATTGTCAGTAGTTTGTTAGACTAGATCTTTATGAATCCCAGCCCTATCATACGCGTTTCGGCGTCAGTCAAGGATCAATACTCGGACCATTAGTCTCTCGCTAGCATTACTGCTTCGCAAAAGGAAGCGACCACCTGCCATTCCTCCTCATTCCGGACCATGGCCTTTACTAGGGCCCAGTGCAAGAGGTCGTTGCCACCGATCGCCCCCAAGAGGATACTGAAAGCTCTGTCCAAGCAGGGTACACCTCTACCGTATACTCCACCATGTCACCGTGTATTCCGGGCGGTCCACACAATGGTGACACCCGGGCGTTTCTTCTGCACGAATCCGGTGCAGGAACCCTTCTAATATATTACATGAACTTACCATGTCAGGTTGGGTACCCTCTTTGAGACGTGGTTGGTAAGACCTCACGGCGTCCTCACCTTCCGCATGCAGGTTCTCACAGAACTCGTTCGGGAAGTTCCTGCACCGGATTCGTGTGGAAGCGACGCCCGGGTATTGCCACTGTGTGGACCGCCCGGCTGACACGGTGGAGCAACGGTGGAGGTGTGCCCCGCTTGGGCAGAGCAACGCCGTGTCCTTGTGGGGGCGATCGGCGGCGGCGATCTCTCGCACCGGGCCTTGGTACAGGCCATGATCCGGAGACAGGAGGAGTGGCAGGCAGTCGCCTCCTTCTGCGAAGCAGTAATGCTAGTAAAGGAGGTGGCCGATCGCCTAAGGCAACGGTCCTCACTACCCAACCGCCGCCAGTATTCCGATCCCTATTTCTGGCCACCGTAGGCGCGGGCTTGCGGAAGGCGAGCAATGGGTAGCCCGCCATCCGATCGTCCGGTAACCGTCGAAATAGAGCCCAAGTCAACGGCGCGTACTGTTCCACGCGCGCCTCAGGGAGATGTCAGCAAATCGTAGGGGCCCAGCAGGGTCGAAGCCTACTGGGGCCATGGGTAGTGTGAAAACAAAACCCGGGGCCCTGGGATGAAAGCAACGAAGGAACAGGGGGTTTTTAGCCAGTAAAAGTCTGGCACTATCTCCCGCTCCGCCCAAGAGCGATATTTGTCATTAGATAATTTTCCCACCTAAAAAGAAAAACCATGTCTGGTAAGGATCTGCGTCATGCGAAATGTTAGGACGTTGTTACCTCTTTCCAGCCACTCCTCAAAGAGAGAACTTATCGCCATAACTATGGCGTCCCCAGCACTGGGTTACGACACCATGAGGTCCCGCGGGTCTGTCTATGGTTTCACTCCGGTGTTGCATCTCCATGCGCGCATGCCACGTGGCGCTGGTACGGCACCGTAGACGCCGCATCCGCCTGCCAGAAGTGGAGACCAGAGAGGCAGAGCTATACGATATACGAGGGATACAGAGTGGCAAAGTGCACCCTGTGAGATGAAGCGGGCCAAATTGGAGGCCCGCAACGTGTGGTTGGATACTCTGAACAGTAGCACATGGGGGCGCCCCTACGAAGGTTTGCGGAATAAGTTCTGCCTCTGGGCACCCCCGCTCACGCAGAGAATCCAACCCCAGCTTGTGGAGAGTGTGGTCAACGCTCTGTTCTTGACTTCTCCCACTCCGCCCAAGGGCGGGAGAAGTAATTGGTTGATTTCCCACTTAAAAAAAAATATTACCTATGTAATTGAAGTTTACTAAAAGGAATATAGAAAGTTAAAAGTGTCAAACATATTTCAATAATAATTTACAACGCGACTGAAGTAATGCCATGCCTGATATTGTCGATACATACACCGTCTATATAGCAACCAACATTGGCATTGCTGAGCTCAACGGGTATACTACATAAATACGAAAAATTTTATTCCGAAAGTCGCAAATACGAATTTCAAAATACCGATTTTCATAATTCCGAATGGTTTCTAAATTCCGAATATAACAACTCCGACTTCTCATTACTCCTATTTTTATAATTCGTAAATTTCAATTTTCCTAACGTTTATAATTACTATTCTCAAAATACCGAGTTTCAATAGATTGAATAAGAAAAAGTTCGACTTAATGATAATTCGAAACATTAAAAATACCAATTCCGATGATTAAAATACCGATTAATATAATTTCGAAATAATAACGTCTTGTAAAACGGTATAGCAAGACAAATAAACACATAATTTCTCATCAGAGAGAAGTGTAATATTATGTATAGTATGAGGGGGTAGAATTAAAAAACTAATGACAGATGCGATTTCCTACTCATAATTGCATAGATTATTTACAGTTATTATCCTTGTGTATATATATCCTATAAAGTAATTAATTAGGTATCATACTGATGTTTTACCATATACTGTGCAATAAAAATATTTTGTTTCTCTGGTCACAATTATTACCTAACATAACCTAAGTGATTCATCAATAATACAGGGAATTTGTAGCATGCAAGCAGGCATGCAGCATGCAAGCAGGCATGCATCGTGCAAGCAGACATGCAGCATGCAAGCAAGCATGCAACATGCAAGCAGGCATGCAGCATGAAAGCAGACATGCAAGCATACAGGCAACATGCAGCATGCAAGCAGGCATGCAACATGCAGCAAGCATTGTTTCTGTCACGGCTCCGGCGCTGCGGGGTTTAGGCGGCCCCACGCGAGCTTATCGTCGCAGATGGTTCTAACGCTCACCACTACAGCTTCGGCTTGCTGGCGGGGTGGGGCGGCCCACCAGCTGAGGAGCAGGTGGTTTGAAGGCCCGCCGCCGCGGCTGAGGCTGGCCGGCAGAGCCAGCCAGCAAGCAGCCAGCAAGCGTGGGGACACCCAAACCCCGCAGCGCCGAAGCCGTGACAGAAATAATGCTTTTTGCATGTTGCATGCCTGCTTGCATGCTGCATGCCTGCTGCATGTTGCATGCCTGCTTGCATGTTGCATGTCTGCTTGCCTGCGGCGGTACTTCAAACCACCTGATCCACAGCTCGCGGGCCGCCCTACCCCTCCGCGCCTATGCGGGTTTAAATTACACTCTAGGGGTAGGGCAGACAAGACTGCGTGAAGTCGGTTTTGCAGCGATTCGTTTCTGTCACTAAATTTTGTAGCACAACGTGTGGACTTTTAGTTTATTCGTAGTATTGAAAATCGGATTATCGTTTTTCGGACCGAGAACCTTTTGAGCATTTGATGCTTCGAACGTATGAAAATCGGAAAACTATGAAATCGCATTTACAACTTTCGCTAAAATAAATTTCTTGATTTTTAATAATAGACATTATAATTCTTAGGTATTATGAAATTCGGACTTTTGAAAATCGGAACATCGAAATTCGGAGTAAAATATTTCGGAGTATTTGGGTGTTCCCGACCTCAACGATGAGTCGGTTTATTTGAAGGTTGAAGAGCTTAGGTGATCTATTAAGGCAAAAAAAAAAACTAGAAAAAGAAAAAAATGGAAACCTAAGAAAATATTGCTGTTATTTTGTATTGTCAACGAACGGCTAATGGATCTCATCGATAAATTCTACAACCTCATGTTCATTCATGTTAATGTATTTCGAATTGCATCTCCTTAAATATGAAACTAGACATACATTTTCACTGTGTTTCTTACAACCGCTTTTACGCGATTATGATGTTATTACACATTTTCATCAATATCAATTCGGTTGTATTTTTTATCAACTTTTTTTATGTTTGTTATCTCAGAACCCCGCGGTTATGGACCGATTTGCAATTTTTCTTTTTCCCCTTATAGGATATGCTTCCAGATTGGTCTCATATTTTTTCAATTTACAATTCTGATGATGGGATCCATGATGAATCGAGGTAAATATTATAGGCAACCATATTGTCATTTTGGTATTTTCATCGAGAACTTAAACATTTACAGTTAAAAAGTAAGATGTGATGAAGTGGAACTGATAAAGAAGACCAGAAATGGTCAACGGAACTTCATACTCACATAGATATCACAATGAAGATAGTTAAGCGACTATGACAATACAAATAAATGAATGGTTCTGAATAGTTACGTTGAAAATAGTATCATCGAAATGATTTGATGATGATGGAGCCGGAAGGTAGGCACTGGAACTCCGTAATTAATCAATGTAACATAGCCGTGTTTGGACTTATTAGAATTTACATGAGATGTACTTTGGCTATAAGGTACTATCGAACTGATCTGAAATTTGAAGGCGCCCTAACAACTGAGGCTGTGGAGCTTGCTCCACCTTAGAGCGGGAACAGTCATTAAATGATCCCCATCTCAAAAAAAGCAATGAAGTTCTAATGTAAATTGGAAGTAGTAGGCTGGATAGATCTCACGATATTTCTTCATTAAGGGAGGCTCGCGATGAATTATTTACGCGCACATACATATGAATGGGCGTACATTGCTCACCGGACCTACACCAGCAGGATTAGTGGCTTACGAGCTCACTAAGCACTCCGAATAGGTTTGTTGTTATTTGTTCGCGTCGGAAACTCGCCCCTCTCGCCTCGGGAACGGACGGTACTCGTGGTTGGATCATGGAAAGCTTTGTAAGCGTCGGTTTGTTAGAATGTGCCGACGCGGAATCCATTTCGAATGCCTAAATATGTTCGGTTTGCGTTGGTTAAAATAAAACAGGTAGATAGCTGTCGTTAAATGAAATTAATTTTTCAGTAGAAACACTTTTATATGAACCCAGTGACGCGTAGATCGAGACTTATGTAGCAATTTGTAAAGCGTCCAGCGGCAATCGTTTTTTAAGATAGAGAAATGCGTAAGGCGTGCGGCCGCACTCTACACGGCCTTGTGCCAGCTGAATAGTTCCACTCAAGTTGTGGGTTCTTGGGCGATAAGCCCCCGCAATTGTCCACAATACGTGACTTCACTGCTATCTTACACTGTTATTCACAAACACAAAGAGTATCTTTTATAGTTCAACACCCAAATAGCAGCTTCTGGCATTGTTCTCGTCTATAAAAAATACTGATCATTCTAGTTCAATGATTATACAGGTCGTTGGCTGATTTGATTCTTACGCAAGAATATAGGCTGCAATATTCACTCCACTAGTGTCCTTCTGAATTGTTATTAATAACGATCACCTGTTGGAGGGAGTATCATAACACAAAGAAAGCCTATTGCTTGTCGATATTATCATTTTGGGGAGTGTGCGTTGGAATCGCACAATTTAATTCCACCAAGTCCATTCCATCGTCGGACCACTGGACGTACGGCGTTACATCACCGCTACATAGTGGATATCCCACCCATACGTACAAAGCCTTTTATTCATTGTGCGTATAGCTAAGGAGTGGAATTCCCTGCCGGTATCTGTTTCCTGATAGCAACAACCTAGGGGTTTTTAGGTCAAGTAGTGAATAGGTTACTTCTAGGCAGGCGTGCTCCATCGTCGGCCACATCATCGCTTACCATCAGGTGAGATAGTGGTCAAACGCGTGCTTATTAATATATAAAAAACAGAGTCCGACTCGCGCACTGAGGGTTCCGTACAAACTTATCCATGAAAAAAGTTCAATTCCCGAATTGAGTTACGAAGATTTTACCGAATTGCAAAAAAAAGTAATTTTTTGTGACGTAACTACCAATTTACAGTTTTCCGATTTTTCCCTATGTTCCTTGTTATTTGTTTTATGAGACCTTGCTTGATGCCAATTTTCAGGATTTTAGGTCAACGGGACCCTAGTACTACCATTTATTTTTGATTTAATTCGGTTTTTTTTTTCAACTCGGTTTTTCGGTTTTTTTGTTGGTAATTAATTTTAATTTCAACTCGATACCTCTACGCGTTTCTGAGACAAAAAGTAGACAGACATACGGACAACAAAATGATCCTGTAAGGGATTCCTTTTTATTCCTTTTGGAACGGTACGGAACCCTAAAAAATTACTTGTAACAAAAGAGTTCGAGTTTATTAAACAAAACAAGAGAGTATCTATACCTATAGGTGTGCCGTCAAGCTTACCCTTTGAGGGTCGCCGCCAAATAACGGTACCTTTGAGCTTACCTTACATAACGTAATTTTGATTAACGTGGTAAGAAAACATTGTGTTCATACGTAGGCGCTTTAAATAATATTTGAGAAAGAACGTTATGGAAACAAGCCGCCGGCACAAATGGGAGCTATAGTTTACTTTTCAAACTGGTTGATAGACCAATTTATAACGGTGTATATCTTCTTGTGTATACTTCAACAACTTTCTAGACTGCACAAGTATAAACAATTTACTTGAAAGCACTCACTCAACTTAATTGAACTTTGTATTTAATTTAAGGTCTGTGTGTGTCTTAGTCGTTTTATATAATAAACCATTTCTACATTTAATTATTTATTTGTACAATATTATATTATGAGATGTAATAAAATGTAACAAACCAACTCTGTCAAACACGGATATTATCTTCCTCCAAGATAAAATGTTGTCTGAGCTATTATTGTTTTAGTCTGATTTCAATGGAATACGGCTGTCAAGATCAGGACACGGCGTGATAACAGACACGGTCTCATAGCTTTTTCGGTTTTCAATACTCATAATTCTGTAATGTATTCTTCGGTTATAGAAAGGTAAATAAGTTTGTATCGAATCGCATAATTTTATTAAATCATTCTCTTTTTGCTGGAACAAACAGTAACAGCGTTTAAAATGTATCGAGCAATGGTTCTTGTTAATAACTTAGAACGGTTTACTTACCAAGTAGTCTGGATTTCATGTAGATTTACAATAATAGTTAGAGACAGACCGAGAGAAACTTAAAATAATGGTTTTGAACAGAATGTTAATTCACAACTGGATCCCAAAACTTAGATGAGACTCTGTTCATTCAACTAATTACCAACGTCATATACGAGCTCCTTTAAGAGAACTATGTTTGTATTTAAACTAATCCGATTTAGCAAGATTCCCATAGCCACTGGCTCCCCGAACAGCACTAGTGTAATAATTTCACTAACACTCCACCAAACATATTACCAAGTCCCGAGTCACCCTCATGGGACGATAAATTACCTAATTTAAATATTTACTTCATCGCCTTTCACGTTTAACGACATTAGATGAGTTTTAGAAACCGCAATGTAAACCAAACTGTGTGGAAACATCTGTCGGTAATATCGGGACATGGTGCGCATAGGGTTCTGTGTGTTAAGTCTGTGAGGTCTCAAACGGGCGCCATGCTGGGAGGAAATAATCCGGGTCCATTAACGCGGTCCCCGTCATGGTGCGTCTACGCTCACCGTAGCTTCGTCTCACTTTGGCGAAATATTTTGTGAGATTTAAATCTTATCTTCCGTGTTCGGGAATAAGGTCATCAGCGATTTTTCTACATGAGTGCGGCAAAAGGTTCGTAGTTAACCTTCCTGATATGCTACTTAATAAACTGGTTAGTCTTGAAATTAAAACCAACACTTCCACCCAATATGCCTAATTTCAACTCAAATACGGCGAAGTTCCAAAGTGGAGCAAATGGAAGCCATAAACTTTCCTGAACTATCATGCAAGTAGCACCTGTCGTGGTCCCTACGACGTGTTACACAAACGCCACCTGTTGTCTTGTCTGCTGCTCACACACGTGTATGGCTCCACACGCCACTCGCCCCTAGCTCATTTACATACGCAGAGCTCCCAACTTCCCAACACGAATGCTTTGTGAATTCCAAAAAAGGTACCCCACATTCCCGTACAATTTGCTCAATTTAACTCAGTTTGCTGAGAGTGCGAGTGGCTCTCGTTCCGGATATCCTCAATTACGGCATACTTGAGTATGTCCAGCCGACCACGCACCGCTAAAAGGTTTGGGCTGGACGTTCAAAGTACATCCTTTTCGAGGAAAATTAGGACTCGTTCACTTGACAATGACAAGCGTCAAAAACTTCATTTACTAAGAATTGGAGTGCCGCTTGTGAAGAGCAGCTTAACATAATCTGATTATAATTTCAGAAGCAATTTAACTAACTGAAGTTATTTAATTTCATATAATTTTGTGAGATGTTAATAATCCAAAAATCCAAAGGTTCCCTGAAAAAAAATCGCTTTTAGCGATAAGACCGCCTATTGTTACACCTTATTAACTCAAAGCTCCTACTGTGAACATTATAGATCTAATAATATTTTACCTTCAAAATATTTGAGTGACTATTACAATTTTATACGTCAGAAATGGAACGTTCATGGAAGTTTGTCACATGAAGAACTGAACTAAATATAATGTTCTAAATATTTTTCTGTTTCCCATTTTAACTACTTTAGAAATTGAAAGTTCAGTTCTGTTATGTATGCAGGCTTACATTACGCTAGGAAAACATTCTTGTACCTAGCAGTTTTTCGTAAACATGGCACTGTACGGACAATTACCTAGGTATTGTGTAGAATACCTAAACTATACAGATTGCCGGTAACATATACACTATTCAGGAATATTTTAGGTATCATAACTTTTAAGTAAGTGTTGGAGATTTAATCGTCAATTTATTCCTGGAACATTTAATTAACATAACTAGAAATAAGAATAGATTTCGGCCGATGTCAATTTACAACTTATATTTATATCCCTTTACAATATTTAGTGACATGCGAACATATTCTTAGAATTTTTAGAGCAGCTCAGGTCAGATATAATTTAATTATGTTAAAATGTTATGTTATAAAAATATATGATAATTATTATTCTGCTTTAAAAGGTCTGCTCCGTTTTAAAAGCCGGTCCCCTATTATCCCTCAAAAGAGTTTGCTAAAAACCGTAATTACTTCGGTCTCAACTAAGGGATGAAATATAATAAATTTCGTAAACCGACGATCCTGCCTTCCTGGCACGTCGCTCATAAAAATGCTTCGCGCTCAAGGGATCGAATAATTTCTACAAAAATATTATGCACCTACTTAGTTACTTTATATTATGGAATAAACTGTGCTATTCATATATAGTAACAAGTAAAATAAGAGACTATTTTGTGTTTGGCGTAAAATTTAAACTTAACTCTTTATTGTACACGAAACTTAGCATTAATGAACACAGTGATTTGACAATATTAATGTACAAAGGTGAGTGAACATTTTCTCAGCAAACCTTTGAGTGACAGAGAGATCACATACGACGGTAGAATGCGTAAATTGTAATAGAAATAAAAACATGATGCGGAAATTATGTTATATTTAGTTACTTCAATTTTTGTAATAGGAAATCACTCAAACAATTAACATCTGACCAACAATCAAACAGTCTATGTCGTACAAGTACCACCATCATCGTGTAGGTACCGTAGCCATGTAATTATGATCTATTATAAGACAAAGAGTCTATAACATGTGGAAATCCAATGTAGGCCCAAAATTCATTCATCACCCAGAAAAAGTTTATAATTATGTCCAATATGTATTTATTTATTTATGTACACACAAACACTTAAAAGCGAAAGTAATAAATACAGATAGCTGCTTATTTTAAAAGCAATGTCTTGCAACAGACCTGCGTAAAAGATGTAGACACAGTGTGTAAAAATGGGTAATAAAACTTAAATTATACTGTAATAACTTAAGTATTACAATTCATACATAAGAGACCGAAGCTTTTTATGGACAGTTATACACGTCTATCACTAAACCCGCTGTAAATCTAGCAAACGACCTAAGAGCTAGATTGACTCGACACTATACCGAAGATATCCCGGACATCAGCCTGTACGAGATTAGGATGACTCTAAAGCAGCTGAAAAACAACAAGGCGTCGGGTGAGGACGGAATTACGGCCGAACTCCAGAAGGCGGGTGGAAAACCGGTCCTTAAGGCCCTTCAGAAGCTATTTGATTCCGTCATACTCGAGGGAAAAACGCCACAGGCGTGGAGCAGAGGCGTGGTGGTATTCACGGCCGCAATGGAAGATGTCTTCAAGGTTTTGGAATGGAGAGGGCTAGGCATTAATGTCAATGGCGAGTACATCACTCACCTTCGGTTTGCCGACGACATAGTAGTCATGGCTGAGACTACGGAGGAGCTCAGTAAAGTGCTTGGTGACCTCAGTAGAGTTTCCGAAAGAGTGGGACTTAAAATTAACATGGACAAAACCAAAGTCATGGTAAACAGCCATGTAGCACCCACTCCTATCAAGATCATGGACTCTACACTCGAAGTTGTAGACGAATACGTTTACCTGGGACAGATGGTCCAGTTGGGAAGGTCTAACTTCGAGAAAGAGATCAATCGTCGAACCTGACTCGGCTGGGCAGCGTTCGGGAAGCTGCGCGGTATCTTCTCGTCCAATTTACCACAGTGTCTCAAGACGAAAGTCTATGACCAGTGCGTGTTGCCAGTGATGACATATGGCTCCGAAACGTGGTCGCTTACAATGGGCCTCATCAGAAGACTTAGAGTCACCCAAAGGGTAATGGAAAGGGCTATGCTCGGAGTTTCCTTGCGCGATCGAATCAGGTATAAGGATATCCGCAGAAGAACCAAGGTTACCGACATAGCACGAAGAATCGCCAAACTTAAGCGGCAATTGGCAGGGCACATTGCTCACAGAACGGATGGCCGTTGGAGCCGTAAGGTTCTGCGATGGCGACCACGACGAATATCGATATCGTTCTTTATGTAAACATGAGATCGTTAAGATAAGTTTGTGAAGTGCATAGTGGTTGTGTGACAATTCCAACCCCCCCCCCCCACCCCCCCGACCCAGCGGTGGCGAACGTTAAAGTTGAAACAATCGCTTTACGTCGCCATTATACTGCGTTAACTTACACGTTACGTTTTGATGGCACATAAAGTTAAAGCAGTGCCAACCATTTGTGGCTTTTTAACGTCACATTTGCGATATTAAAATATTTTATTGATACAAACGGGGCTTCTAGTTATCAAGTAGAAAACTGGAAGTGGATGATTTACGTTTCAAAGAAAGATAACACTAACGTTTACTATTGAGAGAAGATATTTGTATAAATATAACCAGAAAGCAGGAGTCCCGCAACATTACACGTATCTCTAGTTCACGTCCTGTTTATAAAGCTGACCTTTACGAGCTAAAAACAGAAATTGATGTTCTCCGACGTAATCTATTTGCGTATTATTATCACGTCGTGCCTCAAAAATACCTAAATTATAATAAGCTAAATTGTGGAAATATTCCCATGTTCCTACGCCGTTCCGTTTCCCCAATTTAGTGAGTTTGTAAGCTAAAAATTAAGTTGTGTGGTAACTTGAAGCTAGTTCAGTAGTTATCAGTTTGTGGCAGGACGGCACCGCCACAGTACGACGCCATTAGCACGCCACACGACTAACCGCAGTTACTGCGCGCTTTGTACTCAGAATGCTTCGCAGAGCGCTAGTCCTAGGGCAATGCAGCCGCAAATAGTATGCCCAGTGTGCCCGCAGTCTTATTGCTCACCCACAATTAACTGGGTAGCTGTTTTAAACATTGCACGATACGATTACGAGTGTATACGCCACGTGATATACGACGCGTCATGTCATAAACGATAACGACACGCCATTACAATGTCCGGGAAATTAAAGGGACTGGGCTATCTCATATAAAATTGGGCCCCGTAGATAAGGTTTATGTATCGTTAACGTATCCTATCACGAGACATTATAAATTACCCCATTATTTAAGGGGAAGATACGGTTTAAACCAGAAAATGTATGTTTTTTGGCAATAATCGTGTTTCTGAATTGGCGGAAACGTCGCCCCACCGACTTAAACCCCACACAGGCAACGTTTAGTACTGAAAGGTTATTTATCCTGTGCTCTTTGTCATTCCGTGACTTAGAAGTTTTTAGGATGACCTACAGTAATTAATCTATAATTTTATGACCATGGCATGATTGTTTTATAGCAACATGAAACAAATAAATAAAGCGTTAAGACCGAACAGACAGCGAGCCTCGTTGCCCTGCGCGTGGCTAATATAAGACCAAGTGAGAGTATTATCTTGTAGCCGGAGTCGCGTTTATCAGTTGAAGCTACGGCGTAGCTAATATGTGAAGCAGCCGCTACGAGCCTACGCTGAGATCAGACAATAATCTATACATATAATAAAACAGTCAAATTGTGGACCGTTGGTATTAGTTGGCGCAAAAACTACTGAACAAATCCTGTTCAAATTTTGAATAGATGTTCCTTATAGGCTGGTTCAACTGTTAGCCTATAAATCACAAATAATTTAGACTATTAAAATTAATATATTAAGGTCTAAAGTATGAAATTTCTTCGTGTTTTGTATTTTCTGTAATATCGCAGTTCTTATAACCGTGACAACTAATAAAAAAACGTTTTATTTTTCATATTAAGAGTTCCAATGTAGAAACTATGCATTTCAAAGGGCCTTTTCAGAGATTCTACGTGGCATCGGGTTCGCTGGGCCCCTACGGTTTCGCTGAAATCTCTTGGAACACTACATCCCATCGACGACTCGGGCTTGGTCCGGACGGTTACTGAATGGATTGCGAGTGAGCCATTGCTCGTTGTCCGCAAGCTCGCACCTACGGTAGCCTGAGATCACCTTTCGACTCCTGACCGGGGCGTCTCCTGTCACGGGGGCTGGGGCGTAAGAGGTGTCCATCGCAGATCATCTCCATGAGGCGGAGTATACCTCCACCGTATGTCAGCTCACTGTGTCGGCCGAGTAGTCCGCACAATTGTAGCACCCGGGCGTTTCTACCGATTGAATCCGGTGCGAGAACGTTCTGAACTTATCATGTCCGGTGAGGACCAGTATGATGTGAAAGTTGAGGACGCTGTGGTTCCTCTCCAGCCACTCCTCATAGAGGGGACTTATCGCAATGATTGAGGTGAGCCCAAGCGTACCTAGATAAAAAGTAAACAAAACGTCCATTTATTTTTTGTCATAATTCTACAAACAGTTCCGAGACAACAAAAGCCGCTCAAAGCTGATTTAAAGCGCGCGCCTAATGGCTTGCGCACAGTGGCACAAACACACACCTAGCGGAATACTATTGTTTTTCGGATTCGATAAAATGGTTTTGGACTCGACATGGCGGAAAGTAAACAACTCTGATTTAAGCGACAATTCGTTGAAAAATAAAAAGGTTTTTGCGAATATTGTGAATGTTATTTAAAGTTAGCATGTAAAAGGCCGGTCCGAAGTGGAAAGAAGGGAAACACAAACAAGCGAGGTACAGTCGCGCACAGGCGATATCCGACTTCGGGATGAAGTACACTCACTCACAGTCGCAAAAGTCTGATGTGGGACAATGTATCTGTCAATTTTTAAATTGCCGCAGGAAATTTATGGTATTAATATCGTATTGTTGTACCTTTTGTTTCGATCAAACGCTTTATTTTGATAATTTGCTATTAGGTATTTACCTTTTATAATGGCCCTTACTTAAATGTGGTCTACATTTTCGTATATAATACGAATATTACGTAAAAGTTTTAATGTCAGTGCTCTAGTATTATTATGAATTAAGTACTCCTAGGTATCTACGCTACTATAGCTACTGATCAACTGTTCTGAAAATTAATATCGTTTTACAGAGCTTCACAAAGAGAGGGTAGGATTTCATCATTGTACATTGAAATGCTATCCTCTCTTTGTATACTTACGTATTATTAAATTCTTGAATAGTTTTAAAAATTCATTATCGTGAACGTGCTCAACTTCAATTTATCCTGCAATACTTCTCACAAAGAGCTAAATTATCGGTGACCTTAACAGCTACCGACGTGTTTTTAAGTGAAATATTTTCAATCAAGCGGTTTTATTTCCGGCCGGAAATAAGCTCAAGTCCCGCAAAAATAAATTGAGAATTGCTCAAACATACGTGAAGATAAATCACAAAATACACGAGTTTCATGTTTATCATTACAAATACACATTGATTGTAAATCCGTCTAATGTACATCAGAAACATGAAAGTCAAAACGTGAGTACAGATTTTATGTATAAATGAAGTCACACCCATTTTCCGTTAGGTTAGGCAGAGAAGTACACACAAAGTTTGCTATAATTGGTACATTTAAGCGGCAAGTTTTTTGCCGGGCTGGCACAGAGAAATTCCTGTTCAATAATATTTACCAAACATGCGAATCGAATTTAAAATGTTATCTCAGTAAAACGTGCTCTTGTGACTACTAAACTGACCAAGGAGGCTGTATTCAATAATGAAACTGTACAAATGTGGAGCGATGTCATCGATTGCGGCCACAAAACCTGCTAAAACGATATTGCACAAATTCTGCATGAATAATCCTTATAGGTCTGGTTAACATTTAGGTTATAAATTATCACGGTATTTGCTATCTGAGGTGAGTAATATTCAAAGGTCGAAGTTTATTTTCCAGAAAACATCGCCCTAGTTTAATGGACAAAAATTAATATTTAGCAAATATTCATTTAGCATTTTATCCACTTGGTTCAATTATCTTTTAATTTATCAAATTTTATTAAATCAAATATATTATTAAGAAAATGTTTTATTTTGGCAAATATTATTATAAATATTAAATCGAAATAAGTGAAATGGTGTCACAACTTCACACAAATGTCTTCCAAAAAAGTTAGTCACGGACACCAAAAATATTTTTGTACTTATCTAAAATAACAGATCTATAATTCAAGCAGTCTAATCGACAATAATATCATTGATAAACACAACTAATTAGTATAACCTAGTCTAAGAGTAGCTCAAATATTAGGGCATCCCTGAAAGCCGCTATCGTCCAGGCCTGGGTGTCAGCACCGGACAGGCCTGTTGACATAGATGTGGAGGCGGAGTGGTTCCGGGAGGCCATGTCGGAAATATGCGACGTGGCAATGCCCCGAGTCCGGCCAGGACGTGCCCGGCGCCAGGTCTACTGGTGGTCGCCGGAGATTGCGGAACTGCGCAAGGCATGCGTTGCCGCACGGCGCCGGTACACCAGACACCGCAGGCGCCGCATCCGCCCTCCGGATGCGGAGGCCATAGAGGCGGAGCTGTACGAGGGATACAGAGTGGCGAAGCGCACCCTCCGAGCGGAGATACGGCAAGCCAAACTACAGGCCCGCGACGTTTGGCTGGGGACTCTGAACGGAGACCCATGGGGACGCCCCTACAAAATGGTGCGGGATAAGCTCCGCGCCTGGGCTCCCCCGCTGACACAGAGTCTCCGGCCCCAGCTCGTGGAGGGCGTAGTGAACGCTCTGTTCCCTCTGAGTGTGGCGGTACGAAGGCTAAACGCTAAAAATACCGCCCCAGGACCCGATGGCTTGCCTGGGAAAGCCTGGGTCCTGGCCATGGAGGAACTCGGGCCTCGACTAAGAGGGCTGTTTAGCGCATGTTTGGAGAGGGGCCAGTTCCCACTGCGTTGGAAGACCGGGAAACTGGTCCTTATAGCGAAGCCGGGGCGTCCTGCGGACTCTCCGTCCGCATACCGGCCCATAGTGCTGCTCGACGAGGTGGGCAAGCTCTTTGAAAGAGTAATTGCAGACCGCCTCGTCGCGCATTTAGCACGGGTGGGGCCGGATCTTTCGGACAACCAGTTTGGCTTCCGCAGGGGGCGCTCCACGGTGGACGCCATCATGCGCGTGCGAGCCCTCACGACGGGGGATGCAGTGTCCCGGGGCAAGGTCGTAGTGGTGGTGTCCTTGGACATCACCAACGCCTTCAACTCCCTGCCCTGGAGTAGCATTAGGAGGGCACTCCGGTATCACCAGGTGCCCGACTACCTCCGTCGTTTGATCGAGGCCTACCTGAAGGACAGGTTTATCATCTACCCCGGTCACGAGGGAGAGTGGAGACGGCGAGAGATGTCTCCTCAAAGAGATGTCAGCAAACCGTAGGGGCCCAGTGGGGCCGATGCCCGCTAGCTAGGACCGCGGAGAATTTCCGAAAGGGCAACCCGTAGTCCTAGTACGCAAAGGGTAATTGAAGGATACAGGTGTGGTTTTAGTCAGTAAAAGTCTGACACGCCCTCGCGCTCCACCCAGATCGCG
Organism: Mythimna pallens; assembly: GCA_961205895.1. NCBI lineage: Eukaryota > Metazoa > Arthropoda > Insecta > Lepidoptera > Noctuidae > Mythimna > Mythimna pallens. The sequence continues at coordinate 301,857 of OY540836.1, forward strand.
AGAAGTCATTTGGATGATTTCCCACCTTAAAAAAAAAAAAAAACAGGTTAGAAGGGGATCCCTACACGAACAGGTTAGAAGGGGATTACGCGAGCAAAGCGAGTGAACGAAGCCACCGTTATCCATGGAATGCACAGAATTATTAGTTTCTACGATTATTAATAGCCGAATTTGTCCAGTTTTACTAGTTTTACGCGGGCAAAAAATGTGGCATTAATAAAAATCTAATTTTAATAAAGATCAGCAGCAGCGAGCCTCCTTGCTGGCCAACCACCGTGGGATTTAGAGGCAACATTCCTTGCACGCATGCACGCTCTGCGCATGAAGATGCAACGTCGGGGCGAAACTCCGCTGCCGCGCCAAGTCGCGACATGGCGGGAAGACATCCAGCGGGATCTCATGGTGGAATGGCGACAGCGAATGTCGCAACCCAGTGCTGGGCACACCATAATTATGGCGATAAGTCCCCTTTTTGAGGAGTGGCTGAAAAGACCTCACGGCGTTCTTACCTTCCGCCTGACGCAGGTCCTTACCGGACATGGTAAGTTCGGGAGGTTATTGCACCGGATTCGTGCGGAAGAAAAGCCCGGGTGCCACCATTTTGTGGACCGCCCGGAGGAGACGGTGGAGCATACGGTAGAGGTGTGCTCCACCTGGGCAGAGCACCGCCGTGTCCTCGTGGGGGCGATTGGCGGCAGGCGATCTCTCGCGCCGAGCCTTAGTACAGGCCATGGTCTGGAGCGAGGAGGAGTGGCAGGCGGTTGCCTCCTTCTGCGAAGCAGTAATACTAGCAAATAAGGCGCCCGATCGCGTGAAGCAAAGGCCCTCACGCCCCAACCGCCGCCGGGATTCCGATTTCCGGCCACGGTAGGCGCGGGCTTGTGGACGGCGAGTACTGGGTAGCTCGCCGTCTGATCGTTCGGTAACCGTCCGGACCGAGCCCAAATCGTCGACGGCGCGTAGTGTTCCACGCGCGCCTCAAGGAGATGTCAGCAACCGTAGGAGCCCAGCAGGATCGAAGCCTACTGGGACCATGAGTGATGCGAAAGAGATTCTCGGGGCCCTGGAGAAATTGGTAAAGAAGGAACAGGAGTGGGTTTTTAGTCAGTAAAAATCTGACACTATCTCTCACTCCGTCCAAGAACGGGGTATGTCATTAGATGATTTTCCAATCCGAAAAAAAAAGATAAAGGTAATTAATCAGAAAAAGTACTTATTTTATGTGACGGATGAGTATGTCTAGTGACGACAAGCAGCCGAGCGATCTATAATATGTCGCTGTGCGTGAGCCGTCCGCTCCAGTGCCGCGAGTGGCGAGTAATCTGTCTCTGCAGTCACCGCGCTTGATTAGTAAAGGTGATTGCTTTGCTTTGGACACGCGTTTATTTATTTATTTATCATATACTTTATTGTAGGTACTTATAAGAAATATAAGAAATATAACAAAGAAAAACATAACGCAGTCTTCGTTGACCTAGCTTACTTGTCCTGCCAAGGACACGAACGAACTATGCTTAAAAGAATATTACCTATGAAGGAGCACAATTGTATAATAGTTTGCCATCATATATAAAAAATGTACCCTCTTTTAGCGGTTTTAAATCTCAACTGTCAAATTACATTTTAGGAACTCCTCAGTAACTATATTATTATCCTGCTAGTTGAGAATAGAATCATGATACTTGATCAATATATGTAATACTAAATATTTTTAAACTACTTTGTATCGGTGACCTTAGAATAAGTTTATTATATTATCTTGTATTCTCATGTAAGTGGCTATTTTGTCTTTATGAGAATAAACTATTTAAACCTATATATGAAACACATACAATGGGCGACCTTATCGCATTCCGCGATCTCGTCCAGGCAACCTGAAATGGACAGTAATTGTCAAAACATGACATGGGGCTGTCATTAACTACTTTTTCATTAAAATACAAAACTCTTTTTGTCCTGCTTATTTTGGTTCTGGTACACTTAATAAAAACTCTAATTGATGTCAGTTCAATTAAGGGCAATTCTCTCGACATACGTATAAGAAAACATTATGTAGCATTATCAGCATTACGGTTCCTCTAAATGTTTAGTATTGTATCGTAAATGTTTAGTATTAACATCTGCTTTCAGTCGGAATGACACAATCAGTGGTTTTGAAGGAGCAATTTGGGTCAATTAGATAAGACGATTGCTGCAATCAAATGACTAATTTTGTTTATACTGATTCATTTGTCTAAAACAGAAGAAAAGGAATGAATGTAGTAAATTCGATGAATTTCATGAAAGGAAGGCTGAAAACTTGATAGAAAAAAAGCGTCTTCTCTAGTTATTTTCTTTCATTTTTATGATCTTTCAGCACTCATTATAAGAAAAGGCTAGAGCAAATACAATCTAGGACCTAAAATGAATGAGCCTATATAAGTAGCAAAAGTATTATTACGTCGGTCAGTGTACAGCCTTAGACGACCTCGCCTCATGATAGCTGGCCTAGCGCCGTGCGGAGTTCTAATAGAATTAGTAGCCAGCTTATACTGGTTTTGTTCCAGTGACGTGAAGCCTACCTACCTTAGGACCTAGTTGTGGTCAACTAAGTGCTCAACGTGCTCATAACCTTGATCCCGCACTTGCGGCCGGCGACCGTCGGTCACAGCTGATAACATTTTATGACATAGCTCGGTCAGGGTTTCGAGGTACCATGGAAACTGTTGTGAAACCGTCACAGAACCGGCCTAGAACCGTTTTCGGAACCGTAATATACCAAAGCTTGGAACAAAGCTTGGCCACTAAAGCTTGGAACAAAAGCCTAGAGGAGGTATCACTATGTATTACGGGAATGTGAAATTCTGTTACTATGTTAGTTTTCTATTAACTGTAAGCCTACTTAGAATCTGAGACTGTATAAACACGAACGTAAACCCTTCGGTATTATAACAACGAGAGCCTCTCAATAATAATTATAATTTTAATCAAACTCAAACTTTCTTCAAGTTTGAGCATGTTAAAAACTTAAGGAATCTCTAAAAAATAACTTTCTTTCGACATAAATACCTGCGACCGCGGCAAGATGACGAAAGAGTCAGGTTTGAAGCCACCGCCCAAAGGCACTTCGCATGAGATCTTCACTCCCTGAAACAAGCAAGTTAAAACTTATATAACCGTACCAATAATAATTTTATACAAAGAAATCTATTTACTTTATGCTACAAATATATTTATCAACACACCATTTTAACATTTCTGGAAATATCTACTTGTATATTAATACACTATCAGGAAAACCTGATCGAAATATGAAATACAAACATGAAAGAAAAACGAAATGATAAAGAAACGGGTGACCGCGTCGTCTATAGCTTTGAAGATTATTTAAAAATATAATTATTGGAGTCCCCTCCTCTCAAAGAGAAGATACTCCTTTATGATTTCTTCAAATGTATCGATGCCTCCCGCCTAACTTGTTGTAATGGAACATGTATGTGTAAGGAGAGCGTTTTAAAGATACTTTTTGCGTTATAACCACATTTTTTTATGAATTTTTATGAAATTCAGTAGATGAATATAGTTTTTAATATGATACTGTATCTTTATAATATTACTTTAAAATAATGACGGTTTCTTACATTTTGTTGTTGCAATTGTTTATCCCGACATGAGGTCCTTTCAAAATATTTTAATTATCACTTAGATTATTATACACTGGAACACAAGTGCCGCATTTAATCGTGTATGGATCCATACATCAATGTACGTCGATTAAAAATAAAAAAGGTTGTTGTATGTGTACCGTTACTTAATATTTTAAAATAAACACAATGTTTTTCAGCCTAATTTTATTTAGGACAACACTGTTTCGTTGATAAGGTAACAAAATAACAAAAAAAAAACCGGGCAAGTATTGGTCTCGTGCACTGAGAGTTCCGTACAAACTAACCTATGAAAACAATTCGATTCACGGATTGAGTTACGAAGATTTTTCCGAATCGCAAAAAAGTTTTTGTTTGTGACGTAACTACAAATTTTCAGTTTTAAAATTTTTTCCCTATACTTGTGCTATGTGACCTCGCTTCATGTTAAATTTCATAATTCTAGGACAACGGAAAGTACCCTATGAATTTCAATTTCCTTAAGAGTATCGAAATATACGTTTTATGGCAACATAAACGGCCGTATCTTTTTTGTTCGTCAACACAGAAGTTTGATTTTTTTTAAAGCTTCAAGGGACCGCAAGTTTGAGTATATAGTTTAAATTTCAACTCGATACCTAAACGCGTTCCCGAGATAAAGGGTCTTGACGGAGGTACTACAAAGTGATCCTATAAGGGTTCCGTTGTTTCCTTTTGAGGTACGGAACCCTAAAAACAGAATATGTTTAATCTTCTTCTTGAAACTTGACTTCGAGGCTTCGTGACTTTCAAGGCTTTAAAGGAACATAAAATCTTTCAAAGATTAGAAAAACTAAAAAATTAAATAAAAGAAAATCTGAAACAGTCTCAGAATTTTCAAAATTTAAATTTATGTTTTTTCCTTAAACAACACTTATAGTTACACTTGTAGTTTATAAACTCAAAAATAAAATAGTTTAATATTTTTATGAGGTAAATTCACGCAAAGGACCGTTCATTGTGGCAACACTTGGAAGAAGCCTATGCCCAACAGTGGACGTCTTTCGGCTGAAATGATGAGTTAAATTCTAGAAGCCATTGAGTTTTAAAAATAGATAAATCATTATCATCTTCCTGCCCTTGTCACTCTATTACCAACTCCCTTTTCTTTTATATCACTCCTCACACAATCCATCCTTCTTTGACCTTCTACTTCCTCTTGGTCCGTCCACATGTACATATGTATACACCCCTATTTTTATTTAGTACAAAAAAAATGGGGCTCTACCCGTACCCGTTTTTGATCATATGTTTGTAGTCAAAAATAAAAAAAAAAACGAAATCCTAAAATTGTCTACAAAAATTTTTCATAATTGATAAATAAATATTGGTATAATAGTAGAACCAATCATTCTTTACAATTACTACTAGAAAATACGACGCAGAGTGTGTTCTTCCATTTTGATCGTCATTTATTCATTCATAATCCATGGTCTATACAATATTTCCATAAATTGAGTAATATTTTGGGAAATAAACAAACGCTAATAACTTTTCCGTTTATGAATTATAGTTTTATGAGACTTTAATTAAATAATAAAAAGACCTAAAAACTAAAAGACTTTTCTAATAAGCCCTTTAAGTATTTGTCATCGTCATTTCAGCCGATAAACGTCCACTGCTGGACATAGGCCTCGCCCAAATTTCACCACAATGATCGGTCCTATGCGTCTCGTATCCATCGGATTCTCGCAACCTTCACAAGTTCATCGGCCCATCTTATAGGGGGCCTTCTCCCCGCACACCGCTCGCTGTAAAACATTGCAAATAATAATACTGCAGTCTACGCTGGAATCGTTCGAAACAACGAACATACTTTTCAAAACTACCTTTTTGGACCTTTTTAATTTTAGTAGTATACATAAAATTAAACACTTTTGAATGAAAAACGCAAAATCGCCATTTTGTGGGTTACAACAACTTACGTGGGAGGCAACGGTATATTTATAGTTAAGTCAATGCAAGGAGTTTGTGCGGTTTTTACTCGGTTTATATATTCGTTGAGGATCGTTTTGGATCTTTATCCCTTTCGAGAGTGAGCAAACTGAGCGAAGGGCCGGCGGCGTCCCTCGGACTAACAAACTTATAGTTTATTGAAAAGATTCGCTAGATTACATCGTTATGATTGGTTACACACATACACAACTGTAACAATTTGAAGAGAAATTACCTTGTACAGTATAGTATTTTGGTTGTTATTTTCGTGAAAGTTTATCACCCCTGTGGATCTGGACATTATTTATGACCTTATCTCAGTTTTTATGCGTAATTTACCTTGTATAGTTTTTATGACTTACGAAACAACAACAATCCCAGGCGAAGTGATAAATAAATCGGCAGGTTAACAAAGCTGTACCTACAAGTCAATTGTTTCGTATAAATTTTCCAGAAACATCTCATCATTCTGATACAAAACTTGTATAAAGCCTATCTTGTGTAATCTTGGTATTTCGTAATCATTTCAACAAGAATTCCGCATGAGAAAACAGAGCGTTATCACAAGTTCACAACCCATGAAGGCAGCACTCAATTATTTAATAACTAAACTTCATTAAAATAGCAATTTTAGTCGTTATACTATTAAAACATTTCAATTACTCGCTCGGCGGCGGCTGCGGGCTCCATCTTAGTTCGCGGCACATTCCCGCGCGGTTCACGTAAGCGCGGCGCCGTGATACATCGCCCGCTACTTCCCGCCTCCACAAAAAGCTCAGATGTTGTTTTAATATCATTCAGGCATCATTCCTAAGCCTCGGATCGTTTATCACGCTATATTTCACGACGATCCCGCCGCGCCGGCCTGTTACTCTTCAAACAAGAATTAAATCTCCGGAGGCATTTAACGGACATTTTCTGGGGCTTTAAAGCCTAAATATTTTATTAGATTTTGAAGAACGTGATTAGATAGCTACACTTCTGGTAGGTTATTACCTGAATATTTAATCATAATTGAATAAGATGCGTGAAACAAATTAAAAAAATTATATCACGCAAATGTCACGTCGATATCATTTCATTAATATTCGGATTAAAAAAATAATTGAAACAATACTTGTGTTTAAATTTAATCTTCAATTAAAAGTTTAAAGGTCACGATATTATTTTGAAGCGCTCAGTAAGTTACTCTGCTAGATCTACAATATATTTTTTTAAGGCATTCGCAGAACTGGAAATATTTAATCATACTCTGAAGCAGAATAATTAGACTCAATGATAATCAAGTTGGTTCTATTCCGGCGTGATAATCAATCTGCGTCAGACAAAGAGCTTATTGTTTCCTTAATCAGTGGCGTCTTATTACATCTCCATAATATAATGCGATCACTCCGCGGCATGCTCGTAAACGGGCCTAATAACGCCTGTCACACGAGTCACTTTATTACAACAACGTTAATGAGCAAAATAAGTAGAAAATGTCGGCATGTAATATTAATAATAAAAAGACGTTTCAATCAAATGAATTATGCAAGTTCAGTGTGTTGGCGGCTTCATGGTAGGTACTACTAAAGTAAGGGAGAACTTCTTGCTAATTCATAAATAATATTATTAAAGGTTATGCCATCTTAACGTGACTTGCGTTTGATGTAGGAACTTGAGCGTCTCCACAGGATATTGAGTGTCGTGACTCCGCGTCTGCTCAAGACGGATGATGACGTATGGCGGGCCCTCCGAGAGTGATGCCAGCAGATTGACGCGCTCTAACAAATGGCCACCGCCTACTTACCTGCTCGTGAAAAAATAGCACTTTTTAAGCGCAGCCGTCTAACGACTCCCTACATTAGACATCGGTTGACAATCAATAAAAGTCGGCTAAAGTTTTCTGGGCCATTAGCCATGTTGCCGCGCAACATATTTTAAACTGCTTCTAAATAAATGGTAATGGTTTAACACGCCGCTGTAATTTACTCTCCTCTTTTCTTTTTTGCGACACTCATGTGAGGAACAAAGCTTCAGTAAGTAACGACGCGATATCAAAGCCTGTTCGCCCATATTAAATCTCTCTGTGAGTAATGAAATGAAAAAAGTATTGAGTAGTAAGTTTGAAATACAAGACGTTACTTTTGCGACATTATTTGTGAGGATAATGTAGTATTACTCAAGCAACCGGGAAATGGAAGCTGATATTCCTCAAATAGGTTTATTGTCGTCAATTGTGTATTGAATGGAGCTGAACTTTCAAAAGGTGATAGGTGTACACAAAGCAGGAATAATAAAATATTTCCTGTGCAATGTTAACCCATCACCAAAGCTGTTTATGTGTAGTGGTCGTGTTACCTACTGAATGTTTATTGCTATTTGACTGTCAAGTGATTATATTTTCATGAACATTTGCCTCAACTTTTTAATTTAATGTTTTTGTAAGTTATACCGGCTAAAATTCAGAACTCAAAAGATCTGATCTGTGTCAAATTATTCTTTGTGGTTTTAGAATAAATTTTTGTGAAAAGATTAATTAGTTTTTAATACAATATGAAGATAAAAAATCCAATCCAATACCTACATATTAAGCTTCACCCAAATATCGCAGGAACGAGCAAAGTTATAGCAATAATTCCTATAGCGTGTGTTTCAATACTAAACTACTAAGTAACGGCCTCGGATAGGCGAGCCTAATAACCGCATCCTGTTTCAGTACCCTTCCCTGTAGCGTACAGAACTGCCGTAATTGTAGTTTCCTGTATAGCTTTACTAATTGTGAGGTTTTAGGATCGGAACATTCCTTTGTTATAATTAATAAATGGATATAGAACACAGGCTGGATCTATTGCTGCCTTGGTGATATCAGAAGGATGATTTTGCTCTGGTATTGTGTTTAATTCAATTCATTATAATATGATGGTAACTGTCGCTAATGTAGGTATAGCTTGCTATCTCAAATATGGCATTCACTCGTATAAAATAATATTTACGTTCCAACACCATCTTTTTCAAAAAGAACACGTAAGTTCTGAGATAGTGGCGCAGCCCTCGAGAGTCGCTCATGGCGGCCGCGGCCCGGCGGAGCCGAGCGGTACGGAGCGGAGCGGTGCGGCAGCGGCTGAGGCGCACTAGTTTCAAGATTATGTTTTAATCTGGCGGCTTGAATGGCACCTGACCTCGTTTGCGGGCCCGACTACGATAACATGTTAAAATCTCGAGTTGTAGGAAAAAACATGAAACACATTTTCGTCGACTCAATGTTTAGACGTAACTTTTTTATGTATTCTCTTTACTCAGAGCTAATGACGTATGCTTCACGAACTGAACTAAGTTGCCAAGAATCTGATATTCAATATAGTTTGTTCGCCGAGTGTCATTTAGTGTAATTTACGTTCCTCGAAAAAGTTTATCGAGATTTCTATGTAAATCAATTAGATGGAACTTGTTTGATCGCAGTTAAATATAAACTTTCCGCGCAATCAAGCTGCTAGTTGTTACACATTCTGGAATAAGATAGAGACCGCTGGCAATATCAGAATTAACTCAATGTAAGATGTGACTTACACGCAATCCCTAAGCATCCCCTCGGCTATCATACATTCGAAACTGTTTGTTTCAAATGAATGACGGCTCAATGACGTCTCCCGCGGGGTAAGACTTTTACTGACTAAAACTCACTCCTAGTTCCTTCGTTGCCTTTCATTTCAGGGTCGGGTTTTCCTTTAAAATTCAAAATTCAAAATTCAAAGCATTTATTTCAAATAAACCATTTACAGGCACTTTTGAAATGTCAAGAAGTCAGTCAGTCAGAAAAAATGATGCTAATTGCACATTCCAAAGCGTAGATCTCTATGGAGAAGAATGTGCAAGAAACTCCATGGACACTCTTTTCAATCGTGTTTTGCAATTACAAATATGTCTGTTACATGTTTCTTGTCGCTATCATGTGAGAACAATGTCAATAAAGTAAAAATAAAAACTAAATATAGATATTAAAATAGCAACTGGCAGCTAAGAGATGACCAGTCTCAACTGACAGCGCCCGTTCACGGACCTGACGCGAATATTAGCACCACTCAGCTCGAATGATCCAACACACGCGCCACCATCAGTGAGACATTTGAGTGAGCATGACAAACTCTCAACTGCCATGCTCATTTATGTCAAACAGGACCAATAATAACCTACAAACCATAAAATAGCTCCATGGTACTCACATTTACAAACTTTGAAAAAAAATGCTTCTACATTATACAATACAATAATAATTAACAACAATCATATTTTACAGATTATAGTTTCAAAACTAATCAATTTGTACACCCCGGTGGTAGTGGAGCTGGACCAGCATTGAGCCAAGCATTATTATCTTGAATATAATCCTCCAACTTATAATATGCTTGCCTGCATAGTGTGCGTTTAATACAAGATTTAAATTTCGTTTCATTGAGTTCTAATATTTGTGGAGGTATTTTGTTATAACATTTCAAACAGTACCCCATGAAAGAAGAGGCCACTTTAGCCAGTCTAAAACCTGGTTGAACTAATTGGTCCCTATTTCTTGTAAGATAATTATGTCTATCGCCTCTTTTGCTAAAAAGATGAAGATTTTTTCTAACGTACATGATGTTTTCATAGATATATTGACAAGGCACCGTCAATATGTTAATATCCTTAAACAGTTCCCTTAGAGAATCGCACCGGCGGAGATTGTAAATAGCTCTGATAGCTCTTTTCTGTAGAATAAAAATTGAGTCGATGTCTGCAGCCCGTCCCCATAGTAGGATACCGTATGACATGATACTATGAAAATAACTAAAATATACTAGTCTAGCGGTATCAACATCCGTAAATTGGCGGATTTTTCTAACAGCATATGCAGCTGAGCTAAGCCGTCCCGCAAGAGATGTTAAATGAGGACCCCATTGTAGCCTTGAGTCAAGCGTAATCCCTAAGAAAACCGTTTTATCGACAAATTCTAATTTCTCATTGTTCAATATTATGTCACAATTACTACTCTTAACATTCGGTAAGGAAAATCTTATGCATTTCGTTTTTTTCCCATTTAAAACTAGATTATTAGCAGTGAACCACTTTTGGACCTGCAGTAGGGCGTTATTTTCGTCGTCAAGATTATTAGTCTTTCTATTTATCTTGAAAATCAAGGAAGTATCGTCGGCAAACAACACCATATTAAGTTTGTTTTGCAACAAATAGGGTAAATCATTTATGTAGACTAAAAATAAAAAAGGACCTAAAATTGAACCTTGGGGTACCCCCATTTCCACATTTAATCTAGACGAATTGACACCGTTTATCTGAACTAGTTGCTGTCTGTCATTCAAATAAGATTTTAATAAGCTTAACGCTGTTTTGCCTAGTCCGTAATGCTCCAGTTTCAGGAGTAATGTTTCATGAACCACACAATCAAACGCCTTAGACAGGTCGCAGAAGATGCCTATAGCATCTTGTGCCTCTTCCCACGCATTAAAAATGTGTTTTAGTAAGGAGACACCAGCGTCAGTTGTACAACGTCCTTTGGTAAAACCATACTGTTTATCGTGCAAGATGTTATTCGTGTTAAAATGATGAAGCATTTGATTTAACATTACCTTTTCAAATATCTTGCTAAAAACCGGCAACACGGAAACTGGCCTATAATTATTAGTGTCTTTACTATCCCCGGATTTAAAAAGTGGTATCACTTTACTGTATTTCATTAGATCTGGAAAGACTCCTTGATCTATACACAAATTAAATATTAAGGCTAAGTACGGCGCTATAGTCTCAATAATTGAGGTACAAACTTTGATAGACATACCCCATAGATCTTCAGTCAATTTAACCTTTATTTGTTTAAAAGCTTTTATTACTGTTACTGGGTTTATATGTTTAAAATTAAATTCAGTTGAGCAGGCTGCAACGTTCGCCTGTAATAAACCAAAAGCATGCGACGGCGCCGAATTTAGGGCTTCAGTAGTTTTAATTGGTATACTAGCAAAGAAATTAACAAATTCTTCTGCAACTAGTTTATTATCGCTAATAACACCATGATGAGTCTTCAATGTGTAATCATTGTTATGTATTTTGTTCCTGTTGGTTTCATTATTTATGATTTTCCAAACAGTTTTTATTTTATTATCTGCTGATTTAACTTTGTTGCTAATGTATAAGGCCTTAGCTGCCTTACAAGTATTTTTAAACATTTTTGAATATGTAGCAACATACTTATTAAAAGTTTCAGTGTTAATAATAGGCTTAAGGCCATACAGCTCAAAAAGTCTTTCCCTACTTATTCTAATTCCTTTAGTTGCCCAGTCACTAAATCTAAACTTAGGGCAGATACTTTTTGTACTTTTCTCAAAAGTCTTATTAAACTCGGTTTGAACTATTGAAAAAAAATCGTTATATAAAATATTACCATTGTCCACTGCAAGGTTCCAATCTCCTAACTTGCTAATTAAAGTGCTGTTAAATTTATTTAGTTTACCGGTTGTTATTGGTCTAGATTGTATCTGCACTTGTTGTATTGGTATGTTGGATTCAAAACTTACCAATAGACCGCTATGATCAGAGGGCAGATAATTTACAATGGCCTTTTCTAAATAGTTGCAGCAACAAAAAACATTATCGATACATGTAGCAGTAGTAGTTGTAGTTCGAGTTGGTTCTATAAACACATTTGATAAATTAAATGATTTGAAGAGATTTAATAATCTACTGCTATCTGAATAATTTTCTAAAATATTTACATTAAAGTCTCCACAGACTATTACTATTTTGTTACCAGTTGCAAGTTTTGCCATAACATCTTCCATGACAGACTCAAAAATAGAGTAGTTTTGATAATTAGGGGGCCTGTAAACGCACACTATGATATGCCTATCCAGCTCAACACAAGACAGTTCAATGCTATGTTCAACGGACAGTGCAACTATATCTTTACGAGTTTTAAATTTAATACTATTCCTAATTAGGATCAGTGAACCCCCTCGTAACATTGTTTTTCGGTTAAAAGAACTGCCCACAGTATAATTCTCAAAATTGATTAGCATTTCAAAATCCTTTAACCAATGCTCAGTAAAACAAATGATGTCAAACATAGTTTTTTCTAAAAATAATTCAATTTCCAATTGTTTTGAAGAAAAACCCTGAATGTTTTGATGATACAAATTAAACGATTTTTGCTTAGCCCCTTTAGTGTTAATGCTAGAAGATACTTGACCTAAATTGCCAACAGTACCAACTATTGTCTCATTAGCTCGTTTAAAGTATTGGAACCAGCAAACATAACATTAGTACTATTACTAACGGTGGAACTAATGATTGAGGACTTCGACATACTAACTATGTCTGAGTGAATATTATAAGCTAATAGCTTTGCTATTTGACGTCTAAATATGTGGTGAAGGTGAGGACGTCGTGAGGTCTTTCCAGCCCCGCCTCAGAGGGGACTTACCGCCATAATTAAGTTGTGTTCAAAAAAATTTATGATAGCTGAATTTTTAATAGAATTCAAATAAAGAGGAGGTTCTGAATTTGAAATGGACTAACTGTTGGCAGCTGTTTTGCCCAAAACATTGAAGGTTGAAAAGGATTTTTCGAAATTTCACTTCAAGGTGAAGGGATGAAACGGGATTTCCAAATTTGTATGGAGAAACTTACAATCAGGTGGCAGAAGCTAGTATATATAATATTATAATAATAATAGCCTTATTTTTCTGAATTAAATCACTTTATTATCTTTTTCTTCCTTTAAATTATATCTCTTAATTCAGTGTGCCTCCTGGCAAAGGCCTCCTCTAGCTGTTTCAACTGAAGAAACTCTCGTCTCGTCCGGAAGCGCTCTATGTCGGGGGATGGATCATCCCCCGATGGAGAGAAGGGCTTGGCCCGAAAAATTCCCACCAGTGGGCGGGATGCGGGTGGAGCGTGAGGAAATGGGATTAGGCTCACCCCCCAGGAGTCCGCTCAGCGAGCCGACCAACTTGCTGTGGAAGGGCGTTACTACTCCTACGAAGGACAAAGCAAATAACTGATTCCATAGAACTGACTAGTTTAAGATAATTGGAACAAAGGTGTATCTATTAGAGGTCCTTTAATATCAAACCTGAGATTTGCAGACGACCCTACTCTTATTTCGATGTCAACGGCATCTTTTGCTTCTAGAAGCAACCAGTTCTGTTTTTGGCCTCACCATAAATCGCGATAAAACCGAAATGATGGTGGTGGATCGTAAGACTAACAATCAACCTAACTTACGTGAAATAGCCAATTGCGAAATTGTCCAGAGTTATATCTACCTGGGATCCACCAACACAAATACTGCAAGTTACGAAAAAGAAATCAAGAGACGATGTGCCATAACACGTAATGTACACGCCGTGGAAAAGCTCACGAAGGTATGGAAAGATCGCGTATAACCAAAAACACCACTGTTCGCTTAATGAGATGTTTAAAATTCCCTATTTTCCTGTATGGAGCTGAAACATGGATGATCCAACAAATACACCGTAAAAAAATTGACTCTCTTGAAATATGGTGCTGGGAGGCGTCTACTGAGGATAATATAGACTGCTTACCGCACTAACTTTTCCATTTTGAAAGAGCTTTGCATCAAAGAAAGACTTTCATCGATTGTGCAACTGGGAGTCTTCAAAATGTTTGGACATATCAACCGAAATGAAAGCTCTTTGGAACGTTTAGTGGTACAGGGAAGAGTAGAGGGCCAACTTTTGCTTACAATGGGCCTCATAAGAAGTCACCCAAAGGGCAATAAAAGGGCTATGCTCGGAGTTTTCTTGCGTGGTCACATCAAAAATGTAGATATCCGTAGGAGAACCAAAGTTACCGACATAACTCGAAAAAAATCCAAAATTAAGTGGCAGTGGGCAGGGCACATTGCACGCAGAACAGATGGTCGATGGGGACGAAAGGTTCTGTAGTAGCGACCACGTACAGGAAGAAGCAGCAATGGAAGGCCTCCCACAAAGTGGACCGATGACCTGGTGAGGGTCTCGGAAATCCGATGAATATGAGAAGCATAGTTGTTATGGCAACACTTGGGGGAGGCTTATGTCCAACAGTGGACGTCTCTCGGCTGAAATGATGATGATAATGATGAAATGATGAATCATATACAATACAAAAACAGTCTAGATTTATTAATTGGTATATTATACTATACTACTCTGTCAAGAAAGTACACACAAAATGTTAGTTACTCTTCCAAATTTATTTTATTACATTCAAATTAGCGATCCATACTGAATTTTTTTTTTACCATACTACCCAAATATTTACCAAACACTCGAAAAATGACATACAAAAAATAATAAAGTAGAGCATCATTCAATCGGTAATCTATGTTCGAGTAAGAGCAACGTTAGAGCCGGAGGAACATCGTAAATTCGGCGTGAACCATACGTCTGAACGCTCCGGCCGTGTCACAGCCACTGAGGAATTTTTCTTGCAATTCTAGTTAAGTAGCTACTACTCATATTATGGTTAATTATGCACAATAATAATATTTCATGTTATTTTGTTAAAAAAAGCATACAAAGATGCACTATTAATTTGCCGCGAGTAAATTTTACAAAACTGCGGCCATAAGTACTCGAAAAATCTTGGAATGTCGACAGTGGCGTAACGAGAGTCAACTGAGTTAAAAAATAATGTTTATAAGTCGTATAAATTATTCAAAGACGGCCGAGAAATTGTTAACGATGAACCTAGCTTCGGATGCCCCAGAAAAGTAGCTGATAATCTTGACATATCGTTTGACTCATGTTAATGCAATTTTAGGAATGTTTTGGGTATGGCACGTGTGTAAGCGAAACTCATTACAAAATTGTTTAATTTTGATCAAAAGCAGAATTGCATGACAATGGCCAAAAACAGTAGTATCATCATGCCTCGGCCACCATATTAACCAGGTTTGACAGCCTGTGAAATTTTTTCTTCCCGCAATCGAAAAGGTCCATGAAGGGGCGAAGATTTGCAACGTTTGAGGAGATTAAGACTGCATCGCTGAAGGAGCTCCAGGCAATACCCAAAAGTGCGTTTCATAAATGTTTTAATGACTGAAAAAAAACGCTGGCACAAGTGCTTTGTATTAGATAATTTTGGATGAATTTAATGTTTTTTTTTTATATAAATCAAATCTCACCTTATTTTTTTTATCACACTACGTACATGATTTTCCACCAAAAAAATAATGGTTTCAAATAAAGCACTCTGAATGTCGTGTTTAAATCATCAACAAACTTAGCAATGCAATATTAGTTTCAAATTAAAATAATCTTCTCCGGTTAGATAATCTCTAGGAACTAGTTTCGTCGTTGAGCGACTAACATTTAATTAACAAATTCAAATCAGTCTCGTTGATGTTCACTGTTTTTAAGGAAAATTAATTATTCAATAATTATAAGACCATCAGATTGCGCGAGTCTGGGCTCAAGTTGGCGCAAGGCTATTTTATATTCCGAGCGAAGTGAAAGTTAGTGCGGCGCCGGCGCTGTCCCGGACGCGGATTAATTTAAGTTAGTAAACTGCTGGTATCAAGTTCTTTCAGCAGTTATAATATAAAACTTGCTCCGCGGCATCTCAATACATAATGTACGGCGTCGCTAGTCGCCGCACAACTACTCGGCGCCAACAACGGACGCTTCCAGAGGATCGATCTACATGTTTTCTACAATGCTATTATGAATTCTTGTAAAACTTTCACTGATCGACAAACTTGGCACATATTTTTGATAGCGATGGCTCATGCGCCGAGTTCCGATGTAAGCCTTCTATAATAAAAGTAGTTTGAGAGACCGCCCAGCAAGTTAGTGTTTTTGTAAAGCTGTTTGAAACTTTCACGCATTGCACATCTCTGACACTATTATTTTGTTGGTAAACTGAATTTTAAATTTATATCTTTCTTATTCAAACATTTCTATGACATCGTCCGTGGTCGCTACGATTACGTCACTGTCATCTGCGCTTGGTTTGGTTTCACGTTTTGCCATCTCTACAACAATTTCTGATTCTGGTGTTCGCCTCACCTTCTTTTAACCCTCTTTACCCTTCTTACTGATTGGTTATCTACTGAGCTGTATCAGAACGGTAAATTATGTCAACTTAAATAAAGGCCTCCCGCTTAACGTGTACTATGCCTAACATGGTTAGGTATAGCTGTGCAGTGCGGGGGGGTGCGGTGACATATTAGTCATGCACCTGCTAACGGCCATCAACACTACGGCACTCCGCCTGGGGAAGTAAATCAGTGTGAGAGTTACCTCGATGGCGACGTCGATGAGTAGGTAGATGGGCTTGTAAGCGCGTTCCACGACGCCGCGGTACACAAACAGGCGCCGCCCGCACACCTTGCGCGCCTCCACCACCACCTGCAACCAGAGACGCGTCAGTAGCTGATATTGTCATTTAAGAGCTGTTAAAGACTTTCACATTGTAATGATCTATGACCAGACTGAACCACCACTATTACACAAATATTTTTATTTTATTTTATTTATTTATTATTCAATATACACACTATCTTCACAGGCTGAACCTAATACAATAGTGATTTTCAAACCCAAAAAAAATTATTGAAAAAAAATCACAATCTTAAACTAACATTAACCTAAAAAACTAAAATAACACTAAACTCAATTACAATATATACTACTAATTATAAAAAATAAAAGAAGTATATCTCCCATGCGAGAATAAGCAAATTAAAGAAAATCCAAGGTTACAATAATTCGCACTCAGCTAAAAATTGGTAGGATTGTTCAAAACACCATCATAAATGAAACCTAAAAAGTCCTCATCGATCCGACACCTGAAAAATAAAATACTCGAGGTCAAAGATCACAAAAACGTGTTTTTCGCGATTTTCAGCAAAACGGTAAGTTTTATCATAAAATTAGCTCAGACATAATTGTAGATCAGATAATTATTTACAAAAATGTACTAATACTTTTTTTTCCTAAGTGCCGTGCAGTTTTTGAGATATAATGATTCAAAAAGTTGCAAGACGTCAGCTAAAAACTCGTTTTTGTGATCTTTGACCCAGAGTATTTTTTTTTTGCGTTTTGCATGTGTCGAATCGATGAGGACTTTTTAGATTTCATTTATAATGGTGTTTTAAACAATCCTACCAATTTCCAACTGGTGGTGCGACTTATTGTAACCTTATCCCTATTTTTTGGTCTTATTTGACTTGACTATAAGCTACAGTTGCTCTTAACCCCGAACAAACCAAATCATAACAAGATAATTTGGATACATTGTACACAGGATAAGACGTAATCCCATCAAAAATGTTTGTTATATAAAAAAGGTAAGCCAAGTTCCAGTAATGTCATTAGTTAAGAAAACTATACAGGTGTACAAAAGGTGTTTTTTTAATTCGACTGAATATTTTTGTTTAGTACCTTAATAAGAGCTAACTTGCCAAATGTTGACCGAATTTAATTAATCTTTTTTTTGTTGGAAATAATATTTTTATCCTTGTTCATTCCATTTAAATTTTTTGGAGCTGTGGTGTAAAAAAACTTAAGAGAAAGTCTATGGACCTCTTTAAGAAATGATAACAAATCTTCCAGGAATGCGGCAATGACATGTCTGTTTATTGTTAATATTATTTCATAACACGCCGACTCTAAGAGGGTATGCAGACGTGTAAAGTTTACCCTGGTATATCATCATTTCACAAAATTATGTTCAAATGGTATGTTACTGGGGTTGTGAGTTTTGGTTTGGAAAATTATTGGTAAAATGTGTTTGCGACGATCAAAATTAACACATAATAAAACATGATAATATATATCATAAAATCAGCGAAAAATCTTTACGAATAAGAAACAAAATGGAAGTTAAAAAGTAGATCGCCTTGCCTCAACTAAAGCGAGTAGGCACAGAAACGATATTTGAACTCGACTTGGCTGACTTTACCATGCCTCCAAATTTATTATAACGTGGAATCTTTTCATATCGCAAGACGTTCCATTAGGTAAAAATATACCAAACAGAGGGTAGATATAGCAGAGCTTGTTTATTAAACTTGAGCGACGCCACGGGGTAAGAAGATGCAGAAGTCTTAATAGACAATAATATTGGGCACAGAAACTGCCTTTGCCAACAGCGGTGATGACAAATAGCATCTTACTAATTCTAGTGAAATCCTACTTATTAAATCAAGAAATAAAGTAACGCTTTATTTGCTCAGCTGATTTTTCCATTAAGTATTCCGACTAAAAGTTTAACAAGTTGCTGTTTCAATCCATGTGTTCAAATCCATGAATTTCACTAGACTTTCTGTAGCTCTCTGTTTCGTGGTCATAAAGTTAACAAAGGGGATGGTTCCTAGATCTAGGAGAATTAAAGCGAAGCGCATGTGCGGCGGCGGACGTTATCACGTGACACCGTAATAAGCAGGCATACCCGGGAGACGAGCACATGACTATTTGTGCAAACGTTTATGTACGAGTATATCCAACCGCAACTCGTGGTAGCACTAAATCAGAAACCAGTCACCGTAGCCGAAATCAGCTAGAAATATATAATTATGTGTATATCCACAGGATCCACATTCTTTGTAGATCCGTCCAAATTAGAATAGCTTTGATTTCCAAAAATGTTTTTAATAAGGTCGTTGAGCACACAATTTTTCTTGAAATTTTAATTTGATAAGTCTGTCTGGCTTATTAAAACTTGGATGTTCACTTCGTGATTTAAAATAATCTAAGAAAATGAAAAAATAATCGTGGTTTAGGGAATAAGATTTAATTAATTACTGTGAAGAACAAAAAAGAGAAAATAACTACCAACTAAATTTTTACGAAATGACTAGGAGCAAATACATTAAGTGCGACAAAGACATTTTAAATGTATGTCAGCTCAGGATGCCGATCATAGGGGAAAGCCTTTCCAGAGACCCTATTTTGTGGACGATGAGTGAGTAACGAGCAATACATAAACTGTTTCAGACTACGCAAGTTTTATTATAATGTATGCTTCACAACGAGCCGTGAGACAGTTTCAAGAGTAGTGTTACCCACGCGGCTGCCAACAGTAAAAAGCCCGCGTCTGTGCGGTTTCCACTTTTAACTGCTCGGCTTGCGCAAACTCAGCCCAGACTTTGTCAAGCTGTGTGACGTATCCGCTGACGTCCCGTTGTCAAACTGGCTTCCGTATTATTGACTTCGAAAACACTTTCACACTATTCATTTCACCGACATTATATTTATCGCAGCTGTTTACATAATACCAGATACTCATTTGTCCAAATGGTACAATTTCAAAGTATATTGGTATTACGTTAATTTGACTTTTACTTATTTGTAATACTTTTGTTGGTTTGAAATCTTTTATTTTTATTAATTTGATATTGTTTAGTGATGTAACGTATTTTTTTACTTTAATGTAATGTATATGTCGCAACCATCTGGTTGAATTATCCAGCTTATTGAACGGCAAGGCCGTTAATTAAATACCAAGACTGTTCATTAAACGCCGAGGCCGCTTATAAAAATACTGGCATCCAATGGGATGCCTAGGGCTATAGTAAATTGAACTAGAATCACACAGCATTTAACAACCTGGCGTATATAATGTTATACCTTTGAAGATGAGTGATCAAGACTCAGTCAAGTGATTCAAAATTGACCTGTATTTAATAATTGTTTTATTGTTGCAAAAATAGTAATCTATCATGTAAGGTATAAGGTGATCTAACACAAATATGATAACGGGACCCCTTTCATACGCTTTGCTCGCTCAATTTAGCCCCCATTAATCCTTCTAAGTTAGGTGAGGTTAGAAGGGGATAACGGGTGCAATATCAGAGTGCTCTAATTTTTTTTACTTTGCTTGCTTTGCATATAAAAACCAACAATAATAAAAAATATAGTCGAACATAATTTGTAAACTCTTAACCAAACATAAAAAAAAACATTAATATCCAATTTAACTAAATGGCTACTTTACATTCAACCATCTGGTTAAACGTTGCACTTGATTTCTTGGCTAGTTGTACTTCAGTTATTTCGTTGGATGCCTATGTTTAATGAACAGCTTAGGCGTTCAATCAAATAACTAATATAACCAAGCGACATATGACTTGTAAGGTTTACCAATAAAATACCACGACTAGTTACTACTTTTATAGGATTCGCCCATAAAACAAGTAATACGAAATACCTATTTCAACAAATATTTATGTCCCTATAAAGGAAACGATAAAAGTAGGAGGCAGAAATAAATAATTATGTGCAGTTGGCAGTCGAAATGTTTACCTCAGAAGCATAGAACGCTATCAGAATACTTCACATGGACACATACTGAATACAAAGTAAATCGAAGTTTGAACCTGTATATTGCAGAGATCTGTTTCTTCACATATAATTTCTATTGACATTCAAATAAGCTTCAATATTAAATACATTTCGATTCCGTTCATCCGACCTACTTTTATGAAATGGTCAAAAATCTGGCTCGCTGCCTAATTTCTGCGCTCTTCATTATTGTCACATTGCCTGGACCGAGTTTAACTCCAATTTACTGTAAATGTTGAATTCGGCTAGCGTAACGTTTGTTATGAATAAAATATAAGGAAAGTAAAATGGGTATACATACTCGTATCTTTTCCACAAGAATCTTTTTAAAACTAAAAAAAGTACAAGCGTCATAACTTGGCAGTTACAGACAGTTAAAAAAAATTGTCACAATATGTATAGTGGCCGTAGTGGCGCCAACAAGTATTTTCTTTACTTTGCACTCACCAACAATTGAATTTTGCTGTGCGCGCAATTTTGCAGCCTCGATATATTATATATCACACTAATATTACAAAGGCAAAAGTATGTTACTCCTTCTCGCTGAAATTGCTGAAGGGTTTTACATAAAATTTAGCACACCGGTTGACCATGTTCTAGAATAGCATATAGGATTTTTAACACAGGGAGTATATTCACTTGGGATAATATTTGACGTTCACGTGGGCAAAGCCGCTGGCATACGCTAGTTAAATAATAAATATAACATGTCCTCAAGGAATAAACTCGTATTTTACCGAATGATTATGTTTTCCATATTTCATAATGTCGGACTAAAAGAGGTGGAAAAAGCGTTGTGGATGTTTGTGCGAACTGCGGACCTTACATAGAACCATGAGGCCACATATTTTCATTAGCTACCTGACGTCATACATAATTTTGTTCACGGTGACATTTAAGCTTCCGAGGTAAGTAAAGGGTTGCCTCAGAATGATTTGTGTAGACAGTATAATGCTCGTGATAAAACAAAAGTGTAAAGGGATGTCACACATCTGTAATGACTTGTTCTAATCTAAATAATATAATTTCAAGGTATTTTAACGGAAAGTACGTGAGAATTTGATGGTGATTGGCAGCTCCAGCAAAAACGAGATGTTCCTCAAATTATCAGTCATAATAAGTAATAAAACAATAACCCAGCATCCTAATGATCCTTGCAAACATATAAAAATTGCCAATTTTATTAATCAGGCGTCGGTTTTAAAAATAGCTTATTAATTATTCTTGACTACTTTGTATTTGTTAAAATACTTTGTGGAAATATATGCAGCATTTTTGCTATAGCGAAATCTTTCGACAAAGTCTGGCACAATCACTTATCACATATTATGTATAAGGTACCTTAACTCGGTGCCTTAACCAGTTCATCTCATACTCATCTTGCGAGGATTTTTTTCGTATCGTACCTTCTGCTATCGCATAAAAGGAGCGCTTTAATCACCCCATCTCATACGAGCATGAGTCCCTCAGGGCTCTGAACTATTCTCCCTAGTTTTCATGCTGTTCAACAGCGATATTTTAAAAAGTAAAAAAGTCCAATTAACTCTTTTCGCTGATGAAACGGCCATTTACTATACCGATCTATTGAGTCAATTCTCCATGTGGTTAAGAGTCGGGCAGTTCTCTACTCAAGACTGTAGAAAACCCTCCCAGCTCCGCTTCATTTTACCATGTATGGCAAGCCGATCTCTTGGAACGAACAAGATAAATGTCTTAGTGATCCTAGACCAGCATTTGACCTTCGTTGAGTACATAGTTGTGACCATCATCATTTCTGCAGAAAGTCGTCCGCTGTTGGACATAGGCCTCCTCACCTGTCGACCGGTCCTGTGCGTTACGCATCCATCAGATTACCTCAAAAAGTCATCGGTCCACCTTGTGGGAGGCCTTACAACGCTGCGTTTTCCAGTGCGTGGTTGCCAATTCAGAACCATAGTCCAAAGTCATAGTAGGATTCACAGTTGTGATACCTTTTAGCTAAACCTAAGTAGTGTGCAAATTCTATAGTAAGATACCTATAGAATATAACCATTAAAACCATTACCTACTATTGAGGGTACCTAAATTTCATGATAATTCCAATAAGCCCAAACACGGCTAGGACATATTGTTTTATTATGAAGTTCCCGAGTAAAAGGCATACCTTTTACCTTCCGGTTCCATAATCAGGTCAGTCCGATATTACGTTATAGTCAAAATGCAACTCATGAAAATTCTAATAAGCCCAAACACGATAGGGATATATTGATTAATTACGCAGTTCTGGTGCCTACCTTCCAGCTCCATCATCATCATCATCACTTCGATGATACCATTTTGTTGTTTGAATTCAATTTTGTACCTTTACCTCTAGATTAAGCCCTTAATTTATATTTTTTTATGTAAATCAAACAAATCAATAAACATATTGTTATTATTATAACATATTATTTTCAATTAATCAAAACCATTTATTTATTTGTATTGTTATAGTTGCATAACTATCTTCAATATGGTATCAATGTGAGTTTGTTTCTGAGGCTATTTCTGGTCTTCTTTATCAGTTTCACCAAATGATACTTTTTGACTTGTACATGACGGAGTTCTCAATGAAAATTACAAAATCACTATATTTTGCTAATCTGTAAATAACGGAGGTCTGAGGTAACAAACGTAAATAATACAACCAAATTAAGAACCTCCTTCTTTTTTCGAGTCGGATAAAAATACAAAACCTCTGCATCGCGGTATCAAAGTTCTTCTTGGGATTAGAATATATACAACCGCTTAAAATCAACTATCGGGTAGTTGCCTGGACCAAATACAGCACCCGTTTGGTTGGAAGATCCTCCCTTTTCATTACTTTTTTAATAAACTATAAAGATCATAGCCAGCTTTTATTTGATTGCTTATTAATATAAATAATTTAAGGTAAATCTCTTTTCCGCCGGAGCTGGTTTTTTTTTTCTATAGAGCCAGAGCATTCTCCTTTTAAATGGAAATTATCCCAAGTGAACATTCTCCCGTGATAAAAATCTTATGCACTATTTCAGGACATGGTCAACCCGTGTACTTACATCGAAATCTGTTCAGCCGCCCAAGCATGGAGAAGAAACCAGCATACTAAATACACACAAATTTTCACCTTTTTTAAATTAATTAGTATGATGTGAAGTCGGGTTGTAAGACTGCCTTATGATATGAGCGCTGGTAGCTCATTTTTATTAGTTTTGTAGTTTACTGTGACCCATCACTCAGTATTCTTGCTGTCGTTTTATACTGTCACAAGTTTCTTAATATGTATGTAGCAGCAATTTACTTTACTTTGATTTTTGTAATACAATTACACTTGTACAGATCACCAGTGAAATCCGAGCTCTGTGGCGCTAACCATCGAATGTCAACAATACACAAAACTATCTTTAATAGTACTTGGAAAGGTATGTATATTATGTGTACAGTTTTACTAACCGTAGAAACTTTCCTCACAGTATGTAATTACTACTTTGTACTAAAGTTAGTTTATTAAACAATTCACATTTATATTTGCATGTTATCAGATGTATTATTTCGGCAGTCTTAACATTTATAATAAAAATGAACACAAAATTTTCAAATTAAAAACTACTGCGAAGTAACGAATACATCGCTGTTTCTTTTTATTGCACTATCATTTTCCATTAAAAGCGACTTGAATTTTAAAACTTTTTACATCTCTTGTTCTATTTTGCTGTATACTTAGAAGCGTTCCGTGTTCCCCGAGGCACTGAAGTTGTTCGACTGCAACAAACGCAAGCCAACTTGGGAACCATACAAATAGAGGCAGTTTCGATGGAAGTGGCTTTGAGAGCGGGTTATAGGATAAACTGATGCCTCTGAGGAATATGTGGCACATACAAGAGGATAAGAGGAATCATGAGGTCGTGTGGATAAACAGACAAAGGAACACGGTTAATGTTTTGGTTCAAATCCTTGTTGAACAGTGTTTATTTTGGAGTCCAATGCGTCATTGGTGGTTAGTGGAGCTACTAGGGATTTCTTCCTCGGATTACAGTTACTGTGGATGAAATTTAAAAGAAAATATAGCTAATGATATAGCTATTTTATTTAGCTTTTACTTAGATTTAAGATCATTGGTTAGCTAATAAAATGTATAAATAAGTTTACATATAAATTTAAAAATAAAACAGTAGTCAACTAGTGGCTTCAAGTCTAAACGATTGTTAAATACTAGTATTTATTTGAGCCCCTATACTATACTCCTTGGTATGACTAGAAGCCAGACATTCGAATTTTTGACTTTCTGTAACAACTGTCAAAGATCTCCAAATGGCAGAATAGCACCCAACAACGTACATACTTATCGGGAGTTTTTGTAATAAAAGCAAAGATTCAGACAGTTCTGATGGACGTCTGACAGAATGATTGTATTCTTGTTGATATTTTGGGAGTAAACTGCACATATGGACGTTTTCCCTTTACATTGAGTTTAGCTCCCGAGATATCAACATTTATTTATTTTTTTATGTTGGATTTATTCGTGTATAGATAGGTATTTATTTCAATTCCAACAAAAGGTCACTTAGTATAATATTTTAATTTTATTTTATTGTGGATAGGCTCGCTTTTGACCACTATCTCACCTGATGGTAAGCGATGAAGTTGCCGACGATGGAGCACGCTTGCCTATAAGTAACCTATTTTTTACTCTTGATTTAAATACCCTTATGTTACAGATATCAGGAAACACAGACTCCGTATTGTATATATATTGTCATATCACAAAGTTCTAATTATGAATTCAAAAGTATTACCACATTGACAGACTTTGTGTATGGAAACTAAAATGATAATATATTTTGAACCGACTTTAAAAAAAGGAGGTTCTACGTTTGGCTGAATGTTTGTTTTTTTAAAATACACCTTTCCTGTAAAAAGTGCATTAAAATACCTTTTTAATGTTCCGTACCTCGTAAGGAAAATACCGGCAAGTGCGAGTCGGACTCGCGCACTGAGTTGAAATTATAACCATATTGCAGTCCCTTGATGCTGTGAAAAACTTCTGAGTTAACGAAGAAAAAAGTTACGGTCGTTTATGTCACATAAAACGTATATTTCGACACTCTCAAGGAAAACAAAATTCATAGGGTATTTGCCCCCGGGTGTCATCACTGTGTGGACCGCCGGAGGACACGGTGGAGCACACGGTAAAGGTGTGCCCTGCTAGGGCAGAGCACCGCCGTGTCCTCGTAAGGGAGATCTACGGCAACGATCTCTCGCGCCGGGCCTTGGTACAGGCCATGTCCGAAGCGAAGAGGAGTGACAGGCGGTCGCCTCTTTCCGCGAAGCAGTAATATTAGCAAATGAGGAGGCCGCATGTGCACGCGCGAGGGCGCGGCACTCATGCTCCAGCTGATGGGATCCCAATCCCGATTTCCGGCCACCGTAGGCGCGGGCTTGCGGACGGCGAGCAATGGGTAGCTTGCCGTCCGATCGTCCGGTAGCGTCCGGACCGAGCCCAAGTAGTCGATGGCGAGTACTGTGCCACGCTCGTCTCAAGGAGATGTGAGCAAACCGTAGGGTCCCAGCAGGGTCGAAGCCTACTGGGGCCAAGGGTCTGCTTCTGAAAAGAATACTCGGCCCTGATATGAAAGGTAATGAAGGAACAGGAGTGTGTATTTAGTAAAAGTCTGACCCTCCCGCACAGGACCCTAAGTGCGCGAGTTTGATACTGCGTCCGCGCAAAACGAAGGATCAGCAGAAGAGAAGCAAGTAGGCTGCCAAAGATAGCATGCGACGAAAGATCGCATACCATCCCAATCTGCTGGCTTGTATTGCAAAACCCCGCCGGGTGTCTCT
Source organism: Mythimna pallens (assembly GCA_961205895.1). NCBI lineage: Eukaryota > Metazoa > Arthropoda > Insecta > Lepidoptera > Noctuidae > Mythimna > Mythimna pallens. The sequence continues at coordinate 328,606 of OY540836.1, forward strand.
TGGGCTGGGATCGGAAATTGGGATGGGAAATAGACGGATACAGATTTCACCAGACAAAAGTCGGAACTACCTACTGATGAAGATACCGATACTGAGTATCAGTCCGGATCTGTAGTCAACAGAAGGTCCAAGCAATTGGCCATGTGTGACTCAACATCCGGCACCCTTGTAGCGCCTGGACTAGCTGGGTGAAATTTAACGTTAGTGCTAGCTTCCACGTCTCTCGCCCAGCATGGTCTGGACTGGTATGGGAAGAGTCACTCCTGATGGTGGGTTTTGAAATCCCCCAGTAACACCAATTGGGCAGAAGGGTACCGCTGCTGAGCCACATCCGCCGCCTCACTAAGGTGCTGTGTTAGCCAGGTTATCTCCTGATCACCGCTGTGCGAACGGTAGACACAAGCATAGACAATTTGACCTATGCCAGTGTCCACCAAAGTCAAAAGCGTAGAGTATAATAATAATAATAATAATTCATTTATTTGCCTGAAACATGGTAGTACAGATCTTATATTATAACAGGTACAAGGTTCTTCATGCTCCGCCTTATATTCAGCATGCAAATTTTTATTTAACTAAATTTTGTTTAGTTTTAAAAAACAATTATTTAACTTATACAAACAATCCTATTTATATTATGTCAATGAGATAAATGCCAATAAATTACATTAAATAACAAAAACCATTAAATTAAAATGTCAATAAAATAAATCACAAATGTTAAATTAACAAAAAAAACTACAACGAAATAAATTACAAATGTCAAACTCAATAAAAAATGTCAATAAATTAAATTACAAATGTCAAACAACATAAATTAAAATGTGATGTCAATAAATTAAATTACAAATGTCAAACATGAAAAATTAAAATAAAATGACAATAAATTAAATTATAAATGTAAAACAAAAAAAATGTCAATTAATTAAATTATAAATGTCGAATAAAAACTTAAAATAAAAATGTCAATAAGTTAAATTATAAATGCAATAAATAAATAAATTACAAATTAAATATTTCATTCGATAATTAATTAAGTCCGGCAAAGTTTCTTATTCATATTATAATTAAAAAATTCCTTTACGGTGTAAAAACAATTTTCAATAAGCCATGTTTTGAGTTCTTTTTGAATAAAATTCGCTGGCAATTCTCTAATTTGTTTAGGTAATTTATTGAATATTTTAATTGCCATACGACTCGTGTTTTTGTGGCAAAATGCTGTTCCACACCTAGGTAACGCTAATTTTGTTGGATCCCTGGACTTTTTACCAATTTTGTATACATTTTCGCTATCTGCTTTACTGAAAAGAGTAGGATGTTTTTTTACAAATACTCCCATTTCCAATATATACAAACATGCTAGTGTTAATAATTTATGCTCTTTTAAAATGGGTCTGCACGATTCTAATGGACCAATACCAAACACAGCTCTCAAACACTTTTTTTGAACAATAAAGGCCCTGTCACTGTCTGTAGAATTGCCCCATATTATTAATCCATATCTTAACACGGATGAAACATATCCATGATAAGCCATTAGAGCGGCATTCCTTCCTACGGTTTTCCTAAGATTTTTTAGTGCAAATGCAAAGCTGTTCAACCTGTTACATATATTGTCAATGTGTCTTTTCCAATTACAATTTTTATCAATCAATATGCCTAAAAATTTTGTACAGTCAACTTCTTCAATTGTATTACCACGACCAATAATTTTCAATGCTTGATTTGCCATTTTATAGTTACAGAAACTAATATATTTTGTTTTAGTGAGGTTGACATTTAAATTATTTCGCTCAAACCATTCCAGTATGGCTTCTACGGCAACATTTATTCGATCCTCATATCGTTCAGTTTTGTTTTCTTTATTTATTACAAGCGAAATATCATCAGCAAATAAAACGCACTTATCCTTAATTACTGCCGGCAAATCATTTATGTACAGAAGAAAGAGTAATGGCCCCAATATGCTACCTTGAGGCACACCATATGTATTTATTCTATACTGAGATTTATACTTTATAACTTCTCTGTCTTTATTCATTCCTAAAATTTCCACGCTTTGTTGTCTATTACTTAAGTAATCTTTAAGCCAATTTAACGCTTTCCTCAAAAAGCCGCGACCTCCACACTTCCGCGGGATGTACAGTCTCATCACCGAAGATCGTGGGTGATGCATCCGGTTTGCGGTCAGCAATGTCCGGACCCGCCTATCCAGAGCGTCTAGCTCGGTCTGAGTCCATTTGAGCATGCCGAAAGAGTACATTAAAACCGGCATGACCCAACCATTAAAGGCGCGCACCTTATTTCCGCCTGACAAAAGGCTGTTTAAAACCTTCTTCAGGCGGTTAAAGAAGCGCTCCTTCAACGTTTGCTTCATGTCAGCGACGTTAATGCCTAACGCTTCCGACATACCCAAATACTTATAAGTTTCGGTCGGGGAGAGGGTTCTAAGGTGTATGGAATCCGAGAGTTGAATTCTCTCGGATTCCACAATCTCCCCTCGCTTTACATGCATAACTGCACATTTGTCCACTCCAAATTCCATCCTGATGGCACTACTGAAAGTTTCAGTTACCTTCAGTAGTTCCATTAGTTGCAAATTGTTGTGGGCAAAGAGTTTCAAATCATCCATGTAAAGCAGGTGAGATAGGACCTGACTACCTCTTCTCAACCGATAGCCTAGACCTGAATCCTCCAGCAACGTGCTTAGAGGATTCAGGGCTAAGCAAAACCAAAGTGGACTCAAACTGTCGCCCTGAAATATTCCCCGTTTAATCCATATTGGTTCATCATTCCCCTGGATCGGTCGACATCCTGGATAGCGAAGGACTGTTTTCCATTGCCTCATACATGACTCAAGGAAGGTGCGTAAAGTTGCATCTATTTTATACAACTCCAGCACCCTCATGAGCCATGTATGTGGAACGGAGTCGTAGGCCTTCTTATAATCTATCCAACATGTCGACAGATCCTTGCGAGATCGACGAACCTGTTGGCTTATGGCCATGTCAATGAGGAGTAGCTCCTTAGTACCACGGGACCCAATCCTACACCCATTCTGAGAGGCAGACATTATCAAATTTTTCTCTATATGTACATTAATTTTTGCTCTCAGAATGGATGTAAGAAGTTTATAGACCGTCGACAAACATGTAATCGGCCTATAATTCTTGGGTTCCGTGGGACTACCTGTCTTATGGAGCAGATGGGTGATACCAGTTGTGAGAAACTGAGGTAGCGACCCAGAATCTAAAGATGACTGGAATTGCGATGCCAGAAGCGCATGTGAGCTGCTGTACCATTTTAACCAGAAGTTGTGCAGTCCGTCCGTACCTGGAGACTTCCAATTAGGTAACGGACGAACTGCTCTGGCTACGTCTAGTGGCGTAATTTCAACTTTTTCCATTTCTGGTACATCAACGCACACGCGCTCGACATCACGCATCCAGCCACCCTCAGTGTGACAGACGGGCACCGACCAAATGCTGCGCCAGAATGCATTCGTGGTGGCATCATCAGGGCGGACCACGTCAATCACACTATGTTCAGGTCGCTCCCAAGCTCTGTACACCCACCTCTCATCGCTCTGGAACATGCGATTCTGCGAGTATCGATCGACCCGACGCTTATACCGCCGGATACGATTGGCCCATGCACAAACTTTCTGCTTCAGGAAGTCGATGCGCTCCGTGACACGGGACATGTATTCTCGGGGGGTAATTCCAGTTCCCGAAAATGCCCGTCTCACGAATCGCATCACACGTGGACGTGTATTGCCCTCCCTGAAGCAGTATAGCTTGCCTATGAGTGCTCTGGCCTCATCAATACGTCCCTCGATCCTGCACTGCCAGGCTGGTACAGCAGGCTTTGGTCGATTAGCTACATCACAACTTGAAAACTTTATGTTAGCTAAACGACATGCCGCAACAGCCCCACAATACAGGATGGAGTGCGTATCAACGAGGTCCTCGCTGCTCTCAAAAACATTCTTAAGCAGCGAGTCCAGAGCACACACTAGCGCCATATTTCGTTTGCACATAGGTAACCGCGGCAACCGGGGTCTAAATTCGGCTGGAGTGGACCTATACTCGCGAAGCGCATCCTCCAGTGCGCTCCTCAGCTTTTCATTGCACTGGCTACTTACTGTGTCAACCCTATCATCTAACTCATTCTCAACAGCATTGGACCGCGGCGGGATTGCGTCAGCGGCCGGCAGTACCCCTGTCTGTGTCGGAGTCGAGATGATATGGTTGTTCAGTACTTCTGAGCGCAGCCTATCAAGTACGGCGTCGTCCAACCTATGACTGTGTTGGATTACCCGCACCTGATCCGACAATCGTTGCGCCGAGACGTCTACGGTTGGTTCAAGGTCCTGAAAAAGAGACAGCATCCTAACACGGTACGCAGTGAGGTTAGTTCCCCCCTCTGTAGCCCTGTAATATGCGCGCATGACGTTCTCATTCATGGATTGAGTCCATCTCATGCGCTGCACACAACCACCGGCAGCGGGGACCCGGCTCGGGGCCGGTTGGCCCCTAGATCCCAAGCCCTTCGGTGGCCGGCCTCTCCCCGGCCGACGTACAGGTGTTGGCGACGTCGGCGGGGAAAAATACTCGTCGCTCGAGCTCGACGCGACTACAACCGCCGGTGTCACTGATGATCCGGGGTCCGGCGGCGGCGAGGCGGAGCTGAGCGGCAAGTCCGGGGATGGATGGCGTGCGCGACGGGCAGCTGCTCTCGTCAACATAGTTATATTATATTTTCATTCCATTTCATTACTGTTTTCATCTTGATGACATGTGTCATCTGTCCGGTATATAATGTATGCATTTTTTCTTTTAGATTATGTCCAAATTCCAGTTTATTGATTTCAATAAGTTTTTATTATGTATTTCTTGTTATTTTGCTGTAGAATATGTAAATATGGGACCTTATGTAAATATTTAAAGATTTATAAATTTGTGAATGAAAAAAAACAACTTGTTGACATTGGGTGTTGCCAGCTTATTATTATTATTATTGTGAAATCCTTGTTTGCTTGAAACAGAAGTCCTTTCCATGCAAAAGTCTTTGCAAGGATTTAGTCATAAAAACTTCACGTAATGTAAGAATTATTATTATTTAAATGGGAAAAATAGAGTTCCGAGGATATAAGGAGGGCTTTTACTTAGATCCAACGGGTGCATCAGCATTAACACGAATAAGGAAAATATGACAATGTTTTCAACGAAATAAGGAAAAGAACAATTCAAATTACTTGGAAAAATACTGAAACGTTTTAGCAAATCCGATGTTTTAAAACATTTTACATAACTGTTTTTGCATGAGTGGTTTTAAATATACTTTTAGAAGCCACCAGAAATATTTAAATTTAAATGTTTGTAAGCAAGAACATTTGTATTTCCTTTGTAATGTAAAGCGTTCCCCACTATCACCTGCGTTTACCGAAACCTTAGCAATTGTTTCAATCTGAAGTCTGACGTACGAAGTAATTAATACTAAACTATCTACATTAAGTCTAAATCAGCTGAAAATCTGCAATGTTATGCTCAGGTAAACACGAAGACAAGGACTGAGATTTTATTACCATTCTTTTTTATTTTTATTTTTTTACTATATTACTAACAACCCTTACCCTGACATCTGCTTCTCCATACGGCCTCACTTTGAAGTCGGTGGGGTTGAACTTCACCTTCAAGATATCGTCAGAATCTGTTACAAACATAAGGACATCAAAATACTTTACGCCGACTTTATAGCTAACGCGAGATTAGATGCCATTACGAACCCAAATATTTTAGCTTAACGGGACGGCTGTTATTAAAATAGCCAAAAAGCCATCATAATATCAATTAAAACATCTTCATTTAGTTGAATGTGGTGCCTGGCGCAGACAGATGGCGGCGGCTGTTTTCAGTAATAAACTTTTATTTCTCAAAAGTATCATTGGGCAGCAATAAAGACCCCGGAAGATCCTCTCTAGAGACTCTCCGGGATGAGAAATATAAAAATGGTTTTAAGAGAACTGCTCTAAGCAGTGAAGTGCTAAAAGTGCAATTTGCTATAAAATAAAAATGTTATAATATACTATGAGCTGTGACATCACTGTGATGTGAGCTAGTCAGCGGATGAGCGACGGATATGATGAGATGTACTGACTGGTGACCGCAGTTTCACGTCTGTGTGTGCATTTTTCGAACGGTAGACTTTCATTCAGTTCTTTTTACGTCTACCTTTCCATGTGTTTAGTAAATAAATGTAGAGACTGTACTAAAAGGATAGTATTCGGAGACCATCGATCATCAGATGGAATTAAATAATAATAATTATAATTTGCAACTAATGGAGCTACTGAAAGTAACTGAAACTCTCAATAGCGCCATCAGGATAGAATTTGGTGTGGACAAATGTGCAGCCATGCATGTAAAGCGAGGGGAGATAATGGAATCCGAGGGAATGCAACTCCCGGATTCCATACACCTTAGATCCCTCTCCTCGACCGAAACTTACAGGTATAAGTGTTAGGCATTAACAATGCTAACATAAAGCAAACGCTGAAGGAGCGCTTCTTTGGCCGCCTGAAGAAGGTATTAAATAGCCTTCTAATAGCTATTTTGCCTTTGTCGGGCGGAAATAAGCTGCGCGCTTTCAATGGTTAAGTCATGCCACATACTCTTTTGGCATACTCAAATGGACTCACACCGAACTAGACGTTCTGGATTGACGGGTCCGTACATTGCTGGCCGCAAACCGGATGCATCACCCACAATCATTGGTGATGAGACGGCGGAAGTGTGGAGGTAAAGGCTTTTTGAACGCTTTTTGAAAGCTGAGAAAGAGATAAAAAAAACAAATGATGTGTGGAATGTGGACTCGGCTGTCATTGTGCCGTTTGTCGTGACTGCCAATGGCCTTATAGCCAAAAGCTTCGACGACCATCTGTCGAAGCTGTTGTTGCGCGGTTGGATCAAGGGCCTGATACAGAAGGCAGTACTCCTTGACACGGCTCGCATTGTGAGGAAGTTCCTGTCTCTGGAGCCCTAACCACCAGTAGCTTAGACCCTGCTCCCAACATCGGTGGATTACTATTTTTTATGTTTAAAAAAAATGTTTTTTAATGAAATATTTAATGAAATGTAAACGATATGTATAAAAAATAAATAAAGGAGATACTAATAATAATAATCATTTAATTCAGGAAATTTTTCAAGTGAGTCGTAATAGGAAGTAACCTAAGAATTCGCGGAGTCTACAGTGGTCTCACAGTCACATTATAAAAAAAGAGACTATATAAAAAAAGCAAGAAAAATAAATAATTACAATCAATCAATAAATGACATGTTAACAAAATAAATTACTAATGAATTTATTGTAGTTGGCGGCCAATAATATAAAAAAAACGAGTGTGCTTATGACCACACGACTGAAGTGAAACTTCTTTCGCTCCATCTGTATGTATATATATATATATATATGTGTGTACAATATATACATGTATACACATATACATATATTAATTTTCTACAAATATCAACTAATTCATCGTCCAGTAAATTGTACAAAGACCTCGGCTTTGATGTGTCCTTGAACTCAAAATGTGGCTCTGTGATTGGTCGGCCAATCACAGCTATTTCTTTTGCTTTTGTTAGTTTTACGTAATTCGAATTTCAAAATGTACACAATAAAAATACGATAATATTCAAATTAAACGCCAAATATCTTTAGTAAGATACATAAAAACATATGTAATAGCCATAGTTGCTATGAGAGGAAGAGAGAAAGAAAATGTGCGCGCGCACTGCTGTCTCTTGCTTATATCCCCCACTTAACTTCCGTTCGCCTTGCCGATCACACTTTTCGTAACGCTTACGTCACGCGTTCGCCAGCTTACTCCCCAAGTCAAGCGTGCGTAAAGAAGTTTCACTTCAAAAATATTGTAAAAGCAATGTGCAAATGTGGAGCAGTTAATAGATACATTTACACAGTATTATGAGTTACCAGGGGGCTACATGCGCAGCAGCAGTCATTGCCCTAAAAACATCATCATCCTATAATATTAGTGTAGATGTAGATGTTATTTGCTTCAGAAAATTACTTCTATGTACAAATTATTGTACACAGTATACATACCAAGCGCGAGAGTAGCTCATCAAAGATTAGTTAAAAATGGAAGCAATTTTTTGAATCACGATGTTGGAACTAGTTGAACAAGAAATAACTTCATAAATAAAGTAAACTAAAAAGTAAGTGAACTTAGAAGTTCCACTAATGATCAAAGAACGATAATGACAAGATAAAGATTATTATCGTCACGATGATATCTTTTAATTTCATACCATGTTGCATAAGCATATAATCAGCCTTTTAATGTTCCCACTGCTGGCTCTCAGGCCTCCTCTCTCTAGGAGAGAGAATGGACCGTAATCGACTACGTGAATGTCACGTCATATCTTCGAATTTTTGGTTCTAGGACATGCCGGTTTCCTCATGATGTTTTCCTTCACCGTTTTGAGAGCAATGGTGATGAAATAAAATACACAAACTAATGGCTGGGTTTGAATCCGCGACCTACTACCATGTTGCATTTCATGTTAATAACTTTATAAGCGACGTATTACTTTTAACTAGACATTTTAGATAATTCGAAAACTTAAATGATTATTGAATATTGAACGTGTATATGTGTGAACTACACGTCGTCGATTACATTGAAGATATTTCAAGCTAACTGTAATCGTAGGCAGAGTACTACCGTGTCCTTATAGGGGTGATCGGGGGCAATGACTTCTCTGCACTTGCCGTCAAGCCGTCCGATAATCGTCGGGACCGAGTCCAAGTCATCGACAGCGTGTAGTGTTCCGCGTCTTCCTCAAAGAAATGTCAACCAACTGTAAGGGCCCAGCAAAGCCCATGCTCGCTAGGGTCGAGGGAATTTTCTGAAAAGGCAACTCGTGGTCCTAGAACGCATAGAGTAACTGAAGGACTCAGGTGCGGTTTTAGACAGTAAAATTCTGTCACGCCCTCCCGCACCATTCTAAAGATGTTTTTAATATCGTGATTTCATCACGATAATTCCACGCAGCGTGAGAACCGCTAGCCTACGATCTAGTTTTCTGTGGGCTGCTGTGGGTTGTGGTTGTGTACAATGCGCGACAAACGCGCGGGGCCTACTGTGTATGTTCCACGCATTACAATATATACTTGTATGAAAAAGATATTTGCGGGGGTTACGCGTACCTGATCAAAACCAAACGATATTAAAAACACCCATACGCGGGAGAAGACATTGAAAAGCTAACTATGCATAATATTATATAACGCCAATAGTAATTCCACACCATTTATTAATTTATTTTATTATTTTTTTACACGCTGGGAAAAGCAAAAGAAAAAGAAAGATAAGTTACAAAGATATTTTGACAGGCCTGTTGGTTTAGTGGTTAGCGGCCCTGGCTGCTATCCCGACGGTCGTGGGTTTGATTCCCACCCAGGACAAACGTTTGTGTGATAAGCACGGTCATTTGTTCAGTGTCTAGGTGTAATTTATCTATAATTTGTATGTACCTATTTAGAAATATGTAAGTATATTTATTAGTTGTCAAGTACTCATAGCACTAGCTCTGCTTAGTTTGGGACTAAATGGTGTTGTGTGAAAGTTGTGGAATATTATTATTATTTATTATATGCGATTTCTTTGTAACTGCTTTTTTCTATTAATTATTATGTTTCTAAAAGTTCTGTGAAAGGAAATATTAAAAAGAAATTTACATAGTGATGTACCTATAGTTGTAGGAGACAACTAAAGTATCAAATAAACCACTCTACAATTATACAAATAAATACCGGTGGGCTTAAGAATTTTGAAAATTCCTTATTTGCGGCGCAGTCCAGGCAATCCGGCGCTATTGTGTGCCAAACAATCTAGGAAATCTCTCATTGTACGAACGACGCGAACACGAGCGCCTTTCTTCCATACTTCACGACAACGAGGGTCACTCGTCATGACTCGGTTTTTATTATAATTGGTTTCGTTGAAGTGTATTTCGGCAAAAACAAAAAGAAGCAAAGTTGAGTTATAGCGAAACATAACATCGATAACATTAAAGGCAATGTCTTACGAGTCAACTATTTATTGTTTTGGAGTAAAATTCGCTACTTCAGTAAGAAAAGTAAAATCAAATAGTCAAATTATTACCATTTGATCTGAACTCTAATACACAAAAAATCTAGTTATTATTTTTCTTTTTTTGTGACTGGCGAAATATCTCTAAGGCCCCGGAGAAGTGTGATATATACTTCAAGTACCTACCCTAAATATATCACCTCTTTAGACTGAAGGAAATATTTACCATACACAAGGTTTTCTTTTCGGCTTATTTTATTTTCGTCCTAAGATGACATCCTCTTAGGTCCTGAACCAAAAAGATAAATAACCTTCAAGTATTCGTGCCCTGTTATATAATTTATTTTATACTAAGCTACCTTGTTATATTATTTATTTCAACTAAGATTCGCATCTAAGCATCAAGTAGTATAAATAGGGCCTTAATCAAAGAAATCATTATCATTATCATCATTTCAGCCGAAAGACGTCCACTTTTGTACATAGGCCTCCCCCAAGTGTCACCACAATAAACGGTCTTGTGCGTCTCGCATCCATCGAATTCCCGCAACCCTTACCAGGTCATTTGTCCACCGTGTAGGAGGTCTTCCAACGCTACGTCTTCCGGCACGTGGTCGCCATTCCAGAACCATTCGACCCTAACGGTCATCCGTTCTGCGAATAATGAGCCCTGCCCATTGCCACTTAAGTTTGGCAATTCTTCGTGCTGTGTCGGTAACCTTGGTTCTCCTGCGGATATCTACATTCCTGATTCGATCACGCAAGGAAACTCCAAGCATAGCCTGTTCTTGGGCACGCAACAATTATGGCGGTAAGTCTCCTCTTTGAGGCGTGGATGAAATGACCTCACGGCGTCCTCACCTTCCGCATGATGCAGGTTCTCACCGAACACGGTAAGTTCGGGAAGTTCCTGCACCGGATTCGTGCGGAAGCGACGCCCGGGTGTCGCCACTGTGTGGACCGCCCGGAGGACACGGTGGAGCATACGGTGGAGGTATGCCGCGCTTGGGCAGAGCAACGCCGTGTCCTCGTGAGGGTGATCGCGGTCCTCACGCCCCAGCCCCCGCCAGGATTCCGATCCCGATTTCCGGCCACCGTTGGCGCGGGCTTGCGGACGGCGAGCAATGGGTAGCCCGCCGTCCGACCGTCCGGTAACCGTCCGGACCGAGCCCAAGTCGTGGACGGCGCGTATTGTTCCACGCGCGCCTCAGGGAGATGTCAGCAAATCGTAGGGGCCCAGCAGGGTCGAAGCCTACTGGGGTTATGGGTAGTGTGAAAACGAAACTCGGGGCCCTGGCACGAAGGCAACGAAGAAACAGGAGTGGGTTTTTAGTCAGTAAAAGTCTGACACTATCTCCCGCCCCGCCCAAGGGTGGGGGATGTCATAAGATGATTTTATATTATCATTTAGGTGACTTCTGATGAGGCCCATTGTAAGCGACCACGTTTTCGAGCCATATGTCATCACTGGCAACACGCACTGATCATAGACTTTCGTCATGAGAATCTGTGGTACATTGGACGGAAAGATACCGCGCAGCTTCCCGTACGTTGCACAGCCGAGTCGGATTCAACGATTGATCTCTTTCTCAAAGTTAGACCTACCCAACTAGACCGTCTGACCCAGGTAAACGTAGTCGTCTACAACTTCGAGTGTAGAGTCTCCGATATTGATAGGAGTGGGTGCTACATGGCTGTTTACCATGACTGGTTTTTTCTATGTTCATTTTAAGTCTCACTCTTAAAAAAAATGCTTATAACTGACGATTTGCTTGATATAACTTTGCTTCGTATATAAATATAAGAGCAGGTCACAAGTTGCACTTTATTGTACTTGAAAGTCATTATAATATCTCAATTCTCCGTAACCTTAGTGTCGCCGCACATGGGCCAGAAACGCCGCCACGAGAAGCTAGAAGCGGCCACAACACAGTTGGGGCCGGTGGCTGCTACTTTTTTTAACTCATACGCGCAGTTTCATAATGGACTCTGATAAAGAAACTTTAAATGCGCAAGTGGCGTGTGACAGCGTTTTGTATTGACGTTTAGTGGTCTCGCACTGACCACAAGAAGCAAGCAGCGGCGATTTTAAGCGTATGGCGCCCACCGGCGTCAACCATGTGCAGCGAATTCATATAAAATGTATCAGGAAATATGGCGGTGGCAGCGTTTTGTGGTTGTGACCGGTGGCCCATGTGCGGCGACCCATAGAGGATAGTTATCTTAACAAGAATGTTTTTTACTTGTTTAAATAGGCTGGCATAGAATGTATACCATTAAAATTCATTATTTACATTTTTTACGGGTTGGGAAATGTTTAAATAACTTAAAGCGAGAGGGCGTGTATGTGAGAGGGAGTATCAGACTTTTACTCTTCAGTTGCCCATTGCGTTCTAGGACAACGGGTTTCTTTTTCAGAAATTTTCCTTACCCAAGGATACCTTCTTAAACAGAAAATAGCTTAAAGACGTAATATTAATGCTCTTCGTCAATATTGTTTTAATACCACTAACATGTCTTAAAATAAAAATAATAAATAGATTTTTCTTGAGTTAAAAATATTTTAAACAGACTCGCTGTTCTTCTATATTTTAACAGGTTAAATGAGTACTTTGGTAAATTAGATAAGGTTGTCACCACGTTAAAGCATTATAATGTAGGATGTCTCTCTGAGTGTTTCAATAAAACATTTTAAGCAAGTAAGATCAAAAGTTTTATAACACGCCTTGGAGCATTGGGGTCCTTACGAACACATGGCAGGCGTACACTTTTAGCGAGTATTTGGGAAGGTACATAGACACCAGAAGAGCAGACGAGCGTGTTGTACTTTGTTTAGAAGATAACTTACGATTCTCATCGTCAGGTTAAGAGTAAATGTGCATGAAAAACCAATATTTGCTCAAGCCGCAGTGTTTGTGATGCAAACGTATCTGTTTAGTTGAACTGAATTGCTTAGTAGAACTTTAAACTTGAGTGATAAACCCATTTTGTGCCGATTCATTATTATGAAAATATTGTGTCTCAAAATGAATCGTCAGAATAACTATTTATTTAATATAACATCAAGTATGTTGCATCAAGAATTGTTTGCAACATGGGAAAGCTACCTGAACCAAAGGGTTCTGTTCGCACAGCGCTTTGAATACTGAATATGTATCTGAATATTGCATGACGATGTGTTCGACAGGATTTAGTTATGTAAACCGACACTTGAATCAACTCTCTGAATTAATAGTTTAAAATTCTTGTTATGTGAAAAATCACTTTTTTTTAATGATATAAACTAATGCTTGACTGCTATCCCACCACAAACAGTGACGCAAACGTTGATAATGAAGCGCACTAGTTTACTAAGAGCCTATTCACTGTTGGTCTAGCCTATATACGTGGTAAAAGCGACGAGACGAAACGCTTAGTTGGGTTGGCTGATGGTAGAAAGGCAATGGCGGAATCAAGTCAGGTAATTCCCGCGCACACTCCAAAATGCATCCTATATAATACCGAAAGGCTGGCTACCTCTTAACCAGATCTGGATCATACCGATTAACCCTCTTGCACACCTTTTCTATTATACTCGTAGTGTTACAAGACAGAAAATAAAAATCGCTTCCGCTCATCTCTACGTCCGAGGTGCTGCAGGCAGACAGTCGGACATGGGAGCAATAACACGCACCCCAAAAGTAAGGAAGTACAAGCACCTACTCAAAGTATTTGCGAACTTGCGCCCATTGTCAAACATCGGCAAACTCGCGCAAACATTGAAGCACACAAGAGAAAGGGACAGTGGGTCGACTCCATACGACAAGTACAAAATTTACTCTAGAACGGTATGCGTCTGAGAGTTTCGTACGCGTCTACTATACAAGGTTATCTGTTATTCAAATTACAATTTGTATGTGTGCACATAACAACCTTATACCTACAATATTCTGACAATATTATAATATTCATATTCTATTATATTCTGTGAGCTTCCGTTTTCTCTCATTAATTGACCCGCCTTCTATACCTTTCTATTTCGTGACCGAAGGGCCTCATGGAGAATAACATAGACACAATGTTTTCATTAAAATTCAGCCCTTTACACCTTTGAGTGTAGCGCGTGTTGAGTGTACAAAGCTGTACAAACATTCTGTAATTATCCCCACATCCTCTGTTTGTCTGCAAATTAACTGCACGTGCTCCTTTTATTTAATTTCCTGCTGTGCTACGCGTTTTCTTTCATTTGAAGGAAAATGTGTAAAAAATCTTTAGAATTTTTTATGAGTTTTGGATTGAATTTTATTATCAGGCACCAGTATCATAATAATTTTGGTATATGTATGGTTATAACCCAAAAAAAGCACGATTCCTGTCGGATAATGGGGCACAGAAGCGAAGCAATTAATGTCAACTCACATAATACCATCTAGCAGCTTTAGACTCAGTGGAAAAACGTGAGAAGAGACTAATTGGTGATTCAGGTTTGGTTAAGTCCTATCAACACAGCCTTGGAGCACAGGCGTAGGGGAGCCAGGCTTTCGGTATTTTACAGGTTGTATTTTAAAGTGTGCGCACATTCGAACACATGTGATATCCACTGACCTACATTGGGTCCTTTTTTTGAGGTGGAAAATCATCAAATGACTTCCCCCGCAATAGAGTATCAATTTTAATCAAACCCAATTATGTTTCTTCATTTGCTTTTGGTATTCTAGAGCCACGGTAACTCTTTCAAATGTTACCGGAGAACCTGAACAAAGCCTGCGTGGTGGTTACGGCCTACTTCCTCCCCTAAAGAGGAGACCTGAGTCCCAGTATTGGGAACAGTATAAGATTATACTATTATATTATGCTTATCGAAGCATAATATGCTGAGATAGGAGCCTTTTTGAGCTCGCATTAGTTTTTTCTTTTCTTTTTATTCTTTAGATAGATAACCTGCAATCACGTGATGGCACGGCCAACCGATTTAAATAGAAAATTAAGGCACTGTGTCCTTTTTGGGATCCTAAATATTTAAGGCACGAAATCAAAAAGGGTACGCATTACTTTGTAACGAAAAAGATGTACCTGTAAACTGAACTTGACTTTGTTAACGTGGGTGCGGGTGCGGGGTGGGTGCGGCCTTAGACTTAGTTCAACACAAAACAAGTGGATTAATTGTAGTTGTAGGTCTGAGTACTAGCTAACTTGGCAAACAACTTGAAACATTTATTGGATCGTTGAAAATAGTCTGGAGTAAGTTGTTTCTCTTTACTTGATGTAGTTTGTAGTACAGTTACATAAAATGCCCACACACCTTTCTAGTACTTTATTTAAGTACGTGATTTCTTAAAATCATCCAATAAAATAAATATGCTAAAGTAGTGTTTTTTGAACATGAAGTTTAAATAATAAATAAAATGAATGATTACGATTAACAAACTCAATAACAAAAAAATAAAAAAAAAACGATAACGAATACTATATTAATTTTAATTACGATTAAGAGGCCGTGCATAAAATTCACTCGCTAGAGTTTAGGCAAATTCGTTGCAATGTGTATATCATTCATACAACTACACGCACACACGCGTAAAAATCGAGCTTCGTGACCGCTTAAACAATTCTGATCCTTTAGAAGATATTATTCTAAATTACAAAATTTTATATTAAGTAAGGTTTGTAAATAAACGTCTGAGACGTGTGTCTTTATATTTATCACATTGTACACCAAAATTATTTAATTTTGTGTTAGATGGATGTTGACAAATTTAGACATTTAACAGAACGATAAATCCAAAACAGATGATAAAATTATATTTATTTATATAAATGGTTGTAAAAAAAAACACTTTCGATACGTCAAAAATATGTAATAGTAGATTATGTGGCGTGCAATGTCTTTAAATCGCGGGCGGCATGTTGAATTCCGAACGAAACGAAGTTATAATACCGATCGTCAGGGATTTACATAATTAACTCCCGAACATTGCTAAGGAGTTCATATATAGAAACCTGAGTGAAGTAAGGGATTCAAGGTGCCCAAGACAAACAGCTTTATCCGTGTTGGATACTCTTCTTTTTAGGGTTCCGGACCTCAAAAGGAAAAAACGAAACCCTCATAGGATCACTTTGTGGTTCGTCCGTCTGTCTGTCTGTCAAGACTGTATCTCGAGAATACGTGGAGGTATCGAGTTGAAATTAAACAATATACTTAAGTCTGCAGCCCCTTGAAGTTGTGAAAAAATCAAACTTCTAAGGTAACGAATAAAACAGAAACGGCCGTTTATGTCGCAAAAAAAAAACGTAAATTTTGATACTCCCAAAGTAATTAAAATTCACAAGGTACTTCCCGTTGACCCAGAATCTTGAAATTTGACATAAAGCAATGTCTCATAGCACAGGTATAGGAATAAATCTGAAAACCATAAATTTGTTGTTACCTAACGTCACTGTTCGGTGTTTCCACCGAACACCTTATAACTAAAAAAATACATTTTTGCAATTCGGAAACATCTTCGAGACTCCGTTCGGGAATTGTAATTTGTACGGAACCCTCAGGGCACGAGTCCGACTCACACTTACCCAGTTTCTTAGTTATCTGTAAGATAATTAAGAGACAAATTACTTAAACAAAATATATATTAAAGATTTTATATTACTCGACAAGTTTTAAGATTTGAAACAAATAAAATTAACTACTCTCAAGATTCTATAGTTTTAATTATTATAAATGCGAAAATAAGTTTATTTTTGTTTGTTAGCTTTTCACGCCTAAATCAATGAACTGATTATCCTGAAATTATACATATTATATGTTGTCTGGTGAACAAAGACGGTTACAGGGTAACTTTCCTCCCGAAGAAAAGTACTGTCCCGAGGAAAATAACAATAGCGTACTTATGATCCCTAGATACTGCCACGTGTCTTTCAAATCTTAATGGAAATCGAAATTAACGAAGCCGCAGGCAAAAGTTGGTTATTAAATAAATTAAATAACCCTTTTCTGAAACACAAATCGTCATCTTTGTGTCTGTTTTATCAAAATTTATATTATAACTAGCAAATATTTTAATAGTGCAATGTCACCATAAATTATATAATACATTGTTACCCAAGGGGTGAAATCAACTTATTTAGTCCCGAAAATACGCTTGGACGCCAATAGTTTGAAGAGATCTTTAACCCGAAGCAAAACGCTGTGCTTTTCATTACGAATAAAAATAAAGTAAAAATAAAAATCTGAGTCGTCCTCAAAATTCGTCGTATGACTTTAAATATATTTCTTTTGATTTAGGCGGTAAAAGGTTTTCCACTACTGCTTTAGCCTCTTCTCTTAAGAATCAGGCGTTAAATCCATATCTGATTCTGATGAACTTATCGTGTTAATACAAATCTCATATAGCAGAGATTCAACAGAACTCTACAACTCGAAAAAATAAATACAGAGCCGATTGCCGCTCTCACGCCTATTTTTTTTTCTGTTGTTGGCCGGGTATTTAGCCTTTATTGTTATCATTGAAAAAATGGTAAATATTTTTACTTTAAACTTTCTATATAAACAGTCGCGATCAGCTGACTACCATGTACAACTAAAAAAGTTATGAATTTCTAAAAGTAGGTTTGATATTAATTTACACCCTGTGCGTAACACAAAGGTTATAATTACCATGTTTAGATCAAGTTCACACATGTTGTCAACATTTATAGTATTCATAGTCATTTCAATATTTTCATTATCAATTTACTAAAAAATAGCAACATTTGTCCCGCTCGTATCAGCCCCACATGTCGTTTTTCTTACCGAACACGCTAAGTTTGGAAAGTTCCTGCACCGGATTCGTGCGGAAGCGACGCCCGGGTGTCGCCACTGTGTGGACCGCCCGGAGGACACGGTGGAGCACACAGTGGAGGTGTGCCCCGCTTGGGCAAAGCAACGCCGTGTCCTCGTGGGGGCGATCGGTGGCGGCGATCTCTCGCGCCGGGCTTTGGTACAGGCCATACTCCGGTGCAAGGTGGAGTGACAGGCAGTCACCTCCTTCTGTGAAGCAGTAATACTAGCAAAGGAGGCGGCCGATCGCATGAGGCAACGGTCCTCCGATTTCCGGCCACCGTAGGCGCGGGCTTGCGGACGGCAAGCAATGGGTGGCTCACCGTCTGACCGTTCGGTAACCGTCCGGACCGAGGCCAAGTCGTTGACGGCGCATACTGTTCCACGCGCACCTCAGGGAGATGTCAACACATCGTAGGGGCCCAGCAGGGTCGAAGCCTACGGGGGCCACGGGTAGTGTGAAAGTGAAACACGAGGCCCTGGGACGAAGGCAAAGAAGGAACAGGAGTGGGTTTTTAGTCAGTAAAAGTCTGACACTATCTCTCGCTCCGGCCAAGAGCGGGATTTGTCATAGGATGATTTTCCCACCCAATAAAAAAAAGCCCTACATGTCGTTTCCTTTTTCTTTTAGTGACGCATTGATAATGATAATTAATAATGCGTCTCTTTCTTTCGACCCATTATCTACAAAAAAAATTAATTCGAAAACTAGACCTTGAATTTCGACCTTAAAGTCTTAAATAGGTAATCATAAGAAATATCAACATCCTGTACATAGTGTATAACACTGGATGATAATATAGCTGCCATTAAACATTGTAGATTTCATTAGTGAAATAATTTTTGTATTTGGGTAGTAGTAAAGTAATTCCGCAGATAACCTTTACAAACAAACATACAACCGTTACCTCTAATTAATATTGAAGTCGAAAGAAATTTTAACAATCTTCATAAACAAAAAAAGTACTTAAAATAAACTATAATACTTAATGGATCAAAAAATGGTAGTCGGCGTGCAATCTTGGGAATATTTTCATGTAATATTCGCGAGCAGCTGCGAAGCAAAGTAACGTGTGCTCACGCTGGGAGAGCCCGGTCGTTACTGACGCGATCGAGTTTGCGCGGTCGATAATATAGTTCAATTTGCTTGTAATTTACGAAATGAAGATATTGTTTATTTATAAAATAAATTTTAGATTCTATTAAAGGGATTTCTTAAGATTATTGTGCAATTTTTAAATTTTCTTAAATGTGTTGCTAAGGTATAGAAAAAAATACTTATTTGTCCAGATGTTTTCCAAGAATTGTGTTTCTTCAACATTTTTTTTCTGCTATATTTTCTATTAAAGTCAATAATGTTTTCAACCCATCTGCCAGTAGACCATATAATGATGTTACTGATATTTTTTTTAATGTTATAAATCAGTTGTAGTTTGGTGTAAAACGTAGCCAAACGTCACTCGCTCGTTACTTTTGCGAGAAAAGGGTTTTGAATATGGGTAATTGCTATTAATACACACATTACTTTAAAAAAGTAATCAAGCCAACTGGGAGAATAAGAACTTGACTTTCATAATCTAATAAAAGAAGGTTTAAATTCTTCTTGCTTTTCTCACAAACCATGATCAAAAAAGTTCAAAATGTGTTGATTTTGTGCACGGAGCCTTAACTTTTTAATCGTTGTTCATTCGTTGGTCTGACGTTTTTAACTTTTTGCCAACATGAGATCCTAGAACATACCTGATCACTATGGATAGTTAAAAGTATTAGTTTGCAGCCTAAACACTTCGAACTAGTACAAGGTTCAAACTTTAAGCTAGTAAGTTTTGCTAAGTAAACTGTAGATCTAAATTTGATATTAGAGTAAAGGATATTCGATTAATTTGCATAACAAATTCGCTTATTTTACAAATCGCTGGTCCAGCAAGATTTCTGCATGAATGAAAGAAATTAAAAAAGAAAGGCTCACAGAAAATGAATATGCAAGCTAATCTTAACCAGCACTCAGCAGGCACTATTATAGCGTCGAGCTAAACTTTTTATACACTTGGTGTTTGATTTCAAATAATGTATCTACGTCTTCTTTTTTAAGGTGTAAAATCATCTAATGCCATCTCCCGACGTTGGGTGGAGCGGGAGCGCGTGTCAGACTTTTACTGACTAAAATCCACCCGTTTGTTCCTTCTTTGCTTTGCGTTCCGGGGCCCCGGGGATTCATTTTCACTTAACCCATGGGCCCAGTAGCTTCGACCCTGCTGAACGCCTACGATTATTGACATCTCCTAGAGGTGCACGTGGAGCACTACACGCCGTCGACGACTTGGGCTCGGTCCGGACAGTTACCAGACGACCGAACGGCATGCTACCAATTTCACGCCGTTCGCAAGCCTGCGTCTACGGTGGCAATCGGGATCGGGATTCTACCGGCTGGGGCGTGAGGGCCGTTCCCTCGCGCATACGACCACCACCTTTGCTAGCATTACTGCTTCGCAGAAGGAGGCAACCGCCTGCCATTCCTCCTCGCTACTCGCTCGGCGCGAGAGGTTGGTGCCACCGATCGCCCCCACAAGGACACGGCGGTGCTCTGCCCACCTGCTGTATGTTCCACCGTGTCTTCCGAGCGGTCCACACAATGGTGACACCCGGGCGTTTCTTCCGCACGAATCCGGTGCAGGAACCTTCCGAACTTACCATGTCCGATTAGAACCTGCGTCATGCGGAAGGTGAGGACGCCGTGTTGTCTTTCCAGCCACTCCTCAAAGAGGAGACTTACCACCATAATCGTGGCTTGCCCAAGATAATGTACCTACGTAAACAAATAACTCATCAAACCTACTTATCTCATCTTCATGGGAGCATCTATCCAACAACTTTGTCATAAATTGTGTGTTGTAAAACTTATAACGTTTCATAGTAACCCATATCAAAATTTCATAAATAAATAGAATGATTTGGCCATTACCCGTAACATCGCATAAGAATAATCTGAATTATCTACTATTTATATACTAAAAACATAACGCTAGTGGGTCATATTATAGGTGTCTTCAAGACTAGATTGAATAGGCTCTTAATAAACTAGTGCGCCTCAACATCAACGACTTCATCACTGCTTACCTTCAGGTGGGGTCGAAGTCAAACACTAATTTATAGCAATTAAAAAAAAGTGTATCAAAAACCAAAATATGAGCACAAATGTCAAGTATAGATTTTGTAGTGTGCTATCTGTACAATATTGTACAGAAAGCTACTGAATAAAATAAAAGATTTGATTTCTCATTAGATTTCACAACTTTTACGGTAGAAGAACGGTGGTTTTTTGCGCAAGTTATGTTTTTGACGGGATCTCATTTGTTTTCATAAGTACACCAACTTTTTTTCTTCTCAGGTACTAATTCGCGTGCGTCAGCTACGCACTTTCTCAAAGCCCGCTCCGCGTCCCTCTGGGCTTTTCTCAGAGGCTTTGATGTATCAATTTTTAACAAGTCTGGACGGTAAATGCTTCTACATATATTTTATTCAGACCTTGTGGGCTTTTGCGTTTTGATACTACCTAGTTAACATTAATATTATATATGTAAACCGCATGGACTTGTCGCTCTCGGTCGTGCCACGTACACTTGACCGCATGTGAACTTTATTGGCATAATCTACTCTTTACAATGTTTCTACAATAACTTGTAATAACTGTTGATTGTTTTTTTTTTCATATGCTTTTTTTAGGGTTCCGTAACTCAAAAGGAAAAAACGCACACACGCAAGAACAAACTCAAAACGCAGGAACAAACTCACTTTGTTATCCGTTTATCTGTCTGTCTGCCTGTTTGTCAAGACCCTTTACCTCAAGAACGCGTTGAGGTAGCGAGTTGAAATTAAAATCATAATTATACTCAAATCTGCAGTAAATTGAAGCTGTGAAAAAATCAAATTTCTGAGTTAACGAAGGAAAAAGTTACGGCAGTTTATGTCGCAAAAAACGTATATTTCGACACTCTCAAAGGAATCAAAACTCATAGAGTACTTCCCATTAACCCAGAATCCTGAAATTTGGTATTAAAGTAAGTCTTATAGCACAGGTATACGAATAAATCTGAAAACTGCAAATTTGTTGTCACGTCACAAAAAAAAAGTATCTTCGAGACTCCATTCGGAAATTGAACTATTTACTTAGGTAAGTTTGTATGGAACCCTCAGTGCACGAATCCGACTCACAGTTTTTTCTTTTAAGGTGCGAATCATCAAATAACTTATTTTCTTTTCAATCTTTTGCATTATGCTTTCCAGGGCCGCGGTAACTCAAACATCCCGTAGCTCTGGCAAGTATGGGCTCTGTCGGATCTATTCCATTCTGCTGATAGCTAGATACAAGGCGCGCGTGGAACACAACGCGCCGTCGACCCAACCTTAGTACTTGTCGGATGGTGAGCTACCCATTCCTCACCACCCGCAAGTCTAAGTTAGTCGGATTCGCTCTGCGATGATGTCGATGCCCGGGCGTCTTCTGCGGTAGCTGGGGCGTGAGAATGTCTGCTCGCTCACGCTTTTTGTCATCTCCTTCACTCGTATTACAGCTGCTTCGTAGAAGATGGTAACCGCTTTCTATTCCCTCTCGCTTTAGACCATGGTCTGAATTATGGACGAACACGAGAGGTCTAATTCGCCGCCGCTGATTGCCACGGGGAGACGACAATGCTCCGCTCAACCTGGGTAGATTCCCACCGAAAGCTCCACCGTGTCCGTGGCCTAAATAATATTACATGAGGGAACGATGATGGCGGTACCCATAAGCTATTTAAGTAAAACATATTAGTAGTAGTACTGACCGTGGTCTCCGTCGAAATGCACGGCAGTGGGCAGCGGCGTGACGTTAGTGAGGCGCAGGTGGTAGCAGGAGCTGCGGCCCAGTGTCAGTGCCTGCTTGGGGCGGAGCACCGCCGCGCCACGCGCGCTGCAATTGCAGCTCAACTTGTCCTGGCACCCTGTACCTGCACGCATGACCAACTTGCTTCTGAATAAGACCTTGATAGTATACATGCCTACACAGATTTTGTTTTTTTTTTTTGAATAGGCCCCGGTGCGTAGTACTTACAGTATACAAAAGGAGAAACTGACTGTCTCACATATCAACGTACAGCTAAAACTACTGAGACTAGGACGTGAAATTTTGCACAAGACTTCCTTTTATTATGTAGGCGAACACTAAGAACGGGGTTTTTAAACTTCAACATTTAAGAGGGTAAAAACGAGAAGTTCGTATGATACATTTTATTCCTTACGTTAATATACTTAGTTAATACTTAGCACAAATAGTAGCCTAAGTAAATGAAAAAGGTTTTCATTATTCTTTTTTCAAAACTACCCCTATAAAACAAAACGTTTTATAGGCGGTATTTAAGGTTGTATGGTAACCGCATTCCTTAAGTAAATAAAATTAAATCAAGACACAGATATTTTTATAAATAAATAATAAGGTGGACATTAATAAGGTGGACATTAATAGCTTATCAACATTCAAAATTCAATAAATTCAAAATGCTTTTATTTCATAAAGTCTACATGGGCACTTATAGAGAGAAGCTAGTGCACAAATTATCCTCAAAAGGCGCTCTAGAGGGTGTCAAAGTTTGGATGAAAGTAACACATGCCTTGAATTAATAAATTTGAAGGTTTACTAGAAGAAAACTAGCTCGCTGCTAAAACTAACTAGCTAGCTGGCTTAACTTGTAGTTAAGCTACACCAACATTCAGCAACATTGTTGAGTTAAGCTTACCTTTGTACATGAATTTTCAAATCACTGTGTACTATGTTAAGTTCTGTGTACATTATAAAATTAAGCAAGTTGAAAATGGACATGATTGTGTTAAATATCAGTAGCCTGATTCAAGTAAAATCAAACAAATAAGCCAAATATCGTTGAAGTTTTATAGTCGTTCGATCGAAGTCCCACCCAAAATCGGTATTCACGTATTCCTCACTCGAGATTGGATAGAACGACAATTCAACTGGCTCGAAACTAAACGATCTATCAACAACTTATTGTCAGTTACCACAGAGTACTTCGTAATATAGGTACTACCAGTTACATTATTATGTATTCTACAAGGATAATGAAATAGAGATTTTATTTTTTTAAATCTGATTCACGACATAACGAATAAAATTAAATTGTGGTTTAAAAAGTAAAGTTTATTATTTGTCTCTGCATTATCTGTCTAAATAATGTTAATGTTAATTATCATTTCAAAATCTAGGGGATATCTTTTACAAAAATCATTTTATTACATAACCTTGCTAACCTAATAATTCTCTACCAAATAAAAAAACACCTACTTTCATAAAAGCAAATATATTTAAGACTGGGTGGCTTCCTTAAGAATTGAAACGAGAAAACGAGGAACCGTGATCGTCGGAAAAAAAGCAGGGAGGCCTTTGGGACAAGACGGGCTAGCTATAATAATATAATAATCACAAGAACTAAAATTATTTTATTCAGATTTGATGAACCCTTACAATTGATTGTACTGTCCTTCCATATAATAAATCTGTAGAAGTTTTTTGTTGTGCGCGCATTACGTAAAATGTGCGAAATCGATGTAGATAACTTTTATACATTAAAATTGTAACTTGATATATTACTTAGACTTTGTTTCACTGCAATTGGTTGACTATATCGTAAGATATACTACATTCATTGACTGTTGGGCGGTACGAAGTTCACTGGGTCAGCTGTCAGCTAGTTATTATTATATTGGTATGCCTGATGCCCAAGACAAGAAAAGCCAAAATGGCATAATTTATTCGTCAATAACTCGTCTATTGAATTGGTAAATGTTAAGCAAACGTCTACACCCGAATAGATTTAGCAGCCGAAATAAGTTCAACATTTATTTGGTTTTTAATTAATAAACTGATTTATTGAATTGATCATTATTTTATTTACACATCACAGTGAGATATGCTATGCAGAAATCATAACAAAACCTAGCATGTGCTCTTACTATGTTTTGAAGCTATATAACCAAACTATATCGCTTCAATAATCACAGTTAGTAAGGGGTTTAAAATATTATCTTTCGGCCCCATCGATCATCTTCACTACGAGCAATGTGCCCTGCCCACTGCCACTTATTCCTTATGCGATCACGCAAGGAAACTCCAAGCTAAAGGGCTATTTCCAGAGCCTTTTGGGTGACTGTAAGCCTTCTAGTGAGGTCCATTGTAAGCGACCATGTTTCAGTGCCATATATCATCACTGACAACACGCACTGGTCATAGAATTTCATCTTGAGACACTGTGGTATGTTGGGCGAGAAGATATCGTGCAGCTTCCCGAACGCTGCCCAGCCGAGTCGGATTTGACGATTGAACTCTTTCTCAAAGTTAGACCTACCCAACTAGATTGTTTGTCCCAGGTAAACGTAATCGTCTACAATTTCGAGTGTAGAGTCTCCGATCTTGATCGGAGTGCTACATGGTTATTTACCATGACTTTGGTTTTGTCCATGTTCAATTTAAAACCCTCTCTTTTTAAAGCTCTACTAAGGTCATCGAGCTATTTACTGAGCTACTACTCGTATATCGTCGGCAAACCAAAAGTGAATGATGTACTTGCCATTGACATTAATGCCTAGTCCACTCCAGTCCAAAACCTTGAAGACATTTACGGTTGAAATGGAGGATCCATTTCAACCGTAAACGGTTTCAGAGAAATGACGTTTCCCTGCCTGAAGTGGGGTGTGCGCTTCAGAAGGATAGGTTTCGAGGTCTGTTCCTGAGTCGGACTGACATTGTGGCGTTCTTGTACAAACACTTCAGCCTTTTCGGAATCCGGCTTGTTCGGGAGGCTGGAAGTCGTCAAACCTGCGCGCGAGACGATTCATGATGACTCTGGATAACATCTTGTAGCATGGCTCTGAAGCGAGATGGACTGAAATTCTTAAGCAGGGCATTGTCACCCTTCTTAAAGAAAAGCCCACCTCACCTCAGCTCCATGCCTGTGGCGTCTTTTCCTTAAGTATGACGGAATCGAACAACCTTTGAAGGGCCTTTAGGACCGGTTTTCCACCCGCCGTCAGGAGTTCGGCTGTAATTCCGTCGTCACCCGACGCCTTGTTGTTTTTTAGCTGCTTCAGAGCCATCCTAATCTCGTACAGACTGACGTCCGGAATATCATCGGTATTGTGCCGGGTTAATCTAGCTCTTGGGTCGTTTGCTAGATTCGTTGTGGGTTTTGTGATGATGTCACGTAAACATCGTTTATTTATGAGAATACCTTTGAGTCGCTTCGAGTCAGCGATTGAATGACGATTATCATAGCTGAATACGCCTCAACGACTCTTCGATCGAACGACTTCAGAATCATTGTCGTTTTGATTTGATAACTTGATTGATTTACACGGTAATGATCTAAACGACAAAGTCGCTTCGATATAGTTACGGTTTTGATTACGTGAATCGGGCTACAGTTCTTTAAACTATCTTCGTAAGGGAGTTTAAGATCATTTTCAGTGTCAAGTCAATCAGTATTAAGTGCAATATAATTAAAATTAACGGAAATGTGTAATTAACATATTTGGGGTCTTCAAATACCGGCTGTGGAATTTAATTCACCGTAGCCTATGACAAAGTACGAATTTAACGCGAAAAATATTGCGAGAAAAGTGCTAATCGTAAATATAATAAATACTCAGATATCTAAAATTTTCTCCTATTGTAGTCAATAATACCTCAGACTTTTTTTAATTTTCCGTGTTTTTTTTTTTTGATAACTATCCTTGATTAAAATGGCATACTATTATATTCTAGAAAACCGAATGGCTTTTAGTTGAACGCCATTATAAATTACCACGTCATTTAAATTCTTTCTTCTTCTCTTCTTTCTTTGGAGGTTCCTATTGTTACGGTAGTAAAAATCAATTAGTTGATTAACTACTTGTCCTAGTAGACAATATCGTTCGGTAAACTTTTTTCCAAACATTCCTTGAACAAAAAAGATTCAGTTATGAAAATACTCTTTCAATTTTGTATCTTTTCAGAATTTAAATTATCGGTAAGGGATTCTCACTCAATGCTCGAGTCGATCCACTTCAATATTCTAGGAAGTAGAAATAAATTGTATCTTAAACAAGTGGTGTGCTGAGTGCGACCCACTTATTAAAAACCACGAATATTCGTTGCGGCATCTCCAAGTAAGCTTTTTTTTTTTTTTTTTCAAAACGAATTGTAATGTAACTATGGGTATTTTAAGCCTGAAATAAATGAATGAATATATATATATATATATTGAACACCTATGACTGAGCAGGAAGGCTGAAAAGTTTGCAGGTAAATAAACTGAAATATCTTTCGGAAACTCCAAGAATATCTATCACCTAGATGTAGGCTGACTGCTGCAGTCTTTTATGGAAATACTCAATCAGCTGCGCAACTAGTAGAGTCACTGCAAACACAACTTAGAAAATACCTTAAGCGCCCATGAAACTGCTGTCTTTTGTGGACCGAATGAACTCTGACTTAGTCACTAACGTGACCACTTACTGGACTCTAACTATAATAAGGTTAGTAATCCAGGTAAGGTAGGTCGGTGTAGATTTTTAACGGATAAGGATTTTATGTATGACAACATCGAGCATGGTTTAAAAGCTTGTTGCTTCATCTAACTCAATCCAACGCGATGTTTGATGAAGAGGCACCACGAAAAAAGAGAGGTGAAAACTCTGTTGATTTTCGGTAATTCCCTGATTTACTCGAATATTTTACATAACTTGTTCCAGGAAATACGTGTCTTTTGTAAAACCTTAAAAGTATTTCAGAAAAATTGGCGTCTTTCAGAATTTCGATTAAATGTGCAAGGCTTCTATGGATGTACTTTTTTATATTTTAATATATGAGCTCATTATGGAGGGCCAAAGTTTACGTAAAACAGCATGTTTTCAAAGGTCTTTACTACAATAGTTTTACACAAATTTGTTTTGATTTCTATAGAAGCCTAGATTATTTTGGATACTAATATCCACCAAATAGCTGCTGTGTATCCAAAATATCTAGAAAAATATGTGTAGTATCAGCATAATCAGGTAACAGAGATTATATGGAAACATACCTCGAGTTGGCCACTCTTAAATGCATCTGTGGCTAAAATGGTGACCAAGTTTACGAGGGATCAGTATATTCATAAGGTAGTCATTGCAATATTATGTGACTTACATTCCTTGGGCTCGTGCAAGCAAGGCTGCAGGCGCAGGTAAAGGCGCGGCGCCAGCACGCGGTAGGCCACGAGCGCGGCGCGCGCCTCCGTGGCGGCCGCGCCCTGCACCTGCGCCACGTCGGCGCCCGTGCGCCGCACGCGCACCAGCGTCGCCACGCACCCGTCACACTGCATAACAACAATACCAACATACACATATATGTTTTTTACTTTACCGTGTCGGGCGAACAATAACGGTGGTTTTAAGCTCTGGTCAAATTAAATCGAATCCCTCATGGAATGCAGCAATACTTTGTAGCGCAAACACAAAATTCAACCTCAAACCTCAGTCGAACCAGAGTTTTAAAGAAATATTCTTATGCTTATGCTACGATATCATACTACACTAAAAAATATAAGACATCTCACGTAACAGTCCATGGTCTTCGAACTTACAGCCGCGTCAGTGAGAGTGTCGGTCATACATGTGCTAATGAGTTCTGAATAAAGCTCGAGGCACTTCTCGCAACACTTCAATCTTCTTCAAAGACAACGGAAAAACAAACATCTTTCTTTGAGGTGGCAAGATGCTTTTGAAACGCTTGATGATTCAAAGTCACGAGCAGTTTGCTTTGGTGCTCAAACTACAAAGATCCGAATGTGGGCACTAACAACAGTATACAGCCCCAACACTCGTTAGTAAGCAAATATAACATGACTTTTTTCTTCTTGAGTAGGTAGTATTATTTAAACAAGGTGAATTGCGGAAGCGTCTGACAAAGTTTGGAAAGTTAACTAATACGCAAAGCGTCGGTACGGTTGTTAGAATTTGAAGAACTTTAAGTTGAGAACGATGTCCCCGGAGGGACGTCAACTTGTTCGAGTGGGGCTCATTCTTCCACTTATTTGCAAGCGCGGCTGATTGTTATATACAGGTCCTTTTAAACGAGCAACTTTAAACTTTCAATTAAAACACGCTGAGCACCTCATTTTCCCGGTGACTGGACATCCGGCGCTTTAGCAGTATCCAAATGAGAATTTAAGAGTCACGCCCACAACCTCTGCAATGCTAAACCCAGCAGCGTCGGAGTATTTTTTTCCCGAAAAGGTAATATTAGGATTAACTTAAAACCTTTTCGACCCTCACGCTCTTGAATGATTAATGTACCAAAACCATTTAGGCTTTTGTCGGTGTTAAATAGGTATGAGAATATTCTCAGTATTGTAACTCCAAATCAAAAGAATGGAAGTAATTTGTTCTGTACGTAATTTTGACCCGGTGAGGCCGAAAATTTAAGAGTCATCGTAAAAAGCAGCGGGCCCGGTGTTTCTGTTGGCCCTGACTTATTTAGAATTTTATTGCTATTACGCCGTATTGCTTCCAAATAGATTACTTTGGATTCAATTTCCTTTTTGACATTTGAACTACTTCGTATACAAAACACAATTCAGCTTTCTTTTACCCTCAACATCCATTTTGAACAACGCAAAGGTTAAGTTTTTGTGCTGGAAACTTTTTGTGAGCGTTAATGGTTTTACCTTTTAAGGTTTATTACCAGGAATATATAACTATATGAATTATTAACTAGGCAGAGCAAGTTTACAGCAGCGGTGACAAACCTCAGGTGCGTTGACATTGTAGCGGATGTCAGTAGCAGCCCGGTGGGCGAGCGCGCCGCGCGCGGGGCGCAGCAGGTCGCACGTGCAGGCGCGCTCGTGGCACGTGGCGCACGGCATGCGGCCCACACACGCACGCGACGGCTGGTTCTCGCCTTGCCAGCGGAATGCCTCCGCCCACCAGCAGATCTGACACAGAGGCAGGTTCATTGAAACTTAATGGAATCTCGGAATACGAAGGGAGTCGAGGATAGGAATGTGGAAAAATTGTTCAGTGAAAAGCGAACTTCAGAGCCGCTTTTGAGTTTAAGTGCACCTACAGCATAGCATAATAATTTATTTAAGCCTATTATTTTCTGTGAAAAACTAATAATAACAACATTATTAATTTTGATTAGAATTTGCGCCAAGCATAAAGTTAATTAAAACACTCTTAAAACTCTCTAAATTGTTCCACTGGGGGTTGTTCTTAAAACAAATAATGACAACCTTTATTATGCTAACTTTCAAGAATATTGGTACACGGAATGAAATTATTGCATTCAAACAAAATCCCCTTTAAAGGATGAATTTCCAAAAACACTAAGAAGGGGTTTGTGGAAATCCAACCTTTAACTCATTGAATGCCCGGTGCGCGAATCCACGCGAGACACAATCGCTTTTTAATTGTGTCTCTAATTACGCCATACGTAACGTTACTGGCGGTTGGACTTTTTTTTTTGATAGGCTCGCGTTCGCCTACGTCATAATAGGAAGCCTTCTGAAAATTTTCATGTTCTCAGTCCTAGTATGTAATGTCAACTGTGCGTTGATATATCAGTCAGTCAATTTCTCCTCTTATGATATTAAAAGGGTCGACCTGACTTGGAATAGCACATAGGATACTTTTCTAGCCCAGGAGTATGTTCTCTTGGGATAATTTTCTTTCATGCAGGCGAAACCGCTGGCAGAAGCTAGTTTATTATTATACAGTCCATCCTTAACAGGAATAGCGTGATTCGACTTCATCAAGAAATCATTGTTATTCTGACTGACTGACTGTTGTGGACGCAACATTAAGGACTATTTACAAAAAACGTTAGAAAAGTAAAGTCCTAAAGTAAAATGTAGGAAAAAGAATTGGAGTCAACCGTCTAAATTACATGAAAATGTAAGCCGAGTCGCAGCGCGCGCGGATAGCACTAATCCCGCGTCGAGAATAGAAATGCGGACAATCCAAATGCGTAAAAAATAAATTGTGTGTAAATTGGAATCGGTATTAGTCCTCGTCCTGCCCTTATCATTGTGTAAATTGGAATGTGATACTAAAACTTGGCAACTAACTTATAGCAGCTTGCTGGCACATGGGTTTGTGAGGAAAATTCTGCGTGTCCTGTACCATCTGAGGGAACAACAAGGACAGTTCTCCCTCTAGGCTCGTCATGGTACATAGGCCTACGTGCGCCTTTCAAATGTTTTAGATGAATAAGGAATATAAATAAAGCTTGTAGTAGAGAAACAAGAAAAGCTTACGTATTGGTAGGTATCGTTGAAGACCTGGAAGGAGGTGTGCATGCGCGTGCCGGGCGCCACCACGCCCAGCCAGGCGCGCGCGGGCTGCAGCGCGGGGTGGCGCGTCTCGCACTGCCGCGTGATCGCGCACGACGATATCCACTCCTCGTTCTCCGCAACCATTCTAAACACAAATCATTGCTTCATCGTCATGAGCGGGATATAGATCCATGGGTATCCCACGTGGCATGACGTGGATTGTTTTACCGATAAGGTAATATTCGCACCAGTTTGAATACTTACATATAAATTAAATGACACCGTCGGTGTAAGCGAACTTCGGCGGTTCCCACGCGGGATTGGCCTGTTTGAGCCCTTGAGCAGTACTT
This sequence comes from Mythimna pallens, assembly GCA_961205895.1. Classification (NCBI taxonomy): domain Eukaryota; kingdom Metazoa; phylum Arthropoda; class Insecta; order Lepidoptera; family Noctuidae; genus Mythimna; species Mythimna pallens. The sequence goes on from OY540836.1 coordinate 360,208, forward strand.
TAATTCCGTAGGGAAAGGAATCTACACGTTTTACCGCTTAGTCTGTTCACGGTTATAAGCAAGGTAGCAACCCTTAATGCGGACCTCTGAAAAGTTATTTCATTTAAAATCTGTATGGATGCCAGTTTCTGTAAGAAGTTGCGTTAAAATATAAAAAGGTTGGCAACAGAACAGGAAGTTGTGTCCGCGGCAGTTAATTAAAGTTGTTTGCGGTGCAGTAGCTCTCAGCTACGACTTAGCTTCATACTTGCTGAACATGTACCAAGTAAATAATATTCCAATTTTTGTTGGTTAAGGCCTACAGGGGTTCCACAAAATTAGAAGAGTTGAAAATAAGGTTGATGTTGCAACCGCTTTTAATTTAAAGAGACGCTCAGAAAATTGCTCAACTTTTTACTGAAACTGACGAGGAAAGTTCTGATGTTTGTGAGGCGTTTTACGAAATTATATTGTTTGCTGAAATACCCATTTTTGGGTGCCGTATCTTTTTAATAGTTTATCTTTGTTGCTTTTTTTTAAATGAACGTTGCACAGGACAAAGATATTGTTTCAGGAAATTGAAGTACACAATTTTAGTATGTATCATAACGATATAATTATGTTTATTTTTTACTATATACATAATTATATTATTTTATGCATTTGTTTTCTGAATAACATTTTCATTTTTTAATACACCTGCTTTGTTGCCTTTCCACCACCCTAGGTTGACTAGTAGAGAATGCCTAAAGCATTAAGTGCGCCTTTATACGTTTGTGGTGAAGTTGTAAATAAATAAATAATGTTATAAAGGCACAATATCAACCACTTACTCCTCTTCTCATTGCTTAAACACCCCAGAGATTTCACAAATATCGTACCCTTGTTAATGCGGCACATTAAATTGACTTGTCATGTTTTGGGAGAAGATTACAATTTTGCCGTAGTCCTAACTGGAACTTTCCTAAAAACTTTACCATAGTTGTAGCGCTTCTGTTGTAACAGCTTGGGCTATGAAATAACAGCTGCACGTGTCAATCTTGTAGGTCCGCTCTCCAACCGCTCATCGGAGTGCGCGCCTGCTGTTTCCGGTTATCATTTGAATATCATTGACAGACGTACTCAAGTTTAACTGCCTGTTATCAATAGGTATTTGGGTTATTTTAAGTAGGCTACAGAAGAATAATGATATTTCAACTACATAGCTGTTGTCTTTTCTCATGAGGGTATGCAGTACCACAAATAAAAACTATAAAATAAAAAACTTTTTACAAAAAAAAATACAACCGACTACAATGTAAAAAAAAACCTAAAAAGTGCAAAATAACTTGAACCTTTCGTATGCCGTAATTAGAGACACAATTAAAAAGCGATTGTGTCTCCCATGGAACTGCGCACTGGGCATTCAATGAGTTAATTTCTGAAGTCGATCTTAAATAACGACGAGACAAAACTATTATAGAAACACCGACTTCCAAAATTAAAGTTATTTTGCACGTTTTTTTTATTTTTATTTTGAAGTCGGTTGTATTTTTATGTAAAAGGTTTTTTTATGACTTTTCAAGGGCATCTCAGACTTTTACTAATTAAAACCCACTCTTATGTTCTTTCTTTGCCTTGCGTTCCAGGGCTCACCTTTGGAGGTATGCGGAACAGAGTGTAAAGTTCTATAAATCTCCGTTTAGGTGGGCAACTGCCCAATAGATGATTTCGGGCTATTCTATATGTTCCAATCCCGCGAAAAACTTTAATTACGCAATGCAGGATTAGTTCTTATGTGACGCCATAGATGTCGCTACACTCCTTTTGCTACGTTCACACTAATACATGAGGGTGACTAACGTGATGATATCAGTCTCCGGATAGTGGTTGGGCAGGATGGGGAGCGAGTACTGGAGCATTGTGTCACGCGTGTGTGCGGGCACGAGGCGCAGCGACGCGGGCGCGGGCAGGCGCGCCGGTGTGCGCCAGCTCGCGTACACGCCCGACCAGCCGAACAGCTGCGTCGCCTTTATGCCCAGGCGTACATGGTCCAATCTATACATATAATAAATCTGTTGAAGTTATTATTTGTACGCGCATCAAGTAAAATGTACGATATCGATGTAGATAACTTTTATACTTTAAAATTTTGTGTAACTTGATATTATATTACTTAGGCTTTATTTCATCAAAATCGGTTTACTATATCGAAAGATATACTAAAGTCATTGACTGTTAGGTGGTACGAAGTTCGCCGGGTCAGCGAGTCTACAGTAAAAATAAACCTGTATCTACTTGAATTTAGAACTTGAGACAATACTCAAAATTTTGCAAAAAATAAGCTCAATGTTACATCACCAAGTTCAAATTCCATTGCAAGGTATATTTTTTTGAATAAGTAAGTAGATAAAATAAAAACATAAAATAAAATAAAAAGCCTTTTATTTCTTGCCGAATATAAAAAAAAATATTTATTTCTTTCTTTATTGCACATAAACAATAACACAACAATTATTAACATAACATTAGATCACAATAATAAAAGCGAAAAATAAAATGATTACTGTGTAATTCATAAATTGATTGCATGTATTAGCACTTAATTCATTATAATTCAAGATTCAAAAGGATTTATTTCAAATAAACCTTTTACAGGCACTTTTGAAATGTCAAGAAGCCAGTCAGTCAGAAAAATGATGCTAATTGCACATTCCAAAGTGTAGATCTCTCTCATGGACACTCTTTTCAATCATGTTTTGCAATTACAAATATCTCTGTTACATGTTTCTTGTCACTATCATGTGAGAACAATGTCAATAAAGAAAAAATAAAAACTAAATATAGATATTGAAATACGAGTAGCAACTGGCAGTTAAGAGATGACCAGTCTCAACTGACAGCGCCCGTTCACGGACATGACGTGAATATTAGCACCACTCAGTGTTGGCATTTTGTGCACAAAGAGTATGCCATATGGATGAATGTGCTAGGGTATCGAAGGCTTTCTGGTAATAAAGTCGATGTAAAGCGGTCTTTGAAATCCCTGGTACTTTTCTATTATTTGTTCTAGCGTGTGAATATGATCGATGATTCTGTACTCCCTTCTAAAACCTGCTTGTTCTATTGGGTTTCTCCTGTCTAACAATTGACCAATCCTTTTACTAATGGCTGAAGAGAACAACTTGTATATTGACGATAATTGGCTAATAGGTCTGTAATTAGAAACGTCTCTTGGATCTCCCTAATTATATAGCAATATTATGTGCGATCCAGACCATTGCTTTGGGGTGGAAGTCGTTTCGATAATCATATTAAAAAGACGAACCAAAGGGGCTGCCAATATCAGATGACTCATTTTAATGATTTCATTTGATATTTTATCCGGACCTGGGCTCTTTTCGGCTTTCATTTTCTTAATTTGCTCGATAATTTCAGTGGTATCAAATGGTTCTATTGCTTCCGTATTTTCAATTACTGAAAAATGTGTATATGATATGCAGCTAAAAGATTGCTCCTCTGTAGGGCAGCTGTATATATTTTTTGTAAAATTCAGATGCTATATTCAGCATCTGTTTCCTGTAACTATGTGTCTTGTTTGGTCCCTTCAGTCCTTCTATCCAGGTTTTGTGATTGTGGTTCTTAGTTTTTTATAAGCTCGTTTCAAGCTGCCGCATGAATTTAAATGTCTCTCTATTGTTTGTGATCTGTGAGTTTCATGATCATGTTTTATTTGTTTGCTTATTAGTGCTTTTAATAAAGTGCTTTTAATTTTTCATTCTTCGAGTTTTTTGTTTAGTATTTTGAAGTTTGTGTCTACGTCTTATTAATTGTCTTGTGTGCTCAGTAATTACTGATGATTTACTACTCTCTAAGATAAGAGAATGGGTATAATTTACACTAGTTTCTATAATACTAATTAATTTATCATAATATTCCTGCACATTGTAGCTTGTTTGATCTTTCAATAGACGTGATATATTGTTACTTGTTTCTCGGTTTTCTATAATTTTGTAGTTGCCTGATTGTAACTCACTCTGTTTTTTTTTAAGTATCTGTAATTTGATTTTAACTCTTATTGGTCTGTGGTCAGATGGATATTCCGTGTTTAGAACCTCGAAATTATGAATGATCTTGATATGGTTGCACATTATATAGTCGAGTTCGTTTTTTGTCTTTCCATCAGGTGATCTCCAAGTCCATCTGTTCTTAGGTTTCTTTTAAAAAAAGGTTTTGATGATTGAAAGTTTGTTTTCATATGCAAACTCGATTAGCCTTTCTCCTCGACTGTTTCTGACTCCATAACCATATTTCTACATTATTATTAAGTGTTCTCCTGACTTAGGAAATCCTACTTTTCCATTAAAATCTCCCATTACTATTATATTTCCTTGGTCCGCAAGAGATAATGCTTTATCTATAGTCTTGTAGAATTCATTTATTTTGTTTTCATCTGCAACCTCAGTTGGAGCATATGCCTGAATAATAACAAGCTTGAAGTTTCTAATATTATTTAAGGTTAAAACATTAACTCTTTCCGTTAACCCAATTATTGCCTCTATATATTTTTTCTGGTGTTTTTTTTTTATAATGAAACCGACTCCATATAGTTTTGCGGTTTTTCCTACAAAGTGAAGTGTAAAATTATTATATTCTTGTATTAAATTGCCAACTCTTCGTACCTCAGATAAACTAATGATATCGTATTTTATATTTTTCATAGAGTCTACAAGTTCAATTAGTCGCTCGTACGGTGATAGAGTCCTCATATTATACGTTAGTATGTGGGTTGACTGCTCTGGAGGGTTGTGGTCGCAAATCTCCGCGGTGACCGGCCGTACTGGAGATGTTTGTAGAGGGGCTCGTGCTCGTTGCTATTTACTTGATATTTCTTGGGTTTGAACGATAATCGGTGCTATGTTTGGATTTTTTTGTGGGAGCTTAGTCTAATGTTCTTGTGTAAAAAAGAGCTTATATCTGGTTTGTTTCTTTTCTGAGTTCGAGTGTATGTACTCTTACTTGTGGAAATATTTTCCGCTGTAGACAAATTTCTTTTCTGATTTCTGTTCGAAGGCAATCCCTTTTCTCCTTGTATAATTAATTTGTCGAATTTAATAAAAGCTGTAATACTTTTTTCTTTGTTGTCGGTTATTTCTTTTTGAAGTTCTGTTCTTTTAGCAAGTACTTTAATAAGTAGATGGCTACCTAAAGATCAACTTAAAATAAAGGATGCTTAATGAAATGAAATTCTTTATTGCCAGATTGAAATAAATAAATAAGACCTCAAAAATAGTGTAATATAACCTCTCACTACTTTTCTATTGCCAGATTGTACACATATCGGTCACGTCGTCAATCATTGATATCATTAAGCACAGTTTCTCAGACGCCGCACGCCGAAAAAAATCGGCCCATTTACGTTAGTCCTATCAAGACTACCGTCTCAGTCATTCAATATGTCTGATCGTTGACGTGACTGATCTGTGTACGTTCCTACCTTAAAGCAGTATCCAAATATGAAGACACTTTTATGCCATATTTCACGAGCAATAATGAGTGACAAAAGGGTATTAAGTATTAATAATTCAGAAACGGGGAAACACCTTGTCAAAAACCACACTAGTCTTGCTCGTCCACTCTCTCTCTGTGTGACGTTCTGTTATATAATGTTATCCTTGTGACCTCGAAAATGATTTGCTTCAAATACAAATTTTATTAAGATTTTAAATTTTGTGTCAAAGAATAAAAACTACTATTGAACTAGCGACATGAAGCAGAATAAGAGTTGTATCCTCTAGCTGTCAGTTTGATAAAAAAATGAAACAAAGAGCTGTACCTCCTAGAATGGTGCAGGTTGAGCACGGGCGGGTCCAGCACGAAGCGCACGGGCACCACGTGCCACCACACCTCCATCTGCGCGCACACGATCTCGCACACCTCGTGCACTGAGCCCTGAACACAAACAAAACATTAAACTTTATTTTCACGATATGATAGATAGTTTCTCGTACTAAAAAAATAGAGCCACGAAATAACGTAATTTTGATTAAAAGGTATTGAAACTAATAATGTTCAGGTTGTTAGATTGTGAACAGTCAGCATTTCAGACAGTTTGAAAGCCTAATGAAAACCAATACCTAATTTTAGCTGGTATATAGACGAACGCTGTTACTTGGTTACCAACCATTCTTTGTGCGAGAGAAACTACGTTCTATTCACGCCGAATTACTACAAATCATGTATTTACGGTCATTTGTTTTCTCTTGTATCATAAAGTTAGGTTTCAAAAGTATTTTCTACTCCTACTTGCGCATACAAAAGAAGACAATATAGCTTTTATCTGTGACATAATAATAATAACGTTGAATAGAGGCATGTTCTAAATCCGAAAAATAAATTTTTATAACTCTATTTGGCAAATTTTCAGAAAGTAAAGAAAACTGAGCACTTTGTAACAGTCGATTTAGGAATGTCTCGATCCTTTTAACCGATTGCGTCGTACATTGTGGTGCATCGCCCCGTGGCGGCGCTCGTTAATTCTATCGCTTTATGGTAGTGTATGGTATGGTCTGTAATGGCGCACATTTCGTCGAAGCTACGGCGTTTGTATCGAAACACGTAGGTAATAGACTTTATTTATGAGTGTTCCGCGTTATTACAATTTTGTCTTGATTGCTACTACAAACTTCAACTGGGCCATTTGTTTTTAGGGGTAATAGAAAGTGTTAAAAGATTTTTTTTTGACTGAAATCTCTACTTACTCGTATTATAAAACAAAATCATTTTCCGTATCTAATTCCTCTTAATCACGCCAAGGATTTTGATTGATGGTTTTGAGTGGTGGTAAAAAACCATAAAGAGAAAGGTTTTCTAAGGTAAGAAATCATCTAATGACTGGGCGGAGCGGGAGCGCGTGTCAGGTTTACTGACTAAAACCACACCTTTGTTTCTTCACTTTTTTCTTCGTTTTTGCGATCTAGGACCACGGGTAACCTCTTCAGAAGTTGACAGCCCTAGTTGATAGCCCTAATAAGCCCCGGTCCTACTGGGCCCCTTCGGTTTTGCTGACATCTCTTTGAGTTACGCGTGGAGCACTATGCCACCGCAGATCGCCCCCACGAGGTACTCGGCGTTGGTCCGCCCAAGAGGGGCATACCTCCTTCATGTCCAGACGAAGAAGGTTTGTATATATACCCGTGCAAACCTTTCGTTCTTAAAAAATAATGTTTATAAAAAGGCAAGTGATGTGAACTTTGAAATTATACTTTTTAGGATTCAATTTTTTTTTTACTATTTTGAGATATCAAAAGGGAAAAAACGGAACCTTTATAGGATCACTTTGTTGTGCGTCCTTGGTAATGCGTGGAGGTATCAAGTGGAAATTAAAACTATGTAGTCAAGTCTGCAGTCCCTTGAAGCTGTAAAAAATCCTACTTCTGGCAAAAAGAAAGGTTTTATAGCACAGATACAGGAATAAATCTGAAAACAGTAAATTTGTTGTTACGATTCAGAAAAATCAAGACTCCGTTTGGGAAAAGAACTATTAGGTAACATGTTTGTACGGAACCCTCAGTGGACGAGTCGGACTCTCATTTGCAAAGTTTTTTTTATTTTACAACCAGCTGCTACCATCTTTATAATTGAGTTTATAATATTATCCTAATTGTAATCCTGCTGCAAAGGAACCCAAAAGCCTGGTTATAAAGGCTACATTACCTCAACGCCTGGTATAGGATCCGTCGCGACCTCCTTTGTGCTGATGATCATGGGCTCGTAGCCCGCAGGAAAGCTCTCCTTCGGTATGTCCGTCAGTATCAACCTACAACATTGTTGTTATAAAGTTTCTGAAGAAAATAAATTATTTTCATTTGTAGAACACATTCAAGTATTTTTTTTTTTCGAATGAATTAACTCAGACATCGACGCACAAACGTGTATAATGGATTCAGTACATTCTTCTGGACCCCCTAGTGATGGAATTTTTCGTCAGCGTTATTATAATTAAAAGAAGTCTTTTTTTTCAAAATGTATTAAAAATGTAATTATTCTTAGTAAAACTGTACTATACTGGACAGCGAAATAATGGGATTTTTGGGGTAACCCCAATGATATTTTCGTACTAAAAAAATAATTAATTCATATTCATATTTTCATGATACGGTTTCTGCCTTGAAAACGTCAGTACTAGTTGCGATTGTAGCGCTTATGCGCGCGTTGACAGAGCCTTTAATATATCGTATCTTACAGCTAGTACTGACATGAGCACGGCGCGCTGCACGCCGAGGTGTGCGCCCACGTCGGGCACGAGCACGTGCGGCGTGCACGTCGAGCGCGGCAGCACCTGTCCGCGCGCTGGCTCCACGCGCACGAGACTCACGTTCTCGCTGCGGCTCGTATACTTCTCTGGCTCCTACACAGAAATATCGAATCAGATAAAGTAACGATGAAAATTTTCCTACATAATACATGATCATCATCGTTTTTTAGCCAAAAGTCGTCGACTCTTGGACAGAGACCCTCAAGCCTTGTCACCAATCCTCACACACACACACACAATTCATGCCAACGGTTACCTTGTACGACAACGACATAGCAATAATGACGATTATGATTATTTGACTGAATAAAGTTTGCAAATTCTCTTATGTTTTGTCTCTCATCGTTAGGCACATTATACTAAATCGTGAGCTAATTTTAAGTTTGCTTTATTAATACAATTGAATAAAAATGCGAGCCAGCTGACCTCCTCCTCGAGTCGTATTCCTCGTTACTGAGGGTCATGAAGTTCCCGCCGGATTAGCTTCTTGCTAATGCCAGCGGACCTAAGTCATACATAAATGAATGTCTGTATTTTTACCAAAACAGAAAAAAATGGTATCTGGATTTCAAGTGTTTGAGATCGATTCACAGAATTGATCCATTGTTTAAGATAGATTTCAAAATTCGATTTTCTTGACCTATAAAATCTCTTCTTCGATTTATAGATCTCAGATCGCCATTCCTACACTTGATATCGTATGCAAAGCAACGGTCCGGTCCAGTCGTCTAGTGCGAGACCAGATTTGGTCCGGCGGGTATGGACCATCGTACTGAAGAGTGATGGCAGATTCTTGAACAAGATTTTGCTGGCTGTTTTTTTTTTAACATCAAGTGATGAAAAATAAAGAAAAACTTTATTTTGACAATCACAAATACGAATTTCAAAATACAGATTTTCATAATTCCGAATGGTTCAAAATTCTGAATATAACAACTCCAACTTATCATTAATCATATTTTTATAATTCCTAAATTTCAATATTCCTAACGTTTATAATCACTATTCTCAAAATACCGAGTTACAATAGATCGAATAACAAAAAGTCCGACTTAACGATAATTCGAAACACCAAAAATACGAATTCCGATTATTAAAATACCGATTAATACAATTCCGGAATAAAAACACCTTGTAAAACTTTATAGCAAGACAAATAAACCAACAATAGTGGAAATCTGGCACTCGGCCGTCGCTGCTGCGGCACGCTCGCTCAGCTTGCTCGCCTTCGCGCTTTATTAGTCACAGTTTTAACCTAACCTAAGTGATTCATCAATAATACAGGGGATTTGCAGTATGCGACATGCAAGCAGGCATGCAGCATGCAAGCAGGCATGCAGCATGCAAGCAGAAATGCAATATGCAGCTAGCTTTGTTTCTGTCACGGCTCTGGCGCTGTGGGGTTTAGGCGGCCCCACGCGAGCTTATCGTCGCAGATGGTTTTAACGCTCATCACCGCAGCTTCGGCTTGCTGGCGGGGTGGGGCGGCCTGCGAGCTGAGGAGCAGGTGGTTTGAAGGTCCGTCGCTGCGGCTCAGGCTGGCCGGCAAAGCCAGCCAGCATGCTACATGTTTGCTTGCTTCCTACTTGCCTGCTTGCATGCTACATGCCAGCTTGCATGCTGAATGCCTGTTTGCATGCTACATGCCTGCTTCCATGCTGCATGCTTAAAGCAACCATCCTTGTTTGCATGATTCTTACTGGGACCAATTAAAAGCACTTTTGTTCATAATCGGCTATATTATGAAGTGCCGTTACTTTTGGATAATTCATTAAAAAATATATTAGGTTAAAATAATCTGAAATTAGCTCCTGTTGCCTCAATCATGCCACTGTAATAATTACATTTCTAGGCGTTTGATGAAATGAAAATATGGGAATTGAAACAGTGATATAATGGATGTTCGGAAACATAATACTTCGAACAAATGTTATTTCAGTTAAGTGTAATAGTTCATCGGTGAAAAGTTTTTGGACCAAATAAAACGTCAGAGTAACGAAAAAAATCGAATTGATAATAGGTCAACTGATACAGTGGCAGACATGACTATGTATGACATGCATAGTATAAGCAAAACAATTATGGCACCCCACAGGGAGGTATATTATCCCCACCACTCTTTCTAGTTTACATCAACGACATTCTAGAGGCGATAGGCAAAGATTGCATATTATTTGCTGATGACACGACAATAATGCTTAAGAGTGACACTGACAAAAATTTAGAAAATGAAATCGTCCAAAATAAATAACTTGAAAATAAATATGACTAAAACAAACATCATACAATTTCAAACATACAATTCAAACATAAATAAGCTTGACATTTATTATAAAGATTCTCACTTGACAACTCTCGATAATTGTGTATTTTTGGGTATAACGATCGACAAAAATTGCAACTGGAAAGCACATATAGATAAAATTCTTACAAAAATAGATCGTTTTATATATGTCTTGAAAAGAATTAGACAAACGGTAAACTGTGATACTGCAATGCTGGCTTACCATGGTTACGTATCATCCGTACTTCGATACGGTATTATAATATGGGGTAACTCAGTAGATTTTGACAGAGTTTTTAAAGCTCAAAAAAAATGTATTCGAGCCATTTGTGGAGCTCACTTTTTAGACAGCTGTAAGCCATTATTTCAAAAACTTAAAGTTCTACCATTACCATGTTTATATATTTTTGAACTATGTGTTTTTGTTCAGAAATACTACAATATTTTCGAGACAAACACTGACAGGCCAAATAGCCGAACACGGCATAAAGACAGACTTCGGCTGCCACAAATAAGGCTAAAATTATTTAAGAAAAATGTATACTGCATGTCGATTATTATTTACAACCATTTACCAAATAGTTTACAAGAGTTACCACTGACAATGTTTAAAAAAATACTTTTTAATCTGTTATTGTTTAAAAGATATTATACCGTTAAGGACTATTTAGAAGACAAGTCAATAGAATGTGTAATCGACAAGATCGGGTAACTGACAACACTGACTGTGAATATATTTGCACGCCATGTTATGGCAGGATATGCTGAAACAAATATACTGTAACACCTTATGTACCATATTCTAGCAAATAAATATTTTGATTGATTGATTGATTGATTGACTTCGATGAAATAAAAACATGAACTTATGATAGGTAACCGTAATAATGTACTCTTTACATCTTTCAAAACGTATACAGGAATATAGTCTAGACCTCCAACAGTATTTAGTTTTACTTTACTGCTAGCTGATTCTTCATATTGTAGTTCTATTTTACCAATATGCACAAGATGAATCTTTGAAATTAAGACAGGGGAATATCGGGCAAACAAACGCTTGCAAAAAAGTTGGAAAAAGCCTTTGCCATATCTTTACCAACATGCTCCACCCCATTATACTTAATCCTGGGCTCAAAGCCTCTCCTAATTTTAAAACTATTTATACGCTGCCAAAAGATACACGGTATAGGGGGTCACGACGAAGTTTGATTTGAATGCGTTTAATGTACTTGTCGTATGAGATGCTCGCTTTTTAATACTAGATCTAAGAAGGGAAAACTTTTCGTAAAACTCACTATTATGAGTTGTTTTCCAATTTCTGTGTAGTTCAGCCTTACATCGAATGTCCTTAATTGAATCTATCGTAAACCGAACAGGGTAGCGCCTAGATTGCATTTATCAAAAGTGTCGTACATAATTTTATAAAAATATTCAACAGCAGAATCAATATCAGGCGCCAAAAATACCCTTTGCCATGATGCTTCTGAGATTAGTTTATACATGGCTTCAAAATAGCCCTAGCATAGTCGGCCTTATAATGTTCCCACTGTTGGGACTCACCACGCAGTGGTGGTAATCCACCACGCGGGCCCAGTGCGGGTTGGTGGATGTCACATGTCTTCGAATTTTTGGTTCTAGGACATGTTGGTTTCCTCACGATGTTTTCCTTCATCGTTTTAATAGCAGTGGTGATTAAATAAAAACACAAAGTAATGCGCCTGGCTGGGTTTGAACCCGCGACCTACATCTCTTAAGTCGGGGCCGTTACCACTCAAAATAGCCCTTGGAAAAATAAATTCCAATCATTAACTGCATCCAAGTTACTAGGATCTACTATTTTTAACCTTAATTGACACATAGTGTCAGGGCGTTAAGCATACCTCTAGAGGCAGATGTTAATATAATAATAATATTTATTTTGTACATTTACCACACACAGTAACGGTATAGGTGGTATCTCAGGAGCCAGTTCCTCCTTGGAGACGATCATGATAAGCATCTTGGCGTTGTACTAGAGCCCCACCATTAATCTCTGTCACATCAACATTGCTAATGCTATCTGATCCCAACACCACATGCAACTTACTATCCTACGCATTCATCACCTCATTCCTCGTCAAGTTTGTGGCTTGTGCAGTGCGAAAATAACAGTCATAATTTAAGATTTCCTTCGATGTGCAATTAGTATTAATTTTAATTTTTATTAATTTTTATTAAACCATGGAGTTTCTTGCCGGTTCTTCTCCATAGGAAACGACCAATTTGGAACCGTGCACTAGCTTCTGACGTTTTATAAGTGCTCATGTAGGCCTATGTGAAATAAAAAATTTTTGACTTTTGACTTTTGACTTTTATTTATGTTTAAATCACCCACGATAATTCGGAAAAGTATTTCCTAAGTATTTATTATCAATACATGAAGCAAAGTATATATGTTACTTGACCAAGATTTATATCAGTCCAATTAGCCAAAAATCGTGAAGTCATGCCAGCAAAAAAAAAGCTAAGCCATAATTATTTATTATTGTAAAAAATCTAGTCAATTCAATTTCCGATTATGACGATTTTTTGCGATCCATAGACTGGGCATTAGCTTGATTTGAAAAAACTGAGTCATATTTCGTCGGTATATAAATTCAAAAAAAAATTCAAAAGCATTTATTTCAAATAAACCATTTACAGGCACTTTTGAAATGTCAAGAAGACAGTCAGTCAGAAAAAATGATGCTAATTGCACATTCCAAAGCGTAGATCTCTATGGAGAAGAATGTGCAAGAAACTCCATGGACACTCTTTTCAATCGTGTTTTGCAATTACAAATATGTCTGTTACATGTTTCTTGTCGCTATCATGTGAGAACAATGTCAATAAAGTAAAAATAAAAACTAAATATAGATATTAAAATAGCAACTGGCAGCTAAGAGATGACCAGTCTCAACTGACAGCGCCCGTTCACGGACCTGACGCGAATATTAGCACCACTCAGCTCAACCATTATAAAGGGAACCGAATGATCCAACACACGCGCCACCATCAGTGAGACATTTGAGTGAGCATGACAAACTCTCAACTACCATGCTCATTTATGTCAAACAGGACCAATAATAACCTAAAAACCATAAAATAGCTCCATGGTACTCACATTTACAAACTTTGAAAAAAAAATGCTTCTACATTATACAATACTAAATACAATAATAATTAACAACAATAATATTTTACAAATCATAGTTTCAAAACTAATCAATTTGTACACCCCGGTGGTAGTGGAGCTGGACCAGCATTGAGCCAAGCATTTTTATCTTGAATATAGTCCTCCAACTTATAATATGCTTGCCTGCATAGTGTGCGTTTAATACAAGATTTAAATTTCGTTTCATTGAGTTCTAATATTTGTGGAGGTATTTTGTTATAACATTTCAAGCAGTACCCCATGAAAGAAGAGGCCACTTTAGCCAGTCTAAAACCTGGTTGAACTAATTGGTCCCTATTTCTTGTAAGATAATTATGTCTATCGCCTCTTTTGCTAAAAAGATGAAGATTTTTTCTAACGTACATGATGTTTTCATAGATATATTGACAAGGCACCGTCAATATGTTAATATCCTTAAACAGTTACCTTAGAGAATCGCACCGGCGGAGATTGTAAATAGCTCTGATAGCTCTTTTCTGCAGAATAAAAATTGAGTCGATGTCTGCAGCCCGTCCCCATAGTAGGATACCGTATGACATGATACTATGAAAATAACTAAAATATACTAGTCTAGCGGTATCAACATCCGTAAATTGGCGGATTTTTCTAACAGCATATGCAGCTGAGCTAAGCCGTCCCGCAAGAGATGTTAAATGAGGACCCCATTGTAGTCTTGAGTCAAGCGTAATCCCTAAGAAAACCGTTTTATCGACAAATTCTAGTTTCTCATTGTTCAATATTATGTCACAATTACTACTCTTAACATTCGGTAAGGAAAATCTTATGCATTTTTATATCATGGTAACTTATCTAGAAACCTAATAATTTCACCAACAATATCCTCGCCGTTTTTCTTTCAGCGTATGTTAACACTATAAACGACAAAGAAAAATCAAATACCAAAACATCTCACTAACCTCTGCTTAAGTTTTGCTTCTAGGCAAATCTGGCCTATTGCTGAAGAAAAAAAAATGCAAATAAATATATAACCCACCTGAAAGTAATTCCCTAAAGTAATGTTACGTACCATAATACTATAGGCTTCTTTGTCACCAGTGTCTGTTCCTTTTTTTAAAGCGCCACTTTCAGTAATTAAAAATAAACTGCGGAAATGCGGACGCGAGTCCCTTTGAAGTAAATTAGCATTCATTATTTCTGCGACTTTTCTAATTAAGAGGAGCTTTATAATCATCTTTATTTTTGGAGAAAATGACATTTAAAAAAAAAATATTGAATTGTTTCAAATGCAAAAATCCACAATTTAGATTATTATCACCAAAATAGCTTCGTTGGTAAACTTAACGCAGTCTTATCTTTAAAGAAAACTAGTCTTTTTAGAGAGTCGGTCACGTACAAAGTTAACTGGGAAATTAAGAATGCCTTAATCCCTAACATTTCTAGATAGTATTAGTGCTGAAAGGCTATTTATATACTAAGATCCCAGAGCCGTCTGACATAACTTATTTTCTCCCCCTTGCTGAGCAGGTACCAGGTGAGAAAGGGAACTAAAAATAACGAGTTACTTAACTTAATTTTTTATGGCTGATTTGTATGTTTTGTAGAATATTATTATAAAGTAGTATCAAAGTGTCAGACACTTTCCATGGACCAAAACTTCTGTCAGACGCTTTAAAGATCGACAAAAAGTAAAGAAACGTTACTTATTTTTACACGTCTGATTTTTAAATATGTTATTAAGATAACTATTACAAAGTTATATTTTATTAGTCAAACAAATTGTAGTGACCAAACATCCAGTCAGTGCATGAAATCGTCTTACTCGCTCTGAAACGCGTGCGTGTTATCGCGCTCATACTCTCGGCTGAATATTTTTTGTGTTTAGGGGATGTTTGGTCAGCATTACAATTAGTCTGACTCTTCAAAACATCTATAAAAATCAGTCATAAAAATTTGAATTAAGTTACTCTTATTTTTAGTTCCCTTTCTCACCTGGTACCTGCTTAGGGGCTCCATGGAGGAGCTCCGCAAGCACACAGGTGTTCAAAGCACATGAGACGCTACTGAGAACCTAAGGTTCCATCCATGTGAAAATAAGTTATGCCAGACAGCTCTGGGGTCTTGGTCTATTAGGTCTTGAGACTGTTATAAGTAGACTTAGGGAGCTTTGTTATTCCATAATAATATAACAAAGGCGCGCGGCCGCAGCGCGGGTGTAGCGCGGCAGGCACGCGTTTTTTTATTTATATGGCAAAGCAGCCGCGCTGCCGTTGCGCGGCGCCATTAAGGCTGTCAGAATGTTCACTGGAACAGTGCTAGTTTTATCTTTGCGTAATTAGTTTCAAGGTTTTTACCATTTCTTTTATTTACGGGCCTTTTTTATTTAGAGAGATGCTGTCGTCTTCAGACCCCAGCAAACTGTCAGAGTTATGTCCTTCAGACACCGTAGTATGGCTTACGTTCTTACACCGTGGCACACGCCTCCCTAGATCGGGTACAGACTGCTGTAACGTAATATGCAATGTAACACGCAATGAAAGAATTTACCGTCCACATTGTCGCAATGTATCATGCTTTGTAACAGAATGCCCATAGTGTGGACGCTTTGCGCGCGCGAACCGTGACCTCTACGCGCGCGAACAGAGCATTTCAACTATGTGAGCAGGTACATTTATTTATTTAGGGTCACCCACAGCACATATATACACACATAAAAACAAATCATAGGTACAGTTCTTATATACATGCCAATGACGGATAAACACAACATTTACAGTACACATGCCATTTACAGTTCATGCGCGCGATGCGACCACACTTATGAAAATGCTTCTTTCATGTTAAGGTAACATGAAACGTTAACGTTAACATGTTACGTTACAGCCATTTGTACCTGGCTTTAGCGCCGATGCAGAGGCGCTCATTGTCGTTCATCGGTCCCAGCAAGCTCTCAAAGGTGTCCTCTATAGTACAGTATTATGACTTACATCTTTTGCTATGACGCGTGCCTCCTTGGCACCAACGCACAGGCTATCATCCTCAGGACCTAGCGAGCTCGCTGAGCTCTTATCGTCCAGGCAGGAGCATATGCCCCAGGCGCGCACGCTCCAGTAATAAGAGTACACCACCGGACTAAAACAAAAACGTACTTTTAACAATACTTGCTTGAAAACCTGCTTAAATTGTACCCTTGTCATGTAAGCTGAAGCAAAGGGTTATTATTACCCGGTAGCGCTGGGTAAGGTATTTTTACTGACTAAAACCACACCTTTGATCTTTCTTTGCCTTTGCCCCGAGGAGTGACCCTGCTATTGCTGACTATAGCTGGGCTATCATTGTACTGAGTTTAATGTGCTGTGCAATAATCTGATTTTAAAATGAAACAGCAACTATACAATTATAGTATGAAAGCCAGTCACCACTCTTCATGATTTGCTTTCGATCATGTTGCAGTAGGTGCAAAATATAGAGTATGCTCGTCACGGATAAAGGTGTCTTTATCATGGTCTAACTTGAGTCACTAGCCAAATTCAAGAATCTAGTATTAACTCCCTCGCTTCGCTCATCAGTTATACTCTAAACTATATCGCTTCGCTCGGGAGTTAGATATAGAATTCTTTATTAAGGTTACAATATATTATGACGCTCTTGACATAAGATACTGCTTTATCCCCTCACTGTATCATCTATTAATTAATTTCTATATCATGTAGACTCTACTGAGGCACAACTTTAATATCACTTGCAATAGTAATATTTGCTGATAATATATACTTCTATGTTCATCGTTCATTCACTTGTTTGAATTTAAACCGCAATGAAATGAAACTAATAGGTTCTTTTGTTTATAATCAGTAGCTCACAGCAATTCCTCGTAAAATGAACATTGTATTCAAAGTACATTATTCGTGTTACTAGAAATCCAACTGTAAATTACAATTTTGCAACTTTCAGTTAACGAGTTTTGAATTATGTATACTGACTACGAATACTGGAATATTTGTTTATTAATAACGCTACTTCATGTGAATTCATTGGAGCAAATAATTACTTTGACATTTGATTAAATGAAAAATGGCACCATGGATTTTAATGTATCTGTGTTTTGTGTGCGTGTGTATAGTGTTCTTTGGAAGTGTGTACACATGTGTAATGAAGCTAAAGTCTAGTCACAGTTTCCAATGTGTTTACGTTATTTTCATACAAATAAGTAACATTAGCATAAATATAGATGATGTCAAACAACTAATACTTTAAAGACGGCCAAAGAAACGAAGTTATGTAGGTTTTCTTTCATCGACCCGACGCCGATGTGAACCCCTCTTACCATTATTTGAGAACCCGGTGGTGGCACGTTCCGACGGCCATGAAAACACATGGCTTGCAGTGCCACCTCGAGTTCCAACTGCTGAATCCTCTCCACGACTATCGCATCTCCGTGTATCGCTAGTCCGATCGCCGCCTGGTGCGACTTCACCTGCACCAGGCCCAGTCGGAGAAGTCACCACGCTGCATGTAGTCGTACCCGATGTTCCACAAGGGCGGTCCTTTCCATTTTGCCTAGTGACCTGGGTAGATGATGAATCTGGCCGTCAAGTAGGCCTCAATCACACAACGGAGGTAGGTCGGCACCCGGTGATGCCGAAGTGCCCACCTAATGTAATACCAGGGCAGGGTATAAGGCTTTGGAGACGTCCAAAGACACCGCCAATACGACCCTGCCCCGGGACACCGCATCCCCTGTCGCGAGGGCTCGCAACGCGCATGATGGCGTTCACCATGGAGCACCCTCTACGGAAGCTAAACTGGCTGTCCGCAAGATCCCGCCCCACCCCTACCAGCTGCGTGAACTTATGTAGATAAAATAGCAAAATATTATTTTCCGACATTAAAGAGAAGTATTGAGACCCAGTAGAGAGAGAGTATCACAGACCGATTAAGAGTAAGTGGGCGATGGTGAATGAGTGGTGGTGACTGGTGAGAGAGTGTTAGTAAGCAAGAGTTACCTGTGGTTGATGAGCTGGACGGTGGCGGAGAGCGAGCGGCGCGGGAAGGCGGTGCCAAGGTGCACGTAGTACTCGCAAGCCGGCTCGCCCACGCCGCAGATGTCGTAGTCTTTCTCTTGGGCCTAGAGTATGTGCCCAGTCAAATTAGGTTTATATCTCGGAACCTTGTGGTAATAGGCGGATTTAGATGATTGTATATTTTTGTAATTACTAATAGGTACAGTCATTATCATCATTTCAGCCGAAAGTCGTCCACTGTGGGACATAGGCCTCGCCCAAGTGTCGCCACAATGAACGGTCGATCCAGCTAGGAGGAGGCCTTCCAACGCTGCGTCTTCCGGTACGCAGTCGCCACTCCAGAACTTTTCAGCGTCAACGGCCACCTATTCTGCGAGCAATGTGCAAAAAATAAAAAGTGTACTTTTTGAAATCTCCTGCTCCTTTTTACTCATGTTATTTAATTTTTGAGAAATACAGTAGAGGTACTTTAACCGTTGTAGCTACAGGAAAAGGATTTTTGAGACTGTTCTAACATTTTTTTAACAATTGCTAAATACATACATATTAGATAATAGAGTACATAGGTACCTATTTTATAAGAATTTTCAGTCAGCAAAAAAAAAAAATGGCCGGTTATCATAAAACCTTAAATTGACTGAAATCACGCTCGGCTGGTGTCACTCTTTAAGTGGTTTTACACCGGCGAGGAGACGATAGGATGGGCGAGAACTGAAATCACCCTTTAACTTCGAAAGATGTCCATCATTACCGTACCGTCTCACGATGGCCAGCGCTTGCTCGCACCAAAGACATAGATAGACAGCACTTAAGGGTTATTACACCACTCAATATTCAAATAGTCTTAGTCTATGTTTATCTATTTATCTCATCGTTCTGTTTCGATCCTTTATACAACAACGGTGTAAGTTGCTCTTTATTTTATGTGACGCTACATACACTAGGACTGTCTGAATGTCGAGTTGTGTAATAAGCGCTTTATGTAAATAGACCGGCTAACGAGAACCCGCACGGTTCTCAATGTCAGGTGCGAGATTTGTATATTCATTTTAAATAAGTAAATACTTTATTCTTAAAGTAATAAAGTTCAAATAAATATTTCAATCCTTGTAATATCCTTGCGTATCTTGAGCTCTTACACCAAATATAAGTAGGGCGTGGATAGAAATTTTTAGATATGAATTTAAATTTTCGCCCATTACATCAACGCCACGCTTCGTTGATGAAAAAGCACCATTACTCTGCCCTCACATATAACGTGATAAGGATCACTTTATGAACCAATTTCAACCCCGCGATTTACATTTCTTTACACAATCGTACTCATACTCAATCCCTAATAAGTTTTATGGACTATTTTACAAATTAAATGACGTGAATGAATAGGCATGGGATTAAATCTTAAAACTGGAATAATTGTATAATAGTCTGCAACGGGTAACATAGTGACCGAACCCAGCTTAGTTTCCAATAGATATTTAAAAATCATACCATTAAGGTCTATAATCCCGTGCGCTGATTGAAATCTCTACCTACTGCATGCACTGTCGTAGATGCTGTAACTCACGGAAGTTTCGTCTTACAGTTCCGCAAAGCGGTATTTAGAATATATTACCTACTCGTATCATATGATATAGTGACGCTGTCGATATTTAAAATTCTATACATGCGGGAGCTGTTGCGGGTAGCCACACAGCAAGCGGTAACAGGCTAGATCCAATTTAAGCTAACAGCCAGGGACATTTTGAACTAGATTTTAAAGCAAAAACCCCTAGTTTCCCGTCTTATCTTTCCAAGTAGAGCCGCCATTAGTTGCCAAAATATACTGGTCTTGTGATAAAGGCGTATTTAGCGATGATATTCTCCTCTAAATTATTCGCCCATCTATGTCACGTAACGCCAGCAAACTCAACTAACATCTAAAAATTTCGGAAACTGAAATATAAATTTTATAGCGATTATACAAAGTCAGAAGTGATTAGAAGAACATTCATTACAATGAAAGAATTAAATCAAAATATTTCATTCACAGTAATTCGTTGGAATGAAAGCCGCACACAATTACCAATACGCTTATGCAATTCGAAATAACGGAGTCCGGTCGGAAATGTTGGGATTTAGAATTAATAATTTATGGGCGTATATTCTACCAGCCGGTATACCTGCTGGTTTCAAAAGGAGAAATTCACAAGTTATGCGAACACATGGAATATTATTTTATGCATACAGAAAATGCCGGATGTACTGCGAACCCACCTGATGGTAAGCAGTGATGCAATCATTGGTGAGGCGCATTAGTTTATTAAGAGCCTATTCACTTTACCCTTGAAGGCACCTAAATTATAGTTGGATGTTCTTTTTTTGTTTTTTAGGTGGAAAAATCATCTTATGACAAATCTTGGGCGGAGCGGGAGATAGTGTCAGACTTTTACTGACTAAAAACCCACTTCTGTTCCTTCTTTGCCTTCGTCCCAGGGCCCCAGGTTTCGTTTTCACACTACCCATGGCCCCAGTAGGTTTCGACCCTGCTGGGCCCGTATGATTTGCTGACATCTCCCTGAGGCGCGTGTGGACAGAACGCGCCGTCGACGACTTGAGCTCGGTCCGGATGGTTACCTGACGATCGGACGGCGAGCCACCCATTGCTCGCCGTGCGCAAGCCCGTGGACAAGTACCGCCATAATTGTGGCGTGCCCAGCACTGGGTCACGACAATCGTTGTCGCCATTTCTCCATGAGAACCCGCCGGAGCTCTGTCCGCCATGCTGCGACTTGTCGCGGCAGCGGAGTTTCACCCAGGCGTTGCATCTCCATGCGCAGATTGTGCATGAGTGCAAGGACTGTTGCTTTCAGATCCTATGGTGGCTGTCCAGCAAGGAGGCTCGTCGCTTCGCGGGAAATCGTCCGGTATCCTCGCACCATCCGTATGGCCATGACCCTCTGGCACGCGTTCATAATAATAATAGCTATTTATTCTATACTAGCTTCTGCCAGCGGCTTTGCCCGCGTGAAAGTAGGTTTCTTCATACAAACTTTGGACCCCCGTTTCATCCCCTTAGGGGGCGAATTTCGGAAAATCCTCTCTTAGTGCTCGCCTACGTCATAAAAGGAATCCTTGTGCAGAATTTCACGCTCCCAGTCCCAGTAGTTTTGGCTGTGCGTTGATTTGTCAGTCAGTCAGTTTCTCCTTTTATATATATACATTTCTATGCTTACATTCCAAATGTTGTTAGTAGTTGGTTAGTAAGTTTGCTTAAATTATGTTAGTAATATTAGTACCTATTCTATTTTGAAATATGGACCTCTGTAAGGGTAAAGGCCTCCTCCATCTTCCACAACTCTCTGTCTTTGCCAGTATTTAGCCAGTCGTTTCCTACTCAGCTAGAGGAATATAATAATATCAATTAATAATATCATCAGCCCACCGTCTCATGGGTCTTTCAACATTTCTTTTCCCTATTGGGCCTTTCCATCGTGTGGTTTCAATGGTTCACCTTTTATCTGTAAATCGTGAGATGTGTCCAGCCCACTTCCATTAAAGCATGAGTGCATGGATAAGAGCGTCGGTAACTTTAGTTTTTAACCTTTGCCCGTCAGCAACCGGAACAGATGCGGGTTCAAAAATACGCTGAATATCAGCCTCGCATCGTATCTGGGAAGCGGGCTCCCCGGTTTGCATCGGGCAAGAATACGGCCTCGCTTGCACCATACGAATTGCCAACCCAGTCTACCCCCAGCTTCCCGCGCCATCCGAAATAACTCACGATTTTTCTTCGTGAGGCGCTCGTTCACATAGAATCGCGCTGGCGCGCCGGACATACCGAGATCAGCAGAAGTCATTCCACGACGTACTCGTGCAGCCTCCAGTATCTCGTTACGAAGATCGCGGCGCGCAAGTTGCACGACGAGAAAGCGCGGACGGGTCACCACCGGCGCCGGCTGCGAAGCATTTATGCGCCTGCCCCCAATGCGCTCGGCACTGACAATATCACGTGCTTCGATTTTGACACCTATCTTTGACGCCACCAGTATAGCCGTATGTATGGGGTTTTCACCACTCGTCTCTGGCAGATTCGAGATCTGAATATCAGAGGCCAGTAGCTCCTGATCACGGTCGTTGATGTCGCTCCGCAATTGGTCAATTATTTTATGGACATCTGACGAAACGGGCTGAGCCCTTTTCTGGTTCTCCATGGCAGCAACTCTCTCCTCCAAACAACTCATACGGTCATTAGTGGACTGCAACGATGTTCTCAGCTCAGCTAGATCATTGCGCAGTAACAGAAACTCATTGCGGACTGTTTTAATAAAGTCGTCTTTGAATTTCTTGAGCTCAGCCCTGATATCATGGGCGAGATCCTGCGTGGCTTCCGAAGTGGTGGTATTTATCGGGCTCGTGTCTATAAGATCTTCCAGCAGCGCATCTGCACGCCCTCTAACTGGCGTTTCGGACCGGTTATCCCGCACAACGTTTTTTTCGCATTCCGGGCACTGCCAAGAAGGAGATATAGTGCCTGTCTTCTTAATACCAACACACTGCCTATGGTACCAAGATCGGCAGTTGTCGCACTTAGCTGCATCTGTTGAGGTAAGAAATTTGCCGCAGCCACCACACTTGACCATTTTTGTGTCGATTGATAGATACTTCTCCCAAAATGATATTCAAATTGATATAATATATTCAATAATATATTCAAATTCAAAATGATATCCCTAAATGATATTTGTTTTCCCAGATATATATACTCGTTGACATATTCCATGTTATTTCCTTTTATTTCAATGTGTCTTTTACGGCTGTTAGTCATTATCTTTGTTTTATTTATGTTCATTTCTAAACCAATTTTAGAACTTTCATTATCAAGTCGTTCATCATTCCCTCAAGGTCTTTGGAAGTTTCATCAATTAAGACTTTGTCGTAACCTTAGATGGTTCAGATAGCATCCGTTTATTAACACTCAATTGTTTGACCAGTCTAGCTTCAAAATATACACTCAAGTACAGCGATGAAAAGCTTTGGTGATAGAGGGTCTCCCTGTCTCATTCCTCTTTCTATGTTTATCTCTTCACCTCTTTTTTTCAAGTTTGACTTTGCTCGTACCGTTTGCATATTTATATATTTTAAGATGTTAATATTGTCGGTATGTTGTCCGTATTCTTAGATATGAGCAAAGCATTTGATTATGTCTCACATGAACGACTACTCCACAAATTAGAGAAATACAGAGAATAAGAGGTAAAGCGCATGATCGGCTTAAAAGCTGTTTGTCTGATCGCCAACAGAGAGCTGTTATTAATTCTAGAATAGAAAAAAATACTAGGAAGATATATTGCTCAGAATTAAAAATTAATTATTCTGGCGTTCCACAGGGAAACATACTGGGTCCGCCACTATTCGTATTATACATAAATGACCTCATCAAATGCTCAAAATATAATGAAAACTGGAAGTGATCACAGTATGGTAAGAGTCACATTGAATATCAATATCAAACTTGAAAGATCTCGAGTAATTAAGTCTACGCTCCATCCAGCACAGATCCAGATCCAAAACTTCGAAAGCTTTCAGCTCAAATTTCAGAATTGTTTCGAGTGCCTAGGCGGCTCCGTGGACCAATTCAACTATGGATTCGTAGAAACTGTCCATACAGTTGGGTCTAAGCTTTTTGAAACTCGTCATACAAATAAGAACATATTGGCTTTCTAGTGATTATGGTTTTCTTTTTTCATCTGGTTTTATTAGCTGTAAGTCCTCCATGGACTAAACAAATAAATAAATATTGCTCGTAAAATGGATGGTCGATGGGGCTGAAAGGTTCCCACAACGTGGATCGATGACCTGGTGAGAGTCGTTGTGGTGCCTGTTGTGGCGACTCTTAGAGAAGGCTTATGTCCAGCTGTGGACGAGCTCATATAAGTGTTCAAAATCAGCCAGAATCATTTTTTGGCTAGCTAGCATGCTGTGGCTTCATTCAGCAAGCAACACTTTCACAGTAGTTAAGTATCCATAAAAGTGAGTAAACTCTAGAAACCATTGTAGGTTCCTCCTTTGTGTGCTTGCATTCCCATTTGCGCTGTTCAATTGTTCAGCAAATCAAGTGCCATGTATATCCGGGCTTTAGTCGGTAAATAAATCTTACTCCCGTCCGGAGCGCGTGTGTAAGCACGACAATTAAGTTAAGACTCACGATACTTGGGATTTGCTACCTCCTGCTCTTGTTTGCAGTTACTTTTGTCTATAAATTGTGTAGAATTTGTACGAATATACAGAGGAATTAACTGTAACGTTAATAATAATGACACCGTTGTATCGTCATCATCATCATCATCATCATTGCAGCCGAAAGACGTCCACTGTTGGACACAGCGTCCCCACAACGACCGATCCTGTGCGTCTCGTACCGTTGTATATATACAGATAAATGGTGAGTAAGTATATACTTTTCATGATATTTTTTTTGTGTAATAACTAAGGTAATTATAATATAACGAGCAAACTACCTCACCTGTGGCCAGGTGCAACTTACTTTAGTTTTTCGCTCTTTTTATTAACGGAAACTGAAAAAAATACGTTGTGTGGTTTAAGTTAGAGTTAGCGGATAAATAGAAAGACGTCCTTGGAAAGTGACTTTGTTTTATATTATGTACTAGCTTTTGCCCGCGGCTTCGCTCCCGTCAACTGACTACTCTATCCTACTCTACCCTACTCTACTCTCCTCTACTCTACTCTACCCTAATTTACCCTACTCTACCCTACTCTACCCTACTCTACCCTACTCTACCCTACTCTACCCTACTCTATCTTACTCTACCCTACTATACCCTACTCTACCCTACTCTACCCTACTCTACGCTACTCTACCCTACTCTATTCGATTTTTTCTCGCCGTAAAAACCATCGTTGAACTTCAACGAACATTTTTTAAAAAGAATTGGTCAAATTGGTCCAGGCGTTGTTGAGTTATGCGCTTACCAACACATTTTGTGATTCATTTTTATATTATAGATTAATTAGTTTTTAGGGTTTATGACCAAGTAAGGCTTTGATTGATTAGCAAATATCTGACTCACTTTATTGCTTTCTTATGTATTAATAATGTTAAAATGAACATGTTTTATTAAAGAAAGATATTCATAGTTTTGCACCTTAAGGCACAAGAGACCGAAACCCAACATTTCAATCACAGTCGGTTTTTTAGTCAATTCAAGTATACATTTAAATTCTAGAAGGTTAATCTTCTCATCAATATACATAGAGTAGCACTTACAATTATTTTGAAGAAATAGTTGGATTACTTCTAAGTACTTATCTGTCCTAGCCAATTTACAATCGCTAAGAAAGCTTTCAAAGTGTTCTATATCCATAAATTAGTAACTGCCAATGTAAACGCAATTTATTTTATTAGCTGTATAAAATTTGTTCAACTTGAAACTTTTATGTAAGTTGTGAGAACGCGGCTGCATCAAATTGATTCTCTGAGACGTGATGAAGATCACGGATTGTCGCCAAACATTAATTTTATGAATTTTATGAGACTTTCGTTATTTGCTTTATTGGTGTCGCGCTACTTTGAACATTGTTATCTCATTGCAAACGACTTTTTTTGCAATAATTTAAAGCTTACGAGTAGGTTAGTCTACTGTGATATTGGTGTTTTCCTTTCTTTCTGTTCTTCTCTTAATTGAGTCGCTGCAATATTATCATCTTCTTTCATCACCTTTTCTCAATCATATCATTCTATTTTTACTGTTCCAGTTATTTATTTCTCGTCTTCCATGTCGATGACCTTTCCATTTATCCCCAACAATAAAGTTATCAGCTTTTTAATCGTTAAGCAATCTATTGCTTCCAAAAAAAATTATCATCACTTCAGCCGAAACTCGCCGCTGTTTATAGGCCTCGGCCACGCGTTGCTACACGAACGGCTCTGTTTTCTCAAAATAATTTATATTTATTTAAGAATGACTTATGTCTAACTAGACAAGCTAACTAGTTTCTGCCAGCGATATTACCCACGTGAAAGTAAAAAAAAATTCCAAGAGAACATTTTTATGGATGAAAAATGTCAAAAAGGAACATAGTTTCGTATGAAAATCCTAAATCCTTTTCTAGGATATTGCCTGTTTATCGAATTTCATAAAAATCTGTTCAGACGTTTAATCGTGAAATAGTAAGAAACCTACACATACTCACTCACATATCTGTATATTGACGTTTGCATTTATAAAATTAGAGTGATCATTACTAAGCCTTACCACAATAGTAAGATGCTCAGGTCCAAAGAACAGCGAGTCGGCAACAACGTTCAGGTGTCGAACGACGGCCGTGGAGGACACGACGCGCAGCGCCGCCGCGTGCAGCCCCACGCTCCCTGCCCGGCACCATGCGCACCCGCGCACCGCACCCCCTCCGCCCCACCACGCCGGCCATAGTACGAACGAACCAGCCGTCACCGAGCCACGCTTCGTGAGGCACTGCAACAATAACACAACTCTGATAATAAAACTTAAAAAAAGTTAAAAAAAAAAATTAAATATTTATGTATGTTTATTTTACATAATATATACATATTTGATCCCTTGTTTTCCTATTAATCTTTTCTTTTTTTTTATGTACCTACCATGTTTTCTCTTCACTACCCTTGGTTGACTGGTAGAGAATGCCTAAGGCATTAAGTCCGCCTTTGTACCTTTGTGTTGCATGAAGTTTGAATAAATAAATAATACTGGTAACAACCACGCACTGTGCCCGGGGCCACTCCATCACTGCAAACTGATGGAGTGAACTGTGTGCCGCCATCGAGCTAGGCATCGTAGGACATTGCAACATTAGTAAACCTTTAAAGTCAAACTTTAACGTTAAAAGTGGTCAAAATAATCAACGATAGGATTTCTTTCTTGTATCATATAGCTTTACGTTCAGTGAATGAAATGTCCCCAAAACGTTTTGTGAGTATTACTGGTGATGCATGGCCGTGTATTTAATGGTCTGATGATAGAATGCCGAATTAAACTATGCATTTCCAACGCACACTCCCCAAAATGAAACCAATAGAAAACCGCCAGGCTAGCAACTCGGTATTGATGTTCAATACTTTCGAGCTTTGGACTCGCATGCTTCGTTTCTTAATAGCGCATTAAGCTGACCTATCTGGTTAAAGGTAAGAGCAATCCTCCTTACGCGATCGAATTTTCGGTTGATAAAATTTGAGCAGCTATTCTGGCGTGAAGTTTTTGAAAACCAGCTGAGCGTTTAACTCGATATTATATGGATTAAAATTCACCCTACTCAGATAGACTAATTTCTCAAGAAGTCTACAATCCAACCACATAGATTAGTGGGTTGACCAAAAGAAAAAGCTCAGCAGTAAAGTTTTCGTGCCAGATCTTATTGAAAGCTTTCAAGCTAGCGAGGGGCACAGATGTGAATTTCATAGAAAAGAAGATCCCTAGTTGACCGATTTCGGTGGAAGCCATATTCTGACATCCTTTGTCCGTCTAACTCCGGGTATTCATAAAAGTGGTAGCTATCACTAATAAAAATGCCAGAGATTTACTATTTTATGCACTTTCATATTTTTACAGAAAATATATGTTTCAGAGATCGGTCTGTAGTTAGCCAAATTGCCTTTTTTGAGCATTGTATTGGGTTGTGCGTTAGCTTGCTTCCAGTCATCAGTCACCCACCGTTGTCCTGGAGTGGAAAGAGCTCCTGATGATACACGGGTGTGTTTTAGTCAATAAATTACTGATACTTTTTCGCTCCATTTAGAGTGGAAGAAGATTGTTGATGATTTTTCATCACAAAAAAGGGTTCTCTTTTGACCATTTTGGTATGTAACTCTGAAAATGTGTCTATAAACACCAAATAGAATTTTAAAGTTAACCCATTGTGGTGTATAAAATCCTAACAATATTTATTTACAATGAGAACAGAAGTTGTTTGTTTAGGGTAGAATGTAATATTTGCAGAAAGTAGAGCAGAAACTGCCGCTCTTAACAAGTAACAATGCTTAGTACAAAGCATATGCATTTTAATGAGGTGAAGTCTTTTGGTTTCATTTGTCTGTTACACTCCTGGCTCGGTAATTCTTTTGTCATATTATTTATGAAAACAAGAGAAGTTTATTCTAAGCTGTGGTCGTTTTATTTCACTAGTTCCGTATTGCTTGTAATAATTGTTTTAATTAATATGAATCTGCAATATTTTGCAAACTAAACTAAACAAGCAAAACTTTATTGCAATTACACGGCAAAAGAGAGTTTGTTTTCCAATTTGGACTATTGCGCTGTATGAGGACACGGGACAAGTTGCACCAAAAAGCCAAACGGAATCCTAACGATCAAGTTACAGTCACATCCTATAAAAGATATCGTAATTTCTGCAACGACTTGTTGAAAAAAATTAAAAGAGAACACGACAAAATGAAACTTCAGATTGCGGCTAAAACTGATAACAAAAAATTATGGAACACAATAAAAGACATTACTCACACAAAAAACACGAAAAATGAGGCCTCTCAGCTAATCAACACCCTGGATCCAATTTCCTCCATTAATTTCATTAATGACTTTTTTGTGAACATCGGTAAAAACATCGCTGATCGCTGTAGTTCTGGTAGCACTACCTCAACGGTTACGCATAAACAATACCCGCACTCGATGGTTTTTCTACCCACCGACTTAGAAGAGGTTGAAAATATAATTTTAAGTCTAAGGTCTGATTGCGCTGTTGGCTATGACAACATCTCTTCCAACTTTTTGAAGAGATATAAGCAGGTCCTTATTTCTCCAATCGTTTTTATCTGTAACCTTGCCATTGAGTCCGGGAAATTTCCAGATGCGTGGAAGATAGCAGAGATTCGCCCAATCTTCAAAAGTGGAGACGGAGCCTGTGTCAACAATTATAGACCTATTTCCATCCTACCAGCTTTGTCTAAGGTACTGGAGCGGATCATGAAGGAGCGCCTGGTGGGCTACCTTGAAGGAAACTCGCTGCTATCAGCTTCACAGTACGGTTTCCGATCTGGTATGTCAACCAGCGACGCGGTTCATGATTTAACCAAGTTTGTTTCTGAAAAACTAGATGTTAACAAAAAGGTAATAGTAATCTTCATTGACCTCGCAAAAGCCTTTGACACGGTCTCCGTCCCACTGTTGGTGAGCAAATTAGAGAGCTTTGGTATAAGGAATGAGCAACTAAAACTTTTTTCGGACTATCTCACTAATCGATTCCAGAGGGTTAAAATAGATATGTGGACTAGTTCTGATCTTCCTGTCATCCACGGCGTCCCACAGGGCAGTATTCTCGGTCCCCCTTTATTCCTGACTTTTATAAATGACCTCGCTGAGCTGAATATGCCCAGCGGGAGAATCATAACTTTCGCTGATGACACAGCTCTGTTGTTTGAGGCTGACACATGGCCTGAGGTTTGCAGTTACGCACAAACTGGACTAAACCTGGTTCTATCTTGGTTGGCTACCAATAAACTTGCTCTCAATGTTGACAAAACAAAGTATATTTCTTTTTGTATAAAAAAACCCAATTATTCCCTGAATAGCCTTAAAATAACTGCCCACTCATCCTTGTGCTTGCAAACTCAAGGTTCTCCTTGCTCATGTCCCAATCTACAACACACAGAATCTATAAAATACCTGGGCGTCATACTAGACAATACTTTGAGTTTCCACCCGCACATAGATTCTCTTGCCAATAGAATCAGAAAACTGATCTTTGTATTTAAAAACCTCCGTTATGTTGCGGACTCAGGAATATTGAAAGCGGTATATTTTGCGCTGTGCCAGTCGCTTATCTCTTACTGTATAACTATATGGGGTGGTGCGACCAAAACGGTTATGCTTCGAATCGAGCGAGCGCAAAGAGCTGTATTAAAAGTAAGTAATTTTCTGCCGTTCTTATTTTCTACCAAAGAACTTTACGAGCGTACTGAAGTGTTAACTGTACGTCAACTATTCATTTTAAATACGATCCTACGCAAGCACTCTCAACTTACCTATAATCCTACCTTATTTGAAGGTAAGCGACGTAAACATGCGGTCTGTCCCACAGTCCGGTTTCATACAACTTTTGCCCGTCGACATTTTGGTTTTCTCGGAAACTATTTATATAATTTAATTAACGAGATCCTAATAATTTATGCCCTACCAAAAAAACTTTGCAAAAAAAAACTCACTGTCTGGTTACAAAGGTTAGATTACGATGCCACTGAGCAGTTGCTCATTGTTCCCTCGTAACTTCGTAAAACGTATGTAATTATGTATAACTATGCACCCTACACGCACTAGCTCAAACTTACACCATCACACTGCAAGCACTTTTTATGACACTATCACACTTACACAATATCTACACTTCACTTTTTATTTTGTTTATGTAAAAGTAAAGTTATTTTTGTCTGTATTCTTGCTAAATTGTTAACTATGTTCAAATCTTTAAATGTTAACTATGTTTCAAATATCTACACTTCACTTTTTATTTCGTATATGTAAAAGTAAAATTATTTTTATCTGGATTCTTGCTAAATTGTTAACTGTGTTCAAATTTTTTTTTTTTTGTCATATAATTAAGCATCGACATTTTGGGGTGAGAGCCTGGTGATCCGTCACACAGGGTATCCTAGTATGGACTCCAGACTCTCACAAAGTTTTTATTGTTGCATTATTGTCCATTTTATGAAACTTTTGTATATACTTTGTGTAGAGTGAAAAATAAACTATTATTATTAATTAACCTGACGAAGTGATGGTCCCACGCGAGTAAAAGGACTCTCAAGGAAACTGTCTATTGTGTCGAATTTTATAAAGCAGAAGTGGTTGGGCTAATATGACGGATTGTAGAAGAAAATATGCTAAGATTGCGGTTGCATACAAGTTCGGCAGATTGATGATAGTGATCTATACAAACTTGCTGAACTCAGTTTTAGAACTGGAAATGGAAGCTAAGTTTTAATTTTTTTTATTAAAGTGTTACAATATTAATTTAGTACTAGCTTCTGCCAGCAGCTTCGCCCGAGAGAAAGTAGGTTTCTCCATACGAACTTTGGATTGCCGCTTCATTCCTTTAGCCGATAAATTTTCTAAAATCCTCTATTAGTGCTCACCTACAAATTTTGCATAAGGTTTTCTTTTGTGAAAAAAGAAAATATGCAAAATTTCACGCTCCTAGTTCCCGCAGTTTAGGCTGTGCGTTATATGTCAGTCAGTCAGTTTTTCCTTTTATATATATAGATTATACTAGGCTCCGTACAAGGTTACCCTGTGTCGCAGGAGCCAGTTTCACTCGACAGATATAGTTTAGGTTGGGTAGCAAAAGCATCGATATCAAGATAACACACTAATCTAAAGACTAAAAGGTAACCAAATGCATGTATTTGATGTGTATATTAAAATATAATGACTTGTTAAGGTGTTTTCTTTTCCAGTGTTGTTAAATTCAAGCAGCCAATTTTGA
Organism: Mythimna pallens; assembly: GCA_961205895.1. NCBI lineage: Eukaryota > Metazoa > Arthropoda > Insecta > Lepidoptera > Noctuidae > Mythimna > Mythimna pallens. Next base: position 392,412 of record OY540836.1, read on the forward strand.
ATTAGTTATTGCACTAAAAATAAATGATAACAATAAACGAGCACCACTCACATCAAGACTAAGCGAGAACCAGGCGTCCTCGGTGAGCATGAAGAAAGAAGCGTGTTCGGCATCGCAGTGCAGCAGCACGCGCGCGCAGTGCACGTCGCCGAGCAGGCGCGCTCCCAGCTCCAGCACGTCGCAGCTCATGCGCGTCGCGCACGACCTCGCATCGTACGGTGTGCACGACAGCACCGACGACGTCACGTTGGGGATCAGGACTTCATAACAAAAGCTTTATTGCACATTTATATAATATATAGACTCATTCCTTTTCCCATGGGATTAGAATGAAACTGAAGTCAGTACATCGAAGGACTGGAACTATTAACCTGCTGCGTCCTTCCCGTACGATTATAATTTAGGTGTCTTCAAGGCTAGGATGTAGGCTCTTAATAAACTAGTGCACTTCACCATCAGCGATTATAACACTGCTTACCATCAAGTGAAGATAGATAAATAAAGTGAAGGTATACGTTTTGAATAGAAGCCGCATGTTATTGGTTACAGAATCAACGTAAGCTGGTCTCGCATCGTTTTTTGCTATGTAGAAGGACTATTATGTATATCAATTAATTGAACAAACCATACTTACTATCCAAAACAGGTGGCTGCATATAACAAGCTATTGGCACCAAGAAGTTTCGGCCGATGGAGACGCGGATGTACAGCCTATCCCTGACGGTCCTGACGTCGCACGGTCGGAAGTGGACACGGAATTCGGCGGCCGCGCCTGAGGTCACCGTAAGCCCGCGCGGCCCGCTAATCTCCACGTCTAATTCTGGGCGCTTCGGCGGGCGCACAGAGAGGCGGATCTCGTATTTTGACACGTTGACTAGGCGAAGATCTTGCTGCGGAAAGCAAATAACGAAGACTAGAATGCGAATATAGTACATTTTGATACAAAGGCAGAAAGTTTGTCATTGCGACCGAGGCGGGATTCGCACGAGCCGTAGGCGAGTGTGTTATGACAAATTTGCACGTGTATCAAACGGCGATTTTTCAATACACTTACGGAGAAAATAATACGAAACTATTTTTAATATTAAAATATTTAATTATTGAAAAAGTACTGAATTATTGAAGGTGCAGTTATGAAAATGATACACAGAAGATTTTGTTGGCATTTTCACGGTTTGTGAAATGTTATTGTTAACAATTTCATTAATTTTACTGTTTTGTGTATTAGTGGATGTTAGAGATGATGAAATATAAGAGGTGGAATGTTCTATTTGCTCTTCAGTAGCTATATGAAGTGTCTCCTATAGCTACACCTACAACAAATCGTTATTGACATATGAAGTAGAAGGTTGCGGTTCAAGGCAAAACTTCTTAGGAGATGGCTCCAAATTTATTGCTTGTGTTATCTTGGTACTAATATTTGTCTTGTTATGTATCGAGTCTTCAATATAAGATTCAGCTACTGTGTTAGACCTCCATCCGCCATGACGTTTTAGAGTCAATATGTCGGCTCCAGCATCAGCCCGCAATGTAGCTGATGTTCTTCTGAAGCTAGGCCTGGTGTATAAATCAGCATCTGGTAAACCTAAACACCTGGCGATTTCCTTTAGCATAGCACCAAATTTGTTCACACCAATAGGTTGAGCCGTGCATTTAACCTTTTAGTAGTTTAAAAAAAAAACGATCATTTGTTGCTTTTGTGGAACGCAGAGCTTGGTATTTTTTTACTATAATTATCATAAAATGGACCGTGAATTGTGAATGATCGAGGAATATTGTTTTTTTTTTGTTGGTGATTTTAACCAATAGTAAATTGCCATGATTTTCAACATCTTTTATTGTTATTTGACTTAGTTCTTGACGTCTACATGCACCATTTACCCCGAATATTAACGCGACCTGGAAATAAATAAAACACTGCTTAGATAGCTATAGGTTGTTGAGCGTGCGGTCGTAGCTCGTAGGCTAGGTACTTATTATAGATATTAATTCAATTATTGACCTTTGTTGCCAAATACTGATTATCCGGAGCCTCTTTCAAAAACTTTTCAACGTCATTTGGTAACAATACCTTTGATTTTTGTGCAATATAACCCACTGAGCGTCGTTTTAGAAACGCAGTTAGGTTTGAATATGTTTTGATGTCCACGCCGTGTTTTTGCAGAACCGTGCTTTTTAACACGGAATGTATACTCCATAGCGTGTTACGCTTATATTTAATGGCAAGTTCATTGCAGTGTGCCAAAAATACTTTTTCTGAAAATGATGACGCGTTTTTGTTAATTTTCCACTGAAGAAAATTATCCAATGTTGCCATATTTCCGTTTAGATTTAGATGGCAACAAGCTATCGCAAGCATTTTGTGCCTCAATCACAATATCTGGAGGCGTAACATCTAAATAATTGTCTTCAAAACTTAAATTCACCATTTTTATCACCAATAACACCAAAAACGTGATTTAATCTACTTTTTTTCTCGCGCTTAACATTCGCAGGTTAAAGGAGAAGCAAAGGTATAAAGCCGATATACATCCTAACAGTAAAAATAACAAATTTAAATATTTTTGAATTTAGAACACGGATAAATGTTAATTTGTTGGTAATAACCAAAGTTGGTAATAACTATTGTGTAAGTAATCATGTTTATTTAACTAATCTGATCAAAAACACAATTTAAATTTTCATTAGATATTAAAACCTTAAAAGTATTTGCCTCTTTGCTTAAAAAAAAAAAAACAATAATCAGCTTTGACCGTGACGAAATAGGAATGAAAAAGCCCTTGTCGTGATAAATTAAAAAAAAACATGAGTGTGATAAACATGGCATGTTGAACCTAATCCTAGTGCGATAAGAGCCAGTTTTCGAGTAAGAATTGAAAAATATACATTATAATAGCTTCATTGTTACAACCAGAACATTCGAGGGTCTCTTATTGGTTTTAGGCCTCGTACACACTGACAAGCGGTGAGTCACCCGGCGCGTAGCGAAACGTAACCTAAGTTCTAGAAAGCTCGCAACCACGTACGGTGCCATTAGCGCCTTCCTAAGTCGATTAACCAGATGTAAGCCAGCAAGCTACAGGCACTAAGCCCTTCTCAGTGTGGACGTAGCCTTACGGCGTGATCATAACAAAATCTGGAGCAAGCTAAACCTGTTTTATTTTTATTTCAACGAAAGCGCTCTGACATCGAATATTGTTGTCAAAAGGTATTATACCTACTGATCGGATTACAGTCCCGGTTGTGCCAGATATTTCAATTGTACAGAAATGGAACAGAAATTATTGTTGGTACCTAGAAATATGGCAGCCGTCTAAATTGCCTTTTAAACAACGGAAGGAATTTGACGCAATCAATTATTCTGTAACTCTGAAACTGGTCGGCGGTGGATATTATGGTCGATACAAGTTAAACTGTTATGTAATATCCTTTAGCAGGCCGAGGGGCCATAAATCTTGAAATAGAATTCCCAACTGGATTAATATCGTACTTGATTATGGACTTATCGTCTAACTTCTAAGATTTTCCACGGATAGGCCAAGTGACCTTTTCAAAGGTCCTAAAAAAACCTAAAACCTCTAAAATTAATAATCATAACTTTTTTGAACAATAAAAGTTTTATTTGGTTTAACTTTAACAACGAATACAGAGACGACTCCGTAAAGTTCTATACAATAGCACAAAATATACATCATTTATAGAAATTCTCTTCACTTGGCAACTCAAATTTTTGATGAATCATTTCCAACATTAATTATGTATAAAATACAATATTAGTATGACGAGAAAAAGGCTTTATAAAACTGGCATTTATTTATTTATTCTCATACAACTATCATTGCAGGCCTTAACCTAATGCGATGGCGCAGTTGCTATTTATTTACCTATATATAATTAAAAACTAAACTACAGACCTACCACCATCGCGGCGGTAAAACGGGGATCTCTTTGAGGAGTGGCTGGAGAGGCGCCACGGCTTCCTCATTTGCCGCCTGAATAACTTGACTTGGCACACGTCTCCAAAAACTATTGAGAGTGCGCCTCAGCTGGCTGTGTTGAAATGAGAGTCCAGTTTTTGGTATGAGATACTTTCGTCATCCATCATAGATACTACTAGGCTCACGTCTAAGCTTATGCCCATTTTATATTGTTTTACATTTTATTTTTATAAAAACATTATCTTTACTACTGTGGTGAAGCCGGCAGCAGCCTTGGGCACCATGACCTGTCCCGCTACTAGAGTGCAAGTTGCACTGCATGGTGCACCAGCACAACCACTGACCAGTCAACCGCAACCTGAGTAACGATAATATTCGTTGCGCTCTTATACCTGCGATATTGGAACCTAGTGGCTTGGTGCGACACGATAGGAGGATACCAGATGATATAATGTTACTGTCGTGGAAAGTGGGTAGGGTCTCATGCACACCAGAGGTGAGACTCAATCTGTGTCGACACTCTAGCTCTATGTTCCAAGTACGACGGGCTGTGCCGGTGCTGCCACTGCCGCTGCTGAGGCTTTCAAGTAAGGCTAAAACTGTAACTTAATTAGTTATTACAGCTACGAGCTGCTTGGGGTCGAAACACTTGGGCTATGGGGCCCGAATGCACGTCGTCTTTTTTTCTTGCCGACTGATTGATACTGCGCAGTCAGTTGACTTATCCTATACCCAAATAATTAGCATTGCCGTTCAACGTAGCAATTCTACCAGTCTCGTAGACGCCAAAAACGTGCCCAGATAACCAATTCAAATTCATTTAGTCACATTTAAATAGAATAGCGAAGTGGAGGCATACTTCGGCGAGTAATCAGGTTATAAAATAATACTCGTAGTCATTTATTAATTAAGTTATGTACAAAGTCAAAGTCAAATCAAAGTCAAAAATTTTTTATTTCACATAGGCCTACATGGGCACTTATAAAACGTCAGAAGCTAGTGCACGGTTCCAAATTGGTCGTTTCCTATGGAGAAGAACCGGCAAGAAACTCCATGGTTACTCTTTTAAAAAAATGATTGTTTACAATATTTTCATATTACAGTATTAATAGACATTATGTAAGAACAGTGTAGACCAGTCGATATTGTACCCAAAAGCACAATAAAAATAATAATATAAAAAAAAAAAAAAGTGAGTCGTAATAGGAAGTAACCTAAGAATTCGCGAAGTCCACGGTGTTCTCACATTCACATTTAAAAAAAAAGAAGCTATATAAAAAAAAAAAAAAACAAGAACAATAAGTAATTACAATTATCAATAAATGACATGTCAACAAAAAGAGAATTACTAACGAATTTATGGTGGTTGGCGTCTACTAATATAAAAAATATTGCAAAAGCAATGTGTAGGAAGAAAAGAAAAAATGTATATATTACAACAAATGTGGAGCAGTTAATAGATAGATGTACACAATATTATGAGTTACCAGGAGGCCACATGTGCAGAAGCAGTCATTGCCAAACAAGCGTGTCTTCGACATAGTCTTTAACCTTGTAATACGCTTTTTTAGTTAGGACACGCTTAATATGGGTTTTGAACTTGCCCTCGCTAAGTTCAGTCACCGCCTTTGGTAGCTTGTTATAAAAGCGTATGCTGTTTACTAAAAATGACTTGCTGGTCTTAGCTAATCTCCATTTGGGTAATACAATTTCGTGTTTACTGCGCGTATTTATGTTATGAAAATCGCTTCTAATTTTGAAAAGTCCTAGGTTTTTACGAACGTACAAAATACTTTCCAAGATATAAAGAGAAGGCAGAGTAAGTATATCGATTTCTTTGAATTTATTTCTGAGGGACTCGCGAGGACCCATTTTATAAATAGCCCGGATTGCTCTCTTTTGCAATATGAAAATTGAGTCCACATCTGCTGGGACCAGTGTTTTTGACAGTTGCTGTCATTTGCCTGCGGATTAGAGAAATTATCTCAAGGGAACATAATTCAAGGATAAAGTATTCTATGTGTCATTCTAAGACATGGTGTACCAAGTTTCATCGAAATCCGTTCAGTAGTTTTTGCATGAAAGAGTAACAAACATCCATACATACATCCATACATACATCCATACATACATCCATACATACAATGCGAAAGTTTGTATGTATTGATGTATGTATGACATCCATACATACAAACTTTCGCATTTATAATATTAGTAGGATTCATTTTGATGATACTAAATTAGGATAGCCGAGCTAATTACCTACGGATCAAACAAAAAAAGCAGTTAAAGATTGGACTCTAACAGGTGAGAGGAGACTATTGGCGCAGTGGTTGAGCAATTGGCTGTTGGTTCGATTCTCATACAGAACAATCATTTATATGGTGTACAAATAAGTGTTCCGGGTCTGGGTGTCTTGTGTATGCACGTTTACATGTTCATGAACGCACCTACGATACAGGAGTTTTTAGTGCGGGCCAACGTTTTATATAAAAAAGAAGTGAAGTAAAGAGAAGATTATTAATTTTGAAATATTACCGTGTGTAGTTGTCCAATCGTGAAGTTGATGAAGTCGAGCTGTGGCGGCACGCACAGCATGTAGTCCGGCAGTTGAGGCACCGGCGGTGGCGGCGAGAGCTGCGGTAGCAGCATGTGCGTCTCCACCTCGCCTACACTGTGATGCAGATACGTTATGTGTCAAACGAAGCTGCAATAGCATGCACAAGTTGTGATCACGGAGATGAGTAAAGGCAAGAGTGGCGGCAGCTGCACGTGCTTCTCTACGTCACTTATACTGAGTTGCAGATGAGTGTACACTATGTATAATTGAATTGCGGGTTGGTTGCAAAATTACATTATTAACTCTAGAACCGTACCCATATTAGACTTTAAGTAACAGTACCTAAGGGTACTGGAGTACCCCAGTAAATAAAAAATCTTTTTCACATAAGAATAAAAAATTATTGATAATCAACTTTCAAGTGAGTCTCTGTTTTTCATATAGTTATTTGATTAATCCGTGGACAATAGTGTGGGTTATATATTTACTTATTTATCTAATAATTCCTTTGTATCTTAACATGTAACTGCTTTTTGTCCCTAATAAATAAAATAAAAAAATAGACTTTTATGACCCTAATTTCTGTCTCATATAATACAAATAAAACATAGATAGTCCAAATAAAAGAACCTTATTTTAACAGTTTTGACAAATCTTTATTTGGTGCTCTAAACATAAACTTTTACACTTTTCTCATCGTAGTGCGAGTCTTTTGACTTGACAAAGAAATTACGTTTTCTAGATTTTGATTTTGTAGGGGCTGAAGCACCATAAGACTATTTTTTCCTAATAAATTGTCAATACAATATATGTAGGCAAAGTTTTGTAAAAAAATCGGTTTACCAATTATGGTTCAAAGAGTCGTCTCCAAAAACTACTTCATCTTTATTGATAGTGTCCAGACGTAGGTTTAGGATTTCATTTTGTGATTTTGACGTCATACCATTAAAAATAAAAATTAAGGTACACGCAACAAAATGCAATAATACTAACATAAAACAAAAGGTATAAATATAATTAAAAATACACTTCTTCTTCAAAACAGTTATGGCTGGGATAATTATTTAAATAATAAAAAATATTTAATTAAAGAATATGTATAAAAAATCACCCCCTCACGCGACGCGGGGTATTATAATTACGTAATTGCGCGTTTTTACGAAAATCACCAAAAAAAAAAGAATAAAGATTATGGATTTTTGAGGGGCACGCATTATTTCGTAAAAATATTAAAATCATAGTGATGAATATCGTATATACCTTCGTGAATATCGTAAATACCTTAATTGTACAGGGGTACTGGAGTACCCCACGTATGTCTTACCACCATGACCATAACTCTAACAGAACTTCTACCAGATTGATGCTTCGAGGCGACGCGACCCCCTTCGAGGCGAGGCTTTTATAATGTAAATCGAAAAAGTTATCGCAAATTTTCAATTAAATTTTTAATTTATACCCCAGGGTGCGGTTTTAGGGTTAAGCTATCCGTAGCTTGTCCCTTGTGTACCCGTACACAAGTTAGGCTATGCATAACGAGACCAACCTGATCATGGACATGATACCGATGGACCAAATATATGTAAGCAAGCAAGGCCGTCTAGTGATTCTTAGGTTTATAACTTCACAAGTAGATTCGGCATTGGGTACATCTGTCACATTAAAATACCTTAGAAAAGGAGGTGAACAGTTGATGACGCTATCTGTACATACATTATGTCACATTTGCGTGTGAAACATGAATGACTATGCAAACTAGAGTATATGCTAACATTCTAGTAAAAAGACTTTTATTGATATCACTGATCACGCCTCCACCCGTACATACGTGGAACACTCAGAAAGTTTTGAGTAACTAAAAAACTAACTTCTATAGATGAAATATTTTTATTAAATCTTTTCAAAGAACTCTCCACCAGCCTTTATACAAAGTTTCATGCGTCTGAATCAATTTTCGCCTTCTCGAACGCTGCTAGAGCTTCTTCCAGCGATGGAAACTGTATCCTTTTCAGCTGATATTTAATTTTAGGGAATAAAAAGAAGTCACACGGTGCCAGATTAGGACTGTAAGGAGGGTGCTCCAAGACTCTGACTGGTGTGGTGTCCAACAAGTCCCTCGTTTTGAGCGCTGAGTACGCGGGTGCGTTGTCATGGTGAAGCAGTACCCCGCGGAGCCCGGTGTTCAGTCGCTTGTTGCTGACAAAACTTCTGGCATGCATTTTGTGTTATACCATTCAGCTTGATGCTGCTTTGATCTCGTAATGGAATTGAAATCAGATACCCCGTCAAAGTGAAGAAAGTAGTGATCAAAATTTTCCTTGCGCTTCTCGATCGATTCACTTTCGTAAGCGTTGTTTTGTTTTGAAACAGTCAACTGACGCTTTAATAAATCCAGGATTCGTCACTTATCACAATGTAAACACGCCGTGACGAACCTGCTTCAATTTTTTTAATCAAATCACGGCACCACTCCACACGGGCCTGCTTCTGAGCTTCAGTGAGGTTGTGCGGCACCCAGCGGACTATCCTCCTCCCGCAAAGGTGCTCGTATAGAATCTTGTGAACGCTTCCCGAACCAATCTGCAGTATATATGCTGAATCTCTTCGTATGTAATTCGCCTATTTTCTTGAATTCAATTTTATACTGCCAAAATATTTTCTTCCGTGACAGCTGTCTTAGGACGACCACTCCTTTGTCCATCCCCCAAAGTAAGGCGACCGCGCTGGAACTTGCTATACCAGCGGTAGATGGTTGCTTTTGAAGGTCCTTCATTCAAAAAAGTAATTTGAAGTCGATCAAATGACTCATCAGGTTTTGGGCCACATTTAAAATCGTAGAAAGTCATCGCACGAAGATGTTCTCGATGCAGATCTATTTTTAAATAGCATAGCATAGGTGGCCTTATAATGTTCCCACTGTTGGGACTCAGGCCTCCTCTCTAAGAGAAGGAATGGGCCATAATCCATCACGCGGGCCTAGTGCGGGTTGGTGGATGTCACATGTCTTCAAATTTTTGGTTCTAGGACATGCCGGTTTCCTCACGATGTTTTCCTTCACCGTTTTGAGAGCAGTAGTGATGAAATTAATTACACAAAGTAATGCACCTGGCTGGGTTTGAACCCGGAACCTACAACTCGTAAGTCGAGGCCGTTACCACTCGGCCACCACTGCTCCACAATTTATTGATTTTGATCATTTGATTTGGCTCTCGAAAAAATGTGGAGAGAACATCAAAATTCGAACAATGGTACATATTTTTACTTTTAAATAACCAAAGTTTTCAAAATAATTACAAGTGGCCAGTGCCTTAGACATAAACACAATTTTTCCGCAAAACTTCCTGAGTGGCCTGGTATGTGTGTGCTTTCGTTTTATAACGAGCATAAGAAGTGAACCCTCTGTGGCAAAAATTATGGAAGTAACGATCGCCCAACTAAATCATAGATCTGATGTTTCGGAAAATATCGCGACATTCAAGACATCGGTTCCTTTACCTAAAGGCCTTTTTGCGCTCTTTGGCTTTTAACTAGGAGTCACTGGATAATATCAGGAATGTATCCATCATCTTTTGGGTTGTATGCCTGTAGAAAGTAAATGTTACCTACGTTCTTAGGAAAGGATTTTTCAAGAAGATTGTTATAATGTATATAAAATCGATAGTAATGTTTTACTGTCCATAAAAACAATTTATAGCTTGAAAAAAGCTAATGGATGCTATTCACTTATTATGAGTACTAACAAAAGGATTCGAGCTGCATCTGTATTCAATGTTAAATGTATTTTTTAAAACCAGTTCAAACGAAATCATGGCAAGAAGCCAGCACTTGCTTTACTTATAACAATAAGCAAGATCAGATTATGAATAAAAAATTGAATATCTTTTTGTAGTTTATGGCATCGACCAGCTTACAAAAAACCAGAGTGACCCACATTTTTATACCGTAGACCGTAAACTTTAATCTATATACAAACCTTTTTTTTCTAAAATATATAAAGAAACCGGGGATTTGCATGTTTTTGTTCTAAACGTTCACCAATAAAAAAAATCATCCATCATTATAATTTAAACTATTCGTCTGGTCACCTGTAGTGTAAGGTCATTTTCCATCATCCTCGTAAAAAACCTCTTTTCCTATATTATGGCAGAAATAATGAATGGCAGCACATTCCCATTCTTTATGGTGACGTATTACTCACATAAAAGTATTGGAAACATTATTTTTATGACGGTCGTCGGTCGTATATTGTATGGGTTTCCTTACGATGTTTACGCAGTTTGAAAGTTATGATAAATTTAATTTTGCGTTAAATCTTACTTTTATATTTTATAATGAAGATTAAGTTTATAGCTTGGTCACGTTATTACTTGGCAACAAAACATTAGAAATCAAATTCTGAATACTCTATAAATAGACAAATGAATATTGCTACAAAATTTTGAAATAAAAATCTTAAAATCTCTAAACTATTTTTTTTCAAGATACCTAATTTACATAATAATTAATCAATATTTTAGTCTTAGCTTTTATTCTTTATCGAGGATCTTATGCGTACTCTCACTATACTGACGTTTAGTTCAGCGGTTGCAAATTACGACCGCTATTAACATAAGGCTGGAATGCTGGCTGACCGATCGAGTGCCTCACCACTTGCACCGACGTCATGTTGAACTAGTTGCTGCACGAAATATTCTTGATCCAGAGATCTATACGTAACTGCCATAACTTTTTTACCTGTACGACTGCAAGGTTACAGTATCCTCATAGTGTTGCAGCCGGAGCGGCGCCTGACCGACCGAGTGCCCCACCACTTCCACTGTCGTCACGTCGCACGAGCTGCGGTTCAGGATGTTTTTGATCCAGAGACTCCCGTCACCTGGGTTCCAACAGAATGTAGTAAGTTATCAACACAGTCATCTAAAGGTAATTCAGTGACGCGTGTATACCTCGAAGGGTTCGTTACAGTGAGTGCTACAGTATTTTTTATTTATTGTTGTTCACAGGCTCCGGTTTTTTTTTAAACACTATCTCACCTGATGGCAGTCGATGATGTGGCCGACAATGGAGTACGCCTGCCTAGAAGTAACCTATTCACTCTTGACATAGACTCCGGCTGGGAATTCCACTTCTTAGCTGTACGCATAATAAATTTGTTTCCAAAACGCTTTGCACGTATGGGTGGGATGTCCACCATGCGTTGGTGGCGCAACGACAAACGTCTAGTGGTGCTGTGATGGGACGGACTTGGTGGAGCTCATTTTTTAGACAGTACAGCTGTCAGCCACTATTTCAAAACTTAAAGTTCTACTTTTGCCATGTTTATACATTTTTGAAATATGTGTTTTTGTTAAGAAATACAACATTATTTTCAAGACGAACACTGACAGGTCATATAGCCGAACACAGCATAAAGACGACTTCGGCTGCCACAAATAAGGCTAAAATTATTTAAGAAAAATGTATACTGCATATTATGTATAATGCAATGAGTATATTAGGGGAAGTTTGAAAGTGGCGCCAGTGACTGAAAAATTGAAAGGGAATCGTTTGTCTTGGTATGGTCATGTGAAGAGGAGGGATGAAGCGCATGTTACTAAAAGAGTTATGAGTTTACATGTGGATGGATGGAGAGGGAGAGGGAGACCAAAGAAAAGATGGATGGATTGTGTGAAGAGTGATATGAAAGAAAAGGAAGTTAATGATAGCATGACGAGTGACAGGGCAGAATGGAAGAAGAAAACATGTTGCGCCGACCCCAAATAACACGGGACAAGGGCAGGAAGATGATGATGATGATGATGTATACTGCATGTCGATTATTATTTACAATCATTTCTAAATAGTTTACAATAGTTACCACTGACAATAAAAAATAAATAAAAAAAAAACAATATGTTATTATTTAAAAATTTAAAAGATATTATACCGTTGAACTATTTAGAAGACAAAGAATCTGTAATCTGCAAGTTATAATAATTGACAACACTGACTGTGAATATATTTGCACGCCATGTTATGGCAGAATATGCTGAAACAAATGTACTGTAACACCTTATAAAGATACCACATACTAGCAAATAAATATTTTGGTTGATTGATTGGTGGAATTAAATTGTGCAATTCCAATACACACTCCCTGAAATAAAAACGACAGAAAAACTGAAATTGGTTGCAAACAGTGATTCGCGATGAGGTGAGTTTCGTTCCCAATGGGTAGTATATGGACATCAAGAAACGAGGCAGTTGAATCTTTACCTTCTGCGAAGCAGTACTGCAAGTGAAGGAAGCAGTAGATAGCGTAAGGGAGTGGTGGGTCCCGGCTACCGTAGGTGCTGGTAGGTTGCGGATAATGTGAACGAAGCTTGGATAGACGCTTGCCATGCGCTACTTAAAGTGATGTCTGCATAATTGACTCATAGTAACCCAAACAGGCTTGCTAGGGCCGATGCTAGCCAGGGATGCGGGATAGTTTGAAAGAGTCACAGTAGTCCTGAAATGCAAAGGGCAACGAAGGTACCTGAGTGGGATTTTGTCAACAAAAGTCTGACTAGAGCTCTGGTTCCACCTAAAACGAGAGGTTACTTGTTTTTGCCCACTTAAAAAAAATATCTGTTGGAAAAACAAACACACACAGAATGTGTTTTTTTTTTCGAACTGATGAAATATTTTAAAATATGTGCAATATTCCTTCATTTATTAAGAATGGCAACATTTTTTCTCTGTGGTCTGTGCTCTGTTTGTCTTTGAACTTTAACGGGTGGCCATTGTGAAGACGATATAAGTAATTAATAATGAGAGTTTCCTTTCACAATAAAACAGCAAATAAGTATAACTCAGCGTTTTTGTTTGAACCAACATCAAAACAATTTTGAATTTGGCATCAAAATGATTCCAGTAATTTGTTAGCTACCCTTACCATCTAATCGTTCCACTTCATTCGAGCTCAAAGGATACTACTAATCTACATTCTCAACTGAGATTATCAAATCCGCTTCAGTGAAATTACATAGCTTTAGCGTTCATATGAGGAACTAGCTAATTATTTCATTCATCGCTCGAGTGGAAACGTAACAGATGAGGTCTGCGTGTAAGCAAAATGGTTTGAGCACTTCTCTCAGCTCAGTGACATATCATACTGAAGTTGGTGATGAACGTGTTATGTGACTTTTAAGCACATTTACAAAAGGTTCAAATTACAATGATTCTCTCTCTTTTAATTATTTACAATATAAAACGTGCTGCTGTACTTCATTGTATCATAGGTTTGATATAATGAAGTATAGTAACACATTTCAATTGTTTCAATAAGCGGCTTACGTCATCATTTTGATTGAAATACAGATAATCCTGCTGAAAATTGCAGATTCAATTTTATGAAAACATTGCAGACCATTTAAATCTGTTCTATACGAACAATTAAATATGCTCAAACTTAGTTTAAGCCTGGCAAAATGACCACACAGCATCGGAGCGGGTAAACAGAACTCGGAATTTATTATAAACCTCAACGTTTGGTTCAGAACAGCAAAACATTTGCGTATCTCATTAATTATTATATAATCGTGATATACATCTGTTTCATCATTTCAAATAATGTTCCAAGAAATAAGACATTAAATTGGAGTTGAATAAATCGTTAAGTAGATATACAATAAAGATTTGAATAAAATTTAATAATATTCTTATTCAAACAACTCGTGCCAAGCCAAAGATATTGAACTGGTTCGAACCGGCTGAATCTGTGTTAACTGTGTCACTTGCAATAGTTATGGAACGACTCGCGAATAATGACACAAACTTTATATAGTATCTATATTAAACTAGGGGCCATCTCAGACCAGAAGAATGAGTCGTGACATAGATAGTCCTGGAGTATACTCCAGAAAAAATCAATAACATAGGTAATATAATGTTACACAATGTACATAGTGTATTACTGAGCCTGCATATTAAGCAACATAATTTATTAATTTCATTGATGGTACTTACTAACATAGGTTTAAGCAATTTGTACTACTAACTAAATATGGATATTTGTCCGAAATAAACGTTATTACTCGTATTATTATAATGTTACTGAAATTTTAATAAAGTCTCATTATGTAACTCTTCAAACTTATGAAGATTTGGGTCAACAAAATATGACGTATTATCGTGACAGCGACATAAAGAAACTTAAACTTACGTCCAGCATTCTGCTTGATGCTGGGCACGAGGTCCCTGCGCACGATGAGTCCGCGGTCCAGCCGCCAGCGCGGCAGGGGCTGGGCGAGCTGCGGCGAGCTGGGCGGTGGTGACGACAGCTGGTAGATGTTGGGCAGCGGCTCGCGGGAGATTCTTGTCGCGTGCTGCCACTTCAGCTCGCTCTCTTGAAACAAGAACGCTGTACGTTCTGATTTGTACCTTTCTGTCTGTTGATGAGAATTTTAAGTTCGTTAGAAAACTTCGGATATATTCTTTTCTTTTGAGGAACAAATACATGTCATGTGGATTTCTGAAAACACCAATTGAATCAGCTGCAAATACCTACATATAAACCACCACAAATATTTTATGACATAGCAAAGATATTTGCAAACTTAATATACTACAGCTTTGCAACAACCGTCAAACAGTTTAGACCTCTCAACAAAACTCTCGTCTGGTCGAATAATCCTCTTTTTTGATGAAACAGGAAGTTTCCACCCAGTTGTTCATGGCTTTAAATATCATAAGAAGAGAATTTAGAAGCATGTTCATGATAAAATGCAAGTCATAAAAATGACATCATGTCAGTGTTCATGGCTGTGTACATAAACAAAACAATTTGAAATACATCAGCACGTAGTAAGAGTAACGTATCGTGTACTTGAGCCGGCGCTTTACTCACATTTATATTGTTACGCAAAGCAAATGGGTGTTTTAATGCTCTATTTTTTCCGCTTACAAGAGTTATGGTTATTACGTCCCCTAAATACAATTCAGGTTTACATACTGCTTAGTTTACTAACAAAGTTCCTACATACCTATATATCTCTTAATTAATCAATAGACTTATTTTATAATATTAAACAAAAACAAAAGTTTCGTAGCTCCTAGTGCCACTCCTACAAAGTTGAATTTATAACTTTCCTAATTGACGTTTCAAAGAGAAATAGTTTGGAAAAAAAAAGTGAATAAAAACGGTATAAACTTGTTTTTTTTTTAAACATTGTCTTTCTCTTCTAACTTTTCTAGGTCCTTAGGAAGAAATTTCCTTTCTAAATGACGGCTCATTGAAACGTTGTCGTGAACTGAAGGCAAAGTTCGCCGATACCCATCGGAGCGGAAAAGCGCCGTAACTCGTGGCCTGCGACTGATCGCACAACTAGTGCCAAGTGACCCGATTGTTTAGCCGATAGCCGACCTCACGTACACTCCTGCTTCGTACCCTCGCAGATTGTGCTTTTAGATATAATTTAATATTTAGGAGAAATGATAAATGATGCTATTATTTTGGTATGATATTTATAGGAATAGCAATAAATAGCGACAGATTTTTCCTTTTTATTAAAACAACTGTATTAATAGCAGTTGCTGTTGTATCAACCGGTATCTTCCAGTAGCAGCTTTACGTTGCACTCAAAGTAAAGATAGATACTAAAGATCATGACCGTACATTGCTCGCTAAATAAACACAATGGGCGTCACGCTTAGTTTTCTGTGCAGAGCATGCATGTGGAAACGAAGAAAACGTTCACGTATAATATACTCCTTGAGTACACGGCTATCACCAATATGATATCACATGCGAGCCTTAGAATCACCGAATTCCCTAATAAACACCCTGAATAAACTGAGTAATCGTAATCGTAAAATCGTAAGAGTAATCGTAATCGTAATCGTAAAATACACCTAGATATTACTGCACTAGACCTCAATATTATTTTACGATACATAAAGCGGACGTAACTGCGATGGAAAGTGAATTGTTACAAAAATTTCACTTAGCAGGAATATTAAATCTTTCGTGACATTAATGATTTGATGCACAATTTTAACTGAACATTTGACAAGGGCAGCTACCCCACTCTACTAAAACTTTAAACTTTTTGTATTTTATAGCGGTCGGCCGCCGGAGTATTGAAGCAAACCATTACAATACAAATAAAATCTAAGAAAACGAAGGAAAAGATCGGAACAAATCCCGCCCCAGACTTATTGGAAGATAGAATATCTCCGGCCAAAGATTAATGTTGGAATTATGAGTATCCGTTACCGCTCTGACTAATAGATCTACGGTTACCTCGCATTAGTTTTGTTCGAGGATTCGTATTTTACTCTATAAAAGTCTTAGATTGCGTCTCGACTCCACTTTCTTGTGTTTTTTAGGTTTTGTTTTTGAGGTTTACTCAGCGTTATTCAGTAAACCTTTGTATTGTCGCCACTATGCGACCGTAGAACTGCGGTAGGGTGCGCGTCAGATCCCATAGGGATCTATTACCGCCCTTCGTGGACGTAGAGAGCTAGGGTAGTCACCTTCCGTTAGCGTGGAGTCTTTGGGACCCGTTCCTAGCACGTCCGCGGCGCCGGTAGGTACCGAATAGGCCGGCACGAGCTTCGGCCTCAGGGAGGTGAACGGAGACACGATGTTGGATGTCCGATGCCGCGTCTTCGCTTAACTCGAAGAGAATGGAGGTGGAAGAGTCCACCTCCAGTCGTAAGAACCAATAACTCAAACGCCCCATGTCGGACGATGACCGGAGGACGTCCTCCGATGATGAACTAGGAGCATCGGCCCGAAAAGTCTCCACCGCTGGGAGTATTTCACGCAAAAGCGTGAAAAGTTGTTGAAAAGCGTCGTTTGATACACGTGGGAAATTCTCATTACAGTTTTTTGGCTCCAAAACGACATCTTTAGCTAGGGAGTGTACCTATTCCTATTTGGCTGCAATGACAAACTTTGGTGATGGCAGTTCGATGGTGAGCAAAGGCAGTTGGTCTAGCCTTTAAATATCAGTAATAAAAGCTTACCCATTCGTCAGTGTGGCCTCCGCTAATAGCAGTAAGGCGATCACTGGCGACTGGTGACGGCAGGTCGGAGGTAAGTGGAGGGAGGTAGTCCAGGTCGCGGAACACTGCGCGGATGATGGGCCGCACGTCCGCGCAAATCGACCTGCAACCATGTTTTTAAGTCATTCATTCAGTCTTTTAAAAAACATTGCCCCACGCTAGGAATATCTCCTGTATCGTGGTTGCAAGACACGTATACCCAAAACACCTATCTGTACGTCATATAAATATTTGTTCCGTGCGGGAATCGAACCCACGACACGCAGCACTGCAGTCAATCGCTCAACTACTGCGCCAAGCGTGCCACACATTTACTACTCGTCAGTTTCGTGGTCGCAAAAGCGAGTCCAGTTTGTGACATTGTTTGATAAATAAATCTTTTATTCGCAGTTCGTTATCTGTTGTGTCCAATTGGAGGCACAATAAGCTCGGCCGCTCAAATGTATAAATTGCTTATAACTGTAGGATACTTTCAGCTAAATCACTAAAATTTATTAAAAATAATAAACGACACGCTATACATTTATTTATACATTTTGCCACCCTTCATCTAGTTATCAATTTAATATGTAATATTTCACACATCAACGAGGCATCACTACCTCTGGTTGCCGAGCACGCCTCTGCATACTCCTCCAGGGAACACATGCGTAAAATCGAAATTTATTACGTCTGTTCTGAAAAGATTTCACGCACTCACCCCTTCTCCGGTATCAAGGGCAAAGTATCATCTATTGCTTCTTCATTCATCATAACGAAATAGCTATTATAAACTGATTCGATACACAAACCTAATATTCTAAAAGGTAAATGAATAAAAAAGGCTTTTCTGATATTTTATTTACGCAACTTTGATAAAAGGACCTGACAGTTGACATTGACGGCCACGTTCTGATATCAAATAAAAAACTTTTATTCAATACACAAATGAGGTCGGGACGTGAATTTAAGGACCAAAGACTTTCAGAGTAAACCTGTTTTTTTACCGCCTCATTGAAGACGTGGCTTGTATTTCCAGCGACCGTGATAAGGTCAGACTCGATTTAGCAACCAAATTAGATTTCGCTCTGAAAGACTTGATGGTATGCTGGAGTAGAAAATTGATTTCTGTTGATTGATGGCCTTAAGAAGCGTGGCTGTAATATTGAGATTTCTGTGAAGTCTCTTTAGTTATCTCTGCTTTCTCAGAACGTGATAGAACTAGCGATCATATCTAGTAAGCAGTCAATGAGATGTGAAGTCATAGTACCTCATGTATTACTATGTATAGTAACTCACTATGACATATAAACTAAAACATGTGGGTGTCACGTCACGGTGTGAAAGATTACTTCGTAGAAATGTTACTTGGTTGGAAACTTATTTTGATGTACCTTCAATAATTTGGAGACATGACTGAAGAAAAGGCATTTCGAGGGCAATGTAAGTGCTATTTTATGTCTTCACATTCATTGAATGAAAATTCTGCGTGAGCTAAAATATAAAATCTTATTTTCTATAAAATTACGGATTACAATATGTAGTGGTAATAAATGTGCGTCTTTGTTTATATTTTCCACGGCTCACAGCGAGGGTACTTTAACAAACAAGGATAATAAATTCACAAGTAACCGTGTATAGTTAGAGAGGGAGTGATGGAGGTACAGTAGCGTCTGCTCACGTCGGGATAACGTATAATTAACGCAGATGTTGGGGAGCTTGGCACGTGGAACTAAAGTGCGACAGTGGTTTTACTTATATTATAACACTATGAACTTCAATTAATTCTATGCTAGAGGCATTATTTGATATCTACTTGGTACTTACTGTGTGCTTGTAAGCATAATTTGTGTATGTTATTGATTGGGTGGCATAATTTGATTTCTTTGTGTGAGTCAATAAATAATGATCTACTAACATTAATTAAAAAAATTAATATTAAAAGTCACTTATCTAACAACAATTTTAAGTTTTACCTTTAAGACTAAGTAAATCTCCTAACTCTGTCAAATACATACTAAGGGTGTCGGTAAAAAAAACCAAAAAAAAATACAACCAACTTAATGTAAAAAAAACACTGAAAAGTGCAAAATAATTTTAATTTTGGAAGGAAAAAGGTACCACCACTAAAATTACCCCTCAGCCAAACTTATTACAGAGTTCCGGTGCCTAACTTCCGGATTCATCATCAGATCATTTCGATATATTCCCCTTCTTCTTTCAGTCAGTCATCAACTACTCGTATTAAACAAATCAATTTTACTTGTCCCGACGGTTCTGCTGTGATTCGATGAGGAATTCGGTTCCATATCATTGAAGTTCATGATTAGATCATAACGATATTTTTTTGGGACCAAATCGGAAACATAGGTAACCTTTCAAAAAAAAAAAAAACGGTCCACAATTAAGCGAGAAATCGGTGAAAATCCTTTAAAAAAAATACATTCAGCCGAACAAGGATCCTCCTTCTTTTTGAAGTCAGTTAAAAATTGCTTTTAGCGATAAGACCGCCCATTGTGACACTGCATTATGTGTACTATAATTGCATTTATGGTGTACAACAATGAAGAGTAAATCTATCTATCTAAATCTTAATTTTTATCTAATTTTAAATCGGGCAGTTAAAGTAACAGGTTGCTTTGTCTACATTGTACAGTACGAAACGAATTAGAAAATGTATTGTCCATGCGAGTGTTTAGTCTGTATCACAGTATCTCATGACGTCCACATCACACAATATCACAAGATCACAAGTAGGTATCTATTGTATTAATTTCTCTTAAAATAATTCTAGCATACCATTAACGAAACATTAGGACAACGAGGAGGTGCTTTCAATACTGCAAACAAACATGGTTGATAAATGATGCTCGGTAACGAGGGTTTGCTCCGACCTCTATTAACAGTATGAATGGATATTATTATGAATGGTCATAGAACAAAAACATTGTCAACCACTGGTACTTACTCTTAACCTTCACGTGTACCCTTTAGCATTATAGCGACAGACTTCTTCTATAGGCGTTGGATTTCTATGATTTCAAGTATAGTCCTGTCTTAATTATAATGAATAGGGTTACGTTTAATCACTACAGATTAATTTAGCGTCAATATACTACCACTGAAGCCTCATTTGTCCTTTAAAATATAAGTCTCTTTAGTAGTCTATCCCTTTTGCGATTCTAGCCTGAGAACTACTTTTACGATTCAGATTGTTTAGCATAATAGAATAGCATAATCAGCCTTATGATGTTCCCACTGCTGGGACTCGGGCCTCCTCTACAGGAGGCGGAATGGGCCGTATTCTATCTTGCAAGACCAGTGTATTTTTTTTTTTTTTTTTTCGGGTGGGAAAATCATCTAATGACAACCCCCGCTCTTGGGCGGAGCGGGAGATAGTGTCAGACTTTTACTGACTAAAAACCCACTCCTGTTCCTTCTTTGCCATTTTTATTTTTCCAGGGCCCCGGGGGTCACTTTCGCATCACCCATGGCCCCAGTAGGCTTCAACCCTGTTGGGCCCCTACGGTTGCTGACATCTCCTTGAGGCGCGCGTGGAACACTACGCGCCGTCGACGACTTGGGCTCGGTCCGGACGGTTACCGGACGATCGGACGGCGAGCCACCCATTGCTCGCCGTCCGCAAGCCCGCGCCTACGGTGGCCTGTTGCTGCAAGACCAGTGTGGATGTCACTTTTCTTCGAATTTTTGTTTCTAGGTCATGCCGCTTTCCTCACGATCTTTTCCTTCATCGTTTTGAGAGCAGTTGTGATGAAATAAATTACACAAAGTAATGCGCCGGGCTGGGTTTGAACTCATTACCTACAACTCGTAGGTCTATGCTATTATTATCACTGGACCACCACAATACACTGTAATTATATTTATTTCGTGAAATGAAGTCATTTAAAAGTTTCGTATAATTGGTCTGATATGTTCTAAGTTACGTAGAGGATGAGCAAAAAGAAGAGTAGCCACCACCGTCACTAGGTCATATATGTTTTGTTTAATTAAAACAATGTAACCGCACTTTACTCTGATTAATTTATAGACTCACTCTGTCTTTACATCACGCTGCATTTACATCTCAAACGCAGAGATCGACAACATACCCTCTGGGGGTCGCGCTCACGTTACGAGCTGGTGCTGAGGCTCCTCGAGTGTGTACATATGTGCTAGTGTGGAGCCGTAACGAACTAATTAGCAGGAGCTAAGCGGTTCACTGGTGTGTGAGGGATCCATTGTTTTAGTCTAACATATTAGCACATGAATAGATATTGTGTGGTGCTTTTAAGGCATCGCCGCTTGTGGTTAGATGCAGTGTGACGAATGAGAAACAGCTCGTTTTTAGTTTCTCTGCGAATCCCATATCACTAGGTTTGGTACCAGAAGCACGTTGTTCAGCCGTGACGCCAAAGCGTGTCAAATCTTTTTCTTAAATAGCTTTTACTTGTTATTGTCACAAGGTGTTTGTCACCATTTCAGTGATGCTCACGGGTGTGACACCCTTCTAACCAGAAACTTTCACAAAAACAAATCACTTTTCCAGACTTATTGTGCTTTATTTGCAAACCATGACGACTATTGCGTACTAAAGTCAACCCAAATGTACCTACATACAGTTTTATCACAATCCCCATAAATCTCACAGATAAATAAGGAAGTGGACATCTTTGTGGCATTGTGTTCCAAGATGTCCTCGTGCCCACTTATTATTGTGAACAAACACGGAACGGTATGAAATAAACGACTTATATTCAAGATGTTTGTGTTTTCTTTTATAAAGTAGATTATACTTTTAGGTACTTTCACATGCGTATACAGGCGCCACTCCAGAGCACAGCTACAGCAGAGTACCTCCAGCTTAGCTATACCCGTGTAGTTTGCTTTACTTTGTATGAAAGCGTAGGCGGGGTCGTCCACTGCTTGCCTATACTGCACTGAGCTCTGCACGCTATGCGCGGCTGATGAACAATTGACCCATGCAGATAACGTGACAAACTTCTTCGTGCATATCTCATGTAGCAGTGGTCGACGTTATGGCAAAAATATTTTCGTGGTAATTCAAAACATCATAATCATCATCATCGTTTCAGCCAAAAGACATCCACTGTTGGATATAGACACTTGGGGGAGCCCAAGTGTCGCCGCAACGACTCGTCCTGTGTATCTCACATCCATCGGATTCCCGTGGCTCTCACCAGGTAGTAGGTCTACCTTGAGGGAGACCTTCCAACGATGCGTTTCAACGAACCAGAGCACAGCTCGTAGTCACCACTCCAATACCTTTGGGCCCCATCGACCATCTATTCTGTGAGCAATGTGTCCTGCCCACTGCCTCTCTTAAGTTTGGCGATGCTTATAAAATATAGCATAAGTATGGTATTTTCATAAATTGCAGAAAGTTGAAGCCGCCGACATTGTTAGATGGATATTTTAGGGCCGGGGCGTATAACTTTAGTTCCACAGCTTTTTGGAAATTCCACTATCAAATTAAGCTCGAGCCTGTGGTAGCAACAACTGTTGTAACATTGAATTATGAATATTTCATTATAAGTTTGCGTAAAGTTTATTACATTACATGTTATAGCATGACACGCCGTGTGCTTCAAGATATTTACCATTGGAAAAAAAACGACCTCCCTTACACACTTTCATCCTTTTCTTTCCCTTATGTAATGGGGGTTTCATTTAATCAATGATCTTTTCTGATTGCTGTTTTTATTCACAGCGAATTAGTCTGTAAGTAGGTACATGTTCTCTCAATGAATTAATTTAAGCCTAAATTCATTGATTGAGCGACAAAAACAGACATCGTTTTTTTTATATTTAAATATTTTTTCCACTGCTCCCACATATCTTTCTCGCCAACTTTTTCTCAACAAGACAACAGTTGTTGGTTCTCAAGTATGTAATCATCCCTACATAAGCCAATTTACTTGACAAAGGCTGAAGTCCTCAAGTTTCTTCACAATTTGCTTCTTGTTCATGGGCTGTAATAAGACGTTAAAACAAATAATATCTTTCAAAACATACAGTAGAACCACGATTTTGTCGAACAAGGGGAGTCTATTTATCCACTAACTCCTTCCAAATCACGCAACGCATATTGATGTAGGTTACACTAACAGAAAGAACAAAAAAGAATTGAACACAATCTCAGAATAGTTTGCTTTTCATTATTTCCCCACAAGCATAGTCTTACCATTGAAGCGTTTATGTCATAAATTTTTTCTGTTACCTAAAGACTAAAACTGTGAAAACCTTAGCCATGTTTTTTTTACTTTAGATTTTTATAATTATTTTTTTATTATTGATAGGCTCGCATTTCGCTTAGTAGAAAGATTTTGGTTGATTACAATCGATTGGTTACAGTAGATCGTGGTAGATGTGATTGAATTGTAGCTGTTAAAAATGTGTAGAAGAGCTCCTGGCTAAGTAATACTTACCACACAGGATGAAACTCAAGGTTAAACAACACTTGCCGAGGTCGGCTTGTGGATGGGTGACCATCTTAAGATACCGAGTCTCCTCCGTATCATCGCTATGGATAGTCTAAAGCCAAAACATTTTGACAAGGGCAGTCGCAAAGGCTACACAAATAATATGATTTAAAATGTATGTTGATCGTTGCCTCAGTCGTTTATATCGAACACGTGGGAGAATAATATGTCAGATGTCCTATTTTTTTTATACAAACAGTATCTTTATCTACTGATCGATTTCAGTTGGCCGCAATATTTAAAACATGTTACTAAACATAAAGTGAACCTTTTGTCCTCAACGTTTGTCCGTTGTTGTAAGTGTACTTATTTAACTGATTACATTATTTTTCTCTTTGTAAACATTTCATTGTTCAAGGTTCAGCCTTCGTTGAACACTTTGATAGCTTGTTATTTATTGTTTGACTAAACTTTACTTGTTAAGAAACTATTAACTACCTGCTTACAAATACCTACTACTAGAAATTGTTTAAATATTATAATTGAATACTCAGTGCGACGATCCGAATACGGGAAAAACGTGCTTGAATAAATAAAAGGGAGAATCAAATCAAAAGAAAAGGGTTTCAATATTTTCGAGGGCTTGCCTTCTTACTCAATAATTTTCCTTGAGGGAAAAATGAAACTCACTTGAAAACGAATTACCTACACTCGCTGATTCAACAAATATTGGCGGATAATGTAAGTGATAACAATTTTCTGGCGATGTAAGTTTGCCTCGCTCTAAACATAAAGCAGCATTAAAGTTTTTCATAACATACTACTTTATGGCCAATCAGAAATGAGTGTCTATTGCGTCATTACTATGAGTAAACCTTTGTTATAACTCAGTTTACTCATCGATATCTAACTAATCGATCCTATCAGCTTCCAATCTGACCAGTGGCAGCTGAATACCGGTATTTCACTTGAAGCGACTTCCTCTCTGTAACTGTAACTGAATTGCGAAAGTCAGACAGGTAAACGAAACTCCTGAGTTCTACGGGTTCCCCACAGTCGAAATTGTAATATATAAACCTCTTAACGACTAAACATGAAATAGGTTTTCACAATTTATTCACCGTCACCTCCTAAATCGAATTCTCGGTGCGAATATAAAGTGCACTTTAGACTTGCGCCGCAAGTAATTACTCTTAAATGCGGGTTCAGTTAAACGCGGTGCGATCTCCTGCGGCGCTGTACGGTCCCCGGCGCGAGGGTGCGATCCTGTGCGTTTCCCGTTTTCCTTAATTTTTCCGTTCCAATAAACAGGCGGTGAGCCGACTCACTAATGGATTCCTCGTAGATTATGCCTTTGTTTTAAATCAAATATTTTGCATTTACGTAGTTCAATTAAAGAATAAATTAGAGATACTTGGATTTAGTAGAAAGTTTTATATTTTCTCCGATATTTTCTATTTTTCATTCATTTTTAATTGAAACCGAATTTTGAGTAGTCGTCAGTTTGGCTTCACAAAATTTAAGAAACCTGGGAAAAAATCCAAGATTAAAATTGGCTTATTTTTTGACCTTTCCAAACTAGTTTCCTGCTTTGTCCGTTTAATGTATTACCTTTTTTTGAGCTAGGAATTCACCAAATAACTCCTTCCGTTCTGGGTAGAGCGAGAGAGAGTGTCAAACTTTTACTGACTCTGAAATCCACCTGTGTTTTTGAGTTATTTTTTGTGTTCCAAAGCCGATTATTCTCCGTTTATGGCATATATTTTGACTCGCAATCGGATACACTTATAAAACTAATAGGGGACTTTTCGTTGACCTAGAATCCTGACATTTGGTATGAAATAATATCATGTAGGAGAGAAGAGAGGAGGTCTGAGTCCCAGCAGTGGGAACATTATAAGACTGATTATGCCGTATAAGGCCATGACAGAAGTAAATGAAAGAAATAAAAAAAAACCGGATACAATAAAAACACTAATAGCGTAATAATACGTTTTGATTTTCGGGATACCTTTACGATAATTATAAAAAAAAGATCAAAAGACAAAAGTAAAAGAGGAATAAAAAATAAAAATAGATTCGGGAATCGAACTATTTCCATAGGTAATGTATATGTAACCTTCAGTGCGCGAGTTCGGCTCGCACTTGACAGGCTATTTATTATTCTAATTTATCTTGCAGACAGCAAAAAGTAATAATAAACGGGATGACGTCATCGGGGTTTTCAGTTAAGTTAAGAGGTTTAGTGATTCAAGTCTTAGCCTTTTCCTTTGTCTAGCTTAAATTAATACTAAATTTCCTTACATGGTGGATAATTTATTGGATGTAATTATATTCTGATGACACTTCTCTTATTTTTAAAGTAGAAATAATACGGTTTTTTTGCACATCAACAAAACCATGAGTACTCGTAAGATCCTAAGAAACATATTCTAACTTGCTCTGCCTTTACTTCATATCTCAAAAAGTATATTGAACGTTCGCAAAAATTAAGGACTTTTTAAAGTTAGAAGCGATTTTCGTAATAAAAATACACGCAGTAAATATAAAATGGTAATATCTGAAGGAGATTAGTTAAGACAAACAAGTCGTTCTTCATAAACAGTATACGCTTTTGTAACAAGAGACCAAAGTCGGTTACAGAACTTAGCGAGAGAAAGTTCAAAACCCACATCAAACGTGTCCTTATCAAAAAAGCGTATTACAAGATTAAAGTCTGTGTTGAAGACACGCTTGTTTGGCAATGACTACTTTTGCTTCCCTGGTAGCTCATTATCTGCATTATCGTGTCAACGTTTATTAACTGCAATATCTTTAGACCTTAGTCACGTTAACTTTATTAGTGATATTTTGTTTTTATATAATCATGTGTTTTATTATTAGTTGTATTGATATTTTTTTCCAACTCTCACACTCCACAGGGTCATAGATTATTTTCTATTTCGACCAATATTTCATTATAATTTTGTACATTGTACCAAAAAACAATGTTGACAAGTAGGTACGTACTAATTACTAATATAAATACGTATTAATTTATATTAAATTCTAATATGGAAATATAGTGAAATTAATCATTTTTTCAAAAGAGTAACGATTTTCTCGTCGCTTCTTTTCCATGAGAAAATTCTGGCGTTTTATAAGTGCCCATGTAGGCAATACAAAATAAATTTATCTGAAGCATTAGTTTATCTGAAGCATGATACATTGATCGTAAATAAAATGAATCTCATAAAGCTAATCTTTGTAAGCCTTTCGTGTGATTTATGTATCAGACTGGATTTAAGTATTTACTATATTTAAGGTAAAATAATGCTTAATTCTCAACCATTAATTCTCTTACGAAACCGAATTTCGCGTGGAAAAATATTCTAAAATATGAAAAATATGGTGTAATATGTTAAGTTGAAGCGTACGTAAGATGAATCTAGTGTGCTTTCAAAAATTAAATTAAAAATGCTTCATTTTAACCAAGATTAAATATTTTGTCTTATTTTGCGCTGCTAGCGAGGAATAATTAAAAGAACCTAAGTAGGATTACGTCCGCGCCAATAGGTCACTAACATTTCTTTATATTCCGTCCGACTTGTTCCGCAGAATCTCATTTAAATGTTCTTTTTTCTCTTTTCTGAATGTCGAACTGAGAGCTTTGATTTTTTATTTTTAAATCTTTTATCTAGGATTGATATTGTTTTAGAATAGATAAAACATTTTTGACATACCAGAGCAATCACTTGCATAATCACCATCGTGGACTTTTCTGTAGATTTATGAAACGTAAACAATTTTACAATATACATTGTTTTGTTATAGCCCTGACTGCTATGCCAGTTGTCGTGGGTTCGATTCCCACCCAGGACAAATGTTTGTGTGATGAGTATGGTCATTTTTTCTGTGTCTGGGTGTAATTTATCGATATATGTATGTATTTAGAAATATTTAAGTATGTTTATCAGTTGTCTAGTAGGTACACATAACACAAGCTCTGCTTACCTTGGGACTAGGCACACTAGCTTGTTTCGCATCTTAAAATAGGTATTATTAGTATGTATGCAAGCTGTCAAGGATTTCCTGTTATCGTGTTCCGTTCGCCAGTTCACCAGTAGTGAGGCTGCTCAAGAGTTTCATATCGCAGAGTAAAACTAGGCAGTTAAGTCAGTAAGCTTATCAAATGACTATGAATTTGCTGGAGAAGAAGCTCCAACTTTACAATATTATTACATAAATTCTAAGACATCCATAATGTACAAAAGTTATAATTCTTTCAAACATTCCAGCATCTCACTCTTGGGAATATATTCGTCCCATAGTCATAGCCAAACTTCAACTATTCGTTAATAAAACTGAACCTTCCTAGTTTACCTTTCCGATAGACAAATACTCGAGGGTGACACCTGCGTCTTGTTGCTCTGCGGGGACGAACAACGAGCGGCTCCAACTAACGCTAAGTTATACCTCCGGCGTCGAGGGGATCGCGCTTGTTTGTACTTGACACGATAGTCCTTATGGAAGGGAAGAATGTTCAAGAATTTTCGAAGCAAGAAAGTCCTCGTGTAGTAGTCAGCTAACTGATATTAACCCAATGGATAGGCAAGTCTTTAGTATGTTGTGAATCGTTCTTATAGAAATAGCTTAAAGATTAAGTTATCATACAGCCTATACTCATTTAAGGAGATTAGGGGCGGCGCTCGTCGCTTTGTGCGGCGCGGCCCGCATTGAATTCAAACATATGGCGTTGTGTGAGACGCGTTTGCTTGAAATGAATTTAGCAGAGTTTATCGCGGCGGCGCGGGGCGCACGCAGCGGCAATTCTCGATGAAGCGATGCCCGCGGCGGAATCTTCTGCCAGTTATATTTGGAAAAAAGAAACATAAATATAAGTGTAAAAAGGTTTGTTGCTGGTCGTCAACGCAATATGTTGCAAGTCGTCACACGTGCGCTCCCATCTTCTGCTAACCTAAAACTGGTCAGTTTGATTGAGTATCCCGCATGTGCCGCAGCATTGCCCGCCACGTGCTCTGCTACACGCTGGAGGATTCGCCGCGGGCGCAGCGGCGGGTACCGCCACGCTTCCCGCTCCGTATCTCTATGAACAACGTCTTTTATTGCCATACGCTTGTGTTTACGCGTGCGATGATAAGTGCCGCTTGACGCGCCGTCGCTCCATAAACAGAAAAATCGTACATCGAGCCACGAGACGCCACGCTGCACGCGACGCGCGACGTTCCTCTTCCCCGTAAATGAGGCTATGGTAAACATTTTGTAATAAAAGTACAATATAATATGTATATTGTGCTTTAGTACAGTTAATATTGATGCTGAATATATTATAATAAATTTATAACAACTGTTATACTTAAATAAATTCATTTGAACTATCCATCTTCTGAATTTATAAGGTTTTTCAGTAAATAAATTATTTAGTTCTTACTCGGTACGAACGTACTGGAAAGTTTTTCATTATACTATACACGATGCACCAAACATTGGTGCATCGTGTGCCAAATTGAAATAGTCAACGGGAGGGGTCATCTGCTATCCTTTCGGTCCCCTAAACACTTCTCATGCCTTGTGTATTTTTTCATCGACTGTTTATTGTTTTATAAAAATAACTCTAGACTCTCTCTATAGACTCTGAATTTTAATTTTATTTAGATGTGTATTGTATTAGAGTAATAATTTAAAGGATAGTTTCATCAGAGCCAACAATAAAACAAGTGATTGTAGTACGTTTCAAAGTAATGAACCAAAATCTCCAAAATAAATACCTGTGAGTTGTTAATAACGATTTGAAGAAAATATGTTTATTACTTGCGTAAAAAACAACAGCAAAGAATATCGCCTATTTCCAGCAATTGAACATTACCTGTGTCGTTTGCGGTCTACCTTGATGGCACAAACCCAATACAACGCAAAAAAGTGCTAAAAATGGGACAAAACGAATATAAAGAGCTCCTGTAAAGCCTTAAACGAGTTGCTTTCACGTGAAAACTGTTTATATTTATCCTTTATTTGATATTGATTGTAGCATTACGTGGTTAACGTAAATTGTACTTATAACAACATCGATGTAGTACGTGCTGAGAAGAGATTTTGATATTATTTTTTATTTTTATGGAAACTGGATTTGGTTTCAAAATCTTACTTAACCTTATAAAAGCAATTACGTTCGTAAACATTAAAATAAACTAACTCCTTACCTGAAATAAATTTAAAGGAATTTAAACGTAATAACGCTTGCAAATACTGCTATTATTCCGCGTCAGGCATTTCATGTAGGTACTCTGGAAGTAATCCCTCTAAAGAGAAACATAATAGACGTGCTCGCTTCATGTACATAGGAGAGGGGGAAGTGGAGGGAGGCAGGCAGCCTGTCATTATGTCAGTCGGAAATGTGAGTACTCAAATCATTGACGTGCGCACAGGTACATAAGATCACACGAGTACAAATCTAAAGGATTGAAAAGTAGGACAGAAACTTGGATGTATTATTTCGTCGGAAAAAGCTTGCATTTTAACAAAAATATATCCAATACAAATAACAATATAAAGTAATTTTTGCACGTAAACAATGGTCAATAATAAAGAGTATTATAAAAATAATAATTGGTTTTCCTTTACTGATTGTTTTTGTTGTCTGCGTCCTAATTGTAAGTTTGTCTTCTAGTTCTTTAATGCAGCCAATATTTGTTTGTTAGTCGAGTTTGACAAATCGTCTGGCATAAAAAAGCAGTAAGGAAAAGTATAAAAAAGGAATATTTGGTGCTAAGAGCTTGGATAGTAGTATTCACCAATCAAATGGCATCTCGTTTGTGAACAACCTTCAACCCCACACAACAGCCTGCTTCTGACCAGTCGAAACAAACTCATTCGTCATTTGGGAAAATTGCTTTCATATCTGAGGAAATATTATTGGATGAATCAAGATCACGAGATCTGGAACAAGAAACAAACAAACATTACTACATACAATATAATATTGTTTATTTGTAGTTTACTGCAGATGAAAGATCTGGGCCGTATAAATAATACTTCCAAGAGTCCGAGTTGTCTTGTCGTTCTCATCCGGATTGTGTTCGAACTTCTGTTTTTAATTAGATAAAATAGTTTTGACTTCAGAACTTGATTGATTTTGTAATAAAAATAAATACTATTTGAGCCCTTCTATTTCAGGTTCCAGGCGCTTTTGTCATAAAAAAACATTCATATTATCTATATGTAAAGAAATAAATCCTTATTTCCCGTTATTACGCCATCACGCGTGGACGGCTGGATCAATTTCACTAATTCTTTTTTCGTTGTATTTGTTATTGTCAGGAGAAGGTTCTTATGAAAGAAGAAAATATGAAAACGAAAAACAAATTTCATCCTTGTGAAGCCGGAGCGAGGATAACTAGTTTGGTATCAAAACCCAAAATTCTAAATAAATGGACTAATTTATTTGACTTGTACATAACTAAAGCACCTCAGAAAAATATTTCATCGGCGACGGCGGTCTCTCGCGCCGGGCCTTGGTACAGGCCGAGGTCCGGAGTGAGGAGGAGTGGCAGGCGGTCGCCTCCTTCTGTGAAGCAGAAATTAGCAAAGGAGGCGGCCGATCGCGTGAGACAACGGTCATCACGCCCCAATCACCACCGGGATTCCGATTCCGATTTCAGCCCAAGTCATCGACGGCGCGTACTCGCGCCTCAAGGAGATGTCAGCAACTGTAGGGGCCTAGCAGGGTCGAAGTCTACTGGGGCCAAGGGTCTGATTCTGAAAGGAAGACTCGGCCCTGGTACAAAAGGCAAGGAAGGAACAGTGGGTTTTAGCCAGCAAAAGTCTGTCACTCTCTCTCGCTCTTCGCTCGGAGGATGTCATAAGATGATTTTCCCAAAGAAAAAAAAATAGGAACATTTCATGAACCAGCTCAAACACAACAAACAGTGATGGTGGTCAATCACTACCAAGACTCCGATACCAAAGACATTGCTGTAACAAATTGACATGTTCCGCCAGGGGCACAGGTCACTGTTTCAATCTACACGTCTCGCTGCGAGGCGGTGATTGATGGCGCATAATTCAGCTAGTCACTCCTCTCCTCCTCCCACCTACTGCCTTGACGCTTAGCGTAATTAACTTGTAATTAACTATTTGCTCGCATTTGCTTCGGGTTTGATTAGAGTAAACACAATCCTGCTTAGTAAGCTTCGAATGTATCTCAGTAGCAGAATATTCCACATATATTACAATATGTGATTCCCTTTGCCGGGATTTCCGAATTTGAAGTTAAATGGATCTTTCAATATTTCGTCGGATATGCTGGCATATTATTTGTACATGATATTTATTCAGTAATATTGTTATTAAGGAGTGTGTTACACAATTCAGAAAAGTGTAACATCAAATAACACGTTCCCGTAAGTTTACTAATCCGAAACACTTAATAAAGAATGCACGTTACCACGAAAAACTTAACGCAGTAGTCATGCGATCTCGAATTACATGATTCAGAAAACTGTAATACTACTACTACTCCTACTGCCCTATGTTTACTAATAGGAAACTCTTCACAACGAATGCACGCTGCTTCGAAAAACCTAACGCCACAGTCATGGAATCTCGAATAACCAAATCTCTAATTCACCAATTCGAGTCAGTTAACAATATATGCACGCTTCTACGAATAATTTATCGCCGAAGCCATGCAACCTCGCGAAAAGACATCTCCAAACATTTTTTTTTTTTTTAAGGTGGGAAATCATCAAAATGACTTCTCGCGCTTTGGGTGGAGCGGGATGGCGTGTCAGACTTTTACTGACTGAGATTCCTTGGTTGTGGCGTTAGGTTTTTCATAGCAGCGTGCATTCGTTGTGAAGAGTTTTGGATTAGTAAACTTACGGGAACGTGTTATTCGATGTTACACTTTTCTGAATTGTGTAACACACTCATTGTTAAGTATATATATTCTAATCTTATACGCTACTGTTTTAATTTTTTTTAATAGAGGAGATTGTTCTTGTTAATTTGAGAAAAAACAAATTTAATCAACGTATCAAATAAAGTACGTAAAAA
This sequence comes from Mythimna pallens, assembly GCA_961205895.1. Taxonomy (NCBI): domain Eukaryota; kingdom Metazoa; phylum Arthropoda; class Insecta; order Lepidoptera; family Noctuidae; genus Mythimna; species Mythimna pallens. The sequence goes on from OY540836.1 coordinate 425,417, forward strand.
TAAAAAAAAATCTTTTTAAAACCAGACTAAAAGGTTCTAATATCTGAAAAAATTAATCACTCTTTGAAATCACGCTCCATTACACCGACTACCTAAAACTAGTTTTTCGGTGATACAATTGGGAACAAAAGTAATTCTAACTTAGTCGATATATTGCACTGAGCAGTGACGGGTTGGCAACTCACTGCCAAACTATTAGGTATATTTATTAATGCAATTAACCCTTTTAGCTCTCAGCCGACTTCAATGACTTTCACAATGTTAACAGTTTCATAAAGCTTAGGTACGGTTTTTACTTAGTCACAAAGTGTAATAAACATAAGTAGTTAGGGACGATTCTACGAGTAGTATCACGACTGCCGTCTGGTGACACTCCAACAACGTTGTGAAAAAGGCATTCGAAATATTAATAAGAACTCTACTAAGCCTAATAAATAATGTAATTGGCCAGAAGTAACTAAAGGCAGAGAAGTGTAGAAGAATGGAAGGGAGGCCTTTACTCTGCAGTGGGACGTAGCAGGCTCACAATAATAATAATAAAATATTGTAGGCTTCGTTTTACCCATTAGTTGCAGTAATGAGCGTGATGAATGGGACGTGATTCCAATTTTTAAGCGTTACGTGCCACATTCGTTTCTGTAGATCTCTTTGCAGAAAAAAAAAACTGAATGTTTTAAGAGCGGTTTTATAGAAGATCTGAATTTTATAATAATTTCATTTTGGGGCCGTAGGTTTGTTGGTTCAGCGCACTGACGAGGCGCGGTAACCATACAATATTCTCCAGAGTCATTGCCATATGTACCTACATATGTATCGATGTCCAAAGTCCCCTCCATTATCTTCAAATGACAAAAACAAATGCCTATCTGCGTACGAACAACCATCTCGACAATATGGCGGAAGATTCGTGCTAAGTACCTCCACTAAACTTAAGTGACGCACTTTGTCGTAGTAACAGCAGTCTTCAGATGTTCCTGTGACCTTCACTGTATCTCAGCTCGTCTGTAAGAGGCCCTTGGCAGTATTTATAAGTTGCCAAAAGGTGTCATTTCCTCGTCGTTTGGTTTTATTTGGTGTTGTTGTGTGTCTTTTTGCCATTCGAAGTGTGAAACTAATTGTCTACTTATTCGATTTATCATTGGATAATGGAAAATGAGTTCATGGAACGCCAAAATGAACTCTATTACATAATGATTAGATATTCTTTTACAACTTGTAACATAGTAAAAGCTCATCCTGAAAACAGTACCAGTCGGCTACTGAATCAATTTCACCTATTTTTAAGAAAGAGTTTTTTTTTTTATAAAAAAAATTACCTGTTTTGATAAATTCTTGATTGCATCCTTAGCGTGTTTGTGTCCGTGCGTAGATACTAATACCAATGCGCTATCAATGCTTGTATTATAGAAGAATGTAATCCTTGCTTCTATAATAGTAATAATATGGGCATTTTTGTATGAATTCAAACTCAAAATTATTTCATTTACATAGGCCTACATGGGTAACGTCAGAAGTATGGACTTTTATATCGATTTTAACCATTTCCATGACTTGTTGTAGACCTAGTACTACCAAAAATTTATTTGCCACCGTTTACTCACCATAAAACGATACTAATCTATTCTGAAAGTCTAATAACAATAATACACTCGACATCACGCTTCTCAAGGCCACGCACTAACAGTTCCCAATCTATTTGTGAAGAACATTTAGTTAATTGTTTCCTTTCTGTTATCCACAAGATAGGCAACTTCGATAAACGATGGGGCGTAACGAACCGGCATAGTTATAGTATCGGTGGAGATAGCGAGACATGACAGAGGAAACCGTTTTAGTATGGAGTAAATGGTAAATAAACTGTTTCTTATGGAGGTAGTTTTCTTTAATGCTGCTATTTTTTCATTCCGTTTGATAAGGGTTGTCTCTGGGGATCATAGGTTATGCAAATGTATACAGTGATATTTTATTTAATAAGTTTTTACAGTAGTAGTAGTTTTTGAGGTGGGAAATCATTCAATGACTTCTTCGTCTGTGTCAGGGTAGAACAAGAGGGTATGACAGACTTTTATGGACTAAAACCACACCTGTGTCCATCTGTTGTCATTTGCGTTCTGGGATCACAGGTTTCCTTTTTAGAAATGTCCCGTGGCCCCAGTGGGCATCGGCCCTAGGCCCCTACAATTTTGCTGACAGCAACACTACGCGAGTGAGAAGAAAATATAATGTTTTTGGCTAGAATTATGTTTAAAATTATAGTCACAACAAATCTTGCCTAAAATAGAATGTCAAAAACGTTTTGCAAATTCAAACACAAATACAAACTGTGTCGTTTTATTTAATTCTGTTACCCCACCTTGAAATATTAGCACACACTTCCTACTAGCCTAAACCCTCAAAACAATAATATAATTAGTTGTTTTGAAACCATCTCTCAAGCGTCACACTGAGCGAACCACGCGCCACGCTGAGCCACGAGCCACAGCACCCATTTCTCACCGTCCTCACTTCCGACGCCGCAAACCGCCCAACCAGAGGGTCGCCATATCCTCCCACTTTTTGTGATCACATAATGTAAGGTGTTTGCCATTTTGTGTGAGTTTTTTTATTCTAGCCAAATAAAATTGATATATTGTGCGTAATGTATTAGCAATGATTGCCAATGTAGTGGGAACGGGTCTTTGTCCAAGGGGATGGCATCGTAGAACAAGCCGTACCTAATACATGGGATCAATTCGGGATGGATGAAATGACGACAAGCTACTGGAACAATTTGTGAACCATAGATGCCCCTCAAGTCAAAAGGTAAAAAAAATAGTAAATCTATTTATAAGTCCGTGATAAGATCTGTTTTCACCGTATGGATCAGAATGTTGGGTGTGAAAAATATGGATGAAAAAAGATTGCATGTGAGAATGTTGAGATAAATGTGTGGTGTAATGAGAATGGATAAAGTGAGAACTAAATATAATTAGAGGATCTTTGAAAGTGGTGCCAGTGACTGAAAAGGGAATTGTTTGTCTTATGAAGAGTAGCGTTGGAACGCAGAATTCTAAACAAGCTATGACTATAAATGTAAGTAAATAGAGAGGGTGAGTGAAGCCAAAGAAAAGATGGATGGATTGTGTGAGGAGTGATATCAAAGAAAAGGGAGTTAGTGATAGCATAACGGTTGACAGGACAGAATGAAGATAAAAACATGTTGCGCCGACCACAAACACTACGGGACAAGAGCAGGAAGATGATGAGTGTAGTGACAGTCAGGCCTCCTTTTGATATCAGGAACTTATAACATAACTCAAGAAATGTGAATGCAGCAGATACTACTCTATATGCTTTAAATGATCAGCGTTTCAACATGACAACACGTCTGTGTTAAAGAGTGATACGCAATAAAACACCCACATTGCGCCAGATATGCTTGCTCATATAACAAAGTGTCGTCAAGCAAGCACAGCTCCTGATTTCACGATGCTACTAAAATATTCTACATGGAAAAATCCATTCATGCTTTGCCCGCTTAGAGAATCAAACAGCAGTCAAATCAAGCAGGCTTAGTGACTACCAGCGTTTTATCGTTTAGTAAAATAGCAATCTAGAAACTAATCCCTATCTAAGTATTGACGAAGCGAGATGCTTTTAAAATATCTCGTTTAACTTTGAACTCTGTTGGTCGTTTTACGAGCTAACGTGAAACTCATAACATACTGTGACTTATAGTTTCAACAAACTCTCCGGAGGAAATAGGTTTGCGTTACGTTTTATCTAAATCAGAATCTTTATAAGGATATCGAAAACAGGATCCCTAGCACCGACTGAAGCGTATGTAGCGAAAACAATCTAGGTCTCATACATACATTATGAGTTTATGCCATCTCGTGGTAACAACAACTCTTCTATTTGAACAAATTGATTACATTAAGAATATTATTTTTTATCTCCTGCTGCCCATTAAAATGTCATACACCAATGTTACGATACATTCTTTGCAGCCAATTAAGTTATTGGGTTCTTGTTTAAAACTTAATATCGTACGTTGACGTGCCCAAATTGGTTTCAATAAGCTACTAGTCTTATGAAACTGTTTATTTTTCTAAGTTGTACGCAAATATATAATCTAATTAAATTATCTTGCTAACTAAGCAGACGACGGTAATGAGTAAAAAAACACAAATATAAAATAATTATAGCTACATTACCAGCGGTTATTGATCTCACAGCCAAATGAAATCACTTGATATTAAATGTTTGATATTTATGTTTCTCGTCATTAGTACATCGCACCAGTACACATCTGTTGAGTTCTGTTACCTAATTCATTTTGATCCGGTGAAACAATAAGATCCTAATAATGGAATTCGATATGATGTATGAAAACTGTCTGTCTTGCTTCCCTTTACTGTTGGTCCATTAAAACTATTTTCTAATGTTCAGTTACAATTGAGTAGATCCATATAGCACGATTCAGTGAAAGTAACTTGAGGTGCTGAAAATATGCATATTTACCTTCTAACATGGCACTGAAGCTGAATTACGCCCCCTATCAACTGACTACCAAGATTTTTTTCTATAGCGTATTGGACTTTGTATATTTAACTTTCAACGAAGTATACTGATTTAGCGTTATTACTTTCGTTGTAAGGTTTCATAATTCCAAGGTTTTAAGGTATTCATTTGAATTCATTACGCTACTTTGCGCGTAGCTGGCACCTACATTTTCTTATATACCTGTTATTTACTGCACTGTTAAATAATAAATTGTATCAGATTCGTTACTGGTTTTGTAATCAGAGATGATCTGAAATCGTGATAATAAATTTCTGTAAAGTTTAATTTACACTGTATTTGTATTTAAAACACAACAAACCATTGAATGAAACCAGAATACATTATTTTTAGGAGATACGCTAACGTAGACACTAAGACTTCTGATTTGGGTACAAGAAACCTGTGAGTATTTTATTTTCAAATAATCAATATGACACTTGCCACTCCCTGCGCAGACAAATACTATGTATTTGTGTGCTTTTAGCGCATTCGGATGGTCAACCAAAAAGTTTTCAGTATAGGTTAACAGGGAACCAGAAGTTGACAGGGAAAAACATAAGTAACCTTAACAAATCAAATGATTGTACGATGCTGAGTAAACGAACCAATTGCGATCAGTGTCCGTCACCGTGTTTTACTGTGGTATGCCATGTTGGTAACAAACAGCTGGTGACTGTGTTCAATTGCCGCAATCAGACACAAAAAGTGCAGTTTTTTGTAATGATATGTCGGTAACACTTAACTAAGTGTCTACGTTTGCGCAGCGCTTTAGTACTTATTTTCAGCTTCAAAACAGAAACGCCTAAGCGACAGGTAAGACGGTCTACAAACTCAAACTAACTAATTCAAAATAGTCAATTCAAACTATTGCAAATGTTGTGTCTACCCGTAGAGAGATAAGTCACGATAAAGTGACAGAAATAACAGAATATATCTACCCATTTCTGAACAGAAACTAGGGACAAAACAGTAATCCCTTACCTGCCATGAAAGTTTGAAACAATCACATGTCCGGTTAGTACGACACACGAGAGAGGTAACAGTAGTATCACATAGACAGTACTTTGCTGGATGCGGTTCTTCATCTATGAGAAACTATGCTAGCCGTACAAACGTGAGCATTTGAGTAAGGCTATCATAGAAAAGGGACTTACACACACTGATTTTGTGAAGTTATAAGGAATAATGGGTAATTTTGTATGGAATCCGTACCCACTTTGTAGCATTTAGACTAGGTGTCTAAGACCCTTAACTGACTACCTCGAAAATGAATGAACGAATGAATTAATGAATAGGAGACCGAAGTTAAGATAACTTCTTTATTATATTTCTTGTTGCAAAGTGTTATAAATAATTGCACGTATTTCTGTTCTGTAGACCAAAATAAATAACCAGTATTTTTTTAACCGACTTCAAAAAAATGAGGAGGTTCTCAGTTCGGTTGTATTTTTTTATCATTCTTTTATGTTTGTTACTTCAGAACTCCGTCGTTTATGGACAGATTTGCATTTTTTTTTCTCATAAAAAAACATGCTTCCAGATTGGTCCCGTTTTTATCAAAATTCAGTTCTGATGATGAGATCAATGAGGAATCTAAAGAACTCCTCAAATGTTCTAGGCAACTATATAGTGATTTTTTCCCATATTTATGTTCCCAAATTGAATAGAATGACGTCTTCTACTGTCAATTGTGAAATTAATATTGACGTAGCTACTTTACCCAAAGATAGTTTCGTTTTTTAAACCAGTTGCGAAGACGAATGTTTTCTGCAAACTATAACTACTTCACTCTAAACTATTTACGCCGTCGGAAAAACGGTTACGTTTTATCCATCAAAAACTTGACAGGGATCCATTACTAATACACTAATAGTTATTAAAAATAAATGATCGAGCCAGCGCGTAGTCGCCGAATACACGCTATCTGTTTGACTTGCACTTTGTGTAAGTCGACTCACCAAAACCCACCAAATACTCACCAAATGTGGCTAAATGGTTGCATACTGAATACCAATTAGGACACACCAACGCTAGTGCATAATAGTTTGAAGTACCTAATGGATAAAATCGTGAAAAGTTTGAATATACGCGAGTCGATTATACTAAGGATTTTCGGCATTTTCAACATCGAATATCTTTTTTGCCCCGCAAGCTACAAAGTTGCCTTCATACAACAAATAAATATATTTTTAAAGATCTTTCTAATATCACTTTTTTTTCACAATTTCAATTTGCTATAATATGGCCGTTATATCTTGCCGAGCCCGAACTTTGCGCAGAAGGCTGCGCACGAACGTTTTTTAGGAACAAAATGGTGGCATGAGGTGACATGCGCGGGGCGAAGATCTAGGCTAGAGATTGACTCTATGTAAACACAATCGACCCTATAATCAATCAAATATCGCAATCGATTTTTATCGATTTTGAATTTATTAATTTTTATTTGTATGAGATATTGAACGGAGTAGATTTACGAACATAGTGAATGTTGTCGTTAGTAAACGAGATTTCGACTTAAATGAAAAAAAAAACGAATAAAATTTTATTTTCTTGTTTGAAAGACATGATTTAGTTCAATATCCGTTATTTATAAACAACTACTAGAATAACAATTGTTTGAATATTTTAAACCTCCATAGAAAATTGAATATAAATATATTTTTATAACTTAATTTAAATCGATTTGAAAAAAAAAAAAACGATTAAACAACACCATCAGACACGCCTATATCTCTCTTGGGTAACTTCGTAAAGCTTCGTACTTATTCGGCAATCTTGGGTACGCAGTAATATGTCTCACTCACACGTTAGCATTGGTGTTATTTTCGCGTCGTTGTCTCTGTCTTGAGCACAGGCGGTGACAAAAGTTTTCGTTAGTTGATATTAATATATTGTTAAGTTTTTTGTGTAGTGTTAGGTTTGTTTCTTTAATACATCAGTTAGTTGTAGCTTTCTGTCTCAAAGTGTTTTAATATTTATTTTATTTGTACTTAATCCCTGTATTAGTAATTTTTTATTCGTAATTTGGTTTAAAAAAATAATGACAATAACAGTTTTTTTTACGAATGTACATGCACTAAAGTTCGCAGAGCCTATGTTCAGGGCCGTCAAGTTACGTCGGCCGTATTGTACAAGGTGGGTATATTTTGTTCCATGTTCTTTAGCGATCGTCATTTTTAGGGCTTTGTACCTCAAAAGGAAAAAACGGAACCTGGACGGAAAGACAAAAAGTGAACAGGATCACTTTGTTGTCCGTCCGTCTGTCGAGAACGCGTAAAGGTATCAAGTTGAAATTAAAAAGAAGAATCTCAATAATACGTCCACCAATACTCCTAAGCGTGCCCGCCTACTGGCTGTTGGTAAATAGGATATTTTCAGGAGATAGATATGTTCAAAATCTTAATCTAATCTTGGGCATAGTTTTTACTTTTATATACAAACACGTGTTAAATGACATAAAAAACAACTATGCACGCGTGCTTTATCGTCGACTACATCATTAATTACCATCAGATGAGATAGTATCTATAGACTATATAATTAATAATAAAAAAAGAACAATGATGGATATTTTTTTTTATATCAAATGAAACAATATTGCATAATACTGCTGATACTGTTATATAATCAAAATAACATAAATATTAGCAAAACATGTTACCTATATAATAAACTTTTACATTATAAAACAGTATTTTACCGACCGACCAGAGAGACGGCCCGGCGAAATCAACTGATGATGATAAATGACACTCAAGCAACAAACTATACGCACAAGCCGAAACTAGATTTTTTTGCCAAAACTTGCCGAAACCAAAGATCCATCACTATTTCAAGTAAGCTTTAGCTGAACTGATCTTTACATTACTATTACTTTATGGGCTCAGAAGTGTTTTCAAAATAATAATAATAATAAAGTCGCTGACTCATTGCAGCGTGTAGTACTCGTAAGTCATCAGGCTTGCTCAACGCTCAATATCATCTCTTTAAGTGGCCCTTCTCTTTCAAAGTTGCCCTATAATTTCTATTCCTTTTGTAATGACGCGACGAATTTTCCGCGCTAAATACAGTTAGATAGATAGTGTCTAATTCTTGGTGATATCATGACACCAGTACCAAAAACGAAACATTCAGGTCACTAAGCTGAGAACACTGAACAATGAGAGCAATAGATTTGACTCGTAAAATATTTAAAGGGCGTTCCGATAAGGATAACTGATGGAGAGGCTTAGCCGCAGTTGAACTCGTATCAATACCAGTTAGTATTCAGGTGATAGGCGGGGATTTTGCAACGCTACAACAATCTACGCATACCTTTTGGGAGTGCGTAACCATGTCGTTAATCTAGGATGCAAACAGATAGGTACACAGCAAAGGAATATCCTTGGTGCCGCATATACATGTGCACCGACTACAATTTCGTCGGCGGTGGCGCGCCGGCTAAAACAACCCGGCGGCAGTACGACGCCGGTGGCATGAACTTTTTTTAATTTATTTAATGACTTCTCGCGCTCTAGAGCGGTTTGAGAGGGCGTGTCAGATTTTTACTGACTAAAGTCCACTCCTATTTTTCTTCGTTGCCTTGCTTTTCAGGGCCCCTGGTTTTTCAGTAGGCTCCCGGGCCCCGGTAGGCTTCAACTCTGCTGGGCCCCTACGGTTTTACTTACATCTCCTTGAGGCACGTGTGAAACACTACGCGCCGTCGACGACTTGGGTTACCATGTCCGGTGAGGAGCTACGTCATGCGAAAGGTAAGGACGTCGTGTTGCCTTTCCAGCCACTCCTCAAAGAGGGGACTTACCACCATAATTATGTGCCTAGCACTGGATTGCGACAGTTGCTGTCACCATACCACCTTGAGATCCCGCCGGAACTCTATCTGCCATGCGGTGACTTGTCGCGGCAGCGGAGTTTTGCCCTGGCGTTGCATATCCACTCGCAAATCGTGCGTGTGTGTACGGACTGCTGCTCGCCGCTTCCCGGGAAACCGTGCGATATCCCCGCACCATCCGGATGGCCATCACTCTCTGGCATGCTTTCAGCTTGGCCGCCAGTCGCTTTTGCAGCAAGAGCGCCCATACCGGTGCTCCGTAAAGGACTATGGACCGAACGATACCCACGTAGAGGACGGAGAGGATGAATGGAGGCGTTTGGCTCACCTAAGTTGGACAGGAGCCGTTTGAGGGCAGCCACATGTAGTCCGATCCAGTTTGGGAAGTAAACGTCAGAAGTTCTCCTCGAAAATCCACCGGCTGTTTTTTTTTTTTTTTCTCTATGGGAAAATCATCTTATGACATCCCCCGTCCTTGGGCGGGGCGGGAGATAGTGTCAGACTTTTACTGACTAAAAACCCACTCCTGTTCCTTCGTTGCCTTTCGTACCAGGGCCGAGTCTTCCTTTCAGAATCAGACCCTTGGCCTCAGTAGGCTTCGGCCCCTACATTTGCTGACATCTCCTTGAGGCGCGCGTGGAACAGCACGCGCCGTTGACGACTTAGGCTCGGGCCGGACGGTTACCGGATGGTCTGCGGCTGTTGAGTACGAGTCCTAGCTACTTAATTGTCGACTCGACGCCGATGTGACCCCTGCCGTTATTTGGGAACCCGATGATGACGTGTTTCGATGATCATGAAAACACATGACCGAGGTCATGTGTTTTGACCGAGGTCATGTGTTTTGTGTGTACTTGTGCAATGCTACCTCGAGTCCTCTCCACGACTATCACAACCCCACGTGTTGCTAGTATGACCGCCGCCTGTTACGACCCTTCCTGCGCCAAAGCCAGCGTGTCGTCTACATAACAGACCACGCTGACTCAGTCAGGGCAGTCACCGCACACGTAGTCGTACCCGGTGTTCTACAAGAGCGGGCTTAATACCGATCCCTGCTGAACTTTGCGATACATCTCTCGCTGTTTTCACTCTCTCTGGTGACCGGGGTAAATGACGAATCTGTCCGTCAGGCAGGCCTCGATCACACGACGTTCACTTCGACTGGAATCACAAACTCGACTAGATAGTGTCATGTTGAGTCATGTGACCCACGCTGAACCTAGATGGCGGCGGTGGAGGTGGCGTGTGATTGTTCGGTAGCGGGCGGCGCGCCGGCGCGGTGCACACGTCTCGCTGTGAAGTCAAAGTCAAAGCCAAAAGTTTTTATTTCACATAGGCCTACATGAGCACTTACAAAACGTCAGAAGCTAGTGCATGTCTGTCTCTGACAAATCTAAAGGGGTGATTAGATGGTTGCAAACCAATGTCCCAACAAAAGTGACCTTGCTGATTTCAATCCGTGTAGACAGCAGTTGTAATCCATGACCTTCAACGCCCTTGGTTAGGAGACTCATTTTCCCAACCACCGAACGTGTTGGCACGTGGTTTACATCCATATAGCCGCAACACAAACCAAACACATATACCAAGGCCACCTTGGTTGGAACGCTAATTTGCAACCGTCTGGTCACCCCTTTACTAGTACAAATACTACAAATTTTAATACAGACCAGCATATTCAATGCTTATATTACCATAGTAATTCTGTCTGTCCGTTTGTTTCATTTTCACGCATCGCTTGAACGGATTCGTATAATACAAATTCTTGGAGCATTGCCAAACTTTACTGCTTCGCTTAAAATACGGAATGTCCTTGTAAAGTAGGTATGCGTAATTGAGACATTGAAAGTATTATACAATTTGTACAAACGACAATTTTAACCTTTTTGGACAATATTTGTGTTTGTATGGATATAGTTACATTTTATACGCTTTAAAACATTTTAAAGCCACGATTAGAGAGAAAATCAACCTTCAGTAGGTAGTCTCGAACAATTTTGTTAGAATAAAATGAGTCTCAATTTTAAAAGAAATACGTGCTCTTAGTATATTTCGACTGAGACGTTACTGGATCTCGTTGTAAATAATTATTTTTTAAACTGAACGAGAATATTAATTTTATTTCTTGTCATTTGTACCTAAGTGAGGATATTATGTAGGGATTCATACCCCGAGGGCGTCTAAGGGACCTCATTGTTATGCCTATGAAATTTGTGTAGCGCTCACGAGGTTGTATCTCGGTTGCCGGTTACTAGTTTCACAAATTGTGTTGCCAAGACATGAATAAAGTAGTAAGTCGCTGACTACTAATTTTGATTACCTAGGTTACCTATAGTTAACTTACTTCTACTTTAAAATCATAAGCTTCAGTGGCTTACAATTACTTCTTAACTTTGTATGAGGACCTATTCTTACAATAGGTACTTATCGAAACTGCTAACAAAAGCGATCGTTTAACGCAACAGCGGGTATCGCGTCGAAGCCCAGTTATTACCAATAATCCCTCAAAGCCTCCCGATACTTTCTCTTTTACTTTGATGAGAAAACTACGACCCTTTGATAAACTTGGTGAGCCTTTAACGCGACTAAAACTTGGCACTACCGAGATGTATATATTCACGTACAGCAGTATGTACACGCTTGCGTGGAGCACAAGTTTACAACACACCTAGTGTAACCATGAAAAGTTCGCTCATAATATTATAACTTGGCCATTTGGACTACAGTCCAAATGGTAGCTTCCAAGCTAATTATTTTTTGTAAGGTACAAACTGATGCTTACGTGAATGAAGTATCTTTATAATAAACAAAACGAAATAAATTTATTTCAGTATGATAAATCACTTGCATAATTATGTTAAAGAGCCCATGAAAATTAATGAAAGATAGACGAAATGAAAGTAGTACATATTTTTGGTAGTAGTATTTATATATCTTCGATAAATGAATCAACATTATGGAACCTTGCCAATATTAAGTATTTTTCGTTAATCAACTTCATCTTCGAATTACTTATTATGAATTTCAATAACTTATTGGTAGCGAAATATAATAAACATTAATATATTCAAGGACTTTTCTTCTTTACTGATAACAGCTGATCATCATCATTTCAGTATAAAGACGTCCACTGCTGGACATAGACCTCCCCCAAGTATCGCCACAGCGAACGGCCCTATTCGTCACACATCTATCTATCGGATTCGCGTGACCATCACCAGATCATCAGTTCACGTTGTGGGAGGCCTTCCAACGCTGCAGCTAGTTTTAAATAATATACAAATTTTACCTTAAAATAAAATTTGTATTATGTTTCCTAAGACGTCCGAAGTCCATTATGAGAGAGTACATCGTCTTTTTCCACGTTTATTCGCTAGATAGTCCTACTTCCGCTACGTAAATCGACCTCAGCGCCACCCGTGGCCGCACCTGGAACTAACTAACAGCGCAGAGCAAGCCACCATTCCCTTATCATTGTTCGGCTCATAATGATAATAATTGATATACACCAGGAAGAAATTATTTGGACTTCGGACGTCTTAGGAAACATAATACAAATTTTATTTTAAGGTAAAATTTTTATATTATGTGTTCCGTTTGACGTCCGAAGTCCATTATGAGAGATCTGTTTGTTATCTCCTGGTGGCTTGCTTAGTAAAACGCAACAATGTGAACAATATTCCTATAATTGTATAAGAAAGAATATAGGACACAAAAGAAATCAGCATTGCTTAGTTATCTATAGTAAAACTGATTTCGTTCTATTAATGAAATCGGCGTTTAACAAGACTGCATTGATATTTCGTAAAAGTTTGTTACTGCACAAGTTAAAAAATAGACTTTAGTTTGAATATGTATATTAACGGGCTACGTAATAGTTACGTGATGAAATTGCTGACCCACATTGGTAAGTACCGGAAACAGTGTATATTCCGGAAATAGTGTTTCATCTACTAGTAGTAGTAGTTGTTTGACGGCATCGGTTGTAGGTAAAAAATATTTTTTCAGGGAATCTTGATATTTTGTTAACCGTCTATTAATGTTCTTTACAAAAATATAGCATAGCATCTGTCTGGAAAAATAATAACGTGTAATTAAATATTTAAAGCCAAATTCCGGATGCAAGGCTGTTGGAACTTAATTGTCCACGAAATAATTTTGAGTTACAATCAAAGAGATTTGAAGTATGAAGTCTGACTCAATGCTAGCAATAATTTAGTAGCAGTACGCCATGTAGCACGTATGCACGTAGATTTGCAAATTTTCAAAGAAATTTTTTGTAGAGTTAATCAGAAACTGATGCTGTAGCTTGTTTGTCAGTGAGAACAGCACACCCAGCTAAAATAATCATTTGATAAATACTGGACTATATATATATATCAGACGGAGTGGGTGGTGGTCCCAGCCCCCATCTGCAGTTTTATTTGGATGTATAAGTGTTGAAACTTTCTCTTACACCAACCAAAACTTCCTAAAAATCACTTTACCAGTTTCCTGCTAGGGAGTCGTAACCAAATTGGTCAGGTTTCCAGGTGTAGGCCATCAACTTCACCCAGATGCGCGGTGGTGACGTAACACAAGTGGCAAAAGAATTAGTGCAGTGTAGTCACGTTGCTCAGCAGATCTCGTTCTGTATTGTATAGTCCCAATACATGGGGACAGATATCAGACGGCCCGTCGGTGTTACTTACAGTTTTGTCCTCAAGATTTCTTTCTCGCCAATGTAATAGTCCGCGTAACTCGTCTGCAAACTATGTCGAATAACTTGAACCTCTCCCAAGACGATTACTGTAGCTACGCACGGCAAGCAACCTTCCCCGGAGGGTGATGAAGGTCGCAAAGTTGAGATACCCTCAGAAGCTAGGTCTGCTTGAGGGATCAACTGCCGGCTGCTAAGCGAACCGCTGTAGCTACGTACGGCAAGCAACCTTCCCCGGAGGGTGATAAAGGTCGCAAGTTGAGATACCCTAAGAGGCTTGGCCTGCTTGAGGGATCAACTGCCGGCTGCTAAGCGAATCTACAAACACGGTCTTCCTTCTTCTTGATGTTGGATTGCGTGTTCTAAATTTTCTGAAAACCTACCCAAGACATGTATAACAATGCAACTTTCCTGAAGGGTGATGAAGGTCACAAAGTTGACATAGGTACCTTAAAAAGTGTTGTGTTGCACCTGTTTGTGAAACTGCCAACTGCTTCGCGAATTAATAGTCTCTGATGGATAATGAGGTAAACCCTTTACTGTTAATTCGAGTGTCACAATCTTCAGGAATTACATACAAGGTTCGATAATGCAACTTTCCCAGGCGGTGATGAACGTCACAGAGTTGATGTACACTAAGAGGCGTTTGCTGAGCAAGTCCATAGGCAATGAAGGATAATGCAAAACCATAGTCTGTTAGCCAACACTCGGAAATGGACCACGTGTCTTATAGAAATTTCCAGAAGCTTAATGCATGATACGGCAAGCAACCTTCCCCGGTGGGTGATGAAGGTCGCAAAGTTGAGATACCTTAAGAGGCTTGGCCTGCTTGAAGGATCAACTGCCAGCTGCTAAGCAAGTGAATTGGCACTGACAGATCATGCAAAGCTAAGTCTGGAGACAAACTCTTGGAGATAAATAACGTCAATTTCCAGAAACTAAATGCAAGCTATGACAATGCAACCTTCCCCAAGGGGTGATAAAGGTCGCAAATTTGAGATACCTTTAGAGGCTTGGCCTGCTTGAAGGATCAACTGCCAGCTGCTAAGCAAGTGAATTGGCACTGACAGATCATGCAAAGCTAAGTCTGGAGACAAACTCTTGGAGATAAATAACGTCAATTTCCAGAAACTAAATGCAAGCTATGACAATGCAACCTTCCCCAAGGGGTGATGAAGGTCTCAAAGTAAAGTTACCCTAGAGGCGTTGTGCCTGCTCGAGGGTCTGACTGCCAGCTTCTAAGAAAGTCAATAAGTATTGACAGATAATATGAAGTTTTGCTGGAGGCAAATTCTTGGAGCTGGATAACGTCAATTTCCAGGAACTAAATGGAAGCTACGACAATGCAACCTTCCCCAGGGGGTGATAAAGGTCACAAATTAAATATACCCTTTGAGGCGTTACGCCTGCTTGAGGGTCCGACTGCCAGCTACAAAGAAAGTCAATAGGTGTTGACAGATAATATAAAGTTTTGTCTGGAAGCAAATTCTTGGAGCTGGATAACGTCAATTTCCAGGAACTAAATGCAAGCTACGACAATGCAACCTTCCCCAGGGGGTGATGAAGGTCACAAAGTAAATATACTCTTTGAGGCGTTGCGCCTGTTTGAGGGTCCGACTGTCAGCTACGAAAGTCAAAATGTCAATACAGATAATTCAATGTTTTGTTTGGAGGCAAACTCCTGCGAGCTACGCATTGCAACCTTCCCCAAAGGATGATGAAGGTCATAAAGTAGAGATACCCTTTAATGCTTTGCGCCCATTTGAGAATCCATCTGCCCACTGCTAAGAAAGTCACTAAAGATTTTTTAAAAACATTGGATGCTTATATATGGCAACCAGACTTGTAGAGCTACATCAGGCCCGTGCCACGCCACGCCAGCCGAGGCGACGCTACGTACCACTCAGGCGTCGCCCACGTATGCTTCGGTCCAATGTAGTTCCCGGTTTATGGTGATAACTACATGAGATTTAATTAAATTATTCGTCTTAAAATAGGACCAGGTAATGATCAGTTAGCCCAAGTACAGAGGTATTTAATGTTACGCAGCTCAAGCACTACGTTACACGTCGGCAGTCCAGTTTGGAACCGACGAAAACTCTTCCAGCGCCATGGCATGACCAAATTCTAGACATGTAATTTGTAGCAGTTAACTTTCTTAACTTATGCGAAGAAGAGACAGTGCTCTTTGTGAAATTCGCATCTCATGATAGGCAAGGATCAAGCTCCACCTCTCAGCACGTTTGTAAAAATGAGGCGTAGCTTTTTCACTGGTTTTTGTTAAAAATTAAAAGTGGTGATAGTGGATAAAGCCACAGGCATGGAAATCAATTTGATATTAATTTTAGTTTGCCCGAATAAGGCTCCCTCAGCTTACTTCTGGTAATTGTACATTTTTGGCTCCCCCCTTTCTTTTGATCATCAAAAGTTGCGAGATTAGATGATCCTTTCTGGGCTATTTTTATTGCAAAAAGAACTATGTTTTTATGTAGTCGAGAGATACTACAACTTCTTTATTTTAAAAGTTTAAAGATCGAATAAAATGTCGTTTTAAAAATTTTGGCAGGTACTTTGAAAAAAAAAAAAAATTAAAAAACTTGGTTCAAATAAATTGTCCAAATATTCAATATCCTCATCCAATTCCTGCATTGTATTTGTCCAAAAGGCAAGATTCTAACCCAAAGAGTCAACTGTTTTCATCGAGGGTATATGATGATGATATATGAACCTCGAATAATACGAATTGCTCGGCAATAACATTTGCAGGCGCCATACTCGGACAAGGAACATTCGGTCAAAATAAAGTAGTAAAATGACTTACCAGATATTGTACTTCAAACCTATTTTGTGATCGGGTCCGGCGCCGTTTAACGGAGGCTTCATCATCTTCATTCGAACTTGAATTCAAATTTGATGAACTTGACTCAATAGACGCATTCACGCGTACATTAACACTTCTACATAACTGAGCCGAGTAGTAATTAATGATTACTGACTACTCGAACGCCCACGAAGTTATTAACGGTCGTCCATTTTAAAAACGAACGAAATAATTTTACGTAACGGAAAAATAAAAACGGTAACTTTCTACTTTATTCTCGAAAGTTAAAACATTTTAACAAAATGGAGGTTTGTATGTTTTCTAAATTCAAAATCTAGCGACATGCGCGCGGTATGAAAAACGACGCAACAATGATAAAGGAATGGTGGCTTGCTCTGCGCTGTTAGTTAGTTCCAGGTGCGGCCACGGGTGGTGCTGAGGTCAATTTACGTAGCGGAAGTAGGACTATCTAGCGAATAAACGTGGAAAAAGACGATGTACTCTCTCATAATGGACTTCGGACGTCAAACGGAACACATAATAACAATCTTAGAGTTACACAAATAAATATTCTTTTGCCACCGCTTTGTTTCACAGCATTTCAGTTAGCAATCGACGCAAATAATATTAACGAAGTAAATTGAATAGCAGTAGATGAAAGGATTTTATGACCTGATTAAAGCTTACTTTAATTTGAAATAGGTACGTGAACGATAAGATTATGCGACTTGATAATACTACTTACGTTTGTTCCTTCATAAGCTTCAATATTACTTACAGCTTTTTACTAAATTTCTTCAGTGATTTTACAGACAAGTCTTTGTTTTCCTTCTACTATATTTCTTAAATTTGAAGTTTAACACGTCAGCTAGTGCAATAGTTTCATATCTTTGCGAAAATCTGGGCAGCGTGCAGGTAGCAAACCCATGTCACTTTGTGAGATTATGTTATCACAACATAATGAATTTATAGCGTTATGAAAATCTACAACTTTACAGAATTGTTACATTAGTTCTCAGACATTCGTGAATGAAAGATGGTCATATCATTATTTTGGTAAGTGTTCTAGTAAAGTACTCTACAGAACACATACAAGCCATTCACACAAACCCAACTAAAAAGAACACATTCTTCAAAATATAATTATTATATAAGCAAAACGGCGAGTTACCCACTGCTCGTCGTCCTCAAGCCGCACCTACGATCTACGATACGATTCCGGTATCCCAGGACGTATGTGGTGGCTGCTGGGGCATGATGATGACCTCTTCCTCACGGTTTCAGCCATCTCCTGCGCTCTTTTGGCGGAAGGAGGTGACCGCTTCCCATTCCCTTTTTCCGGATCATGGCCGGAACCAGTGTAGACGCCAGAGGATGCTACTGTCGATCGCCTCCACAAGGACTGGTGGTGCTTCACAAGCGTGGTTTCCGACTTCCATCGTATTCTCCACCATGTCTTAGACAATAGGTATATCTTAAAATAATGAACCAAAAGATAAATGCATCTATGATATGTAAGCTACGATTTCTTACCTCTGTCTTATAATGTAAAAAGTAGTGAAGTGTATATAAAAGGATCTGCAGAATGTGTTGTCAAACCTCATTCAGCATTGGCTGTTCGCATTTCGGTGAACTCGATTAGCGTATTATAGCGGCTTACATGAGATTTCAAGAAGATTACTTACCTAAAACGATATCAGTAAAGAATATCACCTTATTTCAGCAATTGAACATTACCTATTTCGATTGCGATTGAGCTTGAAGGCTCAAATCTGAAAACGCAAAGGGTAAAAATGAGACTAAACGAATATAAAGAGCTCCTGTAAAGTCTTAAACGAGTTGCTTTCACGTGTAAACTGTTGATATTTATCTTTTATTTGATATTGATTGTACCAGTACGTGGTTAACGCAAATTATGCTTATAACAGTTTCGATGTATTAACTACATGGTGAGAGAGATTTTGATCTTATTTTTATCTTTATGGAAACTGGATTTGGTGTCATAATTTACCTATTGGATGACATAAGGTTGACTTCACAAAAGCGTTCGTTAATATTAAAATAAACTGACTCTTTATCTCAAATTACTTTAAAGAAATTGAATCGTATAATAATGATCGCAAATACAACTGTTATTCTGCATCAGAAATATCATGTACTCTAGAAATAATTCCTCTGAAAGGAAACGGAATAGACGTGCTTTTTTCATGTGTAGATGTGGCGGCGAGTGGAAAGGATGTAGGCAGCTTGTCATTATTTCAGTCGGTAATATGAAGATTAAAAGCATTGATACATAGACTCAAAAGATCACACGAGTAGATATCTAAAGGATTGAAAAGTAGGATGGAAACTAAGGTTTATTGTTTCATATTAAAATGCTTGCATTACGAATATTAATGTGGATGGATTAATTAATAGGTATGTCGTACTCAGTATTAAAAATAAAAATTTGTAACAATCGGCTCTCTTTCACTAAAATATATTATTACTGTTATTTAAGTTCTTATCCCATTAAATGCAGACAATATTAATTTATTTGCATCGTCTTGTAAGACCAATAGTAAGGAAATAAAAAAGCAGTAAGGATACACATAGCATAGCATAGTCGACCTTTTAATGTTCCCACTGTTGGGACTCAGGCCTCCTCCCTAGGAGAGGGAATGGGCCGTAATCCACCACGCGGGCCCAGTGCGGGTTGGTGGATGTCACATGTCTTCGAATTTTTGGTTCTAGGACATGCCGGTTTCCTCACGATGTTTTCCTTCACCGTTTTGAGAGCAGTGGTGATGAAATAAATTACACAAAGTAATGCGCCTGGCTGGGTTTGAACCCGCGACCTACAACTCGTGAGTCGGGGCCGTTACCACTCGGCCACCACTGCTCTCCACATCTCTCTCTCATCATCTGGAAACACATAAATCAGGAATATTTATGAGCGGCGCCAAGAGCATAGATGTAGTCTTCACAACTAAAACGGCACCTCATTTATGAACACTCTACTTTCGACCAGTTGGAACAAATCGATCGTCATTTTGGAAAAATGGCTTTCATATCTGAAAAAATGTTATTGGCTGAATCAAGATCACAACAGGATCTGGGACAAACAAATATACAATACTACATACAATGTAGTATTGCTTATTTGTAGTTTACTGCTGATGAAAGATCTGGGTCACATAAATAATGCTTCCGAGAGAGGTCAGTTGTGTTGTCGTTGTCATCCGAATCATGTTCACATCTCAGTTTTCTTAATAGGTGACAAAACTATTTGTTTTGATTTCAGAACTTGATTTACCTTTGTAATAAAATAAATACCATTTAAGTCCTTAGATTTCAGGTTTGAGGCACCTTTTTCCAATAGAAGATTAATTGTTTTGTACATAATTAGTAAACAATTAGTAATTCTTTTCTGACGTAGTTTCATAAAGCTTACAGTTTTAGCCACTGAAGAATGTTACTTAAGAAATATTGCAGTAGGTTAGATAATGCTTATTGGAAGAGCATTGGTCACTGGTGGTCCAGTAATAATGGGCCTAAGTTAATGTAATATAATATTCCATAAGTATCACACAACGCCGTCTAGTCCAAAGCTAAGCAGAGCTTGTGTTTTGAGTACTAGACGACTGATAAACATACTTATATATTTCTAAATACATACATATTATAGATAAATTATACCCAGACACAGAACAAATGATCGTTCTCGTCAAACGGAAACGAATGATATTATATGATTTGTCCTGTGTCTGGATGTAATTTTTCTCATCATAGATAATATATCATTTGTCCTGGGTGGGCATCAAACCCACGACCTTCGGCATAGCAGTCAGGGCCACTAACCACTAGACCAACAGACCATTCAAGTTATGAGTCGTACGTAGCGGGTTCAAACCCGGTCAAGCCCTTTACTATGTGTAACTTATATCATCACTATTGCTGTTAAAAAATGATTAAGGAAAATAATATAGTGTAGAAGACGCATGTCATAAAAAAATAAATTTGAAGACAGATGACGCGTGGTAGATTCCTGGCTCCGGCCCCTACACTCTAATAGAGAGGAGGCTGGAGTCACAGCATTGGTAACAGTATGAGGCGGATTATGCTAATGTTGACTGATAGCTACGTCAACAACGTTGTGAAAAAGGCTTTCTAAATATTAAGCTTAATAAATAATGTAGTCCTCGTTTTGACCATTAGCCGCAGTAATGAACGTGATCAACGGAACGTGATTCTAATTTTTAAACGTTACTTTATATGTGCTACATTATTTCGTTTATTTGTGTCGGTTTTTTGGTAAATAACTTAATATGTAAAGAGTGGGAGTGGTGAGTAATCCATGATCTGATCGCGAAAATGCTTTGCATCACAAATCTGCATGTTATAATCATTTCATTTTTAAATACCTGCATCTGCTACAGTCTAAAGATCCCTGGGATTGTTTTTTTTCAATGTAGTAATTAAGCTATATTAAATTCCCCATAGTCCTTCATTAACATTCAAAGACAAAAACAAATGCTAGCGCCCAGCTGCGTACGCACTCCGTCATAATAATATGGCGGATGATTAGTGCTAAGTACATGCACTCAAGTTAAGTGTTGCACTTTGTCGTAGTAACAGCAGTCTTCAGATGACCCTGTGACCTTCACTGTACCTCAGTTCATCTGTAAGAGACCCTTGACAGTAATTATAAGTTGGCGAAAGGTAAAATTTTATTACAGTTTTGTATTATGAGGGTGGTCCCAAAAGTACCCGAACTGATTTATAAATATAGGTAATTTTAAAAAAAAGAACTACTTCAATCAATAGTGCCATTTTTCAACTACTCCATTTATAAATTTGATAACGTTACGTTAAATGATATTTTTGAAAAGTCGTCCAAAGTGAACGCTCTCAGTGAAAATGTACACATAGAAAAAATCGCTCATCTTTATTTGATACAAAACTTTCCTCTGAAAGATATCAGTCCAACTGATATTAAACCCGAATTGGGTTCTACTGTGGAAGAGTCTGTTCTTTCGTTTATAACAGGGAAATATTGGGTAGCTAAGTTCAACCGAGGTTGAACGGACTGCCAAGATGAACACTGCAGTGATCGACCAAGTGAGGTCACTATGCCAGAAAATGTCATGAAAATCCACAATATGGTATTGTATGACCATTGGTTGAAAATACACAAGTAAGCAAACATGGTAGACATTTCAAAAAGTGCTATAAATTGCATACTGAAAATTTGTATATGAGAAAGTTGCGCGCAAGATAGGTGCCGCGTTTGCTTCTTTTTTCTCCTTTAAGTTTTTAGCAATATTTATAAGCCGGCTTTTTGCGTCAATTCATAACCTTGGACGAAACATGGAACCTTGAACAAACCACCAATTTTAAACCTGAGACGAAGGCGCAGTTAAACTAGTGGATTGTAGAGGAAAACCGACTCCGAAGAAAGTGAAGACAATTCAGATGACTGGCAAGGTTATGGCGTCCATTTTATGGGATGCACGTGGAATAATATTTATTGATTATCATGTTAAAGAAAGAACAATCAACGAGAAATATTATGCAACCTTAATTTAGTGTTAAAGTGATGGATTCAAGGAAAAACGGCCGCATCTGGTGAAAAAGAAAGTGTTGTTTCATCACGACAACGCACCAATCTACACGTCCGACATTGCGATATCTAAAATCAATGAGTTGAAGTTCGAATTTCTTCCTCCAGGTGCATTAGGAAGAAATTCGAACTTCACCAGATCTGGCTTCTTCAGATTATTTTCTTTTTCCTAATCTTCAAAAATGCTTCGATGAAAAAGATTTACCAACAATAAAGAGGTAGAGTCTGCGGTTAATGGTTATTTTTAAGAGCTTGACGGTTTCTTCTATAAATATGGTATTGAAGCTATTGACCATTGTCGGGAAAGATGTATCGACCTGCAAGGAAACTAAGCTAAAGATAACAAATAGGTTTTTTACCTATTTTTTGCAATGTTTTATTATTTTCCTAGTCATGTCGGGTACTTCTGGGACCACCCTCATATATTCGAGTTTGCTTTGTGTCTGATGAAAGAAAACCCTTTTACGGTCCAGAGAATACGTCATTAATTTCAAGACAGGAAATATTTTAACAATCAATTAAAATTAATTAGTGTTCAAACAAGTTGCGTATTCTTTTATGTATTCAGTTACTTACATCGTTCTACAGTTTCTCAAATTCATCTCATTTATTTAAAAAACTATTACACTTTTTTAGCAATCCGGAAATTTTGCGACCCATTGTAGTTATTGGTGAAGATAGCGAGACATGACTGGGGAAACCCTTCGAATATGGAGTAAATAAACTGTTTTTTTTTTTAATAACAGTAATGTTTTATGCTTCTGTTTCTTCTGCGTATGCTGAGTTGTCTTTTGTGATCACAAGTTATTCTTTGCAATACGATATCTTGTTGTATGATTTTCTTAGTAGTTGGTAAAATATAACATCATTGGATCGAATGATGCTTGTATCTACAAATTACAGTAAAATAAATATTTAAACACTTTCTGCAAATTCACACACATATGCAAACCACGCCTCTCTATTTCTGTGACCCCCAGCTCGAAAAATCAGCGCACACTTTCAACTGACCTAAACCTTCAGAACAATAATAAAATTAGTTGAAGCCAATCTCTCAAGCGTCACACTGAGCGAGACACGCGCCACGCCGAGCCACGAGCCACAGCACCCATCTGTCACCGTCCTCACTTCCGACGCCTCCTCCGCCCGGTCAAAGCGACGCCATTTCCTCCCCGCTGTGATCACATAATGTATGGTGTTTGCCATTTTTTGTGAGCCTTTATGTTCTAGCCAAATAAAACTGATACATTGTACCTACGTAATGTAGTAGCAATGAGGTCTACCTTTGTTACCATTAACATAACTCACACACTCACACATACAGCGAAGTGTCGATGCAGCAGTTACTACTACTCTATTTGCTCTGAATATGATCGTCTCGTATAACTTTAAACTCTGTTAGTCGTTTGTCGTTGGTGGTCGTCGTTCGTCGTTGAAGTGAAACTCATAACATAATATGACTTACAGTTACAAACTCTCCGGAGGAAATATGTTTGCGTTACGTTTTATCTAAATCAGAATCTTTATAAGGATATCGAAAACAGGATCCCTAGCACCGACTGAAGCGTATGTAGCGAAAACAATCTAGGTCTTCGTACATGGTTTATGCGATCTCCTCGTAAAAATAATATAGCCATCAAATCGAATAAACTGATTAAATTAAGGACAGTATTTCTTGTTTTGCGAGCCATTGAATGTCGTAAATCAATGTTACAATACATTCTTTGGAGCCAATTACGTAATTGGGTTCTTGTTTACAATTTTATAACATATATTTACGTGTCCTTATGATGGTTTTAATGAGCTACTACTGGTCTTATAAAATAGACTGTTTTTATATATATATATATATCAATAATAACTACACTAACAGCGGTCATTGATCTCGGACCCAAATAAAGTCACTTGAAATAAATGTTTAATTTTTATATTCCTCGTCACTATATGTACATCACACAAGTATCTTACACGCCTGAGGAGTTTTGTTACCTTATTAGTCCGGTAAAACAATATTAATTCTTAATAATGAAATATAGAAACAATATAGACTTCCAAAACTGCCTGTCTTCTCTCTCTTTATCGTTTGCCCATTAAAATAATTTTATAATACCTATTCAGTTACCATTGAGTAACCTATTTAAAGCCTCGTCGTACTCGTAGCTCCGAATGAAATATGCATTTATTTACCTTCTAACATTCCCCTACCTGCTGGCTCCGAGGAAACTGTTCTATACTCAAGTGAACTTTGTTTATTTAGTTTTTACTGCATATACTGATTTACCGTTATTAGTTTTCCGAGCGCATAGTTACGGTGTGAGGTATTCATTTTAATTTATTAAATTAGTTTGTGGTAGCGGGTACCTCTTTACATATACTTGTTATTTGCTGCGATGTTAAATAATTTGTTTAAGAAACGTCACTGTTTTGCAATCAGAGATTGTCTAAATCCATCACAATCTATTTTGGTGAAAGTATAATTGACATTACACTGCAATTATGTCTACTGTGTGCTGCTACGGTATCTCAGAAAATACTAACTTTTGTAGATGCATAAAAAGTAACCAACATATTTATATCGCGTTAATTTACAAAATCAGAAACTGAAGACATGAGAAAATTACTTTTTGTAAACAACATTGTTCAACTGTAGCTTTTCGCGGCTCTGGTATGTAGATAAGTGTAGACTTCAAAGTGATTTCTAACATTCATGAAATCGCGCCTCAAAGGTTAATTTTTTGTCTAATTTTTTCAAACTGAATGCTTATGATGAATCAAATAAATATACATACGCTGTGACTAACTTATGTTAAACATTAGTTTAGCATACTTGAGAACATTATTTTGGAAAAAAAAATCCAAAATAATGTTCTCAAGTATGTAGCTTTGCATCATTTTGACAAATAAATATCTTTAAACCAAACATAAAGTGTCTACATTTGCGCAGCGGCTTAGTACTTACGTTCTCTAGTCTTAGGCTACGATTTCAAATTTAATCATTCAAAATAGTTATTATAAACTTTTACATGATGTGACTACTCGTAGAGAGATACCACACATACAATAACCTAACAAAAATAACAGACCACACCCATTCCTGAGTGGAAACGCTGAAATAACAAAACAATAATCCCCGAACTGCCAAAGCCTTGCCTGGTGAAAGTTTGAAACAATAACACGTCTGTACGATACACGAGAGAGATAACAGTAATGGCACATAGCCGGTAGTGCCGCATACGGTTCGACGGAAGCCGCGCGACGCGACTATCTGTGAGGAACCGCGACTATGCCGTATGAGAATGTGATCAAGGTTATCATGGGAAAGGGACTTACAGTGATTTTGTGAAGCCATAGCCACTTTTTTAATCGAACAATTAATAGTAGGGCCTCTTTGTACAGTATTGACTTTGTTTAATATGTAAATAAAAATCGTTTGCACCAAAAATGGCGACATCGTTTACACCAAAAAATACTTATCCTTCCAAACGGTACAGCATTTGTTTTGGTAGATGTAGCTGCCTTAAACAGTATTTTTATGTACTTGTACTACTTATGTACTTGTACTTTTTCATCAAATCAAAGGGTACTTCCAGTAACTCGTTCTATTAAGTTACAGAACGAGTTCAATATTTTACGGCAGTACAAAAGCTGACTTGTACTGATAGCATATAGATTTATTATCGTAACAATGTATCAATTCATACCGACGAATCCTAAAACATAAGCAAGTAGCCCAAATTCAATCTATATTAATAGATCTCCTAGTTGAACTGATATTTTATTGCAATTGGTGATGAGACCACAGGCGTTCCAGAATAATAATACTACCTGATCACTGAACCGCTGCACAGGCCTTATCTCGTGCAGCAAAGACTCCAGCAATATCACCACGCTTGCTCAAGGCTCCAGAAAATCATACCTTAAAGTGGGCCTTCTCTTTCAAAGTTAGACTTCTGTTTGTATTCATTTTGAAGTGATACGGTGGGTTCCTGTGTGGAATGGAATAAAATGGAAGTAACACCAACAGTTTCCATACAAATTGCGCATCAGGCCCTTTATGAATAACAGCTGATAATGCATACACATTCAATAACATATACTTTAGCTGACTATTTCATATGATACGAAACAACAGATAGCAGGTCACGGAATGAATCCCAATTGAATACAGTTGGGATCCATTCTGTGTTTCTAATAAAAAAAACCTCACCTGTTACCTAGTATGGCAAATATCCTAGAGCGACGCTCAGATCCGAGCTGTTTCGCGACATGAACATGCTCCCATTCATTACTATCTTAAGAAATATGTACCCTTTCACATTCACATCCAGAGCAATTCAGTTTCCTCGAGCTCTATCTAGACTAGCCTTGTAGAACGAGAATGATTACTTGTCTACCACGAATAGAGTATGGGAGGTACTAAACGATTATTTTACCTGCAAAAACATTTTCTTGAAGATTTAAACGACAAAGTGTTGAGAAGCGATATTTTAAGAGTAATTACAGTTAAATAATTTGGTTTTGTTATTCGCTTAAAATACGGAATGGTTTTGTAAAGTATTGCGAAATTCGAAGTATTAAAATTTTAATGAAAGGATACTCGACATTTAAACCCCTTTGGACAATATTTTTGTTTGTATCAAGGTAGTTAAATTGTATAGATACACTTTAAAACATTTTATAGGCACGTGTAGAGAGAAAATCTACCCTCAGTAACAGTAGTAGATGGCTAAATAATGTATAGTATGTAAGCCGTGTTGAATAATTTTGTGAGAGTACTTCTTAAAAGATATACTCGAATAAATACGTGTTAGTACAGTTAGAGCTGTCGAGGTGATGCGGGATCTCGTTGTAAAATATTTCTTCAGCTTAAACCTGACCTAGAATACTAAACGACATGCGTGAGTACATACGTACTATTTCTTTTAGTTTTTGAAATGCCATTTGTACTTGAGTGAGGACATTATGGAGGGTTCCACACCCCGAGGGCGCCTAAGGGATCTCATTGCTATGCGCGTTACGTCTGTGTGGCGGTTACGAGGTTGTAACTCAGTTGACGGTTGCTATTTTCACAGGTTTTGTTGCTAAGACATGAATAAAACGTGAAACTTATTTATTTTTTATCTTTATTTCGGGTATTTCTCTTAACTCGTCTACTTGACTTAAGATCCTATGCCCTCTAGCTGTGGCAGAGGGCGTCGACAGTGTTGTAGATAGTTCTAATCTCTGTTGTGCAGACCTATTTCTAGTTTATTTTATTTTACTAGGTAAGTCATTTTAAAATGTTCTATATTTTAAAATATTTGTATTGCCTAGTTACTTGCTTATAAACTCTTATGACAATAACATATTTTCTCTTATTTATTTACAAATCCTTTATATTTACGAACCTTCATCCTATTATTCTAACAGACAGTAGTCAACCATCGCGGTCACTCAAGACCGGTCGGTCTTGAGCTCTACGTTTCACATAGTTTTTCCTCGTTCCTTCGTTTCGTGTCATTCCGATGGCCGTCACTTCTGCCAACACGGCGTCGCCAGGTTTGCCGAGGATGACGCACTTCCGTTTCCCATGAGGATTCCAGTCCAATGCCTGTTTAGGTACTCGTATATTATGATCGGATTATTTCCTTTCACTCTAATTGCTATCCTGCCTCTACCTAAATTCAGTTCTTCCGTCACTAGATGGAAAAAGAAAAGAAAAATAAGGTGGGTCTTTATTTTTCTTTTCTTTTTCCATCTGTTTGTATGAAATTGTGTAACTTATAACATTTATATATATACATATATATAATATTTATATGTTTATATATTGTCTTTTATATATAATAGCTGTATTACATCTATGTGTAGTCTAGTATATAATTTTAATCTAATATTTACGTTATAAATTTGCAGTACACCGCAGACTACGCCCTTTTTTCTATTTCAAGTTCTTATATTCCATCCTAAGGTTGTCTGGAAGATTTCGCTGTCAGCGGTAAGACCGCTTTTGTACCCATAGACTTAAGTTAGTGTAAAAGTTTTGTTACTATTTTGGTGTTCAATAAAGTTTATTCTATTCTATTCTATCCCTCCTAAGCGTATGACCAATCCAACTTCACTTACGACGTTTGATCTAATGGTCGATTGGGCTTTCGTGGCATTTCTCCATCAGCTCTACATTAGAGATGGTTTCGGGTCAGTAAATCCCGAAAACCTGAATTTGGCATGCGATCTCCTTTGTCACTTTCCATGTTTTGCTACTTTACAGGTGCGTAAGGCAGCACGAAATGTCGTTGGACCCGAATATTTTGAGTCAATTACTCTTTGGGTCAATTTCCGTGATTGCCAAACAGGTTTCAGCTGAACGAATATACCACGAGCTTTGGCGATCCGAGAAATGACGTCTTCTTCGGTACCTGCAGTTTCTGCCAGGTTAGGTTCGGGTCGGTTACCCATAAAATCGTTAACTTTCCTTAACCTATGTTAGAAGCTATAATTGACGAGAATCTTGAACAATCTAATACTTAATTATGCCACTTTCCGGAGACACCTACCAACAGTAGGTACATATGCGCTGCACGCAGGTGCCCCTTTAAGTGGTTTTCAGTCTTGTTAGCAATAATACTCAGAAGAATGCTTTTCTTGCCTCACATTCGACGCAGTTATCAATGTAAAAAAGTCACCTGTATACGCTGCTGCGAACATATCCGACGCACTGCAGAAACGTGATAGTGACAGCAGTATACTGAGAGCATTGTATGCCCTAAATAGTGTTTTTTTTATTAGAATAGACTCGTGTTTGACTAATATCTCACCTGATGGCAAGCAACGATGTAGCTGACGATGGAGCATGCTTGCCTAAAAGGATACACACAGACAGTATTTACATTCTTTGCAAATCTGCAGGTCAGCATGTTGCATCGTACTACGGCCAATGCTCTACCCTCTTTTTATCTTATTATACTTGAGTCAATGGGCTCCTGCATGGCACTCTTATTTTAATAACTTCTTGAGAGCACTGACCAATGGACTCAGCAGCACCATATCATCAGCAGATGTTGTTAAAAGACAACATCTATAGTACATCCGATGCCAGAGCTGCTGAATTTTTTTATCAATTTCTTCTTATAAACACCAAACAGCTTAGACGATCTTGGACCCCCTGCCTCACACCTAGTTTAGTTGCCATATCATTGGCTCCTAATTTCGATTATGTTGGTAGCTATATAGCTAACCTACTTCTACTTTAAATTCATAAGCTCCTGTAGCTTACAATTATTTCTT
Source organism: Mythimna pallens (assembly GCA_961205895.1). Lineage (NCBI taxonomy): Eukaryota > Metazoa > Arthropoda > Insecta > Lepidoptera > Noctuidae > Mythimna > Mythimna pallens. The sequence goes on from OY540836.1 coordinate 455,181, forward strand.
AACTTTGTATGAAGATCTATTCTAACAATATGACTTATGGTAACTCGTGACAAAAGCGATGGTTTAACGCAACAGCGCGTATCGTGTAGTAGCCTATTAATTATCAATAATTCCTTAAAGCCTCCCGATACTTTCTCTTTTACTTTGATGAAAAAACTACGACCCTTTGATAAGCTTGGTGAGCCTGTCATGCAACTTTAACTTGGCACTACCGAGATGTACAGCAGTATGTACACGCTTGCGTGGAGCACAAGTTTACAAGAGAACGCAGCTGTAATCATGAAAAGTTCGCTCATAACATTATAACTTGGTCGTTTGGGCTGGAAGCTAATTATTTTTTGGAAGATACAAACTGATACTTACGTGAAGGAAACATCTTTATCATGAAGAAAGTTGCGACGGCGTTAAGGAAATGAGTTAGTTTTAGTATAATAAATCATTCTTATAATAATGTAAAGAGCCCATGATAACCATGAATGACATACAAAATCAAAGCGATACATATTTTTAACACAAACATTTACATTTATTCGAAAAATGAAAAAACATTATGGAATCTTTCCATCTTAATTATTTCTTGTTAATCAACTTCGTGTTCAAGTGAAATCTTTTATGAGAAACAGTGACCTATTGTTAAAGAAACGTAATCAGTCTTAAAATACAAGGCATTTTCCGGGCTTACAATCTTATTAACAACGACTTTTCACTTCATCCTAAGTAATTATTTTTCTACGAACTGAACGAAAACAGCTGTCTCCACGATTTCATTAATTCAAAAAAACTTTCAAGCCGAATTACATGGCAACCGCCTCTTCTGGTCCACATCTATATTATTAAAGATTCAGGTTCTTATTCCTAGAGCCTGACTTAATTACGTCGCTACTCGAGAACTTTATTTACAGGAAAGACTACTTACTTAACTAGAAAGTGAGAGTTCTTACTCTAATACATTCCAAACTTGTGTCAATTAAGAATAAACTTGTATCTTTACGATCTACATTCGAATAAAGTTTAGGTACTACACCTACAGTTACTGCAGCACAACATAAAGTGAGTCTTTGTAGTTGCAACTAAGTTAATAATTTAACACGTTACAGTCAGTTCCTTATCTTAGTTGTAAGTTAAAGAGAATAGTTAACGACTACAAACTTGGCTGTTAATGCAGAGTGCTGGAGGCTCGCGGACGCACGGAAATGAGATTAAACAATCAAAGTGGGGAGTTTTTCGCTGAGGTTGCAATTAAGACTACGGCAAGGGTGGCTTGAGGCCGTGGCTCTAGTGCCACTTTTGCATTATTTTGTGTGGAAGGAGCCTTTTCATTCATGCTTTATTTGGCATTGTAGAAGAAGAATAGATTGCGTTATTAAAGCATGACTTTGTACGTGACTTGCCCTTTCGACGATGAAATATAAAAAATCTCAATCACTATTATTACACTACTTAGGTTTAAAAACCTAACCGATTTAGGTTTAATAGTGATTGAAATTTTGTAATTAGGGACTAGTCTTAACTTTGAGCAGCTTTCTGAATAGTGGAAGGAGTCAAACCCTAAATTTTTCTACTTATCAAGCAAATTTTGAGAGATTTTCAGGCTAAGCATATTTTGTGAACTACTCAACTTCAAATACTTATTATTTATTTATTTTACAATTTTTCTACACACATTATATTGAAAGAAGATACAGTAATAAAAAAAAATGTACAAAGGTACCTACTGCTTATTTCTATAATAAATTTCTTCCAGCAGACCTGCGAAAGGAGAGATAAAAATAAATGCAGACAATAGTGTGTAGAAATAAGAAAATAAGAGTTTATGAAATCTTAAACTAATAAATACTTATATAACTATATATACCTTATACTATAAATAAATTATCGCACTAGAGAGGAAAAATAGTGCTCTTTTACTTTAGCTTTGAAGAGCGAAATAGTATTTAAATCAAGAATGCTAGGTGGAAGTGAATTCCACAACCTTACTGCATGGACAGAGAAGGAGTGGGAGTAGTAGCTGAATTTATGAGGAGGGGATTTGAGAAGGGATCTTAGGTGTGATCTGCACGGAGCGTCGCAGGGGCATGTAAAAAATCGGTTACGCAGGTGGGATAACATGGGTTGTGTAGGACGTTAAAAAGGAGACATAATATCCGAGTGTTCCTGCGAAGACGGGTAGGGAGCCACTTGAGTTCTTTGCGAAGATGAGAGACGTGATCAAACTTTAGTAGACCAAAAATAAACAGAATGCATAAGTTTTTCAGTCGCTCAAGCTTGTTTATAAGTTCCTCAGTAGCATCCAGGTAGCAGGCGTCGGCGTAATCTATAATCGACTGAATAAGAGTTTGGGCCAAAGAGATTTTCGTTTTCAAAGGCAAGAGACCCTGAAGGCATTTGACAGAAATCAAGGGTTAGACTATGAAGGCGTATAGCGCAGTTCCAGTGTTGCTAGTCGAATAGTAGGCTAATGCTCACTATGACCCAATGGTAATGTATCAATTGTATAGTAATTTTTTTTTTTTTACCTTATTAAGTTTTTTTTTAATTTTTTCAATATTTCAGTTTTAAATTAGTGAGACCTCTACTAAAAAGTGAAAAATAAAAACAAACTTTTTATCATAAATAAAAACACAACCAAATAAATATCCCAACCACTCCCTACTCCGACTTAAACCAAAAAAATAACTTAGAAGTCGGTTGTATTTTAATTAAAATATAATAATTACTTTCTAAATTGAAGCTGCAGTCAATTTAGAAAGTAATTAATATATTTTTAGTGGGTGGGTAGTAATTAAATTGAATGTCTATAGTAACAAAATTGGTATTATTCCTACTCGTTTTGTGATACTTGCGTCGCCCTCTACCTTAAATTTGTCAGAACAGAAAAGGTAACGAGGAGCGAGAACATTGTTGAATTGTACCTCATTCAAAGAAACTAGGCACAGTGACTCAGCGTTCACCATCACTTTCCGGGAAAATCCGATAGATGGCGCTGTACTAAAAATGAGCATGTTTGGTGAAAACTTGATCACTCAGAAAATTCTGAAAAATTAAAAAGGTGCAGACTTGTTAAGAAATGCTCTTTATACTAGACTATTATCTCTTTGATGTTATTAAGTAGTAGGTATAGGACGTAAATACTTAGGTGATTAGATTACTTGGTGCACAACCTACTGTACTTGTTGTTGTGTAACTTTTCTTTGAGTTTTCGTCAAAGATTCTTGTGTTCAGCTACATCCCTAGGTAGAATTACTATACAATGATTATGAATAAAAGCACAATAACTTAGTCAATTATCTGTTAATTGTGGTTTATGTAAGCATGTAATCAACCTACCTTAAAGAAATAGCTCAAAATAGCGAGTTATTTATCAGCAAGTTTATACTATGTATAACGAAGGTGCTTATATTACAGGGATGTTGATGAGATGATGATGTTGAAGCAACCTATTTTGTAGAATGCATCTACAGTGAGCAAGGGGTAGGCACTAGGTCGATGGGATCATGTCTCAGACACAATTTTCTTAACAGAATTCTCCTTGATTAATCACATGATTTATTTGTAGTCAAACGTGTTCTCGCAATTCTCAGAAGTTAAGCTTTATCTACTCAAAAACTTTTAATTGAATTAATATTTTAATTCGCTCGTCGTCCATAATTTCCAACGTTTTGCTTTCTCCACTAATTTGCATTTGATCTTTGTTCTTGTTGAACGTTGAAACTCGTTAAATACTTGTGATCAGTTTTGTCTTCGCTAAAAAGATTACAACTGTAACAATTCTCGGTGGTTCGAGTTTCGTCAAACCGTTGAGTCAAGCCTGCTTAACGTAAGGCTAATATCTAACAATAAACCTTGCAAAATCGACCTTTATTCAATTTATTTCTCTGAACTGAAGCCGACTGATATATGTGTCAAACTACATACATATGGTGCCTCCCGTGCCACGCGTCCTACTCATGACACATGTCAAGGTATTAGTCAGTCAGTCAAATATTTGAGTAGACTAGACTAGGTACTAGATAGGCTTAATTATTTAGCGGCAACACATAGAGTTGATCACTGCGCGAATTAGAAAATTAATATGGGGCACTACGACATATTGCTAATTACGAGTTACTACGCATGGTATATAACGCAATGGCCCAGTCAGCAATCGGGTATTACATTGGAGTCAGGGGTGGAGCGTGCAAAATGAACATGATATGGCTTAATAGGGCCTAAAGATCTGTGCTCAAAATTTTGACGGCTTTATTATACCACTACTACTCTACATGACCGGTGTAAAATTTTCACTTCGGCTATTGTACGTTTTACAAAAGTAAGGGCCCTCGCCCACGGCGACATTTTGTAGCGATGCTGTGGTGCGTACGCATCAATACAGTCGCCATGCTGTAGCATGTTAGTAGCGCGTTGGCATCTTTTCTATAGAGCGTAGGCGCGATGCTGTCGCGTGCTTACGAAACGCGTGACATCATCGCTACAAAAAGTCGCCGTGGGCGAGGGGCCTTAATGTTATGTAAACGTTAAAAAATTATCAAACAGCATCATTCAATAAGCTAGTCTTAAGTAAGCACTCTACAGGGGTGTTTGTAGATATGTTATATTTAACACTGTATCTACTAGAAGAAATCGCAGGTCATCAAATCACGTTTATTATAAGAGAAATAGAGGACTGAACATTAATTCAGTTACAACTAGGGAAGCTAAATTTAAAATCAGGTTAAGGTTACTATAAGACTACAAACAATCAGAATCTATTTTTACTCTTAACTTTGGTACAAAAAAGAATAGCCGATGTTTCACTATCATTCCTAGGTTTGGTGGCAATAAGTCTAACCTTGAGACAGGTAGGTACAGTTATCTTAAGAAAGCCGAAATCTTTGAAATGTATGCAGATGGTGTTAAAATTAGTACTGATTAAGTATAAAAAAAAACAGACTTAATTGGATTAAGGCCATCACTATCACACAATTTCTTTTTTCCTCTACTATCTAGGACTGGGCGATACAAACAGTATATAGTTACGAAATCTTTGTTTTGGTACAATATCTAAAAACCGCTTACTGGCGCGTTCGGAAACTATATTATATTACAATATCTAGATATTAACGTACCGCTCGAGCGCTTGCATTGCGTCTCTGACTAGTGACTACTCTAAGTTAATACCGGTACAAATATCTAAAAACCGCTGGCACGTCCGAAAACTATATATTACAATATCTAGATATCCACGTACCGCTCGGCCGCTCGCACTGTACCCGATATCGCTCTACATCAGATTCGGTAGATTTCGGCCCGAATGGCGCGTAACTCGCGTGCGACAGAGCGCGAGCGATATAGACTTACAAAAGTTAGAGCAGAATTGGTATAGCAATGTTACTTTAGTTGCAAGTAGTATAATATATAAATACTAATATTATAATTTTGAATATATTCATCATATTTTAAACTATTTTAAAGACATAAGTACTATAAATCTTAAAGTTGTTAATTTAAAGTATAGTTTAGGTTAACTATATTAATCGTCAATACAAGACATAAGCAGATAATGCAGCCAGTCCTAAGCCTGAAATAAGTATGGAGGAATTTTTATTAATTATTTTTTTCAGTATTAGACCTGAATAAATTCTCACAAGCTTGAAATAAAAATTAAATAATACGACATCGTATCCATCTCACCACGACCAACACCGACAGGGCAAATAATCGACCTACCTAGTTGCTAACCCTGTTAGATTAGATTAACATAGGTGCTTACCTAATTATAATAAACAAACCTACAGTACTGATTCTCATCCAACAGTTCAACAACGTCGTATCCAATCTCAACAACGTAAATTATATACGTCCACGCGTACGCACAATATCTAGATATTCTACAATACCAATTTTCATCGAATATCGTCGCAACCCAAAAACAGCGTATCGGGTTAGGTTTGAAAATATGAACGCGTACGCACAATATCTAGATATTGAAATATATGGTTTCGATATCAGATATTGAAACTCGAAATCTGATTCAGATACGATTCTCAGAAATAGCGATACGACCCAGGCCTACAACTATCACACATCGCCGTCTAGTCTCAAGCTAAGCAGAGCTTGTGTTATGAGTAGGTACTAGACAACTGTGATAAACATACTTATATATTTCTAAATACATACATATTATAAATATACATCCAGACACAGAACAAATGATCGTGCTCATCATACAAACATTTTTCCTGACTGGGAATCGAACACTAGACCAACAGGTCAGTCAAACATTATAAAGGCAGAAGCTTGTTTGTTTGTGTGTTTATCACATATACATACCAATTTTTGTTATTGCTTAGAACTTATCCTGAAATAACACATAGGATACTTTTAATCTTGAGAGTATGTTCGCTTGGGTTAACTTTCTATTTTTATACGGGTAAAGCCACTGGCAGGAGCTAGTTGTGGACACAAATCATTTTTTTGTTGTTGTTATAAACTAGTGCTTGACTGCGATCCCACCTGAGTGTGAGGCGCACTGGTTTATTAAGAGCCTTTTCACTCTAACCTTGAAGACACCTAAATTATAATCGGACGGTAAGACCGCAGCAGGCAAGTTGTTCCAGTTCCTTTGACGTACGCGCTATAAACGACGAGGCAAAACGATTGGTCCGGACCGTAGAGGTTTCAACAACGTAAGGGCGGATACTCGCCGTTCGTTTTGATGTCCGATGGTAGAAATGAGATGGTGGAATCAAGTCATGCAAATCCCGCGCACACTCTCCAAAATGCATTCTGTAAAAGACCGAAAGACTGGCTACCCTACGCCTGTGCTCAAGGCTTTGTAAATTGGACTTAACCAGATCTGGATCACAAATTAGCCTCTTCGCACGCCTTTCTACCGAGTCTAAAGCTGCAAGGTCTGTATTCAAGCCCAATAGGTAAGGTAGTAATGGAGAAACCTAATTTCAAAACTAATTGGTCAAGTCTGATACACAAACGATCAAAGGTCTTTTATACATAAATTAAAGGTATCCATACATTAACAAGGAAACCTTTATACCTACATTAAACTCACAGTAAGGAACTGTTCACAGCGAATCGTGTCAGGTAGCAGCCCGCGTCAAGCTTTACTGACGGGGGTGAAATATCAAAGAGATTTCGAACTACTTCCCTACAGTTATCTAAACCCTTCAAACCGTTAAACTTTCTTTACTATAAACCGGTCAAGTGCGAATCGCACTCGCGCACCAAAGGTTTCGTACAAACTTGCCTATGTTAATAGTTCGATTCCAGAATCGAGTCTTGAAGATTTTTTCGACAAGCAAAATAATTTTTTGACGTAATTACAAATTAACTTTTTCCTTTACTTATGATGGACCTTTAATAAATAATAGAATTTTAGGACAACGATTTGATTTTTAGCAAGTGTTAAAATAAGTGCTTAACCACCATAAACGGGTTTGTCTTAAAATTGTGTTGACTTGAAAGTGTGATTCTTTCACTGCTCCAAGAAGTAGACTTAATTATTTCATATTTATTTCAGTTTAACACGTTCTTTAGAAAAAAAGACAGATAGACGAGCACACGGATAATTAAAACAGAAAAACAAATTAACTACAGACCTATTTCTAAATTATGCGTATTAGCTAAAATTTTTGAGAGGATAGTCTATAACCAAGTTTATGCAGCGCTGAGTCAATCTTTTAGCCCTTCTCAGCACAGATTTCTTAAGGGCCGTTCAACAGTATCTAATCTGGCTCTGCTCAATGACTTCTTAACTGACAAAATGGACAATGGGGCACAAGTCGATGTCGTTTACACAGATTACAGTAAAGCTTTTGACAGAATTGACCATAATATTCTGAAAACAAAGCTTTTTAACAACGGTATTAGAGGAGATCTTCTTCGCTGGTTTACTTCATACCTTGAAAACAGGTCTCAAGCTGTCGTTATCAGTAATTACATATCGAGCTGGGTTTCAGCTCCTAGTGGCGTACCCCAAGGTTCCTTGATGGGTCCTTTACTTTTTATTATTTATGTCAGACATCGACTCGTGTTTCCACCATTCAAAGTTACTTTGTTTTGCTGACGACATGAAGATATTCTCAACAATATCATCAGATGATGACATGGATGCTCTCCAAAGTGACCTGGCGCGGTTAGATGATTATTGCTTGACCAACAAATTAGATTTGAACCCTGTTAAATGCTCAATAGTCTCCTTCAGCAGAAAACGGATCCCTCGTCCTACAACTTATAAACTTAAAGGGCAGCTATTGCAGAGATGCGACGGTGTACGCGACTTAGGCGTGTTTCACGACTCTAAACTTTTATTTAATGTGCACATTGAGCAAATAGTGGCCAAAGCTTCAAGATCAGTGATCTTGAAGCTTTTGTTATGAGAGTCGCAGGGTGTTTTAAGAATGCCAAAACTCTTAAGATCCTCTACTGCTCTTTTGTTAGAAGTCACCTTGAATATGCGTCTCAAATTTGGAACCCTTGTTATGCAAATACATTGATCGTATTGAGAATATACAAAAAAGATTTATTCGGTTTCTTTGTTTTCGGCTGCGTGTAACATATCACTCTGATAATTACTTAAATCTTTGCAAGAAATTTCATTTACAACCACTTATGAATCGTCGTCGATTAGCAGATTGCACTTTCCTGCTAAAAATTTTATCTAATGAGATTGACTGTCCTGATCTCTTGCATTAATTATGCTTTAATGTCCCCCAGAGATCGGTTAGATTTAATCCACCTATCTCTATTCCTTCTTCCTCTTCTAATTACAGGCTCTCTCTCCTGCATGGTGCGAGCGTGTAAGGACTTTAATGTTCTTTGTAAAGAGTTCTCTTTTGACCCGTTTACTATTAAAACCTATTCGGCACGCGCTCAGCTGAATGCGGACTTTTTCAAAAGTGCATAGTGTTAATTTTACTTAAGAGATGTTTAATTATGTTCTTTTTTTATCGTGCTTATTAGTGATCGTAAGTGTTCTTATTACTTTACCTGTTTCTACCTGTGAGAACCTGTAATTGGCTCAATGTCTCTTATACTATTGTTATTCTTTTGTTATAGCTGTTCGTTCTCCTATGACTAAATAAATAAATAAAATAAACAAAAAATCCCTAACAGGACTATTAAAGATCCGTTTTCGCCGACTGAGATACGGACCCCTAAAAACAATAAAATTTATAAAGTAATATCTTTTATGAATCTTAGTTGTCTACTTTTGAAAACTTGTCTACTATTGGAACTTAGTTTCAAAGAAAAATAGATTTAATAATAGCTTGAAAGCACCAAGTGGAACAAACTTTAGTCATGGTGCAGTTGTTTTCGCATACTTTTGGCGATCCTGCGGTCACACAAACTCGTGATAAAAAATGTAATGCAGCGAGCTGGTCGCCGGCTGTAGCTTTACTCTGTATAAATATTTTGTAAAGCGCACGGGTGCAATGCGTCGTCGTATGCAGTATTCCATCGCACAGCTAGGAGTAGATGCATTTATGGTTTACTAAATTACAATATTGATATAATTTATTACTAAAATCAAATTTCAGAATTTACCGATTAGTTGTAAGTATAAGAATTTATTGTGGATTAGGATTCTTCGAAAAAGTTACTGCGGCCCTGGAACGCAAAGAAAATCTAAAGGCATAACTCACAACCGTGATCTTGAGTGGCAGTCAGGTGACCAAAAGCAAAACAAATGTGAGCCCAACTATTTTATTAAAAAACTTTGTTTAATAAAAAAAAATGTAACAGTAACTCATGCACTGTGATTGCCCAGCTTCGCTTCAGTGTCTGGTAGATATCGCTGTCAGTGATAAGACCGCCATTGTAACCATAGATTTAAGATTCTGTAAAATTGTTACTATTTTAGTTAACAATAAAGTTAATTCTATGCTATTTTATAGGGTAAGTTGGAGTGGAGAGGAGCGGACTATAAATTGGCCAATCACATTGCTCGAAATCTCCAATCCAGATAATTGGAAAAAAGCGTAAGTGGAGTGGAGTGGAGCTGAGCAGACTTTCAAATAAAACAAATGAACACGCGGCCTTGAACTGGATAGAACGAAGTCAGGTGCCAAGCGGACAGCATGAAGCGGAGAGTAACTTAAGTCCACTTCGCCCCGCTCCGCCTCAATGGAAACATTTGCCACTTTTCACTGCTCTCCCCGCTCCACTGCTTTCTTCTGAAGCGGAGCTGGGCGGATTGCGCCCAGCTCCCCTTCAGAAGAAAGCACTAATATGGTGGGGAAGTTTTTCTCTTCTCCTGTATAAAATAATTAGATACATGTATTGAAAACTGGGAAACTTGCATAAAAAATTAAAATGGTTGTTGATGATTTACTTCGTAGATAAATAAAAGTGTCATTGTAAAAATCAATAATCCCTTTATCCAGCTCTGGGATAATAAACTACGTCGCGTCGTTGCCTAGTCTTTTGTTCCTTATTTCATATTCGGTACATACTAACACTGTTGCACAGGCATGCAGTGAGGTCCCAGCCACATTGATCGATGATTTCAATTTACATAAGAGAAGGTAAATACCTACGTATGTCGGATAAGGTGATGAATCACCAATTGAGGGAGTACCATTGTGTTACATCGATCACTATCATCTGTCTATGTTGGGACTCGAGGTGGCATTGCACAAGTCCGAAGCCATGTGCTTCCACGGCCCTCGGAACGCGCCACCATCGGGTTCCCAACTAACGGTAGGAGGAGTTCACATCGGCGTCGAGTCGACGATGAAGTACCTTGGACTTGTCCTCGACAGCCGGTGGAACTTCGAGGAGCATTTCCGACGTCTGGCTCCCAAACTGGATCGCACAGGGGCTGCCCTCAAGCGGCTCCTGCCCAACCTAGGGGGTCCAGACGCCTCCTGCCGGAGGCTATATGCAGGAATCGTTCGGTCCATGGCCCTTTACGGGGCACCGGTATGGGCGCCGTCTCTTCGAAAGCGACCGGCAGCCAAGCTGAACGCAAGCCAGAGGGTCATGGCCATCCGGATGGTGCGGGGATACCGCACGATTTCCCGCGAAGCAGCATGCCTCCTCGCTAACCAACCACCGTGGGAATTGCAGGCAAAAGACCTTGCACGTATGCATGATCTGCGCATGGAGATGCAACGCCGGGGCGAAACTCCGCTGCCGCGCCAAGTAGCGGCATGGCGGAAAAACTTCCAGCGGGATCTCATGGTGGAATGGCGACGGCGACTGTCGCAACCCAGTGCTGGGCACGCCTTAATTATGGCGATAAGTCCCCTCTTTGAGGAGTGGCTGGAAAGACCTCACGGCGTCCTTACTTACCGCATGACGCAGGTCCTCACCGGACATGGTAAGTTTGGGAAGTTCCTGTACCGGATCCGTGCAGAAGAGACGCCCGGGTGCCACCATTGTGTGGACCGCCCGGAGGACACGGTGGAGCACACGGTAGAGGTGTGCCCCGCTTGGGCAGAGCACCGTCGTGTCCTCGTGAGGGCGATCGGCGGCAGCGATCTCTCGCGCCGGGCCTTGGTACAGGCCATGGTCCGGAGCGAGGAGGAGTGGCAGGCGGTCGCCTCCTTCTGCGAAGCAGTAATGCTAGCAAAGGAGGCGGCCGATCGCGTGAGGCAACGGCAACGGTCCTTACGCCCCAACCGCCGCCGGGATTCCGATCCCGATTTCCGGCCACCGTAGGCGCGGGCTTGCGGACGGCGAGCAATGGGTGGCTCGCCGTCCGATCGTCCGGTAACCGTCCGGACCGAGCCCAAGTCGTCGACGGCGCGTAGTGTTCCACGCGCGCCTCAAGGAGATGTCAGCAACCGTAGGGGCCCAACAGGGTCGAAGCCTACTGGGGCCATGGGTGATGCGAAAGAGATCCCCGGGGCCCTGGAAAACAAATGGCAAAGAAGGAACAGGAGTGGGTTTTTAGTCAGTAAAAGTCTGACACTATCTCCCGCTCCGCCCAAGAGCGGGGGATGTCATGAGATGATTTTCCCACCCGAAAAAAAAAAAAAAAAAAATAAATCATCTGTCTATAGATCACTACTTTTTGTAAGGAATATACTTTTTTCAGTAAAGAAACATCGAATGAAACTTAAATTTTTAAATTCAAGAGTGATTCGTTTCATTGGTTTTTTCCAAGCTATTGTTACTGTTAAAAGCTTCAGATTTTGATTGAGAGCCAATATTGTTCAAATGAATCAAGGCTTTGTACATTCATACACTATTTCTACATCGAATGGAGTTTCTTGACGCTTCTTCTCTATAGGAAATGACAAATTGGATCCAACTTTTGGCGGAACACCAGCTTTTGGCGTTTTATAAGTAACCATATAGGCCTTCGGCACGCCACAACTATGGCGGTAAATCGCCTCTTTGAGGCGTGGTTGGAAAGACCTCACGGCTTCCTCACCTTCCACATGCCGCAGGTTCTCACCGAACACGGTAAGTTCGGAAAGTTCGAGCGACGCCTGGGTTTCGCCATTGTGTGGACCGCCCGGAGGACACGGTGGAGTTGTGCCCCGCTTCCGGCCACCGTAGGCGCGGGCTTGGTGACGGCAAGCAATGAGTAGGGACAAGGGAAAGAAGGAACAGGAGTGGGTTTTTAGTCAGTAAAAGTCTGACACTATCTCTCGCTCCGCCCAAGAGCGAGATTTGTCATAAGATGATTTTCCCACCTAAAAAAAAAACCCATGTAGGCCTATGTGAAAGAAAAATATTTTGAGTAGACAACATATTGCTCCGTGCGGAACACTAGCTACGTGAGACCGTCTCCTACTTGGCCGGATTTATATGTTCAAAGAGCTATTTTGTGAACACAAATAGAATGTTGAATGATGTTTAGTTAAGGTTAAAAAGGATTTCAATTATAAATCTAGAGAGCATTGTTGATATTTTAACTAGTAACAAAGATGAGTCGAGCCCGCTGGCTCTATTAGTTTTTAACTCCACTGAACTACGATGTGAATGGTAAACTAATTGTTATTAATAAGTTTTCTTCTTCGAAATAATAAATGAGTTACAAAACTTAGTGACAGACTAGAATTATTTATTATTGTTAGTACTTAGCTAAATAGAGCTCAGATAGCTGATTATTCTTAGAATTGATGTGTGATTTTACTTTTCAGATTGTATTTGACCGATATGTATTATGGTTGAAAAATGAAGGACAAGTGTGGCAGTAGATCTATTTATAAATGAATTTAAATTAAATCGACTTGATATAGGCATAATAATAATATAACCCCTCCCATTACATCCCTCCATTATATCCCTCTCATTTGTACCAACATCGGAGATTATTAAAAAGTTGTGCCACTTAATTACGGTTCTTTTTGAGTAGCTCTAGTAGTCTTATTAAATAGTTAATATTTAACTTACATAATATGTATTTTAAATATTAACTATTTAATTATAGGGGTATTGCTTACAAGATTAATATAATATATTAATCTTAAAGTAATATCACTGTATTAAGTTAGTTAAACCAATGTAAAAGGGTACGATGGCGCTGATATATTCTGTTATAAGACCCTAAATAAAAGCAGATTAAACCCCAAGCGAACGCCAGCGTTCGCTCGTTCTTTGCCTTTCTATAGTGTCTCTAATTACGCTACTCAAAACGTTAAAAAAATAAAAGTGAAACTTCACTTTTTATTTTTTTTATTAAAAATCACTCACAAACGGCTGTAGTGTCATGATATATTGTTTGTAGTCCTTTTTGATAAATGGCTACACAACACTAAAAAAAAATCATATTGAACCATTATTAGCACTTTCAAACAAACAAACTCATTAGTTTTATTAATATTAGTATACTTAGACAAAAACTGAAAGTCAGTTTTGAATAGATTCCTTGATATCTCCTCGACGCAAAATCTCCAGAACGTTCACTGTAGAGAACCTGTAGAATGCACCACAAACAAACACACAGGGATAATCCTAAATTGAATTTTCAAGTTCTAGTTTTCTAAGTTCTTTGGAAATCTGTTCTGGAAAATATCGAACGAACTTACTTGGCATCTGTTGTATTTACTCGATAAAGGAATTTAGCTTCTGTGAACTGAAAATTACATCTTCATTTTCTGTTCGGAAATTTCAACTTCGAACTCATAACTCGTAGCTATTTTTTTTTGTAACAGGCAAACACCTGAGCTTTTCAAAACATTAAGAATGAATTTAGTAATGTGATTTATTTGATGACATTGCGTAATTAGTTGCTAGCCCTTGAGCGTGGCCGTAATTGGGCCAGCGATGAATTTATTCATTGAATTTTTATTAGCGCACAATTTATGGAATGTATAATCAATTTAATTGCTAGATTAATATTGAGCTTCGCTGATCTTTGATTTAGTTTCAGCTTTTTAGGATTCCGTAGTCCTAACAAGGAACCCTTATAGTTTTGTCATGTGACTGACTGACTACCTGTGCGTTTGTGGCTTGGCTTAGGAACTGTCAGTATTAGAAAGCAGTAATTTTGCGTGTGATATTACTACCTATAAAGGAGGCGTCATGTGGTGTTCTGCAGGGATCGGTACTAGGATGGCCCTTGTGAAACATCGGCTACGTGCTACGTGGACGGGGTTAGCGTAAAATCATCTAATGACGAGTGCCTCTCTTGGGCGAAGCGGGAGATAGTGTCAGACTTTTACTGACTAAAAACTCACTCCTGTTTCTTCTTTGCCTTCGTCCCAAGGCCCCGGGTTTCGCTTTCACACTACCCGTGGCATCTCTTGGAGGCGCGCGTGGAACACTACGCGCCGTCGACAATTTGGGCTCGGTCCGGACGGTTACTGGACGATCGGACGGTGAGCTACCCATTGTTCGCCGTCCGCAAGCCCACGCCTACGGTGGCCGAAAATCGGGATCGGAATCCCGGCGGCGGTTGGGGCGTGAGGACCTTTGCCTCACGCGATCGGCCGCCTCCTTTGCTAGCATTACTGCTTCGCAGAAGGAGGCGATCGCTCCGGACCATGGCCTGTACCAAACCCCGGCGCGAGAGATCGCCGCCGCCGATCGCCCCCACGAGGACACGGCAGTGCTCTGCCCTGGCGGGGCACACCTCTACCGTATGCTCCACCGTGTCCTCCAGGCGGTCCACACAATGGTGGCACCCAGGCGTTTCTTCCGCAAGAATCCGGTGCAGGAACCTCCCGAACTTACCATGTCCGGTGACGGCTGTGTTTTTTTTTCTCGAAATTTTATTTTTTAGACAAAGCGATCATCATCTTCCTGCCCTTGTCCCGTGTTATTTGGGGTCGGCGCAACATGTTTTTTTCTTCCATTCTGCCATGTCCCACGTCATGCTATCACTAACTTCCTTTCTTTCATATCACTCTTCACACAATCCATCCATCTTTTCTTTGGTCTCCCTCTCGCTCTCCATCCATCCACATGTAAACAAAGACTTTTTAGACAACGCGATAAAAAAAAAGATATGTCACCTCCACAAGTTACGTGGGGATAAATTGTTTTATCTCGTCTGGGCCACTTATTAAGTTTTTACCAACCAATTTTTTTTTTATTATTGACAGGCACGCGTTTGACTACACTGTCTCACCTGATGGTAAGCGATAACGTGGCCTACGGTGGAGTACGCTTGCCTAGAAGTAACCTATTCAAGCAACTGAAGAATATTATTCATACAGGAGCTATATGGGAACTTGATACACAGTTAGAACTCTCTTCTTTTGTAATGGAAGCTGTTATGAAAAATTTGTTATTTTTTCACACTAATGTTTTTGGCGGGATTTATTATATTATCCCATTGGGAGCCCAAGTCCGATCCATTTTGCTAAATATAATTATTGCTTCACAAGTTCAAATCTGGCTTCAGGGCTTAATTCAAGTTGGCATCGATATCATTATCACGTTCATACACGTATAATAAGTTCCATAAATAATATTCCAAAGTAACCGTATAACTTACTTTGTTTTCAAAATCAATTTTAATATAATTATGTGATATCTGAATGTTTCATGAATGTTACCTTCATACCAAATGTTAACTTTCTTAGTCACTTAGAAGTAGTCTGGTAAAGTAGTGATTTTCGGAAGTAAAGTCTTCTGAAAATCACTAATTTTACTTTTAATGTTATGAATGGTTGGAAATTTATTTATTAAAACTAAATAATGGTAATTAGAAGGAGGTTTTACTATACTTGCTAACTTTACTAGATTTAAAGTTGTGCGGGGTTAAAATCCCCTTTAACTTTGCGAACTTGGCTATCACGCCGATTTCAGATTGTTTGTGTCATAAGTATGTTCCTCGAAAATATGTTGTTGGTGTTACGAACTAGAGTTCGTCTCATTCTCATTATTTTGCTATAAGTCTTTGGTCGGCGAGGGCTTAGGTGGGACTCGTACAAGTCGTTTATCACAAAACAGTTAAGAAACTATTCCTCAAGCGAGCCTTTTAAATCAGTTCTCCCCACGTATTCCATAACTCTCTCATATTTACGATCTCCACGTAATGACATAAATCGTCGCCCGGGGGCGCCACAAGCAGACGCGTTACTTCTACACGATATGGCCGCTCGATGATGACCGCACGGGTAGCTGGGCACTTGACTTCAAGCGTCCGTGAATGATCTGTGGCTATTGTGGAACAGCTGCTGTTGTGGTGGTGCAGGTTAATGGTTGTACGGGTCAAGAGGCATTGTTAAGGTCGATGGAGTTGCACGAGTGGTAACAGAAAAAAATATTTTTGCGTTTAAGTATGGAAATAATGGTCAGTCTCGCCTATATGTTGACTTTTTTATTTGGTCGTCCTGAGTTTAAATCCATATGTTTATATGTCCTAATCTTCAACGTCGTTTTATCAACTACAGGCACTAGACTAATAACGGTTCATATCTAGTTTATTGCTCGGGTTATTTTAGTTCTACGAAGTGCTGACATTTAAAGGTCAATGATCGCTGTTATCGCTATACTAGAACAAAATAACTATATTCTAGTTCAAATTCCTCGGCAAGGGCCTAAATAACCCAATAAATTATATCATAATTATCTACTAAACGCAATTATAATATTACACAGCCGATATTCGAGCGCCATTACAATTAAGAGGAGCGAACTTCAAGCCGATAACTCGCGCAATTCATGCTAATTGCTTCGATTATGATAACTTCGCGTAATGGATCCTTTGGTACACTACAATTATTTCAGCTCAGAAAACCTACTCACTACAACGAGAAATACACACGCACAAATAAATACGAACTTAAGGCAATCTCATAACTTAGGGATCGCAACTCGCGACTCGCACGTTTGAAGTCACTGTACGTTGTGTGTCTGTGTGCGTGCGTGTTTGCTCGTTGTATAGAGTCGACCTTCCATACATACCTTTGCTGTGGTTACAATCGTTTGATCTACGTAATAGTAAGTATATAGTGAGGAGATAATTACTCTCTTTAATCTAGTAATGAACGTAAACATAACGTAACTTAGATTGTACATAATGATTCGATAATAAGTTCTTAGAAGAAGCCTGCACAGTTTTCTCATTCCAACTATTCCTATATTATACTGTACTATACATACTCATCAACATTATACTTTGCGAACACTGCAACGTACTTAGATGTCGTGCGTCACAATTATTGTACTATAATAATCACGTTTTTAACCGACTTCCAAAAAAAGAAGGAAGTTATCAATTCGGTTGCATTTTAAAAAAATGTTTGTTACCTTAGAAATCCGTCGTTTATGAACTGATTTGCATTTTTTTTATTCTCATAAAGGATATGCTTCCAGATTGGTTTAATTTTTTTCAAAATCCAGTTTTGATGATGGGGTCCATGAGGAATGGAGAGAACTCCTCATATATTATAGGCAATTAAACAGTGATTTTGGTATTTTCATCGAGAACATAAGCATTTAGAGTTTTAAATATCGCAGCATATACTGAGTTAGGCGCCTTTTTGACCTTGCACAGATCATACAGTTATTTATTTATATATTTTTTTTATAAGTACTTAATTCTACTATATTTTAATTCCAATTTATTCTACTGTTTTTTGTTTTTTAATTTTAATGTATGTGTGAGGTACGAATAAAAGTTTTTTCTTTCTTTACAATCAAAAAGTAACTTATAGTTATTTTGATCGTTTTAGTGTTTTTTTAGTAATTCGGTTCGGTTTTTTTTTTTTTTTTTTGTACAAATATTTTTAAGCAAGGAGTCTCGTGTCAGACCGTCAGTCGATCAGGTTATAACTGTGGATTAGTTCCACAGTTATAATAATTACTATTATTTAAGAGAAATAATAATTTACACCTTGTGGTTCTTTATGTTTACTCCATAACTAAACCAACATTATTTTATAAAGGGTTAATGTATGATACCTATAACTTGGCTCCTACAAGTACTACCTACGTCAGTCCAATAATCACAATATAACTTACCAGCTTCTGCCAGTGCCTTCGTCCATGTGAATGTTGGTTATTGCGGACGCCAAGAAGAATGAAGAATAAAAAGTCGCTTATATTCATCCTTGGAGTTCAAAATTCCTTCGTACCAAATTTCACCAAAATCGGTTCAGGAGATTAACCGTGAAAGCGTAACAGACAGACAGATAGAGTTATTTTCACAGTTATAATATTAGTATGGAAGTATGATTAAATCCTGTCACAATGGTTTAACGTTATTAAATGGTTGTATTAAATTAACTAGGGCTAACTTACATACGCAAAAAGTTCAGTAAAAGTCCATACAGAAGATTTTATTAGGTAAGTTGCGGAACTTGGGCGTTTAATTTAAACACCTGTGTATTGCAAAAGTTTCGCTCTTTGTGCTGTAACAAGTCTCCGTAATACATTAACTTCCAGGCGGGTGCGTGCTGCAGGTGGGCTGCGGAAACGAGAACGAATGAACTTAAGCGTGAAACTACCAGTCTGTGTTCTAAAAGAATTGGTGTCTAAGAGGCAATATCGGTGTTCTGTTTATTTAGGTTTGTTTTCACATCTAGTAAGTTTAGGCCACGAAGTATCTAATTTTTCAAGTGACGTCTACTGGTACAAACTTATATGAAGCCCTGACTATGACCGACGAGATTTGTGCTCAGTGTAGTTGCGCGAGTACAAATTAATAGTGAGTGTTATGTTTGAGACAACAAAACACCAAAATTCAAAGTAGACTTACGTTTACTATGGAAGTAATTAGATATAACGTGTATGAGGTTAACTACAGTCAAACCAGCATGGCTGGTGCAGTGGTTGGCGCTACAGGTTCGATTCCCACACGGGAAAAGTATTTTTGTATGGTTTAAAAGTGGTTGTTTCAGGTCTGGGTGTCTTGTGTATGTAAGTTTATGTGTTTGTGAAATGTGAACGCACACACGACACAAAAGCAAATCCTAGTGTCGAGTAATGTTTGACATATATTTCATGCTCCGTGGTTTAGGAAATCCATGTGATCTCTACAGCTAGTTTTAACAACGATTAATATAAAAAAAATCTTTATTAATTTCTTGCTATTAATTGCTGATCATATAATGGGATTGACCTTCCATTCCTATCCAAGTAACGGATCTCAATCAGTCTAAATTGAGCCACGCTTTGTTTCAGGTATTAATTAGACTTAATCCAAACCATAATCTAACAAAGCCATCGTTACGTTATTAAAGCTGAATGCATCTGAAATTAAACTTGTATTGGGTGTCACACAAGGCATTTACGATAATTTTACTTACAGCTGTTCAATAAGTACTTATCTTTTTGTGTCTTTGCTCTTGTTGTTATTTTCCCAGAGAATAACAAAAAGTAATCTTGGAATACTTCCCAAAATCACTTTTTGTTATTCTAATAATAACTGAACTCAACTTTTTGTGAAGGCAGAGACTCAGGGGACTGCAGTGATCCTCCCACAGACGGACATTGGTCGACGGACCCGGAGTGGGTACGGCTTAATAACCTTATCCGATTACGATAATTATTTTACAGAAAATGATATATTTTTTAGTAAAACTTATAAAAAATATGGTATAATTCATACTATAATAATGGTGATCGAATAAAATATCGTTGAACTCTTATTTTAAATTATTTTGTATCATTTTTGAAAAGTTATGTTTGGTACGTTGAATCAAGCCAATTTAGATTATTTAATCAATCATTTAAGTGTACTGATTTTGTTTTTAACATGCCAACCACTACACGTTAGCCTTATATTCCAATTACGATATTCACTTTAACAGGATTGCTATAGCTATCTACAGTTACTCCACCGTGCTCCCAGTACTATTTCACTGAAAGTTTCATGCCATTAGTTATGAAATTAATAGATCGTATTTATAGCTTGGTGATTGCTCGTGAAACATTTATCTTGATTTATTTCCTTAGGTCCTTGAAAAGAAATAACGAAATAAAAGGATATTAAGACTAGCTGGCCCGGCGAACTTTGGACCGCCTAACAGTCAATGACTTTAGTATATCTTTCGATATAGTCAATCGATTGCGATGAAACAAAGCCTAAATAATATATCAAGTTACACACAATTTTAATGTATAAAAGTCATTTACATCGATTTTGTACATTTTACGTGATGCGCGCACAACTAAAAACTTCTACAAATATGTATAAATTTCATTTAATACTTATTTACTCTTAAGGAACCACGAGCCACATTAAGGTTTTACAGTATAGCAAGGATGCAGTTTTACTGAAGCTTATTTTAGCTCTCAGTTTCAAGAAAATTTCAAAGGATTTCTATTCATCCACTTTTCCTCGTGCTAGACTTAAGAGCGACATTTAAGATTTTTTGAATTAAAGGATATAATTCTGAGAGATTTTTCTTTACACTTCAGCTAAAAGAATCTTTTCAGTATTTACTGTAAATCTCCTGGTCAATTTTATCATTTAAAACCGTCGTGAGGAAACCGTCAGGGGTTTTATTTTATGTAATTCTCCTACAAGCAATATAAAACTATAATTGAGATTTATACGACGACGTGTAACATTCGCAATATTTCAGATTTATTGCATCGAGTGTAACATATATCGAGCTAGTGACAGCTAGAGACTAGCAACGTGTTGCTGGATTGAAACTCAAATATTTAGAGAAAGAACGTTTGATATACTGCACATGTCTTTAATATTGTATCTCAAAATTACAAGCTAAATTTAAATTCATTTAATTCTTGGCAATCTCCTGAAAGATTGCCAAGAATTAAATGAATTTAAATTTTTCATAATTGCGAAAATATTTTTCATAATTAATAACTTTTATATTCGGACCAACCGTAAAGAATTGACTGTTCCTTTGTTTTGAAGAGTTATACAACATAATGTTTGCATCGCTGAGTTCATCCCGTAGTGAAAGTAGATCTTAATCATAATTACTTTCTTCCCTGAAGGATTTCCGGTAAATCTAAAGCCATTAAATACTCATATTAACTATAAACTTCAAACAAGATAACTGTGAACTTCTAATAATGTATTTCACGGAAACATTCACGTCCTCCAACTAAAGGTAACAAAAAAGATAACCTGCCGACTTAAAACCCATTTCCACCGTCTATCAGCAGCGGAGCCTCGTAAACTACCCTCAAACGCGCCGTCAACATGTTGAGCCGTGACGTCATCGAGACGCGTCAAACCGCTCTAATAGATTATCGAGGTGCACACAAAAACCAGAGCAAATACGTGCGAACGAGTGTCGAACAAGTTCAGACATGTTTACTGCGCGTGCAGCCTGCAGGGTTGCCTCGTAACGGGAAGCGAGAAAGATTTTCCTTTCACACATTTTTTGGTTATCACTTTGCACAGCCTGCCATACTTCTGTACGCATATTTGATCGACAGAATTCTCTTAGATATTTTTAAAAATATTTCATATCAATTCAGAAAACAAATTTATAATAAAAAAATAGAGTCCCAGTTACACGAATACTTTAAAATTCTAATAAAAAAGGCTAATTCTGTGACTTGAATTGAGTTGCAGGCCTGGCGAAAGTTAGGTTAACAAGGCAAAATACGAAACTTTGTTCAACAAACTGATTATCGTGTAGTTTGTCACCATTTATTTTTTATGAATTTGCTGTGGCAACCCTGTGTATGTAAGTTTGTTTGTTTCACAAAAACATAAACCGATATTTCTTTAAAGTTAAAATCTGAGTACAAGAGCTGGCTTTATTTCTCTTGCGTTAGAATCGGACTTTTTGTTAGACTTTGTTAGAATCGAAGTCAGGTTTCGGATTGGGTGATCACTTTCATTTAAATCCAATTAATCCATTTAAAAAAGTTTATATTTAAAACACAAATCGAAAAGGTACACGTTTCTTCTATATATTATCATATCATTCACTATCATATGAAAATTATTTTGAAAAAATATCAAAGGGGTCATAAAATCACATGACAAATCATGTCATGTTAATGTCATCTCGAAACAACCCTTTTTTAATTCAATTTCATACTGAAGAAAAATGTGAGACGGAACATTATTTAGAGCTCTAACTAGACGCGGCACGGCGTGCATTGCAGGAGAGCCTGATATATGAGGCTCGGGGATGGCGTGAGAGAAGTGAACTTCCGTGTTATTCCTCCGAAAGGTAATGGAAAGTTACAGAGATTATTCTTTAAGTTACGGTCAAGAGTTGCTGAACAGGAGATATAGAACCATTTTTGTTAGTAAACGTTTCAGATACTAAAACTTCACTCGAATTAGTAACAAACTTATGAATAGCTGATATGACTGAGGTATAATTTTATCAGAGTACAATTTTTCACTAAGGCACAAAAATATTAAGCACAAATTTAATACAAATAAAAACACAGGTCTACAAAAATAAAAAGTTTTTGGTGCCGGTAATCTTATAATATAATTTGATGAATGACTTAATTCGTATATTTGAAGTTTTGTCGAAGAATGGAAGTCGTATAAAAGTTTTAGAACGTAAAACTACGTGCAGTTTTAAAATTAACCGCATAAAAAAAAACGATTTTAGTATGTTGACTGTGTTCGCATTCTGCCTGATAATAATGTTATTGGTTAATCATATAAATATATGATTAACTACACGCCACAAAACCTTCAATTTACTGAAAGAGGTCATTGAAACGCAGCCAAGCTACGAACGCCAAATGGTCTACATCAAGTCCATGAACGACCCGGAAAAAGCGTCCATAAAGTTTGTTACTCTTCCATACCATCTTTCTAACATTCGTGTCTAGCACTACAGATTTATCCCAGTTCTCTTTTGCCAAGCGTTGTGAATCGCTTGTTCACTGCCATTACTTTTCAATGCATACCCATGTCGTCAGCTAGGAAATATTTCCTGAGACTGCATATCTCGCGATTAGGACGGTCTTAGTATTTGAAAAAATCTTAACCGGCGACCTTGGGTGATGCATTTAGTATGTAGTCAGCAGTATTCGGTCTTGCTTATCCAGGGTATCAAGTTCCATTTAAGTTCATTTAGGTGGCGTAAATCACTACTAGTATATAATAACCCAACACTTGAAGGCTGTTTTCGCTCGAATGCTTTTGAATAACTTCTCTAGGCGTCCGAAGAAGCGCTCCTTTAACGATTGCGTAATGTCAGTGACTTATGATTACTATGTAACATTTCCGACATTTCAAATGCTTAGGTTTCGGGTGGAGAGAGGGATCTCAGAAAAACTTTATTTATTACTGTGGTGTTATGTGAGTAGTTAATGCATATACATTTTTTTTGTAATTTCTTATGAACGATACAAGAATACCAGTTTGAATTACAATAAATAATTGACAACTTTACCTCGGAGCTTCGGTCTCAACCCCATGTAAATTTATAGAATCCGGCCGTTCATCGTAATTTTTCTTCGCCTAATTATGAAGAGAGATTAAAAGGGAAAGACTTGCGTCCTTGTTAGACTTCCATCCTCCTTCCTTGCTTGGCAACCGAATTACTAGACGTACCTATTTGATTATGTAATTTGGATTTTTTTAGGGCGGGAAATCATCCAATGACTTCTCCCGGTCTGGCTGGAGTGGGAGGGCGTGTTAGACTTTTACTGTCTAAAACGACACCTGTGTCCTTCAGTTACCCTTTGCGTTCAAGGACTACTGGTTTCTTTTTCAAAAAATCCCAGCGGTCTTAGCGGGCATCAGTCCAGCTGGGCCACTACGGTTTGCTGAGATCCCTTTAAGATGCGCGTGGATAACTACGTGCTGCCGACGACTGGGGCTCAGTCCAGTCAATCACCGGACTGCCAGACGGTGAGCTACCCACTGTTTGACGCCCGCAATCCCACGTCTACCGTGGCTGGTAGTCGGGGTCGCGGTCTCAGCGGCTGAGGCGTGAGGATGTTCGTTCCCTTACGCGTGCGGCCCCCTCCTTTGCTAGCATTACTTCTTTGCAGAAGGAGGCGACCGCCTGCCATTCCCCCTTGCTCCGGAACATAGACCGAACCAGGGCTCGGCGCGAGAGTTCGCTGCCGCCGATTGCCTCCATGATAACACGGTGGTGCTCCGCTCAAGCGGGCTTAAAGTATTAACCTATATGGTAAGTGGTTTCCCAGCTTAGTGCCAGTGGTTTTACTTGCTAGATCACCAATAATATTTAAGTCTTATATGTAACAGGGTTGTGCCAATTGGCATCAACCGGGAAAAATTGTGGGAAAATCTGATAACACTTTACTCTAACCCAGAATCTCATGCTCAGCTTTAGCGCTTAAAAATACACATTTTACAGGAGAGTTAAAAAACTAACACACCATACGTACATATCTTCAATAACAGTCATTTTGAATATTCATGAAGGGAATTGATTTGTAAACCGTATGATTGCTTTGCTCGACGCAACGTGATTGCTAATCAATGCTCTCTATCAACGGAGTTATTGGGTTGTCAATCGAGAATCATCGGTAATCGTCGGCAATAGTGGCTGTATGTAGTTCCAACAAGCAACAATAAAGTTACATTAGGTAACACGGGTTGCTACAGAGAGAAATTGCATTGTGAGGATTTATGAATATTATTTAAGTTGTTATACTTTTTAGCCGATATAAGGTCAAGAGAAAAATATACACACAGGATGTAGGTAATTTAAATTTTCCACGCGCACCTCAAAGAGATGTCAGCAAATCGACCCAGTAGGATCGATGGTCGCCAGGCCCACGGAGAATATCTGAAAGGAATATTGTGGTCGTGGGACGCATAGGGTAATGATAGACTTTCTCTATGGAGTAACCTTTACCTGAATAAACAAAATATGTGGAAGTATTGCTCTCATAGTAAAATTATCCCTATAACTGATAACTCATTATTAGTACCTACGCCTTGTATAAAAAACTTGATTAAAGATATTATCATAGGTAGTAACAGAACCGGCTTACTACAGCTAGTATCCTAAAACGCTCTTATCCTCGTTACTGTTCCTAAATGTTCTTCTTCTCAGAAAGATATCATCAATCATATTACTTTTTACATCTCGAAATATAGAAGTCTTTCTGTTGCATTACTACATGCAGAGGTTTAATAAAAGAGTCCTGACTTTTAAGTTTTTTTCAACTCTAGAACTCTCTGTAGCAAAATAATTATGCTTTTAGTATTTCAATAATAGTCGCGTTCACAACTAAATAGGAGTACGTTTTAACATTTACATTGCTAGGTTTTCCCCGTGTTCTATCCTAACGGAAACGTACATTTTATTAGAATAACAAATAGCTTAAGACTCTCATTTATTTTATGTGGCTTTCTACTAGTCCAATAATGTTCAACATTGGACTGGAATATCCAGAGATTACCTCCTAGCTAGCTGAATACTGGGTTGGGTGACCATCCATTAAGTGGTTTTCTCAGCTGTCTTTTGTAGATCTTAGGCGTCAAAAAATTGGACACTAGCCTTGCCAAAGGGTATCGTTTAACTCAGTAACTGGATTGCTTAGGTCAGATAAACACTAGCTCCATTCAATACTGATATTTAGCTACATCTAGTAAGACTTTAAACCAACCTCAATATAATTGGGAAAGGTTAGGAAATAGCCAGGCAGATTTATTCTAGGTTAGATTGAAAATGTACATCGATAAGGCATTATACTATTTAAAACTTATTTATTTAATTGTAACCTTAATCTAAAATAAAGATATTATTGTAATTAATAAATATTTACAAATAAATTACTAAGTATGTCGAGGGCACGGGTAACAACATTCACAGAATCCTCTTTGGTTTCAATTACACTAAATTTTTTCACACTTGGGTATTGGGTATATGATTTAAACAAACTATCTGAGGTTATAAATTTTAAGGTGAAGAAAATTTACAAAGTGCCCAATCCATTGCTTAACTTAACATGAGCAACGAAAAGTAAATATTATAATTCCATAATTTTGCCTAAATTATTATAGGTAATTGTAGTCACAAATTTGTTAAAATAATTCTAATTTAACAACATTGTGTGTTACATTTATGAGTATAAATATGTCACAACAAACAATAATAATTATTATGATGTGATTCATGAGAAAGTTCAGACAGTTCTTGACACAAATTGACACATTTTAATAAAGCATACGAGGGCTCACGTGCCTCGAGTCACGGAATATAATAACATAAAGTTTTAATTAGGAAATATAAGCCACTCCAAACTTCTGACAAACATAACAAAATTGAGAAAATATTTTTCTACAAAAATATTGTAAAGTTGTAAACTCGATATGATATATCTTTTGGTGAAAATGTCAAAATACAGCTTCAAGGTACTTACTAGATGTTAATTTATAACTTTACTAAATAGTTATTTTCGAAAAATTATAGGTTTCAAATGCCATGAAAGTGGAATTCTGATTGGGAGGAAACCTGATTCTGCTATTAAAAAAACTATCTTGATACAATCACAGTTAATAATGGGTATAATGTTATCTCTCAAATCTATCACAGGCTACTGCAATATTTCAAACCCAAAAACTTCATGTACTTATAACATTTCTTATCACATTGTCTTCATCTGTGAGATATAGCTGAAACTCTCGTCGCTTATCACAAAGCTTACCCAACTAATATTTATGACTAGTTCTTACTAAACACTACACTTGCATCAGAATTTGTGTTCACCCACGTTGTTCTTCTTCTTCTCCGGGTTCTTTTCTTCCGACTTCTTCTCTCCGTCTTCTGTAAAACCAAGTGGAGCATCAATTAAATGTATGTAATAGAATATAACTTCTTGATATAATATAAGCTGTCGTAATTTTCTTTACACAGTAATTTTTGTAAACCCGTAAGACAGCTCCACATATACCCATGTATTGTATGTTTGTATGTAATTTATTTTCTGTACTCAACTCAACTTTTCAACTCAGTTACAATTTCCTATTAAATCTCATTATTCAGTTACTTTAATCAAGGACTTCTCTCTCGTTGTTATGGTAGCTGTCTCGAGTGAATGGGATGAACTTCTCTTCAATAGACTTAGAATAAAAGTGTAAAATCTCGGATATAGTAGTCAAAAATTGGTCTTTAGGTAGATACTTTTCATGAGTCCATATAAGGAAACCACTCTACCGAGCAGTTCATTTGATGAGGTGAATACTTATCACCTTACAGTCACCGACTTTATGTGACCTTAGAATTGCACTGAATAAAATTAGCAAAGTATTCCAATACAAAAGTTACCAATAGTTTTCGAAGGTTTAGGTTCGTTCCACTCCTGCACGTCAGCAGAGATGAACAACAGGTAGAAAAGGTTCACCAAGAAGTAAAACGCTACCGATATGAAGAACACTTTTCGCCAGTCTGTGGCACTCGTCTGGAATCATAACAAATAATAAAATTGATTATCAATATAGCATGTAAAATGGCCCCTTTTAGTATTGGTTAGATTAGTTGGTCGACTAATAGAGATTATATGGACATAGCAGATACATTACCACCCAGAATATAAAGCCGAAATGTACCATATGCCTATAATTTCCATCTCTTGGTACTTCCCTGAATGTGTTTCGTCACAAGTATAATAACTTTATTCCCGATCAATACTCAAACACCAAAGACATTATAATGATGAAAAGAAACAAATAATAATAGAAGACTTACCTCATCTTTAACGACGAAGGAGACACTGAGTGGTGCCAGGATCGAGAAGACGGCGCCGATACCGTTGGTGAATCCCATTAGTGTACTCGCGTGGTTCGGAGATAGATCGATGTGGGAAAGCTGAAATCGAACAGTACAAAAATCAAAAACATTATGAACATATAGCTATCACAAATAACTCTAGAGGGAACGATGAAACACGAACCAATGAACGAATAAACGCTTTTTTTTTATTTTACACGCTTGTTTATCTATTTATCTATATATATAAAAGGAGAAACTGACGGACTGACATATCAACGCACAGCTGAAACTACTGGGACTACGAAAGTGAAATCTTGCTCAAGGCTTCCTTTTATGATGTAGGCAAGCACTAAGAAGGGATTTTTGGAAATTTAACTTTTAAGGGGGTGAAACGGGGGTCCAAAGTTAGTGTGGAGAAACCTACTTTCACGTGAGCAAAGCCGCTGGCAGAAGCTAGTTGTGAGATATAATATAAGATATAGTTCTGGAATTATAGGAATTGTGCTTTATCAGAGGCAATGAATACATCAGTTATTTTATTAAACGAAATAGCACATACCATAAACCCAACGTAATGAGCTCCGTTAAGTCCGACAGTGATGGTCAGAATAATGACAGCGAGTGATAAGTTACCAGCTGGTAGGTACGAGAGACCCAGCAGAGCTACGGCAGGTCCCCAGTGTGCTGAAAGGATATTAATTATAATTTAATTGAAAACAAATTAATATAAAACTTTTGACACTGACACTCACAGTATGATTCGGCAGCGTACCAGAGGGTCTGACTGTGAATGTCAGGAACTACAGTTTTCTTTTTTTTTTCGGGTGGGAAAATCATCTCATGACATCTCCCGCTCTTGGGCGGTGCGCGAGATAGTGTCAGACTTTTACTGAGTAAAAACCCACTCCTGTTCCTTCTTTGCCATTTCACATTCCAGGGCCCCGGGGATCTCCTTCGCATCACCCATGGCCCCAGTAGGCTTCGACCCTGCTGGGCCCCTACGGTTGCTGACATCTCCTTGAGGCGCGCGTGGAACACTACGCGCCGTCGACGCCTTGGGCTCGGTCCGGACGGTTACTGGACGATCGGGCGGCGAGCCACCCATTGCTCGCCGTCCGCAAGCCCGCACCTACGGTGGCCGGAAATCGGGATCGGAATCCCGGCGGCGGTTGGGGCGTGAGGACCGTTGCCTCACGCGATCGGCCGCCTCCTTTGCTAGCAACACTGCTACGCAGAAGGAGGCAACCGCCTGCCACTCTTCCTTGCTCCGGACCGTGGCCTGTACCAAGGCCCGGCGCGAGAGATCGCTGCCGCCAATAGCCCCCACGAGGACACGGCGGTGCTCTGCCCAAGCGGGGCACACCTCTACCGTGTGCTTCATCGTGTCCTCCGGGCGGTCCACACAATGGTGGCACCCGGGCGTCTCTTCTGCACGAATCCGGTGCAGGAACCTCCCGAACTTACCGTGTCCGGTGAGGACCTGCGTCATGCGGTAGGTAAGGACGCCGTGAGGTCTTTCCAGCCACTCCACAAAGAGGGGACTTATCGCCATAATTATGGCGTGCCCAGGAACTACAGTTAAATAAGTGATTTGGCATAATTAAAAATAAATGTCCAAATTAATGGAATAATTACCATCATCATCTTCCTGTCTTTGTCTCATATTATTGGAGTCAACTTAACTTAACTGCTTTTTCTTTCATATCACTCATCACACAATCCAACTATCCTTTCTTTGGCCTCCCTCTACCTCCCCATCCATCTACTATTTGTTCTTCACATAACCATACCAAGATATACAAATAATTGAATAAACATTGAGTTAAATCACACTAACCGATTGAGTTAAATATCCTCCTGGAGGTGACGAGTCTGATGATGTTCCTGTTAACGAGGAAATCAGCGAACCAGCTGAAGAACAAGCTCAGGAAGTACATGGCCACGTACGGCAGAGCTGACAACTGACCGTTCTGAAAAGAAAAATAAACAGTGCAATTTATTGACTGACCAACTACTGGAACTGGTTAAGGTATGTAAAGTCTATACAGTAAATAGTACATCGCCTTCTTTGTATCCGACTTCAAAAAGAAGGAGGTATGTCTGAGCTGTTGGTATATCTTTTTTTATGTATGTTCACCGATTGGTCCATTGTGGACCAATTTTTTACTTCTTTTTCTTGCTATTATTTGTAATTTCCTTCTTTTAATCCATAATGGTAATAAAAAGTAGCGTACCTGTTTAATATCCACATTTAGAACATACTTCATATACGAAGGCAGTTCAGTGAGAAGCGTCCAGAATCCCAAATTTTGTCCGCAGTGAGCAAGCAAGATGGCCCAGAAGGGAAGAGATGTAAGGATGCTCGTCCAGGGAGTTGGCATTTTCTGAACAAAGAAAAGGTTTCATTATCTTCCTTTAAGATATGGCTGTAAGACGAAGAATGAAGGTGCTAGCATGATACGTACTATTATGTTAGTAAATTACTTTTATTTATTTATTTTCTTTACTTTTCATGATAGCTTAAACAAACTTTGTTTGTAGTACACAAACATCATTGATCAACATACTTAGCCTTCTCCTGAATGCAGCTGAATATCATTGTTTTATAAGGAGTAATTACGTATTTGGCCCCCAAAACTTAATAAAATATTATAATAATTAGACAAAATAAAGCGTTGGAAGGCCTCCTATAAGGTGGACCGATGACTTGGTAACGGTTGCGGGAGTCCGATGGATGCGAGATGCACACGACACTTGGGAGAGGCCTATCTCCAGCAGTGGACGTCTTTCGGCTGAAATGATGATGAGGAATGATGAGACAAAATATTGAAACAATGACTTTTACTTACACCATGCCCTAATTCACTGGACCCAGCATTCATCTCGATGTATTTCCTCTCTTTCTTAGAGATCCAACGGCTGGTGCCAGGCGTGGAGTCTCCGATGATGATCCATATCACGGACCAGACAATGCAGAGTACGCCAGCGACATAGAAGACGGAGGGCCAGCCCCAGGAACTGGCGGAGAGGAGGCCTGATGTCAACAATTCGATAATGGTACCGAGTTGAGCACCTGTGGAGGGACAGAACATTATTATTAGATAATACAAATGGATAATGCTAGTTTTATCGTACAAACTAACAAAGTTATAGATTTTAATAACTTCCCTTCAGTTGCACTAATCACCTGCCTCTAGGAACACTCGCCTGTCTATCAGTAGACTACTGTATGCATATACACATCATCATCTTAATTTTCAATCAACTTTTGACTGACCTTGAGCAGTTTTAAATAACTACTTAAACTTTGAAGGTAATATTTTGAAAGTCTAATAAAATTTCTACTAAACTAGATACAATAATTTAAAACTAGTTATCCCTCTCGTTGAAATTTCAGTCAGTTATCATTTAACAATTGAATTAGAAATTGAATTTATCTTTCGATCGTGGTCATTGTACAGCCTTGGAAGTGTCGGTGCTTGAACTTAGGTGGTCAGAAGTTTGTGTGCGCTTCAGTGTGCGGTTTTAGTTCACTAATTTTGTGTTTTACGGGTGAACCGCTTGATCGGTATGGGGCACATATGTGCAGCCCACTCCCTCTTAAGCTGGGCAGCCGTCAACGATATGTGTTTTGGAGAGCAAGAAAGAAATAGACATCCACACTTTCCAAAATCACTATTGGGTACCCTTCTATTCAGTCAGTCAATCGGGTAGAAAGTTGAACAGTTTTTTTTTTCTTTAATCTTTTTCTAGTAAAGATATCTTATCAAATGGAGATTATAAAGCAAAGAAAATTGACCAAATTGATTCATGCTAGTTTCACGGCACAACTCTCGGAAATAAGACAGAGCAGTTGTTTGCTAATTCAATTACTTAAATGTTGTTGGTCGGTTCTGAGCGTTCGTCTGGGAAAGTCATAGCAAAACGCAGACTAGAGTTAGGTCTCAATAGAATATGAAGGCGTTTGGAATAGTTTCTTAGTATACTAATAGTAGTATATGTATATGACAGGCCTGTTGGTCTAGTGGTCAATGGCCCTGATTGCTATGGCGGAGGTCGTGGGTTCGATCCCCACCCAGGACAAATCGCAATTTTAATCAGGTGCGAAATGTTTGTATGATGAGCACAATCATTTGTTCTGTGTCTGGGTCTAATTTATCTATAATATGTACGTATTTAGAAATATATAATTAAGTATGTTTATCAGTTGTCTAGATGGCGTTGTGTGAAAGTTGTGGAATATTATATTATTTTATATTATAGTATGTCAGTATTTACTACCAGATTATTATTTATTTCTTCATTTCACATCTACAGCTATTTTTTTTTAACTTCCTAATACGATATACATTTATGTAGGTATATCTCCTAGCTTATACTGACATCTATAACTAATTACCGAGTACAACAAAACAGGTGCCTAACTACTTCGAGCTCTTAACAAGATCCATTTGACGACCCACATTTGTTGTAATATATACATTTTTTCTTTTCTTCCTACACATTGCTTTTGCAATATTTTTTATATTAGTAGACGCCAACCACCATAAATTCGTTAGTAATTTTCTTTTTGTTGACATGTCATTTATTGATAATTGTAATTACTTATTGTTCTTGTTTTTTTTTTTTTTTATATAGCTTCTTTTTTTTTTAATGTGAATGTGAGAACACCGTGGACTTCGCGAATTCTTAGGTTACTTCCTATTACGACTCACTTTTTTTTTTTAATATTATTATTTTTATTGTGCTTTTGGGTACAATATCGACTGGTCTACACTGTTCTTACATAATGTCTATTAATACTGTAATATGAAAATATTGTAAACAATCATTTTTTTAAAAGAGTAACCATGGAGTTTCTTGCCGGTTCTTCTCCATAGGAAACGACCAATTTGGAACCGTGCACTAGCTTCTGACGTTTTATAAGTGCCCATGTAGGCCTATGTGAAATAAAAATTTTTGACTTTTGACTTTGACTTTGACCTAAACTGGACTGTTCAAAGGGAGCTATACACCCTAAATAGCTGCATCCTCCCCCTAGTTCTTTTCATTAGCAATAAAGTAGAGCCTGCGAAGAGTTTACATAATCAAAATGTAACTACATAATAGTTCTTGCTTCTGGGTTGGAAAATCATCAAATAACTTCTCCCGTCCTGGGTGGAGCGAGAGGGAGTGTCAGGCTTTTACTGACTTAAACTTACCCGTTTTCCTTTAGTTACCCTTTGTGTTCCAGGACCGTGGTGATTATTTCGAACAATTGCAGCCCTGTGGTTTGACCTCTTACTTTATAATTCAGTTTAAGATTTGTCGAAATTGACTTGTTGAAATCTATGTTTACTCAAAGTTTGCTTTGGTAAAAGCTTCAAAAGTAAGTAAGTAAGTAAGAGACTCACCAGCATATACGAAGGTCCCGAGTCGACTGCGCTCAGTTATTGGCACCCACTGTCCGAGCACGCCGTGCAGGCTGGGGTACAGCAGACCCTGAGAAACGCCCATTATGATACGGCATCCACATACAGCCATGTAGTCACCCTGGAAGAAAACAAGATAATATAATACTACTTACATTTATATATTGTCATTATGATCGACGATTCAGCTACAAGACGATTATATATTATTTTGTTATGTATACGTACTAATAAGTGTAATATATATTGTAATGTCGTTTTTTTTCCTAATAAAATAAAATAAAATATAGAATTACGCAGGTGTTTCCCAAAAAAAAGGTAAGCAGACGTCATTTTCTCACACCGCACAACCTATTTTGAGCCCAAGTCCGACCGGCCGAGCCCAAGTCGTCGACGGTGCGTACTGTTCCACGCGCGCCTCAAAGAGATGTAAGCAAATCATAGGGGCCCAGCAAGGCCAAAGCCTGCTTACTAGGGCCACGGGTAGTGTGAAAACGAAACCCGGGGCCCTGGGACGAAAGCAACGAAGGAACAGGAGTGAGTTTTTAGTCAGTAAAAGTCTGACACTATCTCTCGCTCCGCCCAAGAGCGGGATTTGTCATTAGATCATTATCCCACCTAAAAAAAAACCGTAAAACCTATTTCTCTATTTAGTATAGGGCATACCATCAACCGGCCAAGAAACAGGCGCCGTAGTCTAATTTATAACTGGTTGGGCTGGAATCTTTAATAATTAACTGTTAACTATTTCTAATTTGGATAAAGCGTCCACAAAGCATATCGTAAAAAAATAACTTTTATGTACGACAGTGTAGCGTTTTTCAACTGTTTGTTTAACAAAGTTGATTAAAAAAATAAACATGCTTTATTCAAAACGACATGAAGACTTGGTAAAAATTGGCAAGAAGTAATCTAGAGTACAATGGAAGGAATGAATGGAGGTCTTTGTCCAGCAGTAGGACAGTAGGTACGGGTTAGACATAGTCTTTATATATTTAATCTTTCTGTACGTTTGTTTGTCATTTAACTCCTCTCAAACGGCTTTACCGATTTGTATGTTTTTGTTTTTGTATATATTTGAGTGGAATCCTGGATGGTTTGAAAATACAAATTGACCGCTGCAATCAGGATATCATTTTTTTATGTCACGAAAAGCCAGTTTTTAGACAGAACAACGTCTATCGGGACCGCTAGGGACACTATATTTATAAACTAATTAACTTTAGCTTTGAAATGTGTCAAATAAAGTATTTTATTTGACAAGTAACATAACAAGGAAAAGCGTCACCAACAAAGATCAACAGAACATTGCTTCCTCGTTCCCACAGACGAGAACCTCTTGCGATGGTGTCCGCCGGTCATGGTGTGAGAAATGAGGGTCGTTGCCACTGACGCGGCAGTAATGGCGCTCATCCATAAAGTGCACGAGCAAGCGCGTAAGTTAATTACAGGATTTATTGTGTGTTTGTTTTTTGTTTATGTTATGAATTTTTTTCATCCTTGTTCGAAGGTTACGGGAATGTTTTTTTTTAGCTTAGGGTTTACAGAATATGTTGTCAATTTCGTTGGCATATTCAAAGCTCTCTATGACCAACTGTTGCCATTGGCTCTGAAACGTAGTCGCTTACAATGATACCCTTCAAAAGGCTGAAAGTCCCCAAAGAGCAATGGGAGGAGCTCTGC
This sequence comes from Mythimna pallens, assembly GCA_961205895.1. Lineage (NCBI taxonomy): Eukaryota > Metazoa > Arthropoda > Insecta > Lepidoptera > Noctuidae > Mythimna > Mythimna pallens. The sequence continues at coordinate 490,279 of OY540836.1, forward strand.
TCGAAGGCTCCTTACGTGTTTGTATTAGGAATGAAGATGTCTGGAGAATCAAAGTTAACAACATAGCTTGAAGAATCGTCAAACTTAAGTGGTAGTAAGCAGGGCACATTGCTTACAGAACAAATGATCGATCGGGCCGATAGGTTCTGAAGTGGCGACCGCGTGCCGGAAGATGCAGCGTTGGAAGGCCTCCTAAAAAGTGGACCGATGACCTGGTGAGAGTCACGAAAATCCGATGGATGCGAAACGTACAGGACTAGTCGTTGTGGTAAAATTTGAGAGAGGCCTATGTCCAGCAGAGGACGTCTTTCGGCTGAAATGATGATGATTCAAATCAGTTCTATTAAACTGATTTTTTCATAAAATATCATTTATTTCTTTAAAGTATTTGAGACTAATGCCGAGTTTTAAGTACGTTGGATAAATTTTAAAACGTTGGTGTTGGTAATGTAAGCACTGGCACCTTATTATTAATTTAGATTATCCCAATTAACTATTCATTTAAATATAATTGTTGTAATTACAGTGGATTATCCCAGGCCGTTGAAACCTAAACTCTTTACTTAGATAATTAATTACACGGCTTAAATAATAATTAGTAACTCATTTATAAGTAACTAGCGACACGCCTTAACTTTGCACAGGTGTTACAAATCTTTGAAATTCTCGGCTTTTCTCTACTATAATAAACGCTTTCCTCCTAAACCTTGCTCATGAATCATTTTTAGGGTTGCGTACCCAAAGGGTAAAACGGGACCCTATTGCGCTATGCGTCTGTCTGTCACCAGGCTGTATCGCATTGTCAGTTCTGGCGAACATGTTGGCTCGTAGATTCTCCCGTTGTACAGATGCAGTCAAAATCACTTATTTTACCTCACTGTACATGGAAAGTTTGTAGGTTAACTACACCCAGAGAGCATACAATGCTCTGCGGGTCCAATTTAACAACGCGATCAGGGCGCTGTTGCAGCTTCCACGTTTCTGTAGCGCATCACCAATGTTTGCAGAAGCACACAAAGATGGCTTAGCAGCTATCTGGCGCAAAAAGACCGCATCTTTCATCAGTCGACTGCATGGAAGTCACCACAGCATCTTGAGTGCCATAGCTAATAGACACTATTGTCCACTTATGTGAAACTTAGTATAGCGGACAAAATCCCTGCTTACTATTACTTATTAGCTGTCTATAAGATGGACCTCTGATAGATGGATGAATATGGATGGATTGTGTGAAGAATGATATGAAAGAAAAGGAAGTTAGTGATAGCATGACGAGTGACAGTGCAGAATGGAAGAAAAAAACGTGTTGCGCCGACCCCAAATAACACGGGACAAGGGCAGGAAGATGATGATGATGACACCGTGATAGATAGAGAGTTGAAACTTTCACAGATGACGTATTTCTATTGCCGCTTTAAATACAAATACTAAAAACAGAATAAAATAAATATTTAAGTGTGCCTCCAATACAACAAACGTGATTTTCTGCCGTTTTTTATGTGCAGAACCCTTCGTGTGCGAGTCGAACTCGCACTTGACCAGCTTTTTTGTTTATTGGTTAACACCGCATGGAAATCTGATCATTAGTTTTCACAGGATACAGACGCGGTGGGGTATTTTGTTTTGTTGCCCATCTATAATAAAAAAATGACAGGATAAGAAAGTGGCCAATGGTTAATCATTACTAATTGTACTTCTAGATAGTTACTCTACTAATTGTACTACTAAGGCTCATGAAACCACTTGACTCTAGATTGCATTGATGTATTATTATATTAGTTTCATGACTTTTCTTAGGAAACTCAAAGAAAAGCAACACGCGCTCGAGAAAAATGTATTAGTGTAGTTTTAACAAAACATAACTTAAAAAACTTTGCTAAATTTTAAATAAAATATATTTAAGTTGTGTAAACAGCCAAAGCTATGGAGGAGCAGAGTCTGCTACGAGTACAGGTAATATCATACTTAAAAGAAGGCTCCAATCATAAACTAAACTAGTTGTTATAGAAATAAACATTTTGTCATATTTTCTGTAAAAACTACATTAAAACTTTTTTCTATTTTATTTATTACACTACAGTACCAGTACCGTTGTATGAATTTTTTTTTTTGCAATAATCTTAATGAGTTTAACTTTTAATATTATGATATAATACATTTGAAAAGTCCATATAATCAAAAAATATATATATTTCAAAAATTCGCAAATAAAACAAATAAGTATTTATTCGTGGAGGCACTCTCTCGAAATACAAACTAAAAACCAGCACAAAAAGCTGTTATAAATAAACGAGATGGAGCAGGTTATCAGGACACAAAACATTGCTCATTCCATTCCGTAGAATTATGTTGTCTGATGGTATCGCGTGAAGGATGGCTGTTCAGACAAATGGTGCCCTAATAAACCATCCTAATGTGAGATCCCCGCTATCCGTCAAGACGTTTGTTTGTTAAGGGGGAGCAAAAACTTAGAGCTTTAACATAACAGTTTGTTTGTCCAACATTAGAAATATATAAGTATGTTTCTCAGTTGTCTAGTACCCATAACACAAGCTCTGCTTAGTTTGGGACTAGACGGCGTTGTGTGATACTTAGTTGTGGAATTAATTATTATTATTATATCCATGATTCATGAGTCAAAGTTAACTTTAAGAGACAAAATAGTTCTAGGAAATAGTTATTATTGCGCACATCAGGTCAGTTTAACTAGCGAAACTTCACTCATGTAAAAGTCTAAATATTATTTCGTGAAGTGCTACTTAACCCTATTCCTGTCTCCTAATTGTGCTGTACCCGATAGAATGTATATTGATAAATGTTAATTTTTAACACCATCTATGTACATATGTATTGTAATAAAGTATTGAGTATCTAAACAAAAACAAAAACTGGGCAAGTGCGAGTCGGACTGGCGCACTGAGGGTACAAACTTAACTATGAAAACAGTTCAATTCCCAAATTGAGATTTCCAAATCAATTCCCAAATCTCAATTTGGGAATTGAACTGTTTTCATTACGAAGATTTAATTTGACCCCGTAGAAAAAAAAGTTATTTTCAGATAGATTTGCAGCTAGAGGCGAGCCCAAAACATAAAGTACTATTGATCTCTAGAGTAAAGAGCACTCTAATACGTTTTATAGCCAACTTAAAAAAACATTTGCTTGCTCTATAACATGACTATTGGAAAGTAACAAACCTATATACTTATTATATTAATTTTAATATTATAGAACTGAAAATTTGTTTCTGTTTGTTTGAACGTTACGTACATAAACGAAGTAGTCCGAATTGAAAAAAATCGTTTTAGCGTTGAATAGACCATTTATTAAGGAAGGATATACAAAGTAACGCTATGACCCACGGGAGTGGAGCAGTGATCAAAGGCGAGGTCGAAACCGCAGAGAACAGCCAGTTGTAAATTATGGTATAGTAGTAACTTTGCAAAAAAAATCTTTAAATACTTAGGAAAACTAGCTTAATTAGGTAAACGGGCTTATTGTTACTTAAAGAACGTAAAGAACTGAAGTTACAGTAGGCATTGGCCGCTGAACAGGTATAGTCTACGCTTCTATGTTGCCTTTAAAATTGCAAGCTTAAAAACTGAGCTAAAAAACAAACCTTCCAATTGTAATGATTTTATAAGGCATTCGTTGTAGACATTAAGTAATAATTTATGGTATTAGAGTTTATGTAGGTATTTGTTTTGTATAAATATATCATAATTGTTAAAATGAAATATTTGATTGCAGTTAATTATTAATAAACCCTAATGTATATTAGTTAGTCAATTGATGTTACGTACTGTTTACTTTGCTCTGATTGGTCGGACCGAGTGTTTGTGAAAGTTTGTGGTAGGGAAATATTGAGCTTGTAACTGTGATTCTGGATAGAGTCAGTCTGCTTTGAGCTGTTGAACAGTGAACATGTCCTACCAATCTGTGTATTTGAAAATGATTGTTAATAGAATAATAAATATGAAATTTTGTTGATCAAAGTGAATAAAATATTTATATAACTGAAGCTTGAAGTTTATGATTCATCACACAATCATTAATCTGTTGAATAACCATTCAACTGTAAATGGTCCAGAATCCCAACTGCCGCTGAGAAATTACTTAAGGATAATTCTAATAACATCTTGCTCGATCTGGGAATCGAACCCGCTACTTACTACCCGACTATAGCGACCTTCAAAACGAAGGGCCATGGAGTTTCTTGCCGGTTTTCTTCCATAGGAAACGACCAATTGGAATCGTGCAATTGGACATTTTATAAGTCCTCATGTAAAATAATACGAAGAATACGTTACGTATCTTTTTTTTTCTGATCTTCGCCTTAACTTCCAACAAATGCTCTCATTTTGTTCAGATCAGCCGCAGGACACACGGACACATCGCTTGCCAATAATACGACCTTTCCAATTTATAACTACCCTCTTTATTTGATTGAATGGAAACGCGTATACTCGCGCAAATTAATTGGCATGGGAAAATATTCTATGCGATTGATGAACTCGGAATCAGTCGGCAATGATGTATATTGGTTCGTGTGATTGATATTTGGTTGGAGTGGGGTTAATACGTGTATGTGGATGTGAATGGTTTGTATTATGATTGTACTAGCTGCTACAAGTGCCTTCCAATGCGAAGATACACCCGGGATAAAGAAGTGTATCTGTTATTCCAGGAAATCTGATTCATCGAAATCTGTTTAACCATTTGAATGAAAAGAAGTTACAAACACACACACACCGGGGGACACGGTGGAGCATGCGGTGGAGGCACTCAGCGGTAGCTACCACTTGCGCCGGGCCCTGGTTCGGCCTATGTTCCGGAGTGACGAGGAATGGCAGGCTGTCACCTCCTTCTGAAAAGCAGTAATTCTAGCGAAGGAGGAGGTCGCATGCATAAGGGAACCAACGTACTCCACGGCCACGTCCAGTAATCGACCGGATCTAGCCCAGTCGTCAACAGCGCATAGTGATCCTCGCGCTCCTCAAAGAGATGTCAGTAAACCGTAGGGGCCCAGTAGGGCCGATGCCGGTTAGTTCCACGAGAATTTTCTGAAAAGGCAACTGAAGGACACAGGTGTGGTTTTAGACAGTAAAAGTCTGAAACTTTTACTTTAGCTTCGCCCAGTGCGGGAGAAGTCATTGGATGATCTCACCCTGAAAAAAAAACTCACTCATAGTTTCGCATTTCTATTATTAGCGTGATGTGTCTCAATTGAATATTGACTATTTTAATAATTTTCTTAATGTGAATGAATAAAATCTGTCTTAATGCTAATGAAACGAAATATTGGTTGTAGTATTTGTTTTTCGCACAGTAAAGGTCTAGAAAGACACCAATGAATAAGTTTTTAATTGGTTTAACGAAGAAAACGAAAATAAGCACCAAAATAATGTCATCGTGTACTTCAAAATTGCTAAATAAATTGAAGTAATAGCCAAACTGAAAAATACATTGAAACTGTTTCGGCTGGCGGCCACAGAAACCATTTATTGAGTCATTCGAATGTTTATGAAACTTTCAGCGCGAGAACCACAAACACACGCCTTTACAGAAACGATAACATAGCCAATACTGATTTACGACTCATTCTGAATGTTGATTACAATCATGAACGAAAATTAAAGAGAAATGGGAACATTTTTATTTGCTTGACTTTTAATCGGATTCACGATCTCTGGTTTTTACCAATCCCCGCTGCCATTTGGACCACTAACCCTTTAATTAATAAAGGCAAACACTGCAATCGAGCTGGTGGCCTGTGCGACCACTCCATACATAACGCCACATAAATAATACTTGCGGGCACCGACTGGCGATAAACTATTTAACTCGCAATGGTCTCATTTCGTACGCCCTGTCATGCATTTGTATATTGCAGCTCAAATAAACTAGTGCAGGGAGGCTTTTTGCTCTTTGGCAATCTTTTAGGGTGTAAAAATACTCAATTAACGTGAAATTTATAATGAGGTGTAATATTCTGAAATATTATAGCATGGCAGTTGAGAGTTTGTCATGCTCACTCAAATATCTCACTGATGGTGGCGCGTGTGTTGAATTATACGGTTCCCTTCAAAATTGTTGAGCTGAGTGGTGCTAATATTCACGTCATGTCCGTGAATCTATCGGTTGATTCTATTTTAATATCTATATTTAGTTTTTATTTTTACTTTATTTACATTGATCTCACATAATGTAGCGACAAGAAACAAGGAGTAGAGATATTTGTAATACATAACATGGTTGAAAGAGTTTCAATGTAGTTTCTTGCACATTCTTCTCCATAGAGATTTACGCTTTGGAATGTGCAATAAGCATATTTTTTTTGATTGACTGGCTTCTTCATATTTCAAAAGTGCCTTTATATGGCTTATTTGAAATAAAATGCTTTGAATATTTGAATCTATTGTTAAAACTTTTCTCTACTCTGTATGAAATTTTAGGGGTACCCTTAATGGATCGCGACTATAATAAAAACCATTTAAAATTAATAATAACGTGGATGGTCTTTCCCGAACTGTATGTTTTCTATTTGTAATTTCAGTTACTACACAATGCAGAATAAAATTCCGCAGCAGGCACAGTCTAGCACCAGTGTTGTCTAAAAACATTAATTCGAATTTTCAGGAATTTTCCTAACGTAATAATGCATGTGGCTTACATAATGTCGAGCTAAATTACTTCTGTTGTAGCTTTGTTGTTGAATGACTGTTTTAGAGTACTAATGGTGCTACATATTTCCGCTATAACAGTCTCCTGTATGTTCAAATTTTAAATAAATTGTACGTAATGTTTCCGAGTGAATCCACCAACTGTACCTTATGAACAAGTTAATAAAACTTTAAAACGGTGTTGCATACAATGTGTCACGAATGATAATGGTTGTCTGACAATGTGCATAATTTTCAGATTTGAACTACAAAGAGCATTGTCAGTACTACTGCACATTTCTCTGAGCATGAATCACATTGTAATTATTCGTATTATTTGTAATTTTAAAATTGTACACTGGATCCTACCCTCTATTGTGATCTCTCTCAATCACTCAATGGTTTTCTGGAAGAAAACTCAACTTTGAGTTAAGCTTGGGCACGCCGTAATTACGGCGGTAAGTCCCCTCTTTGAGGAGTGGCTGGAAAGGCAACACGGCGTCATTACCTTCCGCATGACGCAGGTCCTGACCGGACACGGTAAGTTCGGGTAGTTCCTGCATCGGATTCGTGCGGAAGCGTCGAGGGTGTCGCCACTGTGTGGACCGCCCGGAGGACGTGGAGGAGCATACGGTGGAGGTGTGCCCCGCTTGGGCAGAGCAACGCCGTGTCCTCGTGGGGGCGATCGGCGGCGGCGATCTCTCACGCCGGGCCTTGGTACAGGCCATGGTCCGGAGCGAGGAGGAATGGCAGGCGGTCGCCTCCTTCTGCGAAGCAGTAATGCTTGCAAAAGAGGTGGCCGATCGCGTGAGGCAGCGGTCCTCACGCCCCAACCACCGCCGGGATTCCGATCCCGATTTCCGGCCACCGTAGGCGCGGGCTTGCGGACAAGCAATGGGTGGCTCGCCGTCCGACCGTCCGGTAACCGTCCGGACCGAGCCCAAGTCGTCAACGGCGCGTGCTGTTCCACGCGCGCCTCAAGGAGATGTCAGTAACTGTAGGGGCCCAGCAGGGTCGAAGCCTACTGTGGCCAAGGGTCTGATTCTGAATGGAAGACTCGGCCCTGGTACGAAAGGCAACGAAGGAACAGGAGTAGGTTTTTAGTCAGTAAACGTCTGACACTATCTCCCGCCCCGCCCAAGAGCGGGGGATGTCATAAGACGATTTTCCCACCGAAAAAAAAAAAAAAAACTAGTTAAGCTCGCTTATGTACATGAACGTTGTTATCTACTTATTTTATAAGTTTTTTTAGTGTACAATAAAGAATTAAAGAATCTATAGGATAAACCACCGAATTAAAGCTAGAAAGTGCAGCCGTAACATAAAGTAGTGTTACTTAAAGAATAGCAGTGGTGCCAAGTGAAGTAGCATAATGAAAACGATATGAGGTTTGTCAACTGCTTACGCCTGTAGCTAACAATATTGCTATGAGCTGGAACTGAGCCAACTTTGCTCCGAGAGTTCTCACCTGAACAAGTTTTGAATTATTTTAGACTTTAACTTGTTCAGGAAATATAATATACTTTACACGTGTAATCATTTTATTCTAGTTTTAGTTTTTGTTTTGTCAAGTCTCTTTGAAATTAAAGTATAAGTGCTCGTAGTTTTAATTTTTGTGCTCAATGTGTTGTTGTATAAATGTATTTATTATTTTGTAAATTGTTTAAATTTTTAGCAGAATTGCTGACTTTTGTTTTATGAAAACTATTATTTTATCCATAAAATATTCAAATAACTAAAAACAATTTTAGAAGTTTTTGAAATTGTGGCATGTGCGGTTTTACAATAATATTTTCAGCAATAATGTAAACATTGTAAGGTTAATACACTTTAACAGTCTTACCTTAATAGCGGCCATGGGCAGTAGCAAGTTGACGATACCGGTGATGCTCATGGAGGCCAGCATCAGGTACTTGCCGCCGAAGCGCCCGGCTATATAGCCCGCGGGGATTTGCAGGATGATATAGCCCCAGAAGAAGGACGACAGCACTGTGTCCTGCGTGGTCCGGCTCCAGTCGAACACCTGAATACAAGGTAATAAATAGGTTAGGTAGTAATAATGAGGACCCTTCCCGAATCGTCTATCATCAACTTGAGCATGGTTTAAAAGCTTGTCGGAACATCCATCGTAATTCAACGCAATGTTTGATATAGAGACAACGTGAAAATATAGAGATAGCACCTAAACATAGCTCTGTTGGTACTAAAAACTTGTTCCAGGAATTTCGTGTTTTATTTTTTTTAATTCTTAAAAGGTATTGGAGAAACATTTCGATCAGAATCTTGAATATTGTGTGAGGTTTTTTTAGTTATACTTTCTTCATTCTGTTTATTTGATCAAATTATGAGTACATTATGAAGGGCCAAATTTATGCAAAATAGCAGATTTTTAGAGGCCTTTACTAAACATAGGTAATGAAGACACGTTTCACATTTGTTTCCACAAGAAATGTTTCCAAAATATCTAGAAAAGAATGTAATAACGTCATAATCACGTAAGAGCGGTTGTATGAAAAATAATGATAATGTATCTCAGGTTGAACGCTCTTAATAGCAGTCAGTTTCCGCAACATATAACTTAAACGCTGAGCTTTGTTAAAATTTAAATTCACCGGGCTGCTGGAATAGTTTGAAAGAGTAATCATAGTCCTGGGACGCAAAGAACAACTGATGGTTAACCGCCAGGTTTTAGGAAAAAAAAACTCCGCCTTTGTACTTTTGTGTTGCATGAAGTTTTAATCTATATATACTACTCACTGATTAATAACGAAATCTCAGAAACTATAACACCTATTAACTTAAAATTTAGCAGATAGGTTCCTTATATGGTGTAGAGATCTGCTAAGAACGGTTTTGACGAAACTCCACTTCTAAGGGGATGAAACGGGGGTTCAAAGTTTGTAAGGAAAAACCCACTTTCACGCGGGCGAAGCCGCTGACAGAAGCTAGTAAATAAATGTCTGACCCGCCCTTTCGCTTCGATCAGAGTAGGGGAAATTATGTGATTAGCAGAGGTTAGTCTATCGAGGCTGAACCTACCAAGATTCCTCAGTGTCTTAGAAAGCATTTTAAGCTATTTATATACTAGCAGTCACGACAGACATCGTCCTGCACTTTCGGGAAGGCTTTTCATCAGAAAAAAATTGAGAACCCGATTGCAGCGCCACCTACCCGGGTCCAATTTGAACCATCCAGGGACCCACGCAAATATGTATACAAAACAAATATGACACACACACGTACAGAAGAATTACAGATATTTAAAATTAAAACTTTTCATACTCAAATAGCTATGGCTAATATCAAAAGCAAAGCAATATTTTCCAAGCTAAAAGTAGTTTTTATTCTGTAGAATAAAACAAGTTCGTGACAGCCATTCGACAGCAGTACTAAGCGATAAAGGGTAGTAAACATTTAAATAATAGCTGCTACTGACGGATATTATTGAAGTATTATACGATTGGAAGCACCAATAACATCGATTTATGCTGTGTAGCGATCATCATAAGCAGCTGGTACTTAATCACTATACATACATTTAAGTATGGAGGATTTATTTTTATTTTATTTTTTTTTCAGTTGAAAATCATCCAATGATATCCTCCGCTCTTGGGTGGAGCAAAAGGGCATGTCAGACTTTTACTGACTAAAAACCCACTCCTCTTCCGTCTTTGCCTTCATCCCAAGGCTGCAGGGCCGAGTTTTCCTTTCAAAAACAAACCCTTGGCCCCAGTAGGCTTCGACCCAAGTACGGAGGATAAAAATCTAACGATCGGCACAAGAAAAAATGGATTATGCTCAGCAGTGGGTTAAGTTGGGCTATGGATAATGTTAATGAAGTAGTTGACTAGCATAATGAGCCATTTAATTTTCCCACTATTGGGACTCTGGCCTCCTCTCACGTCCACGCCCCGTGGTGGATGTCATGTGTCTTAAAATTTTTGGTTCTAGGACTTGCTGTTTCCGCATAATGTTTTCCTCCACCGTTCTGAGAACAGTGGTGATAAAAAAAATTACTTACACAAAGTAATGCGCCTGGCTGGGTTTAAACCCACGCCCTACAAACTCGTAAGTCGGGGCCGATACCATGAGGCCATTACTACTCATAGTCGGGACTGTTACCACTGGACCTAGTAATTAATTAACTACTGAGCTATAATGCTCAGTAGTTGATTACGTGATATGAAAAATGAGCAAATAATATTGTCACTACTGGGAAATAGGCGTGTCACGTGGGCTCAAGTTAGTCCGAATTGGTGAATTTTACATATCTCCGACTTTTTTGTTCGGGGCTTTTGGATATCAACGTTGTTACCTTACGATGTTATCAACGTTGAAGTTTTACAAAAGTTATGAGTATCATATTAGTACAGCTGCTTGCAAGTGAACCTCTGTCTTTTGAGGGTCAGATTCTTGATATCCTTATGTGTCGTGATGCCTGTCACTTACCTGCTGCCATTGACATGATAATAATACAAATAACCTTCATACATTATCATAATATATAGGATTTCAGACAAATTTGCATGGTTCTCATGTGATTTGACGATTACACATTTACTGTATGGACTTTAAAAGAGACTTTGACCCCTGAGTTTGTTTCGGTGTTTCTTCTCAGGGTAGTCAGTTATGAAACACCGGCCTCATCTAGTTTAAAAATGACGAAAAAAAAAATTGACGTGTAAAAGTGTTTTTTTTTTTAAACCTATTTACAAAATAAATATCATTTATCATTTATCAGGGCACAGCTTTCCAAACTATTCACGAAAATACTTGTCCTACAAAATCTGCTCGCTTTCCTAATCCCGATCATACCTCAGAGAGCTGCCATCACAAACAATTAACCCATTACAAACGAGCGACAAGACGTTTTTGCGACAAGTCGTACGTGCGTCGTTAGTCGCGACGTGCCTCAAACGACTCGCTGTTCAGACGACACTTTTTGCGACAATACCACTAAAGTCTGCGGGATTTTTTGCTGTTTAATGATAGCCTTTTATAGGGTTGGCTCTCGGAGCGTTTTTTAAGTTATAGTGGAGATTCTTGGTTTTCTTACATTTTCAAGAGTTTAACTTTTGTCTCTATAGACAAAAGGAGAGATAACTATTAAATTATTGCATTTATTTGTAAATGCACTTGGATAAGAAGATAGGATAAAAATCACATTAGTTTTCACTGAATTCTGTAAGTGTTAAACCTACGTTCAAGAAAAACCCTGAAGAAACAATACTAAAAACTAATTTAAAAAAATAGTCAATTTCTTAAATCACACCTGACGTCCCTAAGATTCCCGATCTCCGTTAAAATAAAGAGTTCCAAAAAACGCCTTTGCCAGATAAAGGGAATTCAAGCAGACTGTCGAGGATAATTCCCTGAAGTGTTTTGTTTCACGTCGTACAGATGGCGCTAATAGGCGACACTTAGGATTAGGTGTTGAGTTCAGTCTTTGAAGCGATTCTATTAGTTTTTATTTTCGAGATAAAGCTGAAGTGGAAGAAGTAATTCTGGAGATTTTGCTGTTTCTTGGTAACTGAGGTTGAGCTTAATTGTGGCAATTTTATTTTGTAGTCAGCAAACACAGTATTCAACTTATTTGGAAGAAATTTTCATTGCCGCTTACGTTGCTAATTCAGACGTATGGAAGAAGACTGCATGCTGTGCACCCATAAACACAAGGTGACTAATAAATAGCAGTATTTCAGGGGGTGAACTACAGAACAGTCCACAGGAATATGAAAAAGTATTACTATGACACAAACTATGAAATATGAGGAAAAGCTACTCCGTGCATTTGGTTTGTACTATATTTTTATAAGGAGCAGCAATCAAACTTGCTTGCCTAAATAATTAATGTTAAAAAAAAATTACAAAAAGAAAACCAACTTCACTACAATAAAAAAAAAAAACGCTAAAACTATCAAAATAACTTTAATTTTGTAAGTACGGTATTTTACAGGTTGCATTTTGGAGAGTGTGCGCGGGAATTGCTTGACTTGATTCCGTCATCTCCTTTCTACCATCGAACAACCCGACGTGTGGCGAGTATCTACCCTTACGTTGTTGAAAATTCAACGGTCCGGACTAAGCGTTACGCTTCGTTGTTTCTACCGCGTACATCGAAGGACTGGAACAATTTCCTGCTATGGTCTTCCCGTCCAACTATAATTTAGTTAGTTGTCTTCAAGGCTAGAGTGAATAGGCTCTTAATAAACTGGTGCGCAGTCAAGCACTTATCAAATAAAATAAAAAATTGGTGTTTCTGGTATTGTTTGTTTGTTATTTAAAACTTCCGAAACTAAAATGGTAATAAGGTAAAATCGAACTGATCTGATGATGAAGCTGGAAGGTAGAAGGTAGACACGGAAACTTCATAATGAAACAATGAATCCTAGCAGTGTTGGGGTTATTTGGAATTGTCATGAGAAATGGGTACTCTAGCGATAAGAGTATTACAACTAAAAAGTGAAATAAATAACAGTGTACAAACAGTGTACAAAAAAAAACTAATTAAGAAGCTCCTCCTTTTTTGAAGTCGGTTAAAAAAAACGCAGGAACTGGAGCTGGAACCGTGTATAAACATAAGCTATTTAGTACATACAATACAGTTACCTACATCACATATGACTGACTTATTGAGATAGTGACAAAAATATACATACGGAAGAAGATAAGCTAACCACTAACAAATTGAGATAAGGGTAGCAAGGTGATGATTCTTGAGTACAGAAAAGATTTACTTTAAATGTAAATTTACCCGTAATAGTGAAGACAGAAGGGTGATGATAATATTATTGTATTTTCAACAGCAGTCAAAACTCACCGGGTACCCGTAGCTGTTGTTAGATGTCATGGCGACGATGCCGACGCTCATAGACACGCGGGTGGCGTAGGACACAGTAGTGGCGAGGAACATGATGAACGCCATCACATGGCGCATGCCCAGGAGGCGCTCTGTGGACAACGAAACAAACGAATGAAGCCTGCGATTCTTCAACGCTTTTAATACTTTTTTATTCATAAATTAACTTATTTTAGAAAAGCTTTTTTACGCTAATATTATCCCGTCTGTAGATTATATTACAATTATTATTATTTTCTAGATGACTTTTTTATTTAGGAAAATAATGGAATAACACTAATTAGTTCTTATAGAATTCCAAGCAAAGGGCATCATAGTGGAACATTGAATGCAGTATCGCTTTAGGGGATCTTAGAGTGATTTTTTCGGGTAACTGACTGTTTTTCTAAGCAGAGTGGACTACTTGGAGTGCTTTATTAATAAATTTAAGCAGTTTCTTTCTTCTGACAGTTATTCGGTGCTATAATGATGAGATGACTATTATTATTCCAAGTTATAAAAGTCTCTGTAAGTAAAAAAAAAATACAATGAAAAAAGTCAGAGTATATAAATTATAACTACTGTCAACCTGAAATGAAATTTACTTTTTTACTTAAGCCTTACATTTGATTGTGCTCGGTATATTTTTTTACAGAATACATGATAATTTGTTTTCATAAAACACGCGCTGCACTTTGGGTTCTCTTCTAACACTAAAAATTACTTCATTTTTAATTCATGTCAATGTGCATTCAAGCCAATAGAAGCAGTATTGAGATATTATGGGCGCATTGATACAAATTACAAACAAAGTTAAAGTACAAGAAATTTTACGTAAAAAGTCCTCTAAATTAATAACGATCACATGCAGAACGCCTTGCCGTTCATAAAAGTTTAAAATATTTTATCCACAATTCAAAACAGTCGCTAACTCGCAGACTGTGTTACTAGAATTTTAACGTGTATCTTATGCATCACATGCATTCTTGTACTTTGTATTTCACGGCTCGCTGACTGCCAACACCGCCATTGTACAGCCAAGCAGCCTTCTCAGTGTACATAAAACAAATACATATTGTTGTTAGTATTTATAACGAAAACATCCGTATCTCTTCAGCTTCATGAGGCTTGTGACTACCGTTTCTTGATTTAATAATATTTTAGGGTTACATATCTAGAAAAATGTCTTGCTATACAATTAATTATTATTAGTTGGATGACGGTACTCCTACTGTTAAATGTGATTCATCAACAGCCAGACTAAATCTTGGGACATACTGAAATTTTATACAGTGGTTACTGTTATGAAGTATATACAAAAAATGAGAGAAGATTTATAAAAATCTGCCTCTAATGATTAAAAACGGAGGTCCAAAGTTTGTATTTAAATATTTACTATCATAAAGATTAGTTCGATATAGCGATGCTTGGCAAAAGTGACGGTGGACTTTTTAGTAGTGAAATTATAATGATAATATAGGGTTTAACCTTAAAAAAAAATGTACATACTATAACACAAGAAAAGATGATCATATGTTTGTATACTAACATTGTAATATTACTGCACCGTCAAATTTATTCAAAAATCAAAATCGAATGAGCTACTGCATGAAATAATACCAGCACATAACACGCAGAGTAAACATTGCACATAAAGTATTCCAGCGCTGACAGAATGTGTTTATATCTAAAAACTCATTTTATAACTGTCGGCCTTAAAGGGAAGCACGACGACGGAGTATTCCGCAGAGATAGCGCTAAGAAATAAACGGAGAAGCTCACAATTAATTGTTCAAATAAAAAAGTATCTCTTGATAAACAGCTTAGCTTTAAAATAACTTTAGTCGCTAAATGACTGTTTGTTGATGAATCTGAACAATTAGATGTTGTTGATTAATCAAAATTGATTAAGACAGCAGTTGGAAAGTAAATTATAGAAATTGAGTGACAGTTGAATGAAGAAGAACCTTTGAGAAATATTAATCTTTCTTAAGGGTTTAGGTCAGATTCCTTATCTCAAAGTTAAATGGTATGATTGTGACGTATAATCTATATGTTTATCAGAATAAGCGTAAATAAATAGGTACACTGTTGTACTATATAACTCTAAGGATCATGTCACTTAATTAAAATATTCAACAAAACCCGAGTTCAAAACTAAATTGATTACACTGTGACAAAAACGTGGAGTACAAAAAATTACCGTGTCGAAAAAAAACCTCAAAAAGCTCACTTTTTCAACATTTGTGAAGCACTAACGCTTGTTTTACTTCTTTTGCCGGTCGAGCACCTGCAATGTATTGGCTGTCCCGAACAAAACCAGCATTACTTCCATACAATGTGTCCACAACTCTTTTGTTTTAGTTTTCAATATAAGGATTAGGGGTTACTTGCTACTAGGTAGTACCGTGAATTCTGTTTACATTGTGTTTAGATCACGAAAAATCTCTAAAACCTTTTTATTATTCTGAAACTGAAGTTGATATACTAAGATCAACTTAGCATATTAACATTGCGAGATAAATGTTTATAAATTGAATCCTTTTGGCCGTCCCATAACCACAGAGCCTAATAGCAGAAACTTTTATTATCTGCAAAACCGAATCTCTTATTATTATGGGTAGCACAATTAGACACTACAAAATGCTATGACACACTGCAGTTGATAGAAACCCTTATCCTAATCCAATCACAATGGCACGAGCGAGCGCTGGTCGCCGGCGGTTTAGCTACTGTGCTGGAATAATACACCACTCGCAATGGGACCACATGTACTCGCTTATAATATGTTTCTGTTACATACGAGTGTGCGACTGAACGCAGCACGGGTTTGATGAATGACTTCATTTTGCACAAAATATTTGATACTGTTGCGGACGTTCATTTTCTGGTTTTGTTGAATTCTGTTTGTTCGGTTTTCTAACGTATAAAACGCTTGTTTGTAGTAGTTTCAATTTGTTGTTTCTTGTCTGGCACTACGCAATATTTTTCAAATATTGTGAGATTTACAAGCATTCATCAAGGAGGCTCCAGAAAAAAAATTAGAAAATTTATAATATTTTATGGTCAAATAAAATAGCAATCAATTGTGTAAAAAGAAAAGAAGAAAAATGTTATTCATTCATGAATCTTTCCCAGAACTCAGTCTATGAATCTAATAAGCCACACAACTTTCTTAGAAATAGATAATATAATATTTTTACCGTGTCATAAGCAAAGAATACGAACTGAGAGTAAAATGATATTTTCTCTTGAAACCTTTTACAGAAGGTGACTCAACTCATTTGTATGCTGGATCTAAGAAACTTCAGGGGCTAGTATTATGTGACGCATTCTTAAATATGTATAAAGCGTCTTGGGAAAATACTTCAACAGCTGCAAATGCAATTTTCCCTTTTTGTTCTTGTTTTAAACATTTCACATTAAAGAGAAAAGTCGTGCGAACTGCAATGTCGACGTTACGTCTCTTTGCAGTTTTAATATTGTAAAGAATTTTTGCAGTGGTGTATTAAGTTTCTACCGTCTGAAGTAGGTTAAGATTTTCAAAAGCAAGCACCGTATTATTTAATCAGTTCACGATTTTATAAGAATACATAAACTTTTTTTTATTTTACTTAATACAGCTTGGAGGACTTACAGCTTATTAATAAAGAAATAGATTAAAAAGAAAAACAATCTTCACGTATAGTCTCCGACCTAAAATTCAAAAGTGAGCATAAACAACTCTTGGAAAAAAGAGTTAAAAGTATTAAAAGGTAACCGTTACAAAGTCAATTGCAAGGGTTAAACGAGTAGTTAACTGAAAGTCTTTAGTTAACAGTAAAATGAGCAATAATAAAAACATTACAGAAAAATACTGAAAAATTAGAGGGTTACTAAAAAAAACCTGAAGCTTATGCGTTTTCTGGTTGACGTCACACTAGTTATATATCCAAATCATACTGCTTACAAATATTTTTAGGTACTATCAGCAGTACAGTGATCCAAATTAGTAATGTTTATAATTAGGTTACAAAAGTCTAAACAATATAAATTAATAAAAATAAAAATAGAACATTTTATGTAAGTCTAATAATAGGTTTGCTAAATCAAAACTGTAGTTAGAATCTGGACCTATATGCGCAATAAATCACGTTGGCATATTTTGAAATCCTTTGCTGTCTTACTGTAGACCAGCGTCACGACAGTTCATAGCGGCCGGTCAATGGGTATTCAAGTACGCGTACCATTGATTAATCATTCATTGCTAGCGATGCCCTTTCTTACTGTAACCAGTAGTGACGCTCATATAGCCGTGACCAGCGTCTCTATAGTGAAATTATATTATTTTGTGCACCCACATGTTAGGACAATGGCTAATTATGAGCTTGTATAGCAGTTCAAAGGTACTAATGGGGCAATCAAAATGTTTAGTTGTACTTCGTTTGGCAGGCCCTGGGTGTTGATTGTTGATTGGTACTGACGTTGGTAAATGGTAAAATACACACACGTGTATTTTACCATTTACCAACGTCAGTACACACACACACACGCTACGTCAAGTACTTTACTAAGTTGTTTAGAAGGACCATAGTGAACAGAAGATATTAAGCAATTATATGATGGCTCTAGAATAAATTGTATATTTAAATTTGAGTGCCTAATATGTTTTGTTACAAATATTGATTGAAGAACCTAAATTTGACATATTTTTTATAGCAGTAAAGAAATGATAAATGTTTGTATAAAATTTATTAGTTCAAGGCTTTTTGGTTTGCTATACGTTTTGGTGCATACTGTAAGTATAGCAAGCAATGGATAAATAAATAATATTTTTACAGGCTGAACCTAATACAATAGAGGTTACCAAAATAAATAATAATAATAATTGAAAAAGTCATCATCTTACACTAACTCTTAAAAATCTAAAACAATACTAAATTCTATTACAATTTAGACTACTAACTATAAAAATAAAAGAAGTACATAAAAAAATAAAATAAACTTAACGTAACCTATATGTAAATACAATATAAAATCAGACTTAGTACAGTAACATGCAACAATATACATGTCAATGAAACGTAACATTTGTGTACACAAAGTAAATTATTTAAAAATAGTAACTAGGTACAGGTTGCTATTTTTAAATATATTTTTTAGGACTAAACTAACCGGTCAAATATTTTCATACTATTACAAATCAGATCTAGTTATCTGATTATTGAAACTCAACGAGCTTTTCCCAAATAGCTTGTGGTCGGCTTCCAGTGTGACCGGATGTGGCTGAATACCTGTGTTTTACACGGAGTGACAGACCTCCACAACCCAAACTTGTTGCCCAGTGGTTACTGGGCAACACGACATACAAGTGAAGGTATACATTTTGTTCCTTTTCAATTCCTAGATAAAAACTCAACCAAATACCTAAAAGACCAACGATAATTGTTCCAAAGAATATTACACGTTGGAACTGACGTAAAACGATTTAAGCGCAGCAGAATTTGAAATAAAACGAACAGAGAAAATGTATTTCTTTTAGGAGTTCCTTGAGTGCACGCAATCCTTTACCCGGATTCCTTACTCAGGATAGCTGAGATATATAGCGCCACATCTCTTTGTCGCATAGTGTGTCTGGAAGTTCAACTTATGGTCGCATTTGTCTTGATGAAAGTTTGCGTTGTAAGTTGCCAGATGGGACTGTGCGTAAATTATTACCTAACCTAAGATAGTTTCGTAGAGCGAAAAAGTTGGAATACTATCTACATGGTGTAGATATTTAGCTGCTTAAGGGTAATTAGACTTTACAGTTTTTTTCCAAGTGTCAATTTATGTTGCTTTGTAGGATATAACTTTTTTTTGTTGGATACTCGATTTGAGTGCGGTGCTCCAGTTCAAACCATGAGCCACACATTAAAATGCCAAAAGTGTCCATACACCTGTACTTTGGAGGATTTGATAAGTGCCACCGAAGCTGCTATTAATGTAGCCACCCATTGGGCCCAAACAGTTTGACAAGTTTACCATCGAATAGAAAAGAAGACTTTTTTCGACAGTAGAAAGTACTCCTGTATTATGAGTACGGTCACAAAATGTAAACTCATATTACAATACATTCAAATCCTGAACAAAACTACCTGTAGGCCCTATAAATGTTAGTTCCGTACGGGATACGTAGCGTAACAGGTAATCGTTTATCCACTCTGCCAATCATACATCAACTTACAACGGGTTCAATTTTCGCGCGAAACAAATATTTGTATAGCCTACTGATAGGTATGTGTGTGTACGTTTACATGTTTGAGAACGCATCCACGATAAAAGAATTATTGTTAGTGTGGGGCAACGTTTAAAAAAAAAAACTGTGTAAGTGCGAGTCGGACTCGCGTACTGAGGGTTTCGTACCTATGAAAACTATTGGATTTATAATAAGATCCCAAGACAAATTAAAGAAATGAATAATATACACGATTTCAAAAAGGCAGTTCTGGAGTTATTACATGACAAAGCATATTATACGTTGAACGAATACTTAACTGACCCACTTTGACTACCACTTTTTTATGTTTGTTAACTATTGTCATTAGAATTTATAAATTTTATATTTTATTGGAGATCTTGTGTGTTTGTTTTGTGTATTGACACTTTTGTTTATGAAAAATTTAAATGTATTTTTTTTGTGTATTGAAATTTTGAATTTGAATGATTTAAATGTTTTTTTTTTGTTAGTTTTATGTATCGACATTTTGACTCTGAATAAATTATATGTAATATAATTTATTATATTGATTTTATTGAGTTAACAACGTTTTTTGTTATAATTAGCATGCATGCATATAATATTTGTACGCCGTTGACGGCTAGACATAGCGTTCCTTAATAATTAGAACATCTATACCTGACCCACCTATGTTTAACGAATAAAATATTTGTATTTGTATATAAAACAGTTTAATTTCCGAATTGAGATACGAAGATTTTTCCGAATCGCTAAAAAAGTTTTTTTTTGTGACGTATCTACAAATTTACAGTTTTCCGAGTTTTCCTATACTGGTGTTATGATACCTTGCTTCATAGCAATTTCAGTATTCTAAGTTACCGGGAAGTGCCCTAGGAATTTTGATTCCCTTGAGTGTCGAAATACACTTTTTTTGCGCCGTATTTTTTTTATCGTTAACTCAGATGTTTAATTTTTCCATAGCTTCAAGAGACTGCAAATCTGAGTATATGTGTTAATTTCAACTCGATACTTCCACATGTTCCCGAGATAAAGGGTCTTGACAGACAGACTGGCCTGGTGGTCTAGTGGGTAGTGGCCCTGACTGCTATGCCGGAGGTCGTGGGTTCGATTCCCACCCAGGACAAATGTTTGTGTGATGAACACGATCATTTGTTCTGTGTCTGGGTGTAATTTATCTATATATGTATGTATTTAGAAATATATAAGTATGTTTATCAGTTGTCTAGTACCCATAACACAAGCTCTGCTTAGCTTGGGACTAGACGGCGTTGTGTGATACTTGTGGAATATAAAATAAGATAGACGGTCGGGCAATAAAGTAATCCTATAAGGGTTCCGTTTTTTCCTTTTGAGGTACGAAACCCTAAAAAAAGAAAGAAAGAAAAATTAAGTGCATATAGAAAAAAAAATTACCTAGCTTAAAACTTTATACTAGTATCAGCTACGATAAGTTCATTCATTTAAAAGTTTCACATTCTTGCCTTTCAAAATTGCCTTTACAGTGTACACCGTCGCTTTGTGCATTCAAATTCTCGGCTCCCAAAACTGTCCACGTATAAAATAATACCAATGAGGTTTTACCGCAAAAATTCTTGTGAAATTGTCCAAAAATTTGTTTACCACAGCATAGAGCGCATTTTAGGGTTGCCACCGCAAAAATGTGGGTTGCTTCCATCATTATAATACTATACATAGGTATATTGACCGATCAGGTCGTACATCATTTGATGTCTAGATGGGGCAACCATTGTTGAAGTGTACTTACGTTTATTAAGCTAAATCTAAATCAATAAGTAAGTTAATTGAAAATTCTAATAATAAAATAAAAGCTGTCTGGAAGGTGATAAGCAGGGAAACTGGAAAGACAAACCAGCGAGATCGGAATGAATTGTCGCTAAAAATTGATAATAAAATTATCTCAGATAGGTCAGAAGTGGCTGAGACGTTAGAAAACTTTTTCACCAACATCCCAATAGAAGTTACGAAATCTCTCCCTTCCTCGTCTTTGTTAGCTGAATCTTTTTTGAAAGATCATTTCACTAAGGATATACCAACCTTTGAATTTAAGCGTATCTCTGTTGATACAATTATAAAAACATTCAAAAGTCTTAATATAAAAAACACTGAAGACTTATGGGGTATATCCGTTAAGGTTCTTGGAGATATTATTGATACTATTACTCCTGTCCTAACAGGCATATTTAATCAATGCTTAGACA
The DNA here is from genome assembly GCA_961205895.1 of Mythimna pallens. Lineage (NCBI taxonomy): Eukaryota > Metazoa > Arthropoda > Insecta > Lepidoptera > Noctuidae > Mythimna > Mythimna pallens. Next base: position 512,218 of record OY540836.1, read on the forward strand.
GCGGAATGTTCCCTGATTTAATGAAACATAGTAAAGTAGTACCAATTTTCAAATCAGGTAGTAAGAGTGATCCCTCTAATTATAGACCTATATCTGTGCTTCCAGCATTGAGTAAAATCTATGAAAAAATCATGCTCAACCAGATGTTGTCTCATTTCAATTCAAATGGGATTTTGCATAGTCATCAGTTTGGCTTCACGAAAGGAAGGTCAACGACGGATGCAGGAGTGAAACTCATCAGTCGCATTTTGGAATCCTGGGAGAAGTCCCAGGATGCTATTGGCATATTCTGTGACCTCTCAAAAGCATTTGACTGTGTTGACCATAATACTCTGATCCGTAAATTACATCATTATGAAGGAATTCGTGGACGAGCTGCTGATCTTGTTTTTTCCTATTTATCTTACAGGCAGCAAAAAGTATCCATTAATGGGGCGACGTCTTCGGGGTCTTTAATAAAGATGGGCGTGCTCCAGGGCTCAATTCTTGGCCCTTTTCTTTTTCTAGTTTATATTAATGACCTTCCTTATATGATGGCTAATTTATCCGATATAGTTCTGTTTGCTGATGACACTTCTCTTATTTTAAAGTGGATAGAAAAGATAGGGATGTCTTGCAAGTCAATGAAAGTCTGACTGTTCTTTCGAAATGGTTCGCAGCTAATAATCTCTTATTAAATGCGAATAAAACTAAATGTATGAAATTTTCATTACCAAATGTCCCTCAAGTTGGCGTCAATCTAGTTCTAGACGGCAACAAACTTGATGTTACTACGGAAACTGTATTTTTGGGTATAACTATCGATTCTAAACTGCAGTGGGGCGCTCATATTAGAACTCTTTCAGGTGAATTAAGCTCAGCCGCATATGCAGTACGAAAAATAAGGCAATTGACATATGTAGCGACGGCTAGGTTAGTTTACTATGCTTATTTCCACAGTATTATGTCTTATGGCATTTTACTGTGGGGATCTGCAGCTGATGTGGACTCAATTTTCATATTGCAAAAGAGAGCAATCCCGGCTATTTATAAAATGGGTCCTCGCGAGTCCCTCAGAAATAAATTCAAAGAAATCGATATACTTACTCTGCCTTCTCTTTATATCTTGGAAAGTAATTTGTACGTTCGTAAAAACCTAGAACTTTTCAAAATTAGAAGCGGTTTTCATAACATAAATACGCGCACTAAACACGAAATTGTATTACCCAAATGGAGATTAGCTAAGACCAGCAAGTCATTTTTAGTAAACAGCATACGCTTTTATAACAAGCTACCAAAGGCGGTGACTGAACTTAGCGAGGGCAAGTTCAAAACCCATATTAAGCGTGTTCTAACTAAAAAAGCGTATTACAAGGTTAAAGACTATGTCGAAGACACGCTTGTTTGGCAATGACTGCTTCTGCACAGGTGGCCCCCTGGTAACTCATAATATTGTGTACATCTATCTATTAACTGCTCCACATTTGTTGTAATATATACATTTTCTTTTCTTCCTAAACATTGCTTTTGCAATATTTTTTATATTATTAGACGCCAACCACCATAAATTCGTTAGTAATTTTCTTTTTGTTGACATGTCATTTATTAATAATTGTAATTATTGTTCTTGTTTTTTTTTATATAGCCTCTTTTTTTACAACACCGTGGACTTCGCGAATTCTTAGGTTACTTCCTATTACGACTCACTTTTTTTTTTAATATTATATTTATTGTGCTTTTGGGTACAATATCGACTGGTCTACACTGTTCTTACATATGTCTATTAATACTGTAATATGAAAATATTGTAAACAATCATTTTTTTAAAAGAGTAACCATGGAGTTTCATGCCGGTTCTTCTCCATAGGAAACGACCAATTTGGAACCGTGCACTAGCTTCTGACGTTTTATAAGTGCCCATGTAGGCCTATGTGAAATAAAAATTTTTGACTTTGACTTTGACTTTGACTTTGACTTTGACTTATTCGAAGTTAACTCCTAAGCGTATGACACCCTAATAAATAATGATAACTTGTTATTGGCTCGTTTATAATTAACACCATAGTTTTGTTAAGGCAGGTGGAAACGAACTACTACGACACGTGACATGTAATTATGCCTCTGCATTCATTAAAAGAGCAATTACAATTACACATTATTTATGTTAAAAGGCACATGATTGGAATGAGTAAAATTGTGGCAGCCAACATGTACAGTATAAATGTGAAATTGTCGCTGAAAGATTCCTTTTATGATATATACAAAGGACAAGAAAGGATTTTCCAAAATTCGTCCCCTAAAAGGATGAAACTCCCGTTTCATCCTTTTAAAAAAGTCTAAATTGGCAGAAGCTAGTGTTAGATGTAGGCGAAAACCTATTACGCACGAGTAGGTATATCATAAAACTGACTAGTTTGACACAAAACAAATAAAACTCTCTGAGTTAGAACAACAGATCTGAAGGCACCCATATATGTCGATATCTATCATCATCATCATTTCAGCCGAAAGATGTCCACCGTTGTAAATAGGCTTCCCCAAATGTCGCCATAATGACCGGTCCTGTGCGTCTCTCATCAATCGGATTCCCGCTACCCTCACCAGGACATCGGTCCACCTTGTGGGAGGCCTTCCAACGCTGCGTCTTCCGGGACGTGGTCGCCATTCCAGAACCTTTCGTCCCCATCGACCATCTGTTCTGCGAGCAATGTGCCCTGCCCACTGCCACTTAAGTTTGGCGATTTTTCTGGCTATGTCTGTAACCTTGGTTCTCCTGCCGATATCTTCATTTCTGACGCGTGAATATCTATCAAGATCGAAAAATAAACTGAAGCAATTTCTTTAGATTGAAATAGGTCCTCCTTCATACTTAGACTTTTCTTTTTGTAAGGAACAAAAATTACAATTTGCGAGAGACCGTGGAAATTTCTTGTTATTTTCTGTGTGTTCTTTTGTAAGTATGTATTTATTTACCTTTTTTGCCAAATAAAACTAAGAAACTTTGCCGAGCCCCAAATTTGTTGTTGATGGACATATGGATTGGTTTCCATCTGTCTCCAACTTTGTTATAGATGAATGGGTTCCAAATAAATAAATGTAATTTTGTTTTTCGTTGTTGTTTATCTAAATACAAAACCTTTCAGTGCGAAAATAAAAGAAGTCTACTGAAACTTGTTTGTTACGTTTAGGTAATACGAACATCCTTATTCTCAAGACTATATTATGTTCGTATTTTGTTACTTCAGTTAACTTGTTACCGGGATACCATAAATTGGGTATTGACTTGTGAACGCTAAGTATACCTACATTTTCCAACTACGTGACCATAGCAGCATAACCAATATTAAAAAACTATACCAACAAAGTGAAGAGGCCTCAAGTATCCGATCCTGAGTTGCCTAGGAATGGATGTGGCTAGGCAATTAGCTGCCGTCAATAGCCTAGCCACGAGGCTTGGATTGGAGGCTTAGGGCTACGTAACGATGAAGAACCCTTCAATGGCAGCATAAATAGACGGGATAGCTCAGTTACCGAAGTATCACTCTGAGCAGTGTCAAAATTTATTTAAAGTTGTTTGTTACATCTTTTATTCATTCGAATTATTTAACCGTATTTATGGAGTAGTGGCTGAGGATCATTACAGGGTGTGTGGTTAAAAACTAAGCTGACTAAAACGTAATAGCAAGATGGTTTTGATCGGATAGTTCTTACTTATCTTCCCATTTAGTTGCCATCATATTTTTTTTTTGTTTGTCAGGTGGAGTTATACTTCTGTGTACTATGTTTGATATTAATTCATAAAATATTACAGACAAACCTTTATATTCTACCCTTAGTCTTCATTAGAATCAGTTAGTAGATAGTGTCCAATGTTACGATTTTATAACGACACTTAACACAACTTAGATGAATTTATGATACGATAATTTGTGATATGAAAGAAAAGGTCACCCTGTTCTTGGTTATCGTGACGGTTAACAGGACAGAACGGAAGAAAAAAAAAAGCGTGTTGCACTGACCCCAAGTAATATGGGATAAGGGCACATGGTGACGATGGCTTAACACAATTTAAAGTCAGAAGAAAAATTATGATCGAAGTGATGTTTGCCGTAACAGATTTTTTTTTTTTTTTTTTTTTCTCTCGGGCGGGGTGGGAAATAGTGTCAGACTTTTACTGATTAAAAACCCACTCCTGTTCCTTCGTTGCCTTTCGTACCAGGGCCGAGTCTTCCTTTTAGAATCAGACCCTTGGCCCCAGTAGGCTTCCTGCTGGGCCCCTACAGTTGCTGACATCTCCTTGAGGCGCGCGTGAAACAGCACGCGCCGACAACGACTTGGGCTCGGTCCGGACGGTTACTGGACGGTCGGAAATTGGGATCGGATTCCCAGCGGTGGTTGGGGCGTGAGGACCGTTGCCTCACGCGATCGGCCGCCTCCTTTGCTAGCATGACTGCTTCGCAGAAGGAGGCGACCGCCTGCCATTCCTCCTGGCTCCGGACCATGGCCTGTACCAAGGCCTGGCGCGAGAGTTCGCCGCCGTCGATAGCCCCCACGAGGAAATGGCGTTGCTCTGACCAAGCGCCCCGCTTGGTCAGAGCAACGGCATCGTATGCTCCACCGTGTCCTCCGGGCGGTCCACACAATGGTGACACCTGGGCGTTCTACCGAACAAATCCGTTGCAGGAACCTCCCGAACCTACCATGTCCGTTGAGGACCTACGTCATGCGGATGGTAAGAACGCCGTGCTGCCTTTCCAGCCACTAAATCGAAGAGAGTGTGGATTACCCAGGTAGGTCTGGGTTGTGGAGGTCAATAAGACCGTGCTATGTAAAATTCAGTAGCCTAACGACATCCATTTTCCATCCATAGATTTTCCACTGAACTAAACATATTTCTTTATAGTTGGGAAAAGGCAGGGTGACTTTCCATTTAAGTCAATCAACTCGAATGAAAATGATGTATTAATTTTGTCAAAAACTGCTGGATTAAAAACATTTTTTTAGGAATTAGTGAAGCGAAGATTTCTGGCTTGAGACCCTAAATTAGGATTAAAGAGCTACCTTTTGATCCAGATTCATAATTAAGTACAAAAATACTACTAGGACCGGTCCTAGGATAAGCGAACACAGTCGACTACACATGAAAGAAACAGACAAAGATGGAAAGATATGACTTTTGAATGTAGAGGACATTGATGTAGGGAACGTTATCTGTCTCTTGAAACATGAAAGGGTCGCAGTCAAGCACATTATTTTAATAATGAGGGACTCAGCTGGCAGATAGTAAACGTTTATACGGTCTAGCTTAAATATTTAATTCTGGATTTCGAAAGAAAACTAAAATGCCTTTTAGAATGGTCATCCAACTTTTCTATTGCGAGTCTACTGGAATAAGTTCATTACTGAAGTAGTATCTTTAAACTATAATATTTATCTCCAAATTCAAAGATTTATGACGATATTTTTGTTTAAGAATTCGTATCTTAAAAGGAAAAAATGGAACCCTTATAGGATCACTTTGTTATCCGTCTGTCTGTCAAGACCCTTTATCTTGGGAACATGTGAAGGTATCGAGTTAAAATTGAAACCATACACTCAAGTTTGCGATCTCTTGATGCTGTGAAAAACTGAAAATCTAAGTTTACGAAAAAAAGATACGGTCGTTTATGTCGCAAAAACGTATATTTCGACACTCTCAAGGGAAACAATTCATAGGGTACTTCCCGTTGACCCAGAATCCTGAAATTTGGCAGAAAGCAAAGTCATAAAGCATAGATATAGGAATGAATCAGAAAACAGTAAATTTGTTGTTAGGTCATAAAACTAAAATTTTTGATTCGGAAACATCTTCGAGACTCCACTCAGGAATTCATTTGTTCTGTATCTGGGTGTAATTTATCTGTAGGGAACCTATAAAAGAAGAAACTGACTGACTGACAGATCAACGCACAGCCGAAACTACTGGAACTAGGAACGTGAAATTTTGCATAAGGTTTCCTTTTATGACGTAAACGAGCACTAAGATAGGATTTTCCAAAATTCATCCCCTATGGGGATGAAACAATGGTCCGAAATTTGTACAGAGAAATCTAATTTGACGCGGGTGAAGCCGCTGTCAGAAGCTAGACTATTATTTATAACATGTACGAATTTAGAAATATATAAGTATGTTTATCAGATGTCTAGTACTCATACCACAAGCTCTGCTTAGCTTGGGACTAGATTGACTGAAAGTTGTGGAATATATTATAATTATTATAGTGTTACACAAAGAAAGGTATTTACAAAGATTTAGCAATTATGTGTTATCAACAACGTTCTTCACAGATCAAACTATGAGACATTTAAGTTTGGCAAGTGCTGTAAATTAAAAAAAAGGGTTAAGTAAATATAGGATAAGTTACGATGTTGTTAACAAACAGTAAAGCTACTTTTTAGAATCAATAACATTGATTTTGTAACAATTGGAGTTAACATTATTCTGAATTTTCTTTTTGGTCAAACAAACAGATCTAAGAAAATAACATAGAAATAAATAGTCACTTAATTTTAAGTGATATTTTTGATTACTTATGCATTTCCAAGAGTATGAGCAGTAGTGGCCAAGTGGTAATGGACCCGACTTACGAGTTGTTGGTCGCGGGTTCAAACCCAGCCAGGCACATTACTTTGCGTAATTCATTTTATCACCACTACTCTCAAAATGGCGAAGGAAAACATTGTAAGGAAACCGGCATGTCCTAGGACCAAAAAATTCGCAGACGTGCGATATTCACCAACCTGCACTGGGCCCGCATGGTGGATTACGGCCCATTCCTTCTCCTAGAGAAGAGGCCTGAGTCCCAGCAGTGGGAACATTGAAAGGCTGATTATGCTATGCTTATGCTTAATGCATTTCCAAGATATTCCGACTAACTCTCAAATAAACAAAAGTCTAGGATAATCTTTGGTCTCATTTCGATGATGAGAATTTATCTAGTCTATTTCACACAAAGCATTTTTTTAAACAATGCTTACATTGAATATTTCATCTAAATAGTTCCTGACTAACATTTAACTGCAATTTAAAGTCAATAGTTGGTCCCAGGATTATCGTGCTGACTATCTACGTACTGACCCTTGGGAGCCGTTTCAACTTCACCTCGTGCCTCTGTCTCCGCCACAGATCAACAAGACGCCGAGGCGGTCATCGCTAAAGACGGCATTGTCAGAACTTGCCTAGGAAACCGAGCATGTCAGAGAGTGTCATGACCATCTACACATCCATCAACTTCTACCACTGTTTTTTTAAAGGTGGGAGATTATTTAATAACTTCTCAAGCTCTGGGTGGAGCGAAAGAGTGTATTAGACTTTTACTGACCAAAACCACACTTGTATCCTTCAGTTGCCCTTTGCGTTCTAAGACCACAGGTTTCCTTCCCTGAAAATCCCCGCGGCCCTATCGGGCGTGGGCCCTGCTGAGCCCCTACGGTTTACTGACATCTTTTGGATATTACGGATTACTGGATGGTCGGGCAGCGAGCTACCCATTGCTCGTCGTCCGCAAGCCCGCGCCTGCCGTGGCTGGTAGCTGGGGTCGGGGTCGCAGCTATGGGGGCGTGAGGATGTCCGTTCTCTCACGCCGTCTCCTTCGCTAGCATTACCTCTGTTTTCTAGTGCCAATTCCAAAGTCCCTGTACCACCAGATCCAGTTTCTATCAGCGAATAAAACTATGTCGTTTGTCTAACTCACCATCGGGCGGTCACCACTTCTTTTAGTCTCTGTTTCCATTTACTCACAAATACTTATATGTATTGTTCATTTATTTCAGACATTGTCCACATGTACACAAAATTAAAATCAAGCCGAATAAAACATAACAAAAATAAACATTAAAATTACACACACAATGTTACATACAATTAAATTAAATACAAAATATCATAAATATAAATGAGATAATACACATTAATATACCAAATTAGACAAACCCAATACTTAATACACATAGTCAAAAACAAAACGGTCAAACTTTAACAATTTATGACGACTAGTTATGACTAACACGCTGACAGCTGATACTAGTGCTCTTACGTGCACACCAATGTTATAGAATTGAATTGAATAAAATTTTATTGTACACCAAAAAGCAACACAACTTATAAAAAAACTTAAATCGTCCATCGTAAGAACTTGAAATAATAAAGAACGTAGTCTGCGGTGTACTGCTAACAAATATTTAGCCATGGCGGCATTATATTTCTAGTCATGGCGTCTCTAGCTGGTCCAATGTTCCATGCTCTGCGATACTCTCGGTTATGCAGTCTTTGTGCTCAAGCATAGAGGATTATGTGCTATGTGACCTCATTTGCAAGCCTGCAGTTCCGAAAACTTTTAAACGTTTTATTCATGCTCATTTCTTAGAGTGTCGACTTAGATTGTTAAGATTACGTTTATTTGTTGCTCTTAATTGTAATTTTTGGAAGCCTTCATTAAATTGCATTTGTTTTAATTATTCTGATAAACTAAGACTCACTTCGTCGTGGTCATGGAGGAATTTAACGCAAAACTGTATCTGTAATTATCATTGAATGACAAAAAAGAATACATTTTTTTTCTGTATTTTTCAGTATTCAAATATAAAATTATTCACTCTTAAATAAAAACAAAAACCTCTTATTACATGTCATGGATTATGCCTACGGAGGAAGCCATGTAAAAAAATGCGCCTTGCATTCTACCTCAATGGTGGTTTTTTTTTTTTTGGTGAGGAAACGAGTGCATTGTCATAATATAGTCGCTTTCTCAGCGCTCTACTCCGAAAATGGTTAATTTTACAGAAAAATGCTATAACCATGTTTTGTAGGTAATTTCACGACGAACAATTTTGTAATGACCTCTATTGACCTCCGAGCTATGGTCGTGAGATATTTGCGAAAAACTGATTTTCGTGACCATTTGACTTTTATAACTAATAAAGCCGGCACGATATAAATGTCGATTTTTCACATTTTCTCTAAAACGCCGTAATAGGTACACCTTTGTATACAAAAATTTTGCTCACTAGGATTTTTTTCACAGATTGGGGTTTAAAATGACTGGACTATGTACTCGTAGTATTATGGAGAAGGAGAGCTCTCTACATGTTGAACTCCTTCTTCAGAAAGCATGAGTATAGAAAATGAACCTGGTAAAGTACTGACGGTGCAACTAGAAATGAGAATGACTTCATCCTGTCGACGAAGAGGCAAATATATAATGATGTCTTTGTGATCAATGCGGTGAAAACTGGAAGTGATCACCGCATGGTCATAGGCACATTGAATATCAATATCAAGCTTGAGAGGTCTCGTCTGGTGAAGTCTAAGCTTCGTCCAACACAGATCCAGATCCAAAACTCCGAGAGCTTTTAGCTTGATCTCCACAATCGTTCTGAGTGCCTAGAGAGCTCTGCGGACGGATATAATGATAGGTTCATAGAAACTGTCCATACGGTCTGGTTAAATTTTTCAAGACTCACCGTACAAATAAGAACAAAACGCTCTCTGATCCGATCCTCGAGCTCATGAGGAAGAGGCGTGAGATGATTCTGCAGTAATCAAACAATACGCGCAGAGACCGGCTGCTCAATAGACGGATCTTAAAGTCTCTGAAACGCGACCTTTACCGCTTTAATACTAAAAGGATTAAAGACGTGATTGAGCGGAATAGGGCCACAAGATCTGTCTATTGGACAGAGCCAGCTAACAAAACTGAAGATCGACGATGGCAGAGTCATATTCGTCAAATCGGAGCTTCTGGGAGAGATTGAGCTAGATTGACTACACACTATACCAAATATATCCCGGACGTTAGCCTGTAAGAGATTAGGATGGCTCTGAAGCAACTGAAAAATAACAAGGCGTCCGGTGAGGGCGGAATTACGGCCGAACTCCTAAAGGCGGGTGGAAAACTGGTCCTTAAAGCCCTTCAGAATCTATTCTATTCCATCATACTCGAGGAAAACACGCGAGCATGGAGTAAATCGGTGGTGGTACTCTTCTTTAAGAAGGCCGACGATGACCTGCTTAAGAATTATAGGCCCACCTCACTTTTGAGCCATGTCTACAAGCTGTTTTCCAGAGTCATTACGAATGGTCTCGCGCGCAGTTTCGACGACTTCCAGCCTCCTGAACAAGATGGATTCCGAAAAGGCTTTAGCACCGTGGACCTCATACATACGCTGTGGCATATTATACAGAAGACTGAGTAGTTTAATCAGCTTCTCTGCTTAGCGGTTGTGGACTACGAGAAAGCCTTTGACGATCTCTCCAACGGTGCCAGATTGACTATCGGTACATCGAAGTGCTGAAGTGAAACAAAAAAGCCACCATGTCAGTCTGACATCAGGACCAGACCTCAAAATCTATCCTCTTGCAGCGAGATGTGAAGCAGAGAGACGTCATTTCTTCAAAACTGTTCACGGTCTCAATGGAAGATGTCTTCAAGGTTCTGGAATGGAGAGGGCTAGGCATTAACGTCAATGGCGAGTAAATCACTCACCTTCGGTTTGCCGACGACTTAGTATTTATGGTTGAGACTACGGAGGAGCTCAGTACAATGTTTGGTGATCTTAGTAGAGCTTCCGAAAGAGTGGGACTTAAAATGAACATAGACAAAACTAAAGTCATGGTTATCATCCATGTAGCACCCACTCCTATCAAGATCGGAGACTACACTCGAAGTCGTGGACGACTACGTTTGCCTAGGACAGACGGTCCAGTTGGGTAGATCTAACTTCAGGAAAGAGGACGATCGTCGAATCCGACTCGGCTGGGCAGTATTCGGGAAGCTCCACGGTATCTTCTCGTCCAATATACCGCAATGTCTTAAAACGAAATTTTATAACCAGTGATGACATTTGGCTTCGAAACGTGGTCGCTTACAATGGGCCTAATAAGAAGACTTTAAGTCACCCAAATAATAGAAAGAGCTATGCTTAGAGTTTCCTTGCGTGATTACATCAGAAATGAAGATATCCGCAGGAGAACCAAGGTTACCGACATAGCCCGAAGATTCGCCAAACTTAAGTGGCAATGGGCAGGCCACATTGCACTTAGAACAAATACGAAATGGAGTAATAATTACAATACACTTTATGTATATACTTTCAATTTAAAAAAATATTAAATCGAATTTTTTTTATTAATAAATTTACCGAAGAACAAATTATACGAAAGTCGACCTTATATAATCATATTATTAACAACTAAAGCCAATGCAACTGCGATTACACAGCCATTCCAATTGCAATTGAAAGGCGGTAGGAATAAAATTATAAAGGAATTTAAAACTAAAATTGTCAATAACCTTTAAATACTGTTACCGTTCGACCTTGCTCGTGATAGTTGATAGTAGATCGAGCGAGTTACTGGCGTCAGTGCACTGGAGCTCATAACACTAAGGGCTTTACAATCTAAATATTTTTGATACTTTTTATCAATTATGTCATTATTAATATTCTTATTTTAGGCTTTTCAGTTAATTTATTTTTTATGCAATAATATAAACAGAAAACAATACATAGTTCGTACAAAATCAAAATGTTATAATTTCTTAATTTATTGCAGCCCTAACGATACAAAGTACACAATATATCAAATGGTTCCGCATCGGATCACATAAATTATTTTCTAGTAAATAGTTCCTCCCTGTACATGTTTCAGCAAATAATCGTGCACATAATAGCGCTGATGACACCAAATAACTAAAGTCTAGGTAAAAAAACTGGGCAAGTGCGAGTCGGACTCGCGCACTGAAGGTTCCGTACAAACTTACCTATGTAAATAGTTCAATACCTGAATGGAGTCTCGGATATTTTTCCGAACTGCAAAAATACTTTTTTTGTGACGTCACAACAAATTCACTGTTTTCAGATTTATTTCTATAAGACCTTGCTTTATACCTTTCAGGATTCTGCGTCAACAGAAAGTACACGGCTGTATCTATTTTTTTTGATTACTTGGAAATTTGATATTTTCATATCTTCAAGGGACCGCAAACAAACAAGTATATATATGGTTTTAATTTCAACTCGATATCTTCACGCATTCCGGAGAGAAAGAGTCTTGACAGATAGACAGACGGACAATAAAGTGATCCTACAAGGGTTCCGTTTTTTACTTTTGAAGACCCTAAAAATGATTAAATACGTCACCTTGTGTGTTGACAAGTGCCTATGGCATAGTGATTTAATCATCATAAAAACGATGAACAGCTGGTTTTTACATCGAGTAGTTAATAGCGTAATTTTGTTTGTGTTTATGGAGCCTAAGTCTTAGTGTCCACATGTATAACAATAAAATTACTAGAATTCAGACCAATATGTCAGTTCATTAACTTTCTTCTGACTTCCAATTATTATGACTGTCATAACTGATTTGTTATTACAAGTGATCTTCTTCTTCTTCCTGCCCTTACCCCATATTACTTGCAGTCTTTGAAATGCTTTATTTTGTTTCGCCTAGCTAAAAAGTAGTCAATTTGCGTCTTGTGGTGACCGTTGCTGTACGTGATCAGGTGTTCCTCCCTTTTTTGAAACCATGTATTGGCGGCTACTGCCAGGTCAAAGACGGTAACAGATTGCAGCAGCGTCTTTCCTTCATTATTCGGAATTCAGAAACCCCATCCTCCATGCCCTCTTTTTGTTGTTATTACAAGTGTTCTGATAATATTTATTGAAAATTGGCTCAAACCAAAAAGGCCATATAAATTCAAATCAAAGAAAAAATGAGGGTTAGGAGGGTGAAAAGTAGTCTACAAGCTATTCTCAGATTTACCAAAAGAGTTTCGGATGAGTTCGCTAACAAATCAAAATTTTTATGTATTGGATAAACTTAGGCCAGTTAAGACCTCAACAGTTTACTAGTCTCAAGGTCAATGAAGCTTCCTCTCTGACTTGACCTACAACCTATTGACACTTTCAGACGACATTGAAACACGACACTAATTAGGGCATCTTATATGAACACGATTAGAAACAACTGTTTCAAGTAAATAATCAAGTATTGAGTAGTATACACTCCACTCGACTGATAAACTGGTGCTAGTGGAGTGGGCGAGTGAATTGAATGACTATCTTATCTCACAGGAGAGTGTTTGTATGTAAATACGCGTGCAATAGGTTGCAACTTTAGCTGTCTATTCAGTGAAGTAAGTTTTACAATGACAGTGCGAAAATAAATGCATTTTAATTATTTCTAGGACGACAAAGAATAATAATGTATGTTCCACTTCAGTGGTTTTTACACAATCTTAAGACTGATGACACGGATCATTTATATTATTACCACCACACTTTCAAGAGTAGGTTACATACAAGGTAAACCCAGTCTACTTTTTTTTATATAATCTCAAATTCAAAATGTCTTTATTTAAAGAAACCTCTGTCGGCTTTCAAATATATTGCTACATAATGACCAATCATGTTTATTCAAGATGGATGTTTTTTTTTTAATATTTGTAAATAAAGGACTCAAAACACACGAGTTCCTTTGATATACATCACAGATGTCTTAGTAACATTGTCCCAAAAAAGCTAATACTAGACAAACCCCGGAAGGCAGTCTAGATGCCAATGCTATATAGTGAAGTGGTAAAACATACCGCGTCCTGCAGCTTATCTTGATTTAATTGAATAATAATAATTATGACAGAAATGCATTACAGCCTTCATGAATCTATTCTCAATCATGTTGGAATCCTCGTTTAAATGAATGTTGCTAAAAAGGTTCCAGTATTGTACATGGTGCAACTGCCTATTTAAAAATCCCAATAATTTAAGACGAGAAACTATGAGATTAGTTAAAAAACCCATATTATATTTATATGAACAGACTATTTTTGTCTATTAAAATATTCCTCAAGTCCATTACCGGTCTAGATCAAAATATAATAAAAACAAAATTACTACATTTTTTTACATGTATACATGTGGATACATGGAGGGAGAAGAAGTCTTTAAAAGAAAAAAATGGATGTATTGTGACGAGTGATTCAAAAGAAAAGGCAATCAGTGATAGCGTGACGGCTGACAGGATAGAATGGAAGAAAAAACAAGAAACGCCGACTCCAAGTAACATGGGACAAGGGCAGGAAGATGATAAAAAATTTAATGAGCAGATTTCATAATAATCCCCATTACAAATTAGCAGTAAACAAACAAACGGTAGTCACTTACTAACAGTACAGTTACGTACTATCCGTTTAAGTATCACAAAACCGGTCCCCGTCGGCCTTCCGTCGCGTGCCACGATAACAGCGCGCGAGCAGACTCACTATAATAGACTATTATATGAACGAATACCTCGAATGGAAGGAAAAGCCACGTGTATCTACATAAACGTGGTCTTGGGTCTAATGAACAAGTAAGTTTGTGTCTACAGTAGAGACGTTCCCTATATTTTTCCAGACACTCTCTTCTTGCATCACCTGGAATCAGTCTAAACAGTTTAACGGGTAAAAGAATAACAAGAACGCAACTTTAAGCAATAAGTAAAATTAAAACCATTCCGGTGATTATCATCAGCACATGAAAGAGGGTCCCATGACCTCTTAAAAGACCGAGGCTTCAAAGTCTTGAGCATCGACGTCGAGTTGCTAGCCTGTCGGTTTTCTACCGGTTCCATTTCGGAGAGTGTGCGTTGGAATTGCATAACCTAATTCCACCTAGCCCGTTCCATCATCGGACCACCAGGCGTACGGCAATGCGCCACCGGTACATGGTGGAAATCCCACCTATACGCACAAAACGTTTTGAGAACACATTCATAGTGCGTACAGCTAAGGTGTGGAATTCCTTGCCGGAACACAGAAATCGTCTGTTATCAATTTTTTTTATTTTTTTATTTGAAGCCACGGTAAAATATATATTATATGTTAACATTTACCATATTAAAGATAACTTAGTTCTATTGGAAACATTTTAAAAATCACTTTTATTATTATAAAAGTGTTTCCAATAGTCGGTTAAAAAATCGTATATAATATAGTACAGTAATATTTGCCTCATTTTTTTTTATTTCCAGTCCGACAGTAATTGTCACCTAGGTCATGTCACGGCTTTGGGGGACACTAAAGGTTCTTGGTATGTGCCATCCTCCTTGTCACCCGTGCTTGGACAGATCTTGGCAAGAGTTTCAAAAACGAAAAAATATTTGCGCGCATGCGCTTTTAATCTCCGTTTTGAGAGCAGTGGTGATGAAATAAATTACACAAAGTAATGCGCTTGGCTGGGTTTGAATCCGCGACCTACAACTCCGTAAGTCGGAGCCATTACCACTCGGCCACCACTGCTCTCAATCGGAGTCATTACCACTCGGCCACCACTGCTCTCAGTCGGAGCCATTTTCACTCGGCCACCACTGCTCTCAGTCGGAGCCATTACCACTCGGCCACCACTGCTCTCAAAACGGTGAAGGAAAACATCGTGAGGTTGGCTTGTCCTAGAACCAAAAATTCAAAGACATGTGACATCCACCAACCCGCACTGGGCTGTATTACGGCTCATTCCCTCTCCTAGAGCGGAGGCCTTAGTCCCAACAGTGGGACAATGATAAGGCCGACTATGCTATGCTATGCTTTTAATCTTGTTGTGGTGTTATAATCAATTTATCTAATCTATTAACTGAAAGTGACGAGAATAAAGTATTTCCCAAGAGCTTCTCAAGTAGCAGTACTTGATGCTCAAGTGCTGACTTTGTCCTATATTTAAAGTAAATAGTCATTGTACCTGACTCCTACCTATCTATCTTCAATGCCATTATCATTTCATAGACCTGCTTCGAAGTAGATATTGGATAAAGTAAATAAACTGAGATACATTTAAAAAAAAAAATTATGATTTTTCATTTGTACTTATCCACCACTGTTTTTTTTTTTTAGTTGGGAAGACATCTTTCGCTCTTGGGTGGGCTGAAAGGGTGTGTCAATCCAGTTCAGTATAGACCGGAAAGAGAGGAAATGGAATGCGGTCGCTTCCTTCTGTGAAGCAGTAATGAGAGGAGCGGAGGAGAAGGCTGCTCGCGTGAGGAACTGGACTTCCTCTCGCCCTAGATGTCGTGATCCTCCCTGTCCACCTTAGAGCAAGAGAAGTCATTGGATGACATACTACCTCAAAAAAATCCTTCTTTTAAAGTAGTCACCGACTGAACCCACTGAAATGTTACTGTTTTTTTTAATTAGTAATAATTTTTTTTTTTTCTTTTAAAATTTATATCTTATGTGTATATTAATTATGATATAGCGCTAACATTATTTGTATAACCAGATTGTACGCTTTTAACCGGTTAGATTCGGTTTCGTGTGCATTAAGCCGGAAATCAGATCTCACAATAGGCGCGCTTTTTTTCCTATTTTCGTTTGTTACAATGGGCGATGATTGATGGTGTTTATTATCCTTGGAAGGGCATTTTACACAGTAACTTTTTTTTTTCATAATGTTTTTTTTTTAAAACGACCAATTGTAGGAATTATTCCTATATCGTAGGTTGTTTTTTAGGTGGGAAAATCATCTAATGACAAATCCCACTCTTGGGCGGACGTTTACAAACATGTAAACTCACAATACAAGCCTACATATAGGTTTTTACCTATGTAATTGGAGATTCTATAACCAGCATTTTCAGAATTAATTATCTGTGGATTGGCGCGCAATTCGAAATTCAAATAAATTTTATTCGAAAGACGTGTTAATTTAATTTCAATTTCAGTCATTTGTTTTTAGATAGTTTTTTTGTTTTTGTGACAATGTGGTAGTTTTTGGCGCTATGGATAAACTGAAAATTCGTACAATTTTCGAATATGAGTTCCTACGTGGAAATACCGCTGCGCAAACAACACGAAACATTAACGACGTGTACGGACATAACACTGCTTGCATAAACACAGTCCATTATTGGTTCAATCGCTTTAAATCTGGAAATTTTGAGTTGAAGAACGAGCCTCGCGGTCGGCCGGTAACTATTGTCGACAACGAAGAATTGAAGGCGATACTGAAAGCGGATCCATCTCAATCTACGGCTGAGCTTGCTGCGGGCCTTGGAGTTAGTGTCAAAACAACATTGAAGCACTTGCGTCAAATCGGAAAGATAAAAAAGCTAGATAAGTGGGTGCCACACGAACTAAGCGACCGACAGCGAGATTTACGAGTCGAAGCATGCATAGCACTACTGAATCGGCATAGAAACGAGGGAATTCTTAATCGAATTGTTACCTGCGATGAAAAATGGATCCTGTATGACAACCGTAAGCGTTCGTCTCAGTGGGTGGATCCGGGTACAGCACCTAATCAGTGCGCTAAAAAAAAGATTACTCATTGGAAGATGATGGTGACTATCTGGTGGACCAGTGCCGGACTTGTATATCACAGCTTCTTACCGAATGGCACAACAGTGACGGCAGATGTCTATTGCCAAGAATTGCAAACAATGATGGAGAAGCTCGCAATTCAACAACCAAGACTAGTCAATCGCTCTTCCCCATTGCTTCTCCACGACAACGCGCGACACACACACACGCACACACTTCACGACAGACCATCGCAAAGCTACAAGAGTTACAGCTGGAAGCTCTCCGTCACCCACCGTACTCACCGGACCTTGCCCAACAGATTTCTACTTTTTTCAAAATTTAGACAATTTTTTAAGTGGGAAAAAATTCAACACCCGTGATGCAGTACAAAACGCTTTCGCTGACTTCATCGCCTCCCTTTACTGTAGAAAGTAAAGGGATAAACAAACTGCCATCAAAATGGCAAAATTGTATAGATAATTTGGGCCAGTACTTTGATTAGCTGAAATAAAAAAATTACCAAAATTTTTATATTTTAAAATTATCATACAAATCTCCAATTTCATAGGTAAAGACCTAATATTTGTACGCCTTATAAATAGTAATCCCATGTGGGAATCGAACTGGTGATGCGCAGCGCAACAGCTAATCACTCAACCACTGCACCTACCGTGCTGGTATCTTGAATTCGTTTGAAATAATCATTTGCAGATTAGAATTGGTAGTTTTGTTAACAATGGCAAAGTGAGTGACTAACTCAACGTAATTTGCTATTACTACCAAAAACTTTTAACTTAATTAAGCGGAAATCCGGCCTACATGATGAGATGGCAAAATCGATAACTCGTTTTTATCTGTATCAACATTATAAAACACGTAGGTTGGTACTTTCGAAAGGGGAAATTGCATGCCAGGCCGTAAAAATGTACTTAAATGTTGTTTCCTTGTGTTTTCTGAAATAAATCGATTTGCGTTTATCTTGAGGAAATACTATTGAACATGTGTGAAGAAATGGGGTTTGGAATAGGATTTTGGAGACATACCTACCTATCTACGTAAATACGAGGAAAATCATTTAGAAGTTATGTCCTTATTTACCTCAAGCCTAGAAAAAACTTGTTATTAATCGTATTTATTGAAAGCATGTACAAGCACGTGATACGGATCAAAAAGTTTAATTATACCTAATTGTAATTATGAAGACTGGTAATTACGCAAATATCAAATGTTGTGAGAAAATATTGACATGACTATGAATACCATTGTTTGTAGAGACATTTCTTACTAGCTTTATAATGGGGCCAATAAATATCCTATGTATTGATAAATGTAGGCATGACGATGACAGCATTAGCTGGCCTTTCAATGTACGGAAATCTGTATGATGCGAGTTCAAATTATACTGGAAAGTAGTTCTTGATTCTAATGTCGTTGTGATTACAATCAATAACATGTGTCACGTGTCGAAGATTTTCTTCCCTATCTTTCAAGCACAAAAAGTGTGAACATAGTTTTTTGATTAGAATCAGATATTTCTTATGTCGAGATATTATCGTGAGAAGTGGACATGAGATAATCAATAAAAGTAATTTCATGAATGACTGCGATTTTCACGTGTACTAGACATAATACGGATATACAAAGAAAATGTGCCATGCCAATACGTTTGGCGCCGTGGTTGAGCAATTAGTTGCTGCGCTTCGTATCGCGGGTTCGATTCCCGTGCGGAGCAAATATTTGACCTACAGATAGGTGTTCGGATATGGGTGTCTTATGTATGTGTTTTTTTACATGTTTGTGAAGGTATCAACGATGCAGGACTTATTCCTAGTGTGGGGCAACGATATATATAGAAAAATAAAATTTGTTACGTATTCATGAAAAATAATGAGGCATCATTTGACGACACATGAGATGTAATAAAATATTTGGATGAAGTACCGTAAGCCTCTTTGAATAGATAAGAGTTAGAACAGATATGCACTTATTCTATTGAATTAATTAAAACATGTACGCAGCTTTGGCCTTTTTATGTAAAAAGTACATAAGTCCACGACCCTTTTACTAACTTCTTCAGAGACCGCTAAGATCCGTTTTTACCAAACGATAGGGCATTTTTTCTGATCACTTTGTTAAACTTAACTGACTTTCAACAAAATCAGAATCAGAATCTTTTTCACTGGGGAAAAAGAATCCAAATGAAAAAAATATTGTATCAAATTTAATGAAAAAAAAAAAAAATCTGATATGCTTTCACTTTATAGCGAGTATACCCGTGTACCTGCCCTTCGGCTGCCGCTTTTAATAATCACTTGATTTTTTATTATATACTCTATTAGTATAGAAAATTACGTATAAATTTCGATCCCTAAAAGGCACCTTACCTACCTCATACGCCCTAACCGCCGCCGGGATCCCGATCCCGATTTCCGGCCACCGTAGGCGCAGGCTTGCGGACGGTGAGCAGTGGGTGGCTCGCCGTTAGATCGTCCGGTAACCGTCCGGAACGAGCTCAAGTTGTCGACGGTGCGTAGTGTTTCAAGCGCGCCTCAAGGAGATGTCAGCGAAACCGTAGGGGCCCAGCAGGGTCGAAGCCTACTGGGGCCACGGGTAGTGTGAAAGCGAAGCCCGGGGCCCCGGGATGAAGGCAAAGAGGGAACAGGAGTGGGTTTTTAGTCAGCAAAAGTCTGACACTATCTCTCGCTCCACCCAAGAGCGGGATTTGTCATTAGATGATTTTCCCACCTTAAAAAAAACCTACCTCATAGTATCGTACACCTACGTGAATTAAATTGCTATCGTTTATTTCCTAGTTAAATAAGAGAATCTCATCGCATTGTTGATAAATGCTGATATACATAACAAGGGAGAATTAATTCGGATCTCTATATTCGGTCCAATAAGTTGGGTGTCCGTAATCAAACGATAGTGTTTAGTAAATGTGATCAGTGCAGCCGGCGCCAAGCGCAGTGCGGGCATCACAGTCTGTGGTAGTCAGTAGCATATATTAATATTATACTGCTAAATTCACACACACTAAAATCTATAGTAGCAGACTGGCAACTCTTGGAAGATTACTCTTACACAAAGTCTTAATTTACTTATCTTCTGTAATACACTACAACATACACACAGGATTATTTACTATACAGAATTTGTAACATGAACTATAACGTATTTTTGAAACACGAATCTATGGACAAGGTAAATCAATAATTAGCGAGATTTTTTTCAGAGAAGAGAGAGAAGCTAGGATTTAGCCGGTTATTTGATGATTTTTCACCTTAAAAATAGTACTTGGACTTTTTTTGCTAATTATTAAAAGCATAGCGTGGCATGGCATAATCACCTTTTTAATGTTCACACTATGGACTCAGACCTCCTCTCTGGGAGAGGGAATGGATCGTAATCATGCAGGCCTCGGGCAGATTGTTGGATGTCACCTATTTTCGATTTTTGGTTCTAGGACATGCCGGTTTCCTCACGATGTTATCCTTCACCGTTTTGAGAATAGTGGTGATGAAATAAATTACACAAAGCAATGCACCTGGCTGGATTTGAACCCACGACCTACAACTCGTCAGTCGGGGCCGTTACCATTAGGTCAAATACACTGCTCTTCTATTATTGAAAGTTAACGTTATTTTTCAATGAAAATGGACTGGAATCACTGGCTTGCTGCAACAAGTAGATAGCAGAGAAAATACATGCTAAAAGACAAGTAAGTAACCGATCTATGATTTATAAATTTAGAGCTAGAAATACCAGTTCAAAATAGTTTATATATCTCTTAAAAACAGCTAATTCGACTTTTTCTATTTGCAGGATTTATTAAATTTTAAACATTTTTTTTTTCTCAAAATTAATGATAAATTTGCAAATATCTCATCGTGAAACTGTAGGCACATCTATTTAGGTTCTTAATTTTTTTTGTGTGATTCAGTGCGGTGTATTTTTAGAAATTTTGAAAACAGTAGCTACTTTTTTAGGTGTTCTTAAGGACTCTCCTCTTAAATTAGTGTTATGCATTTACCTGATATTCTATAGTACTCTGGCATTGTCACTGCTTTAAAGTTATCACAACTTTCAAGAGCCGCACTGTCTTGATTTACTACAGATCTTTCACAATAGGTACACAGTGCATCACTCAAATCCTTCGCGCGTTCATGTGTGACAGTGACATTGTACTGAGTTCGAAATAGTTTGGCTGTCCACACGAAATCGATTGCTGATGGCTATGTCAGTAATTGCACTCATTTGTTTTACGCTGATAAGTGCTATTCAATTTTGTCGCGATAATTTTTGACTACACACATTTTAAAGGCTTTGTTGTGTTTCGGATCTGATAGGACATCTACATGTAACAGTTGCACGAATTTGGAAAAGTTTTTTATTGATAAAGTAAATATTTGCTGGCCTGTTGGTCTAGTGGTTAGTGGCCTTGACTGCTATGCCGGAAGTCGTGGGTTCGATTCCCACCCAGGATAAGTGTTAGTGTGATGAGCACGATCATTTGTTCTGTACTGGGTGTAATTTATCTATAATATGTATGTATTTAGAAATATATAAGTATGTTTATCAGTTGTCAAGTACTCATAACACAAGCTCTGCTTAGTTTGAGACTAGACGGCGTTGTGTGATAGTTGTGGTAATTCAAAATACCTAACATGAATGTACGCCATTGGAAAAGGAAGTAGTGAAAATACTGAATAGAGTAAGAAAATGCTTTGAATAGAATATTTACTTGATCCACATTTGTATTCAAGTTTATCACGCCAAGGTGCGCAACGCATGCAAGATGATAGGTGACTTCTCGACAACCGGTAAATGTGGCACATCGTGAGGACATCGGTAGACATCGGAAGTCATTGATTCCGATGTTTATGAGTCATGCGCGTGACCAGACGACACACAACATAGGTAACCTTGGCCTTGACAGAAACAATGACCGATATGGAGGATTACTATTATACATAGTAATGATTGACCGTCGAATATGAACCGAAACTATTGGAAGCAAACAGGTGCTACAGAAAGTCCAAGTGGTAATATTTTATAATCAGGTCACTCAAATATAGGAATAGCGCCTTATGAAGTCAGGAAATATGAAGCAAGTAAATTATAGACTATTAAGTGCAAACAACTATCTACTACTATGAAAGAAAAGGAAAATCTTGTAAAGAGCACTTAAATAATTGAGCATAGAAAACAAAGGATTCGTTTAAAGGTCAAGCATAGATGGCCTGAATATCTAAAGCTAAATATCAAAGCATCGAGGCGGAAGGGTCCACCAAGCATGTTCTAAAATCATCGAAATCAGGATTTCTATCGATGTTAGCCTGAAAATCGTCATCCCATTATCGGCTCACACAAATTGTCGGAATTACGGAACATGTAAAAGGATTTAGGCAAGGACCCTTTAAAGTTTCTACATGATTTAGGCGAGCCCTAGAAATTGGCTCCGTTTAACCCAAAGAGGCTAGTTGCTGTTCGATTTCGGGCGATAAGATTTATGGATTTGAATATTAAACATAACTATTGAACATTTAGCAAATGTGCAGTATTAAGTATGATTTAAGTTTGATGAAAATTGATAAAAAAAATATTTCTAAGTTTTTTATTTACAAGTTATCTAAAAAGATTTACATCATAAATATTAAACCAATAAAAGCCATTACAGGTCAACCTCCACAAAAAGCAATATTTTTTTGGTCCTCTTAATATTCCATCTAGATGAGTTCGGTAAAGAAGATCAGGCTAGTTTTTAGGTAGCCATCCCACCTCATTTTACATAAACTTTACATTACATTATTTACTAATGATAAATTGTATTAACTCTATATAGTCTGTTAGCCAAAATTGTTAGTGTGTGTTAGTGTTGATCTATGGGCCAAGATGCTTGATAATAAATGATTTATTTATATTATTATTATTATAAAGGCTGATTCAGGTCAAAGTTGTTTATCCCTTAATTTTTTTCTCACTTGGTAATCGATTCCAGCGTTTCTGAATATTGCTGTGGCTATGAAGAATTAAAGGTCAAAATGACTTTGGAGAAATTGTTTTACGAACAGTGAGTACCTCATCATATCGTCCAGAAAATAAACACAAGGACTGGAACTGGAATATTGAGTAATAAAGCAATCTTGAATAAAAAACGTGGTACACAGAAAGATGCTGTATAGCAACAACAAAAATAAAAATACGTTTATAATGAGTGCAGTGACAGGTAGAGGCCAGGTCCCATCAGATACTCATTAGCCATTCGTTTCCGACATTAGAATAATAAAATACAGTACCAACGTTCAAATGATATATTGCGTACCGTAAATTTTGCTTCCATATTCCGATTTGCGTTCAAATGGGACGTATTTTGAAAACGGCTTTGCAAGATACATTTTCAACGAGAATGTTAACATCAGCGGATACAACAAAATTGTTGATAAACAACGGTGATTATTTGTTCATTTTGATTTGGTGGTGATGTGTTTTTTCCTAATAAATTCCTACTGATAATGTCAGACAGGTATACTTATACCATTTTATGGAATGAGATTCAATGTACATTATAATATCATCAGTCAAATGAAATAAATCAGAGAACGAATCCATCGTTCAAGTTTGACCTTTCTTGTTACGGCTTGCGACTAGATCATACACGTGTAAAGAAAGTATTGAACTTAATTTTAATGTTACCTAAAGGCCGTTTCTAATAAAACATGTGCTATACAGTGTCAAATGCTTTACTAACGTCCAAGCTATTAATTATGCAAATATTACTTCCGGGTGTACTGCAAGGTAGTATGCTTTTTACGATGTTACCTTAAAGGCAAACGGGTACTAACTTCCTAAAGTGCAACATTTAATCATTTGTAACTTTAGTTATAACGCTTGCTTGTAATTATGGTCATTACTTACAAACTTAGGTTTTTATGCGTTAGGTTTTGTAATATCTTATAAATCTTGTACGATAAGGGTAATGATCAAGGCTTTGTATAATAATAAATTGACTCTAAGGCTCGTTGCTTATTTATATTATTATGCTACGCTAGTTTATTGTAGCGAAAACTACATCAAACCAGCATTCATTGGACATGTTTTATATATTGTAAAATCCCATTGTAGTTAGCATTAAAAAAAAACATTGTTTAAATAGCGTGTTCAGTAAAATATTTTAAATAACTCTAAACAAAACTGAATAGGTTTATCGTGCAAATTGCAGATTTTATTGTAATTACAGTCAGTCATTCTGCTTTACATACCAACATTACATAAACAAGACGATTACAGAATGAATCACAATTTATTTATTTATTATAAATTTTTTTGCACACCTTATAATGTGGACAGAATAAATATTCATTTAAAAATAGTTTACAAAGGGAGGTCTTATCACACAGGGCAATCGCATACAGACAACCTTAGCAAGGACTGTACGCAGGGAGATAGATTTGGGGCGGTCAGTGTACAAAAAATCGTAAGTAATATTAATTACATATATAATAATAAAAAAACATATATACAATATCAAAAAATATACTAATAAATATCAAATGTCCACGACTAAGCTATAAAAATACTTTACAAAAATAAAACTACTGTAAATTTCTTCCAGTAGCCATGAAAGTTTCATTCCGCATCTAAATACGGCAAAATATAACAAATGAGAGTCTAAATAAGCAATTTGTACCATGCATAATTAGATGACAAAGCGCTTCACAGTGGTCACAATGGGTCTCACAAATTTTGACATCCATGGTAGAATTTGTGACAATATAACATTGCCTACTCATTCTAAGATTGACAATATAATAAATATGGAAATACTGGCAAAAATTAGTTCTCCTTACAATAGAGTTATCCTTCACAATAGGGTAAACAGCCAGTGTAACATTGTAATTGTAAATTTTATTTTCTGTCGATATCAAAATCGACATGTATCGTAAACGAGTTTTAAAGTGTTTGCAATCGGAGGTTTTGACTAAATGTTGATTCCAATTTTGATAGTTGTAACCTTGAATTTGAGTTTCAACAATTGTTTGATAGTTGAGGGCGTGATGCGAGTCCACTATAAATAATTTTAATAAAATTACCCCAAAAGTTATGTTGTTATCATGATAGTCATTTTAATTACAAAATAGTTGATTGTATTTATCTCCCCTACGCCAAAATTGGAAAGTAATTTAAAATTTATTATTAAATTACTTTTCAATTTTGGCCGCACCGTATCTGATTGACAACAAAATAAATGAATTTATGAAATATTATTTACGGAACACAATGTTGATATTGGAAATTTTTTGGCAGGGATTGAAAAATTTAAAATCAAAACAAACTTTACTAAATGGTGGTTAAAGGAACTCTTCAGATGGCTGGCTGGAACGTATCGTGAAATCGCCATTACTTGCACAATGGAAGAATTGCTTTCAATACAAGAAGAAAATAAAGCAGTACTAACGAGCGATCATTGTGAATTGTTTACAAGACCACCGCTGTTCAATAAGAACACGCTGAACCAATTCCATGTTGTGATTTGTTTTGGAATTATTCTGTCCCTTGAATTGGCTTGTAATTGAATGGTACCAGTCTTAATCCGTTTATTCAATTTAACAATTTTAAGTGAGATATGCAGATTTTTTGTGTAACATTCTTATGTTCACCTGCATCCATTTATATTGAAAGTCAATCTTATGACAAATCGCGCTCTTGGGCGGAGCGAGAGATAGTGTCAGACTTTTACTGACTAAAAACCCACTCCTGTTCCTTCGTTGCCTTCGTCCCAGGGTCCGGGTTTCGTTTTCACACTACCCATGGCCCCAGTAGGCTTCGACCCTGCTGGGCCCCTACAATTGCTGACATCTCCCTGAGGCGCGCGTGGAACAATACGCGCCGTCGACGACTTAGGCTTGGTCCGGACGGTTACCGGACGGTCGGACGTATGTAGTTGGAAAAACCTAGATAGATTATGTTAAATCTGATAAACTACATGGTTTCGTAGTTGCAAGAGCAACTGTTGAGCGTAGAGTCCTGGGTTTGATTCCTAGATCAGGTAAAAAAAAAATTTAAAAAAAAAGAAATAACCGACTTTGCTAAAAAAAACAAAAGTTCTTTATTTCACACTTTTTTTTGTTGCTATACACTTATAACCAAAGTGCCTATTTTTCATAACAATTTCAATTAACCCAAACACTGCTAGGATAGGTACATTGTTTTATTATGAAGTTTCCGTGTCTCCTTTTTAACTTCCAGCTCCATCATCGGATTAGTTCGATAGTACCTTATAGCCAAAGTGCATCTCATGACAATTCTAATAAGCCCAAACACGGCTAGGATACATTGATTAAAAACGGAGTTCCGGTGCTTATCTTCCGGCTCCATCACCATCATCATCATCAGGCCACCAGGATCAGGTCATCAGGTTCATGGTACCATTAAAGGTAAATGATACCATTTTCAACATAACTATTCAGAACCATTTATTTATTTTTATTGTCATAGTCGCTTTAACTATCTTTTTTCATTGTGATATCGATGTGAGTATGAAGTTCCATGGGCCATTTCTGGTCTTCTTCATCAGTTCCACTTCATAAAATGTTACTTTTTGACTATAAATGCTCAAGTTTTCGATAAAAATATCAAAATCACTATACGGACCCTAAAATGTTTGAGGAGATTCCTCATGGATCCCATCATGAAAAACTAGATCAGAAGAAAGACACAAAAGTAATTAGGGCTTTTACGGCCATTCCATAGAACACGGCCACAATCACCATTATGTTTTTTTTCTATGTACCCAATATTAAAAATTGATTAACACAACAGAGAATAAGGATTTAAGGGACAAAATGCGTTTAAAATATAAAGATAATTTATTGAAAATAATCCTAGCCGAATATTAAGATATCAATACACATTATATGAAATCACTAATACATATTTGATAATATTTAATTTAATTAAACACAAAAAAGTGTCTCCTGAAAAGTTGCTATTATGCAGTTACGCCCCTATTCGTAGGATACGACGATATGCAACATGGCTAATTTCTTTTAAGATTGACCTCCGTGATCAAAATTCAGTCAAGAGTATTATTATTACTACATTTAAGCTACCGTCTGATTACTACGCTGGATATTAAAATAAATTATCCCAACACCCTATTGAAAATCGTTTCAAACTCGCCATATTGGGCTCGACAGTAACTAATGATGATGTCTGTTTAAAAGGGCAGCATCCATTAGTGACCCCAGAGCAATACCCATGTTTAACTAAAGCTATAGTTATGACAAACCGAAGCAATGGTTTCGCAATGTTCTTTAGCGAATGTGCAAGTTATTCAGTGAGCTCTGCTCATAAGTGTTATCTTTAGAAAATATATAGAGTAGAAGAGTAACGTTATGAATTCAGGTCAACAATATGCAATTTTGAAATTACTATGAGTTTGAAGGTCTGAAGTTTTGTGTTTACTAAGAAGTGCAGACTTTGTTTGAGTTCATTTAGGTGGTTTTTGTCTATTTATCAAGTAGACAAGTATGGATCGTTTAGTAAAAGTTTGACTGGCTGCAATTACTTTTACGTCAACATAGCTTCTATATTGCGCTGTTACTACACGTGATTACAAAAATATTCTACTGCCCATCATTTAAAAAAAAGATCCATCATAGTAATTGAGTTATTTGTTTTATTTTGACAAAATTCATTAAAAGTTCACCATAATCAGATTGTTAATTAAGAAATAACAAAATATATGTACATAATATACAACTGAAATTTTAACTAATTACGACTATTTATGGTTCTAAATAGTCGTAGTAATATGCTTAGGTATGTACGGAAGTTAGGTTTGATTATGTACATATGTATTTTATACAAAAACAATATACACTTAGGTGTCGAAGTATTCCCGTTGCTGCTGCCGCCCCATATCGCTGTCACATGTGCATGCCGAAAAAGTGTACAGAAGACTGGCAGAATTATCACGTGGAATGACAATGCTAATTCTTTGAACAAGTAACGAGCAGGCTCTGTCGTGCCACGTGTCGATCAGTCAGCAAAAAATATGGTTAAAAGATGATTTGCACTCGAATTCCATTACCCTAGCGTTTCGACTCTAAACGGGTCAAAACTGAATTTTTCTCCAATGTATATGCGCTGCTTAAGGGTCTCAACAGCTGCAGCGGCAGCGCCAGTACAGCATGCCGTACTTGGATCATGAGATGGCGCGAGGTTTTAGTCACAGGTTGCAACCTACACTAGAGACCTACCCACCGTTCACGGCACCATCAACATATAAGAACAAGTTTCAAAAATATTATTTGGACCTTTTTTACACAATGTACAAAGTGTAATTACTATATTGAAAACAGTCATACTGCAAATATTTGGACATTGGAAACTATTACTTTAGGTTAAATTTTAACACGCACATGGAGAATTGCTGCTTTTGTTTATTCAGGTGTAAATATTTTTGCTTTTTATTATGTGTAGTATGCCATAATATAATATAACTTACTAGGGCAACATAATATTTTCTCATGAATATGTTTAAGATAATTTGATATCTAATGTAGTCTGTGAAACAACCATATTTGTGCTTTCTGTAAACTATTTATAAAATGTAATAAATGTACTTTTATTTGAAACGTTAAATTCATAGCTGACATCATGACTTTTAATGGTTTATTTTTATTATTTTTTAAATGTATACACACTAGGAATTATTCCTGTATTCTAGGTGCGTTTACAAACATGTAAACTGAAATGCACAAAACAGACAGACCCAGAACAACTATCTGTAGATCACACAAATATTTGCGCCGCCGGGAATCGAACCCGCGACACACAACGTGGCATTAAATCGCTCAACCACTGCACCAAACGTGCCTCCAAATTAAGACTAACTTCAGACGTTTTTCGACTGAAATTGTATTGATGATTGACAAAATGTGGATTGATAATATGGAAAATACACGTAAATAATCATTATCTCAAACCATCACCAATAAAAATTGTTCAAAGTATTCTTAACAGACTCAACGTAATCGAACAACTGATTAACAGCAATAAATTACGTAAATGAAAGCATTATCGCTGCAGATAAAACTGCACGACACAAAAAAAAATAATAGATTGTCTAGAATTTTCAAAACAATTCTTGTATACACATTATCTTGGTTAGACTAGTTTAGCTAGTTTAACAACATGCGATGAGCAGTTAGACATTTTCAGCTTTCATTATCAATTATTTTGTTTACATGTAATAATGTTCAGTTTAGAAGTCATTCAATTATCCACCACGTAACATCTATTTATTAATTTATTGATTGAAACAGTTTTAAACATTAGATTGTGTCTGAATCTATTTATTTCATGATACAATCTATAAGGTGTACAACAAAATTGATAAATGGAATATCTAAGTGGAGGTAAAAACAATAGAAACACGCTTCTTTGATTGATTATAATTTTCATCTTTATGAAACTCAGTAGCAACTAAGTAGGTACATATGTTGTAGTTAGTGCATTCGCAATTTGTAATCTGCATTTTTACTTCCTTCAACACTCAGTAGGTACAAAAAAACTGAAGATTTTTCTCTTACCCGGCTTCAGCGCCGCCACATCTTGAGTTTCACTTTCAACCATTTTCACTTCACTCACAGCACTAATTTTTTTTTAAATTTCGTTTATTATCGTAATATTATCGTATATGTATCGTGTGTGCCCGTGCGGTCGCCAAGGCAACGCGGGTAGGAAGTGAGCGTTGAGCGCGCGCCTCGTCTATGCGCCTGCGATGCTCCGCAACGGCTTTATATCGTTCACTTAGATACAATTGTGTGTGACGTGGGTTTAATGCTTAGTTTTGAAAAAAAAGGCCTGAAAATTTACGAAAAATTTAAACAGAAAAGATAACATTTATTCTTATTAAACACAAAAAAAAATCTTTTGCAAACTACCCTCACCTTAATAGTACCATGGTAATTATCACACATTTCTGATTTAAATGTAACCTAATGGCAACTAGATTATAACATAGTTAATTCTAATTAACAAGGATATATTTAAGTCAGAAACGTGTTCTAGTATTATTAATTATGGCATTAGTATTGTTTGCAAGCTAGTAAATTACTCCGCGTTCATTTACTAAAGGAATTTACTGCGATTACTTTTTATCTGCGTCCGCTTTCTTTCAGGACGCTTTCTTTATTTTACAGGAATAAATACTGCTGTGAGTCAGCCCTCTAGTTGATGCCAATGCTGAATCAACCAGGAGACTGGTCAGTAAATTATTTCACCACTTGTATCACAAACGACGCGTCCAATTATAAAAAGGGATATAGTAGAATTTTTTAATGTTGTTTAACAAACAGCATGTTTTATAAAAAATAATGTACAGTAATAACATAGTGTGAGTATTGCACTTGACGCTTGTGACGTCACGTCAACACGAGAGCGCGGACGGGATTATGATGTTCAACAATCTGTCAATATTGAAACATTCAACACTTTACAACTTTATGAAGCTTAACATATTTTTACTCTATCTAACCGTATCTAAAAAGTTTAAAAAAAAAGCCAAAGATATTTTGTCAAAAAATAGTAAGGAGATAGTTAAATTATATTAAGCTTAATTAAATAGAAATTAAACTGAATTGAGTATACTTAAATTGTAAAAAATAAATTAAATTCAAGAAAATTAATTTTAAATTAAATATAAATAAATTGTATTGAATAAAAAATAATAATAATTTTGATTTGAATTAAATGGAATTAAGACAAATTGAATGAAATTAACTTAAATTATTACTATAAACTAAAATTATTTTGTAATACATAAAGCTTCACAAAAGGTTCTGTATTCTGTAGACTCTTACTACAGTCCTTCACTTCTGTTGTTCTTTTGTTTAAACGTGGATATTCATTAAAATGTCCATGTTTGTGCTACTAGTTTCAAGAATTTCGTATATTTTCTCTAGCATGAACTGTTTTTGGTCGAAATGAAAAAATCGTTGAAGCTGCTTTTAAAAAGTTAATATTTATTGAATTATTGTGCCTTCTCTGTATTACAGGTCCCTTTGCCTTCACTGGTTACCGGTCATCAAGTTTTGAATAGAAAATTTCAGTTTGAGATTATGAAGAAGTTTTACATTAAAAAATGAGATTCGATGAAAAACGAAAACGTTGCTATATCCCATTAATTATCTCTCTAGGGCCCCGGGAAATTTTGAAAAAAACCCGTGGTCCAACACAAGAGCCATTAAAAAAACCAGACGTAGTTTTAGTCAGTAAATGTCATACACGACCTCCTGATTAGAGCGGATGAAGTCATTGGATGACATCCCACCTTTGAAAAAATCTCATATCTATCTATAAGTCTCATAGTGTACAATAAAGTTTACTCTATTATATTCTATTCTCTTCATGTTTGAAATTAAAGCAAATAAAGGTAAAAAAATATCCTTACGCAATGCCCAAATAGTCAATTTACAATTCATCTCCTGCAAGAAAAAGAAATAAATAAAATCACCGAGCCCCCGAAACCAGTAGGTACTTGGGGACCGCTCGGTGTCCAGAAACATTTAGTCGGAAGCTCTACTGGCGTAATTAACAATAAAACAACAGACTTTCTTTGGCCCCATTTCCATACTTCTTTGTTATAAGGGTGCGGGTTGATTTAGGTGATTACAATTTTTTATTTGTAACAAAGAACATGATCATTGACCTAATCATGTGGTAAAGTTCACCGCAGAATATTTCAGATCAAGTACATACAGGGTTCTTCTGGAAGGACGATGTTACAAGAATAACTGGCATTACCTACTTGGAGAAGACAAGCACAGGACCGAACTCTGAGGCAAACTCTACTGGGGGCCTACGCTGGAAAGCATGACAAACTTCATGTACTGGTTTTAGATTTGAGTAAAAGTCTATTAGCAGTAATAAATAATTGAAATAAGCCAATTAAGGCTTTCAATAAATTCAGGTGCCTAAATTGTTGAAAATAAGCCACAAATATAACGTCTTGTAGGGAATACGTCAATTTACAAGTAAACTCAGTTTAACACGTTTTTAAATATGTTGAAGAAATATTTAGAGTCTGTTTGTTTGACGCATATTTTAGACTGTCAGAGAAACAGATATTATTAGAAAAACACTGAAAGTTTTTAAACATTTTCAGACAAATATTTTAAACCAAAATAACCACATTTACTGAAGCAACGATCACGCGTGACAAAAATAACTGCTCTAGTTATAATGTTGCACAATAATCGTTGAACGACAAACATTTTGCTATTTTTAGAAATCGAAAACTGTTGAGATTAAGATTAACGCGATCTAGTAAAAACATTTTAAGTTTCTTCTGGGTGCTCGCGTAAGTCATGTTGCACCCTAAACCAGTATTTTTCGAAAGGCAACTTTGTTACTAATTAAATGTTCATCTCGTTAACTCAGCGGCAGTGAGCAGTGACGCTGACAAACGGAGGGAAGTGACTTCCCTCCCAGTTGAGTTGCCCTCAGAAAGGAGGCAATTATGCTAAACACAACTGTGATTAGCGCTCCGTTCCTTATACACGTTGTTTTGTATTTCTGCGAAAAGTAAGTTTCGGACTTGGATAGCAAGCAATGAGATAAGTCATCAGAACTTTCGATTTATTAGACACTAGTTTCTGCCAGCGGCTTCGCCTGAACAAAAGTCGACAATTATTCCAAGGAAGCATACTTTTAAAATAAATAGCATCCAATACCCTAATGGTATTGCATGGCATAAAGTACCCTTGTCTCAAGTTTTATCTATATATGTTCAGCCGATTATACGTAAAAAGGTTATAAACAGATATACCAACTACCACAGGGTCCCAGCAGGGTCGAAGCCTACTGGGGCCAAGGGTCTGCTTCTGAAAGGATTTTCCCACCGAAAAAAAAACATCAAGCTAGTTAGGAAACTTTATATTTTGTAAAAATACACTATCGTCATTATAAAATGTAGCGATTATTTAGTAACACGTGTTAGTATATATCCGAGCCTTCCGAGGCTTGGTACAGGCCATGGTCCGGAGCGAGGAGGAGTGGCAGGCGGTCGCCACCTTCTGCGGAGCAGTAATGCTAGCAAAGGAGGCGGCCGCACGCACGAGGGAACGGCCCTCACGTCCCAGCCGCCGGGATACCGATCCCGATTTCCAGCCACCATAGGCGCTGGCTTGCGGACGGCGAGCAATGTCTCATTCATTCATGCGGAATTCGACCATCCGGTAACCGTTCGGACCGAGCCCAAGCTGTCAACGGCGCGTAATGTCCTACGCGCGCCTCAAGGATATGTCAGCAAAACCGTAGGGGCCCAGCAGAGTTCAAGCCTACCGGGCCCATGGATGATGCGAAAGAGAACCCCGGGGCCCTGGAACGAAGGCAAAGAAGGAACAGGAGTGAGTTTTAGTCAGTAAAAGTCTGACACACCCTCGCGCCCCACCCAAGGGCGGAAGAAGTCATTAGATGATTTCACACCTAAAAAAAAAAGTGTTAGTATATATATACTATTTTCCAGACAGGTGTATACTACTACAGTTAGCTATTTATTTTTATACTACATAATTTAAATGACTTACATTGTAAAGCCAATCACTTGAAATGCACCTGAACTGAGTCATGAAATATTTTTACTAGTAGATACAAGTGTGTTTGTGTGTTTCTGTTATCATGCTTGTTTACTAGTTTATTATAACGATTTAATGGACACGCTACAAGCATTAATAATTTTCAAGTGACCATTATATTAAATTATATTCAAGAAAAATTATTCTTCACTTCTTTTCTTGAAAATATGTTGTAACCACAATAACCAGTTCTAGTTTATAAGATTTGTTTTTTTTTTTGAGCGCAAAATCATCCAATGACTTTTAGAGCGGGAGGGCGTTTCAGACTTTTACTAGAGTAAAACTTTTATTTCTCTTTGCATTCTTGGACCACGAGTTTCCTGTTCGAAAATCTTCCGCGGCCCAAGCGGGCCTGGTTGGTAGTTGAGGTCGGGGTCAGCGGCAGCTGGGGCGTGAGGAGGTCCAATCCCTCACGCGTGCGGCCATCTCCTTCACTAGCGTTACTGCTTCGTAGAAGACGCTTCACGGACCATGGCCTGTACTAGGGCCCGATGCGAAAGGTTGCCGCCACCGATCGCCACTACAAGGACCCGGCAGTGCTCTGCCCAAGCAGAGCACACCTCTACCATGGTTCACCGTGACCTCCATGCGGTTCATACAATTGGGATACTCCGAAGCATTGGTACCGCCTGAATCCGCTGTAGAAACCAATAGAATTTTCTTTCATCGCGCGAGCGTTTACTACACCACCGAATGTTGTTGTTCAATAATGACCGATAAACTTTATCTAGGTACTGTTTATTCTGAAATATAATGCTGAAAATTATCCTATTAGATTACATGGTTTTTCAGACTCTCGGGCTTTAGATACTGCCTGACGTTTTGAATAATTCAGTAGCTGATGAAAATTCAAACCTTGATAAAAATGACTAGTTAACTATCCCATCACTATGGAAATATCTGATGTATCACGTTTGTTCTGAAATATTTTGCTTCACTTGATACCTAATATGCTACATCCATTGTTAAATAATTAAATAAATATTCAATAAAAACATAATTATTGTGATCTGTGCTAACTTTAGCCTTCCTCAGATAGGTACAAAGACGTGACAAAGGGACAAGAATAATTTTTTTCTCAAAATAATTGAGATTTTCATGGAACGAATTCTTTTAAAGCGTTTCATTATATTGTTATAACAAACTGGATATTTGTGGGACCTCAACTAGTAGGCATTGACAGCTATACCAACAGCGAAGTAATTTTTTTTTTAAATTGAGCTTGGAAAGGAGGTTTTTATTATGATCATCGTCTTCCTAATATAAAGTTTTTTTTTTTAAATATAATTTTAACTAGTGCTTGACTGCGATGCCAGCTGATGGAGAACAGTGATGCAATCATTTATGGTGAAGCGCATTAGTTTATTAAGAGCCGATTCACTCTTGCCTTGAAGATACCTAAATTATAATCGGCCGGGAAGACTGCAGTATCTACTGCAGTACTACCGCGTGTCTAGTGTCGTACTATCTAGT
Source organism: Mythimna pallens (assembly GCA_961205895.1). Classification (NCBI taxonomy): domain Eukaryota; kingdom Metazoa; phylum Arthropoda; class Insecta; order Lepidoptera; family Noctuidae; genus Mythimna; species Mythimna pallens. The sequence continues at coordinate 547,625 of OY540836.1, forward strand.
AGTCCCATACTATTTGAGGTAGGAACACCACGTTGCCTTCTTCCATCCCGGTCACCCATCACGCTATGCCTAATAGAGGATGGTTATATTAGTTAGGTATTATTATTGACATTTACATGAAGTACGACACCGGCGCGTGGGTAATTTATGATAATTTCCCATTTTACTGAACATGAGTGTGTTCTTGTGTGTACTCGATTAGCTACCTATATTTATTGCTATCTCTTAGTCTAATTCTAAGTGTTGACTGAAGTATTGTTATATTTATAGTAGTGTCAACGTTTTATGAAAGTAACGCACTGTCATCGGTCATTACAAATAATATCTAATAGGAATGACAAGCTTTTTCAGTCGAACATATTTACTGAGGCAGATACAGATAGCTTTCAGCACCTATTGTACAAAAGAAAACAGCATCCCTGATGCATAGGGTTCTGAGGAGCACTAACAGTAATTTAAAAGTGATAGTGAATAAGCCGGATTGCCCGTTCCTGGGGCACTGGACTCGTATGCACAGCTGCAGGCCTGGTGCTGTGGAAGCGGGCAAAGTTATGGTATAGGTTTTCGAAATAATTTTAGTGTATTTATTTTAATGAGAAATGTTACCTACTAACGTAGTTCGGCGGCGATCTCATCGTCGAGCCTTGGTACAGGCCATGATCCGGAGCGAGGAGGAATGGCAAGTGGTCGCTTCCTTCTGCGAAGCAGTAATGCTAGCAAAGGAGGCGGCCGATCACGTGAGGCAACGGTCCTCACGCCCCAACCGCCGCCGGGATTCCGATCCCGATTTCCGGCCACCGTAGGCGCGGGTTGCGGATGGTGAGCAATGGGTAGCCCGCCGTCCGACCGTCCGGTAACCGTTCGGACCGAGCCCAAGTCGTCGACGGCGCGTATTGTTCCACGCGCGCCTCAGGGAGATGTCAGCAAATCGTAGGGGCCCAGCAGGGTCGAAGCCGACTGGGGCCAAGGGTAGTGTGAAAACGAAACCCGGGGCCCTGGGACGAAGGCAACAAAGGAACAGGATTGGGTTTTTAGTCAGTAAAAGTCTGACACTATCTCCCGCCCCAGCCAAAGGCGGGGGATGTCATAAGATGATTATACCATCGAAAAAAAAAACCTACTAACGTAGTTTTGTAAGTATAACTAATGATAATATAAATCATTTGTGTTCGATATAAGTAAATAATTATAATATTTTGTCAAGATTGCCGACATACGCCGAAGAAACACTAAACTTAAATGGGAGCGGGTTGGGTATGTGTCTCGCAGAACATATTATGGTCCATGGGGCTGAAAGGTTCTGGAGTGTTCTAAAATGCAGCGTTCGAAGACCTCTTTCAACATGGATCGATGACCTGGTGATAGTCGCGGGTATACGATGGATGCGAGACGCCTATGACTGATGGTTATTACGACACTTGAGGGGCCTATGTCGGCAGAAATGAGGATAATGATGAATAATATTTCATTTTGTGTATTCTTTTATGAAACATTTAAAAATACAACGGAACCATAATAATAAAAAAAAAAAAACTAAAAACTATTGCATAAAACTCAATCACCTCTTGCTAACAGGAAACAATTTAATCACGAGTATTTGATCAAAGCGTCTTCCAACCTCTCCTAATATTCGAATTCCATCCACACACTCCTGTGTAATGATTACGTACAATCAACGTCACGCCCAAAAAGATACAACTGAACTACATTTCCAAACCCCAGTCACGTTCTAACCAAACTTATTTGCTTATCTCAAGAGATTTGTCACCATTTACGCGTTTTCCTTAATCAATCTTCAATCTATTCTTAAGGAAAAATGTACGAAAAATAATGTCAAAGGAAAATGGTCTCGAAAATCTTGAGTTTCGTCCTTTATACCCTCGCTAGGTTACATCCGCGTCAGTTAGGAATATTAATTTACGTTGTCCTTTGCATGCAGTTTTCTGTGCAGTCTTTGCGAATTGTTTTGCGCACTCTGTTGGAGACGGCTTGCTCTAAAGACAATTTAAACTTCGTGGAGAATCCGTTTGTTTTGACTTATAGTCTTATGTGATAAAACTAAATTAAAAGAATGGCTAGAACACGCAAATGGCTTTTCAGTTTTATCTGCTCTTCAGTTTTACAACAAATTTCAAACTTTTAAAGTGGTCTCGGTCCTTATAAGTTTTTATTATTTTAACTATGAACACAAAACGGTTTCATAAGTAAGAATTTCCCATCCCGTCTAAAAGTGCGGGCTTGCGGACGGCAAACAATAGGTAGCTCGCCATCCGATTGTCCGGTAACCGTTCGGACCGAGCCCAAGTCGTCGACGGCCCGAACTGTTCCACGAACGCCTCAAGGAGATGTCAGCAAACTGTAGGTTCCCAGCAGGGTCGATGCTTACAAGGGCCATGAGAATACTTTTAAAACGGAAACTCGTCGTCCTAGAATAGAAAATGCAACTAAACGAACAGAAGTGGTTTTAGTCAGTAAAAGTCTGACGGGTGTGTCAATCTTTTTCTGACTAAAACCACATCTCTAATCCCGTTCCAGTTTTAGATCCTTCTATGACAATTACTTATTACATTTTTAACTTAATACATTTTTATCGATCTAATTTGTGACCCGTGCATACATATTACATGGTCGAAGATGATACTATTTTACGTGATACCAATCAGGTAATACACATGCTAATCATTTCTAAAAACTGCACTCTTGAGGAAGTCTTAGTTCATTTTGTTGTGGTTTTAACAATGGTAATTCAAGCAACACGATTGTCCGAATTCTGTGACTACTTTGAAGACAGTCTGTTGTAGTCTGTCTGTATTACTTACTACCTTTTACTTGTCACAGATACAGGTTGACTGTGCATATACGTTCAGCAAGCAAATTGTTTAAATGATATATAATATAATAAACCCATTTTGTGTCCAGGCACTCTTTATACCAGATTGCCTGGAAGAAATCGCGAAATGCGGTAAGATTGCCTATTGAATGTTTTTTGTGGTTTAAGTTTCCTACGATCAGGAAAAGTTTCGGCCTGTGTTCATCATAAGGCATTTAGGCCAGTAAGAAATACTTGCTACTTTCATTATTATCATCAAACAATTAGGACCAAAGAGTACATACTGTCTGTAGATAAATAATTTATTATTTTCTCATTAATTTGATCACTCACTACAGCTTTTCCTTTCATAAGTTGTCGGTTTTCCGACGTGTAAAGTAAATAATTGTGTTATTGTCCAGGTTCCATCTAATTGACCTTTAATAGAAGTTCAATCTTCCAAGATTGTTGACAAATTATTCCTGCTTGGGCCTTGGAGCAGTAGCGCATATAAGAGACATAATTAACCAGAAGTATAAACAGGATAATAAACTGGTGAAATCGTGACTGAAATTCTGATGGACCGATGATTTGAACGTGTGAGCTAAGGGTAATCAGTGACATTTTGATAGGTTGATAATATACAATATGTAAGCTTAAGTTAAATCGTTTCTGAAACCTTAACTGACTGCGTTGAAGACCAAGAGAAGGGTGATCCTGACTGCGTTGAAGACCAATAGCAGGATGTTTACTTGTGTGGTGTTTACAGACAAGTACCTTGCTTTTGGGAACCTACAAGTATCATGTAAGTTAAGATACCTATTCTGTTCTATGGTCAACTTAACCCGTAAGAATTTCAACAAGTTATTAATTTCTTGAGCACCTAATTAAAATGTATCCTTCTAGAGTTAACTTTTAGAATTGAGAAAAATCTTTGACGACCTAAAGTAGTTTGTCCTTTCACTTTGGGTTTCTACTTATAAGTAATCATTATCCTTATTTACAGTAAGATCTTAATAACGACCTTTTTAATGAGTGATTTGACACTGACTAACCTAACCTAACTCATATTTTTTAAAGTATGTTTTTCTTTTAGGCGATAAATTATCTAGTGACTTCTCCCGCCCTAGGGTGGAGCAGGAGGGCGTGTCAGACTTTTACTGACTAAATCCATACCTATGTTTCGTCAGCTAAGAGTCTCCTTTTCAGAAGTCAACCCATGGCCCCAGTAGGCTTAGGCTCTGCTAGACCCTTACGGCTTTGCTGACATCCCTTTAAGGCGTGCGTGGAACACTACGTGCCGTCGACAACTCGGACTCAATCCGGACGATTACTGGATGGCCGGACGCGAGCTCCCGCTCACCATTGCTCATCGTCCGCTAGCCTACGCTTACGGTGGCTGGAAGTCGGGGTCGGCATCCTGACGGCTAGGGCATGAGGACGTCCGTTCCCTTACGAGTGAGGCCGCCACCTTCGCTAGAATTACTGCTTCTCAAATGGGGACAACCGCTGATTTTATTTTTTCATGTTTTGATACCAAATTCCGAAATTAAAGTTATTTTTCAACTTTTTGTTCAGCAGTCTAGTGATATGAGTAGGGGTTGATTGAGTTCTGGGTCCTGGGTTCGATTTTCATTAATGAAGTGTGATTGGGTTTTTCCATCTTTTATTAGGTGGGAAAATCATCTTATGACAAATCCCGCTCTTGGGCGGAGCGAGAGATATTGTCAGACTTTTACTGACTAAAAACCCACTCCTGTTCCTTCGTTGCCTTCGTCCCAGGGTCCGGGTTTCATTTTCACACTACCCATGGCCCCAGTAGGCTTCGACCCTGCTGGGCCCCTACAATTGCTGACATCTCCCTGAGGCGCGCGTGGAACAATACGCGCCGTCGACGACTTTTTCTGACGATCTGGAATTTCTCAGTTAGAACTGAGAAATTCCAGATGGAAAAATAGACCAAAAGTTCTGAATAGATTCAGAACTTTTGGTCTATTAATAGCAATAAGTTTGCTCGCTTTTACCTAAGTGGAGTCGATTAACATTGAGAATTAAAATTCGTGAGCATTTTCATAAGAAGACAGTAGTATCATCACAGTGTTAATGTTTCCTGATTGTCGATTTGGACTAATTGTTTAATTACCTATAATAAACTAAATGCGCGAAGCTGTTAGTTTTATTTATTTAAGTATATCTTATCATTATTTTTAAATAATATAGATATAATTTTGTGCTTGACTGTGATCCTACCTCAAGGCAAGCAGTGAAGCAATCGTTGATGGTGGGTTGCACTAGTAAGAGCATCGATATGTACTAATATGTCAATGATTAAGAGCCTATTCACTTTAGCCTTGAAGACACCTAATTAATTTATTGTTAATTAATTAATTTCTACGCTTTCTGATTTATGGTACACGGAAAATAGAATAGATAAAAATTGCCGACGATAGTAAATCTTTTAGATTTACTGAAAAATGGTGGAGATAACATCTTTATAAATTAATGTAATAACAATAACTTATTTCTTGGAATAAAATGCTGCTGTTTACCTTTCTCATACCTTTCCTGCTTACCTTTCAGAGGTCTAAATGACCCTCAGATATGTGTAGGTATTATAAAAAGTAAAACGATCCGGTCCGGTGGCAAAGATATGTACTTGCATGAATCACCATCACTAATTTTCAATTCACTACTCACTAAGTGTAATAATATTTTTATATTTGTGATGTTGTTGCTACTTTTGTTGTTCCGGCGACGATGTGTTTACCTAGTAGTTAAGTTTACAAATTACTCAAGAAGACGGTATCCATGAGAACACTGGCGACAAACTGTTCCTCAATTTAGCAGAGATTTATGTAATCATTATTTATAAATGGTTTCTTGAACAAATAATAATAAAAAAAAAACATCAAAATATGCTTGAAAAGGTTCAACTGTACGCTGATAGATTGACATCAGCTCATGGAGGTAAAAAGCCCCTAAAATGTAATAGATTGCAGCTTGCTCTTATCTTTTTACCTAAACAAGTAGTTGAAGAATGCAGAGGTCCTTGTAAAATTAAATTAAGAAAAACAAAAGTACAGCTGTGCTGAATTTCTGCCATTTCTTTATCTTGGTTTCAAGGTTAAAGGTGTTGAGTTTATAAGTACACGTGGTTTATAAGTAAACTCGCGAATCACGCGAGTTTTAGGAACGATTTTTAGACGTTTTAGCTGTGTTGTGCTGTGCTTTGTTGTGTTGTGTGTGTATGGTTTATAAAAACCCGGATACATGCTTCCACCGTTTAAAATCATTTTCGCTTTTAGTGTAAATATTTTATTTGTATAACTTGTAGGGTCTATTTTGAGGTGGGAAATCACTTAATGACTGGTCACGCTCTGGGGTAAAGTGGAAGGGTGTGACAGAATTTTACTGACTAAAACTATATCTGTGTCCTTCAGTTGCTCTTTGTGTACTAGGGCCACGAGTTTTCTTTTCAGAAATTTACCGCTTTTTGCTTTTTTTGCTGTCATCTCTTTGAGGCGCGCATGCAACACTGCGCCGTCAAAGGCTCGGGCTCAGTCCAGACGGTTGGGTGAGCTACCCATTGCTCGTCATTTGCAAACCCGCACCTATGGTGGTGGATGGTCGACGGAAATCCTCGCGCCCCAGTCGCTGCGACCTCGGCAGCGACTGGGGCGCGAGGATTTCCGTTCCCTTGCTGTCATCTTCGACAGCAATGCTGCTTTGCGGAAGGAGGCCACCAACTGCCATTCTCTCTAGCTCCGGGCATCATAACCTGAAACGAAGCCAAAAAAGGCAGGGTAAATTTTGGTTTTATATTTACAAAAATAATGAAATATAAAAAAATAATAATAATATTTTTTTAATTTAGTTTATGTATTGTATCTATTTATGTATTTTATATACGGTTATTGATATATATAATTATGTATTATATGAGTTAATTTAGATAATATAGTATATTTTTTTTAAATTTTCTATCCTATTTGTATAAACTTTGTCTACATCTCTCATCCAACTCTCCTGTCGCAGGTCTGCTGGAAGAAATTTCATTTGAAGTAAGCAGTATATTTGTGCTCTTCTGTCTGATTTTGTTATTTTTATTTTTAAGTGTTTGTGTGTCCATAAATAAATAAATAAAATAAAACATCTTCATCAGTAGTAATATAAAGAGGTAAAGTTTGATTTTTTGTTTGTTTGTAGGTGGTAATCTCTGAAAGTACTAGTCTGATTGCTAAAATTGATTCACCGATTGAAAGCTGCTTTATTCCTGAGTAACATAGGCTATAATTTATGTATGCGGGCGAAGCCGCGGGCAAAAGCTAATCTTTAATATCTCTACAGTACTTAGGAAAGATTTTTGCAGTCCTCTTACATTTTGGGTTATCTATCCTCTATAGGGGATTCCACGTTAAGCTAAACTAAAACAATTTTATATATTTAGTGAACTGGTGCTCATCCGGTGCATTATTAATTACATTAGGTACTGTTGCTCCAAACACAATTAAATATTGTATTACTGTTCACATTCAATAGTAAAATTATTAATTTTGCGTTTGATATCCATTAAGTCATTAGCCAAATTAGCTGAAATTTTATACCCAGTCGATATTAATTTATGTGTGGTCGTTGAAATGAGATTAGTTGTAAATAAATTACAACGCAGCAAATAATTTCTATTATATTACTTGATTGTATTTGCAGGTAAATTAATTTGAATAGCAAAGACCTCTATATACAGGTACAATTAATCAACTGAACCAATTGTTCGTGTAATTTAATGCTTAAATACTAGTTTTAGAAAGTTAATAATATGCATATATTATCATACATTTTATATATTAAAGTAGTTCTTACCCGCGACTTCGTTTATGTGAAGTTTAAGAATATTACTCTCCTTTTTTCGTAATGGAATTAGGTCTCATTCCCACGGACAAATAAACAGCAGCTTAAGTTACTCATTAGATACCTATATCCCAGTGAAAGTCCCGTCAAATTTTCTCAACTTTCGAATACACAACTTTTAAGTTTCCTCTGGAAAATTAAAAGTATCCTTAGTTACTCCTTGTAACATCAACTATCCGTCAGTGAAAGTCCTGTCAAGATTGGTCCAGCCGTTTCGGAGATCTGGTACAAAAAAACAGACAGATCGACAGACAATAATTTAAAAGAAAAACATTTTTTTACAGGTATCTAATATGCTTTAATATCTTTTTTAACTGCTAAAGTTGAAGGTCGACAATTTTTTTTTTTGATAAAAAAACAAATAGCATCTGTATCTATATATAAAAGGCCAAGTCCTGACTCACTTACTGACCCCCTCACTAAAACTGACTGAATAGATCTTTCCATATGGGCTCCTCTACAAACAAACCAGCTGACCCTAACAATATCACCTTTACACAGATTTGAACTCTAATCTCGTAACTCTTACATTTCCCTCAAGCATAAACCATTAACTATTAAAATCTTATCTGGACTGGCCGATCAAATGTCCGACCACCGAGGGAGCCTCTTTACGACAGCAGTAAGGACTTGAAGGTCGTAAAACATCCCATGTTGGCCGTGAGGTAGATTTGAAACTTAGTGTTAGTGGGCTGTGATCGTGTTTTGTTCAGAATCAGAATCATTTATTCGTAAACATAGGAGATAATTATATACAAGATGTTAAAAAATTAGGTAGTGCGCTATGTTTTGCCAATTGACATACAAATTATTAAGAAAATAAATATTATGCTATTAAATTAAAATATAAATTCGTCATAATATTATGCAAGCAAGTAAAATTTCAATATTCATAATCAATTTCATTTCATGTCAAAATTTCATTTATAGTCAATTCAGAAGATTAATTTAGAAATAAAATAAGTAAAAAAAAAAAATTATTAAAATGTCAAGTATAAGTAAAAATGTCAATATTATAAAATTACAGAGATTCGTCATTAAGAAATTTACCTAGAGTATAATAACATTTTTCAAGTAGTAACCCATTAAGCGTTTTTTTAAACTTCTGCACTGGCATACATTTTATTTCATCGGGTATTTTATTATATATTTGCGGTGCAATACCAAAGAAGCTTTTCCTCATAAGAGAAGTTTTACATTTCACAAGGCATAAATCATTATTATATTGAGCACGCATGGGTGTTTTCTTTATTGCACTTAATTTCTTGAATAAATGTGGATAAATAATGCAATTTCTAGAATGTATAAAGCCGGTAGAGATAATATTTTTAACTTTTTAAAATAAGGAATGCAACTGTCTCTTGTTTTTAAACCACACATACACCGTACACATCATTACTCGAGCGCGCTTTGTGTGTAAATTGACTTCTGTACCAATCTATTTTGTGACTAGAGCAAATAGGCTCTTAATAAACCAGTGCACTAATAAATGATGGCATTACTGCTTACCATCAGGTGGGATTACAGTCATTGTCCTGTCTTACGCGGATGTGATTTAGGTACTGATGTATCAACAAAAAGAACGTACTGAAACTCCTGCAACATCGAGATTTCCGCGTTGTCATCACCATCATACTAGCCTGGAATCATCTACTGCTGGGTATAGGCTTACTTTTTTTTCTAGCTTATTACCCATTTCAGTGCGTATCTTATTTAGGTATTTTCTACGACTTTGATGAATTTAGTGGTATTATCAACATGATTGTTGATATATGCTATAATCAAGTTGAATAGGTATTTATTAATTATACACAAACAGGTTACTGCATCGTGCTTCTTCTGAGCAAAGGACTGTCTCCGAGACTTCCAGCTTTTTTTGATCTATGGCGTCAATTTAGACCTCTGATGATTTATTTTTCAAGCTGTCCTTCTTTCCTACACATCAATCTTTCGGAATTAGTTGAAACTATTCTAAAGTAATAATTTATTAATTCGATGTATTAGCATTAAGTAGTACTGAATATGGAACCAGTGTTCACAAGACGAGGTGGCCGAGAGGTTAAGGCGTTGGACTGCTAATCCAATGTGCTCTGCACGCGTGGGTTCGAATCCCATCCTCGTCGACAGTTTTTGTTGGTAATAATAAAGTTCTACTTAGCATTGTTCAGTGCTAAACACTCTTTGGTAATACCTTATAAACTGACTAAAGTAATCACTGATCATTGTTGATACATTTTTTAAGAAAGTGTAGATCATTGATTATCTCAACGATTTTGGGGTGCGAGTCCAGTCTAGCTATTTTAAATTTAGCGACTGCCTAGACAGGCATCACACACATATATAGTTACTGTTGCAGATCAAGACAATCTCGTAACTGGGTAGTCAAATTTTGGGGCTGCTGACTACCCGTAAGGACTGTCAAACTTCAAATGACAGCCGACGCCAACACGAAGTTTGAAGTACTTTTCGAGGTACGGTGGAGTCGTGATTGTAATAAACGATCGGTTATCATCAACACATTCATTGATCCACCACGTCAGTTTACAATTTATAGGTTTTACCCAAAAATAATAAATCACACTTGTTTTTAATATTTTATTTTTATTTTTTACTATTAATAGGCTCGCGTTTGACCAATTTTACTGTCGTCTTTATTTTTTACATCAATTATCTTGTACTTAATCTGAATTGGAAAACGACTAAGATACGCATGATCTACTTTTTTTCAATTTATTGAATTCGGGATTTTTATCCACTACACATCTACTTCGTTCATCGTCGACTTTAGTTTATATAAAATACTAGAGTAACTATGGTCTGCTTTCTGTCATCTGTGTGTTGGTCATGGTGATGAAACATAATAAGTACTTACTGATAAAACAAATGATGAGCGCACTCTCTTGAAATATCCTTAATTAAGTTGCAGAAGAGAGCGATTTTTATTCACTGAAATGTGATAAATTGCGATCAACATAACATACATAGGTATATTTGCTTTTATAATATTGATAGGCTGCATTTGGCCGCTAAGTCACTACCTTTTAAGTACCGTAATTAGAGACACAATAGAAAGACAATGGGCGAACGAACGCCGGCGTTCGCGTGGGGGTTTAATGAATAGGGTAAGCATTTATGTTGTAATAGCACGTTTACGTATTCACCCTAGACATTTTTATTCATTTTTATAGAACTCAAATAAAGTTAACACAACCTGTACTAGGTGTTCTTGTAGACAGTGTGAATGCATTTACTTATTAAAGTTTTTGATATCTGCTTCAAGACCTAGAAAATTTTAACATCAAGTGGGAATTAGAAGCGACTTGAAGCGTGAGAGAAAACATAAAATAGTTCTGTCACGAAGATCTCGGTCAGCAGCGTGACACGTTGCCGTCGCCCCGTCGTCTCGTCGCAGCCATCCCCAGGGCTAGCACGTGCGGAATTAATACCATGACATATTTCTTTTTGAATTTCAGAAAATTCACAATTTATGGTAGATGTTTTTTTTAAGTATTAGCAATGACTTTTACTTTGGTTGCAAGGAGCATCGAGCCTCTAGATAAAATGATAATTTATCAGCGGTAAGAACCAATTATATCGAAAACTAAAAGATTAAGATATGGCTTTGTGTTATAGGGCTCCGATCCAATGTCACTTTTGCGGAGAGCCTGAAGATTAACATACTTTGATCTAGCAGTGGCCGTCTTGCGGCTAAAATGATGATGATAATGAATGCCATTTTTAAATAAAGATTTAATTAAACGTTCGATAATTTTGTTATTGGTTACTTGGTTTTATACAGATTACAATCTATCCATTTGGTTTAAACCTCAAAATTCAAAGTATTTATCAATCAAAACATAGAAAAACTGTCCTTATCAATAAATATATACCCTAAATCTTACAATTAATTTGTATGTGGTTTGTGCAAATTGAGAACTTTCCTCCATTGTGTTTTGTTTGAATGATTTTTTTGTGTGAATTAGAATGACATAGCACGTATCTTACCAAATACACGTGCAGGTAAACTAGTATAAAATAATAATATGGTTTGCTTCCTCTTCACCATCCTTAGGTTACCTGTTGCATTTATTTTGTGATGTACGGCTTCGGAGCGTGATTTTTATAAAATGGAACTGTATCGAGCTACGACGTGTTCGCGTCAAAGTTCTATACTTATAGCAGTTTTTATTTCCCGGTTTTCTGTATCATCGGAAAATAAAATATAACGTTATATTAAACGGTTTGAAAGATATTTCATTTCAGCAAAAAAAAATGGCAGTGTAGAGTGGGAAATCATACCTTTTCCGTTCTGGGTGAAATGAGAAGAAGTGTTAAACTTTTACTGACTTAAGCCCACCCGTATTGCTTCAGTTGTCCTTTGCATTCTGGGATAGCTGTGACTCTTTCTAACAACCTCATAGCCCTGGCAGGCATTGGCCCTAGTGGGCCATGTCAGTCATGCTGAAATCTCTTTTAAGAGCGCATGGAACACAACACACAGAGTTTTCGTCTCTAATATAATAATATTCTCCTAACTATCTACCAACCCACACGAGGCCCACGTTGTGGATTACGGCCCATTTCCTCTCTTAAAGAGGAGGCTCGAGTCCCGGTAGTAAGAAAATTTGAAGTCTGATTATGCTATCACACAATGGTATCTATTCTCAAACTAAGCAGAGCTTGTGCTATGAATACTAGACAGCTGATAAACAAACATTATATTTCGTACTCTTTTTTTTTTTTTTTTAAGGTGGGAAATCATCCAAATGACTTCTCGCGCTCTGGGTGGAGCGGGAGGGCGTGTCAGACTTTTACTGACTAAAACCACACCTGTGTCATTCAATTACCCTTTGCGTTCTAGGACTACGGGTTTCCCTTTCAGAAATTCTCCGCGGTCCTAGCTAGCGAGCATCGGCCCTGTTGGGCCCCTACGGTTTGCTGACATCTCTTTGAGGAGCGCGAGGATCACTACGCGCTGTCGACGACTGGGCTCGGTCCGGTTAGTTACATATTTCGTCCTCTGGCATAGCAGTCAGGGCCAATAACAGGCCAGTCAATGCAGCAGTGGATGTTCTGAATTGTCGCAGCCTCCTCCGATTTATTATTTCCAAAAAAGCTACTATCTACCAATATGTGGAGAAACCTTTCAGGAAATCCTGTGTGCTATTATGTGTTGTGGTTCCCTATACCAACAACTACAAATCTGCTTAGCCTGCACACAATATACATCTCCCCAATGCATACATACCGTGACGTCATCGATCAAGCTATCAGCCCCTGTCGGCATGTAATGGCTGGCCAATCACTGCGTTATTCCAATTAGTTTGCTTGTCTGTTGATTGATAGCCTAATATTAACTGGAGCTATCTGTGGCATGTTACTAAACTGAATTTGGGGGATTCGAAGATAATCACGATCATCTGTAAATGTACTTGTAGTAGCAGTAAGAGAGATTATTCTGAATCAGACTGCGAAAGTTTCTTTATCTGTGTATATGTTTGTCACTCTTTCTCATTCAAATGGCTGAATGGATTTAGCACACAGTTCGACCATATTATATTGGATAACTGTTTTTTTGTCCCGGGACTATACTACTTGCGATTCAAAAATGTGGAGTCAGAGTAGAAGTTAAAAATACTATTCGAACTATTCTCATACACCTATGTGTATGAGAATAGTTCGAATAGTATTTTTTTTTTTTTTTAGTTTTTTTTTGTGTCACTATTGACACGAGATATTTATATATTAGAATATGATGATCATAGTAGGTACTGGGACATCTATACTATTATTATGAACAGGTGAAGATTTTTTTTTGCTTTTATGTTAATTTTTTTTTGTAGAAGGTAATCTCTGAAAATACTGAGCCGATTGGCAAATTTTTGTTACTGATAGATAGCTGCTTTATTCCTGAGTGACATAGGCTATAATTATTTTATGTACGCGGGCGAAGCCGCGGGCAAATCCTAGTTTTTAATAAAATAATTATTATAACTTTATTCCAATTATTTTCTGCTTCAGTCACAGCTCTGTCGCAAAAGAAAAAAACAATTTTATGTAATTTTTAAGAAATAATTATGTTGGTTGCATTGTCTGTTAAATAAAAAATATTTGAAATGATGATGATGATCATGCCTTCTAGCCAATTTCGCCCACAGCAACGGCATTCCTTGGCTCCTCATGGTGGTTGTGAGCTCAGATGTGCTGCTCTGTCATGTGTTCATTCAAAATATTTAACATCCATATGCGTAAAAAAACTAAATTCTGGTGAGCGCTCTCGGCGTCGTGAGATTTATTGAAGCGCCTTACATTGTGGTATAGGTTACAATTTTATTTAATATATTTATCTGAGTTTAATGTGTCTCGTTTTGTTCGAGAATGAGCGAATAGAATTTGTATATATTTAAGGAAACACAGTTTTTACTGACCATGGATTTGTACTTCGGAGTCAGCAGAAGCTTCACAATCTGATCACGAAATCTTTCTTTTTCTTTCATAAACGGACTACTGGGCAAACTGCAAAGTACTATTTATAGTCGGTTGATATCTTATACAGTTGTACTAAACGCATTACCTGTACACTCATTAAGTTTCCAGCTGAAGTGTGCGTGTATCTTTTCTAGCGTCTGTATTTTCTACTGCTTTTGAACTGCCAGCCTCAAAAGCAAGCATTTCTGGGTTTGCTTTTTCCTTAATAAACTTCATTCATCGATTTTTATCAGGTGGAAATCAAGTTCAAGGGATCCATTGTGAAAATAAGTCATAATTAAAATTATCCATTAATAAAATTTTAAGCTTGTTTCTAGCTTGTGAATAAATTTTTATTAAGTAATTTTGTATCCAGATATTTAAAAAATTCTACATGCATACTTGTGTATGATTCCAACTGGACCGCAACCATTGATTAATTTATTTGGTCAATACTCGATTCCACAATTAATAATTCAATATGTCATTGCGGTTAATCCGGACAAACCTTTGTTTTAGAGAAAACCCTCATTACCTGTCTTCTCTGACCCTTATTAATTTCATTTTACGTTTTGTAGCTAGAGTTACGTAGGAGAATTATGTTGGTAATACTAAACTTCTATGATACGATCTAGTGTATATCCTTTATTATAATTAGTATGTTCGTCACGACAGGAATTATGTCCTTATTCTTGTTAGAATTTCAATTATTCAATGCTTTGATCAGTTTATGTAATCGTGGCGTTTTCCAATGTTATGGCATTACTCCAATTTCCATCATCCTCATAGTTTGCCTAGACCTTAGTCTAATCAAAGACATTACACAGCCTTCTTATCACAAGTTGTTGTAAAATTTCATAGAAACATGAAGCTAGAGATATAATTGCACCAAAAATACCTTTGTTATTCTTCTCTTTAAAAAGTTAAAGGTCAATGAATGAATTTAAACCAATTCAATCTCATCAAATCCACACTGAGCTGCTTCTTTTACCTAAAATTTTCTTTACGACACAGTCCCTAAAGTCGTTTCTGATATTATTATTTGTTAAAATTACATCGCGTCCTTTATAAGAGCCCTTACGGTCAACGGTTAATACGATATGAAGGGGACTTCAGGCCAGATGTGGCTTCGGTGTATAGCAAAAAGGTTCTTGAAAGATAATGGGTTCACAAAACCCGAAATTTCACAAATTGTTTTTATAAAAATTGCATAATTCTACAAAAGCTTTCGATTAATGAAAACTGTGTTTTGTTCATGGGAATCCTTTCATATTTGAATAAAATGGCTTAACAACGTAAAAAGTTTAATTTTGGCAATTCCAATCGGCATTCATTTTGCAATTTCAATTTTGTATTTTTCTATGCTTTTAAATGGTCTGTAATAAAAAACACACGCTCTTTGTGTTGCAAAAAATGTTATGTGGCAAAGTCTGGAGGAGACAGACTATCAAATGAAAATCGAAGAAGAATTAAATTATTGTTCTAATGTTCTTGGAATATCGAGCATCATAATATTATTGTAAAATATTTTTATTTGTATTACAGGAATTTATTTGCAAGGTACACAAGCTGCTATGCATCTAATTTCACAATGCGTTACATATTATGGAAAGAAGGACTACCTTTCAGCTTCATCATCAGATTAGTTTTATGGTGCCTGGTAGCCAGAGTACATCTCATGAGATTCCAATAAACTTAAACACGGCTAGGATATCATCAGATTAGTTCGATATGGCCTTACAGTGTGACGGTGTAAAATCTATTGATACATCTAGCGATTGCTCTTTTATTTGTCAAACTGGTGTGTAAAATCTATCCGTGTCCCCTCAGTTGCCCTTTTTGTTCCGAAGGCCTTATCATGACGTGGTAAAATGTCAGGCATGCGATTGAGAGAGAGAGATGAAGCGATATACCCTATATAGCTCTATCCCTTTAACAGATCGATTAGGTCGTCAAATGGATCGCGTTAAGTGCTTATTACAAACAAACCCGTTTATAGGCTATTATCGAGAAATACGGAAGTGATGTAATGTTTTTTATTCAATATTCTACGGTAACATAAAACACATTCACTGAAAATCAACATGCTAACTGCAAGCTCAATATCTTCATGTTAGAAAGCGGTACAATGGCTGCCATTCATAAACCAGTCTCCAATGCATTGTGATTGCACCGCTCCGGAACATTGCATCTAGAATATGGAGGTGCCTGATATAAACTAGACTGCCAATTCGAGCACAGCTGCGGAGATATTCAATTTACCCCAGAATTGCACCCAATGATAACTTAGTTGATTTACAAGATACTCCAAAGTACAAAGACCGCAGAGTAGTATTATATCAAGTTTTACTCCAATTGCAGTTGAATGTTGAAGCGCTACGTGTATTGTGCTTAAGATTTTACTAACAATATTTTGAGGTTCCCACTGAATACTGTGGCATTTAGAATATTTTTATTATATATAAAACTCAATTGGTGTTCGTTTGTTCGTGTTAGTTATGTTGTGTTTTATTATAATTATTTCAATGTGTTAATTAATTCTTATTTACAATCAACTACGAGAAAGAGTGTACACCTTTAAGGTAGATTTTTGAGGAACTAAATAATTTATTATTAAGATCTCATATAAAATGTACCAAAAATCACACCAATAAATGAATTTTGAATTTTTTGAATTTTTGTCTCGCTAAAACTGAGAAAACTACTTGACCGATTTTACACTTTTTTTTTGCTTCGTTATTAAAAGAAAAAAAAGGGAAAAAACAGTAGAAAGTTTTTAAATATATTTATAATTTATTTTTAAATATTTAACAATTTATGTACACACAATACTAAAAGGAAAGAAGAAGAAAACAGAAGAATAGTACAAAGGTGATGCTTATTTCTAAAGAAATCTCTTCCAGCATACCTGCGAAAGGAGGGTTGGAGAAAATAGAGATGTCTACACTGTGTGTAGAATTAAAAGATATATTAGATATATTGAAAGTAATTTCACTGCGGTGGAGCCAGGGGCGGTAGATCATCATCATCATTATCATTTCAGCCGAAAGATGTACATTGTTGGACATAGGCCTCCCCCAATTGTCGCCACAATGACCGGTCCATCTGGCGCGGGGAGAGTCGTACCAGGCGGCGGTCGAACTAGTGACACGCGGGGTTGCGACAGTCGTGAAGAGGATCCAAGAGTTGGGACTAGAGGTGGCATTGCACAAGTCCGAGGCCATGTGCTTCCACGGCCCTCGGAATGCGCCACCATCGGGTTCCCAACTAACGGTAGGAGGAGTTCACATCGGCGTCGAGTCGACGATGAAGTACCTTGGACTTGTCCTCGACAGCCGATGGAATTTCGAGGAGCATTTCCGACGTCTGGCTCCCAAACTGGATCGTACTGGGGCTGCCCTCAAGCGGCTCCTGCCCAACCTAGGGGGTCCAGACGCCTCCTGCCGGAGGCTCTATGCAGGAATCGTTCGGTCCATGGCCCTTTATGGGGCGCCGGTATGGGCGCCGTCACTTCGAAAGCGACCGGCGGCCAAGCTGAACGCAAGCCAGAGGGTCATGGCCATCCGGATGGTGCGGGGATACCGCACGATTTCCCGCGAAGCAGCGTGCCTCCTTGCTAGCCAACCACCGTGGGAATTGCAGGCAAAAGACCTTGCACGCATGCATGATCTGCGCATGGAGATGCAACGCCGGGGCGAAACTCCGCTGCCGCGCCAAGTAGCGGCATGGCGGAAAAACTTCCGGCGGGATCTCATAGTGGAATGGCGACGGCGACTGTCGCAACCCAGTGCTGGGCACGCCTTAATTATGGCGATAAGTCCCCTCTTTGAGGAGTGGCTGGAAAGACCTCACGGCGTCCTTACTTACCGCATGACGCAGGTCCTCACCGGGCATGGTAAGTTCGGGAGGTTCCTGTACCGGATCCGTGCAGAAGAGACGCCCGGGTGCCACCATTGTGTGGACCGCCCGGAGGACACGGTGGAGCACACGGTAGAGGTGTACCCCGCTTGGGCAGAGCACCGCCGTGTCCTCGTGAGGGCGATCGGCGGCAGCGATCTCTCGCGCCGGGCCTTGGTACAGGCCATGGTCCGGAGCGAGGAGGAGTGGCAGGCGGTCGCCTCCTTCTGCGAAGCAGTAATGCTAGCAAAGGAGGCGGCCGATCGCGTGAGGCAACGGCAACGGTCCTCACGCCCCAACCGCCGCCGGGATTCCGATCCCGATTTCCGGCCACCGTAGGCGCGGGCTTGCGGACGGCGAGCAATGGGTGGCTCGCCGTCCGATCGTCCGGTAACCATCCGGACCGAGCCCAAGTCGTCGACGGCGCGTAGTGTTCCACGCGCGCCTCAAGGAGATGTCAGCAACCGTAGGGGCCCAACAGGGTCGAAGCCTACTGGGGCCATGGGTGATGCGAAAGTGACCCCCGGGGCCCTGGAAAAATAAAAATGGCAAAGAAGGAACAGGAGTGGGTTTTTAGTCAGTAAAAGTCTGACACTATCTCCCGCTCCGCCCAACAGCGGGGGTTGTCATTAGATGATTTTCCCACCCGAAAAAAAAAAAAAAAATGACCGGTCCATCGGAATCCCACGATCCTCACCAGGTCATCGATCCACCGATGGATCGGTCCAGCGTTGGAGGCGTTAGATAGCCGGTTATAATAATGTATCTACTGAAACTCAAGAATTTAAACTGAGCATTTCACATGTTTTCATCTTAAACTAAATTGACAGTTTAATCGGTAAAGTTTTTCAAATCTTAGTAACCGACTTAAGCTGATTATTTCAAGTAATTATCGCAGCCCTCGCATTAAAAGGCAACAAAAGATGTGTTTTTGTTAGTTAAATCTGTCCACACAGAGCGGGAGAAGGTATAAAATTTGCTGACTTACAACACCAAAAAAAACGACTTATTAGCAACTAATTCCGTAGCGACCATTATTATATCCACATAAAACATTAAAGAACAAGGTCAATATAAAATATGTAGGATATATTCAATATAATCAGTACTTGAATGGGGATCTGCGAAGAAACTCGTCGTCGCTACAAACTCCTATCATTAATATTCAGAGACAGAGCTAGTGAACTGCTAGATTTAATAAGATCAAGCAGTGTTTTACTTTTCAAGTAACTCTTCGTCCGCTTTTAAAACTTTAATAATAATAATTTAATAATTTATTGAATCATTGTTACAAACGGTACCTTAAATTAAATAATCTTAATGTATCAATAGGACTGTAACTAGTTGTGGGCTTCAATTGTGTAGTATACGGTGGTCCCCAAACTAGGCAGCGCCTGTATCTTGGGGACCGGAGTTGAAAATAGTAAAAATAAAATTGCCTTTTGCCACTGGAGAATATGACAAAATGTGCCTAAAAATAATATAAAAAGTAAAATCTAAAATTAAAACAAGTTTAAAGGAGATCAAAGTAACTTAAAAACTAAAACACAAAAATTAAAAAAAAAAAAAAAAAAACTAAGAAAAACTTCGAGGAATCACTTTGTCTCCTTTGTATTTGGTTGTAATTTTTTGGCAAAATTTTAATAACAAACTTCCAAAAATTGAAGTCTAAATTTAGCTTTAATTTACAAAAGCAATTTAGTAATTTTAAATAAATATTTGTTTAATGTCTCTGCTGTTAATTACCGTGTAAATAATAAACTCAAGTATTGAAATAAAAACTCACTTTTGGATTTAATTTAAAAACTTTTAAAATCCGAAAAGCTCTTTGAGTTGCCTTGGAAAGCTTCATCATAGTCTTTAACCTTTTTTTTTACAAATACTTTGAATATTTTGCACAACATTTTGATTTTGATAGAAACACTATACTTTCTGTTCACTTTGATCTTGAGACCTCTCAAAAAGAGCACAGAAAGCTATTTGTGAAGCGATCTCAGTCAAGTGGTAGGCAAACTGAGCACAATGTGTCTCAAATAAAAATGTTTGTTTCAAGAGACTTAAGTGTTTTGCTAGTAGACAGCTATTAATATTCTTTTCTCCTACATTTTTCAGCATCTTTGAAAAGATGTTGCTTGCAGAAATTTCATACAAAATTTTAGCTCTGTTGATGCAAGCTCAAGCAAATTTTCATCCTTATTTTAACAGCTCTAAATAATTCTCTAGGATGCAAAGATCCTTGCATCAAAGAGCTCCTAAGCATACCGGCACAGCGTGTCCCTTACTCTGGATTCAATATTCATCCTTATTTTAACAGCTCTAAATAATTCTCTAGGATGCAAAGATCCTTGCATCAAAGAGCTCCTAAGCATACCGGCACAGCGTGTCCCTTACTCTGGATTCAATATTCACGAATGAAACTGGAAAATGTTACCTTAAGGATATGACAATAGCATCTAGCATGCATTACGCGTACTCGTGATTTAATAAGTCCGACCGTCCACTACTATAATATGCCTGTGCATATTCTATGTAGCACACATCTGTATGTGTTTACTCGTTATCCGCCTGGTTCACTTGTTTTGAAGCCACGCATTTGTGGGTAGCGTAGCTATAAGTTGCTGAGGACGATCCCTATCCGGCCTACATTTTCTTTAAAATTAAAACCCTATAGTCTAGATTATACTTATACATGCGCTGTGCATGCACCTTTAAAGCATCAACAAGTACTAACCCGATATTTACTTTCAGTTTCGATACTTTGAAATTAAGTATTGAGTAGGTATCGGTCAAAAGTACTCATATCAGTATGCTAATGTCACTAATTCACTATTCCATTTTAACATTGATAAAAAATGGCATATCTTAAATTGAAGTTTTTGAACGCATCCTAGTCTTAGTTTTGAGTAGTTAGCAAGCTTGTTTGTCTATGCCCGATATCTACGATCATATTTTGGTGTAATTGTTTAAAAATTATTATTTTTGGGAAGCACTACAAAAAGGTTTTTTTTTCATAAATTTTTATAATTTTGTACTATCATTATAGAATATTCGTTTACAGTTTTACTCCCATAAACGATTCGATACGAGTAAGTTTCAATACTTGACGACCGATACTGTATCGAGTAAAAGTATAGATACCTCAATGGTATTGTTTCATCTCTAAGTAAAGATAGGATAATAGCATATTAGTCATATTAAAGAAAATGATTGAAACCCATAGTTGCATTGATGCCAGTAACTGATCACCGTAGCCGAATTCAGCTAAAACAACTACTACTATAATAATAAATTAGAAATGAATTAGTGTTTGTGTGTACATAAATAAATAAATAATAATAATAAATAAATTCTGTAATAGTAGCAGTATATAGCTTAGCTTAGGTATACCGTGGACTGCTGTGCAGCGGCACCTTAAGATCAGTTATTCGGAAAGGCGAGTAACAAATGCCTCCGCGAAGAGATTTAAGGACTGGTGGTAGAAGTTACGTAAATTTTGAAGTAATATTCTGGTCCAGTGTTGGACGCTGAACGTGTGACGGAACCTGCGAGATGAATCGTGTAGTCCGCACGTTTCTGTCGATACGGGAATAAAATATGGGCGAGGTATTGGTTCAGGAATGATGCTATTTATTTATTTATAAGGCGGTTGGGATAAAAAAGGTACAATAGGTTACGGTTCACGGCTTGCGTCATTATTGTGTTGTGCATTATTCCTTTTATGCAATTGAGGTAGGTTAAGACAAATAAAGTTTTTCAGTGTCAGCAGTTTTGTGCATCCGTTAAATATCGACAGTCCAAAACATAATTTATTTTATCCTTTAAATCTGAAAAGTCGATCAGTTTTTACACATTTTCCTTATAAGCTAGCCTCATTATAAAGATTTAATGAAAGATCTCTCTTGAGCCATCTCTGGCGACACATCAATGATTTCCAATTGAAGTGCAAATGAACTTAAGGGTCAACCTTTTATTAAGTCCAAATCGATTGAGTCTAAGGTTGATTCAAGGTCGTCGAAATAGCTTATAAATCTATTTCTGCTCTGAGCCAATGAATTTAAGTTTAGAATTAATGTTTACAGATGATTTTGAACCAGTGAAACTTAAAATACAATACTGAAGGGTTTACTAAGTCTTTTAAAGTTTAGGAAAAATCTTATTATTAATGGCTCCGAACACAATAACTTTAGTTTCTTTAAAAAGGTTGCTTTTATTAAAAGAACTAAAAAGTCTAAAAACTGGAAATAATGATTTTAAATGAGACCTTTTGTAATTCTTTGAACAAAGCAAAAAAAATGTGAATACCACCAAATTACATAAAACAGTTTCTTTAAACAACCAGTCTTTATTACTTCAGTGTTTAGCCGGGAGGAACACGTGGCGCAACTTTCCAGCAACGCTCTGTCACATAAGTTTGCAGAACGAAACAAATTGACTTTACATTTATTTATATTTGTTAAGAACTTCCAACAAAAGATGTAGTCACCGAAATATATGGTATAATGAAACGGAGTTTTAAGTTAGTGCACTCCTTATATCTTAAGAGGTCACTGCGTGCTATTGAGTATAAACTAATTTACAATGAAAATGTGATCTCTAACTACTAACTAAAGTATAAGTCTATTACTAGCACAAATTAAAACCTAAATTGAAAACTACTTCTTTCTTTTCCATTTAAATTTAAAAAAATCCGAATAAGCAATGAAATGTACATTTCAAAAAGTATCCTCTGGGGTCTTACAACAAACTAGTAATTTCTATTCCAAACAAGTACGATAGTCTACGATATGACTATATGAACTATGTATGTTTCCATTATAGACAATGTTGGACCAGCACGTATCGAAGAAGGTAGGCCTTTTTTCAGGGTACGGAAATGGTCATCAAAGTGTGAATGAATGATGAATTCATTTAAATAAGGAAACGTGTCTTGGTTCCAAATTTTTTAGGAGATCTAAATTATTAAGTCACCACCATTATTACGTTGTACTCCTTGATTCCTTTAGAATCAGATTAATGAAACGAATGAAAGTAAAACTATATATGACTTTTTATTATTTAACATTACATCAAACTTAATTCAGGTACATAAATATAAATACAGAAGTAAAGTTCACCGGCGACTCCATTTTGCTTCCAAATTCGACTTTTCAGGTTCTTTAATTTCGGCAGCTTTCATTTCTGGGAATATTAAAAATCTAATTAATTTCAACAACCAAGCAACTTCCAATCATATTTCTTAAGAAATAAAGTAATATTTCGCTTACCAATATCAGTCTCTTTAGGCTCGTTCCAGGATTGCCTCACAGATGTACCGAACAGCACAAAGAACAAGTTTGTGAAGAAGTACACTCCTGCGGCTACGAAAAATACTTTGCGCCACTCTGAAGGATCCTTCTGTAACAGGTATTAATATTAGTTTGTAAGAAATTATCTTATTTCTTTAACTGGAAGATGTGAGGTAAGATAGAATTTTCACAAAATTTTATGGGGTTTCTTAGGCTATAATATTAAATCGAGTTGGTGATTATAATGATAATTCTGATTCAGAATATATAAGGCCAATTACAGTAGTTCACAGGCATGGATAGGTTAATAAATAAAACAATAATATAAAGTGGTATTTAAATACCACTTTATATTATTTGGCCCAGGTGAACTAGATTCATTATAGCATTTATCAAATAAACATAAATAAAATTCTTAAACATATACCCAAGGACCTCAAAATTATAGTAGTCTACGTTTTAAGTAATAAAATTTTACTGATACGTAACTCATAAACGGTCTACACCTAAGAAATCATAAAAAAAAACAGAGCAGATATTAAAATAGGGTGTGAAGAAATTTGTTTCGATACCTCATCCTGAACAATGAACCCGCAGACGAGAGGTGCAATGATGGAGATGATGTTGGCCAAGAAGTTGGTGATGCCCATCAAGCACGCACTGAAGTTCGGAGCCAAGTCGATGTGCACCAACTAGAACAATAAGTACAATTACTAGTGTGCAGTCTTAATGCTAAAAGCGATCATTTTTTGGATGGATTTAACTAAGAAGAGAAGATTTGTAGGTAAGTAAATGGTAGACGACGGAAACACGATCTTGAGTCCTACAAAAGAAAACTACAGACGCTTCAGGTTCGAGGTAAACAAAGGCCTTTTGCCTAGTGTATTGTTGGATAGTTAGATAATTCTGAAACTTTATAATTTTCACTTAAACCTAACACTTAAGCTTAACATTATAGCATTTAAAGTCTTCTTACAAATATCATTTAATTTATTAATCTGCCACAAACTGATCCCAAACACAATTAAAAACACGAACCGTAAGGAATCAGATCTTTAGACTGAGAAACTTTCATGTAAAACTTAAGAGAACTTAGCGTTCTACAACTTCTGGTTGATAATTAGTTTAACTTCTTAAGTGTACCACGAGGACCTGTCCTGTGGTCAGTACTGTAATTATTTAATTAATTCAAAGAAAATTGGCTTTAGTTGAGTTCGTTGTATTTTAATTCCCTTTGGCTTTTCTTATTTTGAAGTCTTGTCAAGGCTACTTAGCGACGGATACTCTTAGTAAATTCAAACTTAAGAAAAGTTAATGAATAATAAATATATTTTGTACAAAGCAACTACCGTCAACATTGATAGTAAATTTAAAACTTGATTGTAAAATATGAAACTTTAAAACAGATTGCCGCTAAACATCTACATGACAAGCACGAATGAAAGATATCCCATAAGCTTCGCGACTGTTTATGTTGACTAGTGTATATTTATCGTCTCACACAAAGATGGCTCGTTTATCTTTCCACGTTATACCCACTCCGCTCTCCACTTCGCTACAGTTTCGGATGATATATGACTTGAGCGCTAGAACTTGATGCATTTCATTAATCATCACTTCAGGTTACTGCAAGCTTGCAACTTTGTGTTTACTGAGCAAAATCTGTTTCTATGGCGTTTTGAATGTGCTTTTAACGCATAAGATTTCCTAATTTTATTGTCATAAAATCAAAATTAGAACCAACATTAATTTTTAAGTTTAGTTGTTCCATGTTTATTTGAGTACTGTAGTCTAATCACTTAGTTCGCTATTTTAATTAAGGGTTATATAAAAGGGTTTTTCAGTTAATATTTAATGAAATGAATAATGTTTTTGTCTTTGTTTTAAAATATATCTTTGTTATTTTATGCCTTACCATGTATCCAGTGTACTGGCCAGCATTGATTCCCACAGCAATGGTGAGCATGACAACAGCGTACACCATGTTGCCTTCAGGACAATATGACAAGCCTATAAGTGCTATCGCAGGACCCCATAGACCTAAAAAAAAGAAACAGAATATATAGTGAGTAGCTGTATTTAGAATGGACTAAGTGAGAAATTACTATATTAGATGGAGCTTGAAAGTGGTGCCAGTAACTGAAAGTCAAACAGCAATCGTGTGTTATTAGAAGAGTTATATATGTGAATGGATGGACAAGGAGACAAAAGAAAATATGGAATATGGATTGTGTGAGTAATGATTTATGATAAAAAAGAAGTTGGTGATAACGTGACGATATGAAATGAAGGAAAAAACGTAATGCACCACCCCATATAACATGAGATATAAGCAAAAATGATGAAGCAATATTGAAAGTAGTTGTGTTTGATAACGATTATCAAGCAATTCTTAAACAAAGATTAATATCAACAAAGAGTACAAAATTACATAGAAGGATATGAAGTTGATTCACCTATGGTATTGAAGAATTTCCTGGTATTGGTAACACTGAGCCAATTTTTCCTAACAATGACATCTGTCATAAAGCCCATGACGAAACTGAGCAAATACATAGAGAGGTAGGGCAAAGACGAAAGAATACCATTCTGAAACAAATATACCAAAGTAAATATAAAATGTGTAGCGACATCTGTGGTGCTGCATAAGTACTAAAATAGGAAATCCTGTATCGCGCAATTAAATTTCTCTACGCGATTAAAGCATATATAATAGCCCGAATTCATCTATCGGACAGTTACCCAGATCAGACAACACCCGTCGCCGAGGTTGGCGGGACTTTACACCCTGTTCTTCTAAAAATGCAAAAAATATTTGAAGTTTTATAAAAATCCAACAAATGCGGAAGCAACTTACATTCTTAAGATTAACATTGAGCACTTTGGACATGTAGGTGGGCATCTCAGTCATGAGCGTGAAGAAGCCCCAGTTCTGTCCACAATGCGCCACAATCACCGCCCAGAAAGGCAGTGACGTCATTATCTTAAGCCACGGAGTTGGGTATTTCTAGAAAGAAACATATAAATATTTGTTGAGAGTGCTGTAGTGTAGATTTCAAAGGTACTGAGTAACAAATGGTTGCTATAAATCTTTTTAAGGAATTATGGAGATAAGTTAATTTAAGATAAAAACAATTAATACTTTTATAGATCTTTCAGTTATCCACATCCACATATAATCAATATAAATTCTATTTCATCATAAGACATGAACATAATTATTGTTCTAACCTTCTGTTCCCCAACTCTTCCCAAAGAAGTCTGAATATATAAGACTTCTTCTTTCGTGATGAACCTTGACGTCTCTGGAGAATCAGCACCAAAGATTATGTAAGTCACCGCCCACAGTGCACCCAAGGTCCCATTCGCGTAGAATATTGCCTGCCACCCCCACGATGTTGCCAAAAAGCCCGATGCCACTAATTGCAGAGCTATGCCCAATTGCCCACCTGAAAAGCATAAGTAATTTAAGTCCTTGTAATTACTGAACTTTTAATTGATTGAAATCCAATTAGTTTTGTGTTTCGTGTCCATTCTTTGTTATTTTTGGGACCATTAAGTTGAATGGAAAACGAGTAGATAATTGAATGGAAAAGTGGATAATTGATGAAGCAGCACTATTGTATCTATTTGAGATACCTATAGTTTATTAAACTTAAAACATGTCCTAAGTTATGCAGCCCACGGTACAGGTGGCTTATACATCCCTATTTTTTAATTAGTGCAAAAAAATGGGGCTGTGTCCATACTCGTTATTGATCCTATTTTTGTAATCAAAATTAAAAAAAAAATCAAATCCTAAAATTGTCCACGACAATTTGTCATGATTGGTAAATTCATAATAGAATCTAGCATTCATAACAATTGCTACTAGAAAATACTAAGCGCGGTTTTGATCGTCATTTATTCATTCATAATCCATAGCATGAACAATATTTTCATAAATTGAATGACATTTTAGGATACAAACAAACGCTAATAACTTTGACACGACCTTTTCTAATAATTCATTTAAGTATTTGTACTAATTAAAAATTAATGGTGTATCTTAGAATCATTTTCTTTCAATCGTAAAATTCGGAACTTATATTACTTGACATAATTGTTATCACACGAGTGTACACATAAGTGTTAAGTTCTCTTAATAATTATAATGATTTGATAAATATCAAAGTATTTATTACTTTATAATATTACCATATATTATGTATTTTATTATTAATGTAACTTAACTTGACTGGCGTGTTGGTCTAGTGGTTAGTGGCCCTGACTGCTGTGCTGAAGGTCGTGGGTTCGATTCCCACCCAGGACAAATGTTTGTGTGGTGAGCACGATCATTTGTTCTTTGTCTGGGTGTAATTTATCTATAGTATGTATGTATTTAGAAATATATAAGTATGTTTATCAGTTGTCTAGTACTCATAACACAAGTTCTGCTTAGCTTGGGATTAGACCGCATTGTGTGATAGTTGTAGAAAATTTTTTTTTGTTAACCCAAAGTTTGACTGGTAGGTAAAGCCATGTTGCATTAAGTCAGCCTATGTACCAATACTGTACATGAAGTTTAAATGAATAAATAAATCATTTCAATCTAAACCATTACAGCCAAATCCATATTTTAAAATAGGGTCACTTATGATCAAAAATAAGCATTTATTATTGTGTCGACCAAAATAAATTGGAATGGCGGCAAGCAAATGATGAATAATTATGAAGAAAAATTTATATTATAATAATAGGAAAGAATGTGACTTGGCTTACACTTAACAGGGGTTACATAATTCAAGCTTCTGATCATTGTGAGTATTCTTTTAAAACCGCCTCTAATCAAAACTATTCATATCTCCATTCGGTTGTCGTCACATCTGTGAAACAAACCTCATTTATATGAAGCGCAGCACTTGGAGTCACAACCGTCCAATTACGAGAGCTCACTCGGGACTCAAGTTTAATGCGTTCTGTTGTTCACTCGCGCAGGCGTGCCGCACACGGTAGACATTGTTTTAAGAGTTATTTTCTCTGTCACATACACAAAAACTGTCAATCTGACAGAACTTTCCCAATTATTTTGGGTTCGGTCTTAAGAATAGCCGGATGCAACTAACTTGCTTACTAGTCTAGAAATAAACCATTTCAATGTTCACTTATTGTAACTTAGCATAAC
Source organism: Mythimna pallens (assembly GCA_961205895.1). NCBI lineage: Eukaryota > Metazoa > Arthropoda > Insecta > Lepidoptera > Noctuidae > Mythimna > Mythimna pallens. The sequence continues at coordinate 576,156 of OY540836.1, forward strand.
TGAAATTTTAGACCGACTTATTATCTCGATATAATATAATAATCGATTTCGTGTTTAAAATTCAAAAACCTATATGGTTTTGATTTACAACCCTGTGCAAGAGCCAGTCCACGACTTTTTGCCAATCAAAAGAATCAACAATCACAGTTAGTAGACAGAATGATATCAATTTTTAATACCCAATTGATTGCCAGCTCACTTTATTAGTGTTCACAGTTAGCTTTCACAAAATAGACCAGAGGTAACAAGAAAATTAAAAATGTTTTTGACCACCCAAAAAGTCTGTCGTGTGCGGGAACTCTTATACTATATAATGCGAACGGAATGCGATGCGAGGATGCAACTGTACCTGCAAGTCACTTTATTGTATACTGTAGAGTGTTACAAATTCATGTAGGTCCGCTTTTGGATCACTTTCAAGTACGAACCTTTGACATCGCTCCTTTTGTTTAACGGTTCAGTAAAAGTAATTAAAAGTCTTTGTAAGTCTTAGCTCCACTTAATTAACTAAGAGCAATAAAGGTAGGTACTTGTATTAATTATTGTGATACACAAAAATAGAAGGAGCCTACTCGCAACATCATACCATACCACGTTACTTCTGTGAAGCAGTAATGCTAGCAAAGGAGGCGGCCGATCGCGTGAGGCAACGGTCCTCACGCCCCAACCGCCGCCGGGATTCCGATCCCGATTTCCGGCCATCGCAGGCGCGGGCTTGCGGACTGCGAGCAATGGGTAGCCCGCCGTCAGACCGTCCGGTAACCGTCCGGATCGAGCCAAAGTCAATGACGGCGCGTATTGTTCCACGCGCGTCTCAGGGAGATGTCACAAAATCATAGTGGCCCAGCAGGGTCAAAGCCTACAGGGGCCATGGGTAGTGTGAAAACAAAACCCGGGGCCCTGAGACGAAGGCAACGAAGGAACAGGGGTGGGTGATTAGTCAATAAAAGTCTGACACAATCTCCGTTCTACCCAAGAGCGGGATTTGTCATAAGATGATTTTCCACCTAAAAAAAAACCATACCACGATGACACGTGTTAAAAACGTATCAGGCTAAAAATAAATCTTCGTTCGGTTTTGGTCTTTTCGCATTCAGGGGATTTTCATTGTCCTTATCAGGTCACGGTCTGTCTATTTGGAGGTATTTCACCACTACATCGTCCGGTTTGCAGTAACCACTATAGTACCCTTCAATCCTATCGTTGATTCGTTCTGCAAGCAAACTTTAGGTAGTCACGTTACTGTATACTTTATTATGATTATATTTATGTCTTACCAGCATATACAAAGGTGGCAAGGAATCCTTTCTCCTGCAGTGGTATCCATTGACTGACGAGGTGGTGCGTGCTCGGGTAGATGAAAGCTTGTGTTAGTCCTTGTAGCACTCGACATGTACATACTAAGCGCCAGCCGCCCTAAAAATAAGATATTTAATTAGTTCAATCAATCAATCAATAATGTTTATTTGTCAGAATATGGTACAATAGATATTACAATTTTGGTTCCATACTATGGCGTACAAATATTTATTTATGAATATGTTAACCTATTAATTATTAAATATGATTCAATTAACAAAATATAAATAGGTATTATTGTAATAAAAATTGGAATTGTATTAAATTAATAAAAGTCATGTCATTAATATTAAATAATTATGTCATTGTTGGGTATGGTAGAATAAAGTCTATTTTTATTTATCAAGCTATTAGCGATTTATCTTCTAAATATTCTTTAACACTGTAATAATTTTTCTCCAATAACAGTCTAAATAACACCCTTTTGAACAACGACGATGGCAAATCTTGAATATTATTTGGCAAATTTTTACATACAATAATTGCCATGCAGTAAATATTTCTTTTATTTAACATTAATTTTATTTGGGTTAATTTCAATTTGTCTTTGTGTCGTACTCTACTATTTATTTTGTACCTACTTTTTTCAAATAAATTATAATTTTTTCTTACAAACATGCATGTTTCAAATATATAAAGACATGGTAAAGGCAGTATTTTAAGGTTTTGGAACAGCGGTTTACAGCTATCTAAAAAGTGAGCTCCACACATTGCCCGGATACATTTTTTTTGTCCTTTAAAAACTCTTTCCACATCTACTGAGTTACCCCAAATTATAAGACCGTATCTCAGTAAAGATGCTACATAAGCATGGTAAGCAACCATTGCGGTATTTAAGTTAACCGTTTGTCTTATTCTTTTCAGGACATACACAAAGCGATCTATTTTTTTGAGTATTTTATCTAGGTGTGGTTTCCAACTACAATTTTTATCTACGATTATACCCAAAAATACACATTCATTAACAGTGTTTAAGGTGGAATTGTTAAATTGAATGTCTAGACTATCTGTGTTTGTGTTGGATGCCCGAAATTGTATTATATTTGTTTTTGTCATGTTTATTTTTAAGTTATTTGTTTCTAGCCATTCGATTGCTTTGTCCAATGCTTTCACAATTCGATTAAGTCTTTGATCTAAGTCTTTGTTATCATTACTTTTAATAATCAAAGTTATGTCGTCGGCAAATAGTATGCACTCTTCATTAATAGCCTCTGGTAGGTCGTTGATGTAGACCAGAAAGAAAACAGGGGATAAAATTCCTCCTTGAGGTGTTCCGAAGTTGTTTTGTCTGTATTTTGATCTGAATTTCTTTTGTTCATTTTTACACGTACTTGTTATTTCTACGCATTGCTGTCGGTCGGTAAGAAAGCTTTTGACCCAATCGTTGGCTTTCCCGCGGATTCCATAGTGAGAAAGTTTAGAGAGTAGCGTTTTATGGCAGACAAAGTCAAATGCTTTTGTCATATCTAGAAAGACACAGCCTATTTTAGATTTTTGGTTTAGACTTTCGGTTATTTGTTTAATTAAAGAGAAACAAGCTGAAGCAGTGGATCTCCCCTTTCTAAATCCAAATTGTTCTTTTTTAAGAATGTCACACGATGTCATAAAGTTCTCTATTTTATTACACATTACTTTCTCGAATATTTTTGATAATATAGGAATTAAAGTGATTGGTCGATAATTACTCATGTGTGACTTTAAGCCTTTCTTGTATAAAGGTTTGACAATAGACATTTTCAGTCATTTTGGGAAAACTCCTTCACTTAGGGATAAATTTATAATGTAGCAATGTCGCCTCTATGGCGAGGCTAAACTTGCTGCACATATTTTTAACACTTTGGTGTTTATTTCGTCATAACCAGTCGAGTTAGTATTTTTTAAACTCTGAATTATTTCATACACATCTGTTTCATCTATTGGTGTTAGAAAAATGCTTTTAGGATTTTGAGGAATTGTAAAATTGGTATTGTGATTATTTTCTTGTGGTATGTCAGTCGTATTAGTCAGGGAAATGTAGTAGTCATTAAATAGGTCACAAATTTGTCTAGGGTTGTCATAAATTTCACTATTGATTTGTATTGTGTCAATGTCAGAATAATTAGTATTATTATTAATGTCTGCTTTAATTAAATTCCATGCTGCTTTACTCGTATTTTTTGCTTTGCTGATGTACTGTTGGCTATTTATTTGTTGTGCGTTTTGTAGACATCTTTTTAATATTCGAGTATAGTTGTCATATCTTTTTTTGTTGTGTTTTTTGTTATCTTTACAAAGGCTGTATTTTAGGTAAAGGGTTCGTTTTTTAATACAACATCGCCTAATATTTTTTGTTAGGCATCGATTTTTTACTTGTTTGTTACTATTTTTTACTTTAATAACGGGGAAGCATAAGTTATAAAAAGAATAATTGTATCGTGTAAGCAATTGAAGGCGTCGTTTGTTGAGTTGCATTCGTATACCTCAGAGAAAGATAAGCTTGACAAGCAGTCAAATACTGATGTTTTCGTCACTGAGGTCCCTTACAGTTTTAAACCAGAAACTGTGAATGTCCTTAACTTTAGTATCCGTTTCTACGTTAGCTGTCAGTGATTGTGCAGTTTTGTGGTCTGAGAGTGCTACGTAGGGCAGTGCAGACTTAGCGTCATGTATGTTGCTTACAATTAAATTTAAACAAGATGTTTTCCTCGTCGGTAGTTTAATATGATTTTTCAAGTTGTTATTATTAAATATGGCATTTAAATCGTTGGACATTTTATTTCTTTTTAGGACGTCTATATTCCAGTCACCGCATATTATGGCTTTTTTTTAATCTTTTTACACAGCTTATTTCTAAGGAGTTCCAAACTATTCAAAAATGTCGTAGCATCATGTGTAGGTGTTCTGTAGATGCATACTATTATTAGGTTATGTTTAAGAATTTCAATGGCACAATATTCGAATTGAAGGGGAATCGGAGGGATAGGGTTGATTTCCTTGTATTGTAAGTTATTTTTTATTAGGATGCATGAACCACCCCGGCGTTGGTTTGGTCGAGAGAAGAATGATGCCATGATTAGTTACTAATATTTACAATTAGTATGTAGCGACATCTATGGCGTCACTTGAGAACTGAACTACGAAATCCTTTATCGCGTAATTGAGAGAATCTGAAGAGTTCTCAGCGCAATTTGAACATATACAACAGCTTGAAATCATCTATCGAGCAGTTGCACAGACCAGGCATAACTTACACCCGTCAAGGATCGATCGGAGGATCCTCCCTTTTGAACGATGGTTAGCGGGTTTTCAATGAATGAAAATAGTACCTAACCTCCCTTATATCCATAAGAGATAAAATATTTTGAAATAGCAAAAATTTTGTGCGCCTTCAATTTTAAATAGCAACAAATAACGACACCGTTCAAATGCTCAACGATGCTATTAAAATTCCTGTGAAGACTGATATAACTTCATTTTTGAGATTTTTATATAGACCTTTCGAACGAAGAACTGACTAACTCACGTGCTTCGATCTCTCATAGCGCGGCTCCACGCTGGCACTGTGTTACATTCGCTAATGAATCATTAGTTTGAACAACATTGCGCTAGTAACATAGACTAATGAATTATTAGTTTGAACAGCATTGCGCTAGTAGCATAGACTAATGAATGATTAGTTTGAACAACATTGCGCTAGTAACATAGACTAATGAATTATTAGTTTGAACAGCATTGCGCTAGTAGCATTGACTAATGAATGATTAGTTTGAACAACATTGCGCTAGTAACATAGACTAATGAATCATTAGTTACAACAACATTGCGCTAGTAACATAGACTAATGAATTATTAGATTTTTTTTGCTTCATGTATATCAGTTTACACAAAGGCAACTTATAGGTGCAACATAATTTAACTGTTATTGTATTATGTATTTTGGCACACATTAGAAATAGAATAAGGTTCTACTCACAGGTTTTTCTTGGATTACTTTAAAACTATAATATTAACCATAAAAACAAAGTTCACTATGAAAGTGAATGTTTTTTACAAGCTCAAGTTTAACTGAGCTCACTTAGTTAAGATTTTTTTCAACTTGTTTTTGCTTTCCTGTTAAGTGAAGATTTTTGAGTTGTATCATTTGTCACAGGAGGCACAGAATTTTTGAAAAAGTTTTTAGTCAACCATTTGTAATTTCTCACATTGTACCAACATTTAATTGAAAGACAGCTTTGAACACATTTTATCTTAGGTAAAAATCTATTTAAACAACAATGGGTTCACATCTATTAACTTACACATAACTAATAATAGAACTTACCCAAGCAGCTCCAACAGGCAACAACAGCGACAACAGAGAGTTGACTGACACCGATATGGTGAACAGGACCTTGCCACCGAACCTCCTGGCCAGCATGCCAGCTGGTACCTGCAGGATCACGTAGCCCCAGAAGAAGGAGGACAGGATGTATGCTTGCACGTGGTGCGGCCATGCGAAGAACTGGAAAGGACAAGGTAATTTATAGTAATAACAAGGAATAATATTTTGCATACAAATAAAAACCCCATTTCACTCACTCAAAGTTTAAATTAAAAAAGCCTTGTTAGTGCTCGGCTATGCCATACAAAGAAGCCTTGAGCAAAATTTGATGTGCCTAGTCCCAATACTTTACAATACTGGCTGTGCGATGATATGTAAGTCAGTTAAAAAGAAGAAAAGAAAAACTGTTTATTCGCGCGAAATGACGCAATCTTAAAACTAGCAAACAAACATTGTCAATTAATAGGGAAGATATGCGTTAGTTAGTTTCTCCTTTCATATATCGATATAGATAATGACAGTATAAGCTTTTATTCAGAAACAAATATAACATTAATAACATTTCACTCATTGCTGGCTTAATTTATCGAGTCGACATCAACAACCTGGTCTGCTTGCCCAGCTTTGGGAAAGGCCTCCTCCATGTTTTTTTACTCAATACAATTCAGCGCTGTCCTCGTGTATGTTTTTCCTGCAGTTACCTTTATTTCATCTTCCCAACTACTAATTTATACTGGGAAATTATTTTTTTTTTCGTTGGGAAAGTCATCTTATGACATCCCCCGCTCTTGGGCGAGGCGGGAAATCAGCGTCAGACTTTTACCGACTAAAAACCCACCCCTGTTCCATCGTTGCCTTTCGTACCAGGGCCGAGTCTTTCTTTCAGAATCATCAGACCCTTGGCCCCAGTAGGCTTCGACCCTGCCAGGCCCCTACAGTTGCTGACATCTCCTTGAGGCGTGCGTGGAACAATACGCGCCGTCGTCGACTTGGGCTCGGTCCGGACGGTTACCGGACGGTGAGACGGCGGGCTACCCTAGCATTACTGCTTCGCAGAAGGAGGCGACCGCCTGCCACTACCCCTCGGTCCGGAGCATGGCCTGTATCAACGCCCGGCGCGATAGATCACTGCCGTCGATCACCCCCACGAGGACACGGAGTTGCTCTGCCCAAGCGGGGTACACCTCCACCGTGTGCTCCACCGTGTCCTCCGGGCGGTCCGCACAGTGGCGACTCCTGGGCGTCGCTTCCGCATGAAACCAGTGCAGAAACTCTCCGAACTCACCATGTACGGTGAGAACTTTTTTTTTTTTTTTTAAGGAGCGAAATCATCCAAATGACTTCTCGCGCTCTGGGTGGAGCGGGAGAGCGTGTCAGACTTTTACTGACTAAAACCACACCTGTATCCTTCAATTACCCTTTGCGTTCTAGGATTACGGGTTTCCCTTTCAGAAATTCTCCGCGGTCCTAGCTAGCGAGCATCGGCCCTGTTGGGCCCCTACGGTTTGCTGACATCTCTTTGAGGAGCGCGAGGATCACTACGCGCTGTCGACGACTGGGCTCGGTCCAGTTAGTTACCGAACAGCCGGACGGCGAGCTACCCAGTGCTCAACGTCCGCAAGCCCGCGTCTACCGTGGCTGGTAGTCGGGGTCGGAATTACGGCGGCTAGGGCGTGAGGACCTTCGTTCCCTCACGCGTACAGCCTCCTCCTTCGCTAGCATTACTGCTTCGCAGAAGGAGGCGACTGCCTGCCATTCCTCCTCGCTCCGGACCATAGCCTGAACCAGGGCCCGACGCGAAAGGTCGCTGCCACCAATTGCCTCCACGAGGACACGGCGGTGCTCCGCCCAAGCGGGGCACACCTCCACCGTATACTCCACCGTGTCCTCTGGGTGGTCCGCACAATGATGACACCCGGGCGTTGCTTCCGCCAGAATCCGATGCAGGAACCTCCCGAACCGGCCATGCCCGGTGAGGACCTGCGTCATGCGGAAGGTGAGGACGCCGTGTTGTCGCTCTAGCCACTCCTCAAAGAGGGGACTTACCGCCATAATTATGGCACCCCCAGCTGCCCTCGTGTGTGTTGGTCCTACAGTTGGTTTTATTTCATCTTCCTAACTACTAATTTATACTGGGAAACTATAAAGACCAAATACTCGGTAATTTGAAAACTCAGTATCAGAAAATTTTGTAATACGAAATCTCCAGGGAAGAAAATTTGGTTAATCGACAACTAAGGATTTGAAATTTTAGAAAGTTAATTCATTATCATCATCGTTAGCAACACACACCCACACAGGTACGCTTTTGACTGTCCAGCAGTCTACGTCTTTCCTAGCGGATTTCAGTGATCCAGCAGTCTGCGCCTTTCCTAGCGGATTTCAGTGATCTTTACCATTTCATAAGGGAAGATCCGATTGGTATTATGTTACTGAATCACATTGTAGTTAACGACACAATGTAATTCATTTTAAAACCTAGCCAATAAGAATTAGTGCTTGTGTGTACTAAACAAATAGAATGTTCAATAATTTCGACAAGATCAAATAGTTTATATTTAGATATTAAGTAAGTTGACGAGGAAAATTATGACCTAGTTTACTAACCAACCTTTTGCTGCGACAATCCCAGCATGATTAATTCCTCATTTGAAACACAGACTACCCTGTAAGTTCTGCAAACCAGTAATAAGTCCAAGATTACATCCCCCCCTCCTCATCATACTCTTGAAGAAGAACCCGAAACTTTGTCACTAATTAACAAAGAAAATAATAAGTTCAAAGGGCACGGAATAATCACAACCTACTTACAATAGAATTTACAATTTAATTTAATGAATTTACATAATTTTTGTTTTCTTAAATCTACACCATAATAATTCCTAATGCGTGATGAGCTGGACTCCGTTAACAAAGAATGGTAATCGCCATAACTACTTCTGCTGGCTGACTTTGGCCTTTGTTTTATTTTAATTTAATTGCATAATTATATTTTTACTTTGTGATGCTTTAGACGCATCCTTTGGAACTAATTTTTTGATCCTAAAAGAACTTAATATCGAAGAGAAATTAACGTCGTCTATGCAAATACAAATCCTAAAATTCGTCGGGCATATTACCGAGAACTCGATGGAGCCTCTGTAAGTTTTCTTTGGTCTCTGGCATCCCTTTCAAATCTTAATAAACAAACTTAAACAATATTTGTTATATAAGTAATACATTCACAAAACATGAAACCATTGGATACCTACAATTTACAATCAATATGTACCGTCAAACAGAATGACTCGAAAACAAAAAAACACGCTTCGGCGCTAGATGGACGTGTTCGAAATAGTCATAAAATTGTACATTATGATATAAGTGTGTAATGTTAGTGATTACCGTCGAGGTGGTATTTAGACCCGAGCCGTGGCGAGGGTCTTAAGAGAGCCAAGAACGGTAATCATTAATTACTCATGTGTGTCATACGACGTTTTTTAATACACTTCTGAAGAAAACAACAGTAAAACTAGTAAAATTTTCTGTGAGATGGTGGTAAAAATCTGTTGTCGTTTAAAGCGCGCGCATCATTTTTTTTTATTTACTCCTAGAGGAAGGCTAAGGTATTTTGATCATTCTGCCTAGTCTTACGTTTATGTTTCCTTGCGTGAAAAGTAAGTAAGACATTAATTTACATACTATTGAACGCAATAACTTAATGAGAATTTTATTCGCATTCAAGTTTAGCGAACAAAGAGGTTGAACAAAAAGGTTTTAACTACATTATAGCACTTGTACGTAATGGTAATCAAAATGTCACAATTTGATAAAAGTTCTTTTTCAATACACTTGCTCAGAAAGTGACTCTTATTGCACTACACTGCACTCGTTACCAAACTGTGACATTTTGATTACCATTATGCACTGGTGCTATAATGTAGTTAAAAAAGTTTTGTTCAACCTCTTTGTTCGCTAAACAAATTTTGAATTCGAATAAAATTCCCATTAAGTTATTGCCTTCAATAGTATATAAATTAGTGTCTTACTGACTTATTTCATCCAACGATTTATTTAATAAAAAACATTTAGTACATAAATCGTACATTCAAATAAAATTTGTTTTTTTTTTGTGGTCTATGGCCGCCATTTTAAGAAGCGCGCGGTTTTTTTGCGTGATTTTTTTTTATTCCAGTGAAGTTCAGTGGCTGTATTAATGAAATAAAATTAAATACTACAAAATCATTAGAAAATGTTACATCCGTATTCTATTGTCGCTACGAAAGACATTATCGTAAATACTTTTCACCCAAGAAAACATAAACGTAAGACTAGGCAGTATGATTAAAATACCTTAGCCTTACTCTAGGGTTAAATAAAAAAAAATGATGCGCGTGCTTGTGAAAACAGATTTTTACCGCCATATCACAGATTAATTTTACTAGTTTTTCAGTTGTTTTCTTTACAAGTGTATTGGAAATCGTCGTATGAGACACGTCAGTAATTAATGATTACCGTTCTTGGCTCTCTTAAGACCCTCGCCACGGCTCGGGTTTAAATACCACCTCGACGGTAATCACTAATATTACACACATAATATTATTTATTATTTTACTTTTTACTATTTTTTTTTTTTTGACTTTATTTACATTTTATTGACATTACTCACACAATTGACATTATTTACATTTTATTGACATTTAGCTTTTTTATTATTGTATTTAAACTATGTTATTAATGTGATGACAAATAATGTGGAATGTTATTTTATTTTTACCTGGCAAGTTATTGTACCAGCATGTCTATGTAAATTGTTTTTTTTATTTTCTTTAATTATTAGCTTGTGGTTTTTTTTTTAATGTTTTATTATATTGTTAAATTTTCAACCATTCGACACAAATGTAAATTTGTTGATGAAATGAATAAATACAATACTTATATCATAATGTATTATTACGTGACGAAAAACTGCCGTAGTCCAAAACTACAGTAGAAAATTCCATATCGGTGGGGTAAAGTTGTTCCAGCAACGAAGAGGATTTTTGCCCAATGGGGCAAAATATGTGAATAAGAATAAGAGAAATAAATCCGGTATCGTATAAAAATACTATAAGAATTTGCCCTGGAACAATACCTAAGGCCTCATTTTTATTCACCTTAGACTGAAATTAAAATATTTTCTTCTCATTAAAGACAGGTCAAGAGTCGGGAGATAATTTGGAGTGAAACGATAGACAGCAGCTGCTATCAACTTTATCACTCGAGTACGCCTGTCATTCATGATTGTTTTAGCCATTAATTTAATTTTATAAATAGCTATCACTTTTTGAAGCGTAGGTGAAAACCTTATCAAACATCACATGGCTGGGCATTTATCACGTGAATATTTTAAGAACTTTGATCAGAGGTGGCTCAGGTTTTATATCAAGTTGAATCAGTAATGTTTACAAAAATACATTTAAATTAAAAAACTATACATGCATACAAGACTCTTAAATAATAACTAAACTATTTATACTAAACCTAACTGCGTACATATACACTAGAATACAAAATACACTCAGGCTTCAAAGTACTTCTCCATATCGCTGTCAATCGGAAATGTGCCTAGAAGACGCGTTGGCATGTTGAATGGCAATTCTATTTCTTTAGGCAGAAAACAAAATACGTACATGATTCTACGACTTACTTTATGTAACTTAAACCTTTTTCCTTTGATTCCCGTTTAATTCAGCATAATTTTTAGGGTTCACGACCTCAAAACGAAAAAACGGAACACTTATAGGATCACTTTGTTGTCCGTCCGTCTGTCTGTCTGTCTGTCTGTCTGTCAAGACCCTTTATCTCTAGAACACGTGGAGGTATCGAGTTGAAATTAAAACGATATACTCCAGTCTGCGGTCTTTTGAGGCTGAAAAAATCAAACATCTGAGTTGAAGGAAAAAAAAGATACGGACGTTTAAGTCGGAAAAAAAATAGTGTATTTCGACACTCTCAAGGGAATCAAAATTCATAGGGTACTTCCCGTTGACCTTCAATCTTGAATTTTGGCATAGCATTGGCATGAAGCAAGTTCTCATAGCACAAGTATAGGAAAAAATCTCATAACTGTAAATTTGAAGTTACGTCAAAAAAAAACATTTTTGCGATTTGGAAAAATCTTCGTAACTCAATTCGGGAATTGAACTGTTTTCATCATAGGAAAGTTTATACGGAACTCTCAGTGCGCAAGTCCGACTCGCACTTGCCCAGTTTTTTTTATTACAGTCTGCTTTATTTTTATCTCACGAGGCCAATATGCTAGTCACTTTTACTATTTTTTTTTTAGGTATGATCCTAAGATTTAGGTAAAATAACCAATTAGGTTATTATCTCCAATATCGCATTTGAAATGTTACGTATTTAATATGGTTGCTTGAGTACAATCACCACTGCTCTCAAAAACGGTGAAGGAAAACATCGTGAGGAAACCGGCATGTCCTAGAACCAAAAATTCGAAGACATGTGACATCCACCAAACCGCACTGGGCCCGCGTGGTGGATTACGGCCCATTCCCTCTCCTAGAGAGGAGGCCTGAGTCCCAGCAGTGGGAACATTATAAGGCCGCCTATGCTATGCGATGCTATGCTTTGCTTGAGTGCAATTGCACATTTTTCGTGTTTATGTATTTACTAGCTAACCGCAAACTTCGTACCCCCTAACAGTCAATGAATTTAGTATACTTCTCGATGTAGTCAACCGATTGCGATGAAACAAATCCTAAGTAGTATATCAAGTTACACACAATTTTAATTTATAAAAGTTATCTACACCGATTTCATATATTTTACATGATGCGCGCACAACTAAAAGCTTCTACAGATTTTTTATACTAAAATATTCAATTTCACACGATTCAATAAATAACTTACTTTATTCATTATTGACCTGTTTTCTAATTACATGTTTCGCTAATGAGTTAACATGAACTGATTATAATAAAAACTTATTTACACAATGCAAACAAATACATAGTTAAAAACGCATTTAATTAAACGTTTAACATTCTTATTAGTAATTAACTGTATTATGACTTTATGACACGGATGGGTAAAGTTCGCAGAGTGAGCAAAGTGGATCGTGCCTGGTCAGTGTTTACTCTTATAAGAGCCTTTCAACTTTATCCGTGACATAATTAAATTACTGAATAGTACTCGTTCTTTTTGGTTATTATGTAATTATTATGAAAAATTACTAACACTGACAATGGAAGACACTATTAATTAATTGTTACATACTTTTTTGATCACCATTATTTCATGCGAATTATCTATATATCGACGGTTGAAAGGCTAATTGATCTAAGCGACATTTTTTCAAAATAAATTAAAACCTTACTCAAACGACGGAGAAAAATTTGCTGATTCCGAATATGTACATAACTCAATATTAGAAAAAAAATCGTTTAGATCAATTAGCCTTTCAACCGTCGATATATAAAAGGAGATACTAACTGACTGACATATCAACGCACAGCCTAAACTACTAAGACCATTAGCGTGAAATTTTGCACAAAGCTTCCTTTTATGACATAGGCAAGTACTAAGAGAGATTTTTTCAAAATTCACACCCTAAGGGGATGAAACGGGGGTTCAAAGTTTGTATGACGAATAACTTCTTTCACGCGGGCGAAGCCGCTGGAAGAAGCTAGTATATCTATGAAGAATTAATAAAGTAAAAAAAAAAACATTGGGAGCTGTCAGACTATTGACAAATAAGGACGAACTCGGATCCAAAACGAAAGAGATGTCACACTTTAGGTCTTGTCGTACGAATTTCTACTGTTAAAGCAAATAATAAAATAATATTACTGTAATTAGTGGGTCAGTGCGGAGTTTGTCATGATGTCATTTCAATATACAGAATGTTTGGAAATGGTATGGTGATTTTTATAGATGCTATAAAACCGAGTTGGTATGCATATGCAAAATTGCCTACCAGCTGCGCAGTTCATTTGCAGTCGGCATGCAATTGCCTTGTAGTTCTAACGAGCAGCAATTTCGATGAAGCTAAGTCAAGCTACAATTTTACTTGTGTAATATTCATTTGATAGGTGCGACGTTGTCGCGGAAGACCACGAGAGAGGTGGCGTAAGGAACTAAACAGATTTCATCAGAACTGAAAGGAGGAAGTGCGAGCCCGCGAAAGATGAAAGTAGTGGAGGGAGGCCTTTACCCAGAATAGGCTAATAAAAAAAAGTCTGTTTTGAGCCTAAATCAACCAATAAAGAACAATATAAAGACAAATTCAGGTCCGTAACCGTTCCCAAATAACTATGCATAATCTCTATACTTTGATGAATAACAAATGAGTAAATAAATACAGTATTCAGCAGCAGTAGTAGTATATTTAGCCTATGTACATGAACTTTGCTATCTACTTATTTTATAAGTTGTTTCAGTGTGGAATAAAGAATTAAAGTATTTACTCATTTCTTCTGTTCATGAATCAATCAATGCTCGTACAATCTAAATATGCAATTGACCGTTATGTATGTTTACATGTTATACATATTATTACACGAACATGCAGCGCATGGTCGCACAACAGGATACGTCACGGGGATAAGGTCGCCATATCTAAGTGGGCGGGGTTACCGCGTCACAGCTGCGTGGGCGCAGGCGGCCGACTGACATAGTGTAACTTTCCACTCAACTCCAGCTTTATTGAGTGGAAATGGCCAGAGAAACCAGCACGTTTATTATTATTCAAAAGTTTTAAATTCAAGCCAAACCAACTTTAAATTTTTACTACACTAATAAATTTTTCAACAATATACAACCACGCTATTCGCGAAAAACGAAACTAACTGATATATCCTTAGCGGTAACGCGAACGAAGTGGAAGTAAGCAGTCTCCATATGCCGTAGATTGATAAAAAAGGCCTAAAAATGGAGGCTCAGAATTGACCTAAGCAGCGTAAGCATCCATGAACCAAGTAGCTGACGACCGCGACCAGGCAAGGGTTGGATATAAGAGGTTTGAACCGGGTTAAGTGCTGGGTGAACCCTTTGCAAAGGGGGAGAACTAAACACAGCATTAGGTGGATGCATTCGTGTTGAAGATAAAAAAGAAGACAAAAAATGGATCAGTCTATATAGACAGTTCTTACTACAGCGAAAGCTACCGACCGACGTCGAACTATGTCAATCAATATCTTTAAGCGACGCGTGAACGTGTGAAATCACGCCTTGATTCTCAAAAAAGGGGAAGGGTACATTCACACTTTGATCATCGACTCAGCTCAAATGTATACACATGTCTGTTGTCAAAATTGGAGACAACTTAGAATAAGAAACCGGTTTAAAACTAGGCTGAAGATATTTTAGCGTAATAATAAATTGGAATTAAACCAAAGAGAGGAGAGTCAACAATGCTAGAGACTGGAATTTACTGTGATGTAGCTACAGCAGTATTCTATATATCTTTTCTCGAAAACCAAAGTAAGATCACCAACAACTATAATTTATCAGGTCATTAATGATGTTCTAATATGTCTGCTCTGTGCTTGGACTTCTTCGGCCAAGCCCTTGCATATCTAATGCAAGTCACATGAGTATGAATAGCAGAGCACCGTATCTGATCTCACAACCAAAACCATCGGAGCCAAATTATGCGGTTGCTGTGGCCGAAATCGGTTAGGGGACATCTTCATCATCATCATCATCATCATATTTTTCCGAGTAAACTGTACAATGGGGATGGCCCAGGCTCGGTCATGCTCTAATAATTAACCCTCCATGTAATTCGCATGATTATCAACTACAATACGGAAGCAAACGTGTGAGTATCTACTTAGTAGCTAGCACATTGATAATACCTAATTATAATCACTTGACCGCACTGCTGATCGGAGAATCTCATGTCATGACGGAAATAATATAAAATTCTAATAATAGATTGCTATTAACGATTATTACTAGGTATAAGATGTAATCAATTTCAGTACATAGGCCTTCTTGCTAGTTGTTTCCCGCTGCTTCGCTTCTGACACCTAAATATGTAAATGTTCATGCAGAGTAAATATACAAATTTTTATTTTTTTTTGGATTAGGGACTCTACTATAACAAATTATTAATAATAATAATTAATTATTAATTTATTTTCAGTCAACGGAGGCCTTTAATTAAAACACACAACATAATCTTAAACATTAATAAACTAATGAATGAATGATGTATTTATTTGCAAGAATATAGGTAACGAACAAGTTCTTAAGATTTATGGGGTCTCACTATATTCGGCACTAGCTTCTGCCAGTGAAAGTAGGTAGGTTTCTATACAAACTATGAACACCCGTTTCATCCTCTTAGGGGGTAAATTTTGGAAAATCCTCTCTTAGTGCTCGCCTACGCCATAAAAGGAAGTCTTGTACAAAATTTCACACTGCTAGTCTCAGTAGTTTCGGCTGTGCGTTGATATGTCAGTCAGTTAGTTTCTCCTTTTATATTCATAGATTTCAGCCATACAAATATTTATATTTTATATCTTTAGCAGTAATAATACATATCTATTATCAAAAAACAAAACATAATCATCAAAATTCTGGTATGAGAGAGGGATGGAGCTAAACTGGACGGTTAGTACTATACCTTTCTGACATCAGATAATAAGGTTACTTTTACAAAAAATAATTGTGAACACGAATACTCACTACGACGACTAATAAAGAAGTAAAAAAGAAAAATAATCGCAAAAATGATGATGACAAAGTAACAAACAAAAATTTTCACTGCTTTTGATATTAGTATAGATTGATAAAAAAAACGATTTTAAACTATGTTGCTAGATTAGCACCACCCAGGGACACGTGTAGGGCCTAGCAATGGGTATTCTCCTACGGACGCGGGTGACTCAGTCCCCTACAGCTCAGCGGGTGAATAATAAATGCGCACCAATTTAACGATTAAAATGTCATAAAAATATTGCTATGATTTATATTTATGATTTAATATTTGTCTCAGTTGATACGGTTAATAATATTACTGTTATTATCTCGCTTGCAAAATTTTCCACGTTCATTAAATTGAACGTGAGGTTAAATTATTTTATTACCACTTAATTAAACACGACATGAATATTCTGAACACCACGTGGTGTAAGTTCGGTTCAGAGGTTCTAAAAAGAATATTTGAATTAGAGTGGTTACGCTGTTATCCAATTGCGATAACTTTATTTTTTTTGGCTGGATGTTGCAATCCCTAAAGAAAGGAAGAAGAATAAAGTGATGGGCCCTTTCTTGCACTTGCCTGTCACATTTGTGTGAGTGAGAGGAACAAAACTACCTGAACAATCGTTTTGGAATGATATTTCTGTATATATCCCCGCAAATTCGAGATAACCAGTGCAAACCTTTCTTTGAGGAAGGAGTCCTTCTAACCTATTTTTCCACATGACACTTCATCTCCTACACTGCAACGAGCCAAATTTCAAATAGTTTGCAATCTTTCGCCTGAACCGCGCAAACAGATATTATTTCAGGAACTTTATATAAAAAAATATAAATACAGACTACTGTATCATTTGAGTGCCCTTCTCATAATAATTTTGATGGCAAGCCTTGGTGACTTTTACTATCTTTTTTTAAAAAGCAAATCGTCACATAACTTTTCTTGAGTGAAGAGAGATGGAGTGTCACATTTTACTAACTAAAATCCACCGTGTTCCTTCAACTGCCTTTGGTGTTTTAGAGTTGCAGTAATTCTTTCGAATAATCTCGTAGGCAGATATCGGTTTAAGCGAGAGTCGTCAATTTTTCTGACAGCTCTTTGAGGCACACTGTCACCATTCTTATTTAACTTGAATTTTATAAATAGGTGAGTTTATTGGTCGATTAATATGTTTGTAATCATTGTATAAGGAAGTAATCAAATCATGATTGTAAAAATAATTAATTTACTGATTGTAAACTGCACTATTACTGAGATCAATAGGTTTATTATCCTGAAAAATTGCGCGATTGGAATGGAGTAGGTCACGAGAGCTACACCGCAGGAACATGAACTAGTGGTTAATATTGTTTTAGCGATCGAACGTTGATTTATTTTGTTTTCAGAATATCACGTTTTTAGCATTCTGGTGTCAAAGATATTCTTATTAGGATTCCGTATCCGTAATGGAACTCCATTATTAAACTTCCATTCTCCGTCCGTTCTTTCATCTGGCTTCCAGTGGACTGTCTGATCTCACGTACCACAATAAGTAGACAGTTAGAATTTTCATATGGTGTTATTTTTACTGCTGCTATAATAACAAATAATATAATTAAAGGAAAAATATATGAAATGTCTTATAATAGAATAAACTTTATTATACACCAAAAAAAGTAACAAGTAGCAGTATTTATTTATTTAATTTTTATGCAATAAAGCTGGCATGTTTCACTTTTTTTGTATTTTTTTCGCTCTTTGTAATTTGTTTACAATAAAGAACCCTTCGCTTCGAAAGCGAAGCCGATTCGCACTTAGCCAGTTTTTTTTTTGTTATCAGTAGAGTTTTAATTTTTACGATCCAATTAATTGACTATATACAGATTAGATAAACATATTCGTACCTAAACTTTTTGCCAAGAGGTCAACGATGTGAAGAGAATATTGGTCTCCGATGAGTCCACAGTTATTTTTTAAAGCTACTTTTTTTGTAACAATCACATTCTTTCCAACGATTACGGTTCCTTCCAATTCCAATTCTCAAGGAAGACATCAAGGCCATACCACCGTCTCTTTCGTGGTCTGCCACTGTTCCACAACGCTGTGTCTGGGCATCAATCCTGTGTTTTATGGGCCCACAGCGCGTTATGCATGCGGCTGACACGTCCTGCCCAGTTCCATTTAAGTTGGGCAGTCTTTTAAGTCATATCAAATGTGTATAGTGTTTCGAACGTGGTCTCTTAACTAGGTATGATAAAAATAATAATATAATAATGATACTAATAAACGGTCATCGGTTTTTAAACGCGAAGACCCTGCACAACCGCGAGGTGTACAGCCAGGCGCAAATATGTGGTACTTATAACTGATGACCGCAAGGAAGTATGATAAAGTAAGGAGCTCCACGGGCGCTTTTATCGGGCTCTTCATGATTCTGATGTAGATTTTGCAGCGTCCGTGGCCTGGCTACGTTTCAGCAATCTCTTCGGAAAAACTGAAGGTTTTATCTGTACAATTATGGATGAAGTCATCTCGATGAATAACTACCGGATATATATAATGAAAACGGGATGGTTGACATGTGTCGGGCATGCCATCGTCCGGGTGAGTCTATCAGACATATTATCTCTGGTTGTTCTCGTCTGGCTAACACACACACATGTATGCACAGGCATAACCAAGTCCAGGATTATTCACCAGCAACTTGGTTTGAAATACAACCTAGTGTATTCAGAGGTACCGTATTACAGGTATGTGCCCGACCCAGTTCTCGAAAATGACCATGTCACGTTGGACTGGGAACGGTCTATCATTACAGACCGGACTATTGTAGCCAATAAGCCGGATATAGTGGTGATAGACCGATTAGCGCGCCGCGCAATGATATTCGATGTCACCATCCCACATGACGAGGATCTCGTGAAAGCTGAGAAATAGAAACAAATTAAATATCTCGACTTAGCACACGAGGTTGTTGACATGTGGAATGTAGACTCGGCTGTCATTGTGCCAATTGTCGTGGCCGCCAACAGTCTTATAGCCAAAAGTTTCGACGACCATCTGTCGAAGCTGTCATTGCGCGGTTGGATCAAGGGCCTCATATAAAAGGCAGTACTCCTCGATACGGCTCGCATTGTGAGGAGGTTCCTGTGTCTGGAGCCCTAACCACCGGTAGCTTGGACCCTGTCTTTCTCAACACCGGTGGACTACTAATTGTTATATTTAAAAATGTTTTTTATATGATTTTGTTAAAAAAATATTAAAAAAATAATTTATATGCATATTAAATGAATAAAGTGAATACTAATAAATAATCTTAGAAAGACAGCACAATTTCAAGTATGTACGCTTATTTATTTTAAATAAGCGTTAAATAATAAATTTATTTTGCAAAATTGATAATTATCATAAGAAACTCACTTTAGTCAAGAATTTTGAGATCGAAAGTTATACTTAATAGGTGTTTAAATACTAAGAAGTGGCTAAAATCATTAACTTAAATAGCTTTAATAGATTCAAAGAAGATGATTAAGGCATTAAAGGCCGTTTCAACTCCTCTAGACACATTCTAACTATTTTGGTAGATAATAATTTGAAAGAAAAACATGAGGAAATATCCTGAGGAAAGTACAATCATATCAAATTTACTTGTTACATGTTTATTATAAATGCCTTTTTTAAACTAACTTCTTTCAGCTGCTTCACCCACGTGCTAACTCATTCTACGTGTTATTCTTAGAAATGGTCTACACATGTGCCAAATTTTATCAAAGATATTTAGCCGTTTGAGCGTGAAGAAGTAACATACATATACACACACAAAAATACATACAATCTTACACCTATGTAATATTCATCATCATCATCATTTCAGCCGAAAGACGGTCACTGTTGGACATAGGTCTTTATAATATTAGTAAAAAAAAATATTGACATAGCCGGAGATTAAGTCTACAAAAATAAAACTGCGCAATAAGAAATTAGAGCAAAATAACATCACACAATAATTGATGTTTAAAGATATAGTTAGTTCCTCAAGAAATTCAAGGCAAACTACAAATTGCATCAGCTAGTCAGGGCTTTTATTTTGTATAAAACTGAATTTTCTTGCTAACTGGTATTAGTTCTATGATAACCTTTTGTGAGCAGCTGACATTACTGACTTAAAATATTGATAATAAAACATGTTTAAACAACACCATAACAATGATTTGCATCTCATATTTCTCGTTAAAGATTACTTTATCTATAGAGAAAGATGTAGGTCTTTTTTTTATTTTTGATGGGTTCGCGCTTGACCGCTATCTCACCTGATGGAAAGAGACGATGCGGTCGACGATGGAGCGCGCTTACTTAGAAGCAATCTATTCACTTTTGACTTCTAGTTTCTCAGGTTGTATCCATCAGGAAACACAGATTCCGGCAAGGAATTCCACTCCTTAGCTGTACTACAATCTTGGTATTTCCTTCATGACTACAATGAATGTGTTCTCTAAACGCTTTGTGCGTATAAGTGGGATGTCCACCATGTACGTAAGTATTTTTAGCCAGTAAAAGAACTCAGTAGAGCTGTGGGAATGTTCGAAAGGGTTACCGTGAGACACTAACGCAAAGGGCATCTGAAGGAACACAGGAGGGTTTTAGTTAGTAAAAGTCTGACACACTCTCTCGCTCCATACAGAGCGTAAGAAGTTATTTGATGATCATATTAAAAAAAAAACGAAAAGGTATTTTGAAGTCATTCGATACTATGAGGTAACACAAAATCTTGTTGAGGTGATGAGTGGAAACAATTAACCTCTGTTGGATTATACCCCAAGGAAGTGTCCTACATCCTAACGTGTATTGCTACCTTAATATAGTAGTACCAGCCTACTGCACGTACATGGTTACGATTTGACATTAACAGTACGTCTATTATAATCATAGGCTGTTTTTGTAGTTCAACAGTTTTGCATTTATACACGAAACAAAGTATTTGTATCATACTCACAACTTCATTCCTCTCATCAGTCATGTCGACGATGGCCATGCTCATGTTGACCCTCATAGTGAAGGCGATCAACATCCCGAAGAACAGCAACGCCGTCTGCACATGGCGAACTCCCAAGCCCTCTGGAAATAAAAACAAAGAGTTCAAAAGATAATCGGTAAGCGTTGTAAGTACTAAAAAAAATCAAGAAGACATCCTTATTATATTGGTAATAAATTAATATAATGTCAATTCTTAGAAGCAAGAAGTGCTAACTTACAGAAGCAAGGTAATATTCAAGAAAGAAGATAACTTTTGAAGAATAGAATAGAATAGAATAGAATAGAATAGAATAGAATAGAATAGAATAGAATAGAATAGAATAGAATAGAAAAAACATGGTATTACATTATTTTTTCAGAAGGAACATAAAATCTAGAATCTCATTTTCAAACTGGATAATGCAAACTGGTCTGCATGTTATACCAAGGTAGTTGAAAGAAGTATTAGCAAATTATAAATCTGTATCAGCAGGAGATATTTATATACAATATATATAGGGATGGTAACATAAATAGTCAACAAGAAAACTTAAAAAAAAACCGTCTTCACTAAATACTTATAGCCAAAGTACCTATTTCTCAAGACAATTCTAATTAACCCAAACATGATACAACAACATGAACAACTGCATAAAATACTTTGCTTTATTATGAAGTGCCGGTGCCTATCATCCAGTACCATCATAATCATCAGGTCACTTTGATAATACCATTTTCCACATAACTATTCGGAACCATTTATTTGTTTGTATTGTCATAGTCACTTAACTGTCTTTCTTCATTATGATATCTATGTGAGTATGACGTTCCGTTGGCCATATCTGGTCTTCTTCGTCAGTTCCATTTCATCAAATATTACTTTGTTGAACAAAATTACTATATAGTTGCCTATAATATTTGAGAAGTTCCCTCGATTCCTCATGGAACCCATCATAAGAACAGAATTTTGAAAAAAAGTTAGATTAATCTGGAAGCATATCACTTTAGGGGAAAAAACGATTGCAAATCGGTCCATGAACGACGGAGTTCTGAGGTAACAAACATAAATTTTGTTTTAAAAATTCAACCGAAATGATAACCTCCTCCTTTATTTGAAGTCGGTTAAAAAAAATACAACCGAATTGATAACCTCCTCCATTTTTTACAGTCGGTTAAAAAATAAACAACAAGAACTAACTAGCATATAAGCTCTGTTGGTGTTGCTGCAACACAAACTCAACAAAACTTAGCAATATCAGGTAAGTTCAGCTTAAATACAACAAGCAAGTTGAGATCCGATCAAAACGACAAAGTTTTCATCGGCGCTTCAAGTGATGATACTGTGTAACTTAAAAACATTGACACATATACGTATCTCAAGCATCAAATTGCTGCAAACTATATCACACTGATTATATAACTTAACTCAAAAAGGCTTATAAAAGTTTACAAACACGATCATACTCTAATAATGATAGAAGCGCCATATACCTCTAGGGTTATCTAATTGTACTCATGAATGTGAAATGAAGTACATTTGCTCTACAACAGCAAACTTTGGAATGTGAAATCTGTCGAAAGATTCATCAGGAAATTAACATTGCTTTGAATGGATTTAGTTTTCATTATCTTCTATTTCCAAAAGTTATTTAAGTTTTGCTTAGTATTTCAAAGTTTAAGAATTTATAGTTATTTTTGTGTTTTTTTTGTTAAAATATTATCAAGCAATACTTACTAGGCCTAACGATTTCAATTTCCTTTTCGTCGGAAACTCCCATGTTAGATTAGTACCGTTTGTCACTAAAATAATGTCCACCAGGCACTACCACACATTCGCGCAGAACGGCGCTTAGTGTCAAGATGACACTAATCGTGCACTCTGACACATTAGCGTGGATTTTATAAAACTATAGAGTCGACGTTGAAGCTAAAATAATGTTTACTTTGTTTTCTAGCATATTGGTTTTTTAAAGATAGAAGACAGTTTTCTTTTTAATAATCACTTACACACTAGTGGGTAATTTTAGAAAATACAAAACAATATTCTGTTATCAGCAATTCTTACTAAGCAAAACGACACCAATTTGCCCCAGCAAAGGACTACAACTAACCAAACAATAGTAAATCATTGCCGTATCGTTACATTAGTTTACAAGTAATCATATTTTCGTTCAGTGTCGCGGTAATAAAGTATTTTTTTATATTCTATTGTTTTCTAAAAAAAATTATTAAATAGAATTGATGTGTCTGGTAAATGGCATCGTGTAAACGTTACTTTTATTAAAATCAGAGTAATGAAATTTAATCCTAACCTGGTAATATAACTTCAAATTCCTTGCTATCTGTGGCCTGGTAACTTGAAACTAATATAGCCAAAACTAGACGACATTATTATGATGAAAATTTACTCAAAATGACTGATGATTTCAAAACGCAAATATAGATATGTCATTAAATCATGTTTTTAATTATAGCTATTAGTAGTTTAAACTAATTATGAGTTAATAATTTATTAAGTGAATAACATAATTGCCTCGACCAAATTTTAAGTAGATGGACTGGATGGAATCAAGCCAAAGAACACACCCCTAAGACTTTTAGCATAGAGCACTTCTATAGATTCCTTTGTTACAAAATTGGTTAAGTTTTATGATACTGATAACTGCTATGTGTATCAGAGAAAGGTTATCGTATAGGGGCGCGAGAAATAAATCAACAATTTGTAATTTTGTTACAGTATCAATACATTTCATTCAAAAAATAATGAACCTTATCATTAAGTATTAAGGACTTTCTAATATGTATATAACTCGTGATTAATTTTGGAATTATATGTGAACTTTGTCATTGACTTTGACGCTGTGATACTAATTTTGACTTTGATTATATCTTTTAAAGATAACTGCAATTACATTGATCTTTCGTCAAAATAAGACGTAGATTAATAATTACAGTATTATTATAAGCGTGTGTAACGTGAAAGTTTATTATTAAACTAACCACTGCAGGATTGTTTGAAAGAATCACAGTAACCTTAGAATGCAAACGGACGCAGGTGAGTTTTAATCAGTAAAAGATTAATTCCTTCTTCCTCCACCTAGAGTGGGAGAAGTAATTTGATGATATCAAGAAGGGCATCTATTCTATACAATATCTCTTCAAGCGCTTAATATAACTTTATAATTTATTTTAGGATGCGACGCAAAACGTAAAAAAAAATGTGCCATAAATTTAAAACATTGAGGCGAACACGTCGTCGCTCGATACAATTCCATTTTCCAAAAAATCACGCTCTGAAGCCGTACAGCACAAAATAAATGCATCAGGTACCTTAAAGGTGGTAGAGAGGACATAAACAATAGTCTCTAAAAGTAAACAATCTTCTGCTTGCTGTTCAATATCTTGTTTTTGACGTTCCAAATCCAAATCATATTATTCCTTTAACGTAAACTTAACAAATTTAGTTTTTTTTTTATTATTAAACAGCAAGTTATTGACGTTAAACCAGTGTACTATATTTGAAAAGGTGTTATTTATTTCGTCAATAATCGGCTGCTGACATTTAAACTTAAACAAAAGCGAAGTTTCGTCTGCAAACAACACTATATCACGGTTATAGTTTATGAGGTAAGGCATAATTATCATTTACATAATTAAAAAATGAAAATGAGCCAAGAATTGAGTTTTGGGGTACACTCATTGATACTGCAGACCCGAGTGATCTTTTTCTATTTACGTTAACTCTCTGAATCTCAAATGAGAAATAATAAGATCCAGTGGGTAGTTTCGGAACCCGTAATGGTGTAGTTTCCTGATTAATGTTTCATGGAGAACGCAATTGAAGGCCTTAGACAAATCGCAAAAATGCCCAGGACATCACATTTGTCTTCCCATGCATTGTAAATGAATGTCCTAAAAGTTCAACACCGGCATCGTATCAGTATGTACTAGACAACTAATAAACATAGATACTTATGTATGTCTAAATACAATATAATATTATAGATAAGTTATACGCAGACACAGAACAAATGAAACTATAGTTAAATCTTAGAGTAGTGAAGTCTAAAAATATCTTGAGTGATGATTATCATTAACTTGTAAATAATATTTATGTTTCTCTAATATATGTATAGTTTGTTTCAGTATAGTCTTTTAATTATGTCACAGATGGTATGAAAAGTAGAGTATCCAACACGGGGATAAAGCTGTCTTTGTCTTGGTTGGCTTGGATTTCTCACGTCACTCAGGTTTCTATATTAACTTCCTAGCATTGCTCGGGAGTTAATACATAAAACCCTCACTAGCGTTCGGGATTAAACCTTAGCAAACTTCGTTTTGTTTGGAATTCAACATGCCGCCCGCGACTTAGACATTACTTTATCCCCTAGTCACATAATCAACTATTAATTTTGTGTTAAATGCTTCAGTCCCGTACTAACCCAGCAAGGATTTGGCGAAGAAGTTTTGGCTGGGTATGACTTGTATAAGTACAATTCCTCCTTTTTTAAACCTAACTTAATATTAAATGCGAATGAACGTTTTTTATTTCTTAAGCTTGCACATCTTAATGGCTGAACCGATTAGGATGAAACTTGGCATACGGGTAGACCCTGAATGGGAATGAAAACAGGTTTCCTAGGGAAGATTTCCAATTTTCACACGGTTGAAGTCGCAGTCGTAATTTCTAATGTGCACTCAATAACACTGGCTCATCTGATGTAGGTACTTTACACGTTGGCCGAACAGTCGACATAAGCTTTGCTTGTTATGTAAAAACTAATTGATGCCTAGCGCCTTTAACCACGTGGTAGTACACTAATCCTAGGGCAATAAAAAATATCCTACACACACAAAAAAAAAACATAAATCAGTAAAGCCGTTTCGGAGCAGTGTTCGATATCGAACTCCTCCGAAACGGCTTTACTGATTTATGTTTTTTTTTTTGTGTTGACGCGAGATTTTTAAAGATTAAATTATACCAGAGAATAGAACAGTCTCATCGTAATCTACTCCGGCTGCAAAATTGTACAAAAAAGTTTCCGTGGAACGCAAAGGGCAACTGAAGGAACACTTTTCCAGCTCAAAAAAAAAAACTATCATAATCACTATTGGTGAATGTTTTTATAGCTGTAACTTATCCAGATAGTTCAGAAGCACTATGGCAGAAGCTCACAGGTGTGCACTGTACAGGTTATAGTCTTAACAACACTAATATAAAACCTATTTTAAACGTGTATTACCTATATTTGAGGGAGAAAAATAAACGCTATTTGTTACTTCAGTTAATTATTACTCCAGTTTACAATTCTATCATGTATCTCAACGAGCGATGAGCAGCCGATCCCTGTCAATCATTAATTAGCGGCAGATAGGTGGTCCAGTAAATGGTGACACATTGCTGCAGCAGCGTCGGTTTAAATTGTTATCGCGCCACCACAAGTTCTATTGAGTGGGGAGTGAGTGGGTAGGGAGGCAGTGACAGCGACGTTTTGAAAGTTTTCATCCTTTACATAGTGAACAGAAAAAATTCTGTCAAATTGTTATATCTTTTTGTAAGAAAAGTATGAGTAAAATATAAAGAAAAAAATAAAGCAAGAAATAAGAAAGACAGAAAGAAAGAAGAAAATATTTAGCACACATTGCTAAAATGCCAGACAACTACGTGGGTACTACCCCTGATGCTGGTCTTCAACTGAACTTTATGGGGAGTATACAGTGATACAGGAAGGGCCGAAATAGTTCTACTAAACTCTGCTTCTTCACATTTATTATGATCACAGCCAGAAGCGGTTCTTAAGTCGTCTATTTTTTTTTTTTTTTTAATTTTGTTCAGCGATATCTTCGCCAAATGTGAACCGATTTGATGATTTTGTAGGAATGTCCGTGTGTGTACCTATTGTGTTGCCCTGGGAGATACTACGACACTAATAAAAGGATTTGATTAAACCCGAAAAACTATTTATTTGTATTTTAACAATTCTATTCACAAACATACCCATTGCCAGTCCAGATGGTTTGGACTGGCGATGGGTATGTTTGTGAATAGCTTGTTCGCTTTAAATTGCTAACACAACAAACGTCTCTTTCACATTTACAGAGTACCAAACAACTATTTTTTTTTTCGACGATTGTGTCTGTCGAGTAATTTTGGTGAAGATCTGATGATGAACTTCGGAGATAGACCATGGAATACTTCAATATTAATAACCGTTATTCACGTTACATTACGTGACGGCACGGTGGTAAGTTATCTTTTTTTATATTCTTGATAGGTTCCCGCTTGACCGCTATCTCACCTGATGGAAAGTGACGATGCGGTCGACAATGGAGCGCGCTTACCTAGAAGTAACCTATTCACTCCTAACATTAAGATTCCCGGGTTGTAGCCATCAGGAAACAACAACAACAACAGATTCCGGCAAGGAATTCCAGTCCTTAGCTGTACGCACAATGAATGTGTCCTCAAAACGTTTCGTGCGTATGGGTGGGATGTCCACCGTCTAATCCTCACTATGCCTAAGAATGCTTTCATACTTCGTAGGTACTTTTGAGGGCACATTTTTTTTAAATTTATTTCTATTTAGACTGTGTGTACAAATAGGTTATAAAACTTTTTATTATTATTGATGGGCTTATAACTTACTATTTTAATTATTAAAGTTATAGTAAAATAGAAACTCTTCGAGATCGTAACTATAGATCTGTTTAATGCTAGTATCTTGTCTTACGCTACACGAGCAATTGCGGTGATGAACGTTATTACCGTTCATCACTATCATCTCGCTCAAAACGAAACAGCTTGCACGTCACAACACATGAAATTCCAGAGAGAGTTCCAGGGTTTCAATTCTTTTGAATGTCAATAATATCTAAGACGTTCTAATGATAAACAATAGACTGCAGAAGTAACGAGATGGAAAGGGCCTAGTGGAAAAAGGCCCGAAGGACGAGCTACGATACGATGGAGTGATGATATCATAGCTACAACCGGCAAGGAGTGCATTATGTAAGTTAAATACAGAAAAAACTGAATATAAACTGGAGAAAATCTATACCCAAACAGGGTTTCTTATCCAAAAAACGTGGTTGAAACAAAACAATAGTATAACTTAATATAATATATACATATAATAATAATAATAATATTCCACAACTATCACACAACGCCGTCTAGTCCCAAGCTAAGCAGAGCTTGTTTTATGAGTACTAGACAACTGACAAATATACTTATATATTCCTAAATACATGCATAGATAGATAAATTACACCCAGACAGAACAAATGATTGTGCTCATCACACAGACATTTGTCCGGGGTGGGAATCGAACCCACGACCTCCGGCATAGCAGTCTGGGTCACTAACCACTAGACCAACAGGCCAGTCATATATATTTAAATAAAGTAAAAGAAGAGGGTAACTTTGACGACTCCACTATTTGTGCAGAAAATAATTTCGCAACATCCGCTTAAATGCATACAGACTGGTGGCCGTCCTGATCTCGACCATCATCCCACCATCATCATTTAATCTCTTGTTAGTAGAAGACTACTTCATTAATTTACGAGTACATCGAAATGCATGCCATGTAATGTAAAATGTAATGTCACCTCCTCAGCAAAAACAGCGCCCACACCCAAAAGCTTTACGTGAAATGAGGAAGCTTTGCACAAAGGCGCCTCAATCAGGGCTCCTGGGGGATGCTCATCAAACGATGTTTAATTACGTCCGGATCGGAGCGGACCCACTCCGGTGTTACTGAGACAATCTTTCTAACAAACACACATTGACGAGCTTTTGTTGCGGGAAACGTTGAGAAGCTGGATTGAATGAGACCTGGTATTGCGCGGGTAGGTAAATCTGTCTAGGTTATACTTCTAGCTGCTTTTTTTTTAAGGTTACAAAATTATCTAATAACTTCTTCCAGTCTTGGTGGATCGAGAGGGAATGATTAACTGCATCAACTAAAACCCTCTTGCATTTATCCAATTGGTCTTGGGTATCAGGACCTTTTTCGAATAATCCCTCAGCCCCGTTTCTTGCAGCTGAGCAGCAGCTCTGAGTTTGGGCTTGTGTTCGATGGATGGCAGTGAGATTATCTCTCATTATATGAGACCAACTAGTCATTATATGAGCAGTGGTGCCCCACTGGTAACGACCCCGACTTATTAGTTGTAGGTCCGTTCAAACCTGACCAGGTGCATTACTTTGTGTAAAATATTCCATCACCACTGCTCTCGAAAGGGTGATGAAAAAAATCGCGAGGTAACCGGCATAACCTAGATACAAAAATTCGAAGATTTCTGACATCAAATCCGCACTGAGCCCACGTGGTGGTGTATGGCCTATTCCCTCTCCCAGAGAGGAGGCGGTCGTCCCAGTAGATGGAACATTATAAGGCTGATTATGCTTTTGCTTATATGATACTTAAATATAAATGACGATTTGTGGTGAGGTAAATTTTAGATACAAGGTCTAAACTTTTAGCATACACAAAGTTACAAAAAGTTTCATTTATTTAAATTCACTGGGGTACGAGTCAGTGACAGCGTGACGGTTGACAAGACAGAATGAAAGACTAACTTTTGTCGAGCCGACCGCAAGGACCATGGGACAAG
Organism: Mythimna pallens; assembly: GCA_961205895.1. Taxonomy (NCBI): domain Eukaryota; kingdom Metazoa; phylum Arthropoda; class Insecta; order Lepidoptera; family Noctuidae; genus Mythimna; species Mythimna pallens. The sequence goes on from OY540836.1 coordinate 606,116, forward strand.
GGCAGGAAGATTACGACGAGGTTTTTTTTATATGAGGTGGGAAATCATCTAATGGCTCCTTCCTTTCCTTGTTTCAGTTAGCTATTGCGTTCTAGGACCACGATTAATGATTATCCTTTTCAAAAGCTTTCTCATGGCCCCAGGCATCGGTTCTACTGTACTCCTACAGTTTTGCTAACAATTCCAGAACATGTGGAGCACTACGTCTACTAATCGGGCCGTCGACTCGTCTTATAAGGACCAAATAAGACAAGTCGACGGCGTGCTACCTACCCATTACTCGTCGTCCGCAAGCCCGCGCCTACGATGGCCGGATGTCGATCTACAATTCTCGACGCCCGGGACGTTTCCTATAATTATAATTATGAGAGGTGCAAGTGTTATTGTATTGATCGTTTAGGAATAAATAAACCGGCTAATAATTTGATTGTGAGTTACATAATAAAAATAATTTACAAAAAAAATGTGGTTGAAATTAGGTTACTAAAAAAATACAGTAAAAAATAAACAAAGTGTACGAAAACCCAACAGGGCAGTTAAACTGTCTTAATTTGCGTAATTTTACCTTTTTATTGTGGCTATAAAACACACCCTTTGAACCACAGGTCCACCAGCTAATGAACTACGTATAATGTTTTTACAATTATAATGCAAACAGGAATTATGTAGTAAAACCCTTTTTATTAAAACTCTTTTGTACTAAAAGAAGGAAATGTACCACTGGTTTATGAAGGCATTTAAAATAAATTAAGACTGCATAATTTGATAGGTTAAAAATGTGCACGTGGTTTATGGAGGCATTTAAAATAAATTAATATTCTAATAAATATGTTAATATTTCTTCTTTTTTATAAATAAAATGATTTCTTAGACTAATCATGTATAGTCGGATACGTTCACAAACATGTGAACTCACATACACAAGACATCTATATCCGGAACAACTAGATACCTGTAGGTCATATTATTATAAGTGTTAGTTCCGCGTGGAAATCGAACCCGCGGTTCAGTGCAGCAGACAATCGCTCAACTACCGCGCCAACCATGGCCTCAAAATTAATTCTGTATCGTAGATGTTATCATAAACATGTAAATTTACACACTATCATCATTCCAGCCGAAGGAAGTCTATTTCTGGACATAAGCATCCCCCAGGTGTCGCCACAACGAGCGATCTTGTGCGTCTCGCATCCATCGCTCACACCAGGTCGTCGGCCCACTTTGTGGGAGGCCTTCCACGCTGCGTCTTCCGATGCGCGGTCGCCACTTTCAGCCACCTTTCGACCTCATTGACCATCCGTTCTACGAACAATGTGCCCTGCCCACTGCCACTTAAGTTTGGTGATTCTTGTGGGTATGTCGATGACCTTGGTTCTTCTGTATACGGAGCTGCCTAGGCACTCGAAACAATTCTGAAGTTCGAGCTGAAAGCTTTCGGAGTTTTGGATCTGGATTTATGCTGGACGTAGACTTCATCAGTCGAAATATTTCAAGCTTGATATTAATATTCTATGTGCTTCTTACTATATGGTGATCACTGTTTTCACCGTGTTGATCACAGAGACATAATTGAATATTTGCTTCTTCGTCGCCATGATGAAGTCAATCTCATTTCTAGTCGCACCACCAGGGCTTTGACAGGTCCACTTTCTACGCTCACGCTTTTTGACAAAGGAGTTCATCATATAGAGGCCCTCCTTCTCCATGAAACTAGCCAGTAGGTGTCCCCGGTGATTCCGACGTCCAAATCCAAATTGTCCCACTCGCAGCTCATCACCGTCTCGTTTGCCCAGTTTTGCGTTAAAGTCCCCCATGACCACGGTGAAGTGAGTCTTAGAACTTTTATATAAAAACACGTTTTTTGTGTGGAAACCCCCTTAAATATTTATTTTATTCTGTTTTTTAGTAGGCTGCAGAAATACATCATCTGTGAAAATTTCAACTGTCTAAAAGATATCATGGTTTATGAGAAACAGCCTGGTGACTGACAGACAGATAGCCGAGTCTTAGTAATAGGGTCCCGTACCCAAAGGGTAAAGGGTACGGAAATCTAAAAAGGAGATTGTTTTATACTGTCAGTAAAGTCAGGACGGCTGTCAAGCAGCTAAGCGGAAAAAAAATAGATAATACATTAAGATAAAGTGATTCATAAAATATAAACTATTAACTAATCACACAGAAGCCATTCATTGTATTTCCGCCTAGACAGTAGCATCCGCCGATATGTAGTCGAATACCGTAGAGACTTGATAAATCACTTGTGAGTCGGAAACCGGTTTCAAACAACGTTGGAGTCCGTGAGGAAATCCAGGTTGACAGCGGAGTACATTGAGAAACCCACTGAGTCACCTGTCGCGTCCGACGTGATTTACAGGCGTAAAGGGGAAACATCGGTTTGGTAGGCTGTGCGATATTCTGAACGGGTGTAGGATATTTGTAAACAAACGTAGAAAGTTCTTCTTTAAAAATAGCATCAAATGAAGATGTGTGACGCGTTTACAACTTGTTTGTACCTGTAATAAATAAATAAATATTTTTTATGGTTGGGATGAATTTATAATGAATTTATGGAATTTACAAATGTGTGACGAATCGACAATGTGGCGAGTTTACAATAAACCCTTTTTTATGGCTTGCAAACTATCAAATACCTCTTTCCATTTAAGGCAGAGCAGGAAGAAGCCTTTTATTTATTTAATCGTTTCGCCTCGTCGTTTATGCCGTGAACATCGAGGGACTGGAACAACTTGCCTGCTGCGGTCGTCCCGTCCAATTATAATTTAGGTGTCTTCAAGGCTAGAGTGAATAGCATAGCATAAAGCATAATCAGCCTTATAATATTCCCACTGCTGGGACTCAGGTCCCCTCTTTCTAGGAGGGGGAATGGGCCATAATACCCCACGCGGGCCCAGTGCGGATTGGTGAATGTCATATGTCTTTGAATTTTGGTTCTAGAACTAGATTCCTCACGATATTTTCTTTCACCGTTTTGAGAGCAGTGGTGATGAAATAAATTACACAAAATAATGCGCTTGGCTAGGTTTGAACCCGTGACCTACAACTTGTAAGTCGGGGCCGTTACCACTCGGCCACCACTGCTCAAAGAGTGATTTCAGAATAAATAGGCTTTTAATAAACTAGTGCGCCTCACCATCAACGATTGCATCACTACTTACCATCATGTGGGATCGCAGTCAAGCATAAGTTCATAATACCAAAAAAAAAACAAATATTGATGCTTTATGCATTAGCAAACACTATAGAAAGGCGCACTTAATACCTTAGGCATTTTCTATCAGTCGACTTTAGGATGGTGCAGAAACATAAGATGCAACATAATGACAAACAAACAAATATAAGACGAATACAATAATAAATACTTACACTTATATAAACACATACAAATAACCAATATTATTATGAGAAACGAGTCCAACAAATCAACGCTCTGATGATTCTACTAAAACCTCTCTATAACCCACCTGTTTCCTGTGTTGTTGTTGTGTGTCTTTAACTAACTAAAACTCACTTGTATTCCTCCAGTTGCCCATCGCGTTCCAAGGCTACGCTAATCCTTTCAAATAATCCCACAGCCTAACATTAGGTCCTAGCGACTGTTCTTCACAAGACTTTTCTTTTTAGGACTAGTCTACTATTTAATGCCTATTACCTATCTCAATATATATATGTAAGTTAAGATGAGTTCACTGACATTGTAAACGTAACTAATGTGACAGTTTACACTATCTACACTAATATTCTTTGATTATATACTTGTCTGTAATCAAAGAGGTAAAGTTTGTTTTTTTTTTGTTTTTAGGGTTCCGTATCTCAAAAGGAAAAAACGTAACTCTTATAGGATCACTTTGTTGTCCGTCTGTCAGTCTATCAAGACCCTTTATCTCGGGAACGCGTGGATGTATCGGGTTGAAATTAAAACTTTATACTTAGGTCTGCGGTACGTTGAAGTTGTGAAAAGATCAAACTTCTGAGTTAATGAAAAAAAAAGATACAGCCGTTTATGTCACAAAAAAACGTGTATTTCGACACTCGCAAGGGAATCAAAATTCATAAGGTACTTCCCGTTGACCTAGAATCCTGAAATTTGGTATGAAACAAGATCTCACAGCACAAGTATAGGAAACAATCTGAAAACTGTAAATTTGTAGTTACGAAAACAAAAAAAAACTTTTTTAGAGATTCTTAAAAATCTTCGTAACTCAATTCGGGAATTGAACTGTTTTCATAGGTAAGTTTGTACGGAACCCTCAGTGCGCGGGTCCAACTCGCACTTGCCCGATTTTTTTTTAATGATTCCTGTAATGAAGAATTAGCGGATAATCAGAAGAACGCGGATAGCACCTTTTTTATACGATGTAAAGTAAACAAATGTCAAGTTTATGCCACACAGCACCGCTGTACTGATGGAAACGGTGTTGGCTAAACTTTCCATATAAAAAAACTGTCATCGTTTCCGTAGAAATTGACGATCCGTGATATCTTATTCTGATTATTATATACACTGGTGCTTGGTTTTTTTTAGGTAGTGAATCTCAGACTTTTACCGACTTAAATCCGAGTGTATTTCTCCACTTGCTCTTGGATTCAAAGGCCGCGGCTACTTTTTCAAACAATCCCGCAGACCTGGAAGTTAATCATTACTTCACAGAGAAAGTTCTTTAAAAAATCTTGAAAGTTAAGTAAAAACAGCCGATCACAGTTCATTCCAATAAAATGATAGAATTTCGATTGGATCGAGTTATTTGATCTCATCAATTATGATCTCCCGATCATCAGAGCGCGATTCGCTCAGATATTATGTAATAGAAGCGAGTGTATCGAGCGGTCCAAACGGAATCGCGGAGTAACTCCACTATAACGGACTCTGCTTACTTTGTTGATTTTAGCTAATTGTGTGGTACAAGCGATTAAAGATAAGAAAGAAAACGAGACAGACGCTACACAGAAGAAGAAAATCAAAGACACGACCACGCTGGCTCGCCGGCTGTTCTCTGCTAGTCCGGACAGACGGCGGATAACGCGTGCCTGTGCCATACAGTGTCGGTTTGTTACCTCTCCATCACGTAGTCTAACGGTTCGATATGCCCCTATTGCCCAGGCGCTCAGTCTGCTGAAGACCCAGGATTGCTTAGAAACCGAAATTCGATATATTTTATATATACCAATAAAGCTATGATTAAAGTTTGTATTATTTTTGTAGTCTGTAAATTTTTGGCTTGCTATACGCTTTAGTGCATAATAATGTGAGTATAGCCAACATTGACTAATAAATAAGTAAATAACAATGTAAGTTCAATTAAAGGTTCGAAAATGCAGCTCGCCGTCCAATAAGTACAAGGTCGATGGCGACGGCGCGTTTTTTCGTCGGGCGCCTCAAAAATATGTCAGCATGATTGACCGCTAGAGCATCGAGCTGCCCAGTTTGTGGCGTTGTTTGAAAGAGTCACCATAGCCCTGGAACACAAAGGGAAATAACATGGTTGAGTAACATAACATAATTGAAGTAACATGGTTGAGTTTTAGCCAGTCTTGCTCTGTAATAACTTTATTTCTCATTCTGGGTGTAAGGGAAGTTGTTTGACCAAACTTCCACGCTCTCTCTTTCTCCCAAATAAAACAAAGGGTTCGAAGATGTCCGCAATTTCTTTTTACTTCGACCACATTCTAAGGCTTAAACCCATCCGAATAAATTCAGACTACAAGACCAAGGCCTAAAGTTGAAATTCCCTTAGCTCAAACTCTATTCCTATAATTTATTATGAAGGAGAGCAGAAAGCAGAATAACATTAAACATTTATAATTGACATAGGAAATGTCGCCATCGATGATTCAGTCGCCGTCTGTTTGCAGATAGCGAAATATTAATATCCGTTTTATTATTATTCAATATTTGAAGAGATTTTGGCGATATATTTTTTTGAAATGGAATATTGAATGTGTTGACAAATTGAGATTTTGGTCGTGAACGAGAGAGAAATGGTAGCAGACAGGAAGGTTCTGGACTGACAATTTGATTATAATAAGGAAGTCTGTTCTTCTAATTACCTGCTTGACCTTACCGTACCGTTGTTATTCGGACAATTAAGAGTAGCAAATTCTAAAATAAACTTCCTATATCAATATTAAACTTTCCCTTTTAAGCATTACTTTTGCGATCGATTTAGAATTAAATTAATACACTAGGCTCACGAAATCCACCACGTTACCTGCCTTTGGTATCTTTGTAGAAGTTTGTAGAAAATTTGAAACATCTGTAGAATACTTGAAGTCGGTATCAGCTGGTGACTCGCTGCTCGGGGCACGTTTCGTTAGGAAATAAAGCAATTTGGCAACAACTTCTATTCTATTAAAGTTTGAGGTTTACAGAGGATCCCGGAGCGCCCACACTGGGTATCTATCTCTTTGGGAACATGATCAGAATATCTACAGGTGTTTATTTTTTGTAGCAGTTTTATCGACACATATAAATTGTGGTTTAGGTTTGAGTAAGGGTTAGAATAAAGAGGAGATATAAAGTAGATACATGATTTGATTTCATAATAAGCACGACAACCAGTTTGTTTTTAACGAAAATCGATAGGTTAGGTTGAATCGATAAGTTACGTTAGTTAGCAAATGCTGTAGAAACTATTTAAGATTGATATCACTCTTCTCAATTTGTTTTTTTTTTACTTTTTGTTTTTCAGGTACAATGATTTCTCCGTGGAATGAGAAAGCGTGATAAACTTTAATTGACTAAATCCCACCCGTGTCTTTAGTTGTCCTTTGCCTCTAGCATCACGGTATCCCTTTCAGAAATTCAAGTGACCCTAGCGGGCATTGAACCCTGCTGAGCCCTTACGGTTTTGTTGATATCTTATTGATGCGCGCCTGAAACACCACGCACCATCGGCAACTTGGGCTTGGTCTTCACCGGACGTTATTTTACCTTCTAATATCACATTATAACATTGCTGATGAAGCTCGCCCAGAATTGTACAGACAGCAGGACCTGACCGCAATATGTCTATGATAGGTTACCTTCAAAAGAACTTACACGAAGGGCCTTAAAAAATGTTTTATGAACGACTATGTACCGCGCTGATTTAGTAACTCACCACCCCTTGCCACGACCGACACCAGTAACCTGTAAACTCAAGTTACCGTCGGCGTCGCCCGTAACATTCTTTACAAACTTAAGCTGTAAACACAAGAAAAGTAATCAAAGCATCACCTCCTACTCTGTTGTCGGGTCACAGTCAGTCGCTAACAGTAGATCTAATCGGGCATAGGGGTGAAATTAGTTAGTTCCTGGAGGGCTAACCACAGAGATACCAATAACTCATATCAAATATATATCTTTCTGAGATTGGGCTCTCGTTACACTGTGTGTGGTTGAATTATTAGCTTGGAAGGTAGTTCCTTTGATTTGATGTTACATTGAAACATAACATTACAACATTATATTACACATTACCTGAACAGATGAACAAGAGTATATTAACTACCATATTTTACAGGTTATATTTAAGTTCTATTCACTCAGTAGACAAATCTAGGTTCAAAAAACTGGGCAAGTGCGAGTCGGACTCGCGCACTGAGGGTTCCGTACAAACTTAAAAGGTAAATTGTGGTTTACGTACGACGTATTAAAAAAAAACTACTTACTAGATCTCGTTCAAACCAATTTTTGGTGGAAGTTTATAAGGTAATGTACATCGTATATTTTTTTTTAGTTTTATCATTCTCTTATTTTAGAAGTTACGGGGGGGACACCTTTTACCACTCTGGAAGTGTCTCTCGCGCAAACTATTCAGTATATAAAAAAATGATATTAGAAACCTCAATATCATTTTTGAAGACCTATCCATAGATACCCTACACGTATGGGTTTGATTTTTGAGATTCAGTTCTAAGTATGGGGAACCCCCAAAATTTATTTATTTATTTATTTATTTAAACTTCATGTACAGTAGTGGTACATAGGCGGACTTAATGCAACAAGGCATTCTCTACCAGTCAACCTTTGGGTTAAAAAGAAAATAATGTGGTAGGTTTGCACAATAAATAAATAACAGATATTTTAAAAAGAACAAATAAAACAAAAAATAAGTTATTTATAATAATAAAATACATATATATGCTAAAATTATAAACTAATAAATACTATGAAAAATATCACATCATTAAGAAAACTCAATAATAATTCTGACGAAGACCAAACTAAAGTTGAGAGGACTTCAAGTAGTAGTTCCGAATCTTATGCTTGAAGGAAAATTTACTTTTAGATTTTTTAAATTTACTATTTTTTTTCTATTTTTTGTGGAAATCTTAATGTGGTTCACAGAATACATCTACTTACCAAGTTTCAACAGTATAGCTCATATATCGTTTCGGAAAAAAGTGACTGTGACATACGGACGGACAGACAGACACATGACGAATCTATAAGGGTTCCGTTTTTTGCCATTTGGCTACGGAATCCTAAAAATGAAAAAAAATTAAACATCAAAATATTTTTAAATATTTTTCACATCGGCATTAATTTATTTCATGGGCACTTATAAAACATCAGAAGCTAGTGCATGATTCAAATTAGTCGTTTCCTATGGAGAAGAATCTGTAATTAACCCCATGGTGATTCTTTAAAAAAAAATATCGATTGTGCAATATCAATAAGGTAACATTGTATCGAAGCACATTAAAAATAATAATAATTGTATTTTATTATTTAATATTTAAAAATATATAATTGAGAGAAAATAAATTAAATAATAGGTAATAAAAAAGTTTTAAGATAAAAAATAAATAAACTGCTGTTGTTGTTAGTCTATTACGTCCCACTGCTGGGTGATGGCCACCCTTTTCCAGACACGTTTGTCGCCAGCTTTGTTTTTTTTTTTGAGACTGCTACTGGAAAAAATCCTCGAATTTCTCAATTTCGTACTGCACTGAACGTCAAAAACTGGCATCGTTCAAAAAGGCAACAGAGACTAACAAAGTATCTCATTGTCCTTCTATTCTGAAGCCACAGCAGCCACAATAAAAAAACAAACTTGTATATTGCGAGTGTCGACAAAAACTGGGAAATGCTGTTACCTTGCCTCGCTCGCAAACTACTTAACAACTGTGATTCAGCGATCTGTATCCCATCCCATCTGCGGTAACTACGGGAAACGTGTTCGTTCATCGTTTGCAGTCCATTGCTGTGTTCGTTCGCAGTGATTGCTCTGTTGTAATGTGAGCGCGTTAATGATAATGGATTTATTGTGGTGAATTATGTTCGGATCGGATTTTTATGAGAATTGCAAACATTTTAAGCTGTATACTGTGTGTTGTGTGTATTTTATGCTGTGGACACATTTAATTGACATATTTGCACAGAATCGAATGTCTATAAAATTACCTACCAGTATAGCAGCTTGTTAATATGTCATTGGTGTTGCTCATAACAGTAAATTAAAAAATAAATAAATAAAAAATATTAAAAAGAAATACCTTTACTACAAAAATGTGGTCCAAAGTCAGTTACTAAAAATCCAATTATTTTACCGTCGAAGTAAATGACAAGTTGAGAGCTGGCACTGACCGTTAATACAGCTTCGAGTTGCCACAACTTACCGGAAAATGAAAAAACTTTCGCACGGCCGCAGTCAGAAGCCTCGACTCCATGTGGAAAGACTTCCAGCGTTTGTTGTGTGGTTTTAAAAGTTTAGAATTGTTTGAAGTTGATGCTGGACGAAGAATAAGAAAAATGTTTGTCTTTTAGGCTATGCCTCGTATTAGGTATGTCATATGTGCGAGCACAGGTATTAGGTAATAATGTACATAGGATATGTCCTCATAGAGTAATAATGATTTTCTTATTTTAACATTCTGTACTTATTATTTAAAATTCATCATTCACAAGCTGTTCATTCAGCCTCATTTCACCTGAAAGAAGGCCACTGTTGGACGAAGGCCTCCCGCAAGCGTCGCCACAACGACCGATCCTGTGCGTCTCGAATCCACCGCATTCCCGCGACTCTCACCAGGTCGTCGGTCCACCTTGTGGGAGGCCTTCAAACGCTGCGTTTTCCGGTGCGCGGTCACCACTCTAGAATCTTTCGGCCCCATCGACCATCCGTTCTACGAGCAATGTGCCCTGCCCACTGCCACTTAAGTTCGGTGATTCTTCGGGCTATACTGGTGACCTTGGTTCTCCTGCGGATATCTTCATTTCTGATGCGATCACGCAAGGAAACTCCGAGCATAGCCCTTTGGGTGACTGTAAGCCTAATCTCAAAGTCAAAGTCAAAGTCTAAGTCAAAAGTTTTTATTTCACATAGGCCTACATCGGCACTTATAAAACGTCAGAAGCTAGTGCACGGTTCCAAGTTGGTCGTTTCCTATGGAGAAGAACCGGCAAGAAACTCCATGGTTACTCTTTTAAAAAAGTGATTGTTTGCAACATTTTCATATTACAGTATTAATAGACATTATGTAAGAACAGTGTAGACCAGTCGATATTGTACCCAAAAGCACAATAAAAATAATCATATTAAAAAAAAGTGAGTCGTAATAGGAAGTAACCTAAAAAAAAAAAAAAAAAACCTATTAAGTAACGAATTCGCTCTCTAATTTCTACATGTAAGTCTTGGGGGCCTGGTGACACGTAATACAGGTATTCTATGCTTATTTCGAGCACAAGTTTCTTACAAATGTATAATTTATTATATTAGATTAAGAACATTTGTGATGAGAAAAATAAATATTAATATTATATGTCGATTTGAAACCTCACAGATATTTAGGGTGATTTGAAGAAAATTAAAATACCCTATTTATACTTGGAAGTTAATATTGAATATACCACCTCATGAGAGTACCTACTGAATTGAAAAGGGAGTTTCCTAACTAGACGGCAGTTAGGAAACTCCCTTTTCAATGGAAGATCAAAAACACTCCACCCTGATCTTCATATTCCTACAACAATGCCAATGTGCACCACATTCCAATATACTCAGAAATATTTCAAAAGCATCGAAGTATCGTTTTGAGACCTCACGTCCCAAATGCTTACATATTGGAAAGTCCAAATTGCGGCAAACACCCAATATTTTGTGGCGGCAGCCGCGGACCTAATTTATTCGTGCAATGTAACGCATCCGCTGCAACAAAGCGCTCACATATCGAAACAGCGATGAAAAGCGCTGCAGCTGCTGGATGGTACTGGGGGATTAGTTTCGTGATTGGCTTTTTGGTGAAGCGTAACCTATAATCGTTTTCAGCTGTGTCGTTAGAAATGGCTCGAGAAACTTAAACTGAATTTGATTTGCATAACGTGACGAGGACAACTGAAGGAACAAAGATGAGTTTTTTTAGTAAAACTCTGACACTGCCTCTTGCTCCACCCTGATAGGGAGGTGCTATTTCATGGTTTCCACATAAAAACCATAGCTAATCGTTTAGCTACTGCGCTGTCCATTTATCTGAGTATACTAGCATAAAACGTAGATCACATACTTCATGTAATTTCCCAGACGTAGTATCCCCTTGAGAAAAAAGTCTCGTATTCCCCTTTAATGTAACAAAAACAAGTCCTACTTACTGTTAACGACACGTACTTTGAAGCAACACCTCGGACAGTTTAGCTATGTAGAGTAATGTAAAGACCTCATTACCGCCGCACTAACACAATAGTACATACTTACAGTAATATACGCACCCATGTCGTTTGAGGGGCTCTCGGTCAGCTCCGTGTGGCAGGTCGTTAGGAGACATATAATTAAGTAGAGGGGAAGATGAAGTTTTGCAGTTTTAGGACTAGAGTATTACTCATTGAATGTACTGCAAAGAGCAATTAGCAGAATTGACCAGGGTTGATCCCGATACCTATTAGGACGGCAGGATTATCTGAAAAAGTCATCGGGGCTCTGCAACACAAAAAGAAACTGAAAAAACACAGGTGAGTTTAGTTAATATAAATCTATACTATGAACTTATATTATTATGATGACTATCCACCAAAGTAAAAAACACTTTCGTTTAATTTTTTTTCTGTTGATAGGCTCGCATTTGACTACTATCGCACCTGGTAGAAAGCAAGGATGAGGTTGATGATGGAGCACACTTGCCTAGAAGTAACGTATTCACTCTTGAGTTAAAGACCCCTGCGTTGTAGTTATCTGGGAATACAGACACCGGCAGGGAATTCCACTCCTCAGCTGTACGCACAATGAATGTGTCCCTAAAAGGTTTTGTGCATATGGGTGCGATATCCACCATGTACCGGTGGCGCAATGCCGTACGTCGTGTAGTCCGATGATGGAACGGGCGTGGCGGAATTAGGTTATTACAATCCCGACGCACAATCCCCGAAATAATAATAATATTAAGTTAATATTAACAAAATAACGAAGTTTTGCTAGTAACTTGTGTTATAAATAAGTAATCCATTTTTTAATCACTTACCTGCATCCAATTTGACTTTTCGTTACAGTACTATTTTGCTGTACAATGTTCGGGAAATGCAAAGCTGGTAACCCTTTTGGTACGCTCGGCGAATTCTGTACTTTTGTTCTTTTTTTTTTACTTTATGTTTGTAACCATTGTGCTGTGTTTGTCCCGGATAAAAGTTTTTCTATTCTACTCTATTTAAAGAAGTTTGTTCTATTATATTTAACTGGGGTACTTAAAGTCAAGGGTAAATAGATTACTTCTAGTTAACCTTTTCTTTTTTTTGCCGGGGCGAAAATCCTCATGGATGTCCTTCGCCTGCGGCAGGCGAAGGGGTCTGTCATACTCTTACTGACTAAAAACCACCTCGTTGTTCCCTCACACACTTCGACCGGGGATCGTGGGAGCTGATACGCCATCCATGATTCCCGGTTAGGCCACCTCAGGCCCGCGGGGAGTGTGAGGTGTCCTCCCCCCGCGACGTCCAATAGGGGCGCGCGTGGAACACTACGCTCCACCACCTCGGGTCTTGCTGGATGGGAGACGGTGGACGACCCCGGGTCCGCCGTCCCTCCGGATCTCTTTATGGGGGCTGAAAGAGGGCGTTGTCTGCCCTCCGCCGACGCCCGGTTCGCCTGCTGCGGCACGGGAGAGTGGTCACGGCCTCCCTTTTCCTCTCCGCAGCCTCTTTCTGCGAAATTACGGCTTCACAGAAGGAGATCACCGCATCCCACGTCTCGGCGCCCCCGACCATCGAACGAACGACGGCCGGCAGCGACAGGTCGGGGCCCACTTCAGATACAAGGACACGGCGCTGCTCCTCCCATGCGGCACACTCTGCCAGTGTGTGTTGCGCCGTGTCCTCGCGACAGTCAGTGCAGTGATGGCACCGAGCGTCCGGCTCCCTGTTTATGCGACACAAGTACTATCCGAAGCAGCCATGCCCCGAGAGCACCTGCGTTGCCCTAGTTAACCGTGCCTCATCTTCGACTTCATCGTCACTTACCATAAAGTAAGATAGTGGTCGAGCTCGAGCCTATCAATTATAAATAAAAAAATCCTATAAAGTTTATAGTTGGCATACGCAGGTACATATGTATAGCTTTAAAAAAAAAAGTTATAATATGGTACCACTAGCTGCTGCCAGCGAATACACCTGAGTGATAACAGAACAACCCCACGAGAACATACTCCCGGGATGAAAAGTATCCTATGTGCTATTCCAGGACAACTTAGTAAACGAGTCGACGTGTACTAAGTTCCATCAAAATCCATTCAGCCGTTCGAGCGTGAAGAAATGACAAATATAAACACTCACACACTTTCGCTTTTGTAATATCAGTCTGATGGAGCTGTTTATTGTTTCGATGCAACCGGAACATAGCCATGGGAACTCCTCAAGCGAGCGAGGTGGCACTATCATGTTTTGGCTCGAAGAATGTGTATTGACAGTAATTTTTCATCCTATACTTTTCCGCCCGGCGGACACGGTGGTGCATACGGTAGAGGTGTGCCCCGCTTGGGCAGAGCACCACCATGTCCTCGTGGGGGCGATCAGCGGCAATAACTTAGCGGCCAGTCCGGAGCGAGGAGGAATGGCAGGAGGTCGCCTCCTTCTTCGAAGTAGTAATACACGCATTAGGAAACGGCCCTCGTGCCCCAGCCGCCCTGACCCCATTTTTCAGCCACCGTAGGCGAAGGTTTACGGATGGCGAGCAATGGGTAGTTCACTGTCCGGCCGTCAGCGCGGCGACTATGGCGCGTATTTACATTCTGTACATGACAGGACGCAAGGGTGTGAAACTAGTCGCGTATAAATTGGAAATCACTTTTTAATCAAGGTCTTCTAATGTATACAAGAGTAGTACGCAAATACTCGCGTATAATTCTAGTGACCTAACTACATGACCTAATTCCATAATATACAATGCCAGTATGAATATGGACTAATCGTGCGTAGGTCGGAATAATCGCGGCTGGATTTGGTCAGGTTAGAATAGTGGCCATTAGAACAAGATGACGAGCGAACGAAGCGACGATGTGGGTTAGGTTAAGTTAGAACAGTGACCATAAAAGCCAGAACCCCTTCTAATGTTAGTGAATCATTTGGGTTTGGTTAAGTTAAATGTCATTATTATTTATCTAATTCTACATTAATAATATTTAAACATTTTTCCATTATATGAATAAATTATTTTATATAGGTCAGGTGGTATATCTCAGATTTTGTCAGGCGTAAGTGATGTTAACTGTAGTATAGTTTGAATGTTAACTGTAGTATAGTTTGCGTTCACGTTACAAACTATACAAGACCAGTTTGCAGAATTCGTGTATACGTTGTAATTGCAGATTTAAAAATAGCAATACAAAATAATTATACGCGAGCAGTTTTCTATGGCTGCGTTCAGGCCATGTATAGAATGGAAATACGCTACGGCGCGTAGTATTCCACGCACACCTCAACAAGAAGTCAACAAACCGTAGGGACCCAGAAGGTTCGAAGCCGACTGGGGAAAAGATTGTGCGAAAGAGAACCCCGGGGCACTGAAACAAATGCAAAGAAGGAACAGGAGTAGGTTTTAGTCAGTAAAAGTCTGATACGCTCTCCCGCTCCGCCCAAGAGCGATAGACGTCATTGGAATCATCCAATGACGTAAAAGTAAAAGTCTTTAAAACAAGCTTTTAATGACTTTTACTTTTAACGTAAACCTAGTAGGTATTAGTTTAAAAATTGAGTTAAATTTGCATGAATGTACCTAAGTAGCGAGCTAAGTATGTACATTAGCGTGACCTTACATAATAAAAAACTGTTACTTGGACTGACGTTTTATCACAACTGTTCTTACATGAACTCTTTACTTAAATAAACTTTAAATCACAAACAAAACCATTTTCCTGCCTAGTAAACTACGTCATCATAAAATGAAACGTTCCACACCTAGTAACAAACGTTACAGTTAATGCCGTAACCGTGCAAGTTTCCCGCATCCCCGACTCCCATTGTTCCCGCTATTACCCGCGGAAAGCCAGGAAGTCATGAATTTAACACCCGACCAAATTAAGTAGACATGGGAACGGTTATGATGACTTGGGTGAACATATCGTTTTAATTTAGCTGTTTATTGCCGACTTAAGGAAGTTAGTTAATTAGTTAGTCCCTTGTGATGAGCGGGTTGAATGTTTTGAGTAGAATTATTTAAGCAGTTATGTTGTTCTTTTAGTCTCTGTTTATTTATACTTATACCATAAAGTGATGAAATTGTTGGTTAACTTAAAAATTTAATCTTTAGTTTAGATATTGATCAGATTTTAATGAAAAAAGCTACGTAATCACCACTTTTAGGGTTCCGTACCTAAAAAGGAAAAACGGAACCCTTATAGAAGCATTTTGTTGTCCGTCCGTCCGTGTGTGTCTGTCTGTCAAGACCCTTTATCTCGAGAACGCGTAAAGGTATCGAGTTGAAATTAAAACCATATACTCAAGTCTGCGGTTCCTTGAAGCTGTGAAAAAATTAAACTCCTAAGTTATGGTAACCAAAAAAAAGATACGACCGTTTATGTCGCAAAAATCGTAAATTAGACACTTATGGAAATTAAAATTCATAGGGTACTTTCCGTTGACCCAGAACCCTGAACTATTTACATAGTTTAATTTGTACGGAACCCTCTGTGTGCGAGTCCGAATCGCACTTGCCCAGTTTTTTTTTAATCCTTTATGGACTTAAATCATCATCTCATCCCTAACCTTTTCCCAACTAACTTGGGGTCGCTTCCCTTCTAACCGGATTCGGCTGAATACTTGTCTTTTACATAGAGCTACTTCGATCAATCATACCTCCACAACCCAGTTACTGGGCAACACAATACTCCATGAATAGACTGATGATCAGAATTTCTGGCGTCTGACTGTATGTAACGACTCTTAAAAATCTAAGACTGATTACCGCTGTGCTTTCCGAAGTACAGGATGTCAGTAATGTACTAGATAAACTTAGAAAATTACATAATATGAATTGAAAAATTCACTTTGGTACTTTCCCGTTTTCCTGCAACCGCAAACCGTAAGCTCATGCATGAGAGACGGGTGCCTATGGGCTATCACGACTCCACTAGACTCTTTCCTTTATATATTTTAATGAATCTTCATAATATGATTAAAAAACAACAAAACAAGTGTAGAATGGTGGACGCACAGGACAGTTTGTTGTGGCGACACTTAGGGGAGGCCTATGTCCAGCAGTAGATGTGTTTCAGCTGAAATGATGATGAGTGGGCGGTTTTATTGCACAGGGCAATCTCTTACAGACAACCTTTGGATGGACTGAACGAAAGGTGTCGGAGGCCGAGATTTGTATCTGTTAGTGCACAAAAAAATCATTAACATTTTATACATTATACGATAAATAATTTGTACAAAAACCTACATTTCATCCCAAAAAAAATGTACGGTTTTAATGAGATATGCCACGGTGGTGAACCCTAGGCAAAGTACTTGTCTTAATACAAACATCGCCTTCATTTTCCTCTGAATAGTATTTTCATGAACACGAAACATAAACAAAGATCAATGATCAAAACAAATTGAATTAAATATGAGCAGTTTTGCTTGTAAGTGGTATTAATTGTGTAATAGCGCGGGCGGGCAGCTCCACCGAGCGTAATCGCTGAGGCAATTATTTTTATTTACTGCCTCCCTTTTAGCTACGGGCGCTATATCTTGTGTTTGCTCTGGATTAGCGATAGTTTGTAAATGTGTATGATTTTTGTTTTACTCAAAACTGATAGTTTGTATCTTCATTTTTTGAGATGGGAAATCATCTTCTCCCACTCTAGGGCGGAGGGAGAGGGCGTGTCAGACTTTTACTAACTAAAACCACACCTATGTTCCTTGACTTCGTTCGTCCGTGGTCGTCGTTATATACATATACATACAATCTAAAAATCGTTGCAAAGAGGCAGACAATAATAAGTACCTCTTTATCTGAAACTTTATTTTTTATTTAACTATGAATTTACACTCATATATTAAACAGTCAAGAAGAAAACATAAAAATAGGTATAATGGTAATGAAATCTCTTCAATCGCACCTGAGTCCTACGCATCCTAGCCGCAGTCGACTTCTCATAACTCTGAATACGTAATATTAAGTTTATTTTGCTTTTCATTGACAACACAATCACAATACTCATAAAAACTAGAATCGTATATTCAACAGAAGGCTAGTATTTCAAGCAAGGATAGCAAGCTACATACTGTGTTATACTGTTCTGTAACATGAAATCAGAAACGTTTATTTCAAATAGACCAATTACAGGCACTTTTCAATGGTCAAAATGACGGCCAGTCAAAATAAAAAAAAAGTGAAGCTAAATTGCACGTTCCAAAGCGTTGATCTCTATGGAGAAGAACGTGCAAGAAACTCTATGGACACTCTTTTAAATCATATTATGAGTTACATAAATCTTGGTTACATATTTCTTTTCGCTTCTAATATGTGAGCACAATGTAGATAAGTAATAATAAAAAATATTAAAAAACATGTAATGATGACCAGTCTCAGCTGACGGCACCCTTTCATGTTAGTGATGTTTACGTAATACTAGATAATTTTAAACTAGCGGTTATACGGGTAACTAAAGGACACACAATGACACCTGTAGTGTCTAATAATCTAGTGATCAGATAATAGCTTTGCTGACCACATGAGGTTAGTACACACACAGATTATATTGTAGATATTCCAGTTCAAAAAACGGAATATTTTTAATTTCAGGCGTCTCACAACAGTATTGATGAACACAAAACTTTTTTTTTAAATATTATTACTTTATTATTGATAGGCCCCCGTTTGAACGCCATCTCACCCGATGGTAACCTGCTCAGGAAATACTAGACAAGCCTTTATTATTTATTTGTTATTCCATCAAAGCGATAAGAAACGATTCTATAAGTAAGTCTTGACTTATTATCTGTTAATATCCTATTAGTCCAGATTCCTCAAAACGTTTCTCCCCTAAATAGAAAATAAAATATAATGGATCAGTTAAGGACCCAAAACACAATTCAACTGGCCAGAAAATGGGAATTAAATCGACACAAAGAAACGTAATCGAATCGGGTTCGTACTTAAGTTCCGATTTAGTGATTCGTTACATTGTACCCCTACACACAATGGACGGCTAAACACACTCATCTGGGTACAAAACGGTCTTTGTTAAGATGGTATTAGACTAGAGTTGTAGCAGATATTCGCTTTTGCCATCGCAATTACGAAACTTCAACAAGAAATCGTACCTCCGCAAATGAATTCGCAAGCGATATTGTAGCGGAGGCCCTGCTGGGCCCCTACGGTTTACTGACATCTCTTTGAGGAGCGCGAGGATCACTACGCGCTTTTGACGACTGGGCTCGGTCCGGTTGATTACCAAACAGCTGGACGGCAAGCTACCCATAATCGACGTCCGCAAGCCCGCGTCTACCGTGGCTGGTAATCGGGGTCGTAATTACGGCGGCCAGGGCGTGAGGACTTTCGTTCCCTTACGCGTGCAACCTCCTCCTTCACTAGCATTACTGCTTCGCAGAAGGAGGCGACCGCCTGCCATTCCTCCTCGCTCCGGACCATAGCCTGAACCAGGGCCCGACGTGAAAGGTCGCTGCCGCCAATTGCCTCCACGAGGACACGGTGGTGCTCCGCCCAAGCGGGGCGAGGTCGATGAGTTGGAGAGCATGACTTGAAATATCTTTTCTCATAGTGTCTTGCCTCCGCTTCCGCTAGGATGGCCTCCATCACATGCCTACATTAGACTGTTGTCTTTCGTCTTCTAATGCCTTTGTTGCATGAAGATAATAGCAGCGCTAATGAATGTGTGCAACGACCAACAGTTTTGTTAACGTCTGCAAGAAGTAATGAGGTTTCTTGTACAGTTTCCTCGAAACGAAAATGGTCTGTCAGGTGGAAATTTTCTCGCGGGAACTTGGAAAATGGAATGAGGATTATGGTGACTGATCTGAGAATAAAGTAGAACATATATTATACATTTGAAGCAATAGAGCAGTTTATGTAAAAAAAACTTGGAAGTTTAAATGTTTCGAAGCTTGTTATGGTTTAAAAGAAATATTACTTTTAGCCCTATAAGGCACCTATAAGCACCAAACGACTGCAAAAACAAAATAATGATATGTGATGATACACAAATACACAATGCTTGCAAATATGAAGCATTTTAGCGATTTAAATCAAAAGATTTTATTATAAAATGAAAACAATTTAACAGTAAACATAATTTGGCAAACAATCACAATCACAATGGTTAAACGCATATATTTAGTCCGGTTCTTTCAACACACTTGCTCAGAAAGTGACTATAATTGCACTTTGTAGACTTAGGTATATAATGGCACTTGCAATCAAACTGTGACTTTATGATTGCCATTATGCAGCACTAGTGTGATAATGTAGATAAAACCTCTGTTCAAAATAGTACATTTTGATACAAGTGCAGAAAGTTTGTCATTGCGACCGAGGCGGAATTCGCGCGAGCTGTAGGCGAGTGTGTTATGAACCGAGGGCTGCAGTGACAAATTTGCACGTGTATCAAACGACTTTATTCAATACACTTACGAAATTAATAAATGGGGGTTGACCGGCGACTCGTGAGGGTCGAAGCGCGTCTGATACGATAAATGTAATAATATTGTGGCTGGGGAGAGCAGGCACTCTTTTCTGCACTAATGCGTAAAATTGTCTATTGCGCGCCAAAAAGCGGCGGATAAGAGCGGGTTTTCGAGTAAGTGTATGGAAAACCAATTTTTAATACGAAAAAAATTAACACACATTTTATTTGTTAATTTGTTTGGCTTGGATACTAAGTCCTTTAAGCCATGTCTTAGTATTAATAGTTAATTTAATTAACATAAAAATATAGATGTACATATTCTAATGTTTTTCGTAGTACCTATTTGGCAGCAAATGAATCAAGTTAACCTTCTCAGCAAACTTCGCTGAAGTACTTGATTAACACTACAAATAAATTCTCAGCTCCATTTTACCGAGATCGCGCCTGTTTCATTGTGTCCACATATTATCCAGTTGCGCAGACACTTGAAATACAAAGCTATACCAATTTTAGATCACAATATCTACTAGGAATCGATTTGCGAATAATTAAAATCGCCACTGAACTTATTTTAGAGGCATCTTCGTGATTTTTTTATCGTTCTAAATTACCTGTATTATCTTTTCAACGCTGTCATTTATCTTGAAGAATAACATATATTATTCTGATTCTATTTACTGCAGTGGATCATATACTTTTGCGCATTATAAAACCCGTGATTAGCTCCTGTAGTCCTTGTACAGAAATAGTAAAACTACTCTTTGTTTGCACATTCACCATGTTACAATAGTACCTACTGTAATAACGTGTAAAATACCTACTTAATATTTAGCAATTAGGTTCCCGGCTAAAGACTCCTAGGGCTTAATACTATTCTATTAATGAAGACCTGAATATAGCAACGTAATATTATACTATTACTCAGAACTGTTATATTCATGTTAACTGCTCTGACTAGGAGTAAGTTGAAAGCACTTAGGACTTAGGCATTTAGAACAAAAGCTTATTGTGGGAACTGCTATAACTGTAGCACTACACAGTTCAGCTGTATTTCACATCAATGGCATAGGTTCAACTCTGTAGAACGAGAATTGCTTTCAACAATATATTAACATTTATGGAACCTAGAGAAGTTAATGTTAGAAGAAGTTACTCAGTTATCCACAATGTCTTTTCGCTTATTCTTCTAATTTCAAGCTCCGTGTATTTAGATATTTGAATAAACTACCTCTCACAGTGTTCGAAATATTATGGTTTTTTAGTGACCTAGTTTCATTAATTCCGTTACTTATACTGTTTGTGATAATATATAATATATCTCTTGTAATTCCACAATGTAAGAAATTTAGCCTTGTGACTGATCAGTTGCTAGGCCATTACCGTAGAGTCACGCCTATTAGGAAATATTCCGAAAACCTCAGTATACAAGAAACTGTCTTAATTTTCCCACACAAATTCTGAACTTACAGAAACACGTGAGCAAAGTTTCACAGCCGCAACTCTTTGCGTCTCACTATAATTCAATTGTCCCTGTGTTAGCAAAGTTTCAGTTGCGGTCACAAAATAGCGAGCCATGCGTATAATGTGACCACACCACTAACTGCGGGCGACCCGACTGCTTGCTTAGTCACCGTAAAACCAAACTTTTAACCCTTGTTATGTACTTACACACAATTATAGTTATTTTTTTATTTTGTGTTAAACATTTGTTTTTTTTTAAATTCTGCAATTAACTTGTCTGTTGTCTATATTGTTGCTGATTGTCTTAATTAGGAAGATTTTGGAAATCATTCTACTATGATATCTCAGTCGTTGCCATCATCCAAAATTGCATTCAACATGGCAATACTGCCAGTATTCTGGGCACATTTACGAATGACAGCGATGTGGATGTATATCGACACCTGAGTGTATTTTGTGTTTTTGTATGATATGTACATAGTTTGATTTAGTACAAATACTTAGTTTAGTTAATATTTAAGATTCTTATATAATTATATTATATGGATTTAATAACTCTTGCAAATCTGTAATGAAAGACGTCTTATCTCTTTAGACTTTCTAAACATTTTGCATAGTCATAGTGATCTATTTAAATATCGAACGCGTATACGGCATCAGGACAAGCTAGACATAGTTCCTAATAAGACTCGTTTCTTGTACAAAAGTATTTTCTGCTCTGCTCCGCGTATATTCAATAACATTCCAAGGCCTATAAGAACAGTTACTGAAATAAAATCTTTTAAAAAGAAACTCCATGAACTGTTAGTGAAAGTGAAAATATAATCTGCCTGGGTCATGATGCGTTTTGTATAGTTATAATAATATTCTAATGATATAGATATAATAATAATATAGATATGATGAACAACACTGAAAACCATGATATATTGATTGTACATAATACAGATATAGCATAGCATTATTATTATGCTATGCTATTCTATATCTGTATTATGTACAATTAGTTATAATCCAAAATAATGATAATTTGATTTGATTTCGATCGATCCTAAATTTAAATCCTTTTTCTCAAACAAATTTCAAAATTCCTCATACAAAAAATATTGCAAACGTTTTAAATGGGAAACACTACAGAGTAGCAACCCGCCGCCCGTCACAGAACCTCTGAGCTGCATTCCTGGGTGATACAATGTCGCTTTTACATGCCTCTGCACGGGCAAGGAATGCCGACCAAATATTTAGCGTATAGCGATCGTGAATGAAGAGGCGGATTTTAAAGGATTTCCCTCATAGTTTTGTTTTGCACCAGGGAATAGAATATAGAAAGAAAATTGAAGAAACAAAATGTTTACAATGTTTTGACGGTAAATAAAAAGAAAGAAAAACGTTTGTTTGTACCTCACACAATCGTATAAATTAAAAATACAAAACATGTTTTTTTTAGGTGGGAAAAACATCTTATGACAAATCCCGCTCTTGGGCAGAGCGACAGATAGTGTCAGAATTTTACTGACTAAAAACCCACTCCTGTTTTTTCTTTGCGAAGGCAAAGAAAAAACAGGAGTGGTCACACTACCCGTGGCCGCAGTAGGCTTCGACCCTGCTGGGCCCCTACGATTGGCTGACATCTCCCTGAGGCACGCGTGGAACAGTACGCGCCGTCGACGACTTGGGCTCGGTCCGGACGATTACCGGACGGTCGGACGGCGAGCCACCCATTGCCTTCCGCAAGCCCGCGCCTACGGTGGCCGAAAATTGGGATCGGAATCCCGGTGGCGGTTGGGGCGTGAAGACCGTTGCCTCACGCGATCGGCCACCTCCTTTGTTAGCATTACTGCTTTGCAGATGGAGGCGACCGCCTGCCACTCCTGCTCGCTCCGGACCATTACCTGTACCAAGGCCTGGCGCAAGAGATCGCCGCCGCCGATCGCCCCTACGAGGACACAGCGTTGCTTTGCCCAAGCGGGGCACACCTCCACCGTGTACTCCACCGTGTCCTCCGGGCGGTCCACACAGTGGCGACACCCGGGCGTCGCTTGCGCACGAATCCGGTGCAGGAACTTCCCGAATTCACCGTGTTCGGTGAGAAACTGCGTCATGCGGAAGGTGAAGACGCCGTGAGGTCTTGCCAACCATGCCTCAAAGAGGGGACTTACCGCCATAAGTGTAGCGTGCCCAGAAATACAAAATATGGTAGAATTTTTAACTTGTATTTTTAAACAACAATCTTGAGCAATAGTTTTTAAATGACATTAAGGGTACATAATTTTCAAGTTTGAATCTGTAGAACGTACAAAATCTGAAACTCGACAAGAAATTAACAGGAAACTCTCCAAGTCGTAATTTAAATAAGTTTTAGCATTCATAGTAACGACGTAAAAATATGGTGTCATGGGTCCGGACTAAGCGTTTCGCCTTGTCGTTTATACCGTACATTGAAGGACTAGAAAAAATTGCCTGCTGCGGAATCCCCGTCCGATTATAATTTAGGAGTTTTTAAGCCTACAGTGAATAGGCATTTAATCAACTAGTGCGCCTCACCGTCAACGATTGCATCACTGCTTACTAACAGGTGGGATCGCAGTCAAGCGTTAGTTTATAAATTATTAAAAGAAAACCTATAAAAATCAACAAAACTGAAACATTAAAATTACATTAACGGTATTCTGTATTTGCCTTTCTTTCCCAATGACATGTTATTTCCGACACCTGACGCACACATTATCCACGACACTTCACATTAACTAAAACAAAAGCCTGCCACGCACTCTTCAAACGCCTCCCCTCTCCTATTAGAGTAGTCCGGAACTTTCTGGCCTCCCACACGAGCGGCCATTACGCGCGTCTAATATTTGCTCACGTGTGGCGCGCGTTAATGGGCTCCGTGTGATTCTGCGATCATTGTGCCGCGGGCTGGATGTGGGGAGTGGACGCACTGGGAGGGTTTAACGTTGCTGTTACTTTCAAGATATCTACCATTTGTTCAACTATGTTTCTGGAGAAATATTCATAGATCAGATCGAGTTAGGTATTGGTTTCTATGTTAGTGTGTTGTGGAATAGTTCGAAAAAATTACTGTGGCCTTAGAACGCAAAAGGCAATTGAAATCAAACGTGTGGGTTTTAGTCAGTATAAGTCTCCTTTTTGCTCTACACAGAGCGAGAGAGAGAAGAGAAGATACATATGCGATATGATTTTCCATTTTCAATAAAAGGTTATTGAGTTCTAAACATAAACTTTTGCTGTTTCATTGGTATGTGGGTCAAGTATAAGATAATGTGTTGGTTTACACCAATACACAAAAATGAGGAAGAAAGCCAATGTCAGCCAATATTATATAAATTTCACGAATATTACAATCCCATCACCTACATTTATGCGATAAAAATGTTTAATGAAGCATGAGACTCAATTTATTGGAAGATGCATTAGCATTCTGACATCTATAACATTGCTTTATTGACGATAACAATAAAAGTGAAATCCATAACCACTTTAGTAATACCAGCCACCGTAGGCGTGGGTTTGCGGATGAAAAGCAACGGGTAGCTCGTTGTCCGGCCCTCCAATAACTATCCGGACTCCGGACCGAGCTCGAGTCATTGACGGCACTTAGTTTTTTAGTAGCTAAAATAATAAGTGTTACACGAATCGATCTCCAAGTTTAAGCAATGCTTGCCGAGGTGAGTCTATGGACGGATAACCATCTTAACATACCGAAATTCCTCAGTGCCTCGGATAGCACTTTGAGCCATTGGTTCCTACTGTCATTCGTAGCCCCTGGACAGGTGTTAAAGATAGTCAGAGCTAGGCAAACAGACATCAGTCTTGCCGAGAGGTACTGTGTTACACAATTCAGTAATTGCGACAGTGACAACGACAGCGACCTTCTTATCTGACCTTCACAACCCAGTGGTTGTGATCGCTTCATGTAAAATACTGATAGTCAGCTGCATTCGGTTAGACTGAAAGCTAACCCCGACTAAGCCAGGAAAAGACTAAGAAGACTGATTGTTTCTTTGGTTTTTAAGACTAACCCAGCTTTTTCCAGTCATAGTGCGTAACCAATACTTCAAACAGAATATTGCGCTGTTAAGCGCTGAAAGCGACGAAGGGCTATCATCGTTCATCGACACTGTTGCAATACCAATAATCTAGGGGGTCTATTAAGCAGCTTAGCACAAGCCAGGCTAGGCTATAGGCTTATTTTAGAGTGAACTTGATGAGGGGTTTTCCGCCTATTTGATTAAACAACTGAATGTTCAGTTATACTAATATTACGAGGAGGAAAGTTTGTACATACATTTTAGAGCTTTGGCTGTTAGAGGTAACATGATAGCTCGCAGGTTTGCGCGCTGTTCCAGGTCAGTAAAGCAGATCATTTTCAGGGCTTATTGTACTTCTATGTACACGTGCAGCCTGTGGGTGAATCACACCCGAAAATCATACGAAGCCCTCCGTGTCCAATATAATAACGCATTCAGGGCACTGATGGGGCTGCCGCAACACTGTATTGACTCGGGCATGTTTGCCGCCGCTAGCGTTGACTGCTTTTATGCGACGATGCGTAAGCGGAGCGCATCTCTGGTGCGCAGGGTACGCGGCAGCCCCAACAGTGTGCTGATGATGATAGCCGACAGGCTCGACTGTCCTTTTATAAGGCGCTGCAGTGACTTGCATGTTACCTGCAGTTATCGATAACTGTGTGTGAAATATGTAAATGTTGTTTGTTTGTTGGTGTTATGTTTTGTGTTATGTTCTGTGTTATGTGTAATTATGAGTCCTTAGTTACTTTAAATGAAATTATATATATATAATATATATGCGTGCATGTATATTACATCTTCAAGCTCAAACGGCTGAACGAATTCGGATGATTGGCAAATGGGTAGACCATATCCTATAATAAGACATAGGATAGATATAGAACATAGATAATAGGACTTTTTATCATGGGAGTATGTTCTCTAGGGATGGTTTTGGACACTCACGGGGTCGGAGATGCTAGCAGAAGCTAGTCTACAATTTTTTTTTTATTTTGGCTTAGCTCGCGGTTGACCACTATCTCATCATATAAGCAAAGTTGCGATGACGATGGAGCACGCTTGTCGAAAGCGCTAGCGTGTTTCGCTGAAATGCCGCTTGATTTTTGAGTGTCCAACTAACTATTGGTCGACAATTGTTATTGAGACAGATTCTCATTTTACTTACAAAGGGCCTTGAAACAAGACAGCAGCAGTTTAGACTTTGAAATTTTTCGTCATCATCGTTAATCAAATCATCACTTAATTATATAGTAATAATTATATAGATAAGATATAGATAGATAAGTCATATTATATACATAGATAAGATATTCAGTTGCCTTCAATATAGCATATAGCATTTAAACAACTTTTAATGTTCCCACTCCTGGGACTCAGGCTTCCTCTCTAGAAGAGAGAATCTAATCTAAATCACCACGCGGGCCCAGTGCGGGGTGGTGAATGTCACGTCTTCGAATTAAAAACATTTGATTCTAGGACATACCGGTTTCCTCACGATATTTTCCTTCACTGTTTTGAGAGCAGTGGTGATGAAATAAATTACACAAAGTAATGCGCTTGGCTGACTTTGAACCCGCGACCTACAAACTCGTTAATCGGGGCCGTTACCACTCGGCCACCACTGCTCATTCCTTCAATATGATTGAGCTAGATGGTGCTGATACACGTGTCATATTCTTGAACCGGGGGTGGCGCCGTCAGTCAATACTGGTCATTTCTCTACCACTGGCTTATTAATCTTTGTATTTTATTTTGAATGATATTATTGCTCAAAATATTCTTAAAATAAAAGAATAATAAAATAAATCAACAAGAATAATATTATCAGGATCAGGATTATATGTATACAGGAATATAGCATTACATGCCGAGTACTCATGGAATTTTCTGTACGCTTTCGAAGGTGCAATTTCTTTTTTGTGTACAAAATAACAATAATAATTGTTACGATACTGACTAAAGAAGTAACAAAAGCACTTGTAAATGATTTTAATGAAATTAACGCTTGCAACAGTTTCCTAGATAAAACTATTTTAAATATATTCGTTCATTCATTTTAAACTATTTATTCATTTGACTTCAAATATAGCAAAAATAGTAGAGTTCATTTTATAAAGTCTCTTGAAATTTTATTTCAGAGTCAATCCGTTCAAGAACAACGACGAATGAATTATTACATTATCTCTATTATGAAAGTCTTGTGTTCATATTAAATGGTGTGAGTATAATTTATGAAACTGATAAGAACTTACAAGATTTATTTCAAACAGTTTGTTTAAGACTAAAAGTTAATTGTTATGTAACTCGTCGAGGTCGACCGCGGCGAACGTGGTGTGACGATCTGATCTGCCACGTCATCTCAACGCTCAGTCACGTGGTCAGAATAAAGGAATCGGAGGCGTGGCCTACTCGCGGCGTTCGCCGCAAACGAAGCGATCGTAACTTGGCTAGGGGGGCTGATCTGATTTGCGGGGCAGACTTGGCCAAAGATCACCCTAGAGTCCTAGACAGAGAAGTTTGGAAGAAGAAAGGGGAAGCTGCCTTTTGTCCAGGAGTAGGATACAATAAAAAAATCTTAATATTTTTAAGTTCCTTCCTTCTTAAGATCCTTGTTCTGTGTACTTGTGTGTGTGTGAACATATTGTGTGGACGAGAAAGTTAGTTACCCGCCTTCTGTAATCGTTATGAAGACTATTTTAATTAGTATCTTGATAGTTTTTTTAGTTATTTGATAAAAAATAATTTCTGCTGCAGTAAGGTTACTCCAGCAGAAAGTTTTGTTCCTAATGGGTTAGTTTGTAGTTGCCCCGACGAAGTCAATTTTGAAACTTAATTTGTATATTAGGCTTTGTAGTTGACTACGAAACCTAATATGATATGCAAGATACTGTTTTTTTTTTTCTAGGAAATCATCCTCAATAGGAGGAGTCATTCCTCCTATTGGGGATGAAACAAGGGTGGGAGTGTCAGACTTCTACTTTACTAATCTCCTTCATCCTTTGCGTTCCTGGGACACAGTCACTCTTTCAAGCGTTCCCGTAACCCTTGCAGGCATCGTCCCTATTAGGCCCCTTCAATTTTGCTGTTATGTATTTTAGGCACCCGTGGAATACTACGCGCCGGTTGACTCGAGTTTGGTTCTTACTGAACGGCGGACGTTGAGCTACCGATTGCTCGTCGTCCGCAAGTCCGCGCCTTGGGTGACCCGAAATTGCCCTGCGACTCCCGACGACCAGGGCGTCATCTTCGGCGGCAGCTGGAGCGTGAAGATATTAATTAAATATTAGATATTATTATTATAATTATATTGGCTAGCAATAAAATAATGTATGTAAGCGGCCGGCATACCACATGGCACTGAGAGTGTTAGTTAAATCAATTTACTTTGTACATCAACAGTGACATCTAGTGGTTAAATCCACCGTCACTCACCACCTGTATTAATAAAAAAAAAAGTTTTACAAAAAAAACCAACTTCATTAAAAAAAAAACCCTAAAAGGATCAAAATAACTTTAATTTCGGAAGTCGGTGTTTCTCGATATTCTGGTTGTTTCTTATCACCGGCTTCCGAAATTAAAGTTATTCTGATCCTTTTAGTGTTTTTTAGTGAAGTCGGTTTTTTTTTTTGTATGTTTTTTTTATTTTACACTTTCTGGTTGCTTTTCACTTATAACTACAGTGCCTATTTCTCATGACAATTTTCGTTAACTCAAAAACTGCTAGTTTACATTATTTTATTATGAAGTTCCCATGTCTACCTTTCACCTTAAGGGTCCATCATCAGATCAGTTTGATAGTACCTTATAGCCAAAGTGCATCTCATGACAATTCTAATAAGCCCAAACACGGCTAGGGTACATTGATTAATTACGGAGCTCCGGTGCCTATGTTTCGACTCCATTATCATCATAAGATCACTACAATGATACCATTTTCATCATAACTATTCAGAACCATCTATTTATTTGTATTGTCATAGTCGCTTTACTATCTTCGTTGTGCTATTTTCGATGTGAGTATGACGTTCCATTGGCCATTTCTGGCCTTCTTCATCAGTTAAACTTCATCAAATGTTACTTTTTGACTGTAAATGCTTAATTTCTCGATAAAAATATCGAAATTACTATATAGTTGACTATAATATTTGAGGAGTTCCCTCGACTCCTTCATGGATTTCATCATCGGAACTGATTTAAAAATAAAACAGAACCTATTTGGAAACATGAAAAAAAATTGCAAATTGGTCTATAATCGACGGAGTTCTGAGGTATCACTAATAAAAAAAAATAAAAACAAAATATCTTCCGAAATGATTACCTCCTCCTTTTTTTGAAGTCGGTTAAAAAACCCGCAGCAGTTTCTTAGAGTTGATGAAAACACTTTGAGAGAGAAAATTAAAATCTGTTGCACGATTTGTACCTATTGAAAAGGTTACCTACCTCAACGCTACTTAGGTATTGTACGTACCCTAATTACAGACTTTACTCAGCTAAAAATCCATCTCAAATTAAATAATAACAACTTTATATATTAAGGCAAAAGTTGTAATTTGTTGAACAGTGTAATGTTTGAGCCGGCGCACGATAAATAGAGCACAATATTGAAACACAGAATGTGGCCGGCCGGTTACATGAACCTGGGTTTATAGTGCAAATTACCAAAATGGAAAGTATAGTTTTTTCTTAGAGTAGCTAAACGCGGACAGGATATCCTTTTTTTTTAATACTTCACCTTTCCCTCTTTCCCTTTGTTAGCACATCTGTAATCCAAGGAAGGTCACGTAGAAACAAGGTCCAAAAGTGTGAAAGTTAAGAAACTGTGACAGTATTATTTATGGTTGCAAAAATTATTTACCGGCAATCCATCCCAGCTTCACATGGTGTTAAGCATCTTTGAAATTCCCAGTTTTCACACTAAACCATTCCTCATTTATCACTCTATGTATCGGTGAAATCAGAAAGAAAATCCGTTCAGGGCTTTTTATGTTTAGGTATCGCGAACAGACAAACAATCAGACGCGGTGGGAAGACTTTGTTTTATATAATTATGTAAAGATGGTTGTACTATGTGATAAAAATATTTTGTCAGGTGTTATTATTATTTTTTTTGTAGAGTGGAAAATCATCTAATCATCATTCAATTGGCAATCAATAATTCAATCCATTGTCAGGTGTTATTGGGATTACATTTATAAAGTATTTCATTAATTCATATAAGGTACCTTAAATATAAAAGAAGTCATTCCGGTTTTTTTAATTAACTTATCTCAGACTCAAACTGTCAATAACACCTCCAATTTTGTATAGCGTTTGACAGTGACTGTCATCTTGGCCCTCAGGTGTGTAACACCTAACATTCCAAATGATTCTATTCCTGCATTTTCAATTCCAAGTCTGCTTACAAAGCTGTTCCCGAGTTTGTCGGCAAAACTTTCAGTGACCATTTTTCATGCGAAGGGTAAAATTTGGTGAAATTCCTTTTTATCCCTTACCTAAGGCAAACAGGGCATTCAGCCAATATTTCAGGAGCCCAATTTCAGGCGTTTTGTTGGTGATTCAGTTCACTGGGACTTGTAAACAAAAAGTTTCACGAACGCGGATTATCTTCAGATTGTGTAGAACTGTAGACATTACGCTTTTGTGGCTGGATTTGAGTTAGGTTTACGTTTTTATTTGATTAACGTTTTTAGATTATTGGCTTTTTGTTGATTTTAAGGGTTAAATTAAGCAGAAAATAGTCGTTTACAAAGTCTGTGGGTGTCAAATTGAATGGATCTACAAAAACTTTTCCACAGATATCATAACGACAGTTATAAATGTTTAGTTACGTTAAACAATAATACAGAATAATGTAAAAATCGATAAAAACCTAGGGCCTGGCACCTGTGGGAAAATTGTCTGGTTACAGTACCTTGAAAATAGTGTCAACAGACAATATTTAATCATAATATCAGCAGTTCTTCCATATTTACTTACTATAAATCGAAACCATATTCTGTATGTACGATAAAATATGAGAAGCGAACTTCAATAATAATGATTCTTAATATAAAATATTCACTGCTTACCTCTGTTAGATTTATTATTCATCGAAACACAGCGCTGTTTTAAAATAAAGCCTTCTGCGAAATATCTGGATGTTCAATAACAAAGGCTGGGAAACTACAGCCTTTGTAATATTGTCTGCGAAAAAATAGTGTGAATTTTGTCGTTTAGTACGAGATGATTGTTAGTCGGTAGCTGGCGAGCAGCCAGGGAGCTATATTGTTTTATTGCGGCTGTAAGCTGTATTTTATCGTAATGTCTGGAAGACACTTAGAGAATCTGGCTCAATTGGAACGATTGTGCGCTAATCTTTTTTAAAATTAAGTGGCATTTCCTGCCGGAATCTTTTTTTTTTAGGTGGGAAATTATCTAATGATATCTCCTGCCCTAGGGCTGAGCAGGACTGACTGTCAGACTTTTAATGACTAAAAACACACTCCTGTTCCTTCGTTGCCTTTCATACCAGGGCCGAGTTGTAGTAAAGGCAGGGGCAAGTTGTATTCCCTGCAGGAGTCAGAGTTTCCTGATAGCTAAAATCTGTGTGTCTTTAAGTTAAAAGTTAGAGAATAGTTTACTTCTAGATAAACGTGCTCCATCGTTGACCACATCATCGCTTACCATTAGGTAAGATAGTGGTCAACTGTGGTTGACCACTATTAGTAAGCTGTGATTAGAGTTGTGGCTCTAATCATAATTAAAAAAAAAAGATATAGTTAATTTACAATTTTTGGCGCTAGATTTAGTGAACAATTTAGCGAACTTAATATTTAAAGAAAATAAAGACTTATTTAGCAAAATCGTCCAAAAGGAACAGAATTCTTGTTTATAACTTTGTTAAAAATGTTGGGAAATTAGATGTATCATTATTGATAGATGAGAATAAGGTCCTTTGAGCAAAATAACGCATATCCATACAAGATGAGAACTAGTATAAAACTACTGATACACAAGTTACACTGATTAATGATGGGACACGAACGTCTTCGCTTTGCGAAACGGTCGCACTGATCCTTTAAAGTTTAACTACGTTGTATGTTAAGTATAATAGGAACGTGGGCTAGATATAACAGGTAATTATTATCGCTGACAGTGATATCTAGTAAACAACATTTAAAAAGCCTTAGGGTTAGTATTTATAGTAAGTAACTCTTAGGTAAGAGTGCTCCATTGTCGTCCAAATCGTCGTTTAAGGGCCTATTACTACTATTACTACTACTCGATATTCAGACAGAGTCGATGTCACGTAGTGTAATAAGGGCAAGTCTAACTCGGAACAAAAAATAAGACAGTCTAAATATCGTGTGCTGAATATCGCGTAGTGTAATAGGCCCTTTACCATAAGGTGAGATAGTGGCCAATCACGAGCCTATTAATAATATTAATTTAAAAAAAACCAGTCAAGTGCGCGTCGGACGTCAGGATTCCGTACAAATTTACCTAAGTAATTGGTTCGATTAAAAAAAAAAACCGAATTACAATTAGGTTGGTAAGGTTTTCATAAGATTATTGCAATCCATTCTAACCTACGTAAAGATGCAAGGATATAACCTTCGTCGCAAAAATTACAATTGATGAAATTCCATCTCAATATTAGCAGAGTGATTGACTGAAGGAAATCAAATATTATTAAGAAAATTTAATAAAAACGAGTCTCAAAATGTCAGGAAGAGATCCCGGGTGTACTGAGATGGTGTCATTGTCACTATAGACGGATGGAGAGGGAACGAATATCATTTTTATTCAAAAAAACAATCTTGACAGGTCATACTAAAATCGGTTATTAAAACTTTCCAAGTTTATTTTGGAATATTACATCGATTACGGAGGTAGAGTAAATGTTAGTTTATGATTTTATAGTTTTGTGGTAATTAAAGAATTATGTCTACTAAATTTTTCGGCGCTAGTAAATTGATTTTAACCAAAAACAAGCAGGTAGTCTTTCTAAAACCGATGTAAAAAAAAATATTGTTAAAGTAACTAGCATTTTAATAAACTTTTTGCAACTAATATTCTAAATTTACGGTATAAATGCCAAAAAACCGTAGTAGCCCAGCAGGGTATTGGCAGGCATTGGCCTGCCTTGGGGAAAAGTATGAAAGATATACTCGTGGTCCTAGAACGCAAAAGGTAACTGAAAGAACATAGGTGTAGGTATTAATAAGTGTTGTTTATTCAATTAAAGCCTAACTTGCCCTACCGCTTTAAAAAAATGTCAAAAAATTCATTTTTGCATTTTTAATTTTATACACGTTCACATCCCAAGCAAGTTTGAAACTTTACATGCTGTACATGATGATACAAATCGATTAGAACAAGAGTCTAAGTACGTACTCTCTCAAGTACCTTGGAAGTATCCACAACGTTGTTATATTGTCGTTATAACTATCAGGTATTATAGTTGCCGAGTTTCAAGTCTTATGTTACTTAGACAGCATTAGGGAAGTAAATTGTTTAAGCTTTAGTTAAGTTTATGTAACTTAGTTGAACTATGTGTGAGGTGACGTTACTTTAGTGTAATACAAATCTTAATTGGACCCTTGACATTTCACTGTTACTCATAAAATAATTAACACCTTAAAAAGAAAGCTAAAACTGGAATATCTATCTTGCTAATAGCAATCAAAAAAGAAAAAAAAAGAAATTCTAAATTGGAATATCAAAAATTTCAATCTTGGAAATGTCTGTTATATGCCACTCAACGTAAAGCCAAAATGTAGGTCTTGTAACCGCAAACAAAATAGGATCGCGTGCTCCAAGCGAACTCTTATAACTGATAAATCTTTTCACATCCGTTGCGATTTCGAGCCAATTTTTATAGCACCTATAATAAACTAATAAATTAACTGTCATTTGGTGAATTGTGAAAAGGGGTCGCGTCAAGAAATAATGATGTCTCTGTGCTATTTCAGTGTCTTTGTCGCGTGCGTCACGCAATAATGTGTGCTGTTGTTGTTGGTAGTGTTACTTGGTATTGGTAACATGGTTTCAATGGACCCTCTGAAAGTACGGTAAACGATAAAGTAAATCCATGAAGTTTCTTGCTGATTCTTCTCCATAGGAACCGACCAATTGGAACCGTGCTCTAGATTCTGATGTTTTATAAGTGCCAATGTAGGCCTATGTGAAAAAAAAGTATTTAGTTTCTTTTTTTTAAATTTCGATTTATGAATCCGATGGTCCTGTTACAAATAGTCAGGCTGATGTGGTATGTCCTTCTTGCTCAGTTATATATGTGTGTGTATAGCGTGAATGTGTCAATGCGAATTCTCAGTATTAAATAAAACAGCGTTCGTTGAAAACAACCGAGTTCTTATTTCTGCATCTTCAACTAAAACCATATTAATGACGCTAAAAGAAACTGACAACATTCTTGCCAAGGTATAAAGTGTTATCCAGTTATTGGGTTATGAAGGTCACAGATAAGCAGTCGCTCCATGTCAAATACCAACTAATACTTAGTCGTACCCGGTTAGACTTACCATTATGCGAAGCGCCCGGAGGACAAAGTGGAGCATACGGTGGAGGTGTGCCCCGCTTGGCTCGTGCCGAGCCCTGGCCAGGCTATAGTCTGGAGCCAAAAGGAAGCGGTCGCTTCTTTCAGCGAAACAGTAATGCTAGTGAAGTGGGTCAAACGCGAGGAAATCCTCACGCCGTAGAGGAAGCCACAGAAAATACCCCAGGCGCCGGAAGTCGCAGGGAGATCGCGACTTTAAGCATGGGTTTGCGGACGACAAGTTATAGTTAGCTCACGAGTCGTCGACGGTACGTAGTGTTTCATCCATGCTTTAAAGAGATATCGGCAAAACTGTAGGGGCCCATTAGAGCCGATGCCCGTTAAGGCCACGGAGAATTTTTTTGAAAGCACAAATAAAAAACAAAAACCGTTTAGACTGGAAACCGACCTCTACATAATTGGGAACTGGCTAGGTGAAATAATGATTAATTCCTACGTACATAAGAGTTACAATTTTATAATTATGAAGTTATTTTCCGGGTGTTTTATTGTTTGAATTATTATTTAAAACGACGTAATAATTCTAAAAGAGTTATGAGAAAACGCTTTTCTGCTGAAAAACGCTAAAAATAGTTTTGCAAAACTACTTAATATACTTCTTTTACTCACAGAATAAATAAATTATAACACCATTTCATGCAATCGAGTAAATAATACCAACAATTATTTCGGAGGTATTTATGCAGTTGCGTGTTTTGTAAGTAAGAAACACGCAACTGACATTCGCTAACAAGAAAAGTATAACTTTTAAAGCTCTTTTAAAATTGCAGAAATTAAGTTCTTGATATAAGTTGGTTGAAGTCGTTTTAGTTCGTGTGATGTGGTGCTTATCAACATGGCGTTCAAAAGAAGTATAGTTTTGTTTGATACAGTTATTAATTTCTTTAATTTCTTTGAAGTTGCGATACAATTCTAATAAGGGGTCGCTAGTAATTTTATTTTTCACCTACATAATTTGTTTTAGTTGCAGTATACGTCGTGGATTATAATAATTAGAATAAAAACATAGATATACATACGATAAAAGTGTCCCGGTTCCGAAATATTACGATGACGAAATGTGTTATTATATCATCGGTTTTATTAACTTTATCGGATTAGTTTTTACTATTTTTAAAAACACATAAATTTATGGCGTAAAATTTATTTGGATAAATGTTGCTGACTTTTTGTTTGGCTTTCATTACTTAGGTTATTTTTTCTTTTAAAATCTATTCCATTCAATATCTTTCCTTAGAAAGATCAACCCGTAAATAAAAAAAAAAAACCAGTTCAGTGACAATGTTAACAGAAATAAACTCATTTAGAGTTGGCAGGTTTTATTTTGACTTAATCACTGAAGTAGCCTCAGCCCTAACACTCACTACGAACTATTATGAATTGCTTCCGCGCTAGGTGTGAACTCATTGTTGCACAAATTGCTCGCTAGTGATGTGCTTCACTCTCTTTTTTATCTTTTTCCGACCATTTGTGTCTATTTTTACTTTGTTTAAAAGAGTCGTGTTGAGTAAATATGAGATGTAATTTGTATTTCGTAATTGTTCGTGGTCATAGTTAATGTTATTATTACTTTTTGATGGTTTCTGTTTTTCTGATAAAATAGCGGTGTTCGATTCATATTTTAAAAGCGAGAACGCGAAGGCGGGAAAAAAATTAAAGCAATAATATTCACGTACCTAAAGCATTTATTCTGTGTCTTCACCACCTAATCGATCCGTCGTACACCTTTTTACTACTTTTGATTTTGTTGATTGGTAAATAATGCCTGAGGAGTTAATTTCACCATTGTATCGATGATGGATGATGGATGGAGACGCACGGGACCGTTCATTGTGGCGACACTTGGGGGAGACCTATATGCAACAGTGGACGTCTTTCGGCTGATATGATGATGATGATGGTTGCACCTTTGTGCTTAAAGTTTTTACAAATATATTAAATAGATCTTGACATTAATTTATTTATGGCATATTAACAGTCATCATCTTCCTGCCCTTGTCCCGTGTTATTTGGGGTCAGCGCAACATGTTTTTTTCTTCCATTCTGCCCTGTCACTCGTCATGCTATCACTAACTTCCTTTTCTTTCATATCACTCTTCACACAATCCATCCATCTTTTCTTTGGTCTCCCTCTCCCTCTCCATCCGTCCACATGTAAACTCATCTCTTTTAGTAACATGCGTTTCATCCCTCCTCTTCACATGACCATACCAAAACAAACGATTCCATTTCAACTTTTCAGTTACTGGCGCCACTTTCAAACTTTCCCTAATATATATTATGGCATATTAACAGTATAAATACAAATCTGGATATTTACATTTTATGTGGTTTTAAACAAGTATTTATGTCAATAACAGACGTACGCAGTGTTTACAAAATTTAAAAATCAAATACATTTAAAATTTTACAACTTAAGCGCTGCCATTTTGCTTATTTTGTTAAATTGTAATATTATGTTTGATTATTATCTTTGTAAATTGTAATACTATGTTTAATAATTATTTTTGTAAGCCAGAATTAAAACTTTAAATTTCGAAATTGTAAGTCAAAATAAATATAAAACAATGGAAATAAAATATAAACGAAAAGTAACTTGATAATTAAAGTGAGAAAAAGTTAAATAAATCATAGGTTATATTTTGGTTTCAAAATTGTTTTTGTTTGAAAGAAATGGGGACGCCATGGAACTAGATCAAGAAACTCACACCAACCATTACTTGACTTAATGCCTTAGGCATCCTATACCAGTCAACCAAGGGTGGTGAAGAGAAAACATAGCAGGTGCATAAAAAAAGAAAAGATTAATAAAAAAGCAAGGGTACTGTTGAGGAGCACAACGATCTCCTAGTTTAAGACTAGTTTTTGTTAGCGGCCTCGCCCAACTTGTAAATATAGGATAACTTGTGTAGGGATAATGTATGTTTATTAACGTTATATAAAGTCACGTAGCTTTAAGCATGTAATATAGAACAATAATAACAGAATCTTATCAGAATCTCATGTATATATTGGTTTGTTATTGTTAATCATTATGTTGTACTAGTTTTTACATTAGATGACTAAGAATTACTGTTATGAATAGTTGTTTATGTTGTTTTAAGTAGTCTTAGTTAAGTAAATAGTTTGTAATGTAAATCTAGTTAATAAAATTCGCTTTAGTGTTCAAATGTGGTTGGAACTAGAGGAAAGGCATACACGGTCGCACTGGGCACTACCTCCGCCCACGTCGGATAGCAGCCTCATATTTTTCTTATATAATTGGAAAATAAGAATTTTAATAGTCGAATAAGACCGCCACTACTTCCACCCACCTACGAAGGGTATATATATAGCCGCCTCACGGCCGAACTTTCTCCCCGTCCCTTGCTCGAGCCAGCCCGCGTCGCTGAGCCGTAGTTTTAAAATTCCCCGATAATAATAATAAAATCTTTGTCCGATCCAGCCCGTCCCTTGCTGTCCCCCCCAGCGACGCCCTAAGCCGAGGTCCGTACCCCACAGGGGGTGCCCTTAGCGTGTAGTCGCTTAGTTTTTAAGTTTTAGTTAAATAAGCCCTGGCTGGAGGCTTTGATTCTCGAATTGAGGCCGCCACAGGCAAGTCCGGTTAAGCAGCCGACAACCTCCTAGGTTGACCTGCGAGAGGCCACACAAAAAAAAAAAGGCCGAACTTTCCTCAAAAAAAATCATATATCACCACTCTCCGCCCGACGCTCGCCCCGAACGGTCGTGCCGCTCTGTGCTCCGCGCCCGCTCCGTGCTCCGTGTCGTTACGTCACCCCGTGACGTCATCCGTGGTCCCCGACCGCACCAGCGATCCGAAGCCGCCTTTTTCAAGGCAGTGGAGGATATACGTTTCCTTAACGGGAAATAGTCGATAAACGTTGTGCCCCTTCAGGGAAAAGCCACAGTTTCGTGGTCCTTGACGGGAAACCTCACGGTGTCAACGAAGTCAAGGGGGTGTTGCCCCAATACACCCGCCGAACCCCTTCAGGGCTAGGCAGTCATTTGGAGTCGGGAGCTAGATTTTGGCCTTGGGGGATCTCCTAGTCAAATCTAATACTCCGAGTTCTCTTTCAGCTACACACCTGGTGTCGGTTGGGGTGTCTATCCCTTCGCACCAGACCCTGGTAGGGCCCGATCGCACAATAAGACTGGCGATCGGAGACAAGCTTAGGGCACACCAGTAGGTACACACCTCCCAGTCTGCACAACCCTTACTGGGAGGGTCACACACCCCCGGGCCCGTCCACCCGGGGACGTAGGGACCGCTAGGAGTTTTGCACATGAGGTTTTTCCAACCCATGTGACCTAATCCCAAGCCCCTTTTAACCATGACGGACGCTATCATATTAGCGTTCGTCAAAGAGGTCCTATTCAAGGACCCCGATTTTCTCGCCAAATATGGCGAGAAAATCGCCTCAATTAGAGGCCCCCCCCCCCCACCGTCCCATCAAGCGTCACTGACTTCAGTGACGTATTGTCATTTCCGGACTCCGGTCCGACCCCCTGCCCCCGCCCTCCCCCGGATATGCCACCCCTATTGGTAGCCCACTTTGCCAATGAGGCAATGGACACCTCCGTCCCCGCTAGCGACTCAGCGTCGCAAGCCTCTTCGGACTCCGAACAGTCCCCTGAATCCTCCTCCTCCGAGGACGACTTCCAAGTCGTCCTAGGGGGCAAGAGGAAAGCCAGGAAGGCCGCTCAGGCCACCAAAGCTAAGAAGACCGTTGCGTCTTCTCCCGCCCCCGCTATCCAGCCCGCCCCTGTTGCCCAGCCCGCCCCCGCCTCGCAGGCTAGTTGTCCCCCCTCCGTTTCCGCTTCTGTCACTCAGACGAAGAAGCAGCGCCCCCCTCCGCCCTTGTACATCCAGGACAAGGGTAAATGGACCGACGTGTCCAAAATGTGTAGCGATCGCAAGATCAACTACACAAACGCCCGCTCCTGCCAACAAGGCATAAAAGTCCAAGTCCCGACGTCGACTGACTATCGGGAACTTACCAAAGTCCTTCGTGAAAGGAAAATCTCCTTTCACACTTACTCCCTCCCTGAGGACACGCCGACCCGAGTGGTCATTAGACGTGTACCGAAGGAAATCCCCGCCGAGGACATTAAGGCCGACCTCCTGGCCCAAAATATCCCCGTTTCCGCTGTCCATCGCCTTCACAAGGCGAGAGGAAGCGAAGTATACGACATGATCCTTGTCGTGTGCGACCCGATCGACGGGCACCACCCCATCTTTAAGATCAAGTCGATCTGTTCCCTCTCCGGCATCTCCATCGAGAAGCCCTACAGACCCACGATAGTTGGGCAGTGTCACCGCTGCCAACTATACGGTCACTCACAGAAGAACTGCTACGCTACACCCAGATGCGTTAAGTGTCTGGGTGAGCACGGCACTTCTGACTGCCCCCGTCCAAAGGATCGCACACTCTGCACAGAGCCTCCCAGCTGTGTGCTGTGCGGCCAAGCCGGGCACCCGGCTAACTACCGGGGCTGCCCCAAAGCCCCCAAAATCCCTCCCAAGCTGGCAAAGCGTGCTGCCGCTCGCCAGCAGAGGGAAGCACCCTCCGGGAAAGTCCCCTCTTCCCAGCCCCCCGAACGTCTCGCACCCCAGAGACCATCCCCCTGGAATCAGCTAAACCATCAGAAAGCCTTCCCAGCTTTGGTGGCTTCCCAGCCAATTCCAGCGCTAATGGCTAAGCCCATCCCAGCGCCTCCCCCGGCTTCTGTGGCCCCCGTAGCCGCTAAACCTCCACGAAACGCGCCCCAAGTTTCAGCTGCGTTCCCACGCAGATCAGTTGGCCAGATTATCCTGGACAACTATCGCATCTTTATGACGCAGGACGCTAGGGACTTAGCTGACGAGCTAACCCTAGCGGAAGTCACTGGCCAACTCGACTTAGCCAAGCGCGCTGCGCTATTCAATAAGTAAGAGTCGGTCACAGCCGAACTCGACAAACTACCTGCCGTACCTCTAAATGGATAGACAACAAAAAATTTGTTGTACCAAACCGCGATCCCTAAAGTTAGGCTTCTTCAATGCCAACGGCATTATCAATCAGAGAGATGAGATCGCCACGTTCCTCCGCGACCATCAGTTAGACCTTCTCCTCATCCAGGAAACATTCCTCAAACCCCACCGTAAAGATCCTAGAATTGCCAACTATCGACTAGTTCGCAACGATAGATCTCGCTGTCACGGTGGTGGAACCCTTATCTACTATAGAAAGGAACTGTACTGTATCCCTCTAGCTCCTCCCGCACCCCGATCTTTCTTAGAATACTCGGCCTGCCGAGTAGGCATGACTGGTCATCAACCGATCACTGTCGTCTCTGCCTACTATCCCCCTCCGACTTCCTCGTCTCGCATGCCAGACGAATCCATCGCGCTTACCAGCGACCTCACTGCCCTCTTTGGCTTGAGTGACTCCGTTATCATAGCGGGCGATCTCAATGCTAAACACCCCGCCTGGAACAGTAGTACGACCAACCCTAGGGAAAAGGTCGTGTTCAACCTTGGTGCATCCCTTAACTTTGACATCATCGCCCCGATGTGTCACACTCACTTCCCCCATGATCCCAACCATAGCCCCGACGTCCTCGATATAGCGCTCCTTAAGAATGTCAACCTCCGGTTGCAATCTATAGAAGCAATACACGAGCTTAACTCCGATCACCGACCCGTGATTATGCACCTAGGCTCCCGTTCGGGCAATCTCGACCCGGGCCAGCCCCCCGCTTCCCAGTTGGTCACTGACTGGAAGAAAGTAAGCGAAAAGCTGAAATCTACCACGTCACCTCAATTGGATTCTATTCCCGACCACATAGTCTCAGTCGCTGACACGACGGCGGCAATCGACTCGCTCACAGACCACGTACAATCCGTCCTGAACGAATGTTCAAGGGAGATTCCTGCGAAGGAGGACCTTCGCTGGAAAATCCCGGACGATGTACGGGCTCTGATGACCGAGAAGAACGCAGCCATCCGTGCATACAGCGCTTTTCCTTGCGACGCTAACAAGGCTCACATGCGTAAATTACAGCGTGCTGTAAAGAAACGCATGACCGAGCTGCGTTCCGCCCGCTGGGACAAGACGCTCAGCGAACTCGAGCCTACTCACCTCGCCTTCTGGCAACTTCAGAGGAAATTACGTTCCACTGAAGAGTCCTCTATGCCTCCGCTCACCCGCCCTGATAAGAGTGTCGCTTTCGACAACTCTGAAAAAGCGGAATGCCTAGCCGACAGCCTCGAAGCCCAATGCTCGCCTAGCTCTCAACTAGTAGACCACGCCCACATCGACATGGTGGACGCTGAAGTCGAACGTAGAGCCTCCCTCCCTCCCGTTGAAGACCCTGATAACCCTCTGGCCCCCGTCACTCCTGCCGAGGTAGAGGATATCATCAAAAAACTTCAACCAAGGAAAGCCCCCGGCGCCGACGGTATCACGAACAGAGTGTTCAAACTCTTCCCCCCCCAACTTATAATGCTAATGACCGCTATCTTCAATGGCGCATTAAGCAATAACATCTTCCCCCAAGCGTGGAAACAGGCCACTGTTATCGGTATCCCCAAACCAGGCAAGCCCAAGTCTGACCCCACCAGTTACCGCCCCATCAGTCTCCTCAATGTTCTCGGTAAGATCTACGAGAGGCTTATTTATAAGCGACTCAAAGATTTTGCCGAATCCAAGGGTCTCATTCCTGATGAGCAGTTCGGATTCCGTACCGAGCACTCATGCGTCCACCAAGTCCACCGCATCGTAGAGCACCTAAGCGCTGGCTTCCAGCGTAATGCGATGACGGGTGTCTTGTATTTCGATATAGCGAAAGCATTCGACAAGGTCTGGCACAATGGCTTATTATATAAGCTATATCAACTCGGTGTGCCAGACCGTCTCGTGCTCATCATGCGAGACTTTCTGTCGAATCGCACCTTCCGCTATCGAATCGAGGGAGCCCTCTCCTCCCCCCACCCCATTCGAGCTGGAGTCCCTCAAGGCTCTGTAGTGTCCCCCCTAGCTTTCACGCTGTTCACCAGCGACATTCCCAAAAGTAAAAAGGCCCAGTTGGCTCTATTCGCCGACGACACGGCAATTTACTACACCGGTCGTGACCTCAGAGTTATCGCTCGCAATCTCCAAACCTCCGCAAACATTTTGGGCAAATGGTTCCGGAAATGGAGGATCGAGGTTAACCCTGATAAGAGTCAAGCTGTTCTCTACTCGAAACAGCGGAAGTCCGTCCCCCCTCCCCCTCCGATCACCATGTACGGTAAGCCGATCCCCTGGGAGAAGCAAGCCAAGTACCTCGGAGTGATCCTCGATCAGCACTTGTCCTTCGCCGAGCACATAAAGCAGGCTCGCTCGCGAGCCGCTTTCGCTCAAGGTAGGCTCCATTATCTCATGACTGCCCGCAGCAAACTGTCACTTAAGTGCAAGCTGCGCCTCTATACTGCAGTAATCCGCCCGATCATGACGTAT
The DNA here is from genome assembly GCA_961205895.1 of Mythimna pallens. Classification (NCBI taxonomy): domain Eukaryota; kingdom Metazoa; phylum Arthropoda; class Insecta; order Lepidoptera; family Noctuidae; genus Mythimna; species Mythimna pallens. The sequence goes on from OY540836.1 coordinate 649,720, forward strand.
GCATGTGCAATCTTCGCACACGCCAAGCCCCGCTTCCTCCATAGGATGCAGACCCTTCAAAATAGGACCCTCCGTAAAATTCTCGGTGCCCCATATTATGTCCGAAATGAGAATCTACATCTAGATCTCAAAATCCCCACCATCCAGCAGTTCATGAAACGCCTTTGCAAGCGTTTCTTCGATACTGCTGTGAAACACCGTAACCCCCTTATAGTATCGGCAGCCCGATACGAACCCTCCCGCATATCTAAGGTTCGCCGTCCTAGGCATACTCTCGTCACCCCCGATGACCCCACTACCCTGCTCCAAGAGAGCCGTAAGGAAACAAGTACAGTTCGCAGACAATACAGACCGCCGTCCTTCCGTCCTCGCCACCGAGGCCCGCCGCGACAATCCCGTAAACGTCCTCCCCGTCCCTTGCTCGAGCCAGCCCGCGTCGCTGAGCCGTAGTTTTAAAATTCCCCGAAAATAATAATAAAATCTTTGTTCGATCCAGCCCGTCCCTTGCTGTCCCCCCCCAGCGACGCCCTAAGCCGAGGTCCGTACCCCACAGGGGGTGCCCTTAGCGTGTAGTCGCTTAGTTTTAAGTATAGTTAAGTAAGCCCTGGCTGGAGGCTTTGATTCTTGAATTGAGGCCGCCACTGGCAAGTCCGGTTAAGCAGCCGACAACCTCCTAGGTTGACCTGCGAGAGGCCACACACAAAAAAAAAAAAGCCGAACTTTCGTCGTCGTTTGGAGTCATCGCTTCCTGTAAACAAGTGCTCAAGAATAAATCAAGAAGTCTTCAGCTTTCACTGCGTTTCATTTCTTCGGGAACCATCCACCCCTGCGCCTGAATACTCTACAGGTACAAATGTATATAATAATATTTACATATACGTTTACAGATAAAATAATCATATATATATATATATATACGATATATATATATATATATCATATATATAGGAGGCCTATGTCCAACAGTGGACGTCTTTCGGCCTAAATGATGATGATGATAATGATATATATATATATATAAAGCTATTAAAGAATTTGATTCAAAATTCGTATTGCACTTTCCCCGGGCATTAAATTTAAGAACACAATGTCCTGATAAACTCCAGAAGTCCACTGTAATGTATGTAATCCGAAATGTTCTTTTTACGTATGAACATCTCATGCTAACACCAGGGGCAATGAATGCAAGGTGCCTTGTGAACGACCTTAGAAAGGCCTCGATATGATCAGACTTAGCTCAAGCCCGAAAAAACCTGATAAACTGAACAAATATCGGATTCTCTCATTTATTCAAAAAGTATTACGCCTCATTTAACCAACCCTTTCAAAAACAGTTCTAAGATAAATATCTTTTAAACGTAAAACATTAAACACTTTTTAATATAAAAAGATAAACAAATTGAGCAAACTGTCAGTAACAACAACTCGAGAAGAAACAACGTCTGTAATATTATTTAGCTAATTTAAATTGTTAAAATAAGATAAATTCAAATTAAGCTTAAAACTTAATGTTTAGTCTTTTTTCGATAGCTTTATTGTTAAGACATTAGAATGAGACGTTATTGGACGCCGACGGGACAACGAGATGAGATGAAACGAGACGTAAAAGTGTAATAACGTGACCCTATTGCTATCAGTCTACTGTTTATCTGTCTGTCATTAGGCTGTATCTCATGAACCGTGATAGTTAGACAGTTGAAATTAGTAGATGATGTATTTCTGTTGCCGTTATACTAAAATCGGAACAAAATAAATATTTAAGTGAAGCTCCCATACAACAAACGTAATTTTTTTTGCCGTTTTTTTGCTATGGACGGTACGGAACCCTTAGCGCGCATGTTCGACTCGCACTTGGCCAGATTTTTTAAAACAATTAAAACAAAGGATTTTGTTGGGAAAAAAAGAGGTTGGTAGTCGAAGGAAAATAAATCACTGATAAGAATAAAATATCGTGGAGAATTTGATTCTCTTCTATATATATGTACCTATATGCTATGGTATCTATGTTATAATATAACTGTAGATATTATAACAAAGACACTATAGCATAGCACAGCAACCTCAGTGTGAAGCACACACACTTCACATTGAGGTTATTAATCAATATGACATCTTTCAGTTAAACTTTCCGCTCATGACTCCAAACTATAAGACGTCGGAAGTCCCAACAGGTAACAAAGATAACAAAAACAATTAAAATTAAACCGTAGTAAAAGTTAGAGGACGTCGTCCCCTTCCTAGCGTCGTCAGAACAACGCTTGTTAACCGAGAGTTTAATTGTTAACACTATTTCAAGTTTGCTGTTTAACTTGACGGCTCCCTCACTTCTGCGCGCTTTCATTTCATACGTAAATATACAAGTTGCTTCATTAATGGTATCTTTCGGATGATTTTGGAATTTTAAAAGGAAATATTCATGATCTAATAGTAGATATTATTGATGTTAGATTTTTACAAGAAAATGTTGGCCACGTAGCATTTCGATAGCGAATAATAATGCTATACATAAAGGACCTTTTATGTGAAATGAATTTTGACAACAATTAGGGTAGCTAAATCGGATGTATACAATTTTTCCACTATTTTGCCGTAAAAAATGATGAAAAATTAATTTTTAGACAGCAAATCATGCTAGATGTTATTTCTCAGAAAAAAGCAAACACTTGTGATAATTTTAAGTTCACTTTAGAAATGTTCTCATTTAAAGTTTCCTATACATTCTATATGACCACCAAATTAGAAAATGTCTGATCTATTTGAGTTTTTCTCTTAAATTCTATAAAACTAATTTGATACTCCACAGTAGAGTAAATCTCAAATCCAAATAAAAAATTCCCTACCCTGCAAAAATTTACAATTATAAACTTGGAATTATCGAGTCCAAGTTTATAATTGTAAATTTATCATTCAGTTCCTTTCATATCAGTTCGTTTCGAATTCCCTCAGGTCGTTAGAGCGAAATAGTAGGCAAAAAGATTAAAGATTGTCGTCGGCGAGCAACTATCGTTTGATCCCAACTTGCCGCATTATTGCCGCGATCAACCCAACTTGCCGCGTTGGGGCGTCGTTCCATTGCTACGTGAGATTTGCGCACAAAGAGTTTGCTTGTCGGCTGTCATTTGTAGCGCACGATTAGGTGGGGCTCTTATTTCAATTTGCAGGATTTAAAGGAACATAACACGAAGGGGATGACGGAGAATTCATTCACTCGCTCTGCTGGCTCACTTTAACCTCTGCACTATTTTTCGAACCTAACATGTCATTTTACTCGCTCTAGGATATTAATAAAGTAATACCAGCGTTTGAAAAAAAATAGACGCTCACTACACATGCAAATGTAAAGTGTGTGTCCTATTTTACTATATTTCTTTAGAGGGAACACACAATCATAACGTCAAAAAAATGTATTGAGCTGCGTAAGCAACTCGTACAAAATGTCTGTAGTTCGGCATAATAATTATTGATTACAAAGTACATTAAAAAAGAACCATTATAAAAAAATTTAACTTGTGCTGGTGTTTCTGTTGGTGAGATCAGTAAGCCAAGCAACCGTGTGTAATATATGACAATGGTTCGTATACCAGTCAATGGAAGTTCCAACTTACATTTTCATTCAAAATGAAGTTCTGCTACACGTGTACATCGTGATTGCAGCAATGAAACAAGGGTTTTAATGCCGCGTCTCGGGAGCAAAACTTGCCCAGACAAATGGCTCCGCCCGGAGATTAATCTAATAACATTCCTACTAAGTTTATCTTTGATTAAATCTATTGGGTATTAGTGAGACGGAATTTAAATTAGGATTCGGATTAACGAATAGTGAATGATGGGAATTTTGTAACTTTGATTTTACGGCTACTTGAAGATGAAAGAAAAGTTAGCGATGATCATACATTTTCTTATTTGATTCAAAATTATATTTTCCTTCCAAAATTATACCTATTATAGGTAAAGGTTTAAAAAACAGTATTTTTGGTGTAAGAAATTGTAGTTCCGTATAAAAAACTGGGTTCCTTTTAATATCATTAATCGTGCTTCATTGATATCTACTACTAAACGGTTGCCAACTTATCCCATTTAAAATAGTCCCGTTGAAATTTCGGGATAAAGACCTATAAGAGTCTATAGAAAAGTTGTGGTGAGATTAATAAGTGCGTACATACCTCCTTACCAACCGCTCTTAAAATTCAAAAAGGTCATTAATCTCGATATTATTGGGTTGACTAGAACCTAATAGAGTGTCAGTCTCTGCATGGTTAAGTACTCGATGTTCTATTTCATACCCGTGTCCCTGACAAATGGTTGCTCGTCTAAAAACATGGTCGGACGTATGAAAGACTGGTCAGATTATAATCTTCGAAAAACGTGTTGTAACGCGTTTGAGATAATTACGAATTAACACCTTTTTTTTAAGGTGGGAAAATCATCTAATGACAAATCTCGCTCTTGGGTGAAGCGAGAGATAGTGTCAGACTTTTACTGACTAAAAACCCACTCCTGTTCCCTCTTTGCCTTCATCCCGGGGCCCCGGTCTTCGCTTTCACACTACCCCTGGCCCCAGTAGGCTTCGACCCTGCTGGACCCCTACGGTTTCACTGACATCTCCTTGAGGCGCGCGTGGAACACTACGCGCCGTCGACAACTTGAGCTTGGTCTGGACGGTTACCGGACCTCGCCGTCCGCAAGCCCGCGCCGTCAGTGGCCGGAAATCGAGATCGGACTCCCGGCGGCGGTTAGGGCGTGAGGACCGTTACCTCACGCGATCGGCTGCCTACTTTGCTAGCATTACTGCTTCGCAGAAGGAGGCGACCGCCTGCCACTCCTCCTCACCCCGGGCCATCATGGCCTGAACCAATGCCCAGCGCGAGAGATCACTGCCGCCGATCGCCCCCACAAGGACACGGCGTTGCTCTGCCCAAGCGGGGCACACCTCCACCGTGTGCTCCTCCGTGTCCTCCTGGCGTTCCACACAGTGGCGACACCCGGGCGTGTCTTCCGCATGAATTCGGTGCAGGAACCTCCCGAACTTACCATGTCCAGTGAGGACCTGCGTCATGCGGTAGGTAAGGACGCCATGTATTCTTTCCAGCCACTCCTCAAAGAGGGGACTTACCGCCATAATTGTGGCGTGCCCAACGAATTAACACCCTAAGTTAGCAAGCAAATTGGTGATTATATTGTTATATTTTCTGTTCCTGTTTTTACAGTAATTAAGCATACCATAACATTTTGATCTAGTGTTAACATCCTTAAAGATTCATAATATTTACGACGTTTGAGTAGTCTCTGGAAGTGGATTCTTATACGAGATTATTTATCGTCAATAAATTCCTCCTTTTTGAATGCGGTTATAAATAAAAAAAAACGTAAAAATATGGATCGCAAATGTGCAAGTTGCTCCAGTCATCTAAAGCTATGAATATGAATAAACATTAAAATGAAAGATATAATAAGAATCTGAAAATTTGTACAAACTTTTATGTTGACATTCTGAATGTTATCTCAAAAATCGTTCCTCAAATATAAATATCATGTATGTGTCTTAACCACGACCTATCATTGTAGCTTGTCAATTTAATGTTAAGCTCTGCAAATTCATATAAAAAAGAAGTAGGACAAAATAAATGCTGAACAATAACTTTTACAACTTAATACAAGCACAGGGCAAAACTATTTGTTTACAAATTCAGACCATTTTTACCCAACGATGTCTACGCGATACTTATCAGTTCTGCAGGTGTGGACCACAAGGCTTAAGAGGAAAGCGAAGAATATAGCGGATATAATATAGGTCGGTTGAATCTTACTGGCGGCAGAGAAGTGCGATTGTTACTGCGCAGTATCCATAATTATGATTGAATTAAACTCATACGAATGTACTACTGCACATTCAACAGCGTTCTAAACCATCATTAAGTTTAAATCTACCTTTTTCAGAAAATGCTTCATAATAAATATGGTCTGCAAAACAAACATACAAGGTAAAGAAGAAAGATTCAATTAATATCCTCAACCAAAACATAAGCTCGTCTTATTTCCTGTTACAAAGAATTGGGAGAAATAATCGGATTGGCGACAAAGCTTCTCGAATAAGGAGACAAATAACATCCAATTCATTTGTCAACAGAGGAAACATTTTGATTTAAGATCTTCTTATTTATAAAACTAATGGGATGAACACGAACTGTTAACGTTTATGTTTTACGAAATAGAAATGATAAGTTCACTTCACCTTCAAGAATTGGTTTGTTGGGCCTAAGTTTGTTTCAGATTGAATCTACAATCGTTTTCTTTATTCAAATTTATTATAGCTAACAGCTACATCCTGGGACTTTTAAATATAAAATAGATAGGTCGCTTCTAGGCAAGCGTGCTCCATCGGCAACCGTATCATTGATTGACATTTTACGTGAGATAGTGGTGAATTGCGAGCCTATCATCATCATTTCAGCCGAAAGACGTCCATTGCTGGACATAGGCCTCCCCCAAGCGTCGCCACAATGAATGCGTCTCGTATTCATCGGACTCCCGCAACCTAGCCTATCAATACCATAATTAAAAAAATATATAAACATTAAGTTTACTAACCGTGTCGCCACTAACTTGAGTCTTGAGCTAGACTAGAAGGATTTAAACGGAAATTAAACGTTTTGTGCGAGGTTTAAGCGAAAGAATAATTTGGCAGATAAACGCAAGGCATGTTTTTATATGCATCGCATCGGTACGCTGCCGAGCCATTACGATGCCAGTGAACATTACCTTACAAAAACTTTAAAGGGAAAGCTATTTCGGTAAATAGACAAGCTTTTTTATCAGAATTGATCTATTATTTTAAAATACGGAAGTTTGTACGAAACCCTCAGTGCGCGAGTCTCAATCGCACTTGCCCAGTTTTTTTTTTGATGTGGGAAATCATCTAATGGCTTCTACCACTTTAGAGCGGAGCGAGACGGAGTGTCAGACTTTGAATGATTAAAACCACACCTATGTTTCTTTTCTGTTACCAGGACCACGGGTTACCTTTTTAAAAGTCAATCCATAGCCCCAATAAGCTTCGCGGGCTTGCGGACGGCGAGCAATGGGTGGCTCGCCGTCCGATCGTCCGGTAACCATCCGGACCGAGCCCAAGTCGTCGACGGCGCGTATTGTTCCACGCGCGCCTCAGGGAGATGTCAGCAAATCGTAGGGGCCCAGCAGAGTCGATGCCTACTCGGGCCATGGGTAGTGTGAAAGCGAAACCCAGGACGAAGGCAAAGAAGGAACAGGAATGAATTTTTAGTCAGTAAAAGTCTGATACTATCTCTCGCTCCGCCCAAGAGCGAGATTTGTCATAAGATGATTTTCTCACCTAAAAAAAAAAGCCCCAATAGGCTTCAGCCATGCTGGGCGCCTACGATTTTGCTGTAAGCTCTTTGAGACGTGCGTGGAATACCACACACCATCGACAACTCGGGCTCGGTCCGGACGGTTACCGGACGCAAGCCCACACCTACGGTGGCTGGAAGTCGGGGTCGGAATCCCGGTGGCTGAGGCTTTTGGATGTCAATTCTTGCACTGTGTGGTCGCTTTCTTCGCTAGCATTAATACTTCGCAGAAGGAGGTGACCGTCTGCTATTCCTCGCCGCTCCGGACAATCGCCTGAACCAGGGCCCGGCGCGAGAGGTGTTCTGTCCAAGCGGAGCACACATCCACCGTATGGACCACCGTGTCCACCGGGCAGTCCGCACTATGGTGAAACCCGGGCGTTTCCTCTACCTGAATCAGGAACCCCCCAAACTTACCATGTCCGGTGACCAGACGTTTATACCATAGCTTTATAAAACAATAAAGCTAACGGTTTTTCCGAACTTATTTGATACTACAAATTCAACAAAGGTCAGTTTCATTTAATGTAACCTCGTTTCAATATTCAGCTCACACCAATTCAAAGAAAATATTACCTTTGTGTAGACTACAGAGTTCTACTGCAGTTTACACGTTGCACATAAATAGTAGTGGGTACATCACTCGATGAAACTTTTACGAGTTGGTAAATGGTCCATGTATCTGCAAAGAAGATTTAAACTCTAGTTTGTTCATAATAAATAGTTAAAACGTAGGTACTTTATGTTGTGCAGGTGCATAAAGAACTGCAATGTTTAAATAAAACTTTTTCCTTTGTTTTTGGCTTTTGGATTTGGTTATTTGTCTAGCAAAAGAGGATGCAAGTCCTGGGTCCACCTTCAAATAGCTACACATGTGTGTTACATCGTTGGATAGGTATTTTTGAGCTGAATAAAAATTGCTCTAGCGCTAAGTTCTAAATCTTAGTCTGTTCAGAGGTATTCTCTGTTTAAAATATTAATTTTACCGGTTTAAGGGTTTGGCCCTGTGATTTATTTATTGTCATCGCAAAGCAAACTTTCAAAGCAATCTGTAGTCGTTTGTATTCGAAAAGTAGATATTTTGGGATTTAAGAAATACGAGGTATGAACTCGGTTTCTCCCTCGGCAGACCCGGTTAAAATAACAACCTCAACAATATTGCGGTGTAATATTTTTACTTGCATCCTGATACTGTTACATAACTCTGGACGCTTCAAGTTCCTAAGCAACATCACGGGTTCTTCCAACTTTCAGCCAAACATTGAAAAATATGTAAATCGTTAAACCCTGGTGTTGTACACTCAAAATTGGAATATAAAGTGGAAGAAATATTACGTACGTTGTGTATCGTACGCGTCACAGGGTCTTACTTATATAAGACCTGCCATGCATAAGAAGTAGTACCCGCCTTTTTCAAAGTAGGTACCTAATAGGTAAGAATAGCTACTTGAAAGAATATATATAATATCTCAGCTCTCAGTACCATGTTAAGACTGTAGTAATTAGTCTCTTACCCGACGCGAGTTAAATTAATAATGTTTGTGTAATTTACTAAAAAGGCCATCAAGTAAATTATTACTGCAACCGACAGACATCCACTCCGGCAGCACGCATCAGGTCACCCATCAGACACAGACCTTGGCAAGTGTTATTTAACCTTGAAACTTGACCCGTATGACTGTTATTTATAAAGGTTAGAAAAAAATAAAATAGAACATAAAAATTTGTAAAACGTAATCTAATTCAGATGGTATCTGTTATAATGTGCCATATATCTTCCGCGGCACAATAAGATCGACCCAAAAAAGCTAAATGGTGTATAAAAGATAGCTTATATAAATTCCAATAAGTACCTACTTCAGAATGTATCAGATTTTCTTAACAATATATTAGAAAGTACCATTTCTTTTATAGGTCTACCTGAATCGATCGTGCTAGAACTTTCCATTTCAATTTATAGCTTGTTTAGGGAAAGTTTTTATGAGTCTCGTTTTTTATATACACGGAAATATTGAACCTTTGTTACCTCTCTTTCTCTTCAATATGTACCTATTGTATATTCCTTAGAAGTTTATATTGTTCTTTTCATAAGTCGGTTTGGTATTCGCTTAACTTTTATGTTTTAACTTGATATTTCAAATATTCAAATGATTTTGCGATGTCGGAATATATCTGAAATACTTACTACTTTATGTTTGCTTGATGTTTCAGGGAACTTGGAAATTTAAAATTCAGAAAAATGATGGGAGCAGCAATCAAATGAACAATATTTGAAACTTTTCAAAGTTTTCCCAATAGTTTTAACCCCTCAGGTTAAAATTATTAGGAATGTTTTAAAAAGCACCATAAACTGCTGATCGTGGAACTTGTTGGACCAACGATGAAGGTAAACACTCCAATTGTGTTAAATCTCTTATAGAGGAGATTTAAGAATAGAAGAAGCTTATTGGTATCGAGGCTTAGGAATTATGACTGTCTACTAATATATGGCGGCAATGCCATAATTGGGTTGTTATAGAAAGAGACCGAGCTCTACAGGACCAAAAGTACTATTCTTTTTACATCGAAATCATGATCATTGACACTTGATAGTACCTCTAGAGTTGATGTTAAGTAGATAATTAAGTCAGCCAGTCTAAATAAGCACAAATATTTTACTTTAAAGTGTACTAAGACGTTTGACGACTACAAATGATTCAATTTTAATTAAAGCGCTGTTATGGTTATGATGTGTATAAGGTTTAATGTCTTTATTTCTTGGTTGCTTTTAGTGCTGTTATTAATGTAAACGAGTACCTTCGTTGCCAATTGCTGAGTGTTTTCATTTTGAAGAAAATCCTTTGTTAAACTTCTTGCTGATTAGATTATCAGAACATATTACCTACTAGCCGGCAGCTTTGCCTATGATAAATTAAAAAAATATCCCAAGAGTAAATATACTTTAAAAAATGTTTAAAATAATATTATTTTTTTGTTACATATTCACTAATCTCAGAACCATAGAGTCCTGGACCTTAGGAAGGCGTACAAGGGGCTGAAGCTAACTCGCAAAGACGGTTATGCAAGTGCACCCAAGGACAAATGGTTGCTGGGAAACTATTGCGACGTATGGAAAAGAAAAATATTGGGTTATGGAATTGAGAGGCCTAAGTAAAATAATCACCATGGACTATGTAAAGACTATGGTTCCTGCCATTATGTTATTAATACACATTGGTAAAAAATGCCAGGGGTTATTTGTATATACCTACTCAATAAACGGGTCTCCAAAAACGGTCGCTAGCACAAAATGACCTAGCTATAATTGGATCTAAATTCGTTCAGCCGTTTTAGTGTGAAGGAGAAACAAACGTATAGGTACATATATACGTTAGTGTGGTTTTAACGGGAACTGATCACTTTTCCGATTTTTTTTTTTTTATCGAATTTAATTTTACCGAAAACTACGACGACGACTACAGCGACGTCTTGTTTGCTATAATATGTGTTGTTGATAGTGCTAATCTCTGTTATGCAGACCTATTTCTTAGTTTTAATTTTATTTTACTAGGTAATTAATTTGGAATGTTCTATATTTTAAAATATTTGTATTGCTTAGTTACTTGTTTATAATCACTCATGACAGTAACATATTTTCTCTTATTTATTTATAAATCCTTTATATTTACGAGTCTTCATCCTAATATGCATTATGTAACATATTTTTAGATCATCATAGTATGTGTTCCCGAACTATACTTCGCTGATTTACAAAATAACTTTTTGCATTTGCCAAATGATTTGTTTGCCATATTTTCACTACACCGAAACAACATTTTACGGAATTTTGGTCATAAATATATAGACGGTTACTTGGTAGCATTTTCAATATTTAATTAAAATAGTGTCATAAAAAGTAATAATAATAATAATAATAATAATAATAATATTCCACAACTATCACACAACGCCAACTGTGAAATGTGTAGTGCTACAAAATTTAGTGTCAGAAACGAATTGCTGCAAAACCGACTTCACACGGTCTTGTTTGCCCTAACCCTAGAGTGTACGTATGTAGTTATACGTCATTGATATTGCTTGTCCTTTGATATGCATAGTTTCTACGTTGGAACTCTTAATATGAAAAAACTTTTTTTATTAGCTTTCATGGTTACAAGTACTGCGATAATGCAGAAAATACAAAATACAAAAAAAAAACAATAAATACTTAATAAAAAAAAAATAACGTAAGTCAATCCAAAAATATAATACTTCAGAGCAACCTGTTTTAAAAAACGGCAATTTCATAGGTAAAGACCTATTTTATAAGGTCAACTAATACAGTGGCAGACGTGACTTCGATGAAGCAAAAAAAAATGAAATGATAATAGTTGAAAAGTTTTAAATGAAATGAAATCCGGTCAAATAGTTTTCAAACTTATGATAGGTAACCGGTTTTAATGACATCGGATGGTCGGATCGTGTTAGAAATACAAACGTCCTAAGGAGAGCCAAGGTCCTGGGAATTGAGGCCTACTTGATGAGACGGCAGCTCAGGTCGTGTGGGCATGTTTCTAGGATACCCGAACAGAGGCTAGCGAAGCGTATCTTCTATATTGGACTCCAACAAGGAAAACGAAATCGTGGTGGACAGTTTCTACGTTTCGAGGATATACATTATGATGTAAAATTGCCCCCGCGGCTTGGGAGACACAGACTCAAGCCTGAGTGGAGGTGTCATATACATAACGGCACGTATAAACTTTTGAAAATAAAAGGAGGTTGGAATTAGACCAAAAACGCGACGATTTTAAAGCCACCAATAGCTATAATTTATTTTATCGTATCGTATAATGGTGTTCTGACATGTCTGCTTTGTGCTCGGAGTTTTTCGGTCAAAGTTGGATATGCAAGTCACATGAGGGTACATAACAGAACAGCACATCTGAGCTCACAACAACCATGAGTAGCCAAGGAATGCGGTCACTGTGGCCGAAATTGGCTAGATGGTATGATTGTCATCATCACCGTGGTTTGGATGTATTTCGTAATGTTTAATTTATGTTACAAAGAGAAAGAAGAAATCAATTGAAAAATAGAAGTTAGAAAAACCTGCTAAGAGTTATTTCATAAATGTTATTTTATTTAATAATTCTAAGTAGAACTTTTTTCGTAAATTGTAGTAACATTTGACTCATTAATTCTAACTCACTACAATTTCTGCAATTTCAGCGCAAATAGAAAAATACGTGTACGTTATGCTAGTTACCACAAAATGTGGTCCACTATTTTAGCAACGTATTGCTATTTTCATTTGCCATGAACTACCCCTTAACTCGAGTCGATATTGACCGGATACTGACGAAACTGTCGGCTCGTAATGGCGGCAAGTTCGGAGAGTCATGGCCGCCACGAGGAACGTCACCATAAGTAAGTATGTTATGTGCATAGGTATTTATGAGAAAGAAGGTCAACAGCAGGATAGGATGTTCCTGCTGTTGTAAAAAATGTGAATATTTCTCAATGTAACGTAACTTTAACACTTTTTAAGAAACATAGGCTAGGGAAGTGTGTCAATGCTCAGCCAAGAAATGTGATTGTTGAACAGATAGAAACACTGGTTTATTTGACCGTGATACATTTCTTGCGCCTGGCAAAGCATTAAAGTACTAGAACTAAAAGTACGAGATTAGAACTAATGGACTATAATTGACTGGCCTGTTGTTCTAGTGGTTAGTAGCCCCGACTGCTAAGCCGAAGGTTGTGAGTTCGATTTCCACCGAGAACAAATGCTTGTGTGATGAGCACGATCATTTGTTCTGTGTCTGGGTGTAATTTATCTAGAATATATATGTATTTAGAAATATTTAAGTTTGTTTATCAGTTGTTTAGTACTCATAACAAAAACTCTGCTTAGCTTGGGACTAGACGGCATTGTGTAATAATTGTGGAATATTATATTACAATTTAATTAATTCTAGTCCATAGTTTATGAAACATTTACCCAGGACTCTGACCAAGTATTATTTCGAATTATCTCACTACTTGTGCGATACTGCTGTTCGATTATTGTAACAAACGACTTTCATATGCTTTGATCAGTCTCTATATAATATTTCAAATTGAAACTCTGCAAGTGTCTCCTCGTATTACCCAAATGGGATGGTACAAAGAAGGTTTTACATTTTCAGAGTAATTACTCCAATTTTTACTACACCTCGAGTTTTTATTACTGGCTGAAACTAAAACTAAAATAACGCTTGTGGGTGTGTTGCAGCCAACTAGCTTAATTTGCCATTATGTGCATTAGCTAGCTAGTTCATGTTGTATTAGACGCTTCGAACATTAGACGCAACTGCTAAATATCATTCAGGCCGCTAGTTGAACGCCACCGTATTGTCATTAGACTGGACTGTTGTCTGATTAGTGAATTAAGCTAGTTGCCTGTGAGATACCTATTCTACTATTACTAATCATTCAATGACGAAGACGGAGCTAAATATCGTTTCAGATTTTTACGGACTAAAACCCACTCCTATGCCTTGCCATTGTTCCTGGGCCCCTGGGTTCTCTTTCGCATAACCCATGGCCCCAGTAGGCTTTGATCCTGCTGGGTCCCGACAGTTTTGCTGACATCTTCTTGAGGCGCGCGTGAAATAACACGCGCCGTCGACGCCTCGGGCTCTGTCCAGACGGTTGCCGGACGGCCGGTCGGCGAGCTGCCCATTGCTCGCCGTCCGCAAGCCCACGCCTACGGTGACTGGAAATCGGGGTCGGGATCCTGGAAAACTCGTTCCATCACGCTTGCGGCCGCCTAGCATTCCACTCCGGACCATGGGCTGTACTAGGGGCCCGGAGCGACTGGTCGTTACCGCCGATAGCCCCCACGAAAACACAGTGGTGCTCTGCCCAAGCGGGATACCTACCCTACCTAAGAATTCATATCTGCATTGAACTACAAAATGTACTGCCACGGTTGATTTATTTCTATCTGTAAAGTAACAGTTTTACCTTTTGTTATCAATAAAATTACAGGTACTTTGAATATTTTCAATATTAGATGAGCCAGTCCCGTCAGTTACTTAAAAAAGAACCTCTGTTTTAATAAAAATCTTCTTTTTACTTAATTTATTACACAGCTATCTTAATTACGTAAAATCTCTTAACGAGGCCCACCAGTTGTTATAATTTTTATCTAAAATATACAAAGGCGGGGTGTGAAATACGCCGGCGGTGAATTATGTCATTGCTACGTTTTCTGCCAACACTCTGTATTTTTAGCCATATTATGAGAAATAATGTTGGGTGTTACTTTGGGATTTAAAAAAAGTAGGTCACGAGGGTTTCGGTAGGTGAATCGAGTATATTATTTTATTGAATGTGAAATGTAGGAAAATGATAATAGATTAAACAAGTATTTCGTCTCAATAAATTTTGATCTCTCTTAGAACATTTTCCTAACCAGTTGGGGTCGGCTTCCAGTCTTACTAGATGCGGTGGAGTACTCGTGTTTTACGTAGAGTGACTACCTATTAGACCTAATTATTAGGCGACACGATACTCTTTATATAGATTAATGGTCAGAGCTTCTGGTATCTGACTACCTCTATCGACTTTCAAAGTAATACAAATGACAACCGGGACCAATGGTTTTTATTTACTTAACTAGGCGCTGGGTGTCAGTAATCTTCTTGATAAACTTAGAAAAGTACATATGAATTGGAAAATTCCCATTAACCTGGTTACGAACTCGCAACCTGACTACGTTTGGAAACTGGGTCGATGACATTTTGCAACTAACATCTTAAGAAGGTTACTAAATACCTCCGTCCGTCCGTCTTCCTATTTAAACAATGTAAGCTCTGCCTTTACAAAATGAAATACACTATCAAAAGATTGTTAGAAACCAAATAAACCACAAAAAAAAGCCGGAAACATACCGAAAATAATCGAATTCTCCCGAGCATGGCCACGTATATGTCCCGTAAACATTCAAAGAGGATTCATTACGCGATGCAATGAGAGGCCATTCGGATGGCAGCATAATTCCCGCGCTGTGAGGGCCCGGCAGGCCAATGCTGTTAATGTTCACGAATCTATCCACTCCTGTTGAAATTACATTCTGTGTGGGGCAGTTTAAGATTTTGTAATTATGCGTTTAATTTCCGAGGGATTTAAAGCCGCTTGGACAGGAATAATTTTAAAATCTGAAGCTGTTTTCCATGAGTGCTTTTCTCGTTTCATATTTTTTGCTGGACAATTAAATATTAAATATGTTAATGGCAAAGTTGATAAACTTTATCGAACTGTTGTCTTATTTCTACCCATTTTATATGATGGCCAGTGAATGACTGAATGCATAATTTAAGTTAAAAACTCTTGGGCATGCCATAATTACGGAGGTAAGTCCTCTCTTTGAGGAGTGGCTGGAGCGGCAACACGGCGTCCTTACCTTCCGATTGACGCAGGTCCTCGCGCGTGGAAACGAACGTCCTCTGGCTTTAGCCACCAAGATACTGACCCGGACTACCAGTCATGGCAGATGCGGGCTTGCGGACGTTGAGCAATGGGTAGCTCGCCGTCTGGCCGTCTGGTAATTAACCGGACCGAGCCCAGTCGTCAACAGCACGTAGTGATCCACGCGCTCCAAAAAAGGATGTCAGAAACGTGTACATGTACGTGTACGAAACGTGTACGTGTACGAGTAGTGGCCCAGCAGGGCCAATGCCCGTTAGCTAGGACCGCGGAGAATTTCTCAAAAAGAAACCTAGTGGTCTTAAAACGCAAATGGCAACTGAAGGACACAGGTGGTACTAGTTAGTAAAAGTCTGACACGCCCTTTCGCTCCACCCAGAGCGCGAGAATTTCTCTATTCACTAAACAATGTTTTTATTGACTTTTTATCTAATTGGCACATAGAAATCTCATGTCATAATGTTTGTTATCGAACTAATGATTAGTGATGAACACAAACAATTCAAAAAACGATTTTTTGAATTGTTTGTGTATAAATATACGCAGGTACCTGGCCTGAATAGGCCGCAGTAGGTTATTTTTGTACCCGCCTACCTTATTCCAATTTTTTTCTGTGATAATTTATATGGCAGGACGTTTGCCGGGTCAGCTATTACTAAAGTATAACGCTTTCTGATAGACCATTAATATAAAAAGGTCATGAAGAAAGTGCCACACAGTACGTTCTGAAAAAGTCCCTCAGTTGATTCCAACGACACCCAGCACACTCTTTTATATCAAAAATATAACCTCATTGTTTATTCTGGGTAAAAGCCCTCTCTCGTATGAATGAATTTCAGGCATTGCGATATTCTCCATGGATTCCGACCTTTCCACTTCGTTGCTTGGTTTTACCTATTCAATTTCTGTAGTGGGAAAGAAATTTTGTAACAATTTTATACCAATTGAAAAATCTGTTCTCTGTATTAGTTACGAGTATGTAAGTCCTCAAGTTGATTGCAATCATGATTTTTTAATTTTGATGTTTTTTTTTTGTTAGTTTAGATAGTCTCCGTTTTGGCCACTATAATTATCACGTGCTAATAAGCGATGATGTAAACGACGGTTGAGCACGCTTGCCTAGGAGCAACCTGTTCACTCTTGTCTTAAAAACAGACTCGGGCAAGGACTTCCACTACTTAGCTGTAAGCAAAATAAATGTATTCCCAAAACGCTTTATACATATGGGTGGGATGTCCACCATGTACTGGTGATGCAACGCCGTACGTCTAATGGTCCGATGATGGAACATGGAACGGACTTGATGAAATTAAATCGTATAATTCTAATCCCCGAAATGTAAACGATAGAAAACCGACAGGGTACCAACTCGGCATTTTGAATGAGTACTTTGAAGACTTTGGAGTTTTGACGCGACAAGTACATCATTCCCGATGGTCTTCTTGGCTCACTTCTTAATCGACTCTAGTGCACCAAGGTAGTATTTAGCAGACTCATCACAAATATGAGAGGAGTACTCCTTATACGATCGAACTTGTGCTTGATAAAGGTTGAGCAACTGTTAACCTTAGCTAAGAACCCCAATTTTTATGCAGAGAGTTTAACTTTTGCCTCGATGTATTAGCCGAAATTGAGGGTAGACATTCCTCACTCATGCTTCTTACCAACATTGTAACATCGTCGATAGTCTATTATATACAGCCCACTTCACATAGATGAGTTTGTCCACATAATACTCGTAATTCTATAGCTAATATTAGTTTTGGTCGCAGATGCAGTACAACAACGTCGCAAGTGTCGTTATGACCGTGTCTGCGAAGTGCTGAACTTTACAGTTTAGAGTAGAGAATGTATGGTAAGTAGGTATACGATTTACAACATTTTGAAGTCAATGTATTGTTGGACATAAAGTATGTTTATAGCTTGTCATTTTAGGAGATAGTTTTTAAGAATTTCTAGATGGTGTAATTTTTCTTCGTGTCGATAGCGATAGTAAGGTCAGTAATATTCTGTCAGTATATTTATTTTAAGTTACAGTAGCTTATATACATTTAAATCTAATAATAACGAAATTAAAACTAACTTACAAAATAAAAATTAAAGCCCTAAAGTACTAAAAAAAAAAAGCAATCTAAAGTACGGCGTCGAAAAACTCCTCCACATCGCTGTCGACTGGTAATGTACCCAAAAGACTGGCAAATTCTAAATTCTAATTTAGGAGGGGTCATCTTGAAGGTTGATATAAAAAATGCCTTCAATTCGGTTAATAGGGACACCTTGCTGGCAGAATCTAAAAAAGAAGTACCCCAAATTTTTAGTTTTCTTTGGCAATGTTATAGACATCCATCTAAATTACTATATCGGGACCACCTTTTGGAATCCGCTGTTGGCTGTCAGCAAGGTGATCCCCTCGGGCCAGTGATCTTCAGTTTAGCCATTCACCCAATTATTCGACAGTTAAATTCCAAATTCAACGTTTGGTACCTCGACGACGGAACCCTAGGAGGCGATACAGACACAGTTTTAAATGACCTACATTTCCTAAAAAATCAACTCCACTCAATAGGCCTTGACCTCAACTTTTCTAAATGTGAGTTATTCTTATCTGACAGTACTGACAGACAACTGACTCTTTCCAAATTTAACACAATAGCCCCAGAAATCAAAATTATTGAAAAAAGCTCTCTTCGTCTACTTGGGTCTCCTATCTTCGAGGATTCTTTTCCCAATTTTGTTGAGGAAAAAATTCAAAATTTTAATGAGGTTTCAGAAAGATTGCTCAAAATTAACATGCATTCGGCCATCACCTTAATTCGTTTTTGCTGTTTCGGCCCTAAATTAACATATTTCCTCCGTGCTTCTCATTTGTGGAAACATACTCATCTTTTGGAAAAAATGGACCAAATTATCCGACATACTCTTTCATCAATTTTAAATGTGGCCATGGACGATCGAGCTTGGGCTCAAGCTACCCTTCCAATCCGTATGGGAGGCCTCGGCGTCCGTAAAATTACCAGTATCAGTTTACCAGCTTTTATATCCTCGGTTCACGGCACTGAAAAATTAATCAGGAATATCCTATCTTCCTCACTGATTGATTTTGATGTGCCGTGCTTTACCGAGGCTATAGACGCTTGGAGACTCGCTTGCCCGAATTCCAAACAGCCCGACAACCTTTCTTCCCAAAGACGGTGGGATGAGCCGCTATGCCAAGTAGTTCAAGAGAATCTGTTGGCAACATCTGTGACTACTGCAGAGCGTGCACGCCTGCTAGCTGTGAGGGAGTGGGAGTCGGGTCTCTGGCTTCATGCATTACCGTCGTCGAACATAGGCACCTTGTTCGACGATACTACCTTCCGCCTCGCTGCTTCCCTTCGTCTTGGCGCTCCTTGTTGCTCTCCTCATCGCTGCCACTGTGGCGAAGTTGTCAACAGCCTCGGAAGTGCGGGCCGCATAGCGCGACACGCGAATATCAACGACATCATCCGACGTGCTCTTGTCACCGTCGGCGTTCCGGCCGTATTGGAACCTCATGGCCTGGCACGCGACGATGGCAAAAGACCGGACGGTATGTCTTTATTTCCATGGAAGATGGGTAGGCCTTTAGTGTGGGACGCTACTTTTGTCGATACTCTTGCGCCATCTCATCTTCCTAGCTCGTCGTGCTGTGCCGGTGCTGCCGCAGCGGCTGCAGAGAACCTCAAGCGGCGGAAATATAATAACCTTGTTGGTAGTTATATTTTCGAGCCGTTTGGGGTTGAAACTCTCGGATCGTGGGGTCCGAGTGCTCACAAATTATTTAAAGAACTTTCAAAACGCCTTGTTGACACTTCGCGTGACCCAAGGGCTGGCTTTTACTTCGGACAAAGGATAAGCATTGCCATTCAGCGTGGCAATGCCGCCAGTCTTTTGGGTACATTACCAGTCGACAGCGATGTGGAGGAGTTTTTCGACGCCGTACTTTAGATTGCTTTTTTTTTTAGTACTTTAGGGCTTTAATTTTTATTTTATAAGTTCTGTCAGTTGTTTATTTTTATTTCTATGTCTTTACACTTTTGTTCTCTCGTGGCGTCGCCAATAGTGTGTAAGTAGTTATATTATATGTTTATTACCTCTGGATGCTTACCATGAAAGTCTCTGATTAGTCAATCAAGTGTCGTCTAGACTTAAGATTCATTTGCAAAAATTGTTTAATCACTCTTTTGCTTGTAGTTGAGTAGATGTAGTTATCTTGCGTTTCTGATAGACACGCAAGATAACTACATTCTCAACTTTTACTTTTAATAATGATATTAATTCATAGCTAAATCTAAGATGGCTAAAGTTGACTGTTTCTGAAATGGAAAATGGTCTAGAATATTTAAAGCCCAAAAGCGTTGCATTAGATCAATGACTAGTCTTAAGAATACCGACAGTTGCGCGCCCGTGTTCAAGTCTCTAAAATTACTCACCTTTCCGTCTTTGTTTATACTTGAAATTGCAATGTTCGTTAGAACAAATATACACTTTTTTACCCGAATGGACGATATTAGAACGCGTCTGGGACCTATTAGATCGCAATATAAAAATCTAATGTTCACAGGTAGGTACAAAACAGCATTGTTAAGAAAAAGCTTACTATCAATGGGGCCCTTGATCTATAATAAAATACCTCATGCTTATAAAGAAGAATCGCTAAGTATATTTAAAAAAAAAGACTAACATCTCTACTAATAGATAAATGTTACTATTCTATATAAGAATTTTTGAATGATAAGAGTTTATAATGTTATTAATTCAATTTTAATTTTTTATTGATTTTATTTTTTAATGACATTTTATTCATATTTTATTTCGTTTACCAATTTTTAATTTTTTGTCTATTTTTGCATGAGGGTTTGGTTTTTTTTACAATGTTAATGTTAATAATAATAATTTATAAATTAATCTGTATTTTAAAATTAATGACATGGTATATAGTATAATAATTTAAATTTTCCTTTTGATACTTACATAATTTATTTAATTGAATTTATGAATAAAAATTGAATAACGCTAATTTATAAATTGATCTGATATTCATGTCTCTTTTTGTTGTCGTAATAAAAACGATGTAAAATAATGTAAATATTTGCATGCCAAATGGTAAAATGTGGCTGAGCTTTTATGTATCATAAGAACTGATTTGTATTACCCATATTTGCAAAATAAAAATTCTATTCTATTCTATTCTAAAAAGTAGGATTAAAAATACAAATGGAAAAATCGTTTGGTCCAAATTGGAACAAACATACAGCATTAAAATTGTGGTGATTTTAGAACTGTTTGTATAAGGAAGAATAGCAAGCAACTGTTTTATCAGTAGGTACCCGCGATCTGACTTGACGATGTCACGTTGAGACATAAATCATCTTCAAGAAACGCTACCATAAAACTCTCATTTAAATTCAATCAGAGAGTCTTATGTGTCACACAAAAATAAGGAAGATTTTTCTTATTCATAATTTTGTTCTGATCGTTTCTATACTTTCCTTACTTTTGTGGAAGATTTGTTTATTTATTTATTTAAAAATCACCAACAAGTGTTACATAATAAATAAATAAACTTAGAAATTAAAATTGGTACACGTAACCCAGTCCTATAATGCACACTCAATTATAGGCAACCACAGCTTATGCATAAACGAGTGAACATAGCTCTAAATAATTATGAAATATTAAATAAAAGTATTAAGCATGATATGACACATAGAAAAAAAAATTAAACAATATTAATGATTAAATAATAAAATAAAAGTAATGTCAAAATTAATAATACAAGGAAAGTAACATTATCTCCACTGGCATAGCGAAATTTAACTGTAAATTGATAATATTATTCCATAGTTTAATACTATCGTCCACTACGAACTGCGATTCTAACGACGAGATTGATTTTATATCAATCTCATTCTAAGATTTTTCGATATTATTGTAATGTATCCGATAATTTTATAGATATTACATACACAAAAACGAGTTATAATCCACGCAAGCATAAGTGTGCCCAGTGGTTAAAGCATCCGCCTCTCATGCATGAGGTTGCGGCCTCGAACCGAGTAAGTGACAAAGTATCAATGTGATTTTTTCAATTCATTCGTGTACTTTTCTAATTTTATCTAGTATATTACTGACACCCTGATGATGTGGTCTCGGTTATCGTTCGTACATCATTGACAGACATAATAGGTAGTCAGACACCAGAAACTCTAACCATCAGTTTATCAAAGGGGTGTCGTGTTACTTAGTAACTGGTTTGTGGGGGTCTGACTGGCCGTTGCTCCATGTAAAACACAGGAATTCAACCGTGTTTAATTAGACTGAAAGCTAGTTAAGATAAGGCTAGGGAGATGATTTACACCATACGTAAGTCTAGCAAAACCTAAAAATCAAATCCTGCATCTCGTTATAAATCACGCTTCAATACCAAAAATCCTGTATAATTCTACTAACGACGAAGATTTATCCCCCATAGAATGCCAGTAGCGTCTGTTACAGCATCCATTGACTGTTGAGCACGTTCTCCTGCAGACCACGCGCGATGCAAACCAGCGATGCTCAGCAGACTAACAACAAGCCAGATGCGACCTAATGTGTAGTCTGCTGCAGTAGTTTATATTGCGACACTACTGCAAGATATATCTTATTGAGAACATTTATTTATTAATTTTGAAGATGTTTTCAGATTTTATTGCGGAAATGTAAAAGTTACTTATATTAATAAATTCCAACACATATATAGTGCATAGTTAAACATGTGCTACTTTTAGGCAAGCGTGCTCCATCTTCGACCACATCATCGCTTATCACCAGGTGAGATAGTGGTCAAACGCGAGCCTATCCATAATAAAAAAAAATCTTTGGCGATAAAATAATATATTGGTCGACGACTCTTTCACCTTTTTCTGTGTTTTGATTTCATCTTTCATTTGAATTAACTGTAGCAGCAATCGAATGGAAAACATAAAAAAGGTTTGTGTGTGAGCTTATTTTATAATTCAGATGAATCATCATAGTAACTAAATAAACGAAGGATTTTTTACACGATTTCTAACAAAATCTAGGCCACAATCTATTTCAGCCAATATGTGGCATGGGGTAATGAGAAATGAGCGATATTTTACTCCATGTCGATTATAATTTACAATTATTTACCAAATAGTTTAAAACACAAAGACACTTGTTATCTATATATATATATATATATATAAAAGGGAAAACTGACTGACTGACATATCAATGCACAGCCGAAACTACTGGGACTAGGAACATGAAATTTTGCATCAGGTGTCCTTTTATAACGTAGGCGAGCCCTAAGAGAGGATTTTGCAAAATTCACCCGCTAAGGTGATGAAACGGGAGTCCAAAGTTTGTATGAAAAAACCTATTTAGACGCAGGTGAAACCGCTGGCAGAAGCTAGTTTAAAATATATTATACCATTAAGGATCATTTAGAAGACGAGATAATATATCAATAAAACCTATTTGCAAGTTAAAGTAATTGACATCACTGACTGTGAATATATATGCACGCCATGTTATTGCAGAATATGCTGGAAAAAATTTACTGTAACACCTTATGTACCATATTCTAAAAAATTTTACGGTGTACGTACATGGTTTTTTTTATTATTGATAGGCTCGCGTTTGACCACTATCTCACCTGATACACATGGTACATGGTAAAATAATTTGATTATTAAATTAATTAAATTAGCCGAATGTAGGTCCATGTATGTATGTGCACTTTGAATGCGACCAACATTCGGCGCTGCATTTAGATGCATGACTTAGCCAGAGCAACTATTACATGCATTTATGGTAAAGTATTTTTACTTTAATGTTTAATTTATTAGATGAGGTTTGAGCCGGACTACTTACATTTTTATTTAGACTCGTCCCGTTAGACACGCAGTGACATTTCTGTTTTTCTTACACTTGCATTTGCATTGCGTTGAGATCATATTTATACTAGATTGATAGATTGTACCCTAAACAAACAATATTTTGATTGCTTCATTTGTTAGTGTTAACTTTTCAAATAGATTGCCATTTTTTTTTGACTGGCCTGTTTGTCTAGTGGTTAGTGGCCCTGACTGCTATGCCGGAGGTTGTGGGTTCGATTCCCGCCCAGGACAAATGTTTGTGTGATGAGCACGATCATTTGTTCTGTGTCTGGGTGTAATTTATCTATATATGTATGTATTTAGAAATATGTGTTTATGTTTATCAGTTGTCTAGTACCCATAAAACAAGCTCTGCTTAGCTTGGGACTAGATGGCGTTGTGTGATAGTTGTGGAATATTATCATAGCATAGCATAATCAGCCTTTTAATGTTCCCACTGCTGGGACTCAGGCCTCCTCTCTAGGAGAGAGAATGGGCCGTGATCTACCACGCGGGCCCTGTGCGGGTTGGTGAATGTCACATGTCTTCGAATTTTTTGGTTCAAGGACATGCCGGTTTCCTCATGATGTTTTCCTTCACCGTTTTGAGAGCAGTGGTGATGAAACAAATTACACAAAGTAATGCGCCTGGCTGGGTTTGAACCCGCGACCTATAACTTGTAAGTCGGTGCCGATACCACTCGGCCATCACTGCTCGAATATTATTATTATTATTTATTCTCATGAAAACGTTAATGAAAGTTAAGGTCTTTGATAGACCTGAAATTTCAACCGATATGACTTATTGACCTTTAGACAAACTAATTAATAAGTTGCTGACATATCAATATGAACTTGCGATTCTCAGTTGTGTGCTCGCTATATCGGTCCTCGGTCAGGCTTTACACAGGATTTGAACCACTTACCACAAAACTTAATAATCTGCTTCAGTTTACTAGTAGCGTGGGTTGACTATTAACAAACTATTGAGACGATTTGATGGGAGTGATAGTTATAAGCAAAAGGATAAGGATGCTGGTCCACTGATGATGTGCGAGGCAGCAAGATGGCAACAATCCAGCAATGAAATCACTTCATTTCCATAGCCAGGCTTAGTGTAGCTCAAATAGAACAGGACTAACCAAGCTAGGTAATTTACACACAAAAAAAAAACGATAGATGAGTGCGAAGGATGCAGGTGAGGAAAAAAAAAGAAAGAAAAAGAATTTCTTGCTTCTTCGTGAAAAGTGTGGGCTTAAAGCTCGGAAAAGTCCGCTACAGATTTTTTTTTTTTGCACTGGTTAGCTATAAATACCCTAATTTTAAAGAAAAGAAAGAAATTTTTTTTTATTCTGCCTGAATAGATGAACAATTCGTTACAAGAATACAAAAACCAAGTTCCCTGACAGGCCATGTGTGTTGCACCATTTGACCATAGACAACACAGGTGTCTAGGTTACCTGTTGCATTTTGCAGATTCGTTACGCCAATTACTATATTCCGCTATTTTGTATAGCTTTCCATACACTGTTGTCTACTAGAAGAAATTTTTGGAAATAAACAAAACCTTTGTACCAATGTCTATTATGTATTATCTTTTTCTGTTTTTATGTGTACATAAATAGTAAAATAAATAAATAAACAATTACATATTTTCTCAGCGCTACCTCGCTGCCTCACACATCTTTGGTGGATAGTCAACCTAATAGAACTAAAAACTTTATAGTGCGTGGGGAAAATGGATATTATATACTGGAGTTTTGTTCCAGAATACGTACTTTACGGGTTTCTGAGGCTTTAAATAGACTCTAAATAACTGTTGATTAAACAAAATATGAGTATTATTCGGATACCCAATAATTCAAAATATATATTCATATAAATTTATATAATTATAGTCCTCTTAAAAATCTACCGAATATATTTATTTATCAACAGCGTATACAAACATAATTATGGGGTATACTTACTAACAGACGTAAGAAAAGTAATAAAAATAAATACGAATGTAAATATTGAATTCAAAATAAATAAAATTAAATAGGGTAAGACTACCTATTGTTGGCACTCTACCAATTTATTGGCACGTTGCAGTCATTTATCAATAATAAGGTTACTACTATCCAAACACAGTATTTTTTTCGTGTAATAAATAGTAGGTTTAACGTTCTATACTACTGGCAACACAGAAATTGTTCCTTTTTAAAAATGGCGTCGCATTGAACACCTGTTTGTCGTGCTCGGATATGAATAAAATAAACTAACAATACTTTATGCTTTTGCTAAGGTAAGAGGTTCACTAATCTCAATAATTTTTGTAAGTCTTTCGAGTTATGCTTACAAATACTGTTCAATTCGATTATTTAGATGTTTAGCTAGCATTTTCAATCATGATTTTTTATGTTTTGACCCATTTTGTATATTTTTTTGCAGTGCCAACATTTGGTACACAAAATATGAGTCAAACCTTTTTATTGGCACATGTGCCAATATTAGGTAAATAAGATAAATTGACTTTTAAGGCAAAATATACTTTATATTTATTATCTTTTGATTCAGATTTCAAATAAATGCATGTCACAAGTTAAGAACATATTTTTCCAAATGTTGGCCCACTGCCAATGGTATGAAAAACCATTTATTAGCAGCAGTGTCAATAATTAGTATTTGGGGTGCCAATAATAATTTAAAAAATATTTTCAGTTATTTTCAAAATGAAGCCTCGTATAAAAAAAGTTAACAAAGCAAAGACTGATAAGGTAAAGCGGAAGGTTTATTCAGAAGAAAATTTACGAAAAGCACTTGCAGAAATTGCTAAAGGCATGAGTAAAAAACTTGCTGCCAAAACCTTCCAAGTGCCGCGTTCGACCATACAATTCCGTTTAAAAAATCCACAGCATGGCTGTAAACCAGGCCCACCCACAATTTTAAATAATGAGGAAGAAGACGCTTTAGTCAACTGGATCAAAGTTAGTAGCCAAAAAGGTTTCCCAAAGAGAAAAGAGGATTTGATAAAAAGTGTTTCAGAATTTCTAAAAAAAACTAATAGGACGTCCACTTTTAAAAATGGCGAGAAATGGTTTAAATTATTTTTAGCCAGACATCCTACCCTTGCTTTTCGTACACCAGAAGCAGTTACAGCTGCTAGCTCGACAGTGTCAGAAAAAGATGTTAGGGGATGGTTTCGGCAAATCAACGACTACTTTGTTGAAAATAATTTACTTCACATACTTTCTGACCCACGACGAGTATTAAATGGAGATGAAACGAATTTTGTGCTGTGTCCAAAAACAGGTCTAGTTTTGAGTTCAAAAGGAGAAAAAAACGTTTATGAAGTTGATCACGCCCAGGCAAAAACTTCGTTGACTGTGATGTTTACTTTTAGTGCAGATGGGAATCTTACTCCACCAATGGTAATTTTTCCAAATAAAAGATTACCTGCAGAAATAACTTCTAAAATTCCAGGAGATTGGGGCGTGGGTCTTAGTGAGAATGGGTGGATGAATACTGATATTTTTTATGAATATATTAAGAACGTCTTACATCCCCATCTAGTCAAAATAGGCACAAAATTTCCAATCATACTTTTTGTAGACGGCCACAAGTCTCATTTAACTTACACCGTGAGTGAACTGTGTTCGACTTTGCAGATAGTTCTAATTGCACTATATCCAAATTGTACAAGGCTTTTACAACCTGCCGATGTTGCCGCATTTAAGCCTCTAAAAACAGAATGGCAAAAAACTGTCTTAGAATGGCGTAGAACTAATCCATCTCAAGCACTAACTAAGATTCAATTTGTGCCATTGCTTAAAGCCACAATAGAAAAAAGCATAAAGCCGCAAACTATTATCAATGGGTTTAGAGCAACAGGGATTTGTCCATGGAATGAAGATGCAGTAGACTACAGTAAATGCCTCGGAACTAAAGACACAAAAATAACTAATTCTTCTGGCATCATACGAGATAAAGAGAAATTACTCTCAAAAGAAGACTTTGTTAAATTAGTAGGCAAGAATAACATTGATTGCATAGAAAAAGGAGAGTTAACATCAGAAGAGTCTATTGAATTGATAAAAAAAATCTGGCATTTCTTCCGTACATCATGTAATATTTATTCTAATCAACAACAAAATCTAGATATAGAACCTGAAGTTATAAATAATGTTGAAGACTTTAATAATTTAGACATTGAAAATATGCAAATATTTATTAACGATTGTCCAAAAAATATTGTTAAACCAGAAGAATCCAAGTTACAACCTATCTCAGAAGAAATTGTTTTTGAAGAAATCATAGAGTGCTCAGATGATGGGAACGTGATAATCGAAGATTTATCACAAGAACCTCATTTTGAATTAATAAACCACAGTGTTCAAATACATAATACTCCTGAAGATCAGAATGTATATTTACCAAAAGCTCAGTCAATACAAATTATTTCAGATCAGTGTAATCCAGCCCTCACAGTTTCATCTATACCCATGAAAAATCTTACTCCCGTGAAGTTAAATGAAATTTTGATATTACCTAAAACACCGATAAGAAAAGGAGTTAAGAATTCTGTAAAAACCCCGTTTGTTCTAACATCAGACAAGTGGAAAGCACAAGAAAGTGAAAAAATCAGAATGAAAACAGAGAAAGCAGAAGGGATCAAGAAAAGAAAAGAAGAAAGGGAACGAAAGAAATTAGAAAAAGAGAAACAACCAGCGCCAAAGAAACAAAACAAAAACAAAAAGAAGCCTAAAGACGAAATATCGAAAATACTATTTTCTGAGAAATTTTATAAATTTGATACTGAAGATATTGTCGAAAATAAAGAAAATGATCGGGAGTTAATTGATATAAACAGAATGCAAGGAAGTGGTCATAATAAAACATACACTACAGACGAAATAGAAAAATTTTTGACTGAATTAGATGATGATTGATATCTACAACATACCTAGTTACAACGATCTCAAAATGTTGATTTATTAAGATGATTAGTACCTTCATACCAACTTATATAAATAAAACTATCTCAGTTGATTACATTGTTATGTAGTTATAAAGTACAGAAGTGTTTATGTTTCGTTGATGATTTTTGAATGTTTATTGAGAAAAAGTTCCTAAACATTTTTTATTATTATTCCAGTATTTTTTTGTTCCTAAGTGCCTAAATTAAGTAAAATATAGGACGAGCCAATAATAGGTTCTGATCACTGCTAATAAAGGGATTTTCTGTGCCAAAGACTGGTATTTGTACTCAACCTCATTTATTTCAAAAAAATGTTAAATCATACTGCTTAATCTAAAATAAAGTGTATTGGAAAAGGACCTCTAGTAGTATTAAAAGAGTTTAAATCCCTTTTCATTGTTTAAATTTATATTATATGAGAAATATTCAAAGTTTTCATGGGATAACCACTTAAAGTGCCAATAAATGGGTGTCTTACCCTATAAAGCAATAAAGAAAAAAATGATGGTATTACTAACCTAGAAATTACCAACCCGCGTGGTAGATTACATTCCATTTCCTTTCCTTGAAAGGATGCCTGCGTTCTAACATTGGTTCCAAAGGTTACTAGTAAAGAATGCCTTGTTGTTGGAAAAATGTAGGATGTCAACCAGATGGTATGTGGGCACCGCCGGGTATAGTTAAAATGATATCTGCAATACCATACACTTTTAAAAGAGGACTCTACTCTATTTTGGTTTGAACATGTGTACAACGGAAAACAAAGTCTTTATTTGACACACTCTTCTACTAAAATATCAAACATACAAACACCATAGTAACTTCACTCGTATCTTAAACATTCCTCATTCTAATGCTATTACTATAACTCGATGCCAGACCAAATTACATTATGAAGTTTTTCCTTTGTACTGCGGAAACCAATTATAACCACGTGTAATGGATTAACAATATCAAATGAACTCGGGAACTTTGCTATGTTATAATTTAAATGAATCGTGTTATTGAAGTTACTTTGTGTTTAAATTTCGTTACTGAAGGGGTAGAGGAAGGTTTTGTTTTTGTGTAGAATAAAATTTAAACTAATATTATAAAGAGGTAAATGTTGCTTTTTTTTTTTGTTTGTAGCAGATAATCTCTGAAAGTACGAGTCCGATTGCAAAATTTTTTTCACTGATAGAAAGCTGGTTTATTCGTGAGTGACATAGATTATATTTAATGTACGCGGGCGAAACCATGGGCAAAAGCTAGTTGATTATAAAATTGTAAGTTTTGTGTATGTGCAGATATATATCCTAACAAGTGTTGTACAGGATGATCAGGATGATCTCTAAGCTTTCTGGACTCTTTTCATGTGGTAATGGTGATTACTGGGATGGTTTTAGCGAGATAAAAATCTCACTCTCTGGTATTTTTATGACCGAAAATAACGCCTTTCTCCTTAAACAAAAGTAAAAAAGTACATATTTAATGCGCTTGTGTATATTTATTTATATACTCTACCATTTAGACATCAGTTTAGTTCGATTGACCATAATGTTAAATAGTATAACTTAAGCGTAAACCTTTTTTTAAAATATGTTACATTATGTAAAAACACAACCTGGGATGAGACTGGAGAAAAAATTTGTTGTTGTTAAGTATCAAACAGGTTTTTGAAGGATTCAAGATAATCTAGGATTGAGTTGGAAACCCCAAAATCAATAGAGATATACGTAAATGTTACAGTTACTACTTAATGCTTCCAATTACATTGAAGTGCCTACCTCCTAATTTAACTTAACTCTCTAGGTAAGCACTGTTCAACCACTGACTGCTCAAATTTCTATCTTCAAGTCTAAGTAAAGCACTCAACTCAAACACTAGTGTATTGTAGAACTAGTAACTAACTAGCTACTTGCGCAAGCACTCGGCTCTGGCACTGGTTCCTACTATTCACTCAAGTACTGTAATGTTAATGTAGATGTCCTTTATGGACAATGGACAGGATAAAGTACGTAATGCGTTATTCGAAAAAAGTTTGGCATTGTGACCGAGGCGGCATTTGCCCGAGCCGTAGGCGAGGGTCTTATGGAGCCGAGTGTTACGTTCCATAAATATTTCTTGTTCTTTTCTCTGACAACAGCTACAGCCTTCAGTTGAGCTTTTTCGGCAATGATTCCTGCTACATGAAATACTCAGATATCTAAGTTGACAAAGTCAGAAAAACAAAACATTCTAGCAATAGTAACGATTGTCAAACACCATACATTTTAAGATATCTTCTTTTTAGGGTTTCGTACCCAAAGGGTAAAAACGGGATCCTATTACTTAAAACTGTCTATCTGTCGTCCGGCGGTCGTACGGTGGCGAAGTGTAGGGAGATACGTAGTGCGGAGTACACTGCTCCATACACAACGTCCAGCCTTAATTCGCCTGTGCTAGTGGGAGTGCTTCCGGCCAACTTGGAGGTCTGTCGCGCAGGACAAATCGCACAGGAGTGTTTAGGGATGGTCAGCAGGGAGTGCAAGGTGGTAATAAATTCGTTAGTAATTTTCTTTCTGTTGACATGTCATTTATTGATAATTGTAATTACTTAATGTTCTTGTTTTTTTTATATGGTTTTTTTTTAATGTGAATGTGAGAACACCGTGGACTTCGCGAATTCTTAGGTTACTTCCTATTACGACTCACTTTTTTTTTTTTAATATGATTATTTTTATTGTGCTTTTGGGTACAATATCGACTGGTCTACACTGTTCTTTCCTAATATCTATTAATATGTAATATGGAAATATTGTAAACAATCATTTTTTTAAAAGAGTAACCATGGAGTTTCTTGCCGGTTCTTCTCCATAGGAAACGACCAATTTGGAACCGTGCACTAGCTTCTGACGTTTTATAAGTGCCCATGTAGGCCTATGTGAAATAAAAATTTTTGACTTTGACTTTGACTTTGAATCGGGAAGGTGAGAGCGGAGGTAATGGTTCAGTGGCAGGAACGATGGCTGTCTTTCAAGGATGGTAGGGAGCTGTACTCTTTCTTCACGGATGTGACGGACAGAGTTTCGTTTGGCTGGGTGGAACCAGACTACGTTATGTCACAGATCCCCACAGGTCATGGGAGTTTCAGAAGCCGCCTAAACAAAATGTCGCTTTGCGACACAGCTTTGCGCTACTGTGGGCTGGCGGATGAAACCCGAGACCATGTCTTGTGGGACTGTGAGCTGTATGCACACGAGCGGGAGGAAATGTTGAGGAACTGGAGCAGAATGGAGATAGGGCCTATCTATCACAGAGAGCTTATAGGCTAGTCCGGAGGGCTTTCGAAGGCTGAGGTCATTTGCTCACAAATGGCACAGCAAGAGAAAAGCATTAGAATTGCAGTAAAAAACCTGTTAAGAAACACGTAGGACAGTTAGGAACAGCAATTCTAATGAAGTCTAGGACAGTTAGTAACAGCTTTTTAGCTTTTAGTTGATGGCAAACCGCTAGGGCTAGGGTTAGTAAAAGTCTGACATGCTCTCCCAATCTGCTATAGATCGGTAAAAGTCATCGAATGATGTCCCAACTCTAAAAAATATTTTTTGGCGTTGGGACATCACGTTTACCGACAGACTTTTGACTAAAACTACACCTATGTTCCAACCATCGGTATAGGTTGTAGGATTTCACATTATCTATGATCTTTTTGCATAGCCAACACTAATATTGTGAACGTGCCTAAATTCTGATAACATAAACTTTACCGTACTACGCAGCGTCTCCTTCATGTAGAACAGGTACTCTGTAGTGTTTAGTTAAGTGAGCACGTATGAACTGATACCTAAGTTTGTTCGATACAAGTTTGCCATCCTTTACTGTTTATAATCGGATATGGAGTTGATCAGGATTCGGGGTAAGTAAATATAAAGGTGGTTACGTGAAGTGCTATATGATAGTGCAGTGTTTTGTTATCGAACACGACACAAAGCCAGCTGTATTGTACTGCTTATTGGAGTACTTTACGGCTCACCAACACCACGACCCGCATATATTCGCACCGCATAATTGTTTGCCAAAAATACCGCCCCAGGAGTCGACGGCTTGCTTGGGAAACCCTGGGTCCTGGCTATGGAGGCTCTCAAGTCTCGACAGTTCCCACTTCGCTTGGAGACGGGGAAACTGGTCCTCATCGCGAAGCCACCCTACGGACTCTCCAACCGCGTGTCGGCCCATTGTGCTGCTCGACAAGGTGGGCAAGCTCTTTGAAAGAGTAATTGCAGATCGCCTCGTCGCGCACCTAGCAAGAGTGGGGCCGGATTTTGCGGACGGCCAGTTTAGCTTTCGTAGGGGGCGTTCCACGTTGGACGCCATCATACGCATGCGAGCCCTTACGATGGGGGATGCGGTGTCCCAAGGCAGGGTCGTCTTGGTGGTGTCTTTGGACATCGCCTCCGCCGTCAATTCCCTGCCCTGGAGTAGCATTTCACTCTGGTATCACCAGGTGTCCGACTATCTCCGTCGTGTGATCGAGGCCTACCTGTAGGACAGGTACATCGTCTAACCCGGTTACCAGGGAGAGTGGAAACGGTGAGAGATGTCGTGCGGTGTTCCGCAGGGATCGGTACTAGTACTAGGACTGCTCTTGTGGAACATCGGGTACGACTACGTGTTGCGCGGCCACCTCTCTCTTGTCCTGGTGCAAGGAGAGTCGTACCAGGCAGCGCTCGATCTAGAAACACAGTGTCTAGTGGGTTTACGACAGTCATAGAGAGTATTCAGCACTTGAGGTGGCACTGCACAAGTCCAAGGCCATGTGTTTTCACGACCCTCGGAACGCGCCACCACCGAGTTCCCAAATAACGGTAAGAGTCGATGATGAAGTACCTGGGACTCGTCCTTGACAGCCGATGGAATTTCGAGGAGCACTTTCGACGTTTAAGATACAACGCCGGAGCGAAACTTCGCTGCCGCACCAAGTCGCGGGATAGCGGACAGAGTTCCGGCGAGATCTCATGGTGGAATGGCGACAACGACTGTTGCAGCCCAGTGCTGGGCACGCCAAAAGGAAAACCCGGCCCGGAAATGCAAGGCAACGAAGGCACACAGGAGTGGGTTTTAGTCAGTAAAAGTCTGACACGCCTTCTCGCTCCACCTAAGGGCGGGAGATGTCATTGGATGATTTCCCACCTAAAAAAAAACTACACACTTTCTGTTTCGATCAACCGCCGGATGGTGACTGACTGGTTGTCAAATATACATCATGTCACTACCACTTGAGTCTACTAATACTTCAGCCACTACACTAAACCAGCCACAACAGAACAAACGTGTATTAAGCTCAATGCTTTATATATCTGCCATGGCTGCAGCATTGTTCAAGAGAGTCAGGGCTATTGAAGGAACACTGTTTATGTTTATTGATAGTGGAGCGGGCCTTCTTAACTTATATAACTTTGTAAATAAACTGTTGAGTTTCCTAAAATAAATAAACACGGGTGAGTTTTAATCAGTAGGTAATAATCTAAAAGTATAAAAGAAAAACAATTTATCTGCGAGAAATGCGAAAACAATATTATTAATAGCCTTAACCATACTACGCCGTACCACAAAACGAAAATAACTTTGCCCACAGAAAAAAAAGTTTGAAAGTCGAGAAGTCTTAACCTTTACAAGCCTCTTAAGCCTGATGATGGATCCCAATTACGTAGGTAAAGTTTACCCAAAGTGAACCGAAATTAAAAGTTGATTAAAAAACTCAAAGTTGCCGTTTATATTAAGAAGATTCTCTAGCTTTTTGCATAAAAATACGTCAGAGAACGACGTCGGGTATTTATGAGGAGTTTTCTAAGCTTGAGAAATCCGTAAATAGAAGATTTTTATCGCAAAAATTCAGCTACTATGCGATTGAAAATTACTTTCAAGGAGCTGTGAACCTCTTCCCATTGACTGAAAATAACTGAAAACTGTGAATAAGTTCTTTTATGTTAGCTTTGTCGATTTATTTAGCCATATTTATTTTGGTTTTACAGACATGCTTGATTCCGGTCGACTAACACGGATATCTATGGACTAAAATGATAGGTAACTACTATTCAATAAAAAAAAATGTTTCTTCGTGAAATGTTTTATATGACGGTTCAGTTACAATATAGTGTGCTTATTTTTCTTTTCATTTCAATTTAAAATGACCAAAAACACTCCTTGTTTAAGAGCTTAGAAAGATGAACAAATAAGTGGACTGTTTAACTTTTTGAAGATTATATTGGCGAGAAATCGGTACAGTGAAATGGTGATACAGAGGCGCCTGTGATAAACGTTAAATATTAAGCAAATTACGACAAAAGAACAACTGCAGGTTCAAACAAAAGGCTTTTACAATAAAATAATAAAATTTTCTGCTGAAAACTTGAGCTTTAACATTGAAACCGCAGAAACTTCATATAAAATGTATGAGACTTAAACATTAATGGTCTTGTATACTTCAGTCAACACACACAGTATTAATTAAATAATCAGTCGTTGGCTGTAATATTCTATACCTATACGGTTTAATGGTGCCGCTTCACAGCAACCCACGGCTAAGCTATATATCTGTAGGTATTTTTTTTGAGGTGGGATATTCTCCAACTTCTGCCATTCTAAGGCAAAGCGGCAGGTTATGTCAGACTTTTATTGACTAAAGCCACACCTGTGTCCTTCAGTTGCCCTTTGGACCAAGGGTTTCATTTTCAGTAATTCCCTAGAGCCCTAGCGGGCGCCGGCCCTGCTGTGCTCCTACGGTTTGCTGAGATCTCTTTGAGGTGCTCGTAGAACACTACGCACTGTCAACGACTCGGGTTCGGTCCAAACGGCTACCGTACGGCCGGACGGCGAGCTACCCATAACTCGTTATTTGCAAGCTCGCGCCTACGGTGGCTGGTAGTCGGTCTTGCGGCTACTGGGGCATGGGAATATCCGTTCCCGCACGCGTGCGACCGTCTCCTTCGCAAGCATTACTGCTTCGCTCCTCGAGGATCTTGTTTCTTTCGACAGAATCCGATGCAGGAATATCCCGAACTTACCAAGTCCGATGAGGAACTGCGTCATTCAGAAGGTGAGGACACCGTGACGCCTGTTCAGTCACACCTCAAAGAGGGCACTTATACCGCCATGATAATGGCGTGGCCAGATGTACCTGTACCTACTTTGTTTCGCTTTACACTAAGTAGCACCAAGGCCGTGCCGTGTCTTTTTATTAGGCGCTGCCCTGTATTCCTTCAGTTGCCCATTACTCTTTCAATCAATCCCGTAGCCCTAGTACGTATGCGTGGCCTGCAAATGAATCATCCGCGCAGTTAGCGAGGCAGTCTTGCGTAGCAGTGGACGGTTGGGCGAGGTTGTAGTCATTTTGAACTTCTGTAAATCCAATGAAAAATTATCTTATTAAAATTGGCCATATGACCAACCGCTGGGTAAGAATCAAAACATGATATAAATTAGTTGAATCAATAAATAAAAAAACGCGAATCTAACCCTAACTTACTATATCTCTTATTTTAAACGGGATTACGTCACGGCAATGTTTTTTTTTTAATTGGTATAAACAAGTGCTTGACTGCGATCCCACTAGCCTATTCACTCTAGCCTTGAACACCACTCAACATTCACTTTAGCCTTTAGCCTTCTTGCCTATTTGAAAGTTATATAAAATATTAAAAATTGTTTTTTAAAAGGGTCTGGCGAAAACAAAAATCTTGAATAGTTTTTTTATAAAAATACAATCGCTGTTACGGGGCCGTGAAGTCGAAATAGACCCGGGTGGTGTTCATATAAAATAGGTACTCTTTGAGTAGTCACAGAGTAGCTGGCCATGAGCCGGTTGTAGAACAGGCTCTCAAATAAAATGTATCGTGCTGGTATTCTGCGTCATTGGCGCCGATCAGACATTAGGTACTTAGAAATTCTGGAATTCTTCTAAAATAAATAAAAACCTATGCCTGTTTTAGTAACAGTGCTGAATTTATGCCTAAATTACACTGATATTTTAACTGCTAAAGTTTGTGAGTGTGTATGTTTGTTACTCCTTTACGCTTGAACGTCTGAACGAATTCGGATGTATTTTTGACCATGTCCTGTAATAGCACAAAGATTACTGATTTTTTTTTTCTCTTTATTTTGTATTACGGACTTTTATACAAATGTACATGTCAGTCCCATCGGACATTATAATAGTAAATACCTTACCTATATAGTAAAACGTAACAAAGCAAACTTAATTAGCTATAAGCAGCCTCTGAGTTAGGTGTCGACAAGATGTGATGAAAAATTCCAACATCGTATATGTTTGTACCTAGCTCTGTTTATTCCAGAAATATGTAACCTTGGGACAATATTTTAATATCACACAGGCAAAGCCGCTGGCATCAATTAGTAATATAATATTTGCCCTGTTTTATTTACAAGGCATAAAACCGGTTTTACGCCTTTTCATTAGCCATTTTCGTGAAAACTTGCTATCGTTTCCTGATCTATTCAATATCACCATTACTTCATATTATATCAATAACATCATCTGTGCACTACAATCGTAAATACAACCACTTCTAAAATATTTGTAACGTAAAAGTAAAGTTTATTACCCCTGTCCCTCTACCATGAGTTTAAAGCAATAATATTCGTCGCTACTCGATATCGATTTCGTAAATTTTTTGTATGGCAAATTTTTGCAGCGCCTCTAGCGGTCACTTGCAGAACCAAAATCGGTAGTATGAGTCATCAAGTACGACACCTATCGAATAGAAACTTGCTAGCGACTAAAGTTTTTAGTAGTTTCCTATCGAAAATCGGTACCATGAGTAACAAATTAGAGAGTGAGAGAGAGAGTACAAAGGTGCTACGAAGCAAACCGTTACTACAGTAGTGAAGTAACTCACTAGCCTAATGAAGGGTGAAATTGTTGTGAAGCGTGTCGTGTTAAATAATATTTTATTTATTTGTGCGTAAATATGTCCGGTGAAACTTATTTCACGTAGAATATGTTAGGTAAGGTTGCATATTAAGACGAACGACGCGTCAAAAGAAATTTCTAAGCTACTATACGAATGGCACTTGAGTATATTAGTGAAAATAATTTCATCAAAGAATATAGACTCAATCAAGAGGTTTTCGAGTATTTGTGTGGTCTCTTAAGGGTTTATACAGATTTGAAGTCTACACAAAGAGTAATACTTGAATCGAAGGTAAATTAGAAGTATGTTAAAAATAAAGCTATAAACTTACTTTTATACATGAATTTTATAATATAAATACCACTTTTCAGTATGCGCATTGTTATTTTACACACATTAGCGTATTACTGGTAAAGCTTTCAATTTTTTCCATGCATCAACTCACAAACTCACAACAACACTGAACCATCAAAATATTTGTACAACTGCAATTATTACATTTTTAATAGGCCGGGTTACAGAAAATCGGTGTTTAAAATTAATAGGGTTTTTAAGTCTTTATAGCTACTGTGTCTTTAATTTAGCTAGAAAGAGAGCAAATTTAAGTGTGAAGTTAGATACGATACAGTTTTTGTACCAACGTGAACACTCGACACCGTGTATACAATCGAATCGAGCTGCAGACATCGACTCAATTTTTATACTACAGAAAAGAGCTATCAGAGCTATTTACAATCTTCGCCGGTGCGATTCTCTAAGGGAACTGTTTAAGGATATTAACATCATAACGGTGCCTTGTCAATATATTTATGAAAACATCATGTACGTAGAAAAAATCTTCATCTTTTTAGCAAAAGGGGCGATAGACATAATTATGTTACAAGAAATAGGGACCAATTAGTTCAACCAGGTTTTAGGCTGGCTAAAGTGGCCTCTTCTTTCATGGGGTACTGTTTAAAATGTTATAATAAAATACCTCCACAAATATTAGAACTCAATGAAACGAAATTTAAATCTTGTATTAAACGCACACTATGCAGGCAAGCATATTGTAAGTTGGAGGATTATATTCAAGATAAAAATGCTTGGCTCAATGAGGGTCCAGCTCCTCTACCACCGAGGTGTAAAATTGATTAGTTTGGAAATTATTTATTATTAATTACATTTTTAATGCTTTTTTTTGGGAATTGTAAAATATTATAAGTATTGTATAATGTAGAAGCATTTATTTTCAAAGTTTGTAAATGTGAGTACCATGGAGCTATTTTATGGTTTTTTATGTTACTATTGGACTTGTTTGACATACATGAGCAGTTGAGAGTTTGTCATGCTCACTTAAATGTCTCACTGATGGTGGTGCTAATATTAGCGTCATGTTCGTGAACGGGCGCTGTCAGTTGAGACTGGTCATCTATTAGCTGCCAGTTGCTATTTTAATATCTATATTTAGTTTTTATTTTTACTGTATTTACATTGTTCTCACATGATAACGACAAGAAACATGTAACAGAGATATTTGTAATTACAAAACATGATTGAAAAGAGTGTCCATGGAGTTTCTTGCACATTCTTCTCCATAGAGATCTACGCTTTGGAATGTGCAATTAGCATAATTTTATTTTTCTGACTTACTGACTTCTTGACATTTCAAAAGTGCCTGTAAATGGTTTATTTGAAATAAATGCTTTTGAATCTTTGAATCATAAAATTGTCAATCGAGGTACAAGTTTGATAAAAATTGTAGTAACAACATACATTACGTTTATTCGATATTGACTACGGTAAAATGGTTTTTCGATAGTAACTCATAGTAAGGGTACTGATCTCAATCGTCTTATTTGTTTACAATATCCTCCATTATCGTTAGGCTTTGC
Organism: Mythimna pallens; assembly: GCA_961205895.1. Lineage (NCBI taxonomy): Eukaryota > Metazoa > Arthropoda > Insecta > Lepidoptera > Noctuidae > Mythimna > Mythimna pallens. The sequence continues at coordinate 689,166 of OY540836.1, forward strand.
TACTGTTTAGTTCAAATATTAGCTTTTACAGATCTATTAATAGAATATTATTTGGAACCAACAACGATAAGATAGATACTGAATGCACTCACGTTTTGAACGACTGAAACTGAAGTACAATGGTAGATAAGTTTGACAATTAATTATACTATTAGTATGGAGCCACGTGCGGCTTAAATAAGTATTAATAAATACATATCTTAGCAATAAAAGGATTAACGATGAACGGGGTTTAAAATTTACAATCACAAAATAACTGAACCTCGTTTTTTTGTAGCAAATGTAATCTTGTGTGTAGTTGACTATTTTTTTTACGTTTTTGATGCAGAAAAAGCAAAATAATGTCCCTCTTTGTTTGTTTGAATCCATATCAGTAATCCGGTAACATTTAGATTTTATGTGTTTTCTTTGCAACTGCCCACCTTTTAAAAACCAATATTATATGTAATGCAAAGAAAGAAGGCCCAACGAAATCTGCGAATATATAATCCTAGGTGTACTACCTTACAGTGCCGTATTACGAGTATCTCATATTTGGCATGGGAAGACACTGTTGGGCAAAAGCAGGGCGGATAGATTGAATTATAGATAAAATCGACAAACCTAATTGAAAACCACGATTTGTTGGCGCATACAGTAAAGTATCGTGTACAATTTCTAACTTAAGTTTCACAAGGTTATCTCAGACAATAACATTTTACAAATGACTGCTCATAAAAATCTCCCTAATGAAAGTATTCATAATTAATTTAATTTAAACACTTACTTTGATCGTTATTTCTATTATTTGAAAGTTAATTATGTTTTGCAAGAATTTCATGCTTGTAAAGCTTACATAAGTTAATGTTACGAGTATGATAGCAATTAATTATGTATATAAACGTCTTTGATAACATTCTACAGCTCTTAAATTTCAAACATTAATTCTAGTTCTAATTCAATGTTATTATTAGAGTAAGTGTTATATTTTATAATGCATCTAGTAGCTGACATATAACATCCTGTAAGGGCTCAGTAATTTGCAATGAATTCAAATAACTACACGTTTTGGAGAACGGGGGTTTTTGCCAGCAACCCGAAATTCTGGGAGTGTGGAATTTTCAACTCACTAAAATCACCCCGGTGATCACCAGAATCTTGAAGGTGTTCTGACCTAAAAAGAAAGTCATAGCTACTGACGTGCTTTTTAAAGGTTACTCTGTTTCCAGTTCTTCTCAGAGCAGTGGTCCCTTATCAAATTGATCAGATTAAACTAGTAGGTAAGTGGACGCCTTTATTTTTTTTTTAGGTGGTAAATCATCTAATGACATTTCGGGCCCTTGGGCGGAGTGGGTGTCAGACTTTTACAGACTAAAACCCGCTCCTGTTCCTTCTTTGCCTTCGTTCCAGGTTCCCCGGGGTTCACTTTCACACAACCTATGAGGTAAGTGGACGCCTGCATGGTCATTTTCCGTTTTAATTTAAGTTATATATTTAATTCTTTATAGTACCTACATCAAAATAAGTTTTCATACACTAATGATAGAATCCACTTATATAAGCGAGCTTAATTCAAAGTTGTGTTTTCTCCCAGCAAACCTTTACTTTGTTTTTTTTTTTTAAGGCGATAATATGTTCAAAGTAACTAAAGAATAGTTTGATCTTCCTACAGACATCAAAATATTATTCGTAATCTGCACGACAAAATCGAGACGTGTGTATTCAATTTTATCTGTTTCAGACAGAATCTATTCCACGATAAAATAAAGGAAATCGTATTAGTCCCGATAAAATGCTGAGGTTTATTATTATTAGAAATTTTCCCTATGTAAAAAATTAAATTTGTTATTAGTCTGTTTGTCTGTAAGTTTTCTGTAAAAATAAATAAAATAATTGTGTCAGTCAATTCCGTAGTGTGCACCCGGGCGTTTTTTGTGCTTGAATCCGGAACAGGAACCTCCCGAGCTTACCATGTCTGGTGAGGACATATATGTCATGCGGAAGGTGAGGTCACCGTGATGCCTCTCCAGCCATTTCTCAAAGTGGAGACTTACGTGACGACTATCGCTGTTTCCATATCACCATGAGATCCTACCGGAGCTCTGTCCGCCATGCAGCAATTAGCCGCTGCGTTGCCTATTACGGGTTTGATTATTACACGGAATAAATCTATAATATAATAATTAATAAATATTTGCATGGCCCTATGCGTTATGAATAATTTTAAAATTAATAAATTAAATTTTATTTTTTAAATCAATTTTATCTTCACTGTTGGACATAGGTTTTCCTCAAGTATCGCCAAAACGGCTAATCCTGTGCGTTCGCAAATAGGAAATCAATTTTACTTGATATTAAATCGTTAAGATCTCAGTCTCACCGCTTACTACGCCGATTGATAAGATGTATAGTATATTGATAAGTACTATAATTATCAGTTGGCGCAGCTCGTTTTATATAAGTACCTACATTTTTCTGGAAAATCACCCATTCTTGGTGGAGCGAGAGAGAGACTTTTACTGACTAAAACGCACTTGTGTTCTTATAGTTGCTGTTTATATTCCAGGGCTGTGGTAACTATATTGTATAGTTCTGCAGGCAATCTACATATATATACTAGCTTCTGCTAGTGACTTCGCTCGCATGAAAGTAGGTTTCTCCATACAAACTTTGGACTCCCGTTTCAACCTGTTAGGGTGTGAATTTTGGAATATCCTCTCTTAGTGCTCGCCTACATCATAAAAGGCCTAAACCTTGCACTAAATTTCTCGCTCTTAGTCCCATTAATTTCGGCTGTGCGTTGATATGTCAGTCAGTCAGTTTCTTCTTATAATGTATATATATTATATTAAAGGAGACTTCATCTATGACTTATTGCATTTGCCTATAACCAATATTTACCTACTTATTTATCTAGTAAGTTAAGAAAAAATTAATGAACTGAAAAAAAAAATGCTTGTATATATGCTTAGGTACTTCAACGTTACCCTAATCATTTTGGTAGCTGAACTCCAAAAACTCACCTAAATTAATCTACTGCATAAATAACATTGTAAGAGTACTACAAAGTTACTTATGCAGTTTTTATAATACGAAAACGGGGCTAAAATTTTAGTAAGTTGCAGAGTTTCCTTGCTTTATAGACTTAACACTAATTGAGTTAAAAATTTGGTGCTTGTGTTCAGTGATAAAATTAAAGAATATGACATTGACACATTTTTATTTTGATGGTACGGCTGTACTTTTGTTTTGCTTGCCCTCAGATAACACAACATACATATATTGTGAATGCACTTTAATTTGAAATATCTACTACAACATACATTTCTTTCCAATACATCTTCAATCTTTCACTATCAGCAAGTAATTCGTAACAAAATCCACAATATTCCTCCAGTAATTCATTCCACGGCCATCGCTGGACATGACTGCAGCTAATGGCTATGTCTCCAACAGAAGCCAGTGATGTATTACGCTCAATATTTTTGTCCACCACAGGTTTTTTATGTTATGGTACAAGACAAACTGCTACTAGTCGTGCATGTTCGACAGCAGATAAACTACTTGGAGAAATTATTTGGAGATGATTTTTGGGTGTTCTGTTTATTTTTTTTAAGTTATTTGATTTAAAAGCAAATGCGAGTACCGCGCAGCATAAAAGTGTTAAGCAAATAGATCAAGTTAGGAGCACTAACCATTTTTATGAGGCGGGTAATCTATCAAATAACTTTTTGCGCTCTGCGTGGAGTGAGAGTAGGGAGAGTAAAACTTTTACTGACTAATAATAATAATTCTTTGTTATCAGGCAACTAAAGCCCATAGACGAATAATAATCTTACAAAATATTAGAAAAATACATATTAAAAAAATAACAACTAATCTATGCACTATTATTAAATTATTGCACACAAAGTGACGGCGTCGTGTTCCACTGCGACGTCGGTATCCTTCCACGAAATCGTCGATACACGACAATTTTCGACCGAAACTCTCCTTTGAGGAAACCCGCACCACAAACAACTTGAAATTAGTATTATGGCGCGGCTCCAACTGCTCGATTCTCATAGTCCAGTTCGTGATGTAGCCTCGAAACGTACAGCTGCATCGCGGGTATTGCTGGATGCAGCAGCATGTTGGGTCAACTTTGCTCAGTACTTGGAACAGCTTGGCATTGCTTATCTCCTTCTTGTTGAAACAAGACTTGCAGATCTGTAGGATGCTGACCTCATCCATGTAGTCGAAGTCCATTTGCTGGCGTTACTGCTTTCGCTGCTTCCCTCTTGCTCCGTACCATGGCCTAAACTAGGGCCAGACGCGAGAAGCCGCTACGATACCTAACGCCCGGAGTGTCTCCTGTGGCAGCCGCTGCGGGGGGAAGATGTCCGTTCCCTCACGGTTGCGGCCATCATCTTCGCTAGCATTATCGCTTCGCGACTGCTTCCCATTTTCTCTCGCTCAATGACTAACTGACTCTAGACAATGGCCCGAACCAGGTTCAGAGGCGAGAAGTCACCGCCGCCAATCGCCTCTACGAGGGAACGGCGGTGTTCCGCCTAGGTAGAGCACACCTCCACCGAATGCTTCACCATGACTTCCGGGCTGTGCGCATAATGGTGATACACGGACGTTTTTTCCACCTGAATCCGAAACAGAATCCTCCCGAACCCGTCATGTCCATTGAGGAGGTCTTCAGGCAGGTGCCTTAGGTGGTAGGTGAAGACGCTGTAGTTCCTCTCCAGCCACTCCTCAAAGAAAGAACTTACTGCAGCGATTGTGGCATGCCCAGTATGTATAGATATGGATTGTAAATTAACAAAACAAGAAATATGCGATTAGTAAACACACTGAGATTTGAAAACCGATTATAGTTTTGATAACACAATCAGGTAAAACAAAATAAAAACTAATGAAGGCCAGGTTATTATCAGGGTTAATGGTGATGGTATCAGTTAAAGATACGGCGAATATTCGTGTAATAGAATTAGCGATAGATATTTAAAAAAACATATTTCTATCAATATCCTATCATACCTTTTGATATTGTTGGTCTTAGTTCCGACTAGGGCACTTAATATATTTCAAATCAGTCCGAACTCAATGTAGTCGCAATGATAAGGAAAAATAACTAACCATGAGGAATATCAGTAAAATAACTTATATTTTTCAATTTGATAATTCGAGGTAGAATATACACTTATAATATACATATATTCCTACATGTTATAAAAATAAACACAAAATTGAACGGAGGTTTTTGTGTGTAAGCGCATTCATACAAACGTACACAATACATTGATTACACCTTTAGTTGCCATTCACTAATTAGGTAATTATGACCATTAACTCGCCGAGGAAGAACAGGTCCTGAAATACAGGGCTGCCCTAGTTTAGGCTCCAGTTATTTAAATAATGTCGGTACTGAGTTTCATTAGTGTGAAAAATAAATGAATTTTTACTTTACTTTACTTTACTTTACTTTACTTTACTTTACTTTACTTTACTTTACTTTACTTTACTTTACTTTACTTTACTTTACTTTACTTTACTTTACTTTACTTTACTTTACTTTACTTTACTTTACTTTACTTTACTTTACTTTACTTTACTTTACTTTACTTTACTTTACTTTACTTTACTTTACTTTACTTTACTTTACTTTACTTTACTTTACTTTACTTTACTTTACTTTACTTTACTTTACTTTACTTTACTTTACTTTACTTTACTTTACTTTACTTTACTTTACTTTACTTTACTTTACTTTACTTTACTTTACTTTACTTTACTTTACTTTACTTTACTTTACTTTACTTTACTTTACTTTACTTTACTTTACTTTACTTTACTTTACTTTACTTTACTTTACTTTACTTTACTTTACTTTACTTTACTTTACTTTACTTTACTTTACTTTACTTTACTTTACTTTACTTTACTTACTTTACTTTAAGTGAATATACATGAATTTAATTGAAGAGAAAAACCGAGAAATTCAATAATTTTAACAGCCATGCAAAGCTGGGGTAGGTCGCTAGTATATTACAATGTATAGAAGGAATGTCTCAATCGTTAATCGAACTCATAATTGTTGTTTGTATTTTACAAATTTCATTGTCATAGTTACATTCCATAATCAACTTTTGCGGCTAAGATATAATAATTCTTATTTTAATATCTGTGAGCTAATAATAAGGAAAATGATGAGCAGACTAATTGATTAAAATTCTTATTAAGACATTTTTATTTCAAATCTGCTTATCAGTTGCTAAATTTTCCAGTAATTTTAAAAAATAAAAGTTATTCAAGTTTTGGAGATAAGCAGAACTGAGTGTAAAACTTGCGTTGAAAAGGGAGAATCCTTCGACCAGACGGTTGTTATGTCTGGTGGGCAACTACCCGATAGATGATTTCAGGCTGTCGTATAATATTCAAATCACGCGGAGAGCTTTAATTGCGTGATGCAGGATTTCGTATTTTCTTGTAGTTCTTATGTGGTGCCATAGATATCGCTACAAATTATTAACACACTGTTAAGCTCACTTATGTGCATACTCTATTGTCGCTGTAAATTATAACTTATTTTGGTATACAATAAAAAATTAAGTCAGTCAGCCTGAATTGTACAATTTTCTCCCCAATGATTCCGCTACTTGCATCGGTCCCTGCAGGCCAATCATGTAACAATTTGCCAACAACAATTGCAGCGGCAGGCGCACCGATATTTTCATTATTGCGATCACGGCTCTTATACTCGTACTCGAAACTAATCTGTATGTAAATCTTTTGCGTCCAATTTGCATAGCGATAGCGATGTCGGGAGGTGCGCCACAGACGGAGAACAACTTTGCTGTAAGACGTCGTCTTGCAGTTGTAAAATTGTGGGAAATTGCGCTTTTGTTGTTGTAGGTAATCTGTCTCTCCATTCCGTTTCATTACCATGAAATACAATTGGGGTGTATTGGTCTCAATGTGACATTTTTTTGGCTACAATAAAGTAGGTAACTCTATTTCTTTTGAGCGACAAATTTGCACTAAGTGCAAATCCGTGAGATTATCTGGACAGTATCCAGATAATCTCTGTCTATTCCAAATTGCCTAATCTTTTTTTTTTGTTCCTTTTTCATTTTTATGTAAATTCATTCATGATTATTTATGTAAATCACATGAATTATGACAGTTTAAATATGTAATTTCATTTGTTTATTAACAAACTACTTTAGATTTCATCGATGACTAACAACGTCACAAAAGATTTGTCATACGGGTGTAGTTTTTTAAAATTAATTATGATTTACGATATCTTCGAAACCATGAGTTATAGGATATCAAAAACAACACATTGTATATTTCAGGCATTTCTTCTTTTTTCATGCTCTTTGATCATGATGTTTAAGGCTGTACGTTCACTATCTTCACATCATTTTAGCCGAAGAATGTCTACGTTTGGATATAGGCCATCTCCAAGTGCGGCCACGTCGACTGGTCTTAAGCATCTCACTCCCAGCAGACTCCTGTAGCTTTCACCAAGTTATCGGTCTAGTACATGAGAGGTCTTTCAACGCTGAGTCTGTCGGTACGCGGCCGCCGTTATAGACACATTCACAAGTTCAACTCTCCATGACGTGATCAGTGTGGCGGTGCGGCTGTGGGACTGAAACAAATTAACACTATGCTATGGAGGACAGCTGCCCGTCCCAGCCTGAAATTGAAACATTATTTTTGAGAAATATACCAACTAAAAATCTAGATACGGATGTAACTAGATTTTTCCTGTATTATCTACAACTTGTAACAGTTTATAACTGTTGATTTTGAAATAATAGTGAAATATTCCTCTCGCAAAAAAAGCCTTTGTCTCAACGATGAGCATGTTATAGACTAAATAATGTTTACATCTGTGTTTGACCGTTAGCCTGGGGAGAATTATAGGAGTTTGCTGGATGCGAGAAAAGGAAAGAAAAAAAAATAGATTTATGTGGACCAACACAAGGTACACAAACAATTAGTTAAAACTATAAACGAGTAAAAAGTGGTGAAAATAAAATAGCCACCAAAATAGTTCCAGTTCAGAATGAATGCCACAAAACCTAGTGCCTAACGCTAGTTTTCATCTAGACCTGAAGCCCGATTCTCGTAATCAAAACCGTAACGATATCGTAGCGACTTAGTCGTTTAGACTATTATCGTATTCGCATCCATCAACCGAGTTTGAACGACAACGATTCTAAAGTCGTTCGATCGAAAAGTCGTTGACGCGTATTCAGCTAAGACAATCGTCATTTAATCGTTGACACGAAGCGACTCGAAGGTATTCTCGTAAAGAAACGATGTTTGATCGGGTCGGATGCCAACGACTTAACGTCAAATATTGCGGTTCAAATGTCGTTGAACAAAAGTTAGTTAAAACTAACTTTTAGTATCGTGTAAATCTCATTTATGAGAACAATACATACACAAAGTTATTGTAATTATATCGAAAAACGAGACACCACTTTTTTTAGGTCGGAAATCATGCAATGACTTCTCCCTCTCTTGGGCGGAGCTAGGGCGTATCAGACTTTTACTGACTAAAACCCACTCCTATGTTCTTTATTTGCCTTGCGTTCCAGGGCAGGGATTTACTGACATCTCCTTGAGGCGCGTGTTTAACACTACACACCGTCAACGACTCGAACAGTTACGGCCAGATGGCGAGCTACCCATTGTTCATCGTCCGCAAGCCCACGCCTACGGTGGCTGGAAATTGGGGTCGGGATTCCAGCCGCTGGGGCGTGAGTGAGTCCGTTCTTTCACGCGTGCGGCCGCCTCTTTCGCTAGCATTACTGCTTCGCAGAAGGAGGTGACCGCCTGCTATTCCTCCTCGCTCCGAATCATAGTTGTACTAAGGCCCGGCGTGAGAGGTCGTTGATTCCGATCGCCCCCACGAGACCACAGGGGTTCTCCGCCCAAGTTAGGCACACCTCCACCTTGTCCAAAGACAAACAGACTAAGGTGTTCAAAATGTGATGCTTTTGACGTTGACTAAAGTCCTTGTCCAAGATATCATCGGCTGACCCATTTCAAAACTTAGTAAGGACTTAAAACCTTTGACAGGAGAGCTCATAAACGTAAAATAGTCAGGTAGTAGGCATAGGACCTATGAAAAGAATTTAATTTAGGTAGAGAGAGGAGGCCTGAGTCCAAGCAGTAGGAACATTAAAAGGCTGACTATGCTATGTATGTTATGCTTAAAAAAATGCTATTATTTATTTATTTGTTTATTCTCACATTTCCTTCCCTCTTCCTTTCCTTCCTTGCAGCAATTACACCAAAGGAGGTCAATTAGTTCAGAATATGCTACTTTGTAACATTATTTGCGCGGTGGAGTTATAGTCATCAAAGGAGCGGCGCGGTGTGGTGGTGGGCCACGTACGCTCTCTTACAGAGTAGTATTGATAGTAAAAAATACTAAATAATGAGTGCTACCAACATTTAATATAATAAGTGTATATTACATATTTACCTTACTGTGATAATTGTCGAGAAATAGTTTGCCTCATATTGCAATTAGTTTCAAAACATAGTAAGAGCACTTTCTAGGTTTTGTTATGGTTTATGCATAGCATATCTCATTGACTAAATTCTAGTAACTGTATAGGGTGTGTAAATAAAATAATGATTAATTCAATAAATCAGTTTATTAGTTAAAAACCAAATAAAAGTTGAGCTTATGTCGGCTGGTAAATCTATTTGGATGCAGACAGTTGCTTATCATTTACCAAATCAATAGACAAGTCAATGACGAGTAAATTTTGAACTTTCTTGTCTCGGGCATCAGGCATACCAATTTATTAATAACTAGCTGAAAGCCTGCATGTAGTATATATTTCGATATAGTCAACCGATTGTAGTCAAACAAAACCTAAGTAATAAATCGAAGTTACAATTTTAATGTATGATGCGCGCACCAAATAAAACTTCTGCAGATTTATCATATGTATAGATTTCTTCTTTTTTATTTTGTTTTAGGAAGCACAGTACAATCAATTGTTGTATGGGTTCATCAAATCTGAAAAAATAAATTGAGTTCTTATGATTATCATATTATTATAGTTAGCCCGTATTGTTCCACTGCTAGGCAAAGGCCTCCTTCCTTTCTTTCCAACGATCACGGTTCATTGCTGTCTCGTTCCAATTTTCCCGTCGTCCCGCCATTTCTTCCGTGGTTTGCCGCAGCCCTGCATCGCTGTTTTTGGGCACCAATCCTACGTTTTACGGGCCAACAGCTCGTTAGAAAAGTGGCAGACATATCCTGCCCAGTCCCATTTATGTTGGGCAGCCTTTTGAGACACATCAATGATTTGCGTTTTGGTGCGCAGTGTTGTGTTTCGAACATGGTCTGTTAATTTAACACATAGTATGCTGCGCTCCATAGCACGCTGGAAAACCTTTAATTTGGACTTTGGGATATTAGTCAAAGACCAAGTCTCGCACCACAGTTCAGAATGGGAAGAATACATATATCCATCAGCTTACGCTTCAGTGACATGGGCAAAGTGCACTTAGTTCTTCTGATTATGCATCCCTAAATTATCTAGACCAGCTTCGGCCTTCAAATTCAAATGTGGGCAGTTCTGCACGATGCTTTTATTTACACTTTTCCACTACTTACTCGGTCCACAATGCTAAGGGAGAACCCTTAGTAAGCACAATCAAGGAGTGAATGGTACACTTACCAGGTATCGGTATACTTAAATACATATATTTGCTTTTATGAAAGTTTAAACCACTGGTGTTTTTGTATTTGGTAGGGACTTATTAGATTAGCAAGATTATGTAATAAAACGATTTTTGTAAAATGTGTCCCCTAGATTTTGAAATGACAATCTGATGATTGACATTATTTTGACAGATAATGCAGAGACAAATATTTAAATATATATAGACTTTACTTTTTAAACCACAATTTAGCAAATTTCTAGGTGAAATTTATATTATGAGTAACGATTTTCATTAAATGGTTATAAACATCGTTTTTAATTCTATTTTTTATTCGTTATGCCGTAAACAGAATTTCAAAAAAATAAAATCTGTATTTCATTATCCTGGTAGAATAAATAATTATGTAACTGGCAGTATATTACAAAGTACTCTGTGGTAACCGGCAATAAGTCGTTGATAGATCGTTTAGTTTCGAGTCAGTTCAATTGTCGTTCTATCCAATCCCGATTAAGGAACACGTGAATACCGATTTTGGATAGGACTACAATCGAACGACTATAAAACTTCAACGATATTTGACTTGTTCGATTTTACGTGAATCAGGCTACAGAGGTTGTGACATGAAGGATGTAAATCAATTTTGTAGTGTACGAGTAATGAATAATTAAATAGTGATGAGTACTAAAATAATATACTATATAAAAATAAAGTTTTAATAACTGGTGAAACATAATATGACAGTGATGGCTCCAAAACGTGGTCTCTTACAATGGACCTCATCAGAAGGCTTAAAGTCACTCTCAGTGGATGCGAGGCGCACAGGGACATTTGAGGGAGGCCTATGTCCAACAGTGAATGTCTTTCGACTGAAATGGTGATGAACTGATGAAATATGTAAAGTGTTAGTGGGACCGGTTGATGGCGCACAGTGGACGAGAGTTTTTGCTAAAGTGATGATAATGGTTTTGACTGACCTGTTGGTCCAGTGGTCAGTAGCCCTGAATGGTGTCACGGAGGTTGTGGGTTCGTTTCCGAACCAAGACAAATGTTTGTGTGACGAACACGATCAGTTGTTTATTGTCTGGTTGTAATTTATTTGCAATATGTATGTATTTGGAATCAGTTGTCTAATACTCATAGCACAAGCTCTACTTAGATTGAGACTATATAAGATGGCGTTGTGCGATAGTTAGTTGTGGAATATTTTTATATTTTTATATCACCATTCTTTAATAATAGCCCACCGGCATCGAGAACAGGGTCCAAGCTACAGATGGTCAGCCCCCCTAGCCAAGTTACAATGGTTTCGTTCGCGCCTCGAGTAAGCCACGCCTCCAATTCCTTTGTTCTGACCACGTAACTGAGCGTTGACATGACATCAGAACAAAGGAATCGGAGGCATGGTCTACTCGAAGCGTTTGACGCGATCGATACGATTGTAACTTGGCTAGGGGGGTAGGACTCCTATATTAATATTATTATTATCATGTACGTTAGCACAAAAGTATCTAGCGGGAATGCAAACCAATCTCAATGAGTGACGCTTGCGTACCTATTATATTATTACATTATTTAAAATATGTCGAGTGATATTTAAAATTAATTTTATATGACATACATTCGAATTAATATCTAACTTGAATCCAGAACACAGAAAAACCGAACCTATTTATATTATGTTTGTAGATATCGATCGATTGGCACAGAATGATCGAGTCCAAATATTCGGGTTTATCATAATCTCCTAAATCAAATTAATACAACACTGGTTGACATGCATATATCTATAATGGTGTCATTTAATCTATCAGCCTTATCAATTATTAATCAAATTATTGCGATGCAGGCATTGTCATGACAACGACGCGTGTCTTTTTAAATGGTAATATATTATTTCTAATAATTCAGGTGAATTAATTTTGAATATGCCCTGAACCCTCGGTGTGAGTCTATGCACTTACTCGATCTTACAAAATATACTGACACTTTGTATGGAAACACCAAGCAAGCGCGTGTCGGGGTACGCACTGTGTAGGGTTCCGCCGTAGCCCGTTTCAAGCATTATATTACCATGAAAATATTTAATAAGTTAAAGTTTTAACGGCCAATAAAGTTTAGAAACAGGCCAATAAGCATATGATGGTAACTGATGACTCAACACACAAGAGAAGTTAAATCAGTATTATCAACTCGAGTTCAGAGAAAAAAATCTATATCTAAAAATATTTTTATTTCACATAGACCTATTCGTACATGGGCACTTATAAAACATTAAAAGCTAGTGCGCGGTTTCAAATTGGTCATTTCCTATGGAGAAGAACCGGCAGGAAACTCCATGGTTACTCTTCAAAAAGAAATGTTGATCTTAGAATATTTCCATATCAGAGTATTAATAGATTTTATTAAGAACAGTGTAGACCAGTCAATAGAGAGAAGCAAGCGATCGTAAAGTAGATTGATAACCAGCGTCACTTATGAACTTAATACTGCAATAATTGTTGTTATACTGAAGATGGAGTTACAAAATCCGACTTCACTAGAGAAGTTAAAATAAGTATTATCAGAGCTCAAAGAGAGAAGTAAGCGGTTGTGAAGAAGATAAATAACCAGGCATTACTTATTAACTTTAATACTGCAGTAATTGTTGTTATGAAGATAATCTCTGTTTAAATCTCCAAATATTATTATGCGTACGATAACTAATCATTATCATATCATATTAAAAAACTTATTGCGACACTTTTAGAGATTTGCGTATTATACAATGCTACTGTAGGGTGCATCCCTACCACATCTTCAGAAAATATATTTCACAACCCCCAATGTTTTTGAAAGACATATTCGACAATTAGCCCACTCTACGGTCTAGATGACAAAAAAACTATTTTCACTTTACGTGGTAGGGGAGGTAGGTACCTACTCTAAAAAAAATATCATTTATTTATAATTAATATGTATACTTACGCAAAATAACAGCTTTCTAATACTAATAGTATCTAAGCTAAGCCACGGACGGATGGACGGACCGTTCGAATGACTGACGTTCCTGTTTGGACTCTTCATCATCATCATCTTCCTGCCCTTGTCCTGTGTTATTTAAGCTCGGCGAGCAACACGTCTTTTTTCTTCCATTCGGCCCTGTCACTCGTTATGCTATCACTAACTTCCTTTTCCTTCAAACAATCCATCCATCTTTTCTTTGCATGACCATTCCAAGACAAACGATTCCCCTTCAAATTTTCAGTCACTGGCGCCGCATTCAAACTTCCTCTAATGTACTCAAAAAAAATCCCTTGTCCTGTTTGGACTATGGATCCCAAAAAATGGGTTATCCATAATTGTCACCAGTAGGCCGTACGTGATTGATTTAGTAAAAAAATCTACTGCCACTGCCATTGGTTCCAGAGTTAAGAATTTAAAGTTATTAACTTTAACCTTCACAACTCAGCATAGTGTTCTGTCAAAAAGAGGTGGTAAAGTGCAAATACGAATGCACGGACTAAGAATAAATAAAAAAAACACGGATGTCTTTTAAGTCTGACACTCCTTCTAGCTCCACTCAATTGAAAATTCCATGAAATCCATTAGAATAAACAGTGCATTGTTCCACAACTCAATTCAAAGTTACATTTGCTATTCTTAACCTAAAGTGTTTGCCTTGCAAACATGCTATGAATATTATTACTGGCAAGTTCTGCAAAGAGACGTAGCATCAAAATTGTGTTCCACGTTATAAAGTTTCACTTATATCAAATGTTAATATTCTAAGTTGACTCGGTATCCTCACAGTAATGCAACTAACGATATAAGTCGGAATTTAAAATGTGGATAATATATAATATTAATAATTTATTTAAACGTCATGTGCAAACGACAAGGTCTGCTTGGTGTAGGATCAGAGGTTGGAGTATGTAACCTCATCTCAGCTTCCCCGATGTCGGAGAACGCTAAGATGTCGTGTCGATTGCTATCGCTGAGTGAGTGACACAATTATACTTAACTACTAGGCCGTTTATGTATAGTTGAGCTTATTTGTAATCAGGCGAACGGTAATGCGCCCCCGGTACATACTTAGTGGAAATCCCACCCATACGCACGAAACGTTTTGGGTACACATTCATTGTGCGTACAGCTAAGGAGTAGAATTCCCTGCTGGAGTCTGTGTTTCCTAGTAGCTACAACCTGGAGATCTTTAAGAGTGGTTACTACTAGGCAATTTCATTCCATTGTCGACCACATCGTCGCTTTCCATCAAGTAAGGTAGTGATCAAGCGTAGCGCAAGCTTATAACAATAAAAAAAAAAATTATATTTAAGTGTTTTTGTAACAGGAGTGACGTTATCAATAAGTGATAAAACTCCTTAAAATTAATGAAATATAAAAAAAAACTAATTATTTAGGCTGGATTTCCAAGATACGATCATCATCATCATCATTTCAGGCGTAAAAGTCCACTGTTGGATATAGGCCTTCCCCAAGTGTCACTATAATGACCGGACTTGTGCATCTCGCATCCATCGGATTCTCGCGACCCTCCGTAGATAAGGTAAATATTATAAATTTAATTTTATTTATTTATTTAAACATCATCTGCGAAAGTGGCACGTAGCTGAACTGCAGTAGCAAATTCCTTGCACATTTGCTAGATTCCTACCCTTGTTTCACCATCAGTATTTCAATTATCGCTAATTAGATCAGTCCTATTTTTCTCACAGCCAGAAAACTCCCAAGACCTCTTCAGGTTTTCCGGAGGACACGGTGGAGCACACGGTGGAGGTGTGCCCCGCTTGGGAAGAGCAACGCCGTGTCCTCGTGGGGGCGATCGGCGGCGGCGATCTCTCGCACCGGGCCTTGGTACAGGCCATGGTCCGGAGCGAGGAGGAGTGGCAGGCGGTCGCCTCCTTCTGCGAAGCAGTGATGCTAGCAAAGGAGGCGGCCGATCGCGTGAGGCAACGGCAACGGTCCTCACGCCCCAACCGCCGCCGGGATTCCGATCCCGATTTCCGGCCAACGTAGGCGTGGGCTTGCGGACGGCGGGCAGTGGGTGGCCCGCCGTCCGACCGTCCGGTAACCGTCCGGACCAAGCCCAATTCGTCGACGGCGCGTATTGTTCCACGCGCGCCTCACGGAGATGTCAGCAATTGTAGGGGCCCAGCAGGGTCGAAGCCTACTGGGGCCATGGGTAGTGTGAAAACGAAACCCGGACCCTGGGACGAAGGCAACGAAGGAACAGGAGTGGGTTTTTAGTCAGTAAAAGTCTGACACTATCTCTCGCTCCGCCCAAGAGCGCGATTTGTCATAAGATGATTTTCCCACCTAAAAAAAAAAAAGACCTCTTCAGGTTGTTGGTCCATCTTGAGGGAAGCCTTCCAGTACTGTATTTTCTTGTATGCGGCCGCCATTAGTACCTACACAATATTAGCAAAAGGACGGCCTTTCTTCAAAAACATGCACCTGAAACCATTCAAAGAGTTTTACTTGTAACATTTTTTATGCAAGAAGGCATTCTCAGAAACTACGCTTACCTACACATAATTTATTTTAATAAACAACTGATTGATGTATCTTATAAAAATAAACAAAAGAAATAAATCTACTTTTAGGTCTTATGAGTACTTCAGCTTGTTAATGTAATGAGTAAGAAGATCAGATCTATCGGAGTACTAGAAAGTTAACGAACCTAATTTCTATTTTATTTTATTTATTTTCTTTAGAGCTTACTTCGAACAAAAGAACTCTGATTTTAGCTTTCACT
The DNA here is from genome assembly GCA_961205895.1 of Mythimna pallens. Classification (NCBI taxonomy): domain Eukaryota; kingdom Metazoa; phylum Arthropoda; class Insecta; order Lepidoptera; family Noctuidae; genus Mythimna; species Mythimna pallens. The sequence continues at coordinate 705,601 of OY540836.1, forward strand.
AGTCAATTATTTCAGTAAAACATAATCGGCCCCAAAAGATAAATGTAAAATAATGCCAAGGACTCTTTTATGATTTAATTTTTTTTATGATTTACTCTGGTACTTGACTGCTTACCATCAGATAAGCAGTGATTTAATCGTTAATGGTGTGGCGCACTTGTTTATTAAGAGTGTTGGGGTTGGGTGGAAATGAAGTGGACTATATCTTATAAGTGCTGGTATATTGCCGTCAAATCAATATTCCAAATATACAACGACCCGGACAAACAATAATGAATTTAATTAGGTTCGAGAGGTGTTATCCGTCGACCGTCGCGGCGGTGTCCGTGGAAGCGAGTGCCCACGGTGCGCCAGACAGCCAGTGGCACCGCCCGCGCCTCCGTTCCCCGCTGCCGATGATGTATATGCACGCCGCCTGCGCATCAGACCGCGTCATTGATCTGTTGGGTTCGATTCCCAACAAAGAGACTATTCACTCAAGCTATAAACTAATAAAATAAGGAGATATAACTGTTTATCAAGTTCTCTCGAAGTTCCTTAAATCATTGTTACTGCTAAGTTATTCAGTTGTATAATAATTTTTCAATACACTCACTCGAAAACCCACTCTTATCCCTACAGTTTTTAGATGCGCAATTTAATTTTATTCGCACTAGTGCGGACAAACATTCTCCACTAGTATCAAAATAATAATAATAAAACATACAAGACATGCAAACTTAAAAGTGTTTATGAGGGGGTTGAAATGGGCACAAAATGTTTCGTAAAACCCACGGCCGACATGCCGCTGTTTTTAACCGACTTCCAAAAGGAGGAGGTCATTCGGCTTTATGTATTTTTTTATGTATGTTCGCCGATTTTGAGGCAATTGTGGACCGATTTTGATTTTTTTCATTGAAAAATTATACTCTCTAATTGGTCCTATAGAAATATAGTTATGATCTGAAGTTAAACTTCGAAGACATGGATCGGAACTCCTCAAAGGATCATAGCAAAACTAACGTAACAAGTAAAATTGCTTTGCTTATATGTGTAGTCGATGACTGACTGAAGGGATACATCGAATTGATCTGATGATGAAACCGGAAAGTAGGCATCGGAACTCTGTAATAAATCAATTAATCCAAGCCGTGTTTAGGATTATTAAAATAGTCATGTGGTACACTCTGGCTACAACGTACCATCGAGCTGGTATGATGATGGCAGGTAAGCATGGAAACACCGTAATAAAACTATGTATCCTAGCCGTGGCTTGGAGCCGACTTACAAAATTAAAGTTATTTTGCATTTTTTTGTGTTCTTTTTTTTTTTGTAAAATGTTTTGCTTTTTTAACTTGGCACCGGTGTGGCAACGGTACCGTGTTTTAATACGAGAAAATGAAAATGGTTGTGTATTGAGAAGCAGATTAATATTTGAAATCAGATAATTTTAGTCCTGTTAAGCATTATCTGATTTCTAGTATTATCTCCGCAGTTATAAATTCGGTCAATGTGCCAATGACCAATAACAAATACATTAATTGATAACCGTATTGATTTATTGTTCTAGCTGGCCATGTCTGGCATCGAATTCTTTTTTTTTTTGACCGAAATTATTTGTTACCTAATTTTACTATCAGTATTCCACTGGCTACTTGCAAGTGAACAAACATACAATACAAATAAAAAGAAAAAGGATTTTTGAGTCCATTCATTGAAGACAATGTCAGTTGCCCTTTGCTTTCTAGGACCACGGGTATCATTTTTGTACTTTTTCCCATGGCCCCAGCTGGCATCGGGCCTGCTGGGCCCCTACGGTTTGCTGATATCTCTTTGTCGTCGACGGAGTTTAGTCCTTGCAGGACGAGCGGACAGCAAGCTATCCATTGCTCGTCGTCCGCGAGCCCGCGCCTACGGTGTCCGGAGATCGCTTTGTGATTCCCGATACCCAGGGCGTCATCTGTCGCGGTGGCTTTGGTGTGAAGTTGTGCGTTCCCTCACTCTTGCGGCCTCTTCCTTCGCTAGCATTACTGCTTCGCAGAAGGACGCCACCGCAACACATTCCCACTCGCTCCGGACCATGGCCTGAACCAGGATCCGTCACGATAGGTCGTCGTCACCAATCACCTCCACTAAGATACGACGGCGCTCCGCCCAAAATATAACCATAGATGGATTTCAATATCTACGGATGCCAGGTATAAAAGTTTGGTCGATGTAGTTATACTTGAGGAAGGCTCTTCTGAGCGAAAGATAGTGTCAGACTTTTACTGACTAAAAACCTACTCCTGTTCCCTCTTTGCCTTCATCCCGGGGCCCCGGGCTTCGCTTTCACACTACCCGTGGCCCCAGTAGGCTTCGACCCGTAGGTGGCGGCAGTAGGTGGAGCTAAAGGGCGTGACAGACTTTTACTGAAGAAACCCGCCCTTCTTTTATTCTTTGCATTCTGGAGCTATGGAAATTCTTTCAAACGTTTCTGCAACCCAAGCAGGCCTCTTTGGGGCTCGCGTGGAACACAACGCATTGTCGACTGCGGTTTGATTCTTACCGGATGGCCAGACAGCGAGCTAATCATTGCTTGTCGCCCAAAAGCCTGCGCTTACGATGGCTGGGAATTGCTCTATGATTCCTGGCGTTGGAGAAGCCTCCTGTGACAGCGGCTGGGACGTGAGAATGTCCGCTTCCTCACGGTTACATTTAGTCATGCTTAAAGTTGTAAATTTTGGCATATCCGCTTATTTTAATTTCCAAGTTCTGCATGCGATTATAATAATAGTGTTTTATCCATTAACTAATAAGAAGCTTCAAGCGTCCAATTAAACCCCATCAATCTGTTCTCAAACCCATTTTATAAGATTTATTCCGGCCTTTTATTTAAATTTTAAACTACAGATTTTAACAGTTCACCTTATTCCTTTGAATTTCTGCCTTTTGTACGAGACATCCATACTAAGTAAATATATATCAAATATTTGGCAACATTTCGAAACCAATATACAGCGAAAATTAGACAGATATATTTATTATTTACTTCCACTCCCAAAAGTAAGAAAGTTATAGCACAAAGCTAATAGATCACAAATCATTAATGAATATTTACAAGCGTTAATACAGCTAAGACGTACTTTGTTGCTCCGGTATTAAGCCTTAATTTTTGTAATAAGTGAATTAATACATTATTATCCTGGCTTGTATCTATAATCGTTCTATAAGCTGATCAGCTTTTTGACTCAAAATGGCTGATAAAAGAAGGACTTAATTTTTTTTAAATATTAGGCTCCGGGTTCAAAGCACTCATTGTATAGATAGCCATATCAATTGGGGTCAAAAACATACAGCATACAGTTATTGGATCTAGATTGTTAGACCCAACGATAACCCCAAGTACCATGTATCATGTGATTGTGTGCGTGCAACAAGTATCATGTGATTGTGTGCGTGTAACAAGTTTCATGTGATTGTGTGCGTGCAACAAGTATCAAGTGATTGTGTGCGTGCAACAAGTATAATGTGATTGTGTGCGTGCCACAAGTATCCTGTGATTGTGTGTGAAACAAGTATAATGTGATTCTGTGCGTGCAACATGTATCCTGCATGCAACAAGTATCATGTGATTGTGTGCGTGCAACAAGTATCATGTGAAAGTGTGCGGGCAGCAAGTATCAAGTGATTGTGTGCGTGCAACAAGTAGCAAGTGATTGTGTGCGTGCAACAAGTATAATGTGATTGTGTGCGTGCAACAAGTATCATGTGATTGTGTGCGTGCAACAAGTATCATGTGATTTTGTGCGTGCAATAAGTATCCTGTGATTGTGTGCGTGCAACAAGTATCATGTGATTGTGTGCGTGCAACAAGTATCATGTGATTGTGTGCGTGCAACAAGTATCATGTGATTGTGTGCGTGCAACAAGTATCATGTGATTGTGTGCGTGCAACAAGTATCATGTGATTGTGTGCGTGCAACAAGTATCATGTGAGTGTGCGTGTGCAACAACTATCATGTGGTAGTGTGCGTGCAACAAGTATCCTGTGATTGTGTGCTTGCAACAAGTATCATGTGATTGTATGCGTGCAACAAGTATCATGTGATTGTGTGCGTGCAACAAGTATCATGTGATTGTGTGCGTGCAACAAGTATCATGTGATTGTGTGCGTGCAACAAGTATCATGTGATTGTGTGCGTGCAACAAGTATCATGTGAGTGTGCGCGTGCAACAACTATCATGTGGTAGTGTGCGTGCAACAAGTATCCTGTGATTGTGTGCTTGCAACAAGTATCATGTGATTGTATGCGTGCAACAAGTATCATGTGATTGTGTGCGTGCAACAAGTATCATGTGATTGTGTGCGTGCAACAAGTATCATGTGATTGTGTGCGTGCAACAAGTATCATGTGATTGTGTGCGTGCTTACAGATAGGTGTTCCATGCTACAGGAGTTATTCCTAGTACGAGGAAGTAATGTCTTTAAAAAAAAAAAAAGTTATCCAGTAAGTGAATTGTATAGGTCAGATTGCAGAGTCAGTCGCTCCATGTAAAAAAGTGATATACAACTTTTGGTAAGACTCCTAATTTATTCTGGAAATGCTACGCTTAAGATGACCCCTTACAAAATCAACAACCTTGAAAAATCCGATGGACGACACTGTCTATGTCACCACAGGACATAAGTATATATAGTGTAGTAATATAAGACAATGAGAAAACGTGTTAGTCGTAGTTTACACTAAAAACCCTACTTTATGTAAACCTCTTACGTCCTCAAATCTCATTTCCATTTAGCCGTAGATTGCGGGCTCAGTGCCCAGCGGCATATTTTCCCAGTAAACATAGCACGTAATGGAAATCTTCTCAGCGGAACATTCCCGCTCAATTACTGCAAATGGATGGACTCCGATATTGAGGGAGTTTCCGTTTTATTGACATGAAATGGACTTACGGGAATATTGGGGAGAAGGGAAGAGATTTATAGCTTTCTGAGTAAATATTTAATGTATATAGTTTTGGGGACTATGATAAACTGTAGCATAGTCACCAAAACTACAATCATTAAATTTAAATTCGTAAGTATGTAGTTATACTTCATTCGACCCAACGGCATGTATCCTTGCGTTGTCACCTCTACGGTCCGAACTAAGCGTTTCGTCTCGTCGTTTATACCGCGTACATCGAAGGACTGAAATAATTTGCCTGCTGTGGTCTTCTCGTGCGATTATAAATTAGGTGTCTTCAAGGCTAGAGTAAATAGGCTTTTAATAAACTAATGCGTCTCATCATCAACGATTACATCACGGCTTACCATCAGGTGGGATCGCAGGATCGCAGTCAAGCACAAGTCTATATAAATTTAAAAAAAAAGTATTAAGAACAGGCATTTACCCTTTTTTTCCATTCAAGTGATTTTGATTGATATTCCATAAGCATAAGGATAGTATTAAAAGCAAAAAAGCGTTGCAATTAACTGCAGCTGTCATTTATCATGCCACCATCGTAATAAAAGTCAAAATCGGTTGAACGGTGAATAAAAATGGTATGGTGGTGGCCATTTTTTTTATATATCACATCTGCGCTACGCGTCCGGAGCCTCAGTTGAAGGCACATGTCTATTTGCCTTCGACCGAAGCTCCTGCAATACTGCGCCTCCGTCGCCGATTTACAAACAAATTAAATACAAAAGCGCCGTCAAATATTACAATAAGCCAATGGCAGTTAAGAGACGAGTCAGTCTCGACTGACGGTCACCATTTGCAAATATGACGCGAGTATCAGCACCACTCAGCTCAAACATTTTGAAGGAAACTGAATGATCTAACACACGCCATACTTGCCGAAACTTTACAGATCTCCGCCTCTGTGTCCGTAAGTGTGAACTTCTTCAAGAAACAGTACTTTCGCAGTCGCTTGCGCCTCCACAGGTTTTTACCGGAGGTATACTTGATGGCTACTAAGTGAAGGTTCACTATATTGAAGGGTCGCTAACTGAAACTTTGAACCCCGTATGGGTTCACATTTGAATTTATTTTATTAAAATAATGATGAAAGTGGTATAGGAACGTGGTGATGGGTTCCAAAATAGAGAGGTTTATGCCAAGCAATGGGTGGTGACGGGCTGAAGCGCTTTTCTTAAGATTGACGGTGAATTTTCAGTAGATGTAAAGGTCTGTAGCAAAAAGAGTTATAGGTATATATCGTCGTATCGGTGAAACATTGTGTAGCTTAAAGGCCTGTCATCGCAAGTAGCGTAGATAAAAGTTTCTGTTAGTAAAATGTCCGTAGGTGAAAGACTCTGCTGGAGAAACAGAAATACATAGTCATGTCGATGAACAGCCCAACAGTGAATTGGTCTTAGGAGAACAGTTTTTGCTCGTGGCAGTTACACAGACTGCCACTGCCATATTTAGTACCAAATGAACTGGAATTTAGTAGAATCTGTTTTATTTACAGAATACTAAAAAAATGTCTAGATCGTGACAAAAATAAAAAATTTGGTAATATTGTTTACCCATAGAATATTTCTGAGGTAAAATCTAAACCAGCTGAAAGGTTCTGGAGTGACGATCGCATACCAGAAGATGCAGCATTGGAAGGCCTTCCATAAAGTGGATCGAGGATGACCTAGTTAGTGACCTCGCGGAAATCCGATGGATGCGAGACGCACAGGACCATTTGTTGTTGCGACACTTGAGGGAGGCTTATGTACAATAGTGAACGTCTTTCGGCTGAAATGATGATGATGATGAAAATCTAAATGATCGGTCTATTTTTACTAGCGTTTCCATCTCCACCTCATTTAAATGCACTACATTACATTCCATATCAAAAGCTATGCATATATTATGTTTTTTTTTTTTCCATTTATTGTATTCGGGGTTTTTATCCACATGGATACGCCAACCCTATCGTAACCTCTTAGTTCTAGTTACACAAACTAAATAAATACTTTGAGTGAGAGAGAATCATCAATCAGTTTTCTTTGCTTAACTACTTAGTCTTTTTGCCAACAACGATTTAGAGCTTGCCAAAATAGTTTGAACTGATCAAACATCTAGGAAATTCAGTTTAAACTCTTTAATTAATGATTCTTTCTCGTCTTTGTTTCTTACACAATCCATCAGTAAGTGGAGTATATCTTCAATTTTATTGCATATTGCACAATTGGGTGACGTAGTTTTTCCCATAAGATATCCAAATTTTGCTGATGGAAAGTGACCAGAGCGTAATCTTAAAGCTAACTTAATATAATTTCTATTTATTTTATCATCATCGAACGGGGGCCTACGAGAAGGCTCACTTTGTATGACTTTGTACCATAGCCCTTTCTCTCTAGAAATTTCATCAAAATGACTTTTCCATTTTGAGAAGCATTTTTCCTTAAATCTAGTGACATATTCCCAATGATCTTGTAGGTATGGTATCACACTGCCTGAGTCAACTGCATGCTTGGCTAAGCTGGCAGCCTCCTCGTTGCCCCGAATTCCGATATGTGCTGGAACCCATTGCAGTACTATCTTACTATTACTGTGTATGTTAATTACACAAACTTGTATTGTTTTTCCTCTTTCGGTCTATTACGTCGCGACTTTATCTTTCATATCAAAGATTAACAAAACAGTAATATATATATATCTTAAGCTATCAATTAATTCTTAGTTTATCACTCAACGATTTTAAAAAAGGAAATTGTTTTAACCACTTTGTTATACTTACAATATGTTTTTCCTCATGCATGATTCAATAAAGAAAATACCTATCATTATCTAATAATTGTTACATAAAACTTATATCTACCTGATTATTACTAATATACTTATATAGCACAATTATATACAAAATATATTGAACTAAAACTGAGTATCGAGTCTATTACAGACTCGCTTCTGCCTGCGATTTTACCCGCGTAAAAGTAGATTTCTCCATTCAAACTTCCAACCGCCCGTTTTACCCCCTTAGGGGTGGAGTTTCGGAAAATCCGTTCTTAGCGAATATCTACACCCTATAAGAAACCTACCTGTAAATTTTAAGTTTGTAGGTGTTATAGTTTCTGAGATTTCGTGATTAATCAGTGATTGGTATTTCACTTTGAAGAGAAAATTCAAACTCAAAATATCGTACAACTGCATGATGTTGCAAAATCAAACTATTTCCTAAATTCCTAAATACCTACATCGTTCTAGTACCAAAATAAAAATTGAGCATTGTCCCGCCGTCGTTTTAAAAATAAACTCATCATAAAAGGCGAAATGAGGCACGCAGCGAACTCATTCAAAATTCTCAGTGCGTACCCACTAGGTAGCAAGCTTCTGGAAAAGTCGAAAAAGTTTGAGAGCCAATAAGCATTCCCGAGACAAGTTCTAGTCGTCCTTATTATGTAAATTAAGCTATTATAATAATCTCGATATTAGCATTATAAAGTGATCGTGCCAAGGCGGTTTCCTCACGGGATAGGAAAGGAAAGTAGGGCAACTCTTTGCAAAATTAGCCATGACACACATGATAGAAATAAAGCACCAATATTGGTCATGCCTGCCGAATTCAAATAGTCTACAGTTTTCAGATAAATTAGAAATAATCTTGTGCAATATGTTAAAAAAAAATCACTACTACTACTACCATTATTACGAGTACTATCGATAACTCTCGTGTAAAACTGTCGTGACCTACCATTCATCCTCCTGTACAAATCCGTTAAAAAGCTGAAGGTTATAAGATAAATAAATGTCAATACCAGATACTCATTTAATGTAAAATGTAAAACTTGATGCAAATAAACTATTATTATTATTATTTCATTTCATTTCATTTCAGCACCAAGATGCTCTTTCTAAGACTTAAGCCTAATCTAACCTTGGTTTGACTTTTTGTCTGATCTGGGACCGAACATTCGTCTTGAAAGGTGGAACATCAAACACGGATTTGTACACAGACGAATCGTTCGAAAAAGTATCGAATCAAACTTTTTGCCGAGAACCACGAAACCAACAGAAAAAAAATCAAATACTATCTGTCATCTACCTGAATTAATACCTATGATCTAAGAAAACATTGACTTTGGAAGAAATAAAACTACTGTTTATTATTGGATATTTCTTTTTATATTTCTTTCCCATGCCAATAAGTAATCGAGTTACATTTGGGATTCGGGGAAAAATCTTCAAAGTCGAACAATTTTAATTTATTGTAATTTTATTTTAAAGTTCAATTACACATTCTGTTTTGTTTTAAATTCTACAAATTTCTTCCAGTCTTGCTTTTGAATTGATATTTTGTAGTTTATTTTAGCCTAGTATTCCTTTGTAAAAGATTTTTAACTTCGTTAATAATTCAAAGCTCTTTATTTCAAGTTAAGTGTTTCAACTAAGTAATATTACTTTTTAACGCCAAGTTCATTGTTAAAACTCGTTACTCCTGGCCGCTTATTACTAAACCCAATTCCACCATTCAAGTTCTTTTTCCAAGAAAATTCGTCACCTACAGAAGGTTATAAAACCTAACTGGACCATTGTGAAACTTTACGACAAATCTAAGTGAATATTACTTATCTCTGTCAACTGTCTTGTCAAATTGTTAAATTAGATGGTCAACTAGGAAAAAAAAGAAAAAATTAACAAATTAATAACCTTAAAAAAATTGAGTTTAAACCGTTACATATTCGACCAACTTTCAATGTAGTAAGGTCTTCTAGAAAAGATTCGTCACAGAAAACAAAGCAGACTTTAGATTGAGTCTCGAATCACTGAAGGAAAAAAGCTATTCAATTGGTTTACTTACCTGAAGAACGAAGCCATTCCTTTGAGAAATCAAAACTCGACGCCGAAGCAAACGGAAGAATAAGAGTAAAATAAAGTAAAAAAAGACACTTTGTCTTTCAATTTGAAAGTCTTTGTCTTCTAATAGAATGCTCAATCAATTAACATAGAACATCCTCCAAAAGTTTCAGTAGTTACGTCGTTGAAGAGAAATCATTCAAGCAATTGGTCTTCTTTTGTTTCTTGCTCCGACTTGGCCTCCTTGTTATAAGTTTTCGGCTGTCAAGGTCTTGCCAAAAAAGGTTATTTTATTTTTCTTCTAGGGCTTTGGAATAAGTTAAGTTTACGTTAACAAGGAATAGACAAAGAAGATATAGAATTGTCTAGAGATTTCTTTTTAACAATTAATAATAAATCTCAGATTACTAATTTCATGATTCATGACAGAAAATCATGATTTGTGTTCAATTTAATCCAAATTTGTTTATTAATTGATTATAAATAATTTTGCGAAACATGAAGTTTATACTGTAGCTAGGAAGTCAAAATTGAGTAACAATAGATGTTTAATAGGTAATTATGGTAATTATGATGACTTGGATGATAAAGGGATTACAATCATTGACGCAGATCGTATTAAAAAATCTAACATAGGAACACGAAAATGCTAAGAGATTGATGTTTGTCACTATGATAATGAGTATATGGTATATTGCAATGGTTCACTACGTCATTATAAAACAGTTCTGATATCGACTAGTATAAAAGAACAAAAGTTTAATATTTTAATTGATGTAAGCTCTTGTTTGACATCTCAACTGAAGATCAGTAATCACCGAGAAACACAGACTCTGGAAGGGAAATGTTAAGACTCATTTAAGATATACTCGTTATTGTGCAGCATAATAAATTACAATAGAATCACACCGACTGTTGTTTCCAAAAATATTTGAAAAGGCATAACTAATATTTGAAGGGACGATTCGTTTATAGGGAAGGACTAAATAGCTATTTGGCATTTAGAACTCTGGCTATTTCAATCTTATACATTTTGAAAATTTATGAAGTTGTTATCGCTAGATAATAAAATATCTATTTATCCATGGTATTAAATACAATTGTGACGTAGATTAGCAGGTGTGACGATTTCTGTGCCAAATTTTATTACCAATATTATCATACTATAATCTGGAATCCGTCAGTTGTTGCTGATTAGGCGTAATCCCTCTGAGGTTGATTGTCTGCACATAAACATTTACCATCGTCTGATCGTGAATAATCATATATAACACGCATTTATAGTCCTAACTCATAAAGAAAGTAAAGTTCTTTATGACTTACTGTCATGATTGCGTATTATAAATGACTGTTTACAGCATAAACTTGATAAATAATAACTTGAATAGATATAATTCAAATGCAATTTTTTCTTCATCTTTCTAGATTTGACTCTATTTATTTAATCATTATTTCTCTGAAATTATTCTCAAACGCAATGTAGATTTTTTCAAGGTTCAAAGACTGGCTAGGTATTAACGTCAAGGGCAAGTGCAACAATCACTTTCGATTTGCCGACGATATAGTAGTCATAGCTGAGACTACAGAAGACAAAAATGCTTAATGCTCGAGGACATCAGTAGAGCTTCCGGAAGAGTGGGTCTTCAAATGAACATGAACCAAATAAAGGACATGGTAAATACCAATTTAGGACCCACTTCTATCGTACCGAAGAATAAACACTCGGAGTTTTAATTAATTACACTGATCTAGGATAAATGGTCTGGTTAGGTAGGTCAGGTTTCAAAAAAGAGGTCAATATTGTCGAATCCAACTTGGCTGATCAGTGATAAGTTATGATTCTAAAATGTGGTCACTCACAATGGGCCACATTAGAAGTCTCAAAGTCACCTAAAAAATAATGTAGAAAGAATTTTGTGACGTTATCGAATTAGGAATGATAAACCGCAGAAACCTGCAGGAAAACTGAGGTTACTGACATAACCCGAAGAATCGCGAAATTTAAATGACAGTAGGTAGAGCACGTTACTTGCAGAACAGGTGGTCAATAGAGTTGGAAGGTTTTATAGTAGCGATCACGTACTGGAAGAGGTAACGTTTGAAAACCTAGGTTTTAGTTCTAGGACTAGACAAACAGAAGATTTGAAAGATGTTGTGGGACTGCACAAAGCCGGCGATACTTGGCAACAGTGTGTATCTTTCGGCTGAAATGGTGACGATGATGATTTTTGTTTAAGTTGATTGTCACTAATCATAACATTACTCGAACATGCTACTTGCATGTTCGAGTAATGTTATGATTAGTGAAACTTGTGTCATTTCATATCCGGTTATTTTAATGTGTAATTATATTGATTAGTGACTGACATTATCATTAATTTTGCTATCTTTTATCGTTAAATAAAATGAGTACCTACTTTCGAATGTATTTTTTCCGTTTCCAACATTTTTTCATTTTTTAAATACCTTGTCCAGTCAGGACCTGCTAATTTAACCTGTCTTTGATCGCACTGCTGGGATTCAGACCTCAACTCGGAGTCTGTAACTCATCATTTAGTTCTAAATAATTGAACAAAAGCTAAGAACTTGTACCGATCTTCCATCTGAATACTTTATCGACCTGCTTGGTGGTCAAATATGGAGAAGGACCTTAAGAAAGCCTAATTGCCAATATTGACAGCCACAGATAGTGCCACTTAGCGCAGAAAAGTAAGGAAACCCGACCCCTACTAATGAATGAGACTAGAAAAGGAAGAAGAAGAAGCTTTAAGTGTTAGAATATACAGTTTACATTCTGTTTGAAAGTTTTATTTCGAAGTTTTTGTCTGGAATAGTTTTCATAATAATGATCAAAATTAATAGTAAAAGGTTTTACTTAATGTCCCTCTATTATGCTAGAGCTGATTCAAATGAATTGTTTAGCCAGATAATCCAGTTGCAAACAAATCATTTTCAGTATTGACTCAAAACCGACTATGTTTGCTAACAATTTCATCTGATGTGTACCAATTGTGTTTTGTTTAATTTATTTACTCTTTGACCTAAAATTATTTAACTATGTAGTCGATTTAAGTAGAATAAATTAATATAAGTTAAAGATTTGGGTGGCATACGACAATTACGAGACGCACAGGACCGGTCGTTAATGGCGACACTTGAGGAAGGGCTATGTCCAACAGTGGGCGTCTTTCGGCTGAAATGATGATAATGATGAAGTTAAAGATTTATATACAAATAATAGGCTCATATAAACAACATATTAATAGAACCACACACTATGAGGCCTAAAATATAGTCTTCAACAACTATGATTTCCCCCGAAGAGCTCTTACCAAAAGCTATTTTTTTCTAGATTTTACTCTCCCACTGCTGGGAAAAGTTCTCACCCAACTGCTTTCAGACATTCTTCTCCCAGATCTTAACAACACCAGGACGTTGAAGGCCACAGGAAGTCAAGACCTTAAGTGCACCCCAATTATCAGAGACCCATCAAACTAACAGCCCTTCAGACAATAGACAGCATTGCAATAGCAATCTATTCAGTGCTCATGCCGCTGAAGCACAATGAAACACAATTACAGAGGCTACAACGTCACTTGTCTGATGACAGGGATCTAAATTGTAAGTTCGAAACAGAGGACTTGATTTTCAAAGTGCCTCCTAAAATGTTGTGTGTTTTTTAGGAATCTTAATACCTTGTTTTCAGAATCATAATTATCTTTTCGTATCTGCGATGTTTCTCAAGCATTGCGTACTTATGATACTAATACAATAAAAGTGAAAGTTTGTATATCCTTATATTAGAATATGATGGTGTGTGTGTGTTTGTCATTCCTTGATGCTTAAACGGCGTGTATATTTGGTACATTGGTAGACCATGTCCTGAGGAGTATTATTTTCTACTTGAGTGAACCCGCTGCTAAGACCTAGTAGATATTATATAACACAGACCGAAGTGACATTCAAAATTGCTTTTACAAATATTATAATATTAATATGTATTATGATTGTTGAGGCACATCTCGAATCTCATGTAAATGTCCCATTAGGAAGCTCCAGCCATAATGTGGAGAACGTTTACGATCCGACATTCGTAGCACATGTCTGCAAGTCTAACAAACTGCACAAAATGTGCAAATTCAAAATCGATGTTTCCAATAAATTAAGCATCGAACGATTTCCTCGACGTTCGGCCCATTAAGGATGCATTACGGCAAAGTAGTTAGCATTCCAACTTCGAACAGCTCATATTTATGAGCACTAAGTCAATATTACTGAGTACTGAATCATACTCACCCTTCAGTAAATTTGAGCATCCTAGTAACTTTTGACTCAGATTTAAACAATAATTTTGAACCCTCAAAATTTATAAAGCAGTTTTAATTTGTGTATTTGCCCAAAATTGTTGTTTTATTATGTGATTTGAGTCAAGGTCTGTTTCAAAGGAAGAGATTTTAATGTTTGTTAAAGCTTTGATGTTGCTCTGTTGTTTCAATTTGTTTACTGTGTTTCCTTGTAAGCTGAAATTAATTAAATTGCTCAAAGCAGTGAAGGCTTCAAATTTTATTGATGTCACATTAAACGAAAATGTTAGAAAGTATTTTTAGAAAAAAGTCTCTTTTAGTACTTTTTTATGTCAGAATGGCTTTGCTTTTAAAGGTCAGTTGTACGTCAAAGATCCTGCATTAGGTTAAATATTTCATTTCTCAAGATAATTACACTATGTCTAAATTGTCCTTGCCTTGTGGCATCTTTCATTGCCTCGTGCCTTTTATCTGCATGTTTATTTACACTTTCTAGATATACTGTGAAATATACACTTACTAGTATACATCGAACACGTTTTCATCGCTTTAATAAAACAAAGGTATGATACGAACACGTTGGTTGGTACTTCCATTTTATTAATGCTTTGGTAAGGCAAAAGCATAATTATCTTTATGATGTTTTGAAACAAGAGAGGGCCTTTTAATATTCCCTGGTAATATTTTATGAATTACCGTGTGTTTGCACTCAAATTCACAGACAATTTGAGGGTGTCGGCACGTCACTATTTATACTGCGGTTGATCCTCCCCTTTGGAGCCGTTAATCATGGTGATGAAGTAGCTGGTTTTCCTCTAAAGTATATCGCTGGTACTGCTGTGAGCTTTTCTTTTTGTAGGGTTTTCATTTTATTTTTTTTATTCTTCATTCGTACACTATAATTACTTGTCAGTAGCATTTGTGGATTTTCACAATTGCTTTTTTGTCAGGATAGAAGGTAATAATTTTAAACCATTACCTTATGGGAAGCAGAAACTACTACGGTTGAATAAGAACGAAACCTGCTTCGATCTTTGCAATCAATCTGTCTAGTTTTTTCCTAACTATAGCAGGATGGGGTCGGCTTTCATTCCAACTGGGTGCAGCTGAATACTAGTAATGCTATGCTACGTTCCTTATATGCTCCTTAAGATATTTCCATACAACCACCCTCACATGATTTTGACGTTATTGCTCAATTTTCTTCAGATATTTTGATAATACAGATATCTTGTGGATATAATCTAGGTTTCTTGAATGATAAATTGAAATCAAAACGTATTTGGTTAAACCATTTCAGTAAAGAACTTTGGCTTTTCATAATGTACTTGTAATTTAAAAAAAGGGTGAGAAAATATAACTATAGTAACCTTGCACAATTAATCGAAATTCTGAGTGACGAAAATTTTTGCCAAAATCTTTTAAGGTTTAAAGAAATCATATTTCATGGAACAAGTTTTGTGAAATATTCGAGTAAATGATGAAATTTCCGAATGCCAACCGACCGTTAAGGCTTTATTGACCCTTTTTCTATGAAACAACAAGCTTTTAAACCATGCCCACGTTGACAATAGACTGATCGGGAAGAGCTTTCTTAATCATATCATGTCAAACTATCTATAACATGTATGAATGTTGTAAATTAAAAAGCGTCTAAAGTCCAACAGATATTATAAAACATTGTAAAGAATCAGTGCGTGATATCAAAATGTCATCACATTTAAAGAACTACCGCAATTTAATGATACTGACGTCATTAATTGTTACTTGAAACGCGATGACAAAGAATCGGACGAATGTTTTCTAGATTTGTATGTTTATGTGAGTGTGAATAAAATAACAAATACCTTTTTAATCGTCAAATAATCGCTTCCTGCTTTGGGTGGAGCGAGAGGGAGTGTGAGTTTTACTGAATAAAATACATGTATATATAATTCCTTCCAGAACCGCGGTAGTTTTTCGTACAATATTACAGAAAAGAAAACATTTGACATTGGAGAGTGATTATTCTAACAAAAAATATCATGAAATTTTCTGATTATACTAAATTTTGCTTCATGGTCCAGAACAGATTGGTGGCCCAGACTGGAAAGTGTTGGCCTGAAATTGAGTAGAACCAAAAAGGAATACTAGATCTGCGATTTCGGCGGTCTCTCCATTCTGTCGGGTCTCCATTCGGGTCCATTCGGTCCATTCGGGTCCATTCGGTCTCCATTCGGGTCACTAGTCCAAGGGGATGGTGAGGTAGACTAGGACGTAACACATCGGGTCAACACAGGATGGATGAATGGCGACAGGTCACGGGAACAACTTGTGACCCACGTATGCCCCTCCAGTTTAAGGGTAAAATCTGCAAGTCCATGATAAGGCCTATCAAACTGTATGGATCAGAATGTTGGGCTGTGAAAAAGACAGATGAAAAAAGATTGCACGTAGCGGTGATGAGTATGTTAAAATGGATGTGTGGTGTGACGAGAATGGATAAACTGAGAAATGAGTATATTAGGGAAAGTTTAAAAGTGGCGCCCGAGACTGAAAAGTTGAAAGGGAATCGTTTGTCTTGGTATGATCATGTGAAGAGGAGGGATGAAACTCATGTTCCAAAAAGAGTTATGAGTTTACATGTGGATTGACGGAGAGAGAGAGGGAGACCAAAGAACAGATGGATGGATTGTGTGAAGTGATATGAAAGAAAAGGAAGTTAGTGATAGCATGACAAGTGACAGGGCAGAATGGAAGCAAAAAAACGCGCCGACCCCAAATAACACGGAACAAGGGCAGGAAGATGATGACTAAATTTTGCTTCATATTTTACTGCTACAGTTTGGCTAATACGTCGGCTTTAGATTATTATTAGCTGCGTATGTTTAATAAGGTAATGATAATACGTGTTATATATTTAACATTACTTGATTAGAGATCTAATATACTTATCAATATCACAATTCTGGGCCAGGGGGAAGTCCCATGCTACGCTAATTATACTACTTTTACAATCCTATTGCTCTCCTTAAGTCTCTCTCTTTTTGACTTTTTAGAGTAGTCGAATTCAAGAGGCAGTACCAACACTGGCGCGTTACTTCCTCTTGAATTCGAAACAGAAACCTCTCGAACTTGTAATGTCTGGTGCGTCATATGGAAAGTGAGAATGCCGTGACCGAAAAAAAATCGCATGAATGTTAAAGATTATTTAACATAATCTCACAAGCTGAATGGAAGGTATATTTTCCTGTACACGCTTATAAAACAAACTATCATGTCGTCAATATTGTGCCAATAATATTAGCCTATATTAGTCAGCTTTACCACCTGATACTCGATGCTATATTAAGCCACTATTATTCATACTTATCTCTTTTGTGATGTTCTAAACAAATTATTATCCTCATCCACTAAATTATGAGTCTAAAATTAAAATTAGTACTCAGAATTCATAATATGAATATGACTAATATAGATTATTCATTTGATAAAATTTACGACTCTATAAAACGAAGGTTATGTACCTATTATAAAATAAATATATTTCTTTCACTATCAAAATTATCAGCCAATTTGACTTAACTCTGGGCTGATTATTTTTTATTTAATAGTTATCGCGATTATGTTAAAATTACAACATTCGACGAAGGTGTTATGACAGTTGAAGTGTGATTTTTAAATATACAATGTAAACAAAACCATCATCTTCATGCCCTTGTCCCATCTTATTTGGGGTCAGCGCAACACGTTTTTTTCTTCCATTCTATCCTGTCAATCGTCATGCTATCACTAACTTCTTTACATAATTTCTTTACAAAAAAGATACAATTCTTTAAATTTATACAATGTAAACAAAACCGAAACACATTTATAATATGAGAGATAAGAAGGAGATTTGACCATGGTTTAACTTTTCTTCCATCATCATCATCTTCCTAGCTTTTTTTCCAAGTAGCTTGGGGTCGGCTTCTAGTCTTGGGGTATCAGACCTCTACCACCCAGTTACTAGGCAACACGATACTCTTTGGATAGACTGATAATCAGACTTTCTGGCGTCCGACTACCTGTAACGACTTTCAAAGTTAAGGGTTAATAAGACTACTTTTTGATACAAATATAAATATGAGTCAACTTACTGCCCAATAGTTAAGACACGACCCATTTATATGATACTGTTTTAAAAATACTCGCCTTTCATTCATACAGGTAGGTAGGTATGTTATAAAAATGTGGTAACTTTAAATCTTTTCAATGTTTTTAATACCGTAGCAACTGTTTCTACAAGATTTCATCTTATTTCGCACTATACTCTTCACAGAGCAACTTAGTCATTTTTATTAGCTTCTAAGCTTTATTTTACACGTGTACCGAATATTTACACTGTTATGACGTTTATTGCAAAGAATTTGTTTGTATTACCTCACATCACATAAAGTTTAAAAAAATTAGAAAACTCATTTTTTTTTTTAATAGAAAATATGTCATTTTCTGATATGAAATGTTAAAATAATATTTTCATGCCATTCCACAAAATTACATCACACTAATATTGTATGTAAAAAATTTGTGTGTATATATGTTTGTTACTTCTTCACGCTCAAACTGTTGTACAAGTTTAGATGAAATTTAGGATACGAGTAGACCATGTCCTAGAAAAGCACATAGAATGCCTTTTATCTCGGAAGTATATCAGTTTGGGATAATTTTCTACTTTAATGCGGGCGAAGTTGCTGATGAAGCTAATTCCAAAAAATAAAATCGGCAGAAACTACATCTACTCATAAAAGTCTAAACTGTTTCACTGACAAACATTCCATTAACTAAAAGCATTTTTGTTCAGAAACACTTTATATGCAACGTTCATAGTCGTAACAGAAAATCTTTTCAATTAAAATCACAATATATTTTTGAAGCATATCCGAATGCGTATGATTGTAATTTCGCGCGCGTTTGACCAGACCGATTGTTTTTTTCATTTCATTTCATTTCCAATGAACAAACAGTGTGAATGCCCGGAATGGGGGCTAGGGACCGTTTCCTGGGACAAATATCGCTTTTGAATATCCGGGGTACGGAGCTTCGGAACTTCGGACAAGGAATACTAATCTCACGGAGTGATTTACTGTGGTGCGGATATGAATGTGTGTTGTTTAGGACAAGGATTCTTGTTTTAGAATTGTTTTTCGGACATCGTTTGCGGAAACATTATTGTGGTTTATGAAAGTTAAACTAATGGGGCACAACCTTGTTAGTCTGGAAAAAAAACTTAAAAAGCAGTCAAGTGTGAGTCGGACTGGCGCAAAGGGTTCCGTATTATCCGTAATAAAAAACGGCAAAAATATACGTTTTTTGAATTCCTTAATATGTATTTTATTCTGTTATTAGGGTTCCGTACCTCAAAAGGCAATAACGGAACCCTTATAGGATCACTTTGTTGTCCGTCTGTCAGTCTATCTGTATTTTAAAATCCACTTAAAAAAACCTTTGTTTATAACTGTCTATTTAGGTCCTCAAAAGTATCAAAATAACTTTTTATTTCTAAAATTTTATATCTAACAAAGGGGAAGGAAACCCGTCAAAAAATTGCTACCGTGAGTAGTAATTTCCGTTTCTATGTTATGAAAAGAAATCTTTATCTTCAACATTGAGTGGGCATTACATCTAAATCTAGGGATTTACAGAATAGTACGTCAAGGTCACTTCAACTTAATTTTCATGCTAAGATTATAACAAGGTCGCGTTTTCATTAACGCGGCGCTAGATGGTGTAGAAAGGAGCGAGCCGTGAATTGACCAATCCCTGTCCTCTATATATCGTCTCCGCATCAGTGGAAACAATCTAAGTGGAGCAGAGTGGAGCTGAGCGGAGTTTACAAAAAAACATATGAACACGCAGCCCTTCACCGGACAGAATGGAGTCGAGAAAGTCGAACAGACTTTTTTTGAGATTGAAAATCTTCCAATGACTTCTCCCGTTCTAAGGTGACTAAAACCACACCTGTATCCCTCAGTTGCCCTTACGTTCTGAGACCGCTAGTGTCCTTTTCAGAAACCAACACATTACCCGCAGCCCTAGAGGACATCGGCCCTCTGGGCCCCTACGGTTTTGCTGACATCTTATTAAAGCGTGCGTGGAACACTACGCGGCATCGTCGACTTGGGCTCAGTCTGAATAGTTACCGCACCGCAGCATCCTGAGTCAAACAGGCCGTAGTGCCGAGCCGAGGGTAGCTCAACTCCATTCCACTCCCCTCCGCTTCAATGGAAACACTTTCCACTATTCTCTACTCTTCTTGCCTCTACTCCACCTAGTTTCACTTCAACGGAAACGCATCCTAACACTACAGTTGCATGCTAAGGTAAATTATGAAAGATAGACTAAAGGATATTGTTGTGTCATATATCAAAAACTTTTATTGCATAAAAACGATAAAAAAGATTCCAGAACGTGTATCACCAATTCTTAGGAATACTTTTGTACTGCAGATAAAAGCGGAACGCGGAAAAACAACGTTCCAAAGTCCAACACACTTGCATATCATAATTTTGATTCGAGATCTGCAGATAATATTATTTATTACCAAGGCAATAAGTTGAACATTTATAATAATATAAATAATGACTGCACAAAATTGGTTGTTTCTTTTTTTTGTTGTGTTTGTCAGAACAAGGCACATGTGAAAGAAAAAATGGGAAAACGCGAGTCACACTCGCGCACTGAGGGTTCTGTACAAACTTACCTATGTAAATAGTTCAATTCCCGAATGGAGTGTCGAAGATAGAAAAAGAATTTTTTTTTTGTGTCATAACAAGAAAGGAGAAGGGAACGACTCCATAGATTCCTGGGCTCAGGTGTTAACTGAATCAAAGTAGCCTTATTTGTAAGAGGATATAAAAACAAAGCCTCACTGAAAATTTGGTGAAATTTGGCTATCCAGGAACCGAGTTATATGAATTACAGTAAAGTGAGGTTATATTATAACATTGTAGTTTTTTGTGTTATTTACGAAATACTTTGAATGGCTTTGGTAGTGTAATGGTTTTATGTATGGAGCGAATGACGTGTCGACACGTTTGGCTCTCCCGCGCTCTGGTCAGTCGCTACAGTCGAAGACAAGTTTCTACATACAATATCCTGTAACCTAGAAGCAGTAGGCAGGTAGGTAGTAGGTACCTTTTAAAAACTAAAAAAGGGATAAGAGGAAGTAAAATAAAACATCAATATATGTATAAAACATGTATTTATTAATCATCTTCATTCATTATGAGAATATCATCTAAAAATTGGGTAGGAGGTACGATATTTTCTTGGTATATTGATTTAATATATTATGCTGTCCAATAAAAACACAACTAACAGACATGACGCCAACATGTTTTGGTAGGCTAAAAGCATGATTTGAATAGGTAAAAAAATGGGTAAAACTTACAGGCTGAGATGCATGCCACTGGCGAATAACTGATAAAATCGCGTCATCTTTCAAGACTCTTCTACCAATAGAGTTACTGCGACCAGCCGCATTCGTAGAATTTATACAGCGATCCATGTCGTCAATATCCAATCGGTAGGCGTAAACAGTTGTCCAAAATAGAGAGCCAGGTAATTTAGAGTAGCAAGATCCGTCAAATAATCCGTTATAATGTACAAAGCCGAGGTCATGGGGTTAAACAATTAAACAAGGAAAATACGTGCGCACTCGGAACGAAAGAAAACGAACGAGTGCATCTGTCAGTCAGTGACTGACGGATGTCAGGCACAAGTGTTGCCAGAAGAAAAAAAAACACTATGAATCTATTCAATCGATTCCACGAAAGCTTGACATACACTTGTCACTCGATTTTCATACAATAAAATAATGAATAGATCGGTAAAATATGGGAATATATATTTTACCGATTTATTCATAATCGATTAGAAGGCATTCAGGAATTATTTAATCGATTATTAAACTTTCATTAACTTAATTTAAATTTTCTCACTTCCTGGGTAAAAATATAACGGTTTTTTAATACACATTTCAACTAGTTAACTGCTGGGCCCAGAAGTCCCCTTCTCCTTTACTGTTCACTGCCTGTGCTATAAGACCTTGCTTTATGCTAAATATCAGGATTCTGGATCAACGGAAAGTACCCTATGAAATTTTACTCCCTTGACAGTGTCAAAACATAACTTTTTGCGACATAAACGGCCCTATCTTTTTTTTTCGTTAACTTAGAATTTTGATATTTTTGATGGAAGACCCTTTGAATTTCTTCATTGCTTATTTGTTAACCACTGCTTTAAGAGTTGATAAATTCCAATTGTCAGGACCCAGAAAATTCATGTTTTGACAGCATAGTGTTGTGTCAGTCTGTCACCGGAGTGTGGATTACATCCATGAGGATTAACGGACTCTAAAAAGAAATTACAATTCTGTATTAACAACTACAGATCATTAAATAAATTTACAGCCAAAATCAACAGCAAACAGTCGCTGTAACTAGGCGTCAATCTCAAGAACTAAACCAGAGCATAGCAAGTTGTCGAGTCGTCTGTTAGTGCTTAAATCTAAGCACACGAGACTGTGGCTTAGCTTTGTCGGCATCAAGGGGAAATAATTTCCGTCTAGGAACTTACTAAGCTAGATATAATCAGACAAAGTTGCAGCTTGCAGCAATGTTTAGAAATGTATCACAGAGGGAATTGACTTAATTCTGTCACACAGGAAGTTTACTTAAGTCCTAACTAACTAGCGTACTTAATCAGCTTGTCAGGTGAATATTGAGGTGCTATTTATATCATGTAACCTGATGGTATCACAAGCATGACTTATTCTCATTTTAAATTTTACATAAGTAAAACTAGTTCATTATTATCTCTTGAACAGCCTGAAATTAAAGAGTGTCCATGGAGCTTCTTGCACTTTCTTCACCATAGAGATCTACGCTTTGGAATGTGCAATTTAGGTTTACTTTTTGTTTGAATGACCGACATTTTGACAAATCAAAAGTGCTTGTAATTGGTGTATTTGAAATAAACGTTTCTGATTTCATGATTGTAGATTTTACACTCAAAAAAGGCAATAAAACAAAATGAATTTGCATTTATGACAACAAGGCCGTGCACGTGACTACTGTCGATGCCCTCTGCCTCAGCTAGGGGACGTAGGATCTTAAGTCAAAGTCAAGTCAAGTAAGTCAAGGTAGTACAGCTGTGTAATTCTTTGCCCGTGTTTGTAAGGCAAGCACAAATGCTATCGACTTTTAAAAATACGGTCATGTATCACTACCTCTCCGTACATATTTTTCTATATTATACATAAATTGTTTGTATAAAATCACTTTTAGCGATAAGGCCGCATATCGTGAGACTATCAATTTTAAGCTCCTACTGCAATGTTATTTATGGAATACAATAAAGCGTATATCAATCAATCAATCGAGGCAGTGGCAATCGGTTACGATATGTCTACCACTTTCTATCTAATATATAAAATTCTCGTGTCACAGTTTTCGTTGCCATACTCCTCTGAAACGGCTTGACCGATTTTGATGAAATTTTTTGTGCTTATCCGGTATCTATGAGAATCGGCCAACATCTATTTTCATCCCCCTAAATGTTAGGGGTAGTCCACCCCTAAAATTTATTTTTTATTTTTTAGACAAATGAAATTATTTATATGGCAAAACAACGTTTGCCGGGTCAGCTAGTACAACATATATTATATTACATTTTGACTACCTGTCTTGCGTGTGTTGGATCATTCGGTTTCGGAGTTGAGTGGTCTAATATTCGCGTAATGTCCGTGAACGGGCGCTGTCAGTTGAGACTGGTCATCTCTTAGCTGCCAGTTGCTATTTTAATATCTATATTTAGTTTTAATTTTTACTTTATTGACATTGTTCTCAAATGATAGCGACAAGAAACATGTAACAGAGATATTTGTAATACTCAGTTCCACCCCTTGTGGTACCTCGAACTCTAAACTTGAGTTTCAATCTTAATCTAACCAGAGAAAAATATAATACGAACCCAAAATCAGAAAAATATAAACTACTTTTAAGAACGAGTCATAACTATAGAAAAATTAAGACTTTTTAATATTTAAGAAGTTATGTCTAAAAGCACTGATCTGATCACGAAAATATTGTCACTAATTGAAATCGTTTTCGCTGTGTGCCATAGTCCTCCATAGAAGGGAAAAACTTTGGGAAAAGCTAGTGTATTATTACATTAATGTTACAAAATACATATTCACATATATGTACTTATTAGCAACTAAGCCGCAAAAAGATAATTTAAATAAGGTTTTTCTGACATAACAATATTGTCGATGTAATCATAAGTCGTCCGTAGTTTCAAACATGGTTCCAATCAATCAGTATTTGATCGTACTGTAACCGATTAAATTAATTACCTGTACTGTCTGGAGATAAGTTTCCTTAAACAGCGATTATCTTTAGTGTGTTTTTAATCAACCACGTAAATATAGAGGTTGATCCAATTCGTAATTCTTATGTGGTTGTGTTGATTATATACCTACGCCATAGATTATTTTGTTCAGCTGGTTGTTGCATTTCTATTTCCATCCCTTTCTTACACATGCTTATCGCCCTTGTATGAGCGAAAGAGATTGAGCGACCCGCATAATCTTTCGATGCTTGATTGATTGGATCGAATATGGAATGATATTTCGATGAGAGTTTGGTGTTTGCGTCTTAAAAGCTGTGTCATCGTGAGTGCCTCACTATGAAGGAACTATGACAAAAACATCCAGGTATTGAGCAAACCTTCCTTTTAAAGGATGAGTCGTTCTGACTTATCTTTTCCCACGCCTTGTCTTTCTCGCACCGTGCATCAGCCGAATTTGAAATTGTTGGCTTTCTTCTGCCTGAACCGCGCAAACACTAATATATCTGTGGTTTAGACAGTAACAATGACGCCTGATTCATAGGTCACCTTAAAAAAAAATACGATACGAATCGCTTGATTCAAGACTATCTTTTGTATTATTAAAATTTTTCAGTTGTTCTTATCAGAAAAATATTAATAAATTCAATTAACTTGTTGCCAATATCATAATATTTAACGCCTTTTGTGTTTCGTTGTACATTTTTCCTCAGAGACGCATCTATATCAAGAAATTTATAACGGTGGAGCGCATAAAACTATCAAGTGATTGTCGAGATATCCTCCTAAACTGACAAAAGAGTTGTCAAAAACGACGTTGAATGCATTAGCTGCTTTAAAATGTAAGGTTATGGTGATTGGACTGACATATTCCTTTATGATTTAAAAAAATAACTCAGATTTATTAGAAAACTGGGATTGGATCACCCTTTACTTTGTAGTACAATAAAATGATGATTGTTGATTATGGCATTTTTCTGCGGCTCTACGATCATCAATTCAATCAATTAGATTTATCAGTAATTGTCTTACGGAAAAATAGGGAAACTACCGCCTTATCGGCTAGTAGGCTTAATATTACTGATTGATTGTTTTCATCATGACGAAAACATCTTTCCTGATTATTTAATCTCATACATATTTATTTTCTATTTTAAATAAATCATAATGAAAAAGAATTTCACTGATATCTGCCAATTTAACACTTCTCTTGCAGTCTCCTTCTGTTTCTTCAAAATAGTTAAACCGAAAAATGCTAATCTAGGTTTCATAAATGAGAATGGCTGCCGGGCGGCAGTAAGGAATAATCATCTCTTAGCTTCCCAGCTAAGAGACTAAGATTTTATTTATAGCGAACTCTTTAACATACACGATGTGCGCCAACTAGGGCCTTGGGTCTGTTTCTGAAAGGAAGACTCTGCTCTGGTATGAAAATCAATGAAAGAACAGGAGTGGGTTTTTAGTCAGTAAAAGTCTGACACACCCTCTCGCTCTGCCCAGTAGCGGGGGATGTCATTGGATGATTTTCCCACCGAAAAAAAAAACCGTGTGTGTCTTTTTTCATCATAATCAGCTGAAAGACGTAATAGGCTTGTACAAGTACCGCTACAGCGACCTGTACCATACGTCTTACATTTATCAAACTCCTACGACTTTCATTAAGTCATCAGGCTGACTTGTGACTCACAAATTGGACTGGGGCTAACACTACCAAGAGGTAACATTTTGCGTTACTGTAGGCTTGCAATCTGTAACACTTACGAAAGAATTAACATAGATTTGGGGTTGTACGGTCTCTGCTTGTGAGAGGCCTTTCAGCACTGCGTCTTCCAGTGTGTGGTTATCACTCTAGAACCTATCGTCTCCACCGACCATCTGTTCTGCTAGCAGTGTGTCCTGCCTACTGATACTTAAGTTTAGTAATACTTCAGGCACGTCGGTAACCAGAAAAGCCGATACCAAAAATCAAAAAAAAAATCTAATGATTTTATTTCACATAGGTTCACAATTCGCTTCGCTTTCGCTTTTTTTCACTTTCGTCTTGTGGTGTTATGGTAATGGTCAATGCTGCCCAGCCAAGTCTGATTCGAAGGTTAAACTCTTTCTCTAAGTTAGACTAACTTGACTTGACCATTTATTTTAGGTAGATGTCTACAACTTCAACTTCAAGAATCATCTACAACTTCAAGTTTAGAGTTTTCGATCTCGATAGGTAACGGCTTTGTGTGTTGACCTTTCACGCAGGTCAAGCTATAAATAACTTTCGGCAAAAGTAATAATCATATTATACAATATAATAAGAATGAAAAATACTAATTTAAAAAAAACAGGACAAGTGTGAGTCGGACTCGCGCACTGAGAATTCCGTACAAACTTACTAATTAAAACAGTTCGATTTCCGAATTGATTTACGAAGATTTTTCCGAATCGAAAAAGGTTTCTTTTTTGTGACGTAACTACAAATTTACAGTTTTCAGTTTTTTTTCTATACTTGTGCTATGAGACCTTGCTTTATGTCAACCTTCAGGATTCTAGGTTAACGGAAAGTACCTTATGAATTTTGATATATGGGAGTGTCGAAATACACATTAACGGCTGTATCTTTTTTTAATTAACTCAGAAATTTTATTTTTTCACGCCATCAAGGGACCGCAGACCTGAGTATATGGTTTTCATTTTGATTCAATTCGATACATCCATGCGTTCCTGAGATAAAGGGTGAGATAAAGGGTTCCGTTTTTTTCCTTTCGAGGTACAAACCCCTAAAAACAGTAAAAAAATGTCGAAGGAATCGGTGAACACACTTAAAAAAACCGTTTAAAATACATATTCTATTTTAATTATATTTTTTCTGCAGTTGGAGCACAAGGTAGCCTATATTCTAAAAATAAATAGACTAATAAAGTTGAGTCAATCGCTTTGTTGTACTCTAATGTCTTTATGCCAAGATTGATATCTTGGCATAAAGACATTAGAGTACAAATTATCGCTCTGATAACTCTTAAGCTGCTGATGATTCAACAATGATTCACAAAGTATTTTGAACTTCATAGTATTTTTGTAACAATCATAGTTATTGAGTGTGATAGCACCTTTCTATTTTACTGAAATATCATGAGGAAACACTGAATATAGATTTATTGCATACCTTCTGAGGACTGAGGTCTATTAACCTGTTTGTGTAACTGCAAAGAAGATTGGGCACTTATAGATTCCCTTTTTGACGCGTATGGCCGCGAGTTATTGTATAATTCATAACTATTATTTTTATTGATTTTTTACTTAAATTCATTGAAATCATTTGTGGGGTTTCTATTTTCATTTTAATTAGTATTTAATACAATAAATACGTCATTTGTTCCATTATAGTGAAGCGAATCGATCGATTAAACATTGGCGTAAATCGTAGTTAAACAAAAATATCTACATTCGCAACAAAAAAATATTAAGAGTTGTAATTATTATTTTTCTTTAATTACGTTACTATTTCTTTCGTTAAGAAGCAATATCTGGGCCAAAATAAAACAATTAAGATATAATCGATAATGTTATAACGCCGTAGTCAATTGATGTGTCACAACACTATTCGATGAAATGACAAACAAAATATCGTTTTCCGTGTTAACTGCCGGCAAGCCGAGAATATTGTTTTTAGTTTTTTTCTTTGCTAATAAATGTAAATTCATGTCTAGTTGAGTTTTAAGTCTCTTCCACGTTCATTTACTGCATCGAGCGATTTGTTTTTTTTATGTGTCGCTATGAAATGAATTGTTAGAACGTGTTTACGTCCATGGTGATTTAATCTGGACTTAAAACAATAAGTGGCGCTGTTTTACTTTTCTCTTTTATTAGCACACCCACTCCCTAGCCGCCAAATTAGAGAGGCAACTGATTCCATGGCCCGGAGGCAGAATTTCAAAAAAAATTGTTTTGAGATGTAACATAACCTCAATACTTAACTTTTGTTTTTTCAAAAACCCCAAAATATATCATTTTAAATTTAACTTTGTTTTAAAACATGACACTACCCCTTGTTTGTGTCTAATTTTCACTACTATACTGTATCAAAAGTTGCGCAACCAAGTGTCATAGTAACTTGCCCAATCTTCTTTAAAGTTTTCAGATTTTTTCCTATAATTGTGCTATGAAATCTTGCTTCATGCCAAATTTCAGGTTTCTAGGTCAACGGGAAGAACCCTATGAATTTTGATTCCCTTGGGAGTGTCGAAATACACGTTTTTGCGACATAAACGGCCGTATATTTTTTTTTCGTTACCTCAAATGTTTGATTTTTTTTCAAAGCTACAAGGGATCGCAGACCTCAGTATTTGTTTTTAATTTCAACTCGATACCTACTGATGACGAGATGTGAATCTAACGTGTACACGTAAAATAAAACACATAGGTACAATTAATTAAAACTTACAAATTTTTAATTTGAGGGAAAAAAAATTAAAATGTATAAATAAAACTCAGAAGTAATAATGTACAAAGTTTTTGATTTTAATTTTTATCCAGGCTACAGAACCAGTAAAGACATCTACTTTACCACGAATAGAGATGGTAAAAGGAAGGTTAAACGGCATATGGGTGAAAAATTACCTATCTTCCTACATATTTTTACCTGTATTTATTATATCAGTTGTTTATTTAAGTCCGTTATGTACATATATTATTATATATTTATTATATACTTAACTTTTATAAGACAAAGACATGAATGTAAAATTTAAATGGTAACTGACTCATTTTCATAAATTCTTTGTAATTGATAACAGGGTAAATATTATAAACGTAGTCACTACACACACAAACTTAGCCGCCAACACAATCATATATGATAAATTAGCAAGATTAGTGGCTTATCTATTGTCCAGCAATCTTTACAAATATTATCGATTTTAATATAAATGTATTCGTTAGCTATTGCTACCAATACTAGTCGTAGATACTCGAAGAGAAACAGTCGCGATGGGTGCCCAGAAATATTTATTTTTGATCGGTATAGTTTTAAATGGAGTGTATGGTCATGGTAGATTAAAGGAAGGCCGTACTATGGATGTTAGGAGTGGTTTCGACAAGGATTTGTACGAAAGTGTGCTTGATCCAGTACAGTGTCAAGCTCAGCTTTCATTTTTGGTAAACAGTGACTTGAGGAACCAATGTGAGTTTATTTTCAAATATTTTTTCTGTCAACATATTACTTTTTGTAATGGCATATCACGCATTAACATTATGAATGAGAGATTTTGAGAGTGCGCATATTAGTATGTTTGTTACTTTTTTGCGTTCGTACGCCTGAACGGTATATTAGTATCTTTGTACATGGGGACCTTGTCGATAGCTTGTTTGCAGTTTTACAGACATTTATAACAATTTATAATCTCTAATATTTACTCATATTATTGTTTTTCTAATATAAATTAATGATCAGGATAATTATTTAATTCCCAATTATTTACTTTTTAAATGAATATCACAATATTTTGGAAATGCAGGTGTGGTTCCATATCTGAATTATAATATATATTATTACTATCATAAAATCTATAAAAATAATTTCTATCGTTATCATAGTAATAGGCAAAGATTTAGGAGTCATACGATAGATTAAACTTATCATTTATAATACACAAATCAGATTATTTAGCATTTCATAATACGTCATCCACAACACATCGTTATTACGTAACACTTTATAATCGACTCAAAAGTTGTAGAAAAACAGTCATCCTATTTTAGTCGTTTATTATTAGTGGGCTTTCAAATTTTCAATTGGCAATGATGTAAGTCATAACTTATTTTGATTTAATTACTTTTACAACATAAATGGTCAGATTAAAAAAAGCTAAGTGATTAATTCGAACATCTGCGAGAAACCTGCCTAGGTTCTTTCACCTACTATTATCCATCTTCTTAAAACCCCAAGAACATTCATAATGCGTACAGCTAAGGAGTGGAATTCCCTGCCGGAGTCTGTGTTCCCTGATAGCTACAACCTAGGGGTCTTTAAGTCAAGAGTGAATAGGTTACTTCTAGGCAAGCGTGCTCCATCGTCGGCCACATCATCGCTTACCATCAGGTGAGATAGTGGTCAAACGCGAGCCTATCAATAATAAAAAAAAAACGTCTCCCGTCGGATCGTGAATTGCGCGGCCTATTTAGAAAACACTAAATCGGTTGCGTGCCTAAGTAGACCGCTGCAAATTGGCGAAATGGGGTTTTATAGACCTCTCTGTGTTCAAAACATTGGTCACACGTTAAAGTGCCCCAAGTACCCATCTGCACTATCGAGGATTTAATGAGTGCCACCGATACTGAAGTTAACGCAGCCACCTACCGGGTCAAAATAGTTTAAAAAGCTTACCATCGATTCAAAAAAAAGAAGGTTTTTTCGCGCCTTTATCCGCGTGAATGTTGATTATTGTGGCCGCAAAGTCGAAGCCAGAAAAAAAAAGCTTAGCTTAAGGTTCAAGCTCACTTCGTACTTCTCATCAAAATCGTTTCTGTAGTTTAACCATGATAACGCAACAGACGAATAAACTTTTACATTTATAACATTAGTATGAATTTTTTATAATGACATTGATTTTAGAATTCGCTAATAAGTAATTTTATAATTAAGTATGCAGGCTCATAAGTTAAAACTCGTATTTTAAATAATACTTTACAATTCGCACGTAACCAACACATGTTCAAAACGTGAGTAAAAGAATACGTCAAAGAAAGCCCGTGCCAGATTTCGTTAAAGTGTTTTTTTTTAGTAACGATTGAAGTGATTGATTACACTTATCAACGATTAACTGCAGTGACTCATTTATTTTAAAGGAAATTGTCAATGATTAAAATCAGCACATTATCATAAGTTGTAGAATATTTAGGAAGTCATGATTTTCCGACCTTTGAGCGGTGATTGAAAGATAATTGGAAAAATCCACACATGTTTTTGCACGATTATGTATCAACCCGGATATAGAAATAAAAAAAAACGAAAAAGTAATGCATTTAACCTGACGGAATAATCTAAATAATCTAAGCTAAAGCAAAATTTTACCATAATACAGAACACATATACTTCAATGTTTAGAAAACTTCATTAATTGTTTGAAATACTCCCACGTAATGTACTCGTAAAGTGAGTAGTAATAACACAAAGACCTAAAATACTTAACTGCTTGTACTTAATCACGCAAGTTAGATGCACGACATAGCTCGGTACTCTCGACCATGTGTAGAGTACCCACTGATGGTCGTATTAATGGTCTAACTTTACTTGAATTTAGTTTAGCAGTTAGATCAGAAATGCACAGCATTTAGATTTCCGAAAACATCAAAACTTCGAGTCGGATGAATAGCTTAATAATAATCATAAAAAACTTCTAACGAAAAAAAAAACAAATTACCGACACTAAAAACAAACACTAAAAGGATCAAAATAACTTTAATTTCTGAAGTCGGTGTTAAATAAGAAACAAACAATACCGAGAAACACCGACTTCCAAAATTGAAGTTATTTTGATCCTTTAAGTGTTTTTCTTCTTAGTGAAGTCGTTTTTTTTTTAAAAAAAAAAGGTTTTTTATCAACATAACTATTCAGAACCATTTATTTATTTGTATTGTCATAGTCGATTAACTATCTTCATTGTGACATATACTCGTAGCTATGTGAGTAGGAAATTCCTTTGGCCATTTCTGGTCTTTTTCATTAGTTCCACTTCATCAAATGTTACTTTTTGACTGTAAGTGCTTAAGTTCTCGATGAAAATCACTATATAGTTGCCTATAATATTTGAGGTGTTCTCTTGATTCCTCATGGATCCAATCGTCAGAACTAGATTCTGAAAAAAAATAGCACCAATCGGAAAGCATATCCTCTAAGAGGAAAAAAAAAATTTGCAAATCGGTCTATAAACGACGGAGTTCTGAGATAATACACATAAAAAATTAAAAAAAGCTAAGTTTACAACCGAATTGATAACCTCATCTTTTTTTTTATTTCGGTTAAAAACCAATTTTTTTTTAATGCGAATCCAAGAATTAAAATTTGAAACTGTCACTCAACCTCCGATGAGGATAATCATATTAGATATCTCAGCCAGCACTGATTTGTAACCGACTGATGAAGGAGCAGTAAGTAGAAAAATTGGGCAAATTGCAAAAATTATGCTTTGCCTATTAGGAATCCCATACACAGCATAAAATAACGTCCGAAACGTGAGATTTTCTTAACGACATAAATATTGTTTCAGTTCTCGATGCCAGTGGCAAGCCTCCGAGTGGATTCCTTACAGGAAACTGGAATGACTTAGGAGATTACCACCAATGCCTCAAGATCAATGAAGTGGCTAACGACATGCAGTTCCAAGGCAAATATTGCACGCTTAGGGTTCCTTTAAACCAGAACCCCATCGAAGGAACGCCAACATGGCCATCGGAATTGCCAACTTTGCCATCGACTTTCCCTACTTTCCCGTCAGATTTCACTTTCCCAACAGTGCCAACTGTAGCGCCAACTGTGGCGTCAACTTCAGAGCCAACTACATCTTCAGAGGATTGGGTTGACTATACCATTGAGCCCAATGAACTTAAAATTAAAGACGCCAAGACCCTAGAAAAGTTTAGTAGTCTCCAGACTTATGTTTTTGGAATTACTGGAATGGGAGAGCCAATTGAATCGAGGTAAGTTTAATTTAAATATACATTTATTATTGTGCTTAATATAGAAAATACAAATTAAAAGTAAACATCGTTAGCGATAGTTCACGTTGTTGCAGGAAGAGTTTCTTTGTTTTCTAATTATAACCAGAATGTAATAACAACATATACACACCAGAAACCTATTTGCGAAGATAAAAACCATTTTTTATATTTTTAATCTCATTAAGAGCCAGGATTAATAAGATTGTGATTAAAAGCTTAAATAAATTTTATTGTATTGAAAATTAGAAGGCAATATTGATAAATAAATACTTTGTCATTCTTATTACATTTAACATCCGATGTAAAAAACATCTAACTCCATAATTTTGGGTCAAGGATCAAATTAGTAACTAGATTTATAATAGTAATTACAGATACCAAGCAGGAAAATAGAAGAATAAAAATTCCTTATTTTAAAATGTACTTTTTAATAAACATTTTTTCTATTACAGAATCTTCCCAATTTATATTACGGCTTCCATGCGGGCTGTGGTTGCAGTTTGCGTTCCCCATGTATGTACTGCGACAGAAGCAGTGGACTTCCTTCAGTCCAGGGTTGCCTTCCTCAACTTCACTTATGATGAGTACTACTGCAGATTGCCCGATGACAAGCCATTTGTTGCCGCTGACTATGTTGCAATGTAAGTTTGTTCTATTCTTGTTTTATTCAGTTTTTGATTCGATACTTTTAACACTCAGCCTAACTTCTTCCAATCAATTTCATTTTGTTGTCATGTTATTCATTCTGTTTATTGACTTGATTTTCTTTTTCAGTGCAATCTTCTCCTTTATTGGCCTGTTACTCATCCTAAGCACAAGTTACGACCTCATCCAAACCTTCTATTTCAAACAAGGTGAGTTCATTGTCTTAAAAATACAATATTTATCATTATTTATCACTAAGAGACTATACAATATGTTTGCAATAGCTCTCCCAATGATATTGCAATCATTGCGGCTGCGCAGTTATTTTACAAAATACACATAAACGATAACAATACTCGTGTAATTCGAAACAGAATCAACGTGACTTGATTTTAAATTTGGCTTATCTTATGTAATTATCAGGGTTTAAATCTTAATAATAACAAAAGTTTCCAAGACATATAGCTAAAAAAAAAGTATACTAAAAATTTTGGGCATTCTTAATTTCACTGTTTAACGAGTATTTTCTTTACAGAATCATCTCGCGTCAACCCCTTGTTCGTCTGTTTCTCGATCTATACGAACACCCGACGGTTCCTTACCTTTAAACCTACTCCTGGCGCTCTAGAGTGCGTGGATGGTATCCGAGCCATCTCTATGATGTGGGTTGTCGTAGGACACACTTATTGCATGACTTTGCTTGGCTTCGTCCACAACATTAGGGATACTGTGGAAGTAAGTACATATTTTTTGGGTTTATTTATTTATTTAATCTTCATGCAACATAAAGTACAAAGGCGGACTTAATGCCTGAGGCATTCTCTACCAGTCAACCTAGGGTGATGAAGAGACAATATGGTAGAGACAATATGGTTTATTTTTTAAGACCTCAGAACATCGGTATCTAATAAAATAGTACATTCGATTTCTTAATAATGATGATTTTAATGAGACTTGTTGTAGTGTTTCAGCTAATAGCCGATGTTTTTCTTTTCACAGTGGATAACTAGTTTCTCAGCTACGTGGATCAACTCAGCCCCGATCACAGTGGATACCTTCTTCATGCTCAGTGGTGTACTTGCAGTATATACCGTCATTGGAAAAATCACGAGAAGTAAGTGATAACTTTAGTTTAATGACAAATGCAGAAAATCATCTACTTTATTTGATAAAATAACCATTAGAATACTTTTCGTTTTAAAAAAACACTACTATTCCAAAACGGCTTTATCAAACCGAATCAATCATAGTTTTTAATGTTTAAATAAATTATCGAACTATTAGAAAGACAAATACTATTAGCCGATTACAAATGAAATAGCTATCTTATCCTGTATATGAGAATTATAGTCAAAAAGCATAATAGCTGTTACTAAGCAATTCTCAGATATTTTGCTGATTTCCTGTTCATATGAAAATGTCCAAAATTTAATGACTGTTTCTTTTCAGTACGTTTTATCAAGACCATTCACTTGTTCTACCTCAATCGCCTTCTTCGGATGTTTCCACTTCTGGCAACATTAGTCCTGCTCCAAGCTTCTCTCTTTAACCACGTTTCTGATGGCCCCTACTGGCTCAACCAAGCCCATGCTGCTGAAAACTGCAGAACCTACTGGTGGGCTGCACTACTTCACATTCAGAACTATGTCAACCCTCTTGAAATTGTAAGTTTTTTTTTTTACTGATTCAAACCTTTTTAATATCATCATTGACGTCCTCAAACTCAATTTATTTATTCTTCTTTCTTACATCTTTAAAAGTGATACATGATTGCCAATAATCACTCAGTTACTAACTTTAAAAACTTGTAAATAAACCATCCATCATTTCTGTAATTTATTTGTCAGTAGGCTCAAATATATTTTCTTTTTCTATTTTCAGTGTCTTGCTCAAACCTGGTACCTCTCAGTGGACATGCAAATGTACATCATCTGTCCCATTATCTTAGTCTTCATGTTTGGACGAGAGAGGATCGCTTGGTGTGCCCTCACTGGCATCGTCCTTTTGTCTCTTCTGTCTTCCTCACTCTACAGCTTCTTGAATGACTACTCTGCTGCGCTTGCTAATCCATCGTAAGTTTTTGAAAAACTTATTTAGTTCATTTATTCTATTTAATTATTTTTACAGAGTTTATTATTATTTTTATGCAAAACAAATATATAATCTATGAGCGAATTGATTGCGATTGTGATTAAGATTTTGAGGTTACTTGATTGTTACATCAATGTCATGTCTCATTTGATTTATTGAAATCTAATCACACTAAATGTTTTTTTCCAGACGTATTATGGAATTCCAGAGTTATGTCCAAAGGTATTACCTCAACACATTGGCACGTGCACCTCCCTTCTTTGTCGGCATGATCTACGGATACTTGTTGTACCTGTGCAAGGATAAGAAGATTAGAATATCCAAGGTTAGTTTTGTATTTATTTCCTGCAACCTTCGATTTAGCATTATTTTTAATCTGGCTAATAAATATGGCATTAAAGCAAGGTGACTTGAGACTTAATGAGGTTATCATAATACAAAGAAATAAATTTTTAACTGTACCAATAATAGATTCACGGTTGGAAAATAAGGCAGTAGTACACTTTCATAACAATGAATTACATTCATATTTGTATCAAAATGATTAACATTACTAAATAATTTCAGATTAACGTAGTCATTCTATGGTTCCTGTCGTTTGCCATGATGGCATTCTGTATCTTCACGATCTATCCAGTGATGCAGATGGACCACACAGCCCAAATCTTTGACAACTTCCTCAATGCTTATATGCGCGCCATCTGGGCTATCGGTTTGGGTTGGGTGATCTTCGCCTGTGTTCATGGATACGGAGGTAAGAAATAATATTGATGTTTTGTTCTACTTTTTTAGCCGTTTTAAAGCCTATCAAATTACAAATGATTATTGTTAAAATAACCCCTTTTAATTTTGCCAATCCGAAAATGGGAATAATGTTCAGTAAAGGATAACAACTGACAAATTCGCATTTTCTTTACCATTTCCGAGAAAATCCCCGTAATACATGAGCAAATAAGGCTTAATACAAAAAGGCTATAAATAAATTATTTCTTAATTATCTACAACGATTATTCCTATCTTCCTTAATAGGAAAGGCGGATTACAAGAATTCATTAAATGGCGCTAATATTCTTAGCTCATAATGTAAATGGATTAAGTGAAGTTTATTCTTTGTATTGTGATTTTACGTATAACAAGAAACAATAAATAATGCCAACATAAAATTAATAACTTCCTGGATATCCATTTCTATATTTATGATGACTCTGGTGTTGTGATAGAATTAGAATAATTTACTTGTAAACATAGATCAGATTACAGCAGAGTGTGAGGTGTTAAAGATAGGTAGATCCTCTATATTTTGCCCAGAGGCCTGCAAATATAAATAAATAACATTGTCAGTTTTCATTCAACGTCTGAGATTATTTAAACTTTTACATCATCAATATATTCAATATTAATCGGCACTTCAACACAAATTAAATTAAATCAGTTTCAATAAATGTGTAAAGTTCAATAAATTTTTATTCAAAGATTATTAAAAGTCATCCTTGTTGTCCCAGGTCCTATCAACTGGTTCCTCTCCCTACAAATCTGGAAGCTGCCTGCTCGCCTTTCGTACGCCGTGTACTTGGTTCACTTGCCAATTATCTACGTATCCACTGGTACCTGGATTAAGACTTATTACTTCACTGATGGGAACAATGTAAGTATTAACGTTCATTTCAGACTTCGATTTTTATCTGTAATCAAAACAATCAACAGCGTGACACGAAATTAAGAGATCCTTAGTTTCCTTTCATACAACTTTGGTATTTACTGTTCTTTTCTTTCTTCGTTTTTCGTTTTTAGGGTTCCGTACCTCAAAAGTATAAAGCAAATATACTTCTGAGTTAACGAAAAGAAAAGATACGGCCGTTTATGTCGCAAAAAACGTGTATCTCTCACCCACTGCTCTAACTAACTAATAATTATGATGTTTATTTTTGTTTACAGATATACAGATTTATAAGCGACCTCTCACTCGCGTTCATCTTTGCGTTCATTCTGTGCATCACAATCGATGCTCCTTGCTCGACGCTACAGAAGTTGTTAATGAATGGTAAGTTTTATTGCCATTTCTTTTAAATTTTATTTTGACTGTTATTGAAAATATTTCCTCTATATTTTAAATATTTTCCCTGTAACCATATTTGAATAAAATTGAATCTTATGTCGTATTTAAAATCATTTTTTAAATGTTTTAACATCTTTTTTAAACATAGACTAAATCTATTATTTAATTACAGGTGGCAAGAAGAGGCCACAAAAACCCGCCGTGACCGTTGAAGAATCTCCAGAAGTGGTTAGCGCAAGAAATGACAGATTCATCAAGACTACCTTATAGGATGAGCCAAGGCGAAAAGACTGACAGACTGACTGACTTATATTATTTAAACAATAGATAAATAAATGATGATATTGACATAGCATAGAGAAAGTGTACAGAAATCTGTAGTAATAGATCAAGCACATAGAATAGTTCATAATGCATTTTTAATTGTTAGTAGTGTTTTGCAAGTATATATGTAGTACATGTGAATTCTCTACAACTGTTCAATGTAGCTAAAATTTGACTGAAAGACAGATGAAGTTAGATATTGGAGAATTTTCTCAAGTCTGTATAAAAGTAAGCAATTTTTAATGTGTATAGTTAGATGTAAGTATTAATTTATTACTATTAGGAGTTTTACTAGATCTTTAAAGTTGTAAGTAGGTATTAATAACATTACTGAAGTAAATTAAAATTATAACAATATTGACGACATGAACAGTGGTTGAGCGATTAGCAACTGCGCTGCGTATTACGGGTTCGGTTTCCACATGAAACAAATATTTGTATGATCTACAGATAGTTGTTTCGGGTCTGTGGGATATGCATGTGAGTTTACACGTTTTGAACGCACCCAAGACAAAGGAGTAATTCCTAGTGTGAGGCATCGTTTTTGAAAATAAACAAGAAAGAAAGGAAAAAGTTTTTTATTTTATACCTATCTAATGAAATGTGAATATTCTATAGGCAGATTCAGTATACATCTGCTAAGCCCACAAGAGAAGACAGGTGTGACTGTTGTATTGTTATGCTTTTCAAGCATTAAGGGCAAAACGATTGACAATCATCCAAAACCATTATAATAACTAAACATATTAGGTGACACAGCATAGTAAACTAGTAGTTTTCCCTTCTAGTAGTAGCAAATTTTCTTATGACGCCCACTATTTGTTGATAAGAGATGATGAGGATTACGAAAGACAACACACCGTGGTTGTTATAATGTGTGAAGTGACGTTCTCAACTCATGTGTGCTCAAGTCTTGTGCGAAAGTGTGCAGGTGGTGGGGCACACACGTGCACATTAAAAAAAAAACATATTAACCAGAGTTTGATTGCAATTCCACCTAATAATAAGCAGAGATGCAGTCGTTGATGATTAATTGCACTAGTTTATTAAGAGCCTATTTACACTTGTAGACACCTAAATTATAATGGGACGGGAAGACCACAGCTGGTAAATTATTCCAATCCTTCGATGTACGCGGTATAAATGATGAGGCGAAACGCTTAGTCCAGGTTGTAAAGGTTTTAACAACGTAAGGGCCAAAACCGCGTAACACGGTCGCCCGCGAAGTCCCATACAAAAATTCTCCATCGCGGCTATCCACGCGGGCACCCGTCACGGGCAGCTGCGCCTCGCGTCCTTTTGCTACGTAATAATACATTAAAATAAAATAAAAATAGCTTACAACACACCTTTCTACACAAATCTTGCACAACTACATGATCATATCAAGTTTCCGCCTATTAAAGAATTAATTTTGAAAATCATCGTAATACTCTGGTCTCACACATTGCTAAGAGTAGATTTACCCGATTACCTTACGCCAGTACTTACCACAAGTACAAATTGCTTGCTTTTTTTACATGGGAAATCATCTAATGACTTTTCTCGCTCTGAAACGAGAAGGCGTGTCAGACTTGTATTCACTAAAACCCACCTATAGTTGCGCTTTGCATTCTAGGGCACAAAGTCACTCCCAAACGTATGCTAAACCCTAGCATGCTTCGGCCCTGGGTGCTTTCAGTTTGGCTGAATATCTTTGAGGCATGCGGAGAACACTACTCGCCCTCGAGTCGGGCCTGGGCTTTACCGGATGGGCAGACGACCAGCCACCCATTGCTCGTCCTCAGTAAGCCCGCGCTTACGGTGGTCGGAAATTGTCCTGTGACTCCCCAAGGTGTCACCTTCGGCGGCCGTTGCGGCGTGAGGATGTCCGTTGCTTAACGGTTGCAACCATCTCCTTTACTTGCATTATTGCTTCGTAAAAAACGGCGACCACTGCCCATCCCCTCTCACTCCAAACCATGGCTGAACCAGGTTCAGGAGCGAAAAGTAGCCACCCTCGGGCGCCTCCACGAGCACTCGGTAGCGGTCTGCCCAAATGGGGTGCACCTCCACACAGAAAATATGATAGCGTCCACATACAGACACACTCTCTGTACCCCACTCTTGTAATCTGGTGGAATCGCAATCTGTTACGATTCTGTGAAGTGAACAAGCGCTGGTCTGGGTGTGTCACATTGCCAACTTCATCTTAGCGCTGTTAGTGGGTATTTGTAAAGAAAATATCCCATTATCCTTGAATATTTAATTAAGACTTAGGACTCAGAACGAGGTTTTAGGTTCTTTTGCTTTGCAGTTTTTTAACTAGTAATCTGATCGTGTAGGAAGTTTATCATAAACAATAGCTCCAAAATAATTTATTAGATGATTCTCTTCAAAAACTTCACCTCTGACGCACCAGGAATTAACATGTAATATCGGTAACACGGATTCAGCATTATTTTGATTTTGATTTACCTAATGGCTCAGGTTCGTGAAAGTTGGTTCTTGAATTTCGCTTTTCATAAGTTAGTTACTTCAATTTTTGCAAGAAATGCTATCGCGGCTAAGATTTCGATTAGTGAAATTGAAATCAACTGCTCCAATATTCCATTGTTGATTTAGTATCTGATGGAAGCACGTTGATAGAATTTGTTGTTGTTTAAAAAAAAGGTTTATTTTTAAGTTTAATTCATGATACTGAGTTTTTCCTATTGACCTATATCTCATAGCTAGTCTTTCAGCACAAAGACTTATCTATTCTCAACGCCTGTGACAAACATATACTTGCAAATAGCAATACCGGTTAAAACAGGTTACTGTGACGGCACTCTAGAACAAATATTTTAGCAAATATAAACTGCAACAGATAGTGATCTAAAATTAACTTATCTATTTCTAAAACAAAAAATGTGTGTGTATGTATTTTTGTAAATGGAATAAGAAGATACAAATGAGCATTGACCCAACTGCCGTCAAAGCAGAATCCTTCATCAGACGTCCGATTTCATTGGACCCTCTTTTCCTGGTCACTTACAACGATTTCACTTGAGTAAGCTTTTCTTTGATAATAAAGGCAATGATGCAAAAAATTGGCGCCCTATGCCGTTGAGAGGAAACCCTTTTCTAAGTTATATTAATATGAAATGTAATCAGGAGACTTGAGTTCGAGCACAAGGGTTATTGACCCTCAAAGAGAACTAAATAATTACTTTTTGCTGAACTTTGCAGATCTTAGTCCAGGC
Source organism: Mythimna pallens (assembly GCA_961205895.1). Classification (NCBI taxonomy): domain Eukaryota; kingdom Metazoa; phylum Arthropoda; class Insecta; order Lepidoptera; family Noctuidae; genus Mythimna; species Mythimna pallens. Next base: position 747,059 of record OY540836.1, read on the forward strand.
GGTAACTATGACTTCTTTTTTTTATGGAAAAATCATCTAATGACATCCTCTGCTCTTGGGCGGAGCGGCAGATAGTGTCAAACTTCTACTGACTAAAAACCCACTCCTGTTCCTCCTTTGCCATTGTCCCAGGGCCCCGGGGATCTCTTTCGCGTCACCCATGGCCCCTACGGTTGCTGACATCTCCTTGAGGCGCGCGTGGAACACTACGCGCCGTTGACGACTTCGGCTCGGTCCGGACGGTTACCGAACGATCGGACGGCGAGTTACCCATTGCACGTCGTCCGCAAGTCCGCGCTTACGGTGGCCGGAAAGGCAGTAACTATGACTATGACTAAATTATGTTTGGAAAAAAAAGGGAGGATCCTCCGACCAGATGGGTGCTATGTCTGGTGGGCAGCTGCCCGTTAGACTGCAGGATTAGTTCTTATGTGACGCCATAGATTTCACTTCATACGTTTTTTTTTTTTCATTCGATCCAGAAGCGTTTCAGCTCGTCGTTTAAACCGCGTACATCGAAGGGCTGGAACAATTTGCCTGCTGCAATCGTCCCATCTCATTATAATTTAGGCGCCTTCAAGACTAAAGTGAATAGGCTCTTAATAAACTTGTGTACCTCACCGTCAACGATTGCATCATTTCTAACTATTAGGTGGGATTGCAGTAGAAAACTAGTTTATGTCATAAAAAAATGACCTCGTCCGCAGAATTTACATTGCTGGACATGAGCTTGCCTCAAGCGCTGTCACAGCACCTAAGATCTGTAGTGGACTTTCAACTGAAATGATGATAAGTAACCCAAACTATTCACAGGCAAAACCATGAAACGCAACAGTACACGATTCAACTCAAATTATTCCACATCACTATAAGCTAAAACCTTAATTTTAGACTTTCTGATAGAAACATCCAACAGTTGTCAGTCAGAAGTCAAAACTCTAACAGTAAACTGCAATTCAAAAATAAACCTTTAGTTATAGATCATAGAGTTGGAATTACCTTAAAGGAGAGACCATGCATCTTGATATTAATAAGTTAGCAATAGTCCTAGGCTCTCATTCCTTGTCGAGGAGTCATGTAAGAAGTTGACACCGAAAACGACGACAATGTTGGAAAATAAGGAAAAATGTGCAAGAAAAGCCTCAGAGGGCGCCACCAAACGTAAATATAACTTTTACTTGTATATATTTTTTGGTTGATTTGTATCTAATGACCTTACAGTCATTGACAGCAGCTTACACTGCTGAGTATTTGTTTGTGATGAAGGGAACAACTAATTGAATGGCCAATTTTTATTAATTGAAACCTAACAATTTGTGCGCGATAAGACGAAACTTAGATGATAAAATATAACTCAAAAATGACATGTTTCGTTTAAATTCATTCTTCTTTTTTATTAAAGAAATAAAATGTCAGTACTATATAACCCTTTCTCTCAATCTTTTTCATTTTTTTTTTGTTTTGTCAATAATACTCAATATTATTCCCATGCCCACCCAACCAGAACAAGCAAGCCTAAGGATTCGATACCAAGTATCGAAGCAAACACAGAAAGCGATGAAGTATCTACATATTGTCCTATTCAAATAATAGGCTCGCGACAAATACATCAAAGAGTTACAAAAGTACGTTTTTATGAAACGTGATTAGAATATTATAAGCTTACAATTGATTCTATTTCTGTAAAAGGTTTGCTATCCCTTTTTAATGTAGTTGTTGCGGTAGTTGACTCATTTTTTTTTATTGTTTGTATCAAAAATTAATTATTTTTTTTTTGTATCGCTAAACTTATTATAATGAATTTTAATAAGTTTATCGATACAAAAAAAAAAACAATTTTAAGGTCTCATTAGATGAAACACAACATGCCTCAACCACATATCTTCATCGCCTTACGAGCGATTTTAATTAAAAATTCTGCGATCTAATCTGTTTTCTATACCTAAAAGAAAATTCAAAATAACGTTACTCAACTTATTAAAACATCAATATGAATAATAATAAACAAGCTACGTGTATTGTTTGTGAACCATATTCTAATTTATTATATTAACTACTAGCTTCTGCCTGCGGCGTCGCTCGCTTTAAAGTAGGTTTCTTTATACAAACTTTGGACCCCCGTTTCATCCCGTTAGGGTGTGTATTTTGGAAGCTTATACAAAATTTCATGTTCCTAGTCCCAGTAGTTTCAGCTGTGCGTTGATATATCAGTCAGTCAGTTTCTCCTTTTATATATAGATTAGCTTTCATTAAAAAAAAAAATACAGCATTTGTTGCATACCAAATGTTTCACGTTTTTATATGTGGAGAACTTTGTTTATCTCTATGTGTTATTGTTTGTTTTCCCCCAATAAATAAATAAATAATAAATAAAAATGGTTAGTTTAAGAAACTCATGTACTATCTCTTCTAAGTCATAAATTTACTAATGAGCAAAACATATATATCACTATTCTTCATCTGTTCATAATTTTATTTCAGACCACGGCTTCGGCATCCGTCACGTCCAAATGATCTGTATGTCTTTCTGCATGGTAGCGCTCCTCCTGGCGCGCAGCAGCATGGGTGTCGCAATCCTGGCCATGACTGACGTTGAACACAATAACGGCTCCGGTGCCAAGGTAATAATCTACATAGTCTTCTTTACCAGATTATCTGAAATTCATTTATCCTCCTGAAGCGTGGCAGCTTGGGAGTTTCAATTCTAGGTCATTGGCCATGACTGATGTACTGCCTACCTTCTATTTAAACTTTTCTATTTTCATCATCATCGCCGTATTTGGATGTTTCAGCATTTTTTTTAACAGTCTATTCCTTACTCTTGAACATTCTGAATCAATTACCTTTTATAATCAAAGAACGTATCAATCAAAATTAATATTTTAACATTTTGATTGTTTAGTAAAATCTTTTGGTTCATTATCATCTCTTAGCTGTCTTTTATTTTACCCGAAAACCAAAATGGATAAAGGACATACATGACCTATGCTTACTCATAGGTCATACAGTGCTACTTTTAGAATGCAACAACGTAATAGTACGCAAACAGTACGTGACAGGTAGTATCAAAATCAAGATAACTTTGTTACTAAATAAGACTAAACAAATATAATAAATAAATTAAATAACTATTATACGTAAGAATGATTCAGTAAGCGGTTCAGTTGTCTTTACTTAGGGAACATTATCTTTCTAATGTAATAGATCTTTAAGTGATATTTTTTCCATGAACTTGACATCATTGAGTAAATTATGGAAAAGTCTCTATACTGAATTACTCATATTATGTGAAGAAGAATATAATATAAGTAAGCATCAAGTTTTGTAAAAGATTTTTGCTTTTCGTCTTATAGACATAATACATCTATATTGTTACTTTTTATTAGATTAGCTATTGTGAGATACGTCTGGCACGCTAACTTAGGCGTTATTTTCTATTTTTTCTTTCTTCTACTCAACTATTTCTACGACAACTCTATTACGAGATCATTGACCGATCAATGATCGAGCGTTATGAATTAACAGAGGATTGACGATCGTGTTGGAATGACGAATTTATAAAAATAGCAGACTTGGGCCCCTGTAAGTTGGAACGATCAATATAATAGTTGATTAATTATTTTTTAAATGCTAAAACAAGAAAAATAAAGACACTTAACTAATTAAAACTATACCTACACTAAAAACCTCATAAATCAAATATGCCACGTTTTATGGCAATGCTTAATCTCTAAACAAGTTAAAAACTTGTTTAGAGCAAAAAGTATAGTAAATAAAAGGGGATTTAAAGACTAAGCATCAAGCCCTTGGGTCACGCGAAGTATCAACTAAGCGTTTGGATAATTCTTTAAAAAGCGTATGAGCACTCGGATCCCACGGCCCAAATTTTATTTTTCTTGTTTTAGTACTCATTTTTAAATAACATACCGAAATATTTGTGATTAAAAAAAGTGGCAACGGAGTTTCTTGCACATTATTCTCCATAGAGATCTATGCTTTGGAATAAGCAATTAGCATAATTTTTCTGACTAACTTCTTGATATTTCAAAAATGCCTGTTAATGTTTTATTTAAAATAAAATGCTTTGAATCTTTAAATGTTATTTAACTTTTCCAGGTATACGAATGGGACAAAAAGATCCAAGGTCTGATCCTATCATCGTTTTACTGGGGTTACATGTGCATGCAGATTCCCGCCGGTGTACTCGCGAAGAGATTCGGAGGAAAACCCATCTTATTGGTAGCCTTGCTAGCGAATGGGTGTCTAACTGGTCTCTTTCCAATGTTGGCTAGTTTGGTAATTTTTATCTATATACTTTTATAAATAGTTACTAGTGTCATTTTATTGTTTATGTTATTGGAAATTCTGCTTATGGAAAATCAAAGGCATATTTTCTGTATAGTACCAATCATTAAAATTTAAGTAACTTTTGATAATATAATTCACCGAAGATTCGCCAAACTTAAGAGCGTCCTTTTCGAGGTACATTTTGATACAACCGCTCTTACGTGATTATGATCTTATTACACATATTTTCCTAGATATTTTCGATACATAGCTATCTTGTGGATATTATCTAGGCTTTTATAGAAAGTAAAAACCTCTAAAAATCTGTTATTTTACGTGGACTTTGGCTCTCTATAATGTACTCATATATTTAAATTATACAAAAGTATATCAATAGAAGAATTGCACATTTAATCTAGATTCTGAATGACGAAATTTTTCTGAAAAACATTTAAACGTTAAAAATAAAACATATTCCCTGGAATAAGTTCTGTGAAATATTCGAGTAAATCATGGAATTACCGAATGCCAAATGCCAAGAGATTTCAGGCGTTCTCTCTTTTTTTGCATTGTCTCTTCATCAAACATTTTGATGAAGAGACAATGCAAAAAAAGAAAAACAGATTGCGTTAGATAAAGCTACAAGCTTTTAAACTATGCTTGATGTTAACGATAGGCGAGTGGAAAAGGACCCTCTTAAGGTACTGTAGGCAAGGTACATTGCTCGCAGAACTAATGGGCAATAGGGCCGAAAGGTTCTGGAGTGCCGACCACATACCGGAACTCGCAGCGTTGGAAGACCTCCGACAAGGTGGATCGATGGTGAGGATCGCGGGAATCCGAAGGATGCGAGACGAACAGGACCGGACGTTATGTTGCCGCTTGATGGGTGACGCATGGTGGCCTACGTTCAACAGTGGACGTTTTTCGGTTGAAATGATGATGATGATCAATCATAGTCATTTGATATCCATGGTCATCTCTCATTTTACTAATATCTAGCTCAATTACAGCCTATCTCAATATTGATACAAATCCCACATTTCCTACATACAGTGTCCTTCGTCTCGGCAGACTAGGTCAACAAGATGATGCATCTCACACAACTTAGATTAACTCCCTCCAATCCCTTCGTTATTTAATTAGAGCAACTTGCCAGATCCTATCATTTACTTGGAAACTCGTATCCTTAACTTGGAAACTATTTGGAATTACGGGTAGTTGGGATTTCGTATTACTAGATTTCAGTAAGGATGTTATGAATAATTCTAAATAACTAGCCATAGTAATTATCTAAAATTGTTAGAAGCACTTCTGATTTATGTGGGTAGAAATTTTGTTTATCTTTAGTATTAATTAACTGAAGTTCAGTTCCTATGTCCAATAACGAATCATAATTCTCATTGATAATTGTATCAAATAAACCGTAAATACGTAAATCGTATAATTGCAATTGTTAGTATTTTAACAGAAATTGGGATTACCTATTGTATTCAAGCTGCAAAGAATTTAATGCTAAAATTTAAACGTAAATGTTTCAGGGTGGCTGGCCATTGGTATGCCTGTGTCGAGTTATGATGGGGCTCACCCAAGCGTGTCTGTTCCCAGCCAGTCATACGCTCCTCGGCAGGTGGTTGCCTATCAATGAGAGGACCTCCTATACTGGTATTGTTTATTCAGGTGAGAAGCAAATTCAATCCAAATATAAAATAGTAATAAAACTCCCAACACCACACATTTTTTTCTATCATATATTGGTCGATGGGGACGAAAGGTTCTGGAGTGGCGACCGCGTACCGGAAGACGCAGCATTGGAAGTCCTCTCACAAGGTGGACCGATGACCTGGTGAGGATCACGGGAATCCGACTATGTCCAACAGTGGACGTCTTTCAGCTGAAATGATGCTGATGGACATATATTTTTTATTAGCCTATATTATTTCTCACTGCTGAGGGAAGACCTCCTTATCCCTTTCCTTACTTCTCTGTATGCCCGTTCTAACTTGCGGTATACAAAGTTGGCCACTTACTGAACAACAAAAGTCCAAACTCAAGATTTGTCAGCGGGCAATGGAGTGTAATATAATAGGAGTTAAGTGAATACATCGCGTTCGAAACACCACCCTGCGCTCCGTATCTCCTCAAGTCAAAGATATGGGAGAAAAAAAAAGCCAGGCTGAATTTACCAAGTCGTATGAATTCACCCGGACATTGAATCAAGAGTATCACTCACTTATATTTTTTATTTAGCCCATGGCTATTCCCATGGCTGGACAAAAGCTTCTTACATTTTCTTCTAAGTGTTTTTTTCTAGCGAGCCACCGCAAACCAGCCCTTACGGTAGGAGTCAAGGTCTTGGGTGAATGGTTCTATGTTAATTAATGTAATTTCGCATGTAACGTTTTAATGAACTATTAATAAATAATCTCGCCACCTCTTCCGAGGTTGGCCTCAGCGGTGTAGTCCATTCACAGCACCCATTTTGTAGAGATTTTTCCCCAGTGGTTTTATATTAAAAAAAAACAAATATTGCAATTCCAAATACTTTGCGAAGTTTCAATCTTCAAATTATCTAACATCAAGGATATAAATATACTAAACACCAGAGACCAGCCGTAGAAGATAGTGATGTATTGAAATCCTTTTGAATCAGCTTTTGATTGAGCACAGATATAAGTCAACTATATTTTTTTGACTGGCCTGTTGGTCTGTAGTAGCCCTGACTGCTATGCCGGAGGTCGTGGGTTCGATTCCCACCCAGGACAAATATTTGTATGATGAGCACGATCATTTGTTCTGTATCTGGGTGTAATTTATCTATAAATGTATGTATTTAGAAATATATAAGTATGTTTATCAGTTGTCTAGTACTCATGACACAAGCTCTGCTTAGCTTGGGACTAGACGACATTGTGATATATATTATATTCTTAGAAACCAGAAGTGAGGACAGTTTTTTAAAGAATAACGCACAATTACTTCCTAAATTATTTAATAAACAATCAAAGTTTAATTACAGAAAGCACAACAAATGATCATTAAAAATTAAGATATCCGAACTCTAATTACTGCAAGTGATATAAATTAATTATCAAAATAACAATATACCGACTAAATGTAAAAGTACAAACAAGGGTAGCGATGTTCAACCGTTGCCGACCGATAATCGAGAGAGAGTGTTGCGAAGCGCGCGCCGTCTTTTATAGCGCACCGCTTGAGCCAGGTTCTGGAGAAGGAGGTTTCGCTAAGAATATATTATTATTATATATATTGTATTGTTTTTAGACTTTGACACAACCATGTCAACATTGTTCTCAAATGTACTTAATGTTTCTGTTCCCAGGATCACAAATAGGCGTAATAATAGCGATGCCTCTTTCCGGACTGCTAGCTGAAACTACTTTAGGCTGGAAGATGATCTTCTACGTGACTTCTGCCATCATGTTTCTGACTGCAGCGTTGTGGTACTGGTTTGCAGCCAGTACTCCCGGAGAACACTCCATGATGACTGAAGAAGAGAAAACATATATTGAAATGGGACTTGAGACCAGTACAGAAACCAGGGTAAGGTTTTTTCGATTTCTACAAGTTAACTATGGATATGTTAGCATTTAATGATGGTCGTAACTTGTTCATGTAAATCATTATATACTACAGAATAAAGCCGTAGGAATGATAAATCATATTAAAGACGATATACACAAATAAAAATAAATAAATCAAAATAAACAATAAATTAATATCTCTGACCAGGGACTGAATCTGAAGACATGTGCAGGCAAGGATTATGCCAGTTCAACATTTATGTTAACAGTTTATCTTTTTTTTTATTACTATTGATAGGCTCGCGTTTGACCACCATCTCACCTGATGGTAAGCGATGTGGTCAACGATGGAGCACGCTTGCCTAGAAGTAGCCTATTCACTCTTGACTTAAAGACCCCTAAGTTGTAGCTATCAGGAAACACAGACTCCGACAAGTAATCTATTTATCTTCTATCACATATAATAAATCTGTAGAAGTTTTTAAGTGTGCGCGCATCACGTAAAATGTACGGAATCGATGTAGGTAACTTTTATACATTAAAATTGTGTGTAACATGATATATTACTTAGGCTTTGTTTCATCGCAATCAGTTGACTATATCAAAAGATATACATACTACATTCATTGACTATTAGGCGGTACGAAGTTCGCCGGGTCAGCTAGTTTATAATGTTATGCGTATTATTTCAGCGTGCCCAGAAAACACCGTGGCGCGAAATATTCCGTACCCCAGGACTATGGGCCATCATGGCCTCACACACTGGTGGCAGCGCTGTTTTCATCTTATTCTTCGTGGATCTCCCTACTTACTTGGAAAGAGGCATGGATATTTCTCTGAGAAATGTAAGTATTTCAATAAGCATCATTTAATTTTCCGATACCCTCTATGACGGATAGATTTTGCTCAGATCTTTTGAGCTTTTAACCTTCAAGCGGTCGCGCGGCGTCGAATCGTTCGCACTCAATATAATTACGATCATAATTTCAAAGTCAGGCAGAATTGATTCCTAATCCAAAGAAACCAGTTTAACTTCAATATTTTATTTTGAATTTAAAGAAATTATTTTTTGATTGAAAAAATAGGTAATATCAGAATATTAAAAAAATATATCATTAATTAATCAGTTTTCTAAGTTCCTGAAATCTCCCATCGGTCTTTTAGGCTACGCGCGACTGCTACTGTTTCAAATAGTCTCGCACCCGCTTGAAGGTTAAATAAGCTGCTTATAAATATATACCTTTTCTTTTATTTTGTGATGAAAAATCATCAAGTATCTTCTCCTAAGTGGAACGCGTGGGAGTGTCAGGTTTTTGCTAACCAAACCCACACGTGTTTCTTTGTTAACTCTTTCGAACAAGCCAGCAGCCCGTAACATGTATCCTATAAGTGGATCTTATTTGAGTTAAAGTTCTTGTAACTTGAGTATTTGGTGTGACCTTTCTTTTATATTGTTTGTCAAGTCGTTGAGCTGCATAGTAGTCTTGATTTGAGCTACACGAATACTGACAAATGCTTGCACTAACTGGACAGGTCCACTAAAATGTATGTTGTTCTTTCCTCAAAAGAACATCTCAAACATTTATTTGCAAAGTTTACATATGATTCTACCATTACATACAGTTTTGAGTTTCTATAGTTTCAGTTTTTTTTATCTAATTTCCAAATTATAATTTTTCATATCAAGCTATGTTTCGTTCCAGAGTGCCACATTATCTGCGTTACCCTTTGTAGGAATGTGGGTGGGTTCTATAGGATCTGGTCTTTTAAGTCAGAAAGTATACAACCTTGGCTGGCTACAATTGGGGACTTGTAGAAAAGTTTTTAATTCATTTGGTAAGTAAATTTTATTTAGAGAAAACAAAATCTAATTGATTTCTTTAAAATTCTAACAGTAACTGTTCTGATGTTTATTACATAATTCTGCCTCTTTGTCTAATTTCAAACCAGATTATGTCAACTTTTACGTACGTCAACGCTAAACTACCTTTGTTCTATATTTCAGCATTATTCGGAAGTGGTCTCGGGATCATAGCTTTGGCATTTCTTGGACCTGATCACAAGAACATCGTTGTTGCCATATTAGTGTTAGTGTTTTTCTTATTTGGGTTCTCTTCGGCTGGATTTATGGTGAGGATACGAACTTTTGAATTTAGTATGTCATAAAATTAAGCGTACATGAATTTGTTATGAATTGATATTTGGAATTCTACGATAGTGTTAACCACCTAATATTTTTTTTATAAATTATTGTTATTTTCAGGTGAATCATTTGGATCTATCACCACAGTTTGCAGGCGTGTTACTATCTTTAACTAACTTCGCTGGCGGTATCGGTAGCATTATAACACCAGTTATTACGAGTTTTATACTCAAGAACGACCCGGTAAGTTTTGTGTTCATTTGTTATTAGGGTTGCGCAGTCCTTCAAAAGAATCCTTATAGATTTACCATGTCTGTCTGTCCATCCGTCCGTCAATCTATATTCGTGACTTGAATGAGAGGCTGTTACTAACGCTTTAATTTTACATGGATATATATTATATATATCTCATTATAACATTAATTACCCCGATAAAGAGGTAAAAAAATGTAGGGTTCCTACTCCCGCACATAAGTACATTTTCTAAGAACAATACGTTTTCAAATTAATACGTGACACTGGTTATATGTTTTTTTTACTATCGCTTGCCTCTACTTTACTAGATAATTTTTGTCTAGCTTACTTTGTAAAATCGGGTTTTATAACTCTTCAGTTACCATCGGTATAATATGAAGGTTATTTTTAAAAATTATTCATAGTTAAACCATTAATTAAATTATTATGCTCCCTTCTTTGTTTGTATGTTGTATTGGGTTGCATTGCACTGGGCTCGACACGCCCTTGACCGGCTTTTTTATTATTTTATCACCAGCTTTTTACACCTACTCTTTATTACTTTTGTTTTTGTTTTCAGTCGGACATCAGCCGTTGGCGGATAGTTTTCTTGATATTTGCCTCCATTGGCATCAGCTCCAATCTTATTTACGTCATTTTGGGAAGTTCAGAACGACAAGCTTGGGACAGCCCTGACTATAAAGATAGGAAGAAAGCTGATCCAGGTGAGTTCAACTATTTTCTATAACTTACCAATAGTTATACTTCCAATAAATATAGCAAAATTTAAAAAGAAAATTGAGTGTTTATACAAACAATATGGTTTACAGAGGAAATGACTCCAGTGTTGGATAGAAAAGGTGAAAAAGAATTGGAAGCAAGGAAACATTAAGCATATCAAGAAAAATTGAATAAAGATGGCTTCAGCAGCGCGCAGCTGCTCGTATTTTATTCCCTTGATGGCAGAAGACACAGGGAATGTAGAAAATTGTAAAACAACCAATGATGATGGTTACTAGTTTGAAAACTAAGAAATTGGATGCAAGACTAAGCCATGAAAAGGGAAGACAAACAACGGAATGTTTTTGATAGAATGAACGGATAGTTTATTAAGGATATTTTTTTGGGAAATCTAATCAGGGTTTAGACATTAGGTATCAAAACTTATACAATGTTATTCTTGCCAGATTATTCATCATCATCATTTCAGCAGAAAGACGTCCACTGTTGGACATAGGCCTCCCCCAAGTGTCACCATAATGAACGGTCCAGTGCGTCTCGCATACATCGGATTCCCGCTACCTTACCAGGTCATCGGTCCACCTTGTAGGAGGTCTTCCAACGCTATGTCTACCGTTACGTGGTCTCCATTCCAGAACTTTTTGGCCCCAACGCCCATTCGTTCTGCAAGCAATGTGCCCTGCACATTGCCACTTAAGTTTGGCAATTCTTCGTGCTATATCAGTAACTTTGGTGCTCCTGTGGATATCCTGATTCCTGAATCGATCACGCAAGGAAATTCCAAGCCATGAGGCCCATTGTAAGCGACCACGTTTTGGAACCATATGTCATCATTGGCAACACACACTGGTCATAGACTTTCGTCTTGAGACACTATGGTATATTGGACGAGAAGATACCGCGCAGCTTCCCGAACGCTGCCCGGCCAAGTCGGATTCGACCGAATTATTAGACTATTAAAAATAATACCTTAATTTTATTAAAGACATTTTTAATTAATGTGTGAAAAAACGTAAAAAGATGCAATTTAAATGTTAAACTTTTCAAATTAGAGATAATTTATGAGATTGTTGAAAATGTTTTTACTACGAATGAAATACTTAGTGGTGTTAAAGTAAAGAGTGCAGTTTCAGATGAAATTAAGAGTAAAAGCGAACCGGCCGCGAACAAAATGATAGTGTTAATGCATAGAAATGTGGGCGCAAAGAGGGTAGACACATTTACATAATTGAAATGAGAGCACTCGGAGAATACGTGGAAATTGTTATGCAGCAAAGAGGAAATAACGTAAGTGTTGTTAAAATGTAATACTCAAAGGTACATGCATTAATTTAATTTAGAATCAATTAACAAATGTTGACTTACCTTTTCAAAATTTGGCAAAGATGACAGTAAAATGTCTTTAATTTTTTTGCAAACATCTTAAATCTAAAATTATTTTACAAGACTGCCTGTGGTTGTAGTAGCAATTCAAAAATTATATTAACAAAAATTTTTATTCAGTAAAAGAGAAAACTTTTTTTAAGTCAACTGGTATTTTTGTTTGTATTAATATTTTTGATAACAATTTACTGTTTGATGTAACAACGATTGTAATGGGAGTAATACACCCAATAGTACATTTTTTTTACTTCTTTTAAAAATAAAGAATCCTAATGGTAATTCTGTGTTTTGTTTTATTGGTTAGAAGTCCCTGTTTTATATCTTAGGTTATGAAAGTAGAACAAGTCTCAACAACAACTCAACGTCGTTAAAATGTTTATGTTTTTTTTGTGTTTTTAAATCATCAAATTGCCGACGACGCCGACAACGCCGTCACTTCGTTTATAAAAATAAATAGATTAGGTGTATGTATATTAATATGTATTAGTTTATTATTCTGAAGATTATTCAATGTATTTTGTCTATGGGTTATAGTTGCCTGAAAATAAAGAATTATTATTATCTCTTTTATTTATTGTATCTACATATAAATTACATTTTTAAATATTTTTTAAACATAATCACAAAAAAAACATTAAAAATATTATTGTTATTTTTATACATTTATTTATCTCAATATCCTGAGGTCCTGGATCTTTGGAAGGCGTAAGGAGCCGAAGCCAACTCGCAGAGACCCTTTATATAATTTTAATGGATCGCGATACCAACCGCCGATTATCCCTGTACGCGTAATGCATCCAATGAAAAACCCCGGTTGGTAAAAATAGTGCGACATATGGAAAAAAAAAACAATAGGGTTATGGTTTTTGGAGTTTTAAGTAAACTGGTAACTTGAAACTATGTTACGACCATGGCAATGCCAATGCTATAGCCTAAACAGTGTTATTAATATCCTTCGATAAAAGGCAGGGGGTGACTTGCACACTCAATAAATGGGCCCCAAAAAATGGTCGCTAGCACGAAGTGACGTAGAAACAAGAGAGGCATGTTGCCCCCTTGATTCCATCCTGAGTTGCTTGAGGAGTGAGGAGGTATACCACGGCTATCAAAACAATCCCAGAAGCACGGTCAAGACTTCTACCAACACCTTACTGGATTATACATCCTTCTCCCGAGCACGTTTGCTCTTGCGAATCTCCACTCAAACCCGCCAATAAAGACAAGAGAGAGATAAGAGCTCTGTTCCTCGTCAGTGTTCACTACGGCCGGCCAATACAGGCAAGCCGGAGATGAAGAACAAGAATTCTCCCGGGAAATCGGGTCCGAGGGGTCGCTATTGCCCATCAGTTCGCCACAAAACTGCCCTGCGGATTGTATCTCTCTTAGTCTGGCCCTTCACCCTAGGCATCATGCCACCGTTAAAGACCTTGGATACGGCGAAGAGGTTATTATTATTATCATAGGAAGTATTATTTTTCTCATTGCTGGTATCAACTACATTTATAGGCCAAAACCAAGTAACTATTCTGCATGTGTTTAATATCGCAGCTTTCTGTAGGTTTATGTAAACGGATTCGTCTAAGTCTATTAATTTTAGTCTATTATTATTATTATTCTGGTATTCTTTACAAAACGTTTTGGGAACGCATAATCTGTGCGTACAGCTAAGTAGCGGAATTCGAAGTCTGTGTTAGCTAATAACTACAATCGGCCGATCTCTAATTCAAGAGTGAGTAGTTTACTTCTAGACAAGCGTGCTCCATCGTCGACTACGTCGTCGCTTTCCATCAGTTGAGTTAGTGGCACAACCACCTATCAACAATAAGGAAACCAGGCAAGTGCAAGTCGGACTCGTGCACTGAGAGTTCCTTACAAACTTACCTATGAAAATTCCCGACTTGAATTACGAAGATTTTACCGAATCGCTATTTTTTTTTTATGGCGTAGCTACAAATTTACAGTTTTAAGATTTTTTTCTATATTTGTGCTATGATACCTTGTTTCATGCCAAATTTCAGGATTCTAGATCAACGGGAAGTACCCTACGAATTTTGATTTCCTCGAAAGGGTCGTATATACATTTTTTGCGACATAAACGGCCGTAGCTTTTTTTTTTCGATAACTCAGAAGTTTGATTTTTCACAGGTTCAAGGGACCGCAGACTAAGCATGTGATTTAAATTTCAATCTGCACGCGTTCCCGAGATAAAGGCTCTTGACAGACAGACGGATAATAAAGTGATCCTATAAGGATTCAATAAATAATAAAAATAGAGAGGAGTGGAGCTAAGTATATGGTAAATAGACTATCCTTTTCTCTTAACGAAATCATGTTTTTAATATTGCATAAATATAACTTGCAATTTTACACATATTTTGTTTTCTTTTTAAGACATTGTTTTTGTAATGTTTATGATATTATTTAGGTACATAGATCACAGTCACTTTAACATCCAGGGGCAGTGTGAAAGCTAAGCCCGGGGCCCAGGGATGAAAGCAAAGAAGGAACAGGAGTGGGGTTTTAGTAAGTAAAAGTCTGACGCTATCTCCCACTCCGCCCAAGAGCGAGATTTGTCATTCGATGATTTACCCACTTAAAAAAAAAGTCACCTTAACATTTTCGTGATTTATTATTATTGTAAATATTTTATTTATTTAAAAAAATAATGTAGGACTATGTGAAATAAAATATTTTTAATTAATTTAAATTGAAAAGGGGTCCTTCATACAATTATGTATGTATGCTTATGTACCTACTTACTCAGACTTTTTAATTTGCATTCGATTATGACCGCTAACACCGCTCATAGATTATGCGGATGTCTGTTATCTAGATGCTACGGAGGTTCTCCTAAACAAACTTGAGCGACTGAAGAACTTGTGCATCCGCTTCATTTTTGGCCTCCGCAAATACGACCATGTGTCTTAATTTCGGACCAGATTAAAGTGGTTGCCGATTCGGCGTCGGTAAGATACCCATATCCTATCTTTTCTCTACAATACCCTACACAATCCTAATTCTCTAGAATATTTTCGTGAACCTTAGTAAACGAGTATTGATTGACGATTGAGTAAACCCTATCGGACTGCCAATTAATTCCCTTCTTCTATGTAATATATAAGTATGTTTGTATTTATGTATGTAGGTATATTTATGTATTATTTTATTCGTATTCTTTGTAATTTTAAAATTGTACACTGGATCCTACCCTCTACTGTGATCTCTCTCTATCACTCAATGGTTTGCTGGAAGAAAACTCAACTTTGAGTTAAACTCGCCTATGTACATGAACGTTGTTTTCTACTTATTATTTAATTTGTTTTAGTGCACAATAAAGAATTAAAAAATTAAAGAATGAACAAAACAGAAATACTTTACAAAAGTTCATCAAAAATAAAACACAAGCTTATTATTTTAAACAAGAAATAAGAAAATAAAAGAGGCCTTTGTCTAGCAGTGGACTGCGATAGACCAAGTTCTTCATCTCGATACTAACTATAAAATTATTCTCAGACATCGTTTATAAAACAATTTGGTAAATATTTATTATTTACTAAATTGTTTGTATCGATAAACTTATTTTGAAAATAAATTTTAAAAATCACTTTTACACATAAAGTTGTTTGTTGATTGAAACTAGATGAGGCTGATGTTTCTTAGCTGACTACCCCGAGAAGAAATATGTTCGGTGTGTTTCTCATAGGTCAAAAATAGCGTTATAAAAAAAGTATAGGCATAATCTTCATAGCAATAAGCTTCATCATATTCCCAGTGCTGGAGCTCATCTCTAGAAAAAGGGTTGGTGGATGTCACATGTCGAATTTGGGTTTCTAGGCAAAGCGGGTTTCTTCACAGTTTTGAGAGCGGTGGTGATGAAATAAATTAAAGCATCTTTCTGACTAAACTTGTAAGTTAGGGCCGCTACCACAGGGCAAACATTGCTCTTTAGAAAATATATTATTCAACTAAAACAATACATAAGCTAGCTTTACGAGTATCAACTACAAAGCAGTCTTTGTAACAAAACAGAGTAAATATTTCACTCATTAATTATAATAACCTTGTTAAGTCTATCAAGGTCGTATAAATGACAAAGGAGTCTGTATTTAAGATTTTGTTTGCTGTTTTATTGTGGAATTGATATATTATATGATGTAGGATTTACGGCTATCAGTTCAAAATATTATTAGCTGTATCCTGATAAAATGCATGTGGATGTGCAAATAGTTTCTAATATTTTTTGGTCCGACGGTAATTCACACCGGGACAGCTTCTAATGTTATACAAAGCACAGGTCCGATCGTGTGTGGAGTACTGCAGTCACATATGGCTGGTGCTGCAAAATGCCATCTAGCAGCTTTGGACTCAGTAGAAGGGCGTGCGAAAAGGCTATTAAGTCCAAGCATATCGAAATTTTACAGGTTGCATTTTTGAGGGTGTGCGCGGAAATTGCATGAATTGATTCCGACATCTCCTTTCTACCATCGGACAACCCGACGTTCGGCAAGTATCCACCCTTACGTTGTTGAAACTTAAACGGTCCGGCCTAAGCGTTTTGCTTCATCGTTTATACCGCGTACATCGAAGGACTGGAACAATTTGCTTACTGCGGTCTTCCCGTCCAACTATAATTTAGGTGCCTTCAAAGCCAGAGTGAATAGGCTCTTAATAAACTATTGCGCCTTACCATCACTGATTGCATCACTGCTTACCATTAGATAGGATCGCAGTCAAGCACTTGTATACATCAATAAAAAAAAAATGAGTACCAATAAGAATAAAGTAATTATGGCTAAATCCTCCTTAGATATTTTACACAAAAATATTAATAATAGCCTTGCTTTATTTACTCGATCTGGACTTAAATGGTGCCAAGATCATCAGGACCAATTAAAATCAAACATCCTTGTAGAAAAACAGTTAAGCCAGGTTTTTTGTGGTTTTTGGTAAAGTACCAAGTAGGTAAACATAAGGCAGGGTCTTCCGGTGAGCGATGATGACGTAAGTGAACCGATGCACCTGATATAAAGTATACAGGGTGTGTCTGACATCAACGCACAAACGAATACCATCGATGCAGTACATTATTCTGGACCCAACAGTAGTGGAATTTATCGTCGGATTTTTCCTATTAAAAAAAAAAAAAACTGTCCAGTATAAACAGTATAAAATCTTTATTCAAATAGTTTTAGTGAAAAAAATAAATTAATTACTTTTTAATTAATATTTTTTTTCACAAAAAATTCATCGAGGTTGATGAAATCGTTATTCAATCAAACAATAATATTTTCAATTAAAAATAAAATTAAAAATAAAAGACTATTTTAAAAACGATCCTTTAATTAAATACGCTAAAAAGAATAAAATAAAGTTTTCTTTTAAAGCTTTTACGATTAACTTATAACGTTATTACAGAATTTATATGATTTATTAGCTTGTCGTGAGATTTAAGTACTCTTATTTACTTAATTCGAAAATTTTGAAAATTAAACTCTACTTAGGTGAATCTCGCGACAAGCTTAGTCCAAGTACTCGTCAATACAAATCAAACGAGCCCAAACTAGATGGGGTTGTGTCGTTTTATTGTGGAGTTCCTATGGCTACCTTCCATCTCATCAGACCCTGGTTTCCATATACGATCAAAGTACTCGTCAATGCGAATTAAACAAGCTCAAACTCGAAGGGGTTTTGTCGTTTTATTGCGGAGTTCCTATTGTCATCGCCCAACTAATTCAGCAGACCCTGGTATATTAGGTATACTAAGAAGTACTCAACTTTTTACTCATATATGGGAAAGCATAAAAAACAGTCCACCATCTTCAGAAGTCCGCCATATTGGATTTAGAGGACGTCACTTTATTTTTCGTGTTTTTTTCAGCAAGCCCTTTCATTGATGTGTTGGGTTGGGTGTGAATAAGTGGACTGTATTTCTATAAGTTCTGGTATATTGCCGTCAAACCAATATTCCCAAAAATACAACGACCCGGACAAACAGTAATTAATTTAATTAGGCTCGAGAGGTGTCGTCCGTCGCGGCGGTGTCCGTGGAAGCGAGTGTCCGCGGTGCGCCAGACAGCCGTGTCGCCGCCCGCGTCTCCGTACCCCGCTGCCGATGACGTATGTGTGCACGCCGCCTGCGCATGCAGACCGCGTCAACGATCTGTTGGATTCGATTCCCAACATGCTGCCCGGGTTGAAGCGAAGACTTCAAAAATCTGGAAGGGTGCAAATGTTATTAAACGCCCTCCTTATGTTACTCTTCTTCGTCTTCATATCAGCGTCTCTTGAAATCCCGTCGCTGCCAGGATAGACCTTTACGACTCTTCCTAAGGCCTAGAGTAACGAGAAACGCTGCCAGAAGTGCTGTTTGATTTGCTCGATTCTCTTGAAGCGCTCCAGACAGTTTATGATGCCATCAGACACCTGTGGATGAGGTATGACATTAAGTGGTCGTCCAATAAGAGAAGAGGTGTCAAAGCGGAAAATCGAGAGGGTTTGAGGAAAGAAGAGTAGAAGGAAAGGAGTTTAAAATAGCTTGTATTTTAAGTGATGCACGTAGCCATTTCCTCGCAAGTGAGAAGCCGTTGAAGTGGGGAATTTAGGCAAGCACGAATTTAAACTAAGATTTTATCAAAAACTTTGATTGCTTATTGTAAACTCCGACAAATGCAGCATTTTGCGGTTTCCCCCTACGTGATACAAAGCGATTAGAAGCGGCTAAATAAGATTTGCTGGCTAATTAGCGCAATAACGAGTTCGATGTGACAGGGCGCTTGTAGCGTTGCAGATGAAAGATGACCTGATAAGTCTGCAACCCCTGTCTTTTCTGTTCGCTATCATCACTGACCCTGCATTATCCATACTACACGATGGAATAGATGTTTCTTATGTAATGTATAATTGTGGGAAATTAATGAAAGAATAGCATATTCGTCAGGAAATATTCCCGACTGCGCTTTGCGTAATATTAAATTTGAGGAGCTTTTAAGTTTAACACTGGAATGTATGTATGAACCTTGTAAATGTGCTTATGATCTTTATACATGAATGAAATTAAGTCTATTGTGAGTTAATCTACTAATAGAAACTACATCAAAATGATTGTTAGTTACTACTACAGAACAAGAAACCAATTCTGGTAGGTTGTGTTTCTCGATATGATCGGGCATTCTTGGCCATTCCCGTTCATCTTTCTCTAAGAAAGTGGGACCAGGCCACCATAAGGATGAACTACTGATGGAATCAGCCTTCAGCCCGCGGGAAACAAGATCCGCCGGATTGTCTTTCGACGGCACGTAGCCCCACGCGTGACCCTCTGTGCTTTCTTGAATTTCGTGAAATACGGTTGCATACGAAATTTTTTGGTCGTAATAGGGGTGTGGTTAACCACCCTAAAACTATAAAAGGTCGTGCAACTCACCATAATCTAGGTTTGTTTACCTTAAGAGTGAGAGAGGATAATACCTTTGTACACAACCTTGCAGTTGAATTAGACTAACAGATGAAGGTGAGATAAAAATAAAATAACTATTTATTTGAAGACAGCTTAACGCTGACTCCTTGTCATACGACCTAAGCGTTCATATGCTCTTGCGTGAATCCAACGTACCTATTTTTGAAGACAGAATCTCTCAGAAACTTACACACTAGCGACATGAACCGACACTTCGTCTTTTGAAAGGAATCGCCTAAGACTGAAGGATCTTTCTTCAGCGGCATGGTTCCGACAAAGCGTCCGTCGTCTTTACGACGAGTGTGTTTCTGAAACCTCTGCTCACAGGTACGCTCCTCAGGGGACCAGGAGTGTTTAGCTGCAATGGTGTCTAATACAGAGAAACGAGATAAGTCTGGATTGGTACCCTCATTTATAAAATGACAAATGAGGGAAGAAGAGTGTGACTTATGACGGGCAACGTACCCTGACACTAGCCAACCCAGTTTCGTTTCATATAACTTAGGTTGATTTTTACCTAAGTCAATTGAATTATTACATAATATGGACCAAAATATTTCGGCTCCAACTAAGATATCTATAGCTGACGGTATATTAAAGGAAGGGTCAGCTAAACTTATTCCCAATGGAATAGAAAGGTTTTCTATGTTGATGAATGAAGATGGCAACGCTCCCGTGATTTGAGGTAAAATGTGGCAGTTTACAGTAAACTTACAGTCGTCATTATAATTTGACATAAAGGTGAGGCTGCAAGACTGTGTACAATGAGAAGTATTATTATTTATACATGTCACGGTGGCGCTCGCACTACGTCTCGACAAACCCAGCTTACCGCAAAGTGACTCAGCTACAAAGTTACCCGTGCTACCGTTGTCGAGCAGCACTCGGGCAGTGTGCAGGGATCCTTTGCTGTCGACCACTCTCACGATCGCTGTGGAAAGCAAAACATTTGGAGGAGTAGTAATCTGCTGAACATTAGCTGATCCGACAAAATTATTGACGGGAAGAATTGGCTCAGGAGAAGGAGTTGTTTCTGCCTCATGTAAATGAAGCAACGTACTGTGCTTTTTCCTGCAATATTTGCAAGGAACAAGATTGCACTTTGATTCTACGTGCCCAGGTCGAAGGCAATTAAGGCAGACCTTTGCTTCTCTGGCCTTTTGCATACGAGCTTCAACAGTCAGGGCTCTAAAAGCTTCACAATTGAATAAGTAATGTGTTTGATTGCACATAGGACATGTAAATAGATTTTTGTTTTTATTGAATTTTTTATTCTTATTGTTATTTTCATTTGTGTTTGAGTTTGATTTTGTAGTTGTAAGTAGATTTGAATTATGTTGGTTAGTCTCTGAATGTTGTCCTTTATTACTATATTTTTTATGCTCTTGTAAAGTTTCCAACAAGTCAGCTCTGTTGCTAAGAAAATTTAAAAATAATTCTAATGGAGGTGGATTGTCAAATGTGTTCCGATGTTCTTCCCATTCCCTACGTGTAAAACTGTCAAGTTTTTCCGACATGATATGAATTATGAGGGTATCTTGCAAAGTAAATTCGGTATCTTGACCTAACGTTAACAAGGCACGAAGGTTTTTATTTGTGACGTCTATGAGGTTACGAATAGAAGAACATGATTCATTATGCATGTGTTCAATATTAAATAGTGCCTGTACATGATTATTTACGAGCAACCTTTTGTTGTCGTACCTTTTACACAGTAAGTTCCAAGCGGATTCATAATTGTGAGCTCTAAAATCTAAGTTGTCTATAACTAGCAGCGCACTACCTTTTAGAGAAGCTCGTAGGTAATGCAGTTTATTAATGTTGTCAATGTCCGACCGTGAATGAATTAGTGAAATGTAAGTGTCTCTAAATTCAAGCCAGTGTTGATAGTGACCTTGAAAAACAGGTAGATTGATTTTTGGCAACCTAACGCAATTGGATTTTAAGCCACCTGCCTGTACATCCTCGTCACCCGTTACTGAACCATCCTGAAGCCTGCTAGTCTGGGGACGAGCACCGAGTAAATTCCGCGCCATCGCCACCAGCTTATAGTACTGGTTCTCGAACTGCTCACGCTCCTCGCTCTCGTCAGCGGGGTCCTCCACCAACATCTCGATGTCACACTGCAATTTGTCGAAATCCACATATAAGCTATCGAACTTGTTAAATCTAGTTTCTAAATCTAAAAGTTGTAAGCTACTAAGTTCGCTGCAACTTTGAACCATGTGTAGGTAGTTGCTAAAAATGGTGAGCTTAGATTTCATACAGCTACGTCTTTTTACAAGTTTTTCAACTTTTTCGTCAGACATAGCGATAAAACACAAAGGCAAACTCACAAGCGAACCAATGCAAAACAAAAAAGCAAGTTTTTTAAAATGCTAATAAAATAGTGAGTAGTTAGCTAATGAGTTACGTATGACTCAACGGTGCGAACAAAGAAACATCTGGTGCGCAGGTACTTAACGGTATGT
This sequence comes from Mythimna pallens, assembly GCA_961205895.1. Taxonomy (NCBI): domain Eukaryota; kingdom Metazoa; phylum Arthropoda; class Insecta; order Lepidoptera; family Noctuidae; genus Mythimna; species Mythimna pallens. The sequence continues at coordinate 769,316 of OY540836.1, forward strand.
TGTCGAGCGATCAGCTGTTATAGATAAGAAGCGAAGGAGTTACGTAAACAGATGGGTAATATATTATAGCTTTCTAAATAAGCAGAAAAAATGAATATTAAGAAATATAAGGCTATGAAAATGATTTTTGTCATTAAAAGACTTAAATTGAAGTAAATTGATTGCACTCACTTAAATATTGCTATTTAAACAAGAAATAAGACAAGGAACATAAGGGAAAAATTGGAACGAACTCACAGAACGTTTATACCATCCACACGGTAACGATGATTCTGCCAGTTTGATTTTCTTTGTCCTTGCTTGACGATGACTCAGCTTTCGACGGTTGCAAGGGCCGTCGTCGTACGTAGACCTCTGGATTACTTCGTCCTCTAGGCGAGTGCGGGTGCGTTGCGAAGTCAATAAGACAGGAAATTGATGACTCCTGCTGGAACTGTCGCTGCTGAAGGCCGCTACGAAGAGCTTCGAGTTTGAAGTTTCTAGAAGATTCCAAGACCGTTACTTTTCGAAATCTTGATAAAACGGCGAGATCCTTGAAGGACCAATGAGTCGTCCGTCGCGCCGGCGTCCGTGGAAGCGAGTGTCCGCGGTGCGCCAGACAGCCGTGTCGCCGCCCGCGTCTCCGTACCCCGCTGCCGATGACGTATGTGTGCACGCCGCCTGCGCATGCAGACCGCGTCAACGATCTGTTGGATTCGATTCCCAACAGATGATACCCATATATTTACGGAGTGCTTTAAAAATAACTAGTCCACCATCTTGAGTGTTCCGCCATGTTCGATTTAAAATGAAGTAAAGCTAACCAATACATTGTAATCCAAATTAAACGTGTATGCAAAGTTTCAGCTCAATCAGTTGAAGATACCTGCTTCAAAATTGAGTTGCAATATTTGAGCCAAACATTGTAAGTTAATAAAACTTGCAAAAATAATCAATCCATTTTTTTTTTCACTAAAAATATCGTCGGTGTTGATTAGAATAGCGATTTTATACAATTTTAAATTTAAAAAGTACCTAAATATATTTTTGAAAAAAATTAAGAAAAGGCCAAAGAAAAATTCCACACTGGTGGGTCCAGAATCATGTACTAGATCCATGGTATTCGTTAGTGCGTCGATGTCAGACACACCGTGTATGTCAAAAGGCAAGTCCCTGATCACGATGGCCTCAAAACAGCCCGTCCACTTATGTCTAGGGATTCAACTGTGTTCTACTCGCCATGCCTGAGCTGTGCCTACTAACTTTTCGTAGTAATTATAGAAAAGTGGAGTGCCTGTAGTGAATAATAGAACTGATAATCTAGCCGATAAAATTAACAACAGGCCCATCTCCTTTGCTACTGTTATAGCAAAAGTGTTTGATGGTTTGTTGGATGCACAGTTAAATAAACACGTGTATCAATTTGGGTTTAGACCCAAATAACAAATAAATAGTGCAATAAAAGCATACCACCAGATACAAATTGTAAAACATCAGTTTAAGCTCGTTTTCTCGGCCGGATATACACGTGCAGCCTATGGTTTTCTAAATACGAGCGGCTTGCAGTGGCCTCAGGTGTTAAAGAGATACTTAATCTATATAAAAAAAAAAGGAAAAACTAACTGACTGATATATCCACGCACAGCCAAAACTACTAGCACTAGAAGCGTAAAATTTTGCACAAGATTTCCGTTTATGACGTAAACCAGCACTAAGAGAGGATTTTCCAAAATTCACCCCATAACGGGATAAAATTGGGGTCCAAAGGTTGGTATAAAAACCTATTTTAACGCGGGCGAAGCCGCTTTTGCAGCTAGTAAATAATAAAGACTGTCAGACAGATAAAGCAAGAAATGGTTGCAGTACAAAATATTTGTAACTAGCTTTTGCTCGCGGCTTCGCCCGCGTACATAAAATATAGCCTATGTCACTCAGGAATAAAACAGCGGTTTCTATCGGTGAAAATGTTGAAGCAATCGGACCAGTACTTTCAGAAATTACCTCCTACCTCCTTCAAACAAAAAAAAAAAAACAAACTACCTCTTTATAATTTTGTAACATTCTACTTTCTGGGGAAAGAAAATAGTAAGATGTTAAGAAAGAAATAAAAAACTACGACTTGAGCGTGAAATATGTTCTAAAGTACTGTTAAAGTCCTGTCAATTTAGATGTCCGAGGTTACAAAAATTCGAACCCAACTGAAAATTGGTAGGAATGTTCAAAACACCATCATAAATTAAATCTAAAAAATACTCATCGATCCGACACCTGGAAAAATAAAACTATGGGTCAAAGGTTAGGTAAAAACAAGTTTTTCGCAATTTTCAGAAAAACTGTAAGTTTCACGAGTATCATAAAATCGGCTTGAACAAAAATTTTAGATTAGATAAAAATGTCTAATTACTTTTATCCTAAGAGCCACCTTTATGAGATATAATGATTCAAAAAGTTGAAAGAGCTAATCGTCATAATATGCACACGTTTTCACGCCATCTTTGAGGTAGTGTACCTAGCGCGGACGGACAACAAAACTATCTTACAAAGGGTTCCGTTTTTCCTTTTGAGGTACGGAACCCTTTTAAGATAGTTTTGTTGTCCGTCTGTCTGTCTGTCTGTCAAGACCCTTTATCTCAGTAACGCGTGGAGGTATCGAGTTGAAATTAAAACCATATACTCAAATCTCTGGTCACTTGAAGCTGTGACAAAATCAATCTTGTAAGTTACCGAAAAAAAGGATACGGTCTGTAGTGTTTCAACTGAAATTATTTATGAGCCACAACCTCTCAAATTCTACCGTTTTGAATATCTTAGCAGCAGCCTGGAGTCTGAACAAGGGCCTGGTTGCCTGTGATATGCTCGGTTTCTATTAGATGAGAGTTACACCTGTCTCCTTTAGTCTAATCAGCCTCCCTAGCCAAGTTACGATCGTTTCGTTTGCGTCAAACGCCTCGAGTAAGCCACGCCTCCGATTCCTTCGTTCTGACCACGTGACTGAGCATTAAGATGACGTCAGAACAAAGGAATCGGAGGCGTGGCCTACTCGAGGCGATCGATGCAAACGAAACGATCGTAACTTGGCTAGAGGGGCTGCTTATTCAAGATTCATTGAACCTTCCGATAACATTCAAATACAACAAAGTACTTTCATTTATGAAAGAAATGCGTCTTGTTCTACTTTCTGTTAAGATATTTTTTTAAACAATGACTACTTTGTCCTGAGCCCAATACGTCATTATGAGGTATTTCTCACTCATCACGTCTGCAACTAAAATACTAGTTACACATAATCGTTAAAACACAATATACTTTGACATTCTCACTTGAAGCCTTTTGATTATTCTTGACGATAAAAATTTAATCTTGATACAAAGAGACGAAGGTGGAAAATTGTGTGACGTATAGAAGTCAAAACTAACTTTCAAAGATAGTTGTATTTACTTACAAAATCAGCATTATTTACTGAACGCTAACATTCATTGTTTTAGGAGTAGTCTGGCAGATAACGAAGATAATATGATAGATGTAAACATATTTTTTTCTGTTAACAGTCGATGTAACAGTGCGTTGTTGTAATTTGATATTATTTTATTTTCGCACAACATGGACGTGGAATTTCTAAGATTTCAATTTGAAGATGGGTATTATGGCGTCATTACTAAAAATGGTGAGTGATCTGTCGACATGTAATCTTGATGAAATTACGAGTACTTATGACTTTGACTTCGTGAATTAAATTGTGTAGGTTAGTTTAAAAGAAAATCACGAACGCCTCAATGGGAGAAAGGACATACTGTACAAGCTGAATATGAAACAGACAAGGGGTCTACTTTTTGTGATAAAATATAGATGTAGTAAAAACAATGTCAAAACTTAAAAAAAAAAACATGATGATTGAATTGTATAAATTAGTAAGTTGGGTCTAATTCGGTAGTCAACGTTAATAAAGCTCAACAAGTTAAGTTTTGAACACGGAATATTTAAAAAATATAACAATTTGGATAATTTCTTAAACAGGCAAACCAAACGTACAACTAAAGTAAAGGTTTGTGTAGGAAATCTGATAACAGTAAATCTTTTTAAAATACTCGTACCATAATCATTTTTGATCATAGTAAAATGTTTCATCTTCTTCTTGTTCCCAGGTTTCAAGATCGGCGTCAGACACCTACAGATGATATACATGCTTGCGAGTTCCATCACCATGGGATTTATTAGAGGGAGCATGGGGGTTGCTGTACTAGCTGTCACTGATCAAACGAGACGGGATGATACATATATACAGGTAAAACATAAAACAGCCTATTAAATTGTTGCCTGATGACTTGTGAAGGTCACAAAATCAAATTTCTTTTGGATGCAAAAAGTTGCTGGGTCGTTGTCATCATCATCATCATTTCAGCCGATAGACGTCCACTGCTGGACATAGGCCTGCCCCAAATGTCGCCACAACGAACGGTCTAGTGCGCCTCGCATCCATCGGATTTCCGCAATCTTCACCAGGTTATCGGTCTGCCTTCCAACACTACGTCTTTCGGTACGCGGTCGCCACCCCAGAACCTTTCGGCCCTAACGGCCATCCATTCTGCGAGCAATTTGCCCTGCCCATTACCACTTAAGTTTGGCGATTCTTCGTGCTATGTCGGCAACCTTGGTTCTCCTGCGGATATCTTCATTTCTGATTCGATCACGCAAGGAAACTCCAAGCATAGGCCATTCCATTGCCCTTTGGGTGACTTTGAGCCTTCTGATGAGGCCCATTGTAATCGACCACGTTTCGGAACCATATGTCATCAGACTTTCGTCTTGAGACACTGTGGTATATTGGATGAGAAGACACTGCGCAGCTTCCCGAACGCTGCCCAGCCGAGTCGGATTCAATGGTTGACCTCTTTCTCGAAATTAGATCTACCCAACTGGACTGTCTGTCCAAGATAGACGTAATCGTCCACAACTTCGAGTATAGAGTCTCCAATCTTGATAGGAGTGAATGCTACATGGTTGTTTATCATGACTTTAGTTTTGTCCATGTTCATTTTAAGACCCACTCTTTCGGAAGCTCTACTGAGGTCATTGAACATTGTGCTGAGCTCTTCCGTAGTCGAAGAAGATGAGTGATGTACTCACCATTGACATTAATGCCCAATCCACTCCAGTTCAGAACCTTGAAGACATCCTCCATTGTGGCCATGAACAGTTTCGGAGAAATGATGTCTCCTTGCCTCACACCCCGCTGCAGGAGGATAGGTTTCGAAGTCTGGTCCTGCAGTGTGACTAACTGGCGTTTTCGTAAAAACACTTCAGCACCTCGATGTACCGATAGTCAATCTGGCACCGTTGGAGAGACTGCAGCACATCCCAAGTCTCGATCGTACCAAAGGCTTTCTCGTAGTCCACAAACGCAAAGCAGAGAGGCAGATTATACTCCTCTGTATGTCTCCTGTCTATGGTGCTGAAGCCTTTTCGGAATCCGGCTTGTTCGAGAGGCTGGAAGTCGTCGAACCTGCGTGCGAGACGGTTCGTGATGACTATGGAAAACAGGTTGTAGACATGACTCAGAAGTGAGGTGGGCCTATAATAATTCTAGAGCAGGGCCTTGTCGCCCTTCTTAAAGAAGAGTACCACCACACCTCCACTTCATGCATGTGGTGCTTTTCCCTCGAATATGACGGAATCAAACATCTTCTGAAGGGCCTTAAGGATCGGTTTCCCACCCGCCTTCTGGAGTTCGGCTATAATTCCGTCATCACCAGGTGCTTTGTTGTTATTAAGCTGCTTCAGAGCCATCCTAATCTCGTACAGGCTGATGTCCGGGATATCTTCGGTATAGTGTCGAGTCAACCTAGCTCTTGGGTCGTTTTCTAGATTCGTAGTGGGTTTTGTAATTGACGTGTACTAGTGTCCATAAAAAGCCTCGATCTCTCCCAGAAGCTCTCTCTCTATCCGATTTGGCGAATATGAATCTGCCACCCTCGATCTTCAGTTTTGTGAGCTGGCTCTGCCCAATAGACAGATCTCTTGCAAACACCCTAGAGTCCTTATTTTGCTCAATCGCGTCCTCAATTTTCCCAGTATTAAGGTGACGGAGATCGCGTTTCAAGTACTTAGAGATCCGTTTATTGAGCTGCCGATATGTGCACGCGTTGTCTGAAGACTGCAGAATCATCTCACGCCTTTCCTTCATAAGTTGGAGAGTTCGATCTGTGAGCCTTTTGCTACTATTTGTACGAGTCTTATAGAATTTAGACCCGACCGTCTGGACAGTTTCCACGAACCCATCGTTATATTCGTCCACAGAGCTTCCTAGGCATTCGAAACGATTTCGAAGTTCGAGCTGAAAGCTCTCGGAGTTTTATCTGGATCTGTGCAGGACGGAGCGTAGACTTCATCAGTCGAGATATTTCAAGCTTGACAATGATATTCAATGTACCTCTTACCACGCGGTGATCACTTCCGGTTTTCACCACATTGATCACAGAGACATTATTGAATATTTGCTTCTTCGTCGACGTGATGAAGTCAATCTCATTTTTCGTAACACCATCAGGGCTTTGCCAGGTCCACTTTCTATATTCACGCTTTCTGAAGAAGGAGTTCATCATGTAGAGGCCCTCCTTCTCCATAAAGCTGGCCAGTTAAGTAGGTTTCCCCGGTGGTTCCTACGTCCAAATCCAAATTGCCCCACTCGCAGCTCGTCACCGTCTCGTTTGCCCAGTTTCGCATTAAAGGGTAGTTATAGGGATATTAAAATACTCAGTACAAAGAAGTGGAAGAATGTCCTTTAGACCGAATGACCAGTGGAAAAGATGAAAGGAAAATATTAATTCACAAAGTACAAGTTGATGATAGAGAATTAGCTATGTATTATTTCCCAAGTACCTATCAAAGAAATATTTCATCTTTAGGATGAGCATTCAATAATATACTAATAAATATAACAAAATATATATTTTATTATTTCAGATCCATAACTGGGATGGTAAAATTCAAGGGGCTGTTCTGGCATCGTTCTTCTTCGGCTACGCTGTGATGCTGATACCATCTGAACTGTTCTTGAGGAATATTGGAGGAAAGCTACTGACAACTGCTATTCTTCTGGTCAACGGGGCGTTTTGTGTGGCGATGCCAACTATTATTAATAGGGTAGGCACACGATTATAATTTATTTATTTTATATATTTGATATAAACTAGTGCTTGACTGCGATCCCACCTAATAGTAAGCAGTGTTGCAATCGTTGATGGTGAGGCGCAATAGTTTATTAAGAGCCTATTCACTCTAGCCTTGAAAACACCCAAATTATACAACAAGTTACAATTAAGTGTAATTTCTATTTTATTAATATATACTCGTAATTGTTTATTTCTCACAACTAAAAAGTTTACAACATAAAGGAACTTAATTTTGAAGTACACGATACAAAGAAATATTTAATATTGTACTGCAGTAGGTATATAATTTGGTAGCTGTGATATGCGCCAAACAGTTTTGACCCTATACCCAGAATTAACCTGTTGTATAGCCGGAACGCATATGTATGCGGTACACAATAGCTTTTTAATTGTGTCTGTAATTCATAATACGACAGGTTAAGTGGTAACCTACATTTCAGGTAAATTTCTTAATTATTATGCTACGCATAATCTTAGAATATCTCTTCTTTGATCAGCATTATGGCTATTACTGGTTATTACCTACGGGTCATAGTAGCCTTATTCAAGTATTGAAAGTTATATAGTGAAGTAACAAAGTTGTTGAAAATGCGTTATATTAGCATTATAATCTTATTTTTTTTTGGTACGGATTGTTGTTAATCCGACATAACTTTTAAAATTTTCAACTACAACAATAATTAATCAAAGTTTAAAATTATGTTTTCATTTCAGGGTGGTTGGGTAGCAGCCTGCAACGCCAAGCTGTTCATGGGAATGACTCACGCTTGTTTCTTCACCTTCAACCAGTCTCTGTTTGAGCAATGGCTGCCACCCAATGAGAGGAAAATATTCAGTTATTTCGTTTATGGAGGTAATAATGGTTTTCTTCATAGCTGCTTCAAGCATGCGCTGAAACTAGTTTACCTTAAAACTTTTATCACTTATCATCATTTATAAAGGTACTCGTATTTAGGTTTATTTCAATAAGAATCATCATTGTTTTATCTATGTTGTACTAGGTTTAAAAGCTTTTAAATTGACTGCGATAAGACGTTTCAGAAGTTTTCCTGAAATAAAGGCCACATTAAAATAATTCCGTGCATTACTATTCAGTATGCATAGCCCCGCACTTTAAGAAGACAATTCCTCTGTAATATTCCTGCACTCTCCGCTACCCACAGCTTTTGCTGCCATGCATACTAATTTAATTAACACGCTTAATGTTTCTTTCGCTTCATTTTAATTTTGTATGCCCTTATTATTTCATGTTACATAAAAATCTTTCTCCTTAATTTTTAATTCTTAAAAAAAATCTCTCGTAAAATTAATTACCCGATTCTATTATATTATTTTCCTTCTTTACATAATTAGTCATAGTATGAGCAAAATGAACGTGGCCTTGATTTCAAAGACTTTTTTCATTAGGCTTTGTGCTAATAAAGTTTAATAAAGACTCGTCATTACGTACTTAAAAGAATTACAAACATTTTTGTCTTTCAATATATTACGAGTAGTTTCAACTATCTTTTCTATCTTTCTCTCCGCATAGAGTTACAGGCTGTCTCAAACTTTTACTTACTAAAAACTCACTCGTGTTCTATTCTTTTTTGTCATTATTAAATCCGCCTTTTAATATATTTTTTTAATAATTTCCTCATGGATAATAATTTTGTTCTTAGGACCAATAAATTAATGCATTAAATTTTCCAGGTGTTCAACTTGGTATCATCATAGCCCTTCCAATATCTGGGCTGCTATCATCAGCGCCTCTTGGCTGGGAACTGGTGTACTACTCCTTGGCAATGTTGGCATTGTCTATGGCCATCATATCGGGTACTTTGACGGCCAGTTCACCAGGAGAGCACCAAGCCGTTGGCGACGCCGAGAAAGAGTTCATAACCAATATATTGAATAGCTATAAAAAGGTAACTTTTTTTTTGTTTTTATGTCTTTAAACAAAAACAAAAGATATAATGAGTTATTGAAAAGTGGAAATAATAATCATATTGTTTGTCATAATGCAAGTATATTATATTCGTATAATGTAAATCTTGTTAAAAAATATATATTGATTACTTTAAACTGTTACAGAAAGAAATAAATCGACCATGGCGAGATATTCTCAAATCGTCTCACTTTTGGGCTGTAACTGGAGTACACGCAGCTAGTAATGCTTTGTTTATATTCTTCATAGCTTACGTTCCTGCTTACTTGATGACGTATGGAATTTCTTTGGAGGATGTAAGTTACAATATTTTTCTCGTAATATCGTTCGTTCAATGTCCTTTTATCTTTACTTTGTGACCTCGACTATAGCTCATATTTGCCTTATCTTATCTTACATAAGAAAATTAGTCAAATGTTGAAAAACAATCACTGTTTATATTATGGATACGTTTTTATACCTAACATGAGTTTGGAGGTATACATAAATGTTTCATGCCTAAATGATTTAATGGAGATTCTCGAATCCCATTAGCACCAACTCGAAATTGCGCATCGGTATCAAAATATAATATTTAATATGAGATTGAGTGATTGTAATAGTTTTTTCTGTTCCCTTATATTAAAAATCCTATCGCAAGAAGCAGTTACAAAGATCTAAACAGTGATGCTGTTGGTGGCTATTATTTTATTTTTTTAAATGACAGTTCTAACTAGAACAAAAACCACCGACCAGTAAACACTGTGCTGTTCAGTTAAAGAAATTAACCGCTAAATTTGAATTTAAGGATTTCACTGTATACTTAATTCAAAACGTTGTGTTGCGAGAAATATTGCAGCAAAAGTAAGAATGTTGAATTGTAGCTCAAATATCACAAATAGACAAAGAAGGCAATCAAAAAAAGAAGTTAGTAGTAGTAGTTGCTAAACATAGGAAACAGTAAGAAATATGGTGGCAGTATGAGATAGCTGAATAGATGACAATATGAAAAAGACCGATATCGAAATCGGCAGGATGCGAGGCGCCTATGTCCAACAGCGGACGTTTTTCCGCTGAAATAATGAAAACCTACATGCGTGTTAATTACTATGGTATTCGTACATCTTGTACGTATGTATAAAAAAGTAGGTATTTCAATATTTCGATTACTCAATTTCAGAGTTCGTGGTACTCCATGTTACCATTCATATCAATGGCATCAGTGTACATCGTGATGAGCCCGATCTTTGACTGGCTTTACACAATAAGTTACATCCACTACATCTTTAGCGCCAATATCTTCAGGAAAGTTATCAATGGTCTTGGTGAGCATTACCGAAACTTATTTTTATATATGTATATTTTTTAATTTGTGGAAAACCCGTTGTATTATAAGTTCCCCATATTTCAATCAATAAAGTCTGACTGTAAAAATAATCACGTACTATTATTATTTTTTAGGTAAAATAAAAAAAAAACCTTGATATCTAAAACCTTTTTGAAACATTAATTAATTTTTAACCAATTAACTCACAGGTGCTTTTGGAATCGTTATGGGATTAACGATGCTTCCGAATTTTCCACGTGAATGGAGCTATCCGGCGATTACCACGTTATCGGCCATATTGGGGTTAGTGGGTTTACAGTTCTGTGGATTTCTGGTAAGTTGCTAATGTTCTTAATAAAATCTTAATTTAAAAGTTCTTGATATAAAACAAACCAAGGGTGAATCGGACTCACGCACGAAGGGTCCCGTAAAATCACGTTAGTCGTATGGAATTTTTTATTTTATTCGGTTTTAGTATTTGTTTTTATAGCGGCAACAGAAATACATCATCTGTGGGAATTTCAACTGTCTAGCTATCATGGTTCATGAGTTACAGCCTGGTGAAAGAAGGACCTACAGACAGACGAGCGGACAGTGGAATCTTGATAATAGGGTCCCATTTTACCCTTAAACCAGGGGTTTAACGTTCTGTAAAATATTTGTACTTCACGAACAAAAAATTGTGTCCTACCTACTATATACACTATAACCGTGATAAATAATTATAATACGTGGTCAATCCTTATATAATTTTCAGAGCACTTACAAGGATATGTCAGAAAACTACTCCGGGACTCTGATGATGCTATCGTCTACTGTCAGCAGTGTTATCGGAGCGGCTGTGCCTTTTGTAACAGGACTTATTCTTGGAAATGATATGGTACGTGATGTTTACGAGTATAATTTATTTATTTATGCCACTAGCGGTTCTGGCAGACGTTGTCCTATCCGAAAGCTTTTCGTCAGAAAAAAAAGAGAAACCGATAGCAGCGCCACCTACCGGTTCCAATTGTATTTTAAAACCATCCACGGATCCACTCAAATACACACGCAAACCCAAATCGGTTAAACTATTTAAGAGGAGATACGTGACAAATACACGTAAAGAAGAAATAAAGAAAAAAAGGAAAGAAATAAAGATGTATTGACTATAATTATTTATTAACGTTATATCTTAACGGCGTGGTACTCAATGTGGTTGATAGTTTTAAGTACCTGGGTCATGTTGTCACTAGTGACCTACGTGATGATGGCGACATAGAGCGCGAGCGCAGGGCGTTGGCAATGCGGGGTAATATGCTCGTCCGTAGGTTCGCTCGCTGCACGGCAGACGTCAAAATTAGTTTATTTAAGGCGTTCTGTCAGTCTTTCTACTCGAGCGGCCTGTGGGTGTCATATACAAACCGGGCTTACAACGTCCTGCGCGTACAATATATCAACGCTTTCAGGATGCTGTTGCGGTTGCCGCGGCGTTGTAGTGCGTTGTGTGAGCCGCGGCAAACATTCCGCCGCGGCTCACACGGATGGTGGCGTGAAACCATCATGCGTAAGAAAGCGGCTTCCTTACTGCAACGCTTGCGCAACACTCGTAACAGCATCCTGAAAATGATTGCTGACAGGCCGGATTGCCCCATCCAGAGACATTGGGTGGAATTAGCTATAGGTTACTAATAACACTAATATAGTATTTAAGCACTTTCTGTTATTAACACACTAACAATTTATGGACTATTGGGTCTGAATTAAAGAAATTTTGATTTTAATTTTTATTTAAAATATTATGCAAAATACATACAGTACTTAAGTGACCTCAAGTATTTTATTTTTACTGATATTTGCGGTTATTCATTTTAACCATGAATCAGAGTATTTTTTTTTTTTTAATTCAGAGTTTGGAAAATGAATCCAAGTATTTAAAGCCTCAAAATGCTTGTGATATTGCTTATCTAGTTTGATTAATGGTTACTCTTTCGCTATAGTCTCTTTAAACATTTTAACTTTCATGTCCGTGTTATCTAAACCATGTCATAAAAAATTTCAACAACCTTCTCGAGGTTCAATCTCCAACGTGTTCACTGTGAGGTTTCCTTCTCCACATTTTCAGGGTAACCGTGAAAGTTGGCGGGTCCTAATGCTGACCCTGAGTAGCCTGTACATCTTTAGCACAATCATCTACACGACATGGGGCACCAACGAGAGGCAGAACTGGGACCACGTCAATAATAATGATAAGAGGCGGTTTGGACACTACAATGGCGTGAGAGGTACATAAACACAATATATTAATACCTTCTATAGAAATAATAAAAGCAAGCTAACACAAAGCTTTAAGTACAAGGCACATGGTACTATCGAAAACTCAAACGAACCCTTATCAGTCATTGTCCATGTTACTCGGGGTCAATGCACGTTTCCTACACGCGTTTTCCTCTTCTATTTTCCCCTATCAACTATTTCGATATCATTATTTCCCTTTCCTTTCATATAGTTTCCCATATAATTCATTTATCTGCCGCTACCATAAGTCTTGTGACAGAGATAACTCGAGAATTAAATACGACATAAAATTAAGTATTCGGACGTAAATCAGACACTAATTAAGGCTCTAGCACCCGAGCAGTGTCATAAAACAATGACTTTCTGAAGCCTACTACCTACCTCAGAAATGGCACCATAAATAAAATTGAAAAAAAAAGTTTTTTATTTATAGATTCATGCTTACCATTATTTCTTTTTGAAATAAGCAGTTACATGTAGTAACATTTGAAGTTGAATTTGAAGTTGTAAAAAAATCAAACTTCTGAGTTAATGAAAAAAAAAGATACAGCCGTTTATGTCGCAAAAAAAACACGTATTTTGACACTATCATGGTAATCAAAATTCATAGGGTACTTTTCGTTGACCTAGAATCCTGAAATTTGGCATGAAGCAAGGTATAGGTATAGCACAAGTATAGGAAAAACTCTGAAAACTATAAATTTGTAGTTACGTTACAAAAAAAATCATTTTTTGCGATTCGGAAAAATCTTCGTAACTCAATTAGGGAATTCAACTGTTTTCATAGGTAAGTTTGTACGGAACCCTCAGTGCGAGTCCGACTCGCACTTTCCCGGATTTTTCGCTTGTTTACACTACTCTTTTCAAATGATCTATAGAAATATATTTATACGAAAAAATGATGTTTTCGAAATGTATATAGCATAAGTAAATCAATCAATATTTCGCAAAGAAAATTTTATTAAAGGTCAGTGGGGCTCTTAACGGGCGCAGGCGGCAGTACGAGTATGTGTGCATTTAACTCCGGTCATATGTTCATGGGACTATACGCCTTAATGTCTACAATTTCCAGGCTACATGCACATTGATGAAAGCGGTCTTAGATGATAGGACAGACACACCAATTGGGCGAAATATTGTACCTTTATTATATTGGTTATTTTATACATGTAAAATATTATAATTATTATACTTACATTGTGCGCTACAAGCACCTGAGCCAACCCTTTTCATACATCGTTTACTTAATCCAAGTTTTATCATTTATTTTTGTTCTTGATAATTTTCAATTTTGAGGTCAAAAAATATTTATACAATTACTCTGCTCGGGGCCTTACCCATTGTAATTCAATATTCATTTTGATAAATTAAAACTGTCATGTTAAGATTCACAATCAAATTCCTGCGTGAAGATGGTAACTAATACTCTGAGAATAGCCCTTTCCATTGCCCTTTGGGTGACAAAAAAAGCCTACTTGCATAACTTAATGTGTGCAGTTTTTGTTTTGTTACGTTTTTGGTATATCTAGTATGTTCAATCTATGGACAGAAGTCCACTAGACTTAAAGCTATCTATATAAAATAGGTCTTTACCTATAAAATTGCCGTTTTATATAACGGGTTGCTTTAAAGAATAATTATTATATATACGAGTTATTGACTTCTGCTAAGTCTATCAAGTAACGCTGGTTAATTTAATTAGAAACGTAATTATTCTTTTACTTAAAATTGCTTTTGTTTCAGTTGAAACCCGTGAGGTGCAATTACAAGAATTCGGACACGTTAATTTGGCTCTTCAAAAACATGAGATTGACACAACTTTGTGACAATGGATTAACTTTATTTTGGACGACGTGATAAAGACTATTTTTATACTGAGCAAATATAAGATTATGAAAATTTTACATGGTCTGTTATTTTGTGGTGTTTCTGTAGTTATGCTGTTGAAACTAATAAATATACTTTTTTTTTTTTTGGGTAAAACTAATGATTTCTCCCACTCTAAGGTGTAGAGTATGTCAGACGTTTACTAACTAAAACAACTCCTGTGACTTTCAGTAGTCCTTCGCGTTCTAGGCCCGCAGGTTTCTTTTTCAGAATTTTTTTGTGGCTCTAGCGGGTTATGTAGTTAGTGGAAGGTAGACACGGGAACTTCATAATAAAACAATGTATCCAAGCAGTATCTGGGTTAATTGGAATTGTCTTGAAAAATAGGTACTCTGGCTATAAGTGAATCACAACTAAAAAGTGTGAAATATTCACGGTAACCCATAATATTTGCTAATTCATAAAACATTAATTTCTTGCCAAATCTTAAAAAAAAAACTTTTGCCTATCAAAGTTGTATTCCCCATCAATGGCAGCCAATCACAATTCAATCGAATGAACTTCAAGAAAAAGCAACACTCTTCCAAGATTTTAATAAACTGGCAACATTTTAAGATTTTCCGCACATTTAGCTGCAGCTGAAGTTAGTCTTTGTAATTTCCAAGGTATCTACTAAGCTGAACGGACAGGATTTATGAAGCCCGTCTATGAAGCTAATATTAATTACCGTTGCTTCTGGTAGATTTACTTTAATGAATACCATCAGTACAGCAGGTATTTATATAGGTATTTTTGATAAGTTGTGTTGATCGAAAAATGTTTTGCATTTCTAATGAAATATTGGGTCATCGATTTATAAAGAAATTGGTCATCTGGAAGTATCACCATAATTATTAATTTTATCCAAAACACAGGCAGAATGGGGCTGTTCTGTAGGATTGTGGGCTTTGGCATTATTTCAGAGGCAACTGAAGAAAAAAGTTTGCCACGCTCTCTCTCCACCCATAGCTGAACGGCTAAACCAAACTTTACCAAATCGCCTAATTCTATGTCACTTCGATAATGAACCTTCATAATTATTCTAGTTTTGATTGAGTTCGGTTGGTACAAAATACTTATATACTAATGGTTCACCCAATTTATTTGACATCTGTTATTAATTACTAAGTCTTAATTTTAAAATCCCTTCTACACTTCTTGTCAAAATTAGCTATGTTTAAAGACTGCAAAAGCTCATTTTTATCTTTATAACAAAGTATAGCGGATCGATTAATTTTTTGGTCCTTTTTTCCAATAATACCTATATCTTATAGAATCAGTGGGATAAAATATCCCTAGGTAAATTACACACGAGCAGTGCTGGCCGAGTGGTAACGGCACCGACTTATGAGTTGTAGGTCGCGGGTTCAAACCTAGTTAGGCGCATTACTTTGAGTAATATTTTATTTTCATCACAGTGGTGATGATTGGCTTACAAAACTGTGAAGGAAAACATCGTGAGGAAACCGGCATGTCCTAGAACCAAAAAATTCGAAGACATCCGCACTGCACTCGCGTGGTGGATTACGGCCCATTTCCTTTCCTAGAGAGGAGGCCTGAGTCCCAGCAGTGGGAACATTATAATGATTATACTATACTTATACTAAATGACACATTGTCATCCATAGACATAAGTTTTTTTTTTTACTTTTTTCCACACTAGGAATTACACAAGTATAGTGAGTATGTTCATAGACATGTAAATTCACGTAATATACAAGATGCCCAGTCCCGAAACAACCAACCAACCAACCAACTGTAGGCCATACAAACATTAGTTCCGTGCGGAAATCGAACCCATGTCACGTAGCGCTGCAACCAATTGCTCAACTATTGCATCAACCGTGCCGGCGTCGTTCAATCTATTATTGTCAATTTCAATAATGACAGTTTAAAGAATACATTATTTTCTAACCTTATCAACCCAGCAGGTGATAACACCGTTACCATCTCGGCACGACTGGTTATTTATAATAATACAATATAGTAATATTCCGCAACTATCACACAACGCCGTCTAGTCCCAAGCTAAGCAGAGCTTGTGTTATTAGTACTAGACAATCCTTTTTTTTTTTAGTTATTTTTTCTTATTCAAAACTTTATTGTATAGACTGAACATTTCATTTATTTTATTAATATTTCTATATACATCTTAACTATTAAATATTACGAGTATAACTTTCTAAGTATTTAAAAAAAAAACTGAACAGAACGCAGAACGCTGGCAGCATTGCCTCGCTGGATGGCAATGATGATTCGTTGACCCAAGAAAAGCCCAGCCCTCTGGTCACGCTAAGAGTCGACCAGCTGTTTGCTGATATCCCGAACAACTTGATGAGCGCTCGCACCCCATGGCCCCAGTATTTCAACCCCAAACGGCTCAAATATATTAACTCCGATGAGGTTATTATATTTACGCCGTTTGAGGTTTTCGGTACCTGCAGCAGCCGTCCCAGCACAGCCCGCCGTACTCAGAAGATGGAATGCGCAAGGGTGTCGACACATGTTGCATCCCACACCAAAGGCCTACTCAATTTCCAAGGCATTATAGTCATCCCGTCTGGCTTCTTCCCATCGTCACGTGCCAAGCCATTGGGTTCTAAAACAGCTGACACCCTCGTGACGAGAGCTCGGCGGATGATGTCATTAATACATATTTCTAAATACATACATATTATAGATAAATTAACCCAAACACACAACAAATGATCGTGCTCATCACACAAACATTTGTCCTGGGTGGGAATCGAACCCACGACCTCCGGCATTGCAGTCAGGACTACTAACCACTAGACCAACAGGCCAGTCAAAAATGAGTTTAATCATTTGAATTACAAGCTCTAAAACTGAGCAGCATAAGCTTACAATGGTAAGTACTATTAAAAGTCTATTACCCACAGTTAAAGCACCGTATTCAATAGAGTCAGCTTATTTTAATCCTCAAAACAATTTACCTTTTATCAAATGAAAATTAAATTTATTACAGCATGATAAGATTTATATTTGCAGCAGTATGGCATGATTGCCGCTCGGGTCAACATGTTGTGAAATTTATTTACTAGGTCTACGGGGACTAAGTCTTATCTGCAATAAAGGCAAGATCCTAATCAACGGAGAAACGTGTATTTGTAGAACGTTTATTTAGTTATCAAAGAAAAATAAAAACACCCTAATTAAATCCACGTATATACTAAAATTACCTAACCTACCTATAAAATATGGCGTCAAAAAATTCCTCCACTACAACTTTTCGCCTAGTTGTTTTTCTACGTCTAGGCACTCCTTGCTGTTATCCCCATCGCTGCCAATGTACTGAAGTTGTCAGCAGTCTCGGTCACCACGGCCTGTCATGCAGTCAAAGCGTGGGACGTATAGCACAGTACGCGAATATTAACGAGGTTCCGGCGAGTCTTTCGTGTACTTATATGTTGTTTTAATTAAATAAGTGTTTTTATTTTTCTATCTATAATAAATAAATGATATACAGGCAAAATAAAAGAAGATTTCTGTTATCAAAGATTATCTGTGAAAGACAAAATGGTTAGCTTCCAAAGCATGAAACACTCAGTCAATAAAATATGTAAACGTATTCTGTGGCAAGTTTAAAATCATAGTTTAAAAACTGGTTCTATTGGTGAATTTCGTCAGGTACCTACTGCCATCTACCGTTTACCAAAAAAAAAAAAATATGCTAAAAAATATGAAATAAAATAAAGACCAATGAACATAAAATATTATTAATTGTAACACAAGTCAGTACATTTGGATAATATTATCTAAGGTTGTTTTATCTGTTTTATTGGCTATTTCCCTTTAAAGTTTATCTTGATAAGTACGTTGAATAGGTACTTGATATACGTTTTAACCGTATAAAATATAATTATATGAATTATACCCTTAGTTACGGTATAACTTGAGAACAACTTTGCCGATTAAACTTATCTTTTTTTATCTTTATTTTGTAGACGGTTTTAAGGAAAAACATTAAGAAAATATAGGATCGCGTTTAACCACGATCTCACCTAATGGAAAGCGACAAGGTACTCGAACTCAAAGTAACCTATTTAATCTTAACTTCAAGAAGAAGGAAGAAGAGTATTCCACTCCAATTAGCTAAACTCGGGATGAATATGTTTCTAAAAGGTTTTGTGCGTATAGGTGGAATGTCCACCATGTACCGGTGTCGCGTTGCCGTATGTCTGGTGGTCCGATGATGGAACGAGCTTGGTGGAATTAAATTATGTAAGTAATTCCGACGAAAATTCATTGAAATTTAACGAGTTGACAACCGACATGCCAGTAACACGGTCTTCATGCTCAAGTCTTTGTAACTTCGACTCGATGGGTCCGTCAGTTCTTAACGGGTTAGCTAGTGTGATATAGTATATATCGTACCAACGACTGTCAAGGATAATAATTATTATTAAAAAAAAAAAAAACTACATTCGAAAAAGTTGTTTGTGTTAATAATCTGACACAATAAATTAATGAAGTATGCCTGCGGGCAACACTACATCAATTTGCGGTATCGCTATTTTCGATTCTTTTATCGCACAGCTGTATCCGGAGAGCATACGCCTTTAGGACATATGATTTTCTTCATAAAAAATATTATAGTTACAAACTTAGATTCTTCATTCCTCTTAAATTCAGCAAAATAAAAAGTAACTCTATAAAATTGATTCTTAGTTCTAATCAGTTTTTGCCCCCAATTTCCGTGTACCGATCGACGATATAATTACAGCTCGATTCAATTTCCTCTCAAATGGTAGACGTCAATGACCAGATATGATTGATATTCTTAGCAAAATGATTGGTGGTAGTATTGTTTTCATAAGAGGAATTCTGACGTTGGCACCGGTGATGGAAAAGGTATGGAAACTGGTTTTCATGGTATGTATAAGACATTTTCCTCATAATTAGACATTACATGATATGGAGGATTGAGGAATATTTTTAGCATTAATGTGAATGGTGATTGAAGTAACTAAGCATAGACTATGGAAGCCATCGACTGAGAGCCTGAAATTATAATGTACAAGAGAAATGATGAGTATTATATGGAGACTGGGATCTTTAAGTGAAAAGTGAATAGGTTACTTCTAGGTAAACGCACTCTATCTTTGACCACATCGTCGCTTTCTATCAGGTGAATTAGCGATCAAGCTCGAAACCATCGATAATAAAAAAAAACTGGCAAGTCTTCCTTTATGTTCATAAGTCAGTAATTTTTCATTTTATTTAAAATCTTAGTCAACCAATCAGTTGAAATCATTTATTTCATATGTGTACACTCTTTTAAATTATAACTTGTTATAAGTTATAAAAATACTGGTTACTATATATTTCATATCGCTTCTATTATGTGATCACAATGTAAATAATAACGTTAATAAAACAGTGAAATAGAATAAAGTACAATCACAATAAAATAGAATCAGATCAAAATTAATCATAACATAATAATAACGGTAAAGGAAAACCTCATGAGGAAACTGGCATGTCCTACAATAAAAATTTGAAGACACGCGATAACCACCAATCAGCACTGCCCCCGCGTGGTGGATTACAGCCTATTCCCTCGCCTAGAGAGTAGGCCAGGGTTCTAGCAGTGAAAACATTATCAGGCTGATTATTATTATGCTATGCTTGCTTGCAACATAGTAAATAAGAAATCATAACACCCGTTGTCCGTGGGTTAATCAGAGGACTAAATAATCAACCTACACGTCTCCTGGTTTAAGTCCCGTATAATAGGAGGCATGCCCGATTTGGCATCGATCATATATCCCCACTTGCAACTGGAAATATTTTTACTAACATTCACAAATCTAAGGTACGCTTTCGCTAAGAATATAAAATTTTTCGTTAGTAAATACTGGTAAGACTTCCTGCCAAGTACAATTATACAACAATTCCATAAACGTTATAATGTGTTTGACTTAATTATGATAAGCACTATTATTTATATTAACAGCGAACACTGTTTTATTGTGTGCACAGTGTTATGAGTGGCGCTACTGTATTTAGACTAGAATCTGCTCCAGACTTTGCTTGCTTTATTTATTTAAATTCTAAAATATTTTATTTCACTTAGTCCTACATGAGCAAGTGTACTATTTAAAAATGTTGGAAACGAATGCATGGTAATAATATGGTTCTTTTTGAATTTTAAAATATAATGAAATTTTAAAATAAAACTAAAACTTTTATAGGGACGTATCGATGATGCGCCCTTTTGTACTTTTTTAGGTGGGTAAATCATCTTATGACAAATCCCGCTCTTGGGGGGAGCGAGAGATAGTGTCAGATTTTTGCTGACTAAAAAACCACTCCTGTTCCTTCTTTGCCTTCGTCCCAGGGCCCAGAGCAAAAGGAGGCGACCGCCTGCCACTCCTCCTCGCTTCGGACCATGGCCTGTACCAAGGCCCGGCGCGAGAGATCGCCGCCACCGATCGCCCCCACGAGGACACGGCGTAGCTCTGCCCAAGCGGGGAACACCTCCACCGTGTGCTCCACCGGTTCCTCCGGGCGTTCCACACAGTGGCGACACCCGGGCGTGTCTTCCGCACGAATCTAGTGCAGGAACTTTCCGAACTTACCATGTTCATCTTTACCATATCCATGGGGATACCGCACGGTTTCCCGCGAAGCGGCGAGCCTCCTTGCTGGCCAGCCACCATGGGATCTTGTAGCAAAAGACCTTGCACGCATGCACGATTTGCGCGTGGAGATGGAACGCCGTGGTGAAACTCCGCTGCCGCGACAAGTCACGGCATGGCGGAAAGAGTTCCGGCGGGATCTCATGGCGGAATGGCAACAGCGACTATCGCAACCCAGTGCTGGGCACGCCGTAATTATGGCGGTAAGTCCCTTCTTTGAGGAGTGGCTGGAAAGGCAACACGGCGTCATTACCTTCCGCATGACGCAGGTTCTCACCGGACACAGTAAGTTCGAGAAGTTCCTGCACCGGGTTCGTGCGGAAGCGACGCCCGGGTGTCGCCACTGTGTGGACCGCCCGGAGGACACGGTGGAGCATACGGTGGAGGTGTGCCCCGCTTAGGCAGAGCAACGCCGTGTCCTCGTGGGGGTAATTGGCGGCAGCGATCTCTCTCGCCGGGCCTTGGTGTACCAAGGCCCGGCCGGTTGGTGTGCCATGGTCCGAGGCGAGGAGGAGTGGCAGGCGGTCGCCTCCTTCTGCGAAGCAGTAATGCTTGCAAAGGAGGCGGCCGATCGCGTGAGGCAGCGATCCTCACGCCCCAACCGCCGCCGGGATTCCGATCCCGATTTCCGGCCACCGTAGGCGCGGGCTTGCGGACGGCGAGCAATGGGTGGCTTGCCGTCCGACCGTCCGGTAACCGTCCGGACCAAGCCCAAGTCGTCAACGGCGCGTGCTGTTCCACGCGCGCCTCAAGTAGATGTCAGCAACTGTAGGGGCCCAGCAGGGTCGAAGCCTACTGGGGCCAAGGGTCTGATTCTGAAAGGAAGACTCGGCCCTGGTACGAAAGGCAACGAAGGAACAGGAGTGGGTTTTTAGTCAGTAAAAGTCTGACACTATCTCCCGCCCCGCCCGAGAGCGGGGGATGTCATAAGATGATTTTCCCACCGGAAAAAAAAAAAAAAAACCATCCGTATGGCCATGACCCTCTGGCATGCGTTCAGCCGGGCCGCCGGTTGCTTCCGCAACGCCGGCGTCCACACCAGTGCGCCATAAAGGGCCATGAACCGAACGATTCCCGCGTACAGCCTCCGGCAGGCGGCGTCTGGACCCCCTAGGTGCCCTTTTGTGTTTGGGCTTCACGTCGCCTAAACCGCTTTGACAAACGCAAAGTGCGTATACAATGCGGCGTACTTTATTTCAGCCAAATTGAAATCTGGCTGGAGGTTCGCACCTTAATAGAATACGGCTCCGCAGCTGCATTGTATTACAGTTACGGTTTTTCAATCGCCACGTCAACTTGTAATACTAACAGTGTGTTAGACGATACAGCTGCGACAAATATATATTTTAAACGATAGACCTAATAATTTCTGATGAAATAAACTTTATATCACATAACGTTATACGAAATAAGTTTTAGTGTATATTAATTTTGTAAAGAAATTATATTACCAGTTCGTATATCTCAGGTTTATTATATCTTGTGAACGTTATCGAAATGAAAATATCAACTGACTTTATATGATATGAGACGCACCCGAAAAAAGCAAGTAAAAATATTCTAGTACAAAAACTTTTCTTTCGGTATGTTATACCAATTTCTTCCTGTTTCCTGTACAAGTACATGGATACTTAAATTTATGTCAATAAAATATTCATAATTGTAGAGCAAGTAATTAAAATACCAACTTTTATCATTCATTGAGTTATATAAAGGTCGCAGTAGTGATAGCAGATAACAATGTTTAAATTAATTGTACAGGCGTTTCAATAAAACTTTCCAAAATGTAATATATATAATAATTACACACACACAAATTATATATTATTACATTTTGGAAAGTTTTATTGAAACGCCTGTACAATGAATTTCTTTTACAAAGTAATACTTTAATAAACTTATGAATACTTAGTAGAGCCAGTTTTTTTTTTGTAATTATTTATTTAATTAATCTTTAACTGACATCCTTACAAATATTTAACTAATAACACTATACTTACAAACAACTAAGCTAATAAACTACTTAATAAATATATATACAAACTGAAAAAAGTATATATATTTATACAAAAGTTTTTTATACAGACAAAATTCACCTGGCATCAAATATAAATTACTTATTATTAAAAAATACCTTTTTATAAAGAGCAAGGTTACGGTCACAAACAAGTTGCAAACTTAATTTCTTAAACATTTCAAATGGAAGTGCGACTGTCAATATTTAAACCGATCCGAGAATCAAACCCAGGATCCTATCCTCAATAGTAGCACTTGCGGCTTGCAGAGCAGTCAATTTCCAAAAACTACTGCCTGTATAAATTGCAAAATATGAATAAGCTAAGTGGTGGACACCTAGATATGAAAAAGAACGCATCAGATGTTTTTGATAAACCTTTTCAAACAAAAGTTGAGTACACATTTCATACTGGAGGTGAAAATACTCGTGGCATGCAGTTATTATTTATTAGAACAAATATTGAATCTTTGTTCAAATGTAATTATCTTGAATTGGTGACTGAAGATTGGTAGGTCGGTAGGTATCATTGGCAGAAGCTATGGCTGGCGATAAGGTTGTGTACGAATCTGTGCCCAAACACGAGAAACATGAAGGTAAGAGAAATAATGATATAAACTTTTTTTCAAAGGTGACTAAAAAAATTAGAATTTCAATGATTCTGATGCAGAAATGAATTTGAGTGAAGAAAATATAAGGATTAAAGAAAAATACATATTGTCTTGAAGACTTAGAGGGAATATATTGATTATAAACATTTTTTTCAATGAGAAATTTCTGTATTCATTATATCTATACATAACTATAGATAATATAATGAATACAGAAACCACCTGTTTACATAAGTTTTATTTCAAACATCCATGTGCTTATTTTTTCTTTTAAAAAAAATATTGGCCATGAGAAGCTAGTACAAAAAGCTACATAATATTGACTAAGGTCAGGATAACAATCCAATATGTTGCTTGTGTCTACAAGTGGGTTGATACATTATTAATCGTCAACCTCTGGAAGCTATCGCAAATTTATGTGTTATCGACAACGATCAATGCTTATTGTAGTATTCACAACGTAAGTCTATTTACAATAGATACATTACTTATGAATTCAGTTCAGTCCAATGCTATTCACATAACAACAAACACTCTTTAGCAACTAATACTTTCTATTAACAACGGTAATTAACATACAAATTTCTTCCTTCAAAATTCCAGAGCCTAAAAAATCTCCACAGCGTCCAAAAGGTCTTGGGATTCGGCACATTCAAACCGCAATACTGTTTATATGCCTAACCATTGCATACACGATCCGGTCCCAACTTAGTGTTCTTATGGTTGCTATGGTCCAGGTACCAAATCCTCGCTGCTTCGAAGTTAATGGGACCAGAAACTACTCTGAAGGTTGTGATGATATCAATGCCAATATAAGCAGATGGAACATTTATCGCGTGAGTTTTTGTTTGTTTTATTATATTATATATATATTAGCATTCTATGAGGTCGTTCGTTCATATTTGTTATCACTAAACAATTTAAAAGCTTACAAAATAGCAGGAATGTATAATACGTAGTTCCAATTGATAACTGAGATATTAAAATCTTATTTGAATGACAGACAGTAACCAGTTAAAATAAACGGTGTCAATTCATCGGGATTAAATGTGAAAATGGGGGTTCCCCAAGGTTCAATTTTAGATCCTTTTTTTATTTTTAGTTTATATTAATGATTTACCCTATTTGTTGCGAAATAAACTTAATATGGTGTTGTTTGCCGACACTTCTGTGATTTTTAAGATAAATAAAAGAACTAATAATCTTGACGACAATAATAAAGCCCTACTGCAGGTCCAAAACTGTTTCACTGCAAATAATCTTTCTAAATGGAAAAAAAAAACTAAATGCATAAGATTTTCCTTACCGAATGCCAAAAGTAGTGATTGTGACATAGTATTAAACAATGGAAAACTAGAATTGGTCGATAAAATGGTTTTCCTGGGGATAACGCTTCACTCAAGGCTACAATGGGGTCCTCATTTAACATCTCTTGCAGGACAGCTTAGCTCAGCTGCATATTATGCTGTTACAAAAATCCGCCAATTTACAGATACCGCTTGACTAGTCTATTTTAGTTATTTTCATAGTATCATGTCATACGGTATTTTAACATGGGGACGGGCTGCAGACATCGACTCAATCTCTATACTACAGAAAAGAGCTATCAGAGCTATTTAAAATCTCCGCCAGTTCGATTCCACAATTTTTGCTTTATCATTCCAGAAATATGAATGGAACAAATCGACGCAGGAGATGATTACATTTTCCTTCTTTGTGGGATACACGGGTATGATGCTGCCTATGGGAGTTATAGCGCAGAAGTTTGGAGGTAAACGGCCGATAATGTTCGCTCTGGCTATTAACGGAGTAATTTCTATTTGTACACCATGGATAGCATTGGTCGTAAGTAAATTTTCTTGCATAAAAAAGAGTTTAAAGTGAATGAATACAATGATGATTTCAATACAAGTCCATTGACCCTTATTATCAATATAAAAAAGCTATTTTAAGATAATTTCATTAGGATGATCAATATAAGAAATTCCTTGTTGGTAATAATGCACAAAGGAAAATTGATAGACACCAAACAGATTGATCATTGTATTATTGTAGTTACATTATGCTTCCTGCCCTTTGCACTGTTTATCCTTAATGCTGAGGGTCGTGACCTCGATGAATAACTTTTTGTAGAATATAATTTTGCAATGTTGTACTATACACCACGGATTTAGTTTGACTTACATACCTAAAAGCCTTCTGCTTTTGGGTCTTTTCCCATCTACTTTTCCTGTCAGCAATAGCTTTTTAGGTTACCACCTCTCTTCCTGGCAATGTGGCCAAATAATTCAAAGATTCTTCTTTGGCATATAGTGTTACATTATGCATATATATTTGTTTTCCCGGTGGGAAAATCATCTTATGACATCCCCCGCTCTTGGGCGGGACGGGAGATAGTGTCAGACTTTTACTGACTAAAAACCCACTCCTCTTTCTTTGTTGCCTTTCGTACCAGGGCCGAGTCTTCCTTTCAGAATCAGACCCTTGGCCCCAGTAGGCTTCGACCCTGCTGGGCCCCTACAGTTGCTGACATCTCCTTGAGGCGGGCATGGAACAGCACGCACCATCAATGACATCTCTTTTGCTCGGTCCAGGCGGTTACTGGACGGTCGGACGGTGAGCCACCCATTGCTCGCCGTCCGTAAGCCCGCGTCTACGGTGGCCAAAATTCGGGATCGGAATCCCGGCGGCGGTTGGGGCGTGAGGACCGTGGCCTGTACCGAGACCCGGTGCGAGAGATCGCCACCGCCGATCGCCCCCACGAGAACTATGCATATGAGGATTATGCATATGATACTGACAATTTTCGGTACGATACGATATGTACAAAAAAAAGAATAAAATCAACGCAATAATTCAATCTTTTTCAGGGCGGTTGGATAGCTGTATCAGCTAGCAGGCTGGTGTTAGGAATGACTCAAGCGGCTATGTACCCATGCATTCACACTATGCTGGCCAAGTGGGCCCCGCTGTGTGAGAGAGGAACACTCAGCACTTATATCTATACCGGTAGGTAACGAGTTTATAACATTATTTGATACATTAATTTTAAGAAGTGCTATTAAGTCCTATACGAGGTTGATGGTTAAGTGATTTCTGTTTAACTTATGGTCAAATTATTTTTTTGTCCATCTGACTCAAAGAGATGGTAATGTTTTTCGATAGTTTGTATGTATAAAGACATGCGTCTTCGGGCACGCGCTGTGGTCTAAACGGCTGAATAGTTTTTATCAATTCCACCAGATTGAGAGCAGTGGTGGCCGAGTGGTAACGGCCCCGACTTACAAGTTGTAGGTCGCGGGTTCAAACCCGGCCAGGCGCATTACTTTGTGTAATTTATTTCATCACCACTGCTCTCAAAACGGTGAAGGAAAACATCGTGAGGAAACCGGCATGTCCTAGAACCAAAAATTCGAAGACATGTGACATCCGCCAACCCGCACTGGGCCCGCGTGGTGGATTACAGCCCATTCCCTCTCCTAGAAAGGAGGCCTGAGTCCCAACAGTGGGAACATTATAAGGCCGACTATGCTATGCTACTATGCTATCTTTAGCGTCGAAGTAACATAGGCTAAATGATATAAAAAATAAATAAATTGGTGGCCGCAATTACGTAAGTGAAGTCGTATTTTTTGTAACATGACTATCTCAAAATTAATGCCCCGAGTAACCGAAATCAGAAATATAAGTCTATAAATTGTAGGAAAAAAATATATTTGTATCAAAGAACCCAACCGCAAAAAACGACTAAAGTAGATCAAATAATTATGTACAGTATACTTTTTATTATACTCCATAAAAAACAACAATAGGAGCTTAAAATTAATAGGGCGTAACAATGAGCCATCTTATTATTGAAAGCATAATCAGACTTATTAAGGTCTCACTCTTAGGACTTAGGCCTCTTCTCTTTGAGAGAGAATGGGCCACGCGGGCCCAGTGAGAATTGGTGGCATAAAATCTGTGACAGAACTTAATCATAATCTGCTGTTGTATGCTTTCTATTTCCATTGATCCCCATCAAATTTGAAAGCACGTCTTATGTATTATTGACTTATCAGTTATACTAAAAGTCTTCAAATCTTATCGAAACAACTATTCTTCTAGTACAGTCGGATAATAAAAGACACGTTGCCTATTCCTTTCGTAATATTCAAGACCTATGCAGAACACTATATTGTTTTCTTTTACTGTCAAATTTATTACAAATAAAAGTTACAATACAGTAAAACATAAACTGTGTTGGAAGGAAACAATCCGGTCGCGAGTGGCGAAACAATAGCCAAGTAAGTTAGGAGTGTGAGAACTTTTGCCACTATAGCGTATACGGTATACACGTCCTAATGTGTATAGATATACATCTTATTCTGGCTAGACTGAAGGCTCTTGTCTTGTCTCGATTGAGTAAAGAAGAAGTGTTGTATCTATACTTTTCAACTACTTGTGAATCTTTTTTAAACATAATTAAAAAAAATATATATATAGGTAAAGTGTGAAAATTCATTAACATCTTAAAGTAGCCTGGTAAAGTTATTATAATAAAATCATTATCTGAGCTTTGATTACCCCAATTTATTATCATATTCGTGATGTTTCACATTTTTTTATTTACTAGACTGCGGAAACGTTTTAAAGAGTTACTGTGGCTTTGGAACTCAAAGGATAATTTAAAGAACACAGGTGGGGTTTAGTTTGGGCACGCCACAATTATGGCAGTAAGTCCCCTCTTTGAGGAGGGGCTGGAAAGACCACATGGCGTGGTACCACTGGACATGGTAAGTTCGGGAGGTTCCTGCACCGAATTCGTGCATAAGAAACGCCTGGGTGCCGCCATTGTGTGGATCGTCCGGAGGACACGGTGGAGCATACGGTACAGGTGTTCCCCGCTTCGGCAGAGCACCGCCGTGTCCTCGTGGGGACGATCCGCGGCAGTGATCTCTCGCGCCGGGCCTTGGTACAGGCCATGGTCCGGAGTGAGGAAGAGTGGCAGGCGGTCGCCTCCTTCTGCGAAGTAATGCTAGCAAAGGAGGCGGCCGATCGCGTAAGGAAACGGTCCTCACACCCTAACCGCTGCCGGGATTCCGATCCCGATTTCCGGCCACCGTAGGCCCAGTCTTGCGGACGGCGAGTGATGGGTGGCTCGCCGTCCGACCGTCCGGTAACCGTCCGGACCGAGCCCAAATCGTCGACGGCGCGTATTGTTCCACGCGCGCCTCGGGGAAATGTCAGCAAATCGTAGGGGTCCAGTAGGGTCGAAGCCTACTGGGCCCACGGGTAGTATGAAAGCGAAGCCCGGGTCCCGGGATGAAGGCACAGAAGGAATAGGAGTGGATTTTTAGTCAGTAAAAGTCTGACACTATCTCCTGCTCTGCCCAAGAGCGGGATTTGTCATTAGATGATTTTCCCACCTAAAAAAAAAGGCGGAATTTAGTCACTAAAATTCTAGTTCCAGCCAGAGCAAGGAAAGGAAAGAAAGGAGGAAAATGATTTGATAATTTCCTTTTCCAAAACAAAAAAAAAATATTACTTCCTAAGTTCATTAAATTCGGTCTTCAGTTTCGTGAGCTGGCTCTGCCCAATAGACAGATCTCGTGCAAATACTTTAGAGTCCTTATTCCGCTTAATTCCAAAGAATCGCCAAAATTAAGTGGCAGTGGGCAGGGCACATTGCTCGCAGAACAGATGGTCGATGGGGACGAAAGGTTCTGGAATGGCGACCACGTACCGGAAGACGCAGCGTTGGAAGGCCTCCCACAAGGTGGACCGATGACCTGGTGAGGGTCGCAGGAATCCGATGGATGCGAGACGCACAGGACCGGTCACATTTAGGGGTGGCCTATGTGAACGTCTTTCTGCTGAAATGATGATGATGATGATGAAGTTCATTAAATTACATTTTATTTTAATAGACAACAATGTGCATGCTTTCAATCTAGTTTTTCTTTTAATCAAAATTCTCATTAATTAGCTTTACTTACATTTTCACAAGCCTGTTACCAGCCAGTTCCGTCCAAATTACTTTCCCTTGTCGTCTTTTCAAGGTTAAGTAAAATCTCATAAACTCACGTCGTCAGTCCCTCTTGCGTCATCATGAGCTCAAATTACATAACTTTTACGACTCACCGTTTCAGATACCCCGAATGTAATCTTTTTGACGTGTATACCGAAATAATTTTATCTTTTGACGACTTCGTGTTAATGTTGATTTAGTTGTGTTTATTCCTGTCTGTAGAGATGAGCGAAATGTGAAATATATAATATTATGGATGCACTCATTTGTTTCCTTTTCAGTAATTTTAATGTATGTCAATTTGAGTATTCTCTGCGGCCTACCCAAATGTCCTTTCCATGGTATTGTTCGTCAATTTGTTGAGCTCCATAGTAGTCCTGAGTTGAACTTTGCGAATACTAACAAATGCTTGCACTGACTGGACAGGTCCACTCAAATCTATATGGTTCTTTCTTAAAAAGACCATCTCAAACAAATCGGCATAGTTTTCATGTGATTTGACCATTACATATTTACTGTATGGACTTTAAAAGAAACTTTGACCCCCTGAGTTTGTTTCGGTGTTTCTTCTCAGGGTTATCAGCTAGGAAACACCGGCCTCATCTAGTATAAATGTCAAAAAAAAAATCACGTGTAAAAGTGTTTTTATAAACCTATTTGCAAAATAAATATCATTTACTAAGATAGATTGGGATTGAAATTGTTGTGTGGTAATTTAAACAGACATTGACATTGGTTTTATATTTTGGTTGTAAATATACGAATAATAAAAATTATTTTAAGACAATTTTTGGACCACATTATATGTTAGTATCACTTATTTCTATGTTAGTTCAGCCGTTCAATTTTTTTCAACTCTTAAATAATAATAATAATAAAATGCTTTATTTGTATTTTAGACAATTTTACAATTTATAATACTTCTGCAAACTGCATAGCAGTTTGTTGGCAGACGTAGCTCCCGTGTTATTATATTACTTATATTGCAAACATTGTCATTACACACAAATATCATCGATCATCAATTCAATTTAGTTTAATTTAGTTCAATTCAATTCAATAAAACAAATTACATATTATAATCACATTTATATCTGCAATCTCAATTTCACTATTTCTTTTGATGCAGATAGTTAAAACTTATGCAATCTATTTTAGAATACCTCATTTATTCATGTTTGTAAAGACAAGACAATACTAAACTTTTTGCAACGTATTGTTTTTTACAGGATCTCAAGTAGGAACAATAATAGCCTTCCAACTATCAGGTCTCTTTGCCGGCAGTCCAGTCCTGGGCTGGCCTGTATCTTTCTGGTTGTTCGGATGCCTAAGTCTGGTCAGCTGTGGTCTTCTTGGCTGGCTTGGAGTCGGCAATCCTCATGACCATCCCACTATAAAGTCTGATGAACTGGCGTATATTATAGAAGACATAGCTGTTGATATTGTGCCTAAGGTAAAATTTGAAGCTTTATAATATTAATCATCGTAATATACTAAGTTTTCTCTTTATACCACTGACTCGACTCTAGTTTTGTCCACTTACGTAGCTTTGTCATTAATATCTCTTTTGATCCGTTTATCCCAATTTAATCAAGTATAACTAGATATATTTATTCATCCATTCGTTTAAAATAAATGTCCGTGTTTTACTTAGGTTTCTTACTTTTCTATTATCAGAAACGCAAGACTCCCTGGAAGCATATCCTCACAAGCAAACCGGTTTGGGGTCTGATAGCAACACACGCGGGTAGTGCTGCTAGCTACCTGCTGATCTTAACCGAGATACCTCTGTATATGAACCATATACTCCATGTGGACCTAAAAAGAGTAAGTCGTCAGATAGTTCGTTCATAATTTGTTTTTTGGTGTTCCGTACCTCAATAGGAAAAAAACAGTGTAAGATCACTTTGTTGTCTGTCTGTTAAAACCCGCGAGATATCTCAGGAATGCGTGGAGGTATCGAGTTGAAATTAAAGCCATACACACTCAGGTCAGCGGTCCCCTGAAACTGTGAAAAAAATCAAACTTCTGAGTAAACGTAAAAAAACAGATATGTCATTTATGTGGCGAAAAACGTATATTTCGACGATCTCAAGGGAATCTAAATTCACAGGGTACTTCCCGTTGACCTAGAATCCTGAAATTTGACTGCTTGAAGCAAAGTCATATAACAAAGTATAAGAAAAAATATAAATACTGTTAATTTGTAGTTACATCACAAAAAAAAAAAAACATTTTTGTGATTCGCAAATATCTTCATAACTCAATTCGGGATATGAGCTGTAAGTTTATAATTGAATTGAAGTTCACAGATAAGTGGAACCCTCAGTGCGCGAGTCCGACTCGCACTTACCCGGTTTTTTATTTCTGGTCCCTACTAAAGGCCAAAATCTGCTCAGTAGGTCCAAGTTTTAATTAGAAAGTATATCAAAGTTTCTGTTCATAAGAGTCATTTGAAAACCACACCAATCTAACTTTCTTCAGAAAAAAATTAAAACTTATTTTTATTTTATCAGAATGGACTTTATTCATCCCTGCCATATATTGCCTTGTATGTGATGGCTATAATATTTGGATATGCTTCTGACTATGCGGCAAACAAGAAAATTATGTCTATAGTCAATATAAGGAGGACAGCGAATAGTATAGGTAAGTTACTATTTCTATGTCAACTAACAATATTGGTGAAATTATGAGCTGACATATTCCTCGGATCTTTTTTCTTCTATAATATTTTACAGTATAATTAAATAGTTAGAGGTGATTTAATTGTCAAACGCGAGCCTATCTTGGTGGTGAGAAATTACCATATACTTTCTCCCGCTTTGGGTTAGGCGAGAGAACGTGTCAGACTTTTATTGACTAAAACTCACCTATGTTCCTTTAGATGCCCTTTGCGTTCCAGGGCCAAGGTTACTATTTTGAACTATCTCGCAGTCCTAGCAGGTATCGGCCCTACTGGAACCTGACCTATTTTGTTGATATCCTTTTGAGACGCGTATGGAACTCTAGAGCTTCTGGCAGAAGGCATCTGAACCCCCCAGATTGGACAGGAGCCAGGACAAGTCCTAAATACCTTATCGTCGAACCCCTACCGTTATTTGGGATTCTGATGGGCGCGCATTTCATCTGGCGGGCGAAGGCCATCTCAAACCCTACTTATCGGATCCTCGCAGCTACTGTTTTATTGATTTATGTACACACAAAAACTTAAAAATGAAAAGAACAAAAGCAGATAGAAGAGCACAAAGGTATTGCTTATTTCAACGCGTAACCCCCTCTTGCGCCTGAACCAACGTGTCGCAAGCGCAACAAACTACTCTGATGCCAGTAGGGAGGTCTCCGCACAGCACCTGGTCGTAATCAATGTCCTACAAGAGCGGCCCCAGAACCGATCCTTATGGGACACCGCACGTCATTTGTAATACCTAATGCTTTATTTTTTTTAGCTATGGCCGTCTCAGCGGTGTTTTTATTTGCATTCAGTTTTGTAAATGACACAACACTAGCTGTGGCATTGCTTATTATCGCGCATGGTCTACACGCTGGGATCCACGTCGGATTTCATGTAAGTTTATATTCCTACCTTTAAATAGACATCAGACCATTCCTCAAGAACGTTACCAGACAAAGCAACTGTTTCTAGTAGTACTCTTTACAAGAGTAGTAATTCTTTTCTTTTTCGTTAACAATTTTTTGATAAAATCCATTATTTATTTTGTTGTGTTTTTGTGTGTCTCTTGTTGAATGTTCGTAAAAAAATAAATAGAATGTGTGTTGGAAAAAAGTACAACACAATCGCGATGTCAACTTTCGTATAACATTTTTCTGAAACAATAAATAAATAAAAACATATAAATATACGTATATCCACACAAAACAACATTAGATCAGTTGCTAACCGACCCATTATTAAGTTTGGTTCCATCCGAACCATGGAGTATAAAAGTAAAGGACATGATGTTTGTAAATCACAATATAATTTTTTCTTGTTTGATATCAGACTTAATGCTATTCCATATTTCGAGGCAAAATAATTATTTATACAATAGTTATTAACTATACTATATCTAACCTCAAATATATATGTATGAATATATACTAGTTTTGTGCCAGTAGCTTCGTCTACGTGAAAGTAGTAAATTATCTCAAGAGAACTTAATGGATTAAAATGTATTCATTATAAGTATCACACTAATATTATAGAGGCGAAAGTTTGTACTCCTACACTGTCAAACGGCAACCTATAACACAATGCTATTTACAAACTGTTAAACATATTAGATGATTATGATGAGACAATTGAGATTGATGCTCCAGTCTATGATTTTGTATTTTAAAAACTATTATATTGCTTACAGTACCATATCACTTTATTCTACGCTCCAAGTTTAAGACACAGTACCCGCGCACCAATACTATCTATTTGTTACAGATAAACCACATAGACTTGGCTCCGAACTTTGCTGGGCCAATAATGGCTCTGGGCAATATGATCGCCAATCTGACCAGTCTGTTGGTGCCTGTGATTGTGTCCAATGTTGTAAAGGATGATGTGGTAAGATTGGTTTTGTCAGCCACGCTAGGGAGTGATGGAATGGAATTTGTCACTTTTATTATGGAACGTAATGAGTTTTGAACATGAGGGTGGTTGTTTAGGATCATACCACCATATTTGAATTTCAATCAGCTGATAATAAGTGTGATGGGTCACTGTTTTCAGTCTAATGAAACATGCATCTCTTTCTATCAAAAAGCCTTTTATGATTTGTAGCCGAAATAACAAAACAACATAATCTATAACTGAAGAAATTGTCACAATTAAAGAATGATCTATATACTTTTCAGACAAATCACCGAAAGTGGCAGTATGTGTTCGTTATATTCGTGGCCATCATGTTTATATCAAACACTATATTTGTCGTGTTCGCTAAGGGGACCGTGCAGCCCTGGAACTTCTATGGTGAAGAGGGAAATGGTAATTACATTTATTTATTTTCATTTATTCTTTATAACAAAAGTATTATGCAATATATGATAATGTTTAACAAATAGAAAAACAATAATAAAAAAAAAATATTAAGTTTCAACTGTAGCGATTCAGTTTTAGTTTAGTATACTAGAAAATCTAAAGTCTCTAGTTTTGTAATAATATGCTAATAAAATATAATTCGTTCGGAATCCGCTGTGCGCGAGACCAAATCGCATTTGGCCAGTTCTACTGAAATAGCTAGCTGGTAAATTCAAATCAAAAGATGTAAACATTTTTTTGCAGATGCAGATAATGAGTTAACTGCAACTAAGGAGAATAAATCAAACAAGGAAAAAGAAAGCCTGCAAGATGTGATACGAAATTGACATTACAATAATGTTGTGGAAATAGAGATTATTAGAAAAATAAATAATTACACAATGTTATAAAGGCTAACTGCTTGAGTATTTTTTTTTTATCTCTTTCAACTCTTCATGTTGTAATATTAAAACTTTATGCATCTCGAAAGTACAAAGACTATAATTATATATCTTTTACCTGTCAACCAAGGGTGGTAGAAAAATAACATGGCGGGTGTTTACTTAAAATGAAAGTATTAAGAAAAACATAGGTACCTACGAAAGCCCATTATATATTATAATATATATGTATACATATATTTATTAACCCTAAACAACTAATAAGAAAATAACTGCCATTCACTCTCAGTAAGGTACAGTTGAAAACTAGGGTCAGGCAACTACTACTGGATTTCATGTAGTTGTCTGGCGTTCTTGCTGAATAGGCTATTTGGCGCAGCCTTGAGACACACATTGTGTCCGGAAGACTGCAGCAGGCAAAAATCCGAAGTATCTGGGTATTGTTCTTTCGATTTTTGACATCGACTTCCGAACTTGAATGTTATTTTGCAATTTTTAGTTTTCGTTTTGTTGAAGCTGGTGTTTTTTTTTTCTTCACTTTTTACTGTGGTACCCCACAGTTAAAATTAAATAGTAAGCAAGTTCACTGGTGAGTTATCTCTAGGATTGAGAAAATACCTATAATTATCAAGGAGTTATAATAACTTAAACCAATGCAAAAATAATCATCAAAATTGGTTCATAAAAAAGTTATGCACAAAACTATAACCTGAAAAAATGTCATGTTAGTGGTAACATAAAATTTGAAGATATTTGGTGAACGAATCATAAACTAGAGTAGACTTTACACAATTGGTGAACTGATCATAAACTAAAGTAGACTTTACACAATTGGTGAACGGATCATAAACTAGAGTAGACTTTACACAATTGGTGAACTGATCATAAACTAGAGTAGACTTTACACAATTGGTGAACTGATCATAAACTAGAGTAGACTTTACACAATTGGTGAACTGATCATAAACTAGAGTAGACTTTACACAATTGGTGAACTGACCATAAACTAGAGTAGACTTTACACAATTGATGAACTGATCATAAACTAGAGTAGACTTTACACAATTGATGAACTGATCATAAACTAGAGTAGATTTTACACAATTGGTGAACTGATCATAAACTAGAGTAGACTTTACACAATTGGTGAACTGATCATAAACTAGAGTAGACTGTACACAATTGATGAACTGATCATAAACTAGAGTAGATTTTACACAATTGGTGAACTGATCATAAAGTAGAGTAGACTTTACACAATTGGTGAACTGATCATAAACTAGAGTAGACTTTACACAATTGATGAACTGATCATAAACTAGAGTAGATTTTACACAATTGGTGAACTGATCATAAACTAGAGTAGACTTTACACAATTGGTGAACTGATCATAAACTAGAGTAGACTGTACACAATTGATGAACTGATCATAAACTAGAGTAGATTTTACACAATTGGTGAACTGATCATAAACTAGAGTAGACTGTACACAATTGATGAACTGATCATAAACTAGAGTAGATTTTACACAATTGGTGAACTGATCATAAAGTAGAGTAGACTTTACACAATTGGTGAACTGATCATAAACTAGAGTAGACTTTACACAATTGATGAACTGATCATACACTAGAGTAGACTTTACACAATTGATGAACTGATCATAAACTAGAGTAGATTTTACACAATTGGTGAACTGATCATAAACTAGAGTAGACTTTACACAATTGGTGAACGGATCATAAACTAGAGTAGACTTTACACAATTGGTGAACTGATCATAAACTAGAGTAGACTTTACACAATTGGTGAACTGATCATAAACTAGAGTAGACTTTACACAATTGGTGAACGGATCATAAACTAGAGTAGACTTTACACAATTGGTGAAGTGATCATAAATTAGAGTAGACTTTACACAATTGGTGAACTGATCATAAATTAGAGTAGACTTTACACAATTGGTGAACTGATCGTAAACTAGAGTAGACTTTACACAATTGGTGACTGATCATAAATTAGAGTAGACTTTACACAATTGGTGAACTGATCATAAACTAGAGTAGACGGTTCAATAAAATAATTAAAAAGCTTGAGGTCCTTTTGCTTATTTCCAGAGTTTTGTTGCCAACATAGATAGACGCACGCATGCTAGAAGTCTCTGGATCACTGAACTGTAACAGTGAATAAAATGGTGTAAGAAAATGATGTCAGGATCTACTTCCGGGATAAAAGTATCCTATGCATACCCAGGGTACTTTAAATCCCGGGACTAAGTCTCTAGACTGAAAAAATTCTAGGGTGGCCCACCCGTGTGTCAAATTTCATTCAAAATATATGCAGCCGTTTGAGCGTGAAGGAGTAACAAAATTACACACACATATCCACTAATTTTTCACTATTACAATATTAGTAAAACAACAAATTTAATAGGTATGGTTTTTTTTCGAGTTGGTAATTAAAAAAATAATTTACTTCTCCTGCTATTGGGTAGAGCAAGATGGCGTGTCAAATTTTACCGCCAAACCCACAGCGAGCGTCATTGAATGATTTTCCACCTAAAAAAATAAATTAAAAAAATGGTTCTTTTCTCGCATGTATCTGTAAAAGTAAACCTATTAATAAATTACATAACTATATAACAATAAGCTATGGTTTAAATATTGTATAAACATTCCAAAAAGAAACGCATTAAAATGGAAAAAAAAACTCGCCTGACTCAGGAATCGGATCCAGGACCCCATAATGAACGATCCTTGTGTTCCTGATTACTTAAAACAATATTTTAAAGTGTTGAGCAGTTCTCATAATCTTAACCTTCGTGCATCCAAAAACATGCTCCTTCATATTCCCTCTCACCATACTGGCTTTATGTCCAATTCATACGCTGTTTCCACCATAAAACTCTGGAATGTGCTTCCCCTTGACATCAAAAAATCTGAAAGTAAATTTTCCTTCAAGCGTAAGATTCGGAACTACTACTTGAAGTCACCTTGAGTTTGGTCTTCGTCAGAACTATTATTGAGTTTTCTTAATGATTTGATATTTTTCATAGTATTTATTCGTTTATAATTTTAGCATATATATGTATTTTATTATTATAAATAACTTATTTTTTATTTTATTTGTTCTTTTTAAAATATCTGTTATTTATTTATTGTGCAAACCTACCACATTATTTTCTTTTTAACCCAAAGGTTGACTGGTAGAGAATGCCTTGTTGCATTAAGTCCGCCTATGTACCACTACTGTACATGAAGTTTAAATAAATAAATAATTAGCAGTAGCGCATACCACCTATACAAATAGTTCACATGGTAGGTTGATGCTGAATGGACCTAACTGCAGCAGTGACATGGGAACCAAAACGTAATAGTTAGTAGACCTCCGCGGATATATGGAGATTTTTTTTAGTAGTTTTAAACGGTTGGGTTTTTGTTGGACTACATCACTCCACAAAGGTTCAAGAGATCGTGGAATATGTACGAGTCAAGATGTACTGGACATTGAGAGTCGTGCAGTTGGAACCACGCCATATCACTAATTTCAAGTCGTTTGTGGTGGGAGTGCCGGCTCATCATTTGGAAACCTTCCTCAAAGGAGAGTTTTAGCCGAAGGGTGTCGTGTATCGACGATTTCGTGGAAGGATACCGACCTGGCAGCGAAACACAACATCGTCACTTCATATGCAGTAGTTTATAGTTTAATAATTTGTTATAGTTACTTTTATATTGTACTAGATTTTGCCAGCGGCTTCGTCCGCGTATATTAAATATAGCCTATGCCACTCAAGAATAAAGCAGCTTTCTATAGGTGAAAAAATTTTAGCAATCGGACCAGTATTTCCAGAGATTACAAACAAAAAAACAAACTTTACCTTTTTTATAATATTAATGTAGATTAGTTTATTATTTTTTAAGATTATTTGTATATTTTTAATATGGGCCTGAGTTGCCTGATAATAATAAAGGATTATTATTACTATTTACTTTCAGCATCTTTTCCTCGCGCCCTTTATTTTGATACCCCACTTGAACGTGACACAATAAATGCATCTTATCTTAGATAATTTAAGCAGTTATTATCCCTTTTTTTAATCATCGATTCGTCACTTAAGATAAATATAATAATACTTAATTTGTTGATAAGAATCGAGTTTTTTAAGTGACAATGTATCATTATACATTTTCCCGAAAAATATTACCCCCATTCTGGGCACTTGAGTAAAAATGGCAATAAACCTCAGGATTAACTCATGGTAAATTCACCGTTGTCACCCGCAATATTGGT
This sequence comes from Mythimna pallens, assembly GCA_961205895.1. Taxonomy (NCBI): domain Eukaryota; kingdom Metazoa; phylum Arthropoda; class Insecta; order Lepidoptera; family Noctuidae; genus Mythimna; species Mythimna pallens. Next base: position 808,840 of record OY540836.1, read on the forward strand.
GGATATGTTGTGCGAGAAGATATATTACAAGTGAAAGATGGAGTGAATGGGAGAAATATAATTAAAAGAGAGGGTAGAGTAGAAAAAAAAAATTGTTTACATAGTTTTTCGGAACGCTAATCTGTTTTGTTAACTTATCCTGTTGTTCGTTCACCAAGATAGAACAGTTGCATTTCCTTATAGCCTGCGTAACCTAGTGCAGGCCACAGTTGTATTCCGCAAACCATCTGTAATATTATGCATCGTCATTTACAACCATTAACTTGTCGTCATTGGGAGAGAAAAAAAACTATTTAATTGCTAAACAAAAAAAATCCCGACTAAGCATTCGGTTGTAAGTTTTATCTTTACTTTATAACAGATTAAGTAAGGCTATTACTGCTGAGGTAGTCAAATTTAACTAAGATAAGATATCATCGCGTTGAAGACTAGAGAAGGGACAGAACAAACATATTGTCTTAAAAAGAGAAACTAGAATTAATTAAAAATCCGGTTTTGTGGACTAAAATTAAATGAAGATCCTACTGTAGCCTCGAATCGGGCATAGTTGACGAGGACCACCTTATTTAATGACTCAAATAGAAGGGCTAAGTTTAGTAGCATATACTGCCATAAATAATTTATTTATTTATGTGGATATATCCTGTTTCACGATATTTGGATGAGGGGGAGCCCCTGCACTTATTATACTCCATTTATATTCTATAGAAAAAAACTATCAGAATCACAAATGTATATAATCTAAGCAAGTGCGATTCTCTTTGCTAATGTTTAAGGATATAAACATCATGATGGCACCTTGTCAATTACATATCATTATGAAAAAACAATATAATATGTTCTGAATTATACCAAATAATTGATAGGCATAATTTTAGTATTAAAAATAAATTAGACAAACTTTGATTCAGATCAATTTAAGACCACAATTATTTTATGGGATACTGTCTAAAATTGTATCATAAAATACCACTTGACATTCTTCAACTAAATGAGATAAAATTTAAAACATAAATGTAAAGTGTACACTATGTAAAGAGGCATAATTATTATAAATTGAATTTTATATAGATCGTTCTTTGTTGAACCATCGTCGACCACCATCATCACTTACCATCAGGTGAGAATATAGTATTTAAACGTAAGCCCATCAATATTAAAAATTAACCAATCATTTCTGATGAACGGGCTGTCTATTCTATTAAATGCTCTATGTCATCGAAACGCACGACGTACGGTGCATAAACTCTTTTATTTCTTTAATAAATACTCACTCAAAGTCTAACTTTAATTTGACAGTTACGAAGTGTGTGTGTGAGTTATTCAAATTATTATTGGCAACATGGGAAACGACGAAAAATCACAGGAATATGAATACAGTAAAGTTCCTACACAGCCGATTTCAGCTGGTAAGTCTTGGATTCAAGTTTTCTTGCTGAAAAAAAATATTTACAGTCTTTTTAAAGTTACAAGATTTTTGAAATACGTAGGATAGTAACAAGTAAAAAACCGCCAAACTTAAGTGGCAGTAGGAATATTGCTCGCAGAACAGATGGTCGGTGGAACCGAAAGGTTTTGGAGTGGGGATCACGCACTGGAAGACGCAGTCTATGACTTGGTGACAGTTGCGGGAATCCGATATATGCGAGATGCACAGGATCGTTTGTTGTAGTGACAATTGGGAAAGGCCTATGTCCAATAATGAACGTCTTTAGGCTAAACTGATGATGATATGATGATGATGAAGTAAGTAACCTGAGCCTATACCTTACTTAGCTTAGAATTCAAATACGAAGACAGAACATCGCATACCTTATGAGATTCAGGATGCCCGGAGATAAGTTCATGGTTCTTTTTGTGGTGAAAAGCAAAAATCGAAATTCATCATCGGCTAGTTAAGTGCAAAAAGGAAATAGATGCCATGTAGAAGAAAGAGTTAAACGTAACAGCTTATCACTTGGCTTTCACCAGAGCCCAGACGCACAAGATCATATAATAATATCTTAAGTCAACTTTATAGGGGAAAAAATTACACAGCTTAAGCTTTTGTAGATTTCAGTTCCTGTTTTCAATTCGAAGGCACAACTCATGCTAAAACTGTCTGTTTTTCATTTCAGAAAAGCAAGAAATACCTACACATTTTGGATACGGGGTCAGACATGTTCAACTCGTGATATGTTTCCTATGCATAATGGTTAACTTCATCAGTAGAGGTCATATGGGGGTCACTGTGGTATCTATGACCAATCCTATTAAACATTTAGCAGTCGTAGATTCAAACCTCACAGGAAAATCTAATTTTATACATACTGAAGACATAGCTAATCGAAATATCACTACAGAGGAGATCTATGGCAACTTTACAGGCAATAATAATACTTTTGAAGCCGCATTAGGAAATTCAACTGAGAATTACCATACAGTAAGTAATGTTTTTTCAAAAATATTAAAGCTAACAATAAATCGAGTTATACCAGTAATTATGTATCCTTGCAGTACTATGATTAGTAAACCATTCACAATTTTTTCTAGACGCTTGATTGGCCAAAATCGACGCAAGAAATGGTATTAGGTTCATTTTTCTTGGGATACTGCATCATGACTATTCCCCTGGGTCTGGCTGTACAACGATGGGGAGGAAAAATACCAATGCAAATTGCTTTATTTGTCAATGGTGTAGCATCAATTTTAACACCATGGCTCATTAATTGGGTAAGGAATGTATTTATTTATTTTTTAAGTTTTTTTACCTAGTTTTTCCAAGCACACAAATCTAGATCTCACTTAAAGCATAGCCGTAGAGAGAAACCCTGTACTGCTATACTCAGTGTATTCCGTGACCTTCACCAAGTAACTAGCAAAATTACGGGGTGGGTAAAATAGTGGAGACTTTATGAAAAAGCCTTTGATTCGATCGAGACTGTACTGTAGTCTCTCCAGTCAATCAGTTACGATTGACTATCGGTACATCGAAGTGCTGAAGTGTTTATACAAACTTGACTTGGTGAGGGTTGCGGGAATCATCACTGCTTACCATCAGGTGGGATCGCAGTCAATCACTGGTTTATATCAATTAAAAAAAAAACAATCCGATGGATGCGAGATGCACAGGACTGGTCGTTATGGCGACACTTGGGGGAGGCCTATATCCAGCAGTGCACGTCTTTCGGCTAAAATGATGGTGATGATGATGATGAACTCTATAAGGGGAAGGTTTTCGGCGGACTAACAACAATATTTTTTTAGGGTGGTTGGAAGGCTGTCTGCGCCTGTCGTATTGCACAGGGTCTGTCTCAAGCAGGAGTTTTTCCTAGCATGCAAGCTCTTTTGGCAAAATGGATCCCAATAAACGAACGCGCAACTCTTACTAGCTATGTTTATACAGGTAAAACGCTATATTTTGTTGAGTCCGTTATGTAAGCATCTATATAGACATACACAAATATAAAGCTTGTTATACCTATTATCACTATACTAACTTAATATTTATGATCTCTTATCATTATTTAATTTTTAAAACTTAAGCGTAGCCCCATACAAGCACATTAATTACGCAGTAATACTTCGTAATTTATGTACATTACGCGCAATGTTGTAATATTTATTAAGCAGTCGACTTTCAAAATATAGGTGTCCCAAATTTAAATAAGATATAAGCATGATAAGGAACACGTGTTCAACAATTCATAAGGGCCACAATATTTTGTGCGAGAAAAAATGAAATCTATAATATATTAGATGCAGATCAACATTTTAGGACTTTTCTCAAAAAGTGTGAGAGTAACTCGCACAGTAATTGTTTTCATATTTAACTTGCCTCTACTAATTACTTTCTACTATACTACTTTCTCTGGCAAAACTTTCTATTTGACATAATATTATCAGAAGTATTTTTTTTTTGTAGCCTTATTATTGTTAGGGTGCCATATTTCGTAAGGAAAAAGGCTGTCAATCCATTTTTCTCAGAAATGTGTTCATTTCAAATTCATCTGCAATCTGTGGAGTAGTGAAAGAATCGAACCTTTACGCCACAAACGCTATCGTCGCAATGAGAAGATACAGCTATTCATGGCGCATATTTTGATTTTACGTTTACCTAAAATCTTGAAACTTGGCAACGAGTAAGATCTCATAGCATTAGTAAAGGAAAATGTTCGAAAATATTGTTAATTTTTATTTACATCACATGAAAAAAAAAGTTATCGATCATATTTATACTTACATTTGGAGTTGGTAAATTAGTCGTGACCTACAAACATAACTTTGTAGTTGAAAAATGTTCCATAATAATAACACAAACTTAATTTGGTCCTTCTACTTATTTTTGTGATGGAAATCATTTTCATAAATTTTGGGATGGTTAACTTGAACGGTTTTAATGCAAGAAATTCATTGTTTTTTTTCTCTGACACAGAAATTAATATGCAATACTTTCTTGATACTATTCATTACTACTCATTGCACAGAGAAGCAAATAACAAATGTTTTATAAAACTTTCCAGGTGCAACCACAGGCACTATAATTGCATTTCAATTGTCCGGTTACCTGAGTGAAACCAGATGGGGATGGCCTTCCACCTTCTGGGCTGTCGGTCTGATATGTCTCGGCATTTTTGCTATCCTGACCATATTTGGAGCTGCATCACCTTCAGACCATAAGACAATAACTGAAGAAGAAAAAACTTTTATCATGGGACGTGTCGATGATGGTAATACCAAGGTTAGTTTTAATCTTACCACATTGAAGTTGTAGATAGACATACAAAATAAGATTATATTATTGTTATAATTCTAAATAATTTCGTATTAGATCTGTTCCTATCGTTTGATTGACCTACTTGATAGTCGTATGGGGCAGATAATTAATTCTTGTGATAGTATTAGTAAACTCCAAAATTTCTATTCAATTAATTTATAATGATTTCACCTAATTCCAGAGGCTTAAGATTCCCTGGAAGGCCATGTTATGTTCAAAACCCGTATGGGCTGTACTGGCCACCCACGCCGGTTGTGGTTCCAGCTTCGTGTTTTTCTTCACCCAAGTCCCTTCTTATATCCATTATATCCTTGGTGTCAATGTAAGAAGCGTAAGTATGCGTCATTATTATACATTTATTCGTCAAATAACCGAGATATAATCAATGGATCTCGTTTACAATAATATTAATTCCCTACGAGATAATTTCCTAAAATTACTAATTTATACACTATCACTCCTAATAATACTGATTAAACACTGGACAACACATCCAAAAGTTAGGGATAAAATACAGTGTCTAACTTGTTGTGTTAGGGCTGCACGAGTCTGTTGGTCTGTTGGATGCAAGAAAAAGAGCTACGGTTTATTAGTTGTAATCCTCAGTAATAGTCTATTCTATAGTGGTAAAGTATAACGTCTTTCAAAATAGTGATTTGTAATTTTATGCTTTCCTTCAGAGCGGTTTACTGTCATCGTTGCCGTACGTGGTTAGTATCTTCACAAGCATTATTTTTGGACTGTTGTCAGACTTCTTGACAAATCGAAAAATTATAACAGTAAAGACTGCGCGAAGAATCTTTAATAGTATATGTGAGTATATAATTTTGACTATGTTTACGTATTGTTTGGTATATTTGAGATAGTGATGTAACATATTAAAGATGAAACATACATTGGAAAAAATACTGGGCACACTTTGTCTCTCAAAACTTTTAAAAATATTGAAAAGTTTCAAATCTTAAATTACACTTCGTTGTGATATTATAATTGTAAGGCTGGTGCTGTTGCGTAGTTTAACAGTTTGTTTGAGGTTAGCGTGCCATGTGTTCTTCTACTTCAATCCTTCCATCGTTTTTTGTAAAAGTTTGCTTATTCACATTAGCACTAATTGTTAAATTCTTTATTTTAGCACAAGTTGGTGTTGCAGTTGCACTAGTATGTGTAACATTCACTTCGAGCACGGTGGTCGCGGTGTTGTGTCTTGTCTTCTCTATGGGTTGCCACATGGCAATGAACGTCGGGTGGATTGTAAGTATTTAAGCTTTCCATTATTATAGCATAGATCTTTTGACATTGTATTTTGCAACATGAGGTTTGAGATATCTTTATTTCCCATAAGAATTTACAATTCACTTAAGTGAGAAAACTTAAAAAAAAAATATTATTCAATTAAATATAAACATTGACTATTTTTACATAGCTAACTATTTTTACAAACAAATAAAGACTTGTTTCTGGGAAATTCAAAACCATAGGTCAAATTTATTTGTACTGTGATAAAAAAATAACACATTACTTTTAACACAAACTTTCGACGTGTGTGGGTAAATTAGAAACTTGCATGCTTAAGCCAATTATGTGACCTGTGAGAAACAGTGCATTTATAACCATCACGCGGGCAAAGTGTGGATATCTTAGAATTTTGCGTTCTAGGTCTAGCCAATTTTTTAAAGATGTTTTCAGAACAGATAATTCTTTAAATGGGTGATCTACCCGTTTGAGGTTTTGAGGTTGCACTCATAACCCACATAGAAATACAAACAACTAATAAAGTAGCCGAAGTAGTGTCGAGGCGAGGTTTTTTTTTTATTTGATATAAACTAGTACTTGACTGCAACACCACCTGATGGTAAGCAATGATGCAGTCGTTGATGGTGAGGCGCACTAGATTGTTAAGAGCCTTATCACTCTAGCATTGAAGACACCTATATTATAATCAGATGGGAAAACCGCAGCAGGAAAATTTCTCCAGTCCCTTGATGTACGCGGTATAAACGACGAGACGTAACGCTAACTCCGTTTGTGTTTCCTGATAACTACAACCTAAGGATCTTTATGTCAAGAGTGAATAGGTTTCTTGCTAATCCATAATCTTTCTTGGTAATCCATCCACCGTCTACCACATCATCACTAACCATCAGGTAAGCTAATTGTCATACGCGCGCCTATTAGTAATAAATAAAAATGAAAACACTTCAAAATAACAAAATAGATAACACACCAGATTTCAATGTACACAGCAAATGCTGGTCAAAGTGGAGCGCAGCCGTAACATATACCGTTATACATATTAATATTTTTACTTTATGTTCTTCAAGGTGAACCACATCGACCTAGCTCCGAACTTTGGCGGTACTCTCATGACGTTGGGCAACACGATGACGAACATCTGCAGTGTACTGCAACCCGTGCTGGTGTCGTACGTCGTCACGGATGTGGTGGGTATATACTAACTAATTCTGGATGAATTGCCCCTGTGGCTATCCCACACAACAAAATAACTAAAAAAAAAACAGCAAATTTTATTTCGCTGTTTGATTGTTTTTATAATCAGATTTATTATTTCAGAGATTACCTACATATCTTACAAACCAATGTACCAAATTTTTTTTTTTTTTTCGTTATAAACCAATGCTCGACTGCGATCCCACCTGATGGTAAGCAGTGATGCAATCATTGATCACTCTAGCCTTGAAGGCACCTAAATTATAGTTGGACGGGAAGACCGCAGCAGACAAATTGTATGGCAATTTTTGAGATATTTTGATCAATGGCAAATACCTCGTAACTAAAATCGTTATTTCACACTATAGAACTGAATTAATCCTAAATTTAGACTTAATTAAATCGATTTTCATTGTACTTTAATAGTAATATCTAGTCGATAAATCCATTCTTAGTCGTAACCGGTTTTAAAAAAATAGGACTTGATTTTTCATTCCCAAATTTATTTATTTTTTCACTTTTCACACAACACCATCTAGTCTCCAACTAAGCACAGCTTGTGATAAGAGTACTAGATAAATGATAAACATACTTATATATTTCTAAATACATACATATTATAGACAAATCACACAAAGATTTCTCCTAGGTGGGAATCAAACCCATGACCTCCGGCATAGCAGTCAGGGCCACTGACAACTAGTCCAATAGGCCTGTCGTTTAAATAAATTTAAAGTAATTATTACAATTTATTTAACAATTTTTGTTACAGTATAATCAGGCACAATGGCGGACTTTATTCCTAACAGTGGCGGGAGTGGCCATCTCCACGAATGCTCTCTTTGTTATTCTGATGTCAGCTGACCTGCAACCTTGGAATGATGGTTATCAAAAAGGTAAGATTCATTATTAGAAGATTAAGTAAAGAATCGGAATGTTGAGAAGCTACCATACAATCGTATTCGAATAATTTTCATAGATACTCACGTCAAAATTTTTCCGTAGGTTAGCCCCATTAGATGAGAAGATTCTTTCAACAGTGCTATCATCTTTTTTGGAACTTTTTCCGTTGATTGAGATGTAGTTGAATACTTCATGTTTTTTTTTAAATTATTATTATTGATAGGCTCGCGTTTGACAATTATCTCACCTGATGTTAGCGATGATGTTGCCGACGATCGAGCACGCATGCCTAGAAGTAACCTCTTTATTTACTCTTGACATAAAGAACCCCAGGTTGCAGCTATCAGATCCGATTGTACATTTTGTAGGTAAATACCATGAAATAATGTTTTGTACTATTATTTTCAGATAAGTGCGTTGAAAGTGCACAAACAAAAGATGAAAAGGAAAAGGAAGCAAATCAATAATCCTTTAGTCAGAATAATTTTATCAAATAAATATTATTTTAAGAACCAATGTATGTATTTCAATACTTTAAAACCTTATTGGGACGTGTTTCAGAAGATTTGAGAACTTTTTAAACTCTTAGTTTTCATAAGGGTACTGCTAAACAAACTTGAAAGACTGCAGAATTTGTGCATCCGCTTTATTTTTGGCCTCCGCAAATACGATCACGTGTCGGAGTTCCAGACCAGATTAAGGTGGCTGCCAATTCGGCGTCGGCGTGATACATATATTCTCTCTCTTCTCTATACAATCCTTCATAATCCTAATGCTCCTCAATACCTCCGTGAACGCTTTGAGTACCTCGTTCCTAGGGGTAAACTCTGTCGCACCACCTCTTCTCTTCTCCTTCGCACTCCCCGTCATACTTCTAGCCGCTATGATGGCTCCTTTTCTGTAACTGCAGTACGTCTCTGGAACTCTCTGCCACACTCTCTTCGCGATAGCCCTTCTCTAGATGTCTTCAAAAGGAAACTTAAAGAGCACTTCCTTTCATTATTGACATAATATATATATATATATATAGTATGTATTAGTACGTATAATATAATTATATTTTAGACTTAGTATGTAGATTTATATTGTGCACTGGATCCTACCCTCGAATATGTTCTCTCTCTATATTTCAAAGGTTTGCTGGGAGAAAACTCATTGCTGAGTTAAGCTCGCCTTTGTACATGAACTGTCTGTATGTCAATTTATTATGTTTTGTTTTTGTGTACAATAAAGAATTAAGAATAAGGGTTTGACGAAATCTCAACTTAAAATTATTAATTTGGAAACGAGGACAACATTACAAATTGTATGATAGCAAGCCAAAACTCTTTACATATTTTTGCAAAACTATGGGGATATCTTTATCACCATCTTTTCTATTCTATTTTATTCCTTTTATTAATGTGCACTGAAAACATGGAACAAAATTTACCTCATTGAACTAAGCTTTATCCTACTTTATTTAAGTTTATTACATCGGGGTTTTTGTTTTAGGATTGCATATCTCAGTCAGCAAAAAGATAACCCTCATAGAATCACTTTGTTGCCCGTCAGTCAGTTTCGCCATCTGCTCGTCTTTCAATACCCCTTTTCTCATGAACGCATGGCATTAAACTGAAATTAATACCAAAAACTCAAGTTTTGCCTGCTACTCCTTAGGGCTATCAAAAATTAAACTTCTGAGTCAACGCAATCTAAAGATAAAGTCGTTTATGCTCCGTTTAGGCGCATAGTTTGACACTCGCAAGGGAATTAAAACCTACAAGGTACTTCCTGTTGATCTAGAATCCTGAAATTCCAAAAAAAAAATGATATGAGAATCCCTTTGATGATCCAATCCGAACAAAAGGAAAATCTACCGTCGTCACCCGTAATGTTGACGAATTGATTGTGAGAGACGATGTCTTACGAGTGGAGAATGAAATGAATGAAATATATAAAATGGAATGAGAACAGAAAAGAAGTAATTAAGATAAATTATAAAAATTATTTATAAATTAGATTTTCAGAACGAACCCAAGCGGTTTTAATAACTCATCAAGTTTTTCGTGTCGCTATAGATCGTCATTTAGTATCAGCACATTATCGTCATCGAGAACTCGAGACTAAGTTTTTTTTTTAATTGATTTAATCTAGTGCTTGACTGCGATCCCACCTGATGGCAAGCAGTGATGCAATCGTTGCTGGTGAGGCGCACTAGTTCATTAAGAGCCTATTCACTCTAACCTTGAAGACACTTAAATTATAATCGGATGGAAAGACCTCAGTAGGCAAATTGTTTCAGTCCTTCGATGTACGCAGTTTAAATGACGAGGCGAAACGCTTAGTCCGGACCTTAGAAGTTTCAACAACGTTAGGGTGGATACACGCCGTACATCGGCTTGTCCGATGGTAGAAATGAAACAGCGGATTCAAGTCATGCAATTCCCGCGCACACTTTCTAAAATGCATTTCATTGCAAGCTTTATTTGTTTAGTTTATACTAAAATTAGTTATACGTATTCCGTCATACTCGACGGAAAAACGCCACAGGCGTGGAGCAGAGGCGTGGTGGTACTCTTCTTTAAGAAGGGCGATAATGCCCTGCTTAAGAATTACAGGCCCATCTCGCTTCTGAGCCATGTCTACAAGCTGTTCTCCAGAGTCATCATGAATCGTCTCGCACGCAGGTTCGACGACTTCCAGCCTCCCGAACAAGCCGGATTTCGAAAAGGCCTTGCAGCACCTTGGACCACATACATACGCTGCGGCAGGTTATACAGAAGACTGAGGAGTATAATCAGCCTTTCTGCTTAGCGTTTATGGACTACGAGAAAGCCTTTGATTCGATTGAAACTTGGGCTGTACTGCAGTCTCTCCAACGGTGCCAAATTGACTATCGGTATATCGAAGTGCTGAAGTGTTTGTACAAAAACGCCACTATGTCAGTCCGACTACAAGACCAGACCTCGAAACCTATCCTCTTGCAGCGGGGCGTGAGGCAGGGAGACGTTATTTCTCCGAAACTGTTCACGGCAGCAATGGAGGATGTCTTTGAGGTTTTGAAATGGAAAGGGCTAGGCATTAATGTCAATGGCGAGTACATCACTCACCTTCGATTTGCCGACGACATAGTAGTCATGGCTGAGACTACGGAGGAGCTCAGTACAATGCATGGTGACCTCAGTAGAGCTTCCGAAAGAGTGGGACTTAAACTGAACATGGACAAAACCAAAGTCATGGTAAATAGCCATGCAGCACCCACTCCTATCAAGATCGGAGACTCTACACTCGAAGTTGTAGACTACGTTTACCTGAGACAGACGATCCAGTTGGGAAGGTCTAACTTCGAGAAAGAGATCAATCGTCGAATCCGACTCGGCTGGGCAGCGTTCGGGAGGCTGCGCGGTATCTTCTCGTCCAATATACCACAGTGTCTCAAGACGAAAGTCTATGACCAGTGCGTGTTGCCAGTGATGACCTATGGCTCCGAAACGTGGTCGCGTACAATGGGCCTCATCAGAAGACTTAAAGTCACCCAAAGGGCTATGGAAAGGGCTATGCTCGGAGTTTCCTTGCGTGATCGAATCAGGAATGAGGATATCCGCAAGAGAACCAAGGTTACCGACATAGCACGAAGAATCGCCAAACTAAAGTGGCAATGGGCAGGGCACATTGCTCGCAGAACAGATGGCCGTTGGGGCCAAGTTCTGGAATGGCGGCCACGTACCGGAAGACGTAGCGTTGGAAGGCCTCCTACAAGTTGGACCGAAGACTTGGTAACGGTTGCGAGAGTCCGATGGATGCGAGACGCACAGGACCGTTCATTATGGCGACACTTGGGGGAGGCCTATGTCCAGCAGTGGACGTCTTACGGCTGAAATGATGATGATGATGATGAAAATTAGTTAGTTATGTTTTAGTTCAAATAAGACATACCTAACTAGAAGTAAACAAAAACTCAGATAAGATATCATTGTGTTGAAGACTACAGAAGGGACTGTATGGACATTTAGATATATTATTACAATATTAATAAAAGAGTTTCCAAGGTCTAGGTTCTGTCTAGGTTGATTCGTAATTCACTTTTAATTTTCTCTTACCAGCACATAAATTTATTGAGAATGTTACTCTACATGAAAAAAGAAAATAACATTATACAAAGAAAGTATTACTAACCGTTAATAACCGATCTTACGAGGTAGACAACATCACTGACAAGCTTTGTAAAGAATATCAGTTAATCTTAGAAAGGTGTCTGCGTTCATAGAAATCGGCAAATGTTAACTAAATCTGTTTTTCTAAAACTAGAATAAATAAATATGAATTGACATTTGATACAAACTTGATAGTCAAACGAAGCTGACAGTTAACGCTGACACCTGTATCACTGAAGTAAGTATACCTGGGGTCTAGCTTCTTTACCCCAGGCGTCCTAACTTCAGTAAATCATAGCTGACCTACATACAGCCACGATTTATCTACGGGCAGGAGACGTATGGTTATCTTTTGTGATCTTTTGTAAGATGTAATTGTATGAAAATGTTTTAAGTCTTAAACCTTAAAACATTTTCAGGGACTATAAAGTCCATTGAACATCTGGCCGGAGTTAAATGCACACAAATTAGTTCTACCACTTCCACCTGCATAGAGACCCGCTGACCTTTAAAACCATTTTCTTTGCAAAATATTCATCGATTTATATATGATATGTACATTCTGAAGAACATTTAACCAGCCATTTTTTTTTTGTATAATCATATTTCGAAAGATCAAAGCCGTTTGAAAGGAATAGGGAAAACAAGCGAAAAAATATCATGTTATTTTTTTTTGCCTAAAGTATTAGTCAGCTACTTTCTTGAAAAGTATTATAAATTTTAATTGTAATACTTATCAAAAAGGTGAGTGATATACATTAGAAATCTACAACATTGATGATCGTGTTCTTGGTTTACTAAACAAATAAACAATAAAAAAAAATTATTACATTCTGTTCTAAACAAATGTTTATATTATGTGATCAATAATCACAAAAAATATTATTAATTAAAATAAGCTGTACATGAAGAATGATCTGTCTGTTCTATCATGTGCTCTATGTCATTAATTAAAATATTTTTCGACGATATTCATATGCTCAGTTTTATTTAACTCTGATTCAATAGTTACCAGTGCTCTAATAATTAATGGCAAAATGGGAAAGGACACAAAATTACAAAAATATGAATACAGTAAAGTTTCTACACAGCAAATTGTTGCAGGTAAGTAACCTCATTTATGCTTGGAAACTGTATGTATAAGATAAAACAGGCAAGGATTTCAATCCCAAGCTATAATAGTTGATGATAGAGAAATTTACATTCCATTGCTAACTGCAGCTCAAAAAATTCTCATTAGTTAGAGGAACTAGTCCATGGTTTTTTTAGTAGTGAAATTATGTGAATAGGTATAAGATACCACGCAGGTAACAAACAAGAAGGTAGACGTTATATGCCCACTAACAGAAGCCACTTTAGATAAATACCTTTAAGTAACATAAGCTAAACACTTTTGGATCCCAAAATTATAGCTAAAACTATCGTAGTTTCCATCTTGTTTTTAAAATCAAAGCACGACGCTTTTAAATTGCATCTAAATTACTGTTTCAGAAAAGCAAGAAGTACCTACACGTTATGGATACGGGGTCAGACATATCCAGCTCCTGATATGTTTCCTATGCTTAGTGGTTAATTTCATCGGAAGAGGTCATATGGGGGTCACTGTTGTATCTATGACTCGTTCTGTTAAACATTTAGCAGTTTTAGACACAAAACTCACAGAAAAAATTAATTATACGAATGTCGAAAATGTAGTTGACCAGAATATGACTACAAAGGAGATTTATGGTAACTTCGAAGGCAATAATAATACGTACGGAGCTGCATTACTGAATTCAACTGAGACTTTCCTCAAAGTAAGTTTTCTGATTCCAAATAAATATTTGCATATGTACAAAAAATATGTACCTCTGATTGATCTTCCAGCACTTTACAGTGTTCACCTTTGATTATTTCTTCCAGACATTTGAATGGCCAAAATCGACGCAAGAAATGGTATTAAGTTCATTCTTCTTGGGGTACGGTATCATGACTATCCCCATGGGACTGGTTATCCAACGATGGGGAGGAAAAATTCCGATGCAGATCGCCTTATCAGTCAATGGCGTAGTATCAATTTTAACACCGTGGCTTATTAACTGGGTAATGATTGTATTTATTTATAAGAATATTAGGGTGGAAGGCTTTTTGCAAAATAACGATGACAATAGTTATTTTATTTTTAGGGTGGTTGGAAAGCTGCTTGCGCTTGTCGTATTGCACAGGGTCTGTCTCAAGCAGGAGTCTTTCCTAGCTTACAGACTCTATTCGCAAAATGGATTCCAGTTAGCGAACGTGGAGCTCTTACCAGCTATGTCTATACGGGTTAGTACCTATACTACATTTTTGTTGACTTTGTTATGTAAGTTTCTACAAAAAATAATATATAGATATACCCAAATAAAACTACTTACGTCGGTTGTGATAATAATTGTTTAGTAGTCAACTATCACAAGGTTAAATATGATGATAATAAATTAAACGTATCATTTTTGAAACACCGTTTTTTTAGGCCTGTAACATTGTGTGGCAAAAAAGAAAATGAAGATTGGCACACAAAGTATTACAAATTAACACCAATTCATCACCCTACACTTTTTCCAATGTATGGAAAAAGATGTAGCTGGTAGGTCTTCCGCTAGCAAAGATCTCTATTGTCCGCCTTCTCAGAAGTGTAACTATGGATCCATACTCAGTGCGTCGTTCGACATGCACTTGACCAGTTCACATGAAGTCATTCATAGCATAGCATATCATAGTCGGCCTTATAATGTTCCCACTAATGGGACTCAGGCTTCCTCTCTAGGAGAAGGAATAGGTCATAATCCCCCACGCGGGCCCAGTGCGGATTGGTGAATGTCACATGTTTTAGAAATTTTGGTTCTAGGACATGCCAGTTTCCTCACGATGTTTTCTTTCACCGTTTTGAGAGCAGTGGTGATGAAATAATTACAAAAAGTAATGCGCCTGGCTGGGTCTGCACCCGCAACCTAAAACTCGTAAGTCGGGAGCAGTACCACTCAGCCACCACTGCTCTCACTCGGCCACATCATAGGCCCACATCATCTTCAAGTCATTCATATTGATAATGAAATAGACAATAAATGTTTTTTTTTTTTTGAAATTCCAGGCTCGATCGTAGGCACTATATTAGCTTTTCAACTGTCTGGTTACCTAAGTGAAAGCAAATGGGGATGGCCCTCCACTTTCTGGGCTGTCGGTCTGATATGTCTTGGCTTGTTCGCTATCCTGACTATATTCGGAGCTGCTTCACCTTCGGATCATAAAACCATAAGTGAAGACGAAAAGACTTTTATTATGGGACGAATCGACGATGGCAATAGCAAGGTCGGTATCAATCTTACTTACGATACTAGAAGTGACCTCCATACGTATACAAAATAAGATTATGTTGCTGTAATAATTGTTTCCTGCGATCTTCACAAGATCAACGATCCACTTTGTGGAGGGCCTTTCGATGATACATCTTTCAATATCTGATGCAAACTGTAGGTACTAGACCGGTCATTGTGACGAAACTTGGGGGAGGTCTATATTTAACAGTTTAAAATGATGAATTATTTTTCAGATAATTTTATGCTAGTTCTGATCTTTCTTTTTAATTGCCCATTGTAATAGTCATATTTGGATACTGCCAGACATGCTATTATATCCTATGACATTTCTTTGATTTAATTAACAATATTTTCTCCCAATTTCAGAGGCTTGAGACTCCCTGGAAGGCCATACTGTGTTCAAGGCCCGTGTGGGGTTTACTGGCCACACAAGTTGGTAGTGGTATCTGTGTCGTACTTTTCTTCACCCAAGTCCCTTCGTATATTCATTATATCCTTGGCGTCAATGTTAGAAGTGTAAGTATTGGTTAGACAACAGCGATCCATTATTGTTAGCAACGATATTAGGGTGACTGGTAATTAGTTACCGATACTTAAACACGTGATTGCAAACAAATTTCCCACACAAACTTTTTTATGTACTAATTAGTTTAATCACAATAACAAAACAGCTGTTTGAAACTTGTAACTTTTCGAGTGCGCCTTCACCCGATCAGCTGTTAGCGGCACGGCGCCCGCACCCGCGTTATCGATGACGACGTAAGCAATGTACCTACATGTTTCGGTAAAATAATATCCGAAGACTAGTTAAACTAACTAGGAATCGTGAGCTTTTAAATGACTCATCTAAGCAATGAAACTTTAAGATACAACTTATCTCCGCATGGCTAGAAAATATCTAGGAACGCACGCACCCTAACATAAAAAGTAGGCACGATCTATCAGCTGATAGTCTGACCTCGGGAAAAGGTAAATGTACGTACTTGTAGTAGAGCGCCTCACGTCCCCGCCCCTCCCCACGCTGGCACTGCGCCCCTTGCAGTGCAGCTTGCCGTGCTTGAAGTTATTTCAACGAGACTATTAATAAAATACCTATGTTTTGCTTGTCATGCTACTGATTCAGACTTTAATATCGTTTACAGACTGCCAGTCTCTAGCCTAGATAAGTGCGATGGTAAAATTGGAATAACTGGAATCATGTCCAGTGTCGAGTAGGTATCAAGTCAGTTAGTAAGGTAATGGTGTCTTATAGCCGCTCCTAAACATCGTATAAGTAACAAAACAAACGCAATTTCTGATGTTTGTTTGTTTATAAAGATTATGGATTTATTTATTGTAGCGCGCTCGCGTAAAGTACCAAAATACTAGTCTTTGGATATTATTTTTGGAAACATGTAGGTACATGGAGTTTCTTGCACGTTCTTCTCCATAGAGATCTACGTTTTGATACGTGCAATTAAGGTTTCCTTTTTTTTTGCTGACTGACATTTTGACTATTCAAAAGTGTCCGTAATTGGTCTATGAGAAATAAACATTTCTGATTACTGATTTCTGATCTGATTAAAATGGCATTTTCATTAGTGCGCGTAGCGTTTTTTTTTTTTTCGAAAACTTTTCCATATTTTTCACTGTTCAAATCCTCTCTGAAGTATCACGAATATTTCAGGGCCAAAATTATCAAATCGGTTCAGCCGTTTTTGATTCATTTTTATATATATAGAAGAGAAAAAGAAAATTATATAATTAATAAATAGAATATAGATTACTTATGCTTTCTTTCAGAGTGGGCTTCTGTCCTCGTTGCCGTACGTGTTTAGTATTTTTACAAGCATCTTTTTTGGATGGTTATCAGACTTCTTGACAAACAGAAAAATTATTACA
The DNA here is from genome assembly GCA_961205895.1 of Mythimna pallens. Classification (NCBI taxonomy): domain Eukaryota; kingdom Metazoa; phylum Arthropoda; class Insecta; order Lepidoptera; family Noctuidae; genus Mythimna; species Mythimna pallens. The sequence continues at coordinate 826,299 of OY540836.1, forward strand.
GTAAAGACTGCACGGAGAATGTTTAATAGTATATGTGAGTATATCATTTTGTCGACATTCATATATTATTTGGTTTGATTAAGATGATATCAAGGTCATATAGTTTTTTTAAGAGGTGAACTTTGTGCTGTGTTATTTTATTTAAACACCAGATACATATATTTGTTTTTTAATATTGTCATAATAATGAAAAATTTAGTTAGTAAACTTCAGATTTTAAATAACTCTGCGTTCTTATTTTATAATAGCAAGATTTCTGCTCTTGCCTATTAAAAAAGTATCTTATGTTATTTGAAGTCAGCCTACCCTGTTTTTTTTCTTTAATCCTTCTATTGTTTCTTGTATTCTTCCCCTACTCTTATAGAACTTTGTTCATCCATAAGACCAGTAACTGTTTTCTTTTTTTGTTTTAGCACAAGTTGGTTTAGCGGTAGCGTTTCTTTGTGTGACATTCACTTCGAGCACGGTGGTCGCAGTGGCGTGCCTTGTCTTCTCTATGGGGTGCCACATGGGAGTGCACGTCGGGTTTATGGTATGGAATTGGGCTTTCTCTTAAGATTTACTAAAAAATATTCATGTATTTATATTGTACTTTATGATACTACACATTGCGCAGGAACTGTTTCTCTATTACTAAACAAAAACTTGTTTCTGGGGAGCTAGAAAGGAGGATATATATCCTGGGCCCACCTTTCAATAGCTAAGTGTGTTACATCGTTGGATAGCTAATTTTAAGTTGAATAAAAGGCACCAAGTTCCCAATATTAGTCCGTTCATAGTTATTCTCTGTTTAACATGTTAGTTTTCCCTTTCACCAAACAATATTATTTATATATATTTCATTTCTGTGTTTTATAAACATAATGTGTTTTAACACACAACCTATATAGTTTGGCTCAGCAAATACTGAGTAATGTGTAGCACAACCACAACGTAAAAGTCGCAACCGTTACTACTAACCTGTACTCTACTTGCTGGATATATTTTTACCTTGTTTTCTTTAAGGTGAACCAGATAGACTTGACTCCAAACTTTGGCGGTACTCTCATGATGATGGGCAACATGATGACGAACATCTGCAGTGTATTGCAACCTGTGTTGGTGTCGTATGTCATCACGGATGTGGTGGGTATCAGTTCCTACTATGACATGTACGTAATAGCTAATCCCTACTGGTACGCCCACGTGGTCTATCCAACGAAACGCCAGATTATTGTTTTGTAATTTGACTGCGTATTTTGTAGTTGATTTGTTATTTTAATATTTAAAAAATCAACCTTGTTTACCTATTTAAAAGAGAGAAAGATTTTAGAAAAAATACAAAAATAAATTATTTTAAATTGTTCTTTTACACCATTTTACATAAATAATATGTGAGATATGAACAGCATGTAACATGCATGATTAAGACTAAATTATATCGATTTTTATAATGTATCATCTCATTTTATACTGCTGTTTGTTTATTTATTTATTTAATGCTTTATGCACACAAAAAGTACAGAGATGGACTTAATGATTTAGGCATTTTCTACCAGTCAACCTTTGGGTGATGCAGAGAAAAGTAGTGGTAGGTGCAATAAAAGAGAGAGAAAAGGCGAATACAGGAATAGATTTACTTATAGACCATAGAATAGATATACCAACTAATAAAACATAAAATAAATGTAATACAATTATACAATATATACTCAAATTAATACACTACATACATACACTAAAATACATAACAATTGTTCCAAATCGACAATGGGAAAGCACTAACGCTGAGATACTGCTGCCAACATTTTACGAATTTGCTCGCGAACTTTGGTTTTGAATGATAATCGGGTTGTTGCCATCCTGATTTCCTGGGGGAGCGCATTCCACAGAGAAATCGCTTGAATAAAGAAGGAATAGTGAAAAAAGTCAGTACGATGAGTGGGACAATGGAGAAAGCGGTTATGAGATGAGCGCAGATTTCTATTGTAGTTGGCGCAAATGTATTGAAAGTGAGGGGCTAAATAACTAGGGGAATTAGGAGAATCAAGAAATGAAAATAAGGTGGTGAGCGCCCTTTGCTCTCTGCGCTGACGTATGGGCAACCACTTTAAGGGTCTGCACAAGCATTGTCTTCGTGCTAGATGGTAACAGGTTCTTTAATCGAAAGAGAGCCCGCAGCGTTCCAGTAACCCTTTGACTAACACTAGCCACTTGAGTACGCCAGTTCAAGGTATTATCAATGTGCAAACCTAGATCCTTTATACTGGTGCTGAATGAGACAATCGTATCATCGAACCGAATTGGTGGCAAAGTTGCACTGTCCACCTTAGCAATGATTTATTTGTTATCGCTACAAAATGAAAATAAAATCAGTAAGGTCTAGTTGATAAATTGTTATCTGTGTATGGTTTTAAAAAAGTTAGTGAGTGTAGTAGACATGTCCTGGAATAACTCATATGATACTTATTATTTATTGTATACCTCATAATATGAACAGGATAAATTTGAAAAAACATTTGAAAAAACTAAGTGTACAATGGGCAGTCTTGTCGCTTAGGGCAATCTCTTAGAGATGACGTTAGGATAGACTGAACGAAAGGAGATAGATATAGGGCGGTCAGTGTACAAAACTCATAAATAATGTCAATAAGACATACATACCTAATAATAACATAACATAAATGCAATATCAATTAATACACTAATAAGTATCAAATATATTATAATTCTTTTTATCTTGTGAGTATGTTCCTTTGGGTCAATTTTGTATTTTTACGCGAGCGAAATCGCTGACAGCTAGTTGTCCCATAAACTACAACTAAACACTTATTTTGTTACAGTATAATCAGGCACAATGGCGGACTATATTCCTAATAGTGGCGGGAGTGGCCATATCAATGAACTTTCTCTTCGTTATTTTGATGTCAGCTGACTTGCAACCTTGGAACGATGGTTATCAGAAAGGTAAAATTCATTATTAGTAGATTTAGTAAATAATTATTGACATGACAAGCTATTGCAACAGTATCTATTACTGATATTATAAAGGTGTAGAGTTTGTATATTTATTTGTTTCTACGCGATACTTTCAGAAATCTGTCAGCCTTTTCCCAACTAGCTTGGGAACGACTTTCAATCTAACTGGATGCGACGTTTTACAAGTGACTGCGCTCCTATCAAATCTCGACAACCCAGTGACTGACCTGATAGACTGATGGTCAGATTTTCTGGTGTCTGACTACCAAAAGCCTTGCGGCGAGACTTCTTCCGTTGATTGAGATGTAGATGCTACTTCGTGTTTTTTTTTTTTTAATTATTATTGATAGGCTCGCGTTTGACCACTATCTCACCTTATGGTAAGCGATGATGTGGCCGACGATGGAGCATGCTTGCCTAGAAGTAGAGAGTAGAAGTCTTTAAGTCAAAAGTGAATACCTATTCACTCTTGACTTAAAGACTTGAAGAAGAGCCTAGAAGAAACCTATTCACTCTTGACTTAAAGACTTGAAGAAGAGCCTAGAAGTAACCTATTCACTCTGGACTTAAAGACTTGAGAAGGTTGTAGCTATCAGATCCAATGTACCTGATTGTACATTTTGTAGGTAAATACCATGAAATAATGTTTTATACTATTTTATTTTCAGATAAGTGCGTTGAAAATGCACAAACAAAAGATGAAAAGGAAAAGGAAGCAAATCAATAATCCTTCAGTCAGAATAATTTTATCAAATAAATATTATTTTAAGAACAAACGTATTTATTTCAATATTTTCAAACCTTATTGGGACGTGACTCAGAAGATTTGAGAACTTTTCGAAATCTCAAATTAAAATGATTAATTTGGAAACGAAGACAACATTGCAAATTATATGATAGCAAGCCAAAACTCTACGTATTTTTGTAAAACTATTGGTATATCTTTATCTTGTCCATCCTTTCTATTCTATATTATTCCTTTTATTATTGTGCACTGAAAACATGAAACAAAATTTACCAAACAAACTCTTTTTCTTCGAACTAAGTTTTATCCTAATTTATTTAAGTTTATTAAATCGGGGTTTTTATTTTAGGATAGCTTACCTCAGTCAGCAAAAACAGAACCCTTATTACTTTGTTGCCCGTCAGTCAGTTTGGCCATCTGCGCGTCTTTCAATACTCCTTTTCTCAGGAAATTAATACCAAAAACTCAAGACAGGCCTGCTGCTTCTTAGAGCTATCCAAAATTAAACTTCTGAGTCAACGCAATCTAAAGATAAAGCCGTTTATGCTACGTTTAGGCACATATTTTGAAACTCACAATGGAATTAAAACCTATAGGCCTATAGACCTTTTTATCTAAAATTCTGAATTTTCAAAAGGATTAATTTATTTTAAATTGTTATAAACCAGTGCTTGACTGCGATTCCACCTGATGTTAAGCAGAGATGCTATCATTGAAGGTATCTCACCTTCAATGATAGTTTATAGTACAAATAAAAAAAGTCTGAAAATCCCTTTGATGTATTTCCAATCTGAATAATAGCAAAATCTACCGTCGTCACCGGTAATGTTGATGAATTGAGTCATTTAGTATCAGCGCAATATCGTCATCGAGAACTCAAGACTAAGTTTTTTTTTTAATTGATTTAATCTAGTGCTTGACTGCGATCCCACCTGATGGCTGATCGTTGCTGGTGAGGCGCACTAGTTTATTAAGAGCTTATTCACTCTAGCCTTGAAGACACCTAAATTATAATCGAATGGAAAGACCTCAGTAGGCAAATTGTTTCAGTCCTTCGATGTACGCAGTTTAAATGACAAGGCGAAACGCTTTGTCCAGACCTTAGAAGTTTCAACAACGTTAGGGTGGATACACGCCGTACGTCGGGTTGTACGATGGTAGAAATGAGATAGCGGAATCAAGTCATGCAATCTCCAAAAAAACTTTTTTTTAAAAATAAAAAAGATTTCACTGAAAAAAAAAGACACTAAAAGGATCAGAATAACTTTAATTTCGAAAGTCGGTGTTTCTCGGTATTGTTTGTTTCTCATTTAACACCGACTTTCGAAATTAAATTTATTTTGATCCTTTTATGGTTTTTTTTAGTGAAGTCGGTTATTTCTTTTTTTTTATAACAAGTTTTTCATTTCACACTTTTTAGTTGCGATTCACTTATAACCAAAGTGCCAATGTTGTGTTCTCATGACAATTCCAATTAACTGAAACACTACTAGGTAACATTGTTTTATTATGAAGTTCCTGTATCTACCTTCTACCTTCCGGCTCCATCATCAGATCAGTTCGATAGTACCTTACAGCCAAAGTTCATCTCATGACAATTCTAATAAGCCCAAACACAGCTAGGTCACCTTCCGGCTCCATCATCATCCACTCTTTATGTATGACTAGCTTCTGCCCGCGGCTTCACTCGCGTGAATGTAGGTTTCTCCCTACAAACTTTGGACCCCCGCTTCATCCCCTTAGGAAGTGAATTTTGGAAAATCCTTTCTTAGTGCTCGCCTACATCATAAAAGGATACCTTGTGCAAAATTTCACGCTCCTAATCCCAGTAGTTTCGGCTGTGCGTTGATATGTCAGTCAGTCAGTTTCCCCTTTTATATATATAGATAATAGTGGTATTTTTTTTTTATTTGTATTTTTATAGTCGCTTTACTATCTTTATTGTGATATCAATGTGAGTATGAAGTTCCGTTGATCATTTCTGGTCTTCTTCATCAGTTCCACTTCATCAAATGTTACTTTTTGACTGTAAATGCTTAAGTTCTAGATGAAAATACCAAAATCTATATAATTTCCTATAATATTTGAAGAGTTTCCTCGATTCTTCATGGATCCCATCATCAGAACTGAATTAAAAAAAAAATGGGACCAATCTGGAAGCATTTATACTTAAAGGGGAAAAAAAAATTTGCAAATTGGTCCATAAATGACGAAGTTCTGAGGTAACACACATAAAAAATAAAAAATATACAACAGATTTGATAAATGAATTTCATTGCAAGCTTTATTTGTTTAGTTTATAGTAGCTCAAACAAGACATACCTAACTGGAAGTAAATAAGATATCATTGTGTTGAAGACTACAGAAGGGACTGTATGGGCATTTAGGTATATTATTGCAATATTGATAAAAGAGTTTCCAAGGTCTAGGTTCTGTCTAGGTTGGTTCGTCATTCACTTTTAATTTTCTCTTCATAAATTTATCATAAATTTATTGAGAATTTACTCTATATAAAAAAAAAAAAACTGGCAGAATATTGAGAAAGTATTAGGAACGGTTAATTACCGATCCTACGAGGTAGACAACGTCGTTGACATGCTTGGTAAAGAATATCTGTCTTAGAAAGGTGTCTTTGTACATAGGAATCGGCAATTGTTAGCTGAATCTGTTTTTCTAAAACTAGAAGTGCTCATTTGAAACAAACTTGATAGTCAAACGGAGCAGACAGTTAAAGCTGACAATAATGAAATCATAGCTGTATGTAGGTACAGTTATGATTTATCTACGTTCAGGAGACGTATGGTTATCTTTTGTGATTTTTATAAGATGTAATAATTGTATAAAAATGTTTTAAGGCCTAAAAAATTTTTAGGGACTATAAAGTCCCTTAAACATCTGGCAGGAGATAAATGCACAAAAAGTTTGTTCTGCCGCTTGAGCCCGTATAGAGCCCTGCTGACCTTTTAAACCATTTTCTTTGCGAAATATTGATCGATTCAGAAATCATAAATCAGAAACGTTTATTTCAAATAGACCAATTACAGGCACTTATGAATTGTCAAAATTTCGGTCAGTCAAAAAAAAATACAAGTGAAGCTAAATTGCACGTTCCAAAGCGTAGATCTCTATGGAGAAGAACGTGCAAGAAACTCCATGGACACTCTTTTAAATCATATTATGAGTTGCATAAATCTTGATTACATATTTCTTGTCGCTTCTAATATGTGAGCACAATGTAGATATGTAATAATAATTAAAATAAAAAATAAAAAAACTAATTTAGAATTTTTTAAATTGAATTAAGTCACTGGCAGCTAAGAGATGACCAGTCTCAACTGACGGCACCCGTTCACGAGCATGACGCGTGCATTAGCCCCACTCAGCTCAACCATTTTGAAGGGAACTGAATGACCCAATAACACGTGCCACCATCAGCGAGACATTTGAGTGAGCATGATTTATATATGATATGTACATTCTGAAGAATACTTAACCAGTAATATTTTTTTTGTTTAATCATATTTCGAAAGATCAAAGCCGTTTGAAAGGAATAGGGAAAACAAGCGAAAAAATATCATGTTATTAATTTATATTTTTGGCAAAAGTATTAGTAATACGAAAAAAATAATGTTTTTGTACAAATCATGTATTTTTTTCAAACCTAGCCTTTACTAAGGAGTAGGCTTCAGAATGTTATGGTTTTATGGTACTGCTTGGGAGCTAGGACTTTAACTGCCTTATTCATTATATACTAATTCCCGATATTTATAGAAGACAAAACTATTTTTTGAATTACGTCTGTAGATCAATGTATTGCCTCTTTAAAAAAAAAAGAAAATATATAATCGAACACTCAATTTGTTTACTAAAAAAATAACAAAATTAAACGCTACTTATTTAACACGGCAAGAGGCGCTACCGGGTAAAATTTACCACATGGTACATAAATTTATAAAAAAATATTTTTCTACTTAATTCTGTGCTGCCCGCTTTAGGTACCTTTCGAGAGATGTGCAACAGTGCATTATTCAGATAAACAACCATTTCAAGCGAGGCAATTAGCCACAATAGACACATAAGGTACGTACGGGTGTTTTTTTATCCAGTTGCAACTGTTTGTCTTATTAATTTTATTAGCCTACATTTAGATTTTTACTGTTTTAGACTATCAATTTTTTTTTCACCTGGTGAACAGCAAATAGAACAGTGGCTGCTTTTAAAAAATAGTAACGAACAAAATATTTCTAAAATTAAAACGTGAAGATTATAGTGAGCATGAACGTAATTCAGAGCAAGAAAGAGAAGACGTACGGACATTAACAGCTAAGTATGTTTATCAGTTGTCTAGTATTCATTACACAAGCTCTGTTTAGCTTGGGACTAGACGGCGTTGTGTGATAGTTGTGTGAATATTATTATATTATACTTATATATATAATTTTAGATTCTATTTTTCTTTATCATAAGCCATGTGCAAAATACGCTTAAGCTGTGATTTCAAAAAACGAAATAATATTATATTAATAGATACATACCTACTTTCTTCTCACGTTGTTTTGTTAAACATGACTGTACATAGAATTTGTTTCAATAAAATAGCCAGAAGGAAACTCAATTTTTACAATAAAATCCAATTTTTATATAAATTTTTACCCAGTAGCGACTGTCCGTTTTGCATTATAGGCTGCGCCTCCCGCCTCCCGCCGTGTTATAAAATCTATAATTTTTTTAAATAACGCAGTCAAGAATGCAAAGAGGAATAATTCAAAAACTATGGATTACTGCGATCATTTTCTTGACAAATATTATAAATTTTAATTGTAATACTTGATCAGAAAGTGAATGATTTACATTAGAAATCTACAACATTGATGATCGTGTTCTTGGTTTACTAAACAAATAAACAGTAAATAAAACTATTACATTTATAATAAATAATAATAATAATTAATAATAATATTTTTTTTTAAGTTTTATTCTATTCTATTCTATTTTATTCTATTCTATTCTATTCTACATTCTATTCTAAACAAATGTTTATATATGTGATCAATAATCACAAAAAATATTATTAACCAAATATGAAAAATGATCTGTCTGTTCTATCATGTGCTCTATGCCATTAATTAAAATATTTTTCGACGACATTCATATACTCAGTTTTACTTAACTTTGATTCAATAGTTACCAGTGCTCTAAAATTAATGGCAAAATGGGAAAAGACACAAAATTACAAAAATATGAATACATTAAAGTTTCTACACAGCAAATTGGTGCCGGTAAGTAACCTCATTTATGCTTGAAAACTGTATGTATAAAATAAAAAAGGCAAGGATTTCAACCCCAAGCTATAATAGTTGATGATAGAGAAATTTACATTTTATTGCAAGCTCAAGAAAATCTCATTGGTTAGAGGAACAAGTCCATGGTTTTTTTTGTAGTGAAAATATTTGAATAGGTATTAGATACCACGCAAGTAGCAGACAAGAAGGTAGACGTTATATGCCCACTAACAGAAGCCACTTAAGATAAACACCTTTAAGTAACAGAAGCTAAACACTTTTGGGACCCAAAATTATGACTAAAACTATCGTTGTTTCCATCTTGATTTTAAAATCAAAGCGCGAGGCTTTCACAATGCATTAAATTTTAAACAATTTTTGTTTCAGAAAAGCAAGAAGTACCTACACGTTATGGATACGGGGTCAGACATATCCAGCTGCTGATGTATTTCCTATGCTTAGTGGTTAATTTCATCGGAAGAGGTCATATGGGGGTCACTGTTGTATCTATGACTCGTTCTGTTAAACATTTAGCAGTTGTAGACTTAAACCTCACAGGAAAAATGAATTATACGAATATCGAAAATGTAGTTGACCAGAATACGACTATAAATCAGATTTATGGTAACTTCGCAGGCAATAATAAAACGTACGGAGCTGCATTACTGAATTCAAATGAGACTTTCGTCAAAGTAAGTTTTCTGATTCCAAATAAATATTTGCATATGTACAAAAAATGTATGTACCCGTGATTGATCTTCCAGCACTTTACAGTTTTCACCTTTGATTATTTCTTCCAGACATTTGAATGGCCAAAATCGACGCAAGAAATGGTATTAAGTTCATTCTTCTTGGGGTACGGTATCATGACTATCCCCATGGGACTGGTTGTCCAACGATGGGGAGGAAAAATTCCGATGCAAATCGCCTTATCAGTCAATGGCATAGTATCAATTTTAACACCGTGGCTTATTAACTGGGTAATGATTGTATTTATTTATAGGTCTATTAGGGTGGAAGGCTTTCTGCTAAATAACGATGACAATTGATTTATTTTATTTTTAGGGTGGTTGGAAAGCTGCTTGCGCTTGTCGTATTGCACAGGGTCTGTCTCAAGCAGGAGTCTTTCCTAGCTTACAGACTCTATTTGCAAAATGGATTCCAGTTAGCGAACGTGGAGCTCTTACCAGCTATGTATATACAGGTTATTATACTATATTTTGTTGACTTTTTTATGTAAATTTCTAGAAAAAAATATAATAGGCATACCCAAATAAAAATAACTTACGTCGGTTGTGATAATAATTGTTTAGTAGTCAACTATCACAATGTTAAATATGATGATAAAAATTTAAATATGTAATTTTTGAAACACAGATTTTTAGCCCTGTAACATTTTGTGGCAAAAGAGAATATGAAGATTGGCACACTGAGTATTACAAATTCATCATCACAGTTTCTCCAATATATGGAAAAAGATGTAGCTGGTATGTCTTCTGCTAGCAAAGATCTCTACTAGCCGCCTTTTCAAATGTGTAACTATGGATCCATATTCAGTCCGTGGTTCCACATGCACTTGGCCAGTTCACACACAGTCATTCATATTCACAGTGAAATAGACAATATTTTTTCTTGAACTTTTCAGGCTCGACCGTAGGCACTATATTAACTTTTCAACTGTCTGGTTACCTAAGTGAAAGCAAATGGGGATGGCCCTCCACTTTCTGGGCTGTCGGTCTGATATGTCTTGGCTTGTTCGCTATCCTGACTATATTCGGAGCTGCTTCACCTTCGGATCATAAAACCATAAGTGAAGACGAAAAGACTTTTATTATGGGACGAATCGACGATGGCAATAGCCAGGTCGGTATCAATCTTACTTACGAAACTAGAAGTGACCTCCATACGTATACAAAATTAGATTATGTTGCTGTAATAATTGTATCCTGCGATCTTCACAAGATCATCGATCCACTTTGTGGAGGGCCTTTCGATGATACATCTTTCAATATCTGATGCAAAATGTAGGTACTAGACCGATCATTGTGACGAAACTTGGGGGAGGTCTATATTTAACAGTTTAAAATGATGAATTATTTTTCAGATAATTTTATGCTAGTTCTGATCTTTCTTTTTAATTTCCCATTGTAATAGTCATATTTGGATACTGCCAGACATGCTTTTATATCTTATGACATTTCTTTGATTTAATTAACAACATTTTCTCCCACTTTTAGAGGCTTGAGACTCCCTGGAAGGCCATACTGTGTTCAAGGCCCGTATGGGGTTTATTGGCCACACAAGTCGGTAGTGGTATCTGTGTCGTACTTTTCTTCACCCAAGTCCCTTCATATATTCATTATATCCTTGGCGTCAATGTTAGAAGTGTAAGTATTGGTTAGACAACAGCGATCCATTATTGTTAGCAACGATATTAGGGTGACTGGTAATTAGTTACCGATACTTAAACACGTGATTGTACTTATGATTACAAACAAATTTCCCACACAAACTTTTTTATGTAATAATTAGTTTAATCACAATAACAAAACAGCTGATTGAAACTTTTAACTTTTCGAGAGCGCCTTCACCCGATCAGCTGTTAGCGGCACGGCGCCCGCACCCGCGTTATCGATGACGACCTAAGCAATGTACCTACATGTTTCGGTAAAATAATACCCAAAGACTAGTTAAACTAACTAGGAATCGTGAGCTTTTAAATGACTAATCTAAGCCACGAAACTTTAAGACACAACGTGTACAAAATATATCTAGAACGCACGTGCCCACTTATTTCAGAAGGGGGTAATGGTGAAACAGCAAGGCGATTTTAGTGTCAGTTCCCTAATACAAAATAATAAAAAAAAACATAGTTAATTAGAATTATATCTGATTTAGTATAGTAATAATTTATCGTTGTGAATAGCCAAGTTGATTCCAATTTTTAAACACGCCAGTCTAATATGAAATTATGCTAACGAAACAAATAATAAAATAGTCTAGTCTAGGTTTTGCTTGTCATGCTTCTAATTCAGACTTAAATATCGTGAACAGACTCCTAGTCCAAAGCCTAGATAAGTATGATGGTGAACTTGGAATAACTTGAATCTTGCCCAGTGTTGAGTAGGTATCGAGTTAGTTAATAAGGTAATGGTGTCTCATAGCTGCTCGTAAACATACGCGGTATAAACGACGAAGCGAATCGCTTAGTCCGGACCGTTGAAGTTTCAACAACTTAAGGGTGGATACTCGCCGTACGTCGGGTTGTCCGATGGTAGAAAGGAGATGGATCATTTTTATATATTATATAGAAAATAGAAGATTATATATTATATATATAAAGGAGACACATTATTTATGCTTTCTTTCAGAGTGGGCTTCTGTCCTCGTTGCCGTACGTGTTTAGTATTTTTACAAGCATCTTTTATGGATGGTTGTCAGACTTCTTGACAAACAGAAAAATTATTACAGTAAAGACTGCACGAAGAATGTTTAATAGTATATGTGAGTATATCATTTTGTCGACATTCATATATATTATTTGGTATGATTAAGATGTTATCAAGGTCATATTGTTTTTTTAAGAGGCAAAGAAGATTGTGTTGTTTTATTTGAACCACTTCATTGAAAAAGAAAGTGCTATTTTTATTTAACGTTCAAGCGGTCGTGCGGCGTCGTATCGACCGCACTCGATATATTTACGATCATAATTTCAAAATTTCTTGTCAAAAGAACGCGTCATCTCTAGTAGCTTGTCATTAGTTCAGTACTGACGAAAATAACTCCATTTCCTGTTTCTACACTACTCCTGAGAAACACAGAATGTGTGTGTTTAGGTCGTGGCGCAGGCGTCGAAAGGACTACACGTGCCTGCCTTGTATTTTTACATTGACGAGAAAACTGATTCTGAAAAATTATACCTCTCTCTCTCTTCTGAATTATTATTATTAAGAGGCAAAGAAGATTGTGTTCTTTTATTTGAACCACTTCATTGAAAAAGAAAGTGCTATTTTTATTTAACATTCAAGCGGTCGTGCGGCGTCGTATCGACCGCACTCGATATATTTACGATCATAATTTCAAAATTTCTTGTCAAAAGAACGCGTCATCTCTAGTAGCTTGTCATTAGTTCAATACTGGCGAAAATAACTCCATTTCCTCTTCCTTCCCTCCTCCTGAGAAACAAATGTGTTTAGGTTGCGGCGCAAGCGTCAAAAAGACTACACGCACCTGCCTTGTATTTTTACATTGACGAAAAGACTGATTCTGAAGAAAATTATAGCTAAGTAGATAAACAAACTCTTTGATGCCAATTATTCGACCTCGTGAAGAATATTTAAAAAAAATTAATGAATTGGAGATATAATCAAGACTTACAATATAAATCTTGTTATGTCGGGCAGAATTGATTTCTAATCCGAAGAAACCAGTTTAAACTCAAAATTTTATTTTGAATTTAAAGAAATTATTGTTTTGTTGAAAAATGGTAATATCTGAATTAAAAAAAAAATTAATTAATCAGCATTCTAAGTTCCTAAAATCTCCCACATCGGTCTTTTAAGTTACGCGCGACCAAAAAAAAAAGAATGTTATGTTATCTGAAGTCGGCTTATCCTGTTTTTTCTTTAATCCTTCTATTGTTTCTTGTATTCTTCCCCTACTCTTATTGAACTTTGTTCATCCATAAGACTAGTAACTGGTTATTTTTTTGTTTTAGCACAAGTTGGTTTAGCGGTAGCGTTTCTTTGTGTGACATTCACTTCGAGCACGGTGGTCGCAGTGGCGTGCCTTGTCTTCTCTATGGGGTGCCACATGGGGGTGCACGTCGGGTTTATGGTATGGAATTGAGCTTTCTCTTAAGATTTACTAAAAGATATTCATGTATTTATATTGTACTTTATGATACTACACATTGTGCAGGAACTGTTTCTCTATTACTAAACAAAAACTTGTTTACGGGGAGCTAGAAAGGAGGATATATATCCTGGGCCCACCTTTCAATAGCTAAGTGTGTTACATCGTTGGATAGCTAATTTTAAGCTGAATAAAAGGCACCAAGTTCCCAATATTAGTCCGTTCATAGTTATTCTCTATTTAACATGTTAGTTTTCCCTTTCACCAAGCAATGTTATTTATATATTTTTACCTATATATTTTTGTTTTTATTATTTGTTATTTTTACCAAGCAATGTTTTTAATTTCTGTGTTTTATAAACGTAGTGTGTTTTAACACACAACCTATATAGTTTGGCTCAGCAAATACTGAGTAATGTGTAGCACAACCACAACGTAAAAGTCGCAACCGTTACTACTAACCTGTACTCTACTTGCTGGATATATTTTTACCTTGTTTTCTTTAAGGTGAACCAGATAGACTTGACTCCAAACTTTGGCGGTACTCTCATGATGATGGGCAACATGATAACGAACATCTGCAGTGTATTGCAACCTGTGTTGGTGTCGTATGTCATCACGGATGTGGTGGGTATCAGTTCCTACTATGACATGTACGTAATAGCTAATCCCTACTGGTACGCCCACGTGGTCTATCCAACGAAACGCCAGATTATTGTTTTATAATTTGACTGCGTATTTTGTAGTCGATTTGTTATTTTAATATTAAAAAAATCAACCTTGTTTACCTATTTAAAAGAGAGAAAGATTTTGGAAAAAATACAAAAATAAATTATTTTAAATTGTTCTTTTACACCATTTTACACAAATAATATGTGAGATATGAACAGCATGTAACATGCATGATTAAGACTAAATTATATCGATTTTCATAATGTATCATCTCATTTTATACCGCTATTTATTTATTTATTTATTTAATGCTTTATGCACACAAAAAATACAGAGATGGACTTAATGCTTTAGGCATTTTCTACCTGTCAACCTTTGGGTGATGCAGAGAAAAGTAGTGGTAGGTGCAATAAAAGAGAGAGAAAAAGGCGAATACAGGAACAGATTTACTTATAGACCATAGAATAGATATACTAACTAATAAACCATAGAATAAATATAATACAATTATACACTCAAATATAAATAATAATTATTAATAATAATAGTATATAGTAGTAGTAGTAGTAGTAGTTGTGTGTAGTATAGTTATTAATAATTATTATTTTTTTTATAAATAAATAAATAAAATACAATATACACTCAAATTAATACACTACATAAATACACTAAAATACTTAACAATTGGTCTAAATCGACAACGGGAAAACACTAACGCTGTGATGATACTGCTGCCAACTTTTTACGAATTAGCTCGCGAACTTTGGTTTTGAATGATAATCGGGTTGTTGCCATCCTGATTTCCTTGGGGAGAGCATTCCACAGAGAAATCGCTTGAATAAAGAAGGAACAGTGAAGAAAGTCAGTACGATGAGTGGGACAATGGAGAAAGTGGTTATGAGATGAGCGCAGATTTCTATTGTGGTTGGCGCAAATGTATTGAAAGTGAGGGGCTAAATAACTAGGGGAATTAGGAGAATCAAGAAATGAAAATAAGGTGGTGAGCGCCCTTTGCTCTCTGCGCTGACGTATGGGTAACCACTTTAAGGGTCTGCACAAGCATTGTCTTCGTGCTAGATGGTAACAGGTTCTTTAATCGAAACAGAGCCCGCAGCGTTCCAGTAACCCATTGACTAACACTAGCCACTTGAGTACGCCAGTTCAAGGTATTATCAATGTGCAAACCTAGATCCTTTATACTGGTGCTGAATGAGACAATCGTATCATCGAACCGAATTGGTGGCAAAGTTGCACTGTCCACCTTAGCAATGATTCATTTGTTATCGCTACAAAATGAAAATAAAATCAGTAAGGTCTAGTTGATAAATTGTTATCTGTGTATGGTTTTAAAAAAGTTAGTGAGTGTAGTAGACATGTCCTGGAATAACTCATAGGATACTTATTATTTATTGTATACCTCATAATATGAACAGGATAAACATTTGAAAAAACTAAGTGTACAATGGGCAGTCTTGTCGCTCAGGGCAATCTCTTAGAGATGACGTTAGGATAGACTGAACGAAAGGAGATAGATTTAGGGCGGTCAGTGTACCAATTAATACACTAATAAATATCAAATATATTATAATTCTTTTTATCTTGTGAGTATGTTCCTTTGGGTCAATTTTGTATTTTTACGCGAGCGAAGTCGTTGACAGCTAGTGGTCCCATAAACTACAATTAAACACTTATTTTGTTACAGTATAATCAGGCACAATGGCGGACTATATTCCTAATAGTGGCGGGAGTGGCCATATCAATGAATTTTCTCTTCGTTATTCTGATGTCAGCTGACTTGCAACCTTGGAACGATGGTTATCAGAAAGGTAAAATTCATTATTAGTATATTTAGTAAATAATTATTTTGAACATTGACATGACAAGCTATTGCAACGGTATCTATACCTGATTGGAGATGCAACGCCGTGGTGAAACTCCGCTGCCGCGACAAGTCACGGCATGGCGGAAAGAGTTCCGGCGGGATCTCATGGCGGAATGGCGACAGCGACTATCGCAACCCAGTGCTGGGCACGCCGTAATTATGGCGGTAAGTCCCCTCTTTGAGGAGTGGCTGGATAGGCAACACGGCGTCATTACCTTCCGCATGACACAGGTCCTCACCGGACACGGTAAGTTCGGGAAGTTCCTGCACCGGATTCGTGCGGAAGCGACGCCCGGGTGTCGCCACTGTGTGGACCGCCCGGAGGACACGGTGGAGCATACGGTGGAGGTGTGCCCCGCTTGGGCAGAGCAACGCCGTGTCCTCGTGGGGGCAATTGGCGGCGGCGATCTCTCGCGCCGGGCCTTGGTACAGGCCATGGTCCGGAGCGAGGAGGAGTGGCAGGCGGTCGCCTCCTTCTGCGAAGCAGTGATGCTAGCAAAGGAGGCGGCCGATCGCGTGAGGCAGCGGTCCTCACGCCCCAACCGCCGCCGGGATTCCGATCCCGATTTCCGGCCACCGTAGGCGCGGGCTTGCGGACGGCGAGCAATGGGTGGCTTGCCGTCCGACCGTCCGGTAACCGTCCGGACCAAGCCCAAGTTGTCAACGGCGCGTGCTGTTCCACGCGCGCCTCAAGGAGATGTCAGCAACTGTAGGGGCCCAGCAGGGTCGAAGCCTACTGGGGCCAAGGGTCTGATTCTGAAAGGAAGACTCGGCCCTGGTACGAAAGGCAACGAAGGAACAGGAGTGGGTTTTTAGTCAGTAGAAGTCTGACACTATCTCCCGCCCCGCCCAAGAGCGGGGGATGTCATAAGATGATTTTCCCACCGGAAAAAAAAAACTGTCTTTTTTTATATTATTATATATAAGCTCGCGTTTGACCACTATCTCACCTTATGGTAAGCGATGATGTGGCCGACGATGAAGCACGCTTGCCTAGAAGTAACCTATTCACTCTTGACTTAAAACCCCCAGGTTGTAGCTATCAGATACAATGTACCTGATTGTACATTGTGCAGGTAAATACCATTAAATAATATTTTTACTATTTTATTTTCAGATAAGTGCGTTGAAAATGCACAAACAAAAGATGAAAAGGAAAAGGAGGCAAATCAATAATCCTTCAGTTAGAATAATTTTATCAAATAAATATTATTTTTAGAACCAATGTATTTATTTTAATACTTTAAAGACTTATTGGGACGAGACTCAGAAGATTTGAGAACTGTTCAAACTCTTACTTTTCACAAGAGTTTGACGAAATCTCAACTTAAAATTATTAATTTGAAAACGGGGACAACATTGCAAATTATACGATAGCAAGCCTTTCCGTATTTTTGTAAAAATATTGTTATCTTTATCACCATCCTTTCATCTATACTATTCCTTTTATTAATGTACACTGAAAACATGGAACAAAATTTACCTCTTTGAACTAAGTTTTATTCTACTTTAAGTTTATTACATCGGCGTTTTTGTTTTAGGATTGCGTAACTTAGTCAGCAAAATCAGAACCCTTATAGAATCATTTTGTTACCCTTAGTCCTTCGATGTACGCAGTTTAAATGACGAGGTGAAACGCTTAGTCCGGACCTTAGTTCTAGAGAAGTTTCAACAACGTTAGGGTGGATACACGCCGTACGTCGCGTTGTCCGATGGTAGAAATGTGAATCAAGTCATACAATTCCCGCGCACACTCTCCAAAAAACATTAGACAAAAAAAAAACAGAGTTCACTACAAAAAAAAAAACCCTAGAAGTCGGTGTTTCTCGGTATTGTTTGTTTCTTATTTAACACAGTCGGTGTTAAATAAGAAGTTATTTTGATCCTTTTAGGGTTTTTTTTTAGTGAAGTTTTTCATTTCACACTTTTAAGTTTTTTTTTTTTCGGGCGGGAAAATCTTCTAATGACATCCCCCACTTGACTTGACTTATCGCCATAATTATGGCGTGTCCAGCACTGGGTTGCGACGGTCGCTGTCGCCATTCCACCATGAGATTCCACCGGAAGTCTTTACACCATGCCGTGAGTTTCGCCCCGACGTTGCATCTCCATGCGCAGATCGTGCATGCGTGCAAAGTCTCAGCAAGGAGGCTCGCTGCTTCGCGGGAAATTGTGCGGTATCCTCGCACCATCCGGATGGCTATGACCCTCTGGCTTGCGTTCAGCTTGGCCGCCGGTCGCTTTCGAAGCGACGGCGCCCTTTCCGGCGCCCCATAAAGGCACTTTTTAGTTGCGATTCACTTATAATAAAAGTGCAAATGTTGTGTTCTTATGATAATTCCAATTAACTCAAACACTGCTAGGTTACATTGTTTTATTATGAAGTTCCTGTATCTACCTTCCGCCTTCCGGCTCCATCATCAGATCAGTTCGATAGTACCTTATAGCCAAAGTGCATCTCATGACAATTCTAATAAGCCCAAACACAGCTAGGTTACATTGATTAATTACGGAGTTCCAATGCCTACCTTCCGGCTCCATCATCATCCACTCTTTATGTATGATAATAGTGGTATTTTTTTATTTATATTTTCACAGTCGCTTTACTATCTTCATTGTGATATCTATGTGAGTATGAAGTTCCGTTGACCATTTCTGGTCTTCTTCATCAGTTCCATTTCATCAAATGTTACTTTTTGACTGTAAATGCTTAAGTTCTAGATGAAAATACCACAATCTATATAATTTCCTATTATATTTAAAGAGTTTCCTCGATTCTTCATGGATCTCATCATCAGAACTGAATTTAAAAAAAATGGGACCAATCGTCCAGATTGGTCCCATTTTTATGGCAGGCATATATACTTTAAGGGGGAAAAAAAATTGCAAATTGGTCCATAAATGATGAAGTTCTGAGGTAACACACATAAAAAATAAAAAATATACAACAGATTTGATAAATGCATTTCATTGCAAGCTTTATTTGTTTAGTTTATAGTAGCTCAAACAAGACATACCTAACTGGAAGTAAACAAAAACTCAGATAAGATATCATTGTGTTGAAGACTACAGAAGGGACTGTATGGGCATTTAGGTATATTATTGCAATATTGATAAAAGAGTTTCCAAGGTCTAGGTTCTGTCTAGGTTGATTCGTAATTCACTCTTAATTTTCTCTTACCAGATCATAAATTTATTGAGAATTTACCCTATATAAAAAAAAAAAAAAAACTGGCAGAATATTGAGAAAGTATTAGGAACGGTTAATTACCGATCTTACGAGGTAGACAACGTCGTTGACATGCTTGGTAAAGAATATCTGTCTTAGAAAGGTGTCTTTGTACATAGGAATCGGCAATTGTTAGCTGAATCTGTTTTTCTAAAACTAGAAGTGCTCATTTGAAACAAACTTGATAGTCAAACGGAGCTGACAGTTAAAGCTGACAATAATGAAATTATAGCTGTACGTAAGTACAGTTATGATTTATCTACGTTCAGGAGACGTATGGTTATCTTTTTTGATTTTTTATAAGATATAATAATTGTATAAAAATGTTTTAAGGCCTAAAAAATTTTTAGGGACTATAAAGTCCCTTAAACATCTGGCAGGAGATAAATGCACAAAAAGTTTGTTCTGCCGCTTGAGCCCGAGCCCTGCTGGCCTTTTAAACCATTTTCTTTGCGAAATATTGATCGATTCAGAAATCATAAATCAGAAACGTTTATTTCAAATAGACCAATTACAGGCACTTATGAATTGTCAAAATTTCGGTCAGTCCAAAGCGTAGATCTCTATGGAGAAGAACGTGCAAGAAACTCCATGGACACTCTTTTAAATCATATTATGAGTTGCATAAATCTTGATTACATATTTCTTGTCGCTTTTAATATGTGACCACAATGTAGATATGTAATAATAATTAAAATAAAAAAACTAATTTAGAATTTTTTAAATTGAATTAATTCACTGGCAGCTAAGAGATGACCAGTCTCAACTGACGTCACCCGTTCACGAGCATGACGCGTGCATTAGCCCCACTCAGCTCAACCATTCAAATCAATCAATCAATCAAAATATTTATTTGCTAGAATATGGTACATAAGGTGTTACAGTATATTTGTTTCAGCATATCCTGCCATAACATGGCGTGCAAATATATTCACAGTCAGTGTTGTCAGTTACCCGATCTTGTCGATTACACATTCTATTGACTTGCCACCATTTTGAAGGGAACTGAATGACCCAATAACACGTGCCACCATCAGCGAGACATTTGAGTGAGCATGATTTATATATGATATGTACATTCTGAAGAATACTTAACCAGTAATATTTTTTTTGTTTAATCATATTTCGAAAGATCAAAGCCGTTTGAAAGGAATAGGGAAAACAAGCGAAAAAATATCATGTTATTAATTTATATTTTTGGCAAAGGTATTAGTAATACGAAAAAAATAATGTTTTTGTACAAATCATGTATTTTTTTCAAACCTAGCCTTTACTAAGAAGTAGGCTTCAGAATGTTATGGTTTTATGGTACTGCTTGGGAGCTAGGGCTTTAACTGCCTTATTCATATATACACAAACTAATTCCCGATATTTATAGAAGACAAAACTATTTTTTGAATTACGTCTGTAGATTAATGTATTGCCACTTAAAAAAAAAAAGAAAATATATAATCGAACACTCAATTTGTTTACTAAAAAAATAACAAAATTAAACGCGCCAAGAGGCGCTACCGGGTAAAATTTACCACATGGTGAATAAATTTATAAAAAAATATTTTTCTACTTAATTCTGTGCCGCCCGCTTTAGGTACCTTTCGAGAGAGGTGCAACAGTGCATTATTCAGATAAACAACCAATTCAAGCGAGGCGATTAGCCACAATAGACACATAAGGTACGTACGGGTGTTTTTTACCCAGTTGTAACTGTTTGTCTTATTAATTTTATTAGCCTACATTTAGATTTTTACTGTTTTAGACTATCAAGATGTTTTTTTTTCACCTGGTGAACAGCAAATAGAACAGTGCCTGCTTTTAAAAAATAGTAACGAACAAAATATTTCTAAAATTAAGACGTAAAGATTATAGTGAGCATGAACGTAATTCAGAGCAAGAAAGAGAAGATGTACGGACGAAATCTAGTGAAAAGGATATATCAAAGCCTCGTATAAATATTATACAACAACATAATACTATTTCAATTTGTAAAGATTGTTCTCAAAAAGTATAGTTATTATCGACATATTATATAAGGAGGCTCCGATTATTTAATTTATTCCAAAAATATCCAAATTAATATAGGTCACAAGTAAGAATATGGTATGGTTTTTTTTGGGTTTGATTCCTACACAGGACAAATGTTTGTATGATAAGCACAATCATTTGTTCTGTGTCTGGATTTAATTTATCTATAATATGTTTGTATTAAGAAATATTTAAGTATGTTTATCAGTTGTCTAGTATTCATTACACAAGCTCTACTTAGCTTGGGACTCGACGGCGTTGTGTGATAGTTGTGTGAATATTATTATATTATACTTATATATATATATAATTTTAGAATCTATTTTTCTTTATCATAAGCCATGTGCAAAATACGCTTAAGCTGTTATTTCAATAAACGAAATAATATTATATTAATAGATACATACCTACTTCTCACGTTGTTTTGTTAACCATGACTGTACATAGAATTTGTTTCATTAAAATAGCCAGAAGGAAACTCAATTTTTACAATAAAATCCAATGTGGTATTTTTACCCGGTAGCGACTGTCCGTTTTGAATTATAGGCTGCGCCTCCCGCCGTGTTATAAAATCTATATTTTTTTTAAATAACGCAGTCAAGAATGCAAAACGGAATAATTCAAAAACTAAGGATTACTGCGATCACTTTCTTGACAAGTATTATAAATTTTAATTGTAATACTTGATCAGAAAGTGAATGATTTACATTAGAAATCTACAACATTGATGATCGTGTTCTTGGTTTACTAAACAAATAAACAGTTAAAAAAACTATTACATTTATAATAAATAATAATAATAATTAATAATCATTTTTTTTTTTAAGTTTTATTCTATTCTATTCTATTCTATTCTATTCTATTCTATTCTATTCTATTCTATTCTATTCTACATTCTATTCTAAACAAATGTTTATATATGTGATCAATAATCACAAAAAATATTATTAACCAAATATGAAAAATGATCTGTCTGTTCTATCATGTGCTCTATGCCATTAATTAAAATATTTTTTGACGACATTCATATACTCAGTTTTACTTAACTTTGATTCAATAGTTACCAGTGCTCTAAAATTAATGGCAAAATGGGAAAAGACACAAAATTACAAAAATATGAATACATTAAAGTTTCTACACAGCAAATTGGTGCCGGTAAGTAACCTCATTTATGCTTGAAAACTGTTTGTATAAAATAAAAAAGGCAAGGATTTCAACCCCAAGCTATAATAGTTGATGAACGAGAAATTTACATTTTATTGCAAGCTCAAGAAATTCTCATTGGTTAGAGGAACTAGTCCATGGTTTTTTTTGTAGTGAAAATATTTGAATAGGTATTAGATACCACGCAAGTAGCAGACAAGAAGGTAGACGTTATATGCCCACTAACAGAAGCCACTTAAGATAAACACCTTTAAGTAACAGAAGCTAAACACTTTTGAATCCCAAAATTATAGCTAAAACTATCGTAGTTTCCATTTTGATTTTAAAATCAAAGCACAACGCTTTTAAATTGCGTCTAAATTTTAAACAATTTTTGTTTCAGAAAAGCAAGAAGTACCTACACGTTATGGATACGGGGTCAGACATATCCAGCTCCTGATATGTTTCCTATGCCTAGTGGTTAATTTCATCGGAAGAGGTCATATGGGGGTCACTGTTGTATCTATGACTCGTTCTGTTAAACATTTAGCAGTTTTAGACACAAACCTCACAGGAAAAATGAATTATACGAATGTCGAAAATGTAGTTGACCAGAATATGACTATAAAGGAGATTTATGGTAACTTCGAAGGCGATAATAATACGTACGGAGCTGAATTACTGAATTCAACTGAGACTTTCCTCAAAGTAAGTTTTCTGATTCCAAATAAATATATACTTAAGTGCAAAATATATATACCCCTGATTGATCTTCCAGCACTTTACAGTGTTCACCTTTGATTATTTCTTCCAGACATTTGAATGGCCAAAATCGACGCAAGAAATGGTATTAAGTTCATTCTTCTTGGGGTACGGTATCATGACTATCCCCATGGGACTGGTTATCCAACGATGGGGAGGAAAAATTCCGATGCAAATCGCCTTATCAGTCAATGGCGTAGTATCAATTTTAACACCGTGGCTTATTAACTGGGTAATGATTGTATTTATTTGTAGGTCTATTAGGGTGGAAGGCTTTCTGCTAAATAACGATGACAATTGATTTATTTTATTTTTAGGGTGGTTGGAAAGCTGCTTGCGCTTGTCGTATTGCACAGGGTCTGTCTCAAGCAGGAGTCTTTCCTGGCTTACAGACTCTATTCGCAAAATGGATTCCAGTTAGCGAACGTGGAGCTCTTACCAGCTATGTATATACAGGTTATTATACTATATTTTGTTGACTTTTTTATGTAAATTTCTATAAAAAAATATAATAGGCATACCCAAATAAAAATAACTTACGTCGGTTGTGATAATAATTGTGTTTAGTAGTCAACTGTCACAATGTTAAATATGATGATAAAAATTTAAATATGTAGTTTTTGAAACACAGATTTTTAGCCCTGTAACATTTTGTGGCAAAAGAGAATATGAAGATTGGATAGGAAGATACACTAAGTATTTCAAATTCATCATCACACTTTCTCCAATATATGGAAAAAGATGTAGCTGGTATGTCTTCTGCTAACAAAGATCTCTACTAGCCGCCTTCTCAAATGTGTACTTATGGATCCATATTCAGTCCGTGGTTCCACATGCACTTGGCCAGTTCACACACAGTCATTCATATTCACAGTGAAATAGATAATAAATATTTTTTCTTGAACTTTCCAGGCTCGACCGTAGGCACTATATTAGCTTTTCAACTGTCTGGTTACCTAAGTGAAAGCAAATGGGGATGGCCCTCCACTTTCTGGGCTGTCGGTCTGATGTCTTGGCTTGTTCGCTATCCTGACTATATTCGGAGCTGCATCACCTTCGGATCATAAAACCATAAGTGAAGACGAAAAGACTTTTATTATGGGACGAATCGACGATGGCAATAGAAAGGTCAGTATTTATCTTACTTATGAAACTAGAAGTGATCTCTACACGTATACAAATAAGATTATATTGCTTTACTATTAATTATTTCTTGCGATCTTCACCAGGGCATCGGTCCACCTTGTAGATGGCCTTTTGATAATGCGTCTTCCAGTATCCGATGGATGCAAAACGTAGGTACTAGACCGGCCATTTTGGCGAAACTTGGGGGAGGTCTATGTTCAACAGATAACGTCTTTCGTTTGAAATGATAAATAATTTTTCAGATAATTTTATGCTAGTTCTGATCTTTCTTTTTGATTGCCCATCGTAATATACATATTTCGATACTGCCATACATGCTTTTATGTCTTGTGACATTTCTTTGATTTAATGTACCATGTTTTCTCCCAATTTCAGAGGCTTGAGACTCCCTGGAAGGCCATACTGTGTTCAAAGCCCGTATGGGGTTTATTGGCCACACAAGTCGGTAATGGTATCTGTGTCGTACTTTTCTTCACTCAAGTCCCTTCGTATATTCATTATATTCTTGGCGTCAATGTTAGAAGTGTAAGTATTGTTTAGATAACAGCGATCTATTATTGTAAGCAACAATATATAGGGTGACTGGTAATTAGTGACTGGAACTTAAACACGTGATTGTACTCATTATTACAAAGAACTTTGCCATAGAAACTTTTTTATATACTAATTAGTTTAATCACAATAACAAAACAGCTGTTTGAAACTTTGAACTTCGCGCGCGCGCCTACACCCGATCAGCTGTTTGCGGCGCGGTGCCCGCACGCACGTTAGCGATGACGTAAGCAATGTACCTACATATTTCGGTAAAATAATATCCAAAGACTAGTTAAACTAACTAGGAATCGTGAGCTTTTAAATGACTAATCTAAGCCACGAAACTTTAAGATACAACGTGTAAAAAATATATCTAGAACGCACGTGCCCACTTATTTCAGAAGGGGGTAATGGTGAAACAGCAAGGCGATTTTAGTGTCAGTTCCCTAATACAAAATAATAATAAAAAAACATAGTTAATTAGAATTATATCTGATTTAGTATAGTAATAATTTATCGTTGTGAATAGCCAAGTTGATTCCAATTTTTAAACACGCCAGTCTAATATGAAATTATGCTAACGAAACAAATAATAAAATAGTCTAGTCTAGGTTTTGCTTGTCATGCTTCTGAATCAGACTTAAATATCGTGAACAGACTCCTAGTCCAAAGCCTAGATAAGTATGATGATGAACTTGGAATAACTTGAATCTTGCCCAGTGTTGAGTAGGTATCGAGTTAGTTAATAAGGTAATGGTGTCTCATAGCTGCTCGTAAACATACGCGGTCTAAACGACGAAGCGAATCGCTTAGTCCGGATCGTTGAAGTTTCAACAACTTAAGGGTGGATACTCGCCGTACGTCGGGTTGTCCGATGGTAGAAAGGAGATGGATAATTTTTATATATTATATAGAAGATTATATATTATATATATATAAAGGAGACACATTATTTATGCTTTCTTTCAGAGTGGGCTTCTGTCCTCGTTACCGTATGTGTTTAGTATTTTTACAAGCATCTTTTATGGATGGTTTTCAGACTTCTTGACAAACAGAAAAATTATTACAGTAAAGACTGCACGGAGAATGTTTAATAGTATATGTGAGTATAGCATTTGGTCGACATTCATATATTATTTGGTTTGATTAAGATGATATCAATGTCATATAGTTTTTTTAAGAGGCAAAGAAGATTGTGTTGTTTTATTTGAACCACCTCATTGAAAAAGAAAAGTGCTACTTTTATTTAACATTCAAGCGGTCGTGCGGCGTCGTATCGACCGCACTCAATATATTTACGATCATAATTTCAAAATTTCTTGTCAAAAGAACGTGTCATCTCTCACTACTCCTGAGAAACACAGAATGTGTTTGTTTAGGTCGCGGCGCAGGCGTCGAAAGGACTACACGTGCCTGCCTTGTATTTTTACATTGACGAGAAAACTGATTCTGAAAAATTATACCTAAGTGGATAAAAAAAACTATTTGATGCTAATTATTCGATCTCTTGAAGAATAATCAAAAAATCAAATTAATTGGAGATATAATCAAGACTTACAATATAAATCTTGTTATGTCGGGCAGAATTGATTTCTAATCCGAAGAAACCAGTTTAACCTCAATATTTTATTTTGAATTTAAACAAATTATTGTTTAGTTAAAAAACAAGTAATATCTGATTATAAAAATAAATTAT
Organism: Mythimna pallens; assembly: GCA_961205895.1. Lineage (NCBI taxonomy): Eukaryota > Metazoa > Arthropoda > Insecta > Lepidoptera > Noctuidae > Mythimna > Mythimna pallens. The sequence goes on from OY540836.1 coordinate 853,224, forward strand.
AATTAATTTATCAGTTTTCTAAGATCCTAAAATCTCCCATCGGTCTTTTAAGTTACGCGCGACCGCTACAGTTTTAAATAGTCGCGCACCCGCTTGAAGGTTAAACACAAGATACATTCATTAGTCTTTTAATATTGTCCTACTAAAGAAAAATTTAAGTAGGTAGTAACTTCAGATTTTAAATAACTCTGCGTTCTTATATTATAATGGTAAGATTTCTGTTCTTGCCTAAAAAAAAAAGAATGTTATGTTATTTGAAGTCAGCCTATCCTGTTTTTTCTTTAATCCTTCTATTGTATCTTGTATTCTTCCCCTACTCTTATAGAACTTTGTTCATCCATAAGACTAGTAACTGGTTATTTTTTTGTTTTAGCACAAGTTGGTTTAGCGGTAGCGTTTCTTTGTGTGACATTCACTTCGAGCACGGTGGTCGCAGTGGCGTGCCTTGTCTTCTCTATGGGGTGCCACATGGGGGTGCACGTCGGGTTTATGGTATGGAATTGGGCTTTCTCTTAAGATTTACTAAAAGATATTCATGTATTTATATTGTACTTTATGATACTACACATTGCGCAGGAACTGTTTCTCTATTACTAAACAAAAACTTGTTTCTGGGGAGCTAGACAGGAAGATACAAATCCTGGGCCCACTTTTCAATAGCTATGTGTGTTACATCGTTGGATAGCTAATTTTAAGCTGAATAAAAGGCACCAAAATCCAAATCTTAGTCCGTTTAGAGTTAATCTCTGTTAAACATGTTACCTAGTTTTCCTTTTAATTAAGCAATTTTATTTTTACTTCACCTGTGGTTTAATCCACAACCTACATAAAATTCATGTAATAAGAAAGAAACTATTGTTGCCAAAACTACAAAATAATAAAAGAGATTCCATATAACTTACTTTTTACTTTAGCTCAGTAAATACTGAGTAATATGCAGCATAAACAAAACGTAAGAGTCGCAGCCGTTACTACTAACCTGTACCCTACTTGCTGGATATATTTTTACCTTGTTTTCTTTAAGGTGAACCAGATAGACTTGGCTCCAAACTTTGGCGGTACTCTCATGATGATGGGCAACATGATGACGAACATCTGCAGTGTATTGCAACCTGTGTTGGTGTCGTATGTCATCACGGATGTGGTGGGTATCAATTCCTACTATGACATGTACGTAATAGCTAATCCCTACTGGTACGCCCACGTGGCCTATTCCTAACTACAAAACCTATTTTATCCAATGAAACGCCAGATTATTGTTTTGTAATTTGACTGCGTATTTTGTAGTCGATTTGTTATAATATATTTAAAAAATCAACCTTATTTACCTATTTAAACGAGAGAAAGATTTACGAAAAAATATTTTGTCACTTAAATCGTTCTTTCTCACCATTTTACAGAATAATACGTGAGATATGTAACATGCATGATTGAGACTATATTTTATCAACTTCATAATGTATCATCTCATTGTATACTGCTGTTTATTGTCGCTACAAAATGAAAATAAAATCAGTGAGGTCTAGTTGATAAATCGTTCTCTGTGTATGGTTTTAAAAAGAACTTCTTTCTTCTTCCTCTCCACTTGTGTTAGTTTCACAATAATCTTCATAAAGGTGAAAGTTTGTGAGCGTGTAGATCATGTCATGGAATAACTTATAGGATACTTTTTATTTATTATATACCTCATAATATGAATAAGATAAAAATTTGAAAAAACTAAGTGTACAATGGGCAGTCTTATCGCTCAGGGCAATCTCTTAAGGCCTGCCCGACACATATTTCAGTAATAAGTAGCGTTTGGTAGAGTGTTGGCGGGCGCTGGCGTCCTTCGGCATGCCGTCGCCTACCGCAGCGCGCCACGGCATCCTGCCGCGGGAGCCCGTGACGCGTCTTTCAATACCGTGCGATAATATCCCTTTAGATGCCACGGGATCGTTTTAAAGCATAGGAATTTATGTCGTAATCCTATTTCGATATGGGTGAATGTCCATAGGTGAAAATTTAAATCCTTTGCCATGCCGTCCCGGTCTGCGTAGGCCTTTACAGACGACGTTAGGATGGACTGAACGAAAAGAGAAAGATTTAGGGCGATCAGTGTACAAAACTCATTAATAATGTCAATAAGACATATCTAATAATAAAAATATATAAATGCAATATCAATTAATACACTAATCAATATCAAATATATTATAATCCTTTTTATCTTGTGAGTATGTTCCTTTGGGTCAATTTTGTATTTTTACGCGAGCGAAGCCGCTGACAACTAGTGGTCTTATAAACTACAATTAAACAATTATTTTGCTACAGTATAATCAGGCACAATGGCGGACTATATTCCTAATAGTGGCGGGAGTAGTCATCTCAATGAATTTTCTCTTCGTTATTCTGATGTCAGCTGACTTGCAACCTTGGAACGATGGTTATCAGAAAGGTAAGATTCATTATTAGTAGATTTAGTAAATATTTTAATTATTGACATGACAAGCTATTACTACAGTAACTATACCTGATATTATAAAGCTGAAGAGTTTGTATATTTATTTGTTTCTACGCGACAATCTCAGAAATCTCCCTAGACTTTTCCCAACTATCTTGGGAACGGTTTTCAGACTGATTTCCTATCAAATCTCCACAACCCAGTTACTGAGCTGATATACTGATGGTCAAACTTACTAGTGTCTGACTATCAAAAGCCTTATGAATTAGTAGGAAGGTTATTTTGACCACGCTGCCAGCTTTTTGATAACTTAACCGGTTGACTGAGATGTGGATGAACATTTTGAATGCTGTAAGAGTACATTATTGTTCCATATTAATACCCATTTGTATAATAGTTTTACCTCTGAAATTACCGTTTTTCAAAACGGGATGCTTTGAAGTGTTATACGTTTGAATTGACTTGGAATTATAAGTTTAAATAAACTTTATATTAAAGGTACTTTATTCTTTTTTCGAAATTAGGTATTTATTATAATTGTATATTAATATTAATAATATGTATCAAATACAATGTAAATTGTGCCTGATAAATAAATAGTCATTTATTGGTTTCTTTGTGTTTTGTATTTTCTGTAATATCGATAATACCATTTCATAGGTAACCCTATTATAATGTAGGTTAAATCCATAAAGTAATTATTAATTTAATATTTTTCAGATAAGTGTGATGAAGAGACAGAATCAAAACATGTAAAGGAAAAGAAGCAAATCAATAATAAAGTTAAAATAATTACATCAAATAAATATTATTTTAAGAAACAATGTTTATAAAAATTGTCAATTAGTCATATTCTATTTATTTTTTCTTCTACAAAGTCACGTAATAAATACAAAGAATATTTAGTGTATAAACGTGGACTAAACCCTGAATTTAGGTTTACTTGCAGCAAACCTCCGGGTGATTGATACTTGCTCGTAACACGGCAATATATCGTTGGGGCCCAGCAGGGTCGAAGGGGCCACGGGTAGTGTGAAAGCGAAGCCCGGGGCCCCGGGATGAAGGCAAAGAGGGAACAGGAGTGGGTTTTTAGTCAGTAAAAGTCTGACACTATCTCTCGCTCCACCCAAGAGCGAGATTTGTCATTAGATGATTTACCCACCTTAAAAAAAAAAAAAACACGGCAATATATAAAAGTGCACAATAATATTAATATCAACACTCACTCACTGGCTGTGTCACAATAAAAACCTATGAATACACATCGCAAAAAAAAAAATTCATCACTATCTGCTTTTGTTGTTTTCATTTTTAAGTGTTTGTGTTGCCATTATTAAGATTTGTAAAGACTGGTTTACCTCACTTTTTACTAACCTTTTGCCAGACTTACCTGTGATAGTTAAAATGTTTCTGAGTGATAATGGTTGATCACTCAAAAACTAATATTGATTTAAACGTGATACAATGGAATGCTCGCAGTCTTAAACCTAAATCAAAATTGTTTAATCTGAATATAATGCAGAGGAATGCACTGAATGTTACACATCTGTTGACAGAATGTGTCAGATTTCAATCTGCAAGAAAGGAATTGTATAAAGAGCTAGGTACAAACATATACGATGTTGGAATTTTTCATCTTGTCGACACCTAACTCAGAGGCTGCTTATAGCTTAATTAAGTTTGCTTTGTTACGTTTTACTATATAGGTAAGGTATTTACTATTATAACGTCCGATGGGACTGACATGTACATTTGTATAAAAGTCCGTAATACAAAATAAAGAGAAAAACAATGGTGTTTGTGTGTACATAAACAAATAAATAAAGAACAAGCTCACGGTTTTCAGAGTTATTCCTATACCTGTGCTATAAGACTTTGCTTCATGCCAAATTTCAGAATTGTGGGTCAACGGGAATTACCCTATGAATTTTGATTCCCTTGAGAGTATCGAAATATACATGTTTTGCGACGAAAATGGGCGTATCTTTTTTTTTCGTTAACTTAGAAGTTTAAGCTTTTCACAACTTCTAAGGACTACAAATTTAAGTATATAGTTTTAATTTCAACTCGATAAACACCTCTACGCATTCCCGGGATAAAGGGTCTTGACAGACAGATGAACAACAAAGTAATTCTATAAGAGTTCCATTTTTTCCTTTACGGAACCCTAAAAACACGTTTTGCCGAACATAATAACCCTTTCATTTTAAAGTCAGTTACAAATACATTCAACTGTAATCAACTGGATGAATTTTAATAAGTGAAGTTGTTTAAAGGCAATGGAGCGTCTTACAGACTTTTAGACTTTAGATTCATGAAAACATTGCACTCATTCTAGAGCCGTCGGGTTATTATGGTAACAGATAGCAATATAATTATAGTTGAAACACGCGCTAGTTCCTTGTATCAAAGGGTGAAATCTACATAGATTATAATCACCCGTAATGACAAATAGATTGTGACGAATGATGTATTATGAGTGGAAGATGAAGTGAATAGAAGCATAAACCAATAAAAGAACAGGTAGAGAAGAAGAAAATGAGATAAATGCCAAAATATTGATTTACATGATAATGGTAGTGTTTAAAGTCAGAACGACCTCAAACTTCGTCATTAATACAGCCTGTTGTACGTCTCAATATACATCTCTCACCAGGAACGAACAATTGCAACTTCAGGTTGCCCACGGAACCATTATATGCATCGCCAATTATTATCAGCTCATCGTCGTCATTGAGAACACGAAACTAAGTATTTGGTTAAAAAGTTTATTTTTAATATTCAAACAAGGCATAGGCCTACTACTGATGAGGTAGTCAAATTTAACCAAGATAAGATAAATAATAGCTTTGCAGACTAGAGAATAGACAGAATGGGCATATTATGTTTTGTAGATATATTATTAATATATACTGTAACAAAGTAAACAATATGTGCGCGCCTCGCACTAGGTACTCGCCCGCTAACGAGCGCTCACCACACGGACGCACACGGACACACGAGCGCGTCATCGCACTGACGCGGCGACAGGTATAAAAGGCCTCTCGCCACCCGCTAGCTCGTTAACAAGCCGCCCCGGACGTGCTGGACATCGTGGCCCACTATGGTTTAAACCGCCAGATCACCCAGCAAGTCTTGGACGACAAGATGATGTCAGATCATCAGCCGGTACTCGTCGTCCTGGAGGGAATTCCGACCCGACTTACTCCTCTAGCGCCACGTCAAAAAACGTACTGGACCAAGTTCTCAGGAACGATGGAGATCACGACGCCCACTCGGCCTATCATCACCGCCGCAGACGTTGACGGACTGGCTGAAGAGCTCACCGTCTGCATCCAGGACGCCTTAAAATCGGCGACCACAACCACAATGTAAACGCAGCCCTCCCCCCCTACCCAGCCATCTTCAAGCGATGATCGCCGACAAGAGGCGCCTTCGCAGACGGTGGCAAACTACAAGATGCCCAACACTCAAGAGGGAAGTCAACCGTCTCGCGGAGAGGGTGAAGGCCGAGTTGCAGGCGCTCAACACCGCGAGCTGAGAGTCTGTCATTGATAACTCAGAGGGAGATTGGCCGGCCATACACAGATTGTGCCGGCAACTTACGAACACCCTAGCTCCGGTACGCCCGCTGCTAAATAGCGACGGGGCGCTTAGATACACTGCGACAGACCGCGCGGAGATCTTTGCCAAACACCTGGAGCGTCAGTTCCAGCCTAACCCGACTAGCGACGATGAGCACGTCGCAACAGTCGAGAGGCACCTTCAAGAATACTTCGAGTTGCCAATAGCTCACGAGGAGGAAGGCATTTTCTTCTCGCCGGGCGCAGTCCGACGCGCCATCTTGCGGACGAAGCCCAGGAAGGCCCCCGGTACCGACGGCATCACAAATACAGCGCTGCGCCACTTTCCGTACCGCACAGTTGCGGCCTTGGCGCGCCTGTGCACGGGGACTATTTCCCGCTTCGTGGAAAGAGGAGCGCGTCATCATGCTGCCCAAGGCGGGAAAGAACACGCTGAAGCCGGATAGCTATCGGCCCATCACGTTGCTGCCCACAGTCTCGAAGGTGTTTGAACAACTCCTGTTGCGACACCTCACACCACATATCATCCCACGCGCAGAGCAGTTCGGGTTTCGCTCGGAGCATAGCACGACGCTCCAGCTGTCGAGGGTACTGCACCTAATGACAGCGGCGCTCAATAAGAAGGAACACGGGGTTGCAGTATTCCTCGACATAGAGAAGGCCTTTGATCGTGTTTGGCTCACAATCGACCGTCGGCTCTCCATGGGCGTCCACGTCCGGCAGGTTGTCGCGAAAGGTAGAGCAGCCCGCGCCCTGCTACGTCCAGTGCTCTCGTCACGCCTCCCGCTGAGAGCCAATCTGGGCGTGTACAAAACGTACATCCGCCCCATCTTGACGTACGCCACCCCAGCTTGGCTCGCCCTCACGAGCGAGACCAACAAGAAGCTACTCCGCGCGCAGCAGAGCATCACGCTGCGGAGGATAGCTGACGCCCCTCGCTTCGTGAGGAACAACGTCATCCAGCGGGACCTACAAGTCGAGAGCCTGGACGAGTTCTGTGGCCGCCTGGCGTCGAACATGTTCGCGCGTGCACTACGCGTTTACTACATTCCTTTTTCTTCAACAAGCTGTTTATATTCACTTGAATCTAACTAAGCAGTCAAATAGTACCAAGAGTTAATCTTTTTCTTCCAAACTTTCAATTGACCAAAATCTACCTGTGTCTCTGATACATGTATTTCTGAAGTTAGACTCTATCTAGACCTCAGGTGGATACAGTTATGTTTTACGTTCGAGAGACGTATCTTTTGTGACTATGTGTACTTGAATTTCATATGAAATAATATAAAAAAAAAACTATTTTCACTCAAAAATATATGTAGTATTCACATATTTATTATAGAATACTTTTAAAACATGTGGTGACTCACTTTACCTTTGGGACGTTTTTTAACGCCGCAATAAATATATCTTGGTAATCACGGATAAAAAAAAAATAACCAAGGTTTTTTTTTAAGGTGGGAAAATCAAGGTGTCAATTGTAAACAATCAAGTCTCCTAATATTTTTTTAGATATTTTGTAGTGACAAAAGGGAATAATGAAATATTGAGAAATACTGCAACTTCTCTTTACCACCATTCCACCCTGTATTACAAGTAACAAATTAATAAGAATAAAGTATTATTTTTGACTAGTATTATAAATTAAAATCTTATATAGATTTTTTGTTAAAATATATTTGTAACATAATAAGCACGCATCCTGAGAGTTTTATTGTGCAAAATCAGCTAATTAATTCTTTTTTTTATGTTATTTTTTTCTTGAAATAATTAAGATTTATTTTAGGACCTGTTATTTTTATCAATTCTTTATACTGGAGCGCTACCAATGTATTGCATCGATACCTAACTTAAATTTAAAAAAAAATAGAAGCCTATTATATTCCATTCTAAGTAAAAAAATAAATAAACTGTTTTTGAATTACAGCAACCATTTATCAAAAATGAGCTGTCTATTTTGTTATGTGCTCTATGTCATCAAACAGTTTTGACGCACGATATAAAGTATACATTATATGTTCTGTATTATTAATATAACCACTTTTACTCTAACTTTGGTTCAACAGTTACTAGTGTACAAATAATTAATTTTAAAATGGGAAAGGACGAAAAATTACGAGAACATGAATACAGTGAAGTTCCTACACAGCCAGTTTTTGTTGGTAAGTTTTATTAGTTATAAGATACGACGACAATATGGTGTTATTATTAATTAAAAACACGTAGGTAAGTAATTTCACCTGTTTCTGGAAAGTGTATGGGGTAAGATAAAGTGGACCAGGATTTTAATCCAAAGTATCTCTTTGGATTGAAATCCTTATCAGCTGAGGATAAAGAAACGTCCGTCGCATTACAACCTCATGAAATTATCAATGACCAGTGGAACTAATCCATGGTTCTTTTCAAAGTGAAGGGCAAGAATAAAATACACCATTGTCACCTAATGGAAATAGATAATACATACAGATAGTAGAATGGGAGGTAGACGTAACAGCCTATCTCTTTTCTTGCACCAGAATTCGGACGTAAATGCGCTCACTAATTGAAGCCATTTTCTTCACCACCTCTATGGGAGAGAAAGCTAAAGCAATTGTAAGTTCCAGCTTTTTTTTTTATTAGCCCTTACTGTCCCACTGCTGGGCAAAGGCCTCCCCCAACTTCTTCCAGGTATTCCTTTCCTGAGCTACCTCGAACCAGTCCTTACGGTCGGCATCTAGGTCGTCTCGCCACCTCTTCCCAGGTCGACGAGTCCGAGAGTCGAAGTTCCAGCTTGCTTTTTTAAATCAAACTATGAGATTATCATATTTTGATACTTTCTCTTTATCGTTTCAGAAAAACAAGAAATACCTGCACGTTATGGATACGGAGTCAGACATATACAGCTTTTGATATTTTTCCTTTGCGTAACAGTTAACTTCATTGGTAGAGCTCATATGGGAGTCACTGTGGTATCCATGACAAGTCCTATGAAACATTTAGCAGTTGTAAACTCAAACCTCACAGGAAAAACAAATTATACAAATACTGAAAATGTTACTGAGCAAAATATGACTGTAGAGGAGATCTATGGTAACTTCACAATTAATAATAATACGATCAAAGCTGCATTACTGAATTCAACTGAGAATCACCATACAGTAAGTTTTATGATTCCACAAAAATGTACGCATAATATGTAGCTGTACCAGTATCTTATCTTGCAGCACTTTTATTTGTTCACCATGAATTATTTTTTTCAGACGTTTAACTGGCCAAAATCGAAACAAGAAATGGTGTTAGGTTCATTTTTCTTGGGATACTGCCTCATGACTATACCCATGGGACTGGTCGTCCAACGATGGGGTGGAAAGATTCCGATGCAAATTGCCTTATCTGTCAATGGCGTAGTATCAATTTTGACACCATGGCTCGTTGATTGGGTAGGTAATAATTGAGTTTATTTTTAGGGTTCCGAACCTCAATAGGAAAAAAGGAAACCCTTATAGGATCATTTTCTTGTCCGTCTGTCTGTCAAGACCCTTTATCTCGAGAACGCGTGGAGGTATCGAGTTGAAATTAAAACCATATATTCAGGTCTGCGGTCCCTTCAAACCAAACTTCTGAGTTTATGTCGCAAGAAACGTCTATTTTAACACTCTGTAGGGAATCAAAATTCATAGGGCCCCTTGCCCTAGAATCCTGAAATTTGGCATGAAGCAAGGTCTCATAGCTCAAATATAGGAAAAAATCAGAAAATTATAAGACTTACACAATTTTATTAATATCAGTTTTAAAATTAATTGATAAAAAACGCTTAACTAATTAAAACTATATATACACTAAAGACAAAAACTACTAGCTAAAATATGGCGTCATAAAATTTCTCCGCATCGCTGTCGACTGGAAGTGTGCCCAAAAGGCTGGCGGCATTGCCACGTTATATGGCAACGCTTAATCTCTGACCGAGGTAAAAGCCAGCCCTTGGGTCACGCGAAGTGTCAACTAAGCGTCTGGATAGTTCTTTGAAAAGCTTATGAGCACTCGGACCCCACGACCCAAGAGTTTCAACCCCAAACGGCTCAAAAATATAACTTCCGATGAGGTTGTTATATTTCCGCCGCTTGAGGTTCTCCGCAGTGAATATATATCCATTATTAATTAACCCTCAGTGCCCGACTCCAACTTGCACTTGCCCGATTTTTTTAAGTAAATTTACCTGCGGTTGCTGGGTCTGATTCTGTGTCTTCCATACCCAGACTATTCCTTAAACTTCACTTCGTAATTTGCAAAGCGTCGGGAGTCTGAGTGGAAGAATTTTGGCTGAATGACGATGATAATTGTATTTTTTTATTCTTAGGGTGGTTGGAAGGCTGTCTGCGCTTGTCGTATTGCACAGGGTCTGTCTCAAGCAGGAGTCTACCCTTGCTTACAGGCTCTGTTGGCAAAATGGGTTCCTCTAAGCGAACGCGGAACTCTTGCTAGCTATGTCTACACAGGTACGTAATATTTTTGTTATCTTTGTTATGTAAGTAGCTACAAAAAATTTACACAGACATACCTAAATATTACATCAAAATGCTATCTTAATATAATTTACCTTCAGATTAAGAATGTGGCCACCTCAGTGGCGTGATGGCAGTAAAACCAATAGCAATTTTAAGGAGAGTTAGTGTAAGGCCGACTGTGAAACATTTTTCAAATCTCCAGCAACATGTTTGATCTAGATGAAATGTACGATTGTGCTACAGCGCACTTCACAGGATGTGTTACGCAAGCTTGCGGACGGCTAACAATGGGTAGCTCGCCGTCCGACCATGCGGCAACAGTCCGGACCAAGTCCAAATCGTTGACGGCGCGTACTGTTCCACGCGCGCAACAAGAAGGAGATGTCAGCAAACCGTAGGGGCCCAGCAGGGTCGAAGCCTACTGGGACCAAGGGTATGCTTCTGAAAGCAAGTCTCGGCCCTAGTATGAAAGGCAACGAAGGAACAGGAGTGGGTTTTTAGTCAGTAAAAGTCTGACATACACTCTCGCTCCTCTCAAGAGCGAGCGGATATCATTGGATGATTTTCCCACCGAAAAAAAAAACAGGATTGTTTTAAAAAGAAGAAAAATTAATATAGCATTTTTTTAAAAAGCTAAATGGGAAGAAATAAAAAGCTGAATGAAAAATGATCTTCATGTCATGATTATTATTAGTAATTGCACAGAAAAGTACATACTAAATATTCTTTGTTTAAATTTTCAGGCTCAACCTCAGGCACTATATTAGCTTTCCAAATCTCTGGTTACCTAAGTGAAAGCAGATGGGGATGGCCATCCACTTTCTGGGCTGTCGGTCTGATATTTCTCGGTTTGTTCGCTATTCTGACCATATTCGGAGCTGCATCACCTTCAGATCATAGGACCATAAGTGAGGAAGAAAAAGCTTATATTATGGGACGAGTCGATGATGGCAATACTAAAGTCAGTAACAATCTTACGAAATTAAAATCGCACCTACACGTATTTTATATTAGATCTGATCCTTCCTTTTGATTGATATTTTTGATAGTTGTATCTGAATTCAAATTCTACAAATTCTTTTGATTTAATTTACAATGTTTCACTAAATTCCAGAGGCTTAAGACTCCTTGGAAGGCCATCTTATTATCAAGACCCGTGTGGGGAACACTGGCCACGCATGTCGGTAGTGGTATCACCTTCGTATTTTTCTTCACCCAAGTACCTTCTTATATCCACTATATCCTGGGTGTCAATGTTAGAAGTGTAAGTACACATTATTATAATTTATTTGTTCGCCAGATAACAGTGACCTATTAGGTTTGAAACTATATTCTTAGCCTCCGTGGTTTTCAATTTATTATAAATAATGACCCTGTACAAAATAAGATTACTTTTAACAAGCATCCCTTAAAAAGGCTGTGATGTTGCTGGAATATTTTATAATATACTCAAACTCAAAACATTTATTACAATTCAAATATTGACAAAAAAAAATAAGAAGTGGCAGTTTTTTAATTGACAAGATCACTAAGTCAGTCAGTCAAAAAAAATAAAGCTTTTTGCACAATCCAAGCCTACATTTCTACGGAAAAGAATGTGCAAGAAACTCCACGAATATTTCTTTAAAAGAATAAAGAGTAATAAAATTATGGTGTTATCTAGAGAATGGTACAGATAAAAAATCAATATAAAATATACAGAAATAATGAAAACATTCCGTGGTATTCACAAACATGATTCATACGTTAAAAATATTTGAAAGTAAATTACCCATTAGGCAGCAATGTATTTTAAAAGAACCCGATTGACCCAGCTCACGGGCCACTGATAAAACTGATAAAATACTGGGATAATCATTTTAATGTTATAGATTAATCAGAGCCCAAATTCATTTAGATACTGTGCAATAAAATATTTATAATATATAATATTAGGTAATGGTATTATTTTCTATTTAAGTAAAGAAACACAGACATGATTTTATGTGGTGCCTGACGCTTGGGGAAATATTCGTTAAAGCTTTTTTGACTTCTTTCAGAATTCTAAAATATTATGTCTTCCTTCAGAGTGGTTTCCTGTCGTCATTGCCGTACGTGGTCAGTTTCTTCACAAGCATATCTTTTGGATTGTTATCAGACTTCTTGACAAACAGAAAAATTATTACAGTAAAGACTGCACGAAGAATGTTTAACAGTATATGTGAGTATCAATTTTTTTCATTACTTGTGTATTTTAAAATTGTTAGCGTTCTATTTACAGTAATTGTAGCTTCTAACTTCAGATTATAAATCATGCTTTGTTGTGATATTAAAATAGCCTACAAATCTGTCTCCTAATGTGACTCTGTGTGTCGTGTATGATGGTGTGTCTGTGTGTGTGTCTAAATCTATCTCTTTTCCTTTAGTCCATCCGAAAGTTATCTGTAAGAAAATTAATATTTAATTAATACACTTATTAAACTTCGCTTTGAAAATTTCGCTCATCCATCATCATTTTATTTCATATGGAAGAACTCATGGTGTACCGATCTCAAAGATCGGTAAACCATGATTTCTTCCTTTACAATCTTTCCATCCTATTTTGGTCATCCTCTACCCACCTTCTACTGTAATAAAAGTTTGGCCACTTACCTACTATTTTTATTTATTGTGTTTCAGCACAAGTTGGTGTAGCGGTAGCACTTCTATGTGTGACGTTCACTTCGAGCACGGTGGTCGCGGTGGTATGCCTTGTCTTCACAATGGGTTGCCACATGGCAGTGCACGTCGGGTGGTTTGTAAGAATTTGAGTTTTCTATAAAATTTTATAGTATTGAAATACATTTATAGAGCAGATCGTCTGTCTGAGATTGAATCTACGACATCTTTTACAAAAATATATATAAGTTATGAGATAAAAAGATATTTATAGCTATTGTTCCTCATAAAAAACAATACAAAAGATTCCTTTAACATTCCGGATTCAGTGTACAGTATAGCCAGTATGGCCAGTGTAACCACTGACCCAACTCTCTAATAGTAGAACATATAAACAACTTTGACTTGTTTTCTTCCAGGTGAACCACATCGACTTGGCTCCGAACTTTGGCGGTACTCTCATGATGATAGGCAACTCGATGATGAACATCTGCAGTGTATTGCTACCCGTGCTCGTATCGTACGTCGTCACGGATGTGGTGGGTATCAGTCCCTGTTAACCTATATATTGGCTAATTCTTACTGGTGCGCCCTTGTGGCCTATCCAATAATTATACGAGTACTACAAGGTAACTAATGGCTTTCATTCTTTTAATCCAAAGAAACGCCTTAATTTTTCTTCAATATTTGTGTAATTTCAAAACTCGATCTATTCTTTCAGACATTAAAGATTTTAAAATAATGCTATTTCTCTAATAAAAATAAATAACGGTATGTAACTAACAGTGACACCTAGTAGTTTGAAACTAAATTAATTCGATTGTCATCGTGTATCATCAGTGACGTCTAGTTGATAAATCCATCGTTATCCATTGCAGGTTTGAAAAAAGGATCTTAAGTTTTTGCACCTGGTTTATAATTATTTTGTTACAGTATAACCAGACACAATGGCGGACTATGTTCCTAACAATGGCGGGAGTGTGCATCTTAACGAATGCTCTCTTCGTTATTCTGATGTCAGCTGACCTGCAACCTTGGAACGATGGTTATCAAAAAGGTAAGACTACAGTTTCAGTAAAGAAGTTTTAACAAGCTACCTCTAACTCCATAGCGAGGAAATGTGGCGTGAAATCGTTTTGAAAAGTCACATGTAGCATAATAGTATTGCATAGGTAATCAGCATTATAATGTTTCCACTGCTGCGTCCCTCGCTTAGAGAGGAGGTCCGATTCTTCCTCTCTAAGAGAGGGATGAAATGATCATATTTCGACCTAGATATTGAGAAGAATATTTTACCTATGTTCAGAATTATAGTAAATTTTTCCGTCGACGACGATATGGGTAAATATTTTTGATGCTGAAATAGTTCGAACATGTTTATCACAGCTTATATACCTTAATGTTATATATAACTCTTATATTCAATTATTTTCAGATAAGTGTGTTGAGGCGAAATTAAAAAATGAAGAGGAAAAAGAAACTAATTAATTATAATTAAGTTAAAATATATTTTTTTAAATAAATGTTGTTTTAAGAAACATTGTTTAATTTTGTAGTTTGAGACCTTACTAGTACGTGATTCAAAGTTTAGAAGTTCTCAAACTCTAGCAATAGTAGTAGCATAGGTTTTTCCAGACAGACTTCGTGTGACAGAAGACAGAGGATAAGCATTGCCAAACAGTGTGGCAATGACGCCAGTCTCTAGGGTACATTACCAGGGACATAGGAGTGGGTTTTACTCAGTAAAAGTTATGAAAGTTGTGAGAGTATAACTTTTACTGAGTAAAACCCACTCCTATGTTCCTTTGTTGCCTTGCAATCAAGGGCCGGACACATATTATTATTTGCATACAATCTTTCGCCTTTATAATAATTAGTGTGACAACCTGTTTAAGAAAGTAGCATCCATTTGCGTCATTCCACAATTGAATATAAAAGTGCACAATTACTTAATATTATTATAGTAGTCTTATTTATATGAACTAAATGAGAGGGAAAGAGAGCGAAAAAGATGGATGGATCGTATGAGGAATGATATAAAAGAAAAGGGAGTCAGTGATGGCGTGACGGGTGACACGACAGAATGGAAGAAAAAACGTGTTGCGTCGACCCCGAATAACAAGGGACAAGAGCAGAAAGATGATGATGATGATGACATAAATAAACTAAATGAATATTATGTACAGCACTTATTATAAGGCACATACATAATATAAACAGTACCTTTACAAATAAATAAAATTTTATGAACATACATTTAAGGCACACGTTGACGTTTATCATCAATTATGCTGAATCTTGCTATCTGGATGCTGCTAAGGAGCTTTTAAATAAGCTGGAGCACTAGCAAAACCTGTGGAGTGGATTGATTTTGTTTTTGCATTAGAATATACGGCCATGTCTCCCAGTTCCTCAAAAATCTCAAGTGGCCCCCTACTCCCTATCCAATTAAGTTAATAATAATAATAATATAATATTCCACAACTATCACACAACGCCGTCCCAAGCTAAGCAGAGCTTGTGTTATGGGTACTAAACAACTGATAAACATACTTATATATTTCTAAATACATACATAATATAGATAAATAATCTTAATAATTTTATTTCAGGTAATCAGTACCCATATCATAAATACCTTATTGGCTAACATACATAACTATATCCAATTATTTTGTTAGTGATTATAATTAAAAAAAACTATGTTTGTTGCACTTCACTTCGCATATCATTATCGTCTTGGTGCTATCCTGTGGTATTTGTCAACGGAAGCGACGGAACACCACGCCCTGTGGCCAAAAGTCTTCTTTCATAACAAGGTGTAGAAAACAGTTCGGTCCTTGCACCACAAACGCCTTAAAATTTACATTCCGGTGCGACTCCAGCAACTGCACCCTCAGTGTGTATTTCAAATTTTGGCTCACATATTCGATGATGTCCTCCACCTTTGTGGTATAATGCAGGCAGGACGCACGCGGCACGCACAAAGTGAAAATTTGGTAAGAACGTTCGGACTTATCCGAACGTTATGTCTCCTGTACAATATCTTTTTCAATTATGCACATCGTGGCTACCTGCATGATCGTTTTTAGTTCACTCGCCTTGCTGATAACCCAGTTCCCACCTTAAAATAATACCATTTCAATTTCCCATCCTATAAAATTCATTTTTATTCCTACTCTCCCTCTTTTCATGCAGTACGCCTATGGAACTCACTTTCAACTAACACCCGTGACGCTAAAAATATATTGGTTTTCATAAAACTAGTTAAACATCATAACTTATCTACCATTCTGTAATGTTATATAATTATTATGCAGTTATGCATTTTCATAAATAAATTTATGTTTTTATCTATTTACATGTAATTATTTATTTATTCTAGTGATTTTAAGTTTTGTAACCTATTTTTATACAGTGTGTCAGTGTGTTTCAAAATACAGACTTCTTTCAGATGCAATGGAGGATGTTTTCAAGGTTCTGGACTGGCAAGGGTTAGGCATTAATGTCAATGGCAAGTATATCACTCACCTTCGATTGGCCGACGACATAGTTTTATAGTGGTTAAGGCTAAGACTATGGAGATCTGAATACCTTTCCGCTTAATGACCACAGTAGAAAGAGTTTTTCTAAAGCAACTATAAGCTTAAAGTTCCAGGCGCGTCGATACCTGCAACGGCCGGTATGTGAAAAAGTGACCGTGGCCCTCGAACGTAAAACGCAACTGAAGATACAGGTGCGTTTAGTGTAGTGTAGTCAGTAAAAGTCTGACACGTCCATTCCACCTTAAAGCAGGAAAAGTCATTAGATGATTTCTCACCTCTAAATACCTTGATGTTTATCGAAAATCATATAGTCTTAATTATTTTGTATGAAACTAGGTCTGTCAGGTACCCAAGGTGGTTTCTTGAATCATAAGTGAAAATCTATGTATCTAACATTGTCACCCATAATATAGATTGTGAAGAATGATGTACTACAAATGGAAGAAATGAATGGAAGCATAAAACAAAAAGAGAGCAGGTAGAGAAGAAGAAACTGAGATGAATACCAAAATATTAAATTGTATGTAGTGGTGTTTTTCTGAATGACCCCCAGCTGTTATGATAACTCAGCCTGTTGTTCGTCTCGCTATACATCTCTTACCAAGAACGAACAGTTGCATCCTCAGAATACCTACGGAAGCCATTTGTCTTCGTATTGCAATAAAAGATCTGTTTTATGCCTCGCTATTTATTATCAGCTCATAGTCATCATTCAGAACACGATGTATTTGCTTAAAAAGTTTATTTTTAATTCTGACAAGGCGTAGGCCTATGATAGCTGAGGTAGTCAAATTTAACTAAGATAAGATATCTTCGCGTTGAAGATCCATTTTGACTCTTAGCTTCGGTTCAACAGTTACTAGTGTACTAATAGTTGCTTTCCATCATTAAAAAAATAGAGATAAACAAACATTTTATATAACTATTACTAATAATTAATTAATAATAAAATGGCAAAGGACGAAAAATTAAAAGAATATGAATACAGCGAAGTTCCTACACAGCAGATTTTTGGAAGTAAGTTTTGTATCCAAGTTGTATTAATTAAAAGAAAAGATGACAATATGGGGCCGTTAGCCATTAGAGATACGTAGGTGAGTAATCTTACCTGTTTCTGGAAAATGAATGGGATAGGATAAAGCGGGTAACGATTTCAATCCAAAGACATAGCAGCTGAGGATAGAAAAAATTCCGTCGCATTGCAATCTGAAGACATTCTCATTAGAACTAGTCCGTGATCCTTTTCGTAGTCAAGAGCAAGAATAAAAGACACCGTCATCACTTAATACAAATAGACAATACAAGCAAATTGTCATGTAAGAAGTAGAGTAAGCACATCTTATCACTTTACATCAGAGTCCAGACTCATACGCGCCCAGTAACAGAAGCCACATATCTTGAGTCACTTTTATGGGATAGGAAACTAAAGCTCTTAAAGATTCCAGCTTGTTTTCACGTTGACTGCGGCACTCATTTTTGACTGCGGCACTCATTTTTGTATTACTTTCATTCCTGCAATACAGGGTGTTAAGGACCTAGTTTGAAAACTATAATTATGGCGGTAAGAAACTACAAGCTTTTTTTTTGCTAAGGGCGTAAGTGGTACGGCCAAAATGACTCGGTATTTAAGTAGATACGCCACTGTATTGTATTTTAATAAGATGTCTATGTCGTCATAAATATTTATCTTTCTAAATCAAATTGAAGTTATATTCTCGTGTGCGACCGCCTCCTTTGCTAGCATTACTGCTTCGCAGAAGGAGGTGACCGCTTGCCATTCCTCCTCGTTTTGGAACATGGCCTGTACCAAGGCCCGGTGCGAGGGGTCGTTGCCGCCGATTGCCCCCACTAGGACATGGCGGTGTTCCACCCAAGCAGGGTACACCTTCACCATATGCTCTACCGTGATCCACCCAATGCTGGCAATTGTGTAGACTACCCTGAGGATACATTTCTTCTGCACAATTCCGGTGCAGAAACCTGCCGAACTTGCCATGTCCTGTGAGTGCGTCAGGCAGAAGGTGAGTACGTCGTGACGTTTTTTCAGCCACTCCTCTAAGAGGGAATTAACCGCTATGATTATGGCGTACCCAAACTTACCTACCCTAAAGTAACGTGTTAAAGATTAAATTAACATAACTGTATTCTATAATATTTGGCTGGTTTTGTTCGTTAGAATTATTTAGCACTGAATTGAATAAGAATTATCCACTGCTAATTGCAGAAGGTTCAAATTCGCCTTACTTTTAGGAAGTCTTATATTACTCTCTGTTTTTTAATGGTTCGACTATCTCATTCTACCAACTATATTAAACCTCATTCCGCATTGAACGTGTTAAATTAAATCATGCGATTATCAAGCTTTGATACTTTCTCTATATCGTTTCAGAAAAACAAGAAATACCAGTACCTACAAGTTATGGATACGGAATCAGACATAATCAGCTTTTGATATTTTTCCTTTGCGTAACAGTCGACTACATCAGTAGAGGTCATTTGGCAGTCACGGTGGTATCCATGACAAGTCCCTTGAAACATTTAGCATTTTTGGACTCAAACCTCACAGGAAAAATGAATTATATGAATACTGAAAATATAGTTGAGCAAAATATGACCATAGAGGAGATCTATGCTAACTTCACAGGTAATAATATTACGAATGAAGCCGCATTACTGAATTCAACTGAGAAACACCATGCAGTAAGTTTTTTCATTCTGCAAAAATGTACGCATATTTAGAAAAAAATATGTATCTGTACCAATAACTAAACTTGCAGCACTTTTATTTTTTCACCATTAATTATTTCCAGACATTTGACTGGCCAAAATCGAAACAAGAAATGGTGTTAGGTTCATTTTTCTTGGGATACTGCCTTATGACTATCCCCATGGGACTGGTCGTCCAACGATGGGGTGGAAAGATACCAATGCAAATTTCCTTATTTGTCAATGGCGTAGTATCAATTTTGACACCATGGCTTGTTAATTGGGTAGGTAATGTTTGTGTTATTTTTTTTTAAATAAATTTTCTTGTGGTTTCTGGTCCTTGGGCCTATACTTTTCATACCCAGGGAATTCTGTGACCTTCTCTAGGCGATGTGCAAAGTGTTGGGAGTCTAACAGTGGAAAGTTTGCTGCATGATAATTATAATTTTAGGGTGGATGGAAGGCTATCTGCGCTTGTCGTGTTGCACAAGGTCTGTCTCAAGCAGGAGTCTATCCTTGCTTACAGGCTCTGTCAGCAAAATGGGTCCCTGTAAGCGAACGCGGAACTCTTGTTAGCTATGTATACACAGGTACGTGATATTTTTGTTATCTTCGTTATGTAAGTACTGGTAACTACAAAAAAATTACTCAAACATACATAAATAGAGCTTATTATAATTATCACAATGCTATATTAATATGCTTTACCTTTGGAATAAAAATGTGGCCACCTTATTTCTTTGCGTGGTTGTTATAAGAAGCAACTAATACATTTTGAGACTATGTTTAATACTTAAATACCTAAGGTCGTCAGGTCCACATGGTGGTAGTTAAACCAACAGCAATAGTATTCCTAAAGAGGGTAAGTGCTAAAATATTCCAAAAGCGGTTTTAGAAGGATAAAATATAACTAAGGGGTAATTAATTTACATTAGATAGTGTGAGTAACCCGTACGCTAGCAAAATAGGTATTTGTTCAATAAGTGACTGGCCTGTTGGTCTAGTTGTTAGCCCTGACTGCTATTCCAGAGGTCGTGGGTTCGATTCCCACTCAGGACAAATGTTTGTGTGATGAGCACGATCATTTGTTCTGTGTCTGGGTGTAATTTATATATATATTCAGAAATATATAAGTATGTTTATCAGTTGTCTAGTACCCATAACACAAGCTCTGTTTAGCTTGGGACTAGACGGCTTTGTGTGATACGATACCTCACTTCCGAACTCATAGCACTCAGGGCATCACTTCCATAAGTAAAGCATGCGGCTTTTTAGCGACAATACATCAGCGTCATGCTTCCATTGAGACATGGTCTCTAGCAATACTCTCGAACTATAAAACGTGACAACGCGAGTTTCCTTGCTGCAAACCGTACGGTCGTCCTTATCCAGCAACGAGGCGTCTAGTTCCAGTTGTAATTTGTCGGCGTCATGCTCCTATCTTGACATGATTCCTAGCAGTCCTTGGACTGTATGATTATGTGATAGATTAGTTGACCCATCCCCAAGAAGTGCACCCTTTGTACAATAAATACATTTGCAAGATACAGTGCTCATATCTGACCGGAGTAATGATTGCAGTTAGAGAAATATAAGTATAAACTCAAGAGTAAATGCATATACTAATAAATAATTTAGACGGGAATCATCGCTCAAAAAGTAAAGATTTCAAACCTCTTGAAAGCCCGTATAGACAGCCCCAAAAATGCCCCCACCACTCACCACTTCCCAGTATTTGAGTTGGAGAGAAGAAGTAGCGCAACAAACTCCCCAGCAAACGAATGAAAAAAATGTCTATTTACTTATAAGAATTTTAAAGAACTAGCTTCTCCGGCGTTCAGTAACACAATATCAGTCTAGGATAAATTAAAATAAAGAATGACTCACTCAGTCACACCATTGCTACTCTAAATATTAGATAAGCTCGTATTACAATACTAGCTCTTCTAAGAATTACAACGGGATATAGCCCTATGATATCTACCGATACAGCTAGCTTAGCTCGCTGCTCTTGGAATTCCGACTCCTATTTGGCCCTGAAGCTAAGTGTACTCTCGTGGCCAAGTCAACTTTCTTTTCCTTCTTGCTATCATCGCTTGCCCGCGACTGGTCTGGCATGCACTTGTTACAGCTAATTTTGTGCTGCTATTAGAAATCGCATAATTTACTCGTTTCTATAGAATTCTGTCGGATGCATTAAAAGGATAATTTATGAGTGTCGAAGTGGTAATGGCCCCGCCTCATGGAGTTGTAGGTCGCGTGTTCAAACCTAGCCAGGCGCATTACTTTGTGTAATTTATTTCATCATCACTGCTCTCAAAACGGTGAAGGAAAACATCGTGAGGAAACCGGCACGTCCTACAACCAAAAATTCGAAGACATGTAACATTGGGCACGCCACAATTATGGCGGTAAGTCCCCTCTTTGAGGCGTGGTTGGAAAGACCTCACGGCGTCCTCACCTACCGTATGACGCAGGTTCTCACCGAACACGGTAAGTTCGGGAAGTTCCTGCACCGGATTCGTGCGGAAGCGACGCCCGGGTGTCGCCACTGTGTGGACCGCCCGGAGGACACGGTGGAGCATACGGTGGAGGTGTGCCCCGCTTGGGCAGAGCAACGCCGTGTCCTCGTGGGGGCGATCGGCGGCGGCGATCTCTCGCGTCGGGCCTTGGTACAGGCCATGGTCCGTAGCGAGGAGGAGTGGCAGGCGGTCGCTTCCTTCTGCGAAGCAGTAATGCTAGCAAAGGAGGCGGCTGATCGCGTGAGGCAACGGTCCTCACGCCCAAATCGCCGCCGGGATTCCGATCCCGATTTCCGGCCAACGTAGGCGCGGGCTTGCGGACGGCGAGCAATGGGTAGCCCGCCGTCCGACCGTCCGGTAACCGTCCGGACCGAGCCCAAGTCGTCGACGGCGCGTATTGTTCCACGCGCGCCTCAGGGAGATGTCAGCAAATCGTAGGGGCCCAGCAGGGTCGAAGCCTACTGGGGCCATGGGTAGTGTGAAAGCGAAACCCGGGGTCCTGGGACGAAGGCAACGAAGGAACAGGAGTGGGTTTTTAGTCAGTAAAAGTCTGACACTATCTCCCGCCCCACCCAAGGGCGGGAGATGTCATAAGATGATTTTCCCACCGAAAAAAAAAAAAAAAAAAAAAGACATGTAACATCCACCAACCCGCACTGGGCCCGCGTGGTGGATTACGGGCCATTCCCGCTCCTAGAGAGGAGGCCTGAGTCCCAACAGTGGGAACATTATAAGGCCGACTATGCTATGCTATGTCATTATTTTGGAGTAAGTGAAATTAAGACAGTCACAAGTACATATTAAATAATTTTTGTTAAACTTTTCAGGCCCAACCACAGGAACTATATTAGCTTTCCAACTGTCTGGTTACTTGTGTGAAAGTAGATGGGGATGGCCATCAACCTTCTGGGCGGTCGGTCTAATATGTCTCGGTTTGTTCGTTATCCTGACCATATTCGGAGCTTCATCACCTTCAGATCATAAGAGCATAAGCGACGAGGAAAAGACTTTTATTATGGGAAGAGTCGATGATGGCAATACTAAAGTTAGTATTAATCTTACAGAATTTAAATCGCACCTCTACAAGTATACAAATTGAGATTATGTCCCTTTTATAATTTTATTTGGCAGGCTATTTCATATAAGTTTTGATCTTTCTTTTTGATCGATACATTTGATATTTCTATCTGGATACTACCAAACAGCAATTTAATCCTGATGCAAATTCAAAAATTTCTTTTGATTATTTTTAATATTTCACCAAATTTCAGAGGCTTAAGACTCCTTGGAAGGCTATCTTACGTTCAAAACCTGTGTGGGGAGCACTGGCCACGCATATCGGTAGTGGTATCACCTTCGTGTTTTTCTTCACCCAAGTACCTTCTTATATCCACTATATCCTCGGCGCCAATGTTAGGAGTGTAAGTATATTTGAATTTACTATATTTAATTTCATTTACACATTATTATAATACATTTGTTCGTCAGATAACAGCGATCTATGAGGTTCCGTACGCACCGGGACTTAAAGCTTAGTACGACAGCTATTCCAAATGCATACAGTGTGGCTAAGTTTTAAACAATTGAGCTATGAGATACCTAAGACCCTTGAGATATGAGATACCTAAGACCCTACTGATTGCAACCCAGCCCTAACGCCCTAACCTATCATACAAACCACACCAAACGCGAGTTACGTTGGTTTTCCGTGCGGGAAGTCTGTTACCAGGAGACTTAAGGAAACAGACGGAAGTGTGATAGGAATAGAGGTTTGTGTACGTCGTGGAATGTACACAGAAAATGGTTTTCTCACTGCCCATAGACTCATAGGACCGATGATGGCCAAAGTTGTCTTGGCCACAGTGAAAGGAGGTATGAAAGATGAATCAAACTCGACTCCAGGTTGATGACTAATATATTACGACTAACTTATACCAGCGGCTTCGCCCGCGTGAATGTAGGTTTCTCCATATAAACTTTAGAACTCCGTTTCATCCCGTTAGGGGCTGAATTTCGGAAAATCCTTTCTTAGTGCTCGCCTACGTCATAAAAGGAAGCCTTGTGCAAAATTTCACGCTCCAAGTCCCAGTAGTTTTGGCTGTGCGTTGATATGTCAGTCAGTCAGTTTCTCCTTATATATATATAAATAATTAACTTAATTATATACATTTTGTGTGTATCGAGCCGATAACGCGAGGATCCCTGTAGGTCACTTCTTAGCGATGACGGCGTGCCGGTGTTACCGGCGGCATGTGGAACAAATGTATGTTGCTCTTGATGCTGACGCTGTAATGCTGTTGCTGGCATTGCTGCAAGTCTTGTAGTCGTGTAGCCTCTGTGGTATCTACTCAATTACAAAAGTGACCTTGTACAAAGTACAGTTTAGGTTGTATAGTTATTGGTTACTGTTGACAAGCAACACTAAAAACGGCTTTGATTTTTCTCGGCTAACTTTTAAATAGAATTTACTATGTATAGTCTTTGTATTGCGTATATTTTATATGCATTTCCTGACATGCCATGTTACTCAAACTCAAAGCATTTTTTATTTATTTAACCGCGTTTTGTTATAATGCTAGTCTTAATATAACACCTGCTAAACTGCATAAAATGCAAAGCGGCCTAATATAATAGTAATATAAATTTGTTTTATTACAATTAAACAATTTGAACTTGACAATAAGAAGGGACTGTTTTTGATTGCCAAAGTTACTAGGTCAGTATTTGCACGATACAAGCATGTTTCTACATAAAAGAAAATGCAAGAAACTCCACGATCATTCCTTTGAATAGGTAAACAATAATTTACAAAGTTATGGTTTGATTTAGAAGACAACGTAGATAGAAGTGCACGCGCATTTTGAGTAAAAAAAATCAATTTATGAAAAACCCAAATTACCGTGGTAAATAATTCACAAACATGATTCATGCGCTAGCACCATTCAACGGAACCACTTTGAAAGAAACTGATTGAGCGACCTATCAATAAGTAGAAGTAAATCAATACAACCATGATAAATGTGGTAACACTTGGGGAAATCATCATTAAAGCAGCTGTTGACGTCTTTCAGAATTTTAAATTATTATTTAAAGTAATATAATAAATCATTTATTTTTAGGCATCTAACATATATAAAGTAAATTATTTATGCCTTCCTTCAGAGTGGTTTTCTGTCATCGTTGCCGTACGTGGTCAGTTTCTTCACAAGCATATTTTTTGGAATATTATCAGACTTCTTGACAAACAGAAAAATTATTACAGTAAAGGCTGCACGAAAAATGTTTAACAGTATATGTGAGTATCTAATTTTATAGTACTCGTATATTGTTTGATATGATTAACATAGTTTCAATTTTATACAGTTTTTTAATTAATAATATAGAGTTTTCCTATATCATTCGAAACACTACATCAAAACATAAATTGACTACTATTTTTATTTCATTGCCCAAGACCTAGGTACCATTTATCTTTTAAAACAAATAAACTTCAAATTATAAATCATGCTTCTTTGTGATATTAAAATAGTCAAACTCGTGTATGGTTTTTAATGAACACGCTTATTAAACTTTGCTTTGAGAATTTCACTCATCTTTCATCAGTTTTCAGTCTTTGATATAGTTTGTTTGAGATTTCTGTACCATGAATTCTATGTCCACAATCCTTCCATCGCTTTTCGTTTTTTTATCTTCTACTTCTATAAAAGTTTGCTCACTTACATACTTACCATTGTCAATTGTTTTGCTTCAGCACATGTTGGTGTAGCGGTAGCACTTCTATGTGTAACGTTCACTTCGAGTACAGTGGTCGCAGTGGTATGCCTTGTCTTCTCTATGGGATGCTACATGGCAGTGCACGTCGGGTGGATGGTAAGAAATTGAGTTTTCTTTAGAGTCAAATTTAACTAAAATATATTTAACGTGGACCAAAGGTATTTATAGCTATTGTTTCTCGTAAAAAATAATAAAAATATTCCTTTAACATTCCGGATTCCAGTG
The DNA here is from genome assembly GCA_961205895.1 of Mythimna pallens. Lineage (NCBI taxonomy): Eukaryota > Metazoa > Arthropoda > Insecta > Lepidoptera > Noctuidae > Mythimna > Mythimna pallens. The sequence continues at coordinate 879,144 of OY540836.1, forward strand.
TGGTTCAACAAATGTCGAGCAATGTGCAGTATAGCCATTACCACTGACTGTGCTTGTGTAGCGCACAATAAATAATTTTGATTAGTTTTCTTCCAGGTGAACCACATCGACTTGGCTCCTAACTTTGGCGGTACTCTCATGATGATAGGCAACACAATGATGAACTTTTGCAGTGTATTGCTACCCGTGCTCGTGTCTTACGTCGTCACAGATGTGGTGGGTATCAGTTCCTGGTTCGCCCCTTTGGCTTATTCAATACTCCTCCAAAGAAACCCCTGAATCTTCTGAAGTCTATGTCGCAAAAAACGTATATTTGACACACTCAAGGGAATCTAAATTCATAGGGTATTTCCCGTTGACATAGAATCCGGAAATTTGGCATGAAGCAAGGTCTCATAGCAAAAGCATAGGAAAAAATCTGAAAATTGAAAATTTGTATTGAATTGAATTTTTCCTATATTTGTGCTATGAGACCTTGCTTAAAAAAACGGACTTAATTTTTAATTTTTAGCACCTGGTTTTTTCAGTAGGTATTGTCGTCATCATCATCATCATCATCATTTCAGGTGAAAGACGCCCACTGTTGGACAGAGGCCTCCCCCAAGCGTCGTCACAACGACCAGTTCTGTGCGTCTTGCATCCATTGAATTCCCAAGACCCTGACATTGGTAATTGTCATTGGTCCACCTTGTGGGAGGCCTCCCAACACTGCGTCTTCGGATACGCGGTCGCCACTCCAGAACCTTTTGTCCCCATCGACCATTTGCCCTGCCCATTGTCACTTAACATTGGTGATTCTTCGAGCTATTTCGGTATTGTAATAATATACATAAATTTAGAATTTATCTAATTATTTTGTTACAGTATAACCAGACACAATGGCGGACTATGTTTCTAACAATGGCGGGAGTATCCATTTCAACGAATGCTCTCTTTGTTATTCTGATGTCAGCTGACCTACAACCTTGGAACGATGGTTATCAAAAAGGTAAGATTACGGTTTTAGTAAAGAAGCTGACTTTTGAGAAGGTACCATTAACACCATAGTGAGTAAACGTGGCGTGGAGTCTTATGGAAAAATCACATATAGCATTAACGCATGGCATCATCATCCCTATAATGTTCTTACTGCGGGGACTCAGACCTCCTCTCTAGGAGAGGTATGGAAATGATCATATTTCGCAACTAATGGGACATTGAGAAGAACATTTTATTCTTGATTTCAGCTTTATAGTAACTTTTTCCGTCGACTACGACGTGGATTGTGGATAAACATTCTTTCTGAAAGAGTTCCATCATGTTATACCAGTTTATCTTTTAGATGAAGACCTTATGTGTATAACCGTTATATTCAATCATTTTCAGATAAGTGCGTTGAAGCGAAAGTAAAAGATGAAGACAAAAAAGAAACTGATCAATAATATCCTCTTCTTCCTGTCCTGGTCCTATATTACTTGGGGTCGGCGCAGCACGTTTTTTTCTTCCATTCTGTACTATCATCCGTCACACTTTCACTAACTCCCTTTTTTCATGTCATTCCTCACACAATTCACCAATCTTTTGTGACCTCTCTCTCCCTCTCCATCCATATACATGTACACTCAGAACTTTTTTAATAACATGCGTTTCATCCCTCCTCTTCACATGACCATACCAAGACAAACAATTTCCTTTCAACTTTTCAGTTACTGGCGCCACTTTCAAACTTCCTCTGATATACTCATTTCTCACTTTATCCATTCTTGTCAGACCACACATCCATGATCCATCTCAACAAGCTACATGAAATCTTTATTCATCCATCTTTTTCATAGACCAACATTCTGATCGATACAATATGATAGGTCTTATCACGGACTTGTAAATTTTACCCTACAACTTGAGGGGCATCCGTGGGTTGCAAGTTGTTCCCGTGACCTGTCAATAATAATTAAGCTATATTAATTATGTTAAAATAAATATATTATTTAAGAAACATTGTTTTTCATTTTGGCAGTTTATGACTTTACTAGTATGTGATTCTAAAAAGTTGAGGACTTCTCAAACTGTAGAGTGTGAGAAACATGTGCTGTGTGCTGAGTCTGTACAGACTAACTCTAGCACGTTTTTAATTCTAACTTAAAACTTTTCAATTCGAAAAAGAATTGAATTTTAAGATTATTGCTAGTTAAAAGCTAGTCTTTCAGAACGACCCTGAGTGGTTTTGATAACTAAGCCAACGAACAGTTGCACCTGCAGATGATCTATGTAACCCAATAGTCATTGCATAAAACATCTGTTTTTTGCGTCATCATTTATTATCTGCACTTTATCGTCGTTGAGAAGTAGAAACTCAGTAAGTGTTTGATTGGAAGGTTTATTTTTAGTTTATAATAGTTCAAACACCGAGTACTGACAGTTGTCAAATTTAACTAAGATAAGATACCATCTCGTTGAAGACTAGAGAAAGGACTGTATGGGCATATTATTAATATTGGAAATTTCAAGGACTAGGTTTTGTAGTTTGGTTTGTAATTCAATTTAACCTCCTTGCTCTATCATATCTTACTCGCACTTGGATTGATTGAGAATATAATTAGTTATTACGTCAAGTTACTCAATACAGATATGTACTTTATTATCAGAATAGAAATAAAGTATTACCAATGGGTAATAACCGATCTGAAGAGGTACATAATCTCTCTGTCAATGTTTGGAAAGATTATCTGTTAACCCTAAAAATATATCTACGTCTGCGAGACGTAGACGATCTCTTTGTAGAAAAAGAGATTTAGTGAACATTTGACAACACGTCTTTTTAAACAAATCGCTGGCAGCAGCAAGTTAAAAAAAATGTAAAAGTCAACAGCAGCTCCGGCATAACTTACAAAGACCTGAAAGGTAAGAATAGGTAGGCCAGTCGAGTCAGCAGCAGTCCCAGTGTGGCCGTCTGAGGCCAGCCGAGACAGGAGCAGGCCCGATGTAACCTTCAGAGCCCAAGAAAAGTATGAATGGGTCCAGTGTAACCTGCGAAAGCGAAGAGGAGTAGGAACAGGCTTCGCACACATCTTTTTTTTTTAACAAAGTTGAGAACCGACTTTTCAGTTCACTCTTTTCCACTCGAAATTTATTCAAAGTTGTATCAACTGACAACCACTTCAACGTCAAATTCAAACAGTCGACTGATACTAAAAAAAACAGCTAGTCTGATCATTTAGTTTAAAGTTAGTAACTAGAAAATAGCATTTACGATGAATGGTAACAAAATAATATACATAATTTGGATTACTTTCTTTACTTTTCAAATCATACGCTTATTTAATAAGCATAAGCCTTTCAATGTACCTACTGTAGGGACTAAGGCCTCCTCCCTAGGAGAGAGAATGGGCCGTAATCCACAATGCGGGCCCAGTGCGGGTTGGTGAATGTCACATATCTTCGACATCTTTGGTTCTAGGACATGCCGGTTTCCTCACGATTTTTCCTCCACTGTTTTGAGAGCAGTGGCAAATAAATTACACAAAGTAATGCTAAGCGCTGGGTTTGAACCCGCGACCTACAACTCGTAAGTCGGGGCTTATTTAATATTAAAACAAATACTCTATAGTAAGCAAGTATTCTTGCGTGATCGCATCAGGAATGAAAATATTCGCAGAAGAACCAAGGTTACCGACATAGCTCGAAGAATCGCCAAGCTTAAGTGGCAGTGGGCCAGGGCACATTGCTCGTAGAACGGATGGTCGATGGGGCCGAAAGGTTCTAGAGTGGCGACCGCGCACCGGAAGACGCAGCATTGGAAGGCCTCCCACAAGGTGGACCGATGACCTGGTGAGAGTCGCGGGAATGCAATGGATGCGAGACACACAGGACCGTTTATTGTGGTGACTCTTGGGGTAGGCCTATGTCCACCAGTGGACATCCTTCGGCTGAAATGATTATGATGACTCCACAGTATCCATAGCCGTGGGCTATGGGTTTGTTTGAAAGAGTTACCGTGGCCCTGGAACACAAATGGCAAATAAAGGAACACAGGTGGTGTTTAGTCTGATACTTCCTCTCGCTCCACCCAAAGAGAGTGAAGTCAAAATATGTCATCTTTTCACTTCAAAAAAATATCCATATCCAATAACACACGCTAAATATACAAACGCTCAGTAAAAATACAAATATTGATATGTCATGTTAACCAAATTAAAAGTAAACAAAAACAGAATGTAATGCAAAAAGTATACGAAATTTAGGATTATACAGTAACAACATAACAAATGACATATTACAAGCACAAAAAGACATAAATAAAAGTGTAGCGTTTTGGGAATACATTCATTGTGCGTACAGCTAATGAATGAAATTCCCTCCCAGAATCTGTGTTTCCTGATAGCTATGCCCTGGAGATCTTCAAGTCAAGTGCGTTCCATTGTCATTCCATCAAGTGAGATAATGGTCAAGCGCGAGCCTATTAACAATAAAATCTAGTACAAGGAATGTTTATGAAATAAAGTGAAATGTACGTAATAAATTACAGCTATCTAATAATAGGTATAATAATTTACCTATGAAATTGCCGTTCAGCCAAACTGGCTATTCCAAGTGAATTTTTTTCTTTTTCGCTTAGAATTCTAAGTTCAAATAATTTTTATTTTTAAAATATGGAATTCTTTTTGAAAATTAATCATTTGTTTAATGGTTAGCGTTCTATTTTCATCGCATTTGCACCTTTATCGTCACTAAGGATACGTTAAAAATTCGAGTGACTATGGAGCAGCAAAGCGGCAGAAGCAGCACGCAACATGAACGACGTATACGGAGCGAACACTATTAACAATGGCACCACCCGTTATTGGTTTGCCCGCTTTCGTTCTGGAAATTTCGACCTCAGAAATGAATTGACCGAAAACTTTAGTCGACAATGACAAATTAAAGGCGATTGTGGAATCTGATGATTCTCAATCTGCAGCTGAATTAGCAGCAGCTGTCGATGTTAGCATCAAAACAGTATTGGTCCATTTTCGTCGAATTGGCAATGTAAAAAAGCTTGACAAATGGGTGCCCCACGAACTGAATGATCGCCAGAGCGAAGCACGCGTTGAGTCGAGCCTTGCACTGCTCAACAGGCATACAAATGAAGGCATATTGAATCGCATTGTTACTTGTGACGAAAAATAGATTCTGTTCGACAACTGCTCAACAAGTAGGTTAGATCCTGGTTCAGCACCTAAACAATGCTTCAAACGACAATTGACCCCTAAAAAGTGATGGTAACTGTTGGTGGTTTAGCGCCAGTGTCATTCATTACAGAACGTAATGATGAAGAAGCTCGCACATCTCCAACTAGCTTTGGTCAATCGTTCGGCTCCGCTGATCCTGCATGACAACGTGTGACTTCATGAACAGATAAACATTTTTATTGGTAAAAATTACATTTACTAGTCACAATATATTTTAATTAAATGAAGTACTTAGTTATGACAGAACAGCAGACGGTTCCAAGTTACAAGAGCCGGGGTTAAATGTTCTCCGTCATCCATCGTACTCACCAGACCTTGCCCCATACATCTACTTTTTCCAGAATTTGGATAACTTCTTGGCGGGGAAAAAATTTAATAACTGAGAGGCAGTTCAAAATGCCTTTGAAGAATTTGTTGCTTCCGGTCCAGCAGACTTTTTCAAAAAGGGCATCAATAAGTTTCCACTACGTTGGCAAAAATGATTGATTGCATGGGGAATTACTTTGATATAAAAAAATATATAGGCGTTAACTTATTTCATGAGAATCCGCAATTTCATAAGTAAGGGCCTAATGTAATGCTAACGTTAAAGATAATCATACGTCTCAAAGGCTGTCTTTAATACCTTATTAATTATGTTTATCTTGCTAGTGTTAAGTGCAGATAAGAAAACAAAGAAATCAAGGATTCGATTGTAAATATTAAACTTTAATAAAGTATAGAATTAAGACTATCTACTTACAACAAGTCTTGTATCAAAATTGAAATAACGCATTTGAAAACGCGAAAATAGAATAATAAATTGAAATACTGAGAACAACTGCGACTACTTTTTCACAAGTGTGATAACTGTCATTTTATACGTAAAAAATCTACAGAAACAAATGCCAGGCAAGTGCGAGTCGGACTCGCGCACTGAGTATTCCGTACAAGCCTAGCTATGAAAACAGTTCAATTCCCGAATTGAGTTACGAAGATTTTACCGAAACGCATTTTTTTTATTGTGACGTAACTTCAAATTTACAGTTTTTTCCTATACTTGTGCTATAAGACCTTGCTTTATGCCAAATTCGGAAAGGAATCTAGGTCAACGGGAAATACCCTATGAATTTTGATTTCCTGTCATCAGACCAAAACATTTCTGACGAAAGGTAATGAAGAGTGAACTGTCTGTTCTATCATGTGGTCTGTATCAATAAAACGTTTTTCATATAGTTTCTATATTATTAATACACTCACTTTAACTCTAACTTTGATTCAACAGTTACAAGTGTTCGGATAATAAATCGCAAAATGGGAAAGGACGAAAAATTACAAGAATATGAGTATAGTAAAATTCCAACGCAGCAGATTATTGCAGGTAAATTTTGAATACGAATTTTATTGAAGAAAAAAAGTAACGAAAGTGTGATAATTATAGCTATTAGAAGTACATAGGTAAGTAACCTCACCTGTATCTAAAATTAGTATTGGACAAAGCGGGCAAGGATTCCAATTCAAAGATATAGCAACTGAAAATAAAAAACGTTCATCATATTGCAACCTCATGACGTTCTCAATGGTTAGAGAAACTAGTCCGTGGTTCTTTTATTAGAAAACAGTAATACTAAATAAATAATAGGTATAGAGTCCAGGAGACGCATATACTCACTGACAGACGCCTTACTTATCTTCCTTGAGTTAATATACTTTTATGAGATAGTGCAGCTATAAACGATAGCTAAAGGTCTCATAGCTGACGAGATTATCAGAGGGTGTTGTACTTATAATAATAATAATACGAGTACTTTTTTTTTGGTTTCAGAAAAGCATCAAATACCTAAAAGTTATGGATACGGGGTCAGACATATCCAGCTCCTGATATGTTTCTTATCCTTAACGGTGAACTTTATCGGTAGAGGTCATATGGGGGTCACTGTGGTATCTATGACAAGTCCTGTCAAACATTTAGCTGTTTTAGAGTCAAATATTACTGGAACAATTAATTATACGCAAACTAAAGATGTAGCTGAGCAAAATAAGACTATAGAAGAGTTCCATGGTAACTCTACAGGCAACAAAAGTACGTATAGAGCCGCATTAGTGAATTCAACTGAGAATCATCATACAGTAAGTTTTCTGATTCCGTAAAAATGTACGCATACACACTACATATTAACAAATATAATATATCTAGCTGTACCATTAATTAATCGTACAGCACTTTATAGTTCACCTATGATTATTTTTTCCAGACATTTGATTGGCCAAAATCGACACAAGAAATGGTATTAGGTTCATTTTTCTTGGGATACTGCCTCATGACTTTCCCCATGGGACTGGTCGTCCAACGATGGGGCGGAAAGATACCGCTGCAAATTGCCTTATCTATCAATGGCGTAGTATCCATTTTGACTCCATGGATTACTAATTGGGTAATTATTTATTTGTTATAATAAAATTATTTACCTGCAGTTGTTGGGCATGGCTACAATGTAAACCTTAACTAAGCATAGTTTTAGCGAGAAAGTCAGTGCTCGTGTCTTGTGAATACCGTAGGTTGTTCTAAGTGGATAATTATCTAATAACTTCTCTCGCTTTGGTTGTAGCGAGAGAGAGTGTCAAACTGTGCGGTGTATCCACTCCTCTAAAAGGTCGTCTGTATCGTCTGTTTTGTGGCTAGGTACGCCAGGTACCCTGTGTATATCGTGATTCTTATTTCACCAGGTAATCTGCAAAGCATATGGATGGCAAGTCTAGCAGTCAAGGGTTTTGACTGAATGACGATGATAATTATCTATCTATAGGTACTAATATTATAAGAATGAAAGATTTGTGTTTTATTTATTTTTAAAGAATATAATCGGAAACTTCTAGTTTGATTTTAAAAACTCTTTCACATGCGGTTGAAGCCACTGGCAGTAGTTAGTATTTTTTTTAAATATTTTTAGGGTGGTTGGAAAGCTGTCTGCGCCTGCCGTATTGCACAGGGTCTGTCTCAAGCAGGAGTCTATCCTAGCGTTCAGGCACTGTTGGCAAAATGGGTCCCTATAAGCGAACGCGCAACTCTTGCTAGCTATGTTTATGCAGGTTCGTAATATTTTTGATAACATCATTAATGCAGTAGCTATACAAAAAATATATGGATTTACTCAAATATAGCTAATTATATCACAATACCAACTTAACATTTATGATTCCTTAACATAAATATACAAATAAGAGTAATGTACATACATTACGCACTAGTAGTTGGTTATAACAATAATTGTTTAGCAGACAATTGTCACATCGTAATACTAATTTAAATATAAGCATAGTAACAACTGTTTGAAAGTGATAAGGAACACGTGTCATAATAGAAACGCAGATTCATTAGTTCTATAACATTGTATGACATTAGAGAAAACTTAGATCTATAAGATGTTAGTGAAAACTATCAAAACCAAGTAAAAGTAGTTTTTGCAAAGTGATCTCAATATTTGCAAGGAAATTAAAACCTATAGGGCCCCCTTGAACTAGAATTTAAAACTTGAAATATGGTTCAAAATATTTATAGGAATAAATCTAAAAATTGTTAATTTATAGTTATACGATATATTTATAAGAAAAAAGAAAATATATCGTAATCTTAAAACTTTACTTATTTATTTATATATTGGCGCATCTAAAATTTTTACACTTTATGACCTACTTCTGATAATATTATTATGGTCATACTTATGATAATATTATTATTCTGTCGTTACTTATGATAATATTATTATGGTCTAAAGGTTTTTTTTTTAATTTTCCAGGCTCAACTTCAGGCACTATAATTGCTTTCCAATTGTCTGGTTACCTGAGTGAAAGCAGATGGGGATGGCCGTCCACCTTCTGGGCTGTTGGTCTGATATGTCTCGGTTTGTTCGCTATCCTGACCATATTTGGAGCTGCATCACCTTCAGACCATAAGACTATAAGTGAAGAGGAAAAGACTTTTATTATGGGACGAGTCGATGATGGAAATACCAAGGTCGGTATCGATCTTACGAAATTGTAGTCGCACCTACACTACTAAATGAAATTATGATCTTGTTGTAATTATTTGCTAGATCATTTCATATAAGTTCTGATTCTTCCTTTTGATTCGTTGTTTTGGTACTTGTATCTAGATACTGCCTAACTGATTTTAATGTCTATGATATTAGTGAACTCAATTTTTTTATCAAATTCCAGAGGTTAAAGACTCCATGGAAGGCCATCTTATGTTCAAGGCCCATGTGGGGTGTACTGGTCACCCACATCGGTAGTGGTGCTAGCTTTGTGTTCTTCTTTACTCAAGTCCCGTCTTATATCCATTACATCCTTGGTGTCAATGTTAGAAGTGTAAGTAGATAATTACGTGTAAGTGTAAGTATTTAAAAGTTATAAGCAATCTATTACGTCAAAGAAACAAAATTCTCAGTCAACTCACTATTGTACTTGTAATATACCATATCTTAGTATTGTGGTAGATATTACACTTCATAAGTAATTTTCTGACAAGCCAGGTTACTCACACTCAAAGCATTTATTTTGTTTTGAAATGTCTAGTTCAGTCAGTTAAAATGGTAAAGCTATTTTGCATAATACATTCCAAAGTTTAAATTTCTATAAAAGAGTACATGCAAGAACCTCCAAGGACACTCTTTTGAATCATGAATGTAGGTAGTTTCAAATTATAATTCCAGTGTTAATACAAATGATATAGACAAATGTGCAATTTGAAAACATATAGAGCAATAAATAAGAACAAAAATAATAAAAATAAACCATGACGGTTTTTTTTTTTTTTTTTTTTTTTAGGTGGGAAAATCAAAACCCACTCCTGTTCCTTCGTTGCCTTCGTCCCAGGGTCCGGGTTTCGTTTTCACACTACCCATGGCCCCAGTAGGCTTCGACCCTGCTGGGCCCCTACAATTGCTAACATCTCCCTGAGGCGCGCGTGGAAACCATGACGGTTAAGATATAATTATAACCAATCCCAACTGACTGCGGCTATTCACGAATATACCTCATGCGTTAGCACTATACAGCCAAACTATATTAAAAAAATAACCAATTGATCCAGCACATATGAAATTGACTCTCCAAACAATACTGATTAAAGACTAGGCTAACAATATAAATGATATGGGTCAAACAGTAAAAAAACTATTTTATATATTGTGCTATATAGTATCAATGTATATAATAATAGGTCTTTACCTATGGAATTGCCGTTTATTAAAACGGGTTGCTTTGATGTATTATATCTTTGGATTGACTTGGAATTATAAGTTCTAAAAAACTTTATATTAAAGGTACGTTATTGTTTTTTGAAATTAGGTATTTATTGGTTCCTTTGTGTTTTGTCTTTTTTTGTAACATAAACTTTAAAGCAACCTGTTTTAAAAAACGGCAATTTCATAAGTAAATAGGTACCTATTATTAGTTTTTGTTGGTGAAGAAAACACGCATTCGCTAGATGCATGAAATACATCTAGCGAATGCGTGGATATGCTAACTCTTGGGGATATATATATTGTGAGACGAATTTCGGAATTCGAATAATATTTATGCTTCCTTCAGAGTGGTTTCCTGTCATCGTTGCCGTATGTGGTCAGTTTCTTTACAAGCATGTCTTTTGGGTTGTTATCCGACTTCTTGACAAACAGAAAAATTATTACGGTAAAGACTGCACGAAGAATGTTTAACAGTATATGTGAGTATACAATTTTATCACGTGTTATTTTGGTAGTGCAATGTTATACAATTTTAAAGAAGTTATAATATTTTGAGCTATGTTGTATGAAACAGTACATTGAAAAAAGTATATTAAGCGCTATTCATTTCACTATACACACTAAGTACATTTGTCAGTTGAAATTAGCTAAAATTTTAACTCATAATGTTAAAATTTTAAATCACTCTTCGTTGTTATATTATAGTATCAAGACATGTGCATGACTTTTGATCATTAATTGCTGTAATAAAATTTCACTTTGAGAATTTTGGTTATCCATAATCACTCCCTTCTCGTAAATTTTATTTGTTTGAGGTCGGTGTACCATGTCTTTTTCCTCTCATACACTTACTGCTTTTTTTTTAGTACTTTAGGGCTTTTATTTTTATTTTGTAAGTTAGTTTTAATTACGTTATTATTAGATTTAAATGTATATAATATTATGAAGAGAATGATCTTACTATATGTCTATTTTTTTTTTGTTTTAGCACAAGTTGGTGTAGCGGTAGCACTTCTATGTGTGACGTTCACTTCGAACACAGTGGTCGCAGTGGTATGCCTTGTCTTCTCTATGGGATGCCACATGGCCGTGCACGTCGGGTGGATGGTAAGAACTGAACTTTCTAAAGATTAATTAGATATATATTTATGTATTCACATTATAATTAAGGATACTAAAAATTGCACAGTAACTGCTCCTCTATTGCTAAATATTTCAAGATTTGCTGCTATAGAGATAGCTACTCTAAATATGAAAGTAGAAAGTGCTCATTGAACTGTATCGTGATTACCTATTTCTTTCAAAACCAAAAGATTTATTTACAAAAACTTTTGAGCAAAAACGTTAGTGGGCAAGTCGGAAAATAACATTTTTAGAGAATTATCCCAAGGAAACATAACATACATGTACTATTCCAGCACATAAGCTAGTCACGTAACAAGTTTCATCCATTCAGCCGTTCGAGTATGAAAAAGAAACAAATATAGATACTCATAAACTTTTGCCTTCATAATATTAGTATGATAAGCCTATAGATTCACCTGCAATATAGAGTAGAGAGTACACCACACGAGCAAAGTGTGAATTGGTAGATGTCATATTTCTTTGTTCTATATCCAAATTTTTTTTCAAGAGGTTTTTTATCACCGATTTCGGTGCATTGGTAATGAAAAGAATACAAACATTAGACCGCCAGTCTGCTGTTGAACTCACGTCCTACATCATTTATTATTATTTTCATCGTATAAAATATTAAAAAAAAAACTTTGAGATTCATATTTTTAGTTACATTAAATTGATCATTGATGACTAAATAAAAACAAAAACACATACAATAAGACATACAATACAATACAATACAATACAATACAATACAATACAATACAATACAATACAATACAATACAATACAATACAATACAATACAATAAGCCTACTTCATATACCGGATTTTAGTATGATTCAGCAAACACCAGGAGTGCAGTGGTGGCCGAGTGGTAACGGCCCCGACTTACGAGTCCAAATCCAGTTAGACGCATTACTTTGTGTAATTTATTTCATCACCACTACTCTAAAAACAGTGGAGGAAAACATTGTGAGGAAACCGGCATGTCCTAGAACCAACAAATTCGAAGACATGTGACATTTACCAACCCGTACTGGGCCCGCGTGGTGGATTACGGCCCATTACCTCTCCTAGAGAGAGGAGGCCTGAGTCCCAGCAGTGGGAACATTAAAAGGATGATTATGCTTATTATGCAGCAAACACCGAGCAATGTGCAGCATAGCCACAACGTATGAGTCAGTGCCGTTACCACTGATCTAAATCACCTGGTTCTACATGTTGGACATATTAATATTTTTACCTTTATTTCTTCAAGGTGAATCACATTGACTTGGCTCCGAACTTTGGTGGTACTCTCATGATGATGGGCAATGCGGTAATGAACATCTGCAGTGTATTGCTACCCGTGCTCGTATCATACGTCGTCACGGATGTGGTGGGTGCCTAAATAGCTATTTTCGGTTGTTAAACTTTTACAATCGTGTTAAACACGATTGTAAAAGTTTCAATCGTCATCTCTTATCAATATCTATCGATTGCATTTATAAAGTATTGGTTTATAATAATAGTTTTTTTTTTTTTTCTCTTTATTTTTTAGGGACTTTAATCTCTAAGAGCATGTCAGCCCCATCATAACCTAACCTAAGTTTACAATAACAACTTAACTTAGTAATCAACACAATTGATTAAACATTTTGTTAACAAGGTTTAACTACCGACACATTGCCATGTCAAATGTGATCTTAGCAGCATCACTTCTAGGATCGGCCAGAATTTCAAAGAAAATCCTATATCAATTTTATTGATCTTTCTTAATTTTGCCAGTAGCTCCATACCCGTTTGATTTTTGACACATTCCACCAAAAGATGCTGGACATCATCAATAACTCCACACACGTCACAATTTGGGGGTTTAAAATAGTTATAATGAGTATAATATGGCGTATAACTAAAATATAACTAAAAACATAATGTCGGCCAGTATGCGTAAAAATCCCAAATTCAAATACCAAGATCGTATATGGCCAACAAAACACTATTTGGTGTCGGGAACGTAAAAGAATTAATGCGGCCCGCGACGGATCAACAACGGTGCCAGCGTACATGCACAATACATATCCGTGTTCATGACACAGCCACACCCCATTTTTCTGATGGTTCCTATGATATATCCCACACTTTTAAACTTTTTACGTATGTGTTCTTTTTATCCGAAGAAATACCAAATTATTATTTTGTTCTAAGTCTCTTGAGAAAGTGATCGTGGTCATGTCTCGGTCGAGTCCCGCGCCGCCGCCTCTCTCGCGATACGATGTCATGCAGCTCTGTGTTTGACGACTTGTGAGTTTTCATTAACACTGCAGTGTGTTACCGGTTTGATGGTCCGTCCACGTCCGTCAATTATTATCTTACTCTTTCAGTGTTTTTAATACCGGTTCCTTTCTCTAATGAGAGATGCAAAAAAAAGAATGATATTATTCACGTACTGAAATTGTTCTTTCACACTCTTCTTAGTAACGCGGGGTTGGCTTCTTAGTAGTAGTGACATCTTGTGGATTGAGGTTAAATTAACACTCACAGCGCCATGTATATAAAAGCATTTTCTAGAGAAGCAGTCCATGCGGGTGGCACGCGGGTCACATATATTTTTATGCAGCTACTACTACAATTGAACTAACTTTTGTAGCAAGCCATGTGGGCCGCTGGCGGGATAAGTCGTGAACATAGGTCACGACGTATCCTACCAGCCACCCAGCAGGCCGTGTTATCCGCTGTGGTCCCACATTGATTTTTTGTCATTGGATTGCTAGATAAGTAAATGCATTTAAAACGTCGGCCGCTCACAGGGGCTGCAGAGATAAGTTATAAAAAATCATATTGGCTTGCAATCAAATAATTTATGTGGGCGGCCGGCAGACCACATGGCGCTGAGAGTTTTAAATCGATTTCCTTTGTACATAAACAGTGATATCTAGTGGTTAAATCCACCGTCATATACCACCGGTTTTAATAAAAACGACTTATTTTTTTCCAATTGGTTACTTTAGTATTGTCTTACGTATTCTACGAGTTTTTATTTATCTAATTATTTTGTAACAGTATAACCAGACACAATGGCGGACTATGTTCCTAACAATGGCGGGAGTGTGCATCTCAACGAATGCTCTCTTCGTTATTCTGATGTCAGCTGACTTACAACCTTGGAACGATGGTTATCAGAAAGGTAATAGGTACTATGGTTACTGTAAAGAAGAATCTGACTTTTGACAAGCTTCCACTACACTAAAACAAATAAATATAGCGAGATCTCGAGCCACAAACGAGATGAAAACCCACACTTGTGTGTAGTTTTGTTCCTTTTTATAATAATCATCATCATCGTTTCGCCCACTGTTGGACATAGGCCTCCAAGTTTCGCCACAATAAACGGTCCTGTGCATCTCGCATCCATCGGATTCATCATCATCATTTCAGCCGACAGACGTCCACTGCTGGACATAGGCCTCCTCCAAATGTCGCCACAATGAACGGTCCTGTGTGTCTCGCATCCAACGGATTACCGCAACCTTTACCAGGTTATCGGTCTACCTTGTAGAGGGCCTTCTAATACTGGGTACACTACTAAATACGAAAAACTTTATTCCGACAGTCACAAATACGAATTTCAAAATACCGATTTTCATAATTCCGAACAGTTCAAAATTTGGAATATAACAAAGATCGAATAACAAAAAGTCCGATTTAATGATTATTCGAAACATCAAAAATACAAATTCTAATTATTAAAATACCGATTAATATAATTCCGAAAAAAAAACGCCTTGTAAAACTGTATATCAAGATAAATAAACACGTATCATATTTTGTTTTCGTGGTCACAATTCTTACCTAACATAACCCTAATGATTCACCAACAATAGAGGGGATCTGGCACTCGGCAGCCTTTGCCGTGGCACGCTCGCTTAGCTTGCTCGCCTTCGCGCTTTATTAGTCGCACTTCTAACCTAACCTAACCTTAGTGATTCATCAATAATACAGGGGATTTGTAGCATGCAAGCAGGCATGCAGCGTACAAGCAGACATGCAGCATGCAAGCAAGCATGCGACATGCAAGCAGGCATGCAACATGCAAGCAAGCATGCAACTTGCAAGCAGGCATGCAGCATTCAAGCAGGCATGTAGCATGCAAGCAGGCATGCAGCATGCAAGCAGGCATGCAACATGCAAGCAGGTATGCAGCATGCAAGCAGGCATGCAACATGCAGCAAGCATTGTTTCTGTCACGGCTCTGGCGCTGCGGGGTTTGGGCGACCCCACGCGAGCTTATCGTCACAGATGATTTTAACGCTCACCACCGAAGCTACGGCTTTCTGGCTGGCTTCGCCGGCCAGCCTCAGCCGCGGCGGCGGGCCTTCAAACAGCCTGCTCCTCAGCTCGCGAGCCGCCCCACCGCTCCACGCCTACGCGGGTTTAAATTACACTCTCGAGGTTTTTTTTTCGGTTGGAAAATCATCTTATGACATCCCCCGCTCTTGGGCGGGGCGGTAGATAGTGTCAGACTCTAGGGGTAGGGACAGACAAGACTGCGTGAAGTCTGTTTTGCAGCGATTCGTTTCTGTCACTAAAATTTTATAGCACAACATGTTGACTTTTAGTTTATTCGAAGTATTGAAAATCGGAATATCGTTTTTCGGACCGAGAACCCTTCGAGCATTTGATTCTTCGAACGTATGAAAATCAGAAAACTAACAAATCGCATTTCGGTAAAATAAATTTCGTGATTTTTAATAATAGACATTATAATTCTTGTCTAATAAAATTCGGACTTTTAAAAATAGGAACTTTGAAATTCGGAATAAAATATTTCGGAGTATTTGGGTGTTCCCATACCCATTTGTTTATACATTTTGTTGGTAAAAACCATACTCATGTTTTATTCGTTTATTTTCAGATAAGTGTATTAAGGCGGAATCAAAAGATGAAAAGGAACTGGAAGCAACTCATTAATAATAACTTTTTTTTTTAATTATTTTATCAAATAAATACTATTTAACGAAAGGAATGTGTTTATTTTTGCACGGTTAGACTTTACTAGCAAGTTACTAGAAATAGTTGTCAAAATCTAGCGTTAAATTAAGGTTTGACAAAATTCCAACCAAAATTTTTGAAATTCTGTATAAAAGACAACACTGTGATAGAGGGAAATAAATATTTATAGCAATTTTATTTAATTCAATAATAACACTTAACTATTTTAAACTATATATACACTAAAGGCAAAAACTACTAGCTAAAATATGGCGTCATAAAACTACTCCGCATCGCTGTCGACTGGAAGTGTGCCCAAAAGGCTGGCGGCATTACCACGTCGTATGGCAATGCTTAATCTCTGACCGAGGTAAAAGCTAGCCCTTGGGTCACGCGAAGTGTCAAATAAGCGCTTGGATAATTCTTTAAAAAGCGTATGAGAACTCGGATCTCAACCCGGGTGTCAAACCCAAACGGGGTTGAAACTCTTGACCCAAAAACTTTCAAAAATTTATAATTGTTAAAATGAATTATATAAGTGTCAGAATGCGCCCTTTTGCTCCACTCAGTTGAAGAAGCTATGCCTGCGACAAATTTTATGTAATGGTGACAGCGACCGTCGCGACCCACTGCTGGGTACGAAATAATTATGGCTGAAAGTCCCTTATTTGAGGTGTGGCTGGAAAAACCTCACCTTCCGCCGGACATGGTAAGTTCGGGGGGTTCCTGAACCGAATTCGTGCCGAAGAGACGCCCAGGTGTAGACCGTCCGGATGACACGGTGGAACATACGGTGAAGGTGTGCTTCGCCTGGTCAGAGCACCACCATGTCCTTGTGGGGGCGATCGGCGGCGGCGACCTTTCGCGCCGGGCCTTGGTACAGGCCATGGTCCAGAGCGAGGAGGAGTGGCAGGCGGTCGCCTCCTTCTGCGAAGCAGTAACGCTAGCAATAGCGAAGGCTGCAATGGCGGCGAGCAATGGGTAGCTCGCCACCCGACCGTCCGGTAACCGTCCGGACCGAGCCCAAATCGTCGACGGCGCGTACCTACTGTTCCATCCTGTAAAAGTCCGACACTATCTCCCGCTCCGCCCAAGGGCAGGGCCATTGATGATTTTCCCAATGAAAAAAAAAAAATTATAAAAAAGAAAGATTTGTATTTTTGATTGTCATAAATAAACTCAAAAATCGAATAGGTTCCAATAATTTTTTCACCAGTAGAATGCTCCTTTATAATCACTCATATCACTATATGAGGTACATATTTTCTAGTTTCACGTGGGTGAAGCCGTTGACAAAAACAAGTAAATTGTTATTGTTTTGAAAGTCTTCAAATAAATAACTATGCCATTGTTGTATTAACAAAATAGTAGATAGGTATTATGCGGCAGTTGTTACAGTTTGAGCCGGAAAAAATGCGGATGTAAGCTAATTAATTAAAAGCAAACCGATTTACGTAAGACATTAAATTACACAGCAGCATTGACTCTAGCGTGGTATTTGTGTAAGATAACGATGACATATTTACATAATAGTAATATTTTTTTAGATAATTTTTCAAGTTACAATTAGAATTTTAGTTTACAACAGAATTTTCACTGATTATTTGAAAGTGGAGAACTAAGAGTGACCGGTGTTAATCGTTAATACCGTTTAATACCTTAATAAAATAAATTTTGGATTAATTTAGTTTTTATCGAAACTGTGGACAATTAAAACGATTTATAACCGTTGCCGCAAAATAACTGGCTCATTATTTAATAATTAAAAAAATATTAAATTAATATAAAAAAGTACTGTTTTGCTTATTTTTCTATCAAAACGCTATTTCCAAATATAGTAAATATAGCTAAAGCTGATCTCTTAAAATGGGTCAAAAATCAGACTTCAAGGGTGAGTTATATAAGCGACTATTTTATGAAAATAATATAAGTTTAAATAATATATATGTTCATCATAAATTTATGTAAAATATTATCGACATTTTTTTTTTTTTTTTTTTTTTTTTTTTTAGGTGGGAAAATCATCTTATGACAAATCCCGCTCTTGGGCGGAGCGAGAAATAGTGTCAGACTTTTACTGACTAAAAACCCACTCCTGTTCCCTCCTTGCCCTCGTCCCAGGGCCCCGGGTTTCACTTTCACACTACCCGTGGCCCCAGTAGGCTTCGACCCCGTTGGGCCCCTACGATTTGCTGACATCTCCTTGAGGCGCGCGTGGAACAGTACGCGCCGTCGACGACTTGGGCTTGGTCCGGACGGCTACCGGACGATCGGACGGCGAGCCACCCATTGCTCGCCGTCCGCAAGCCCGCGCCTACGGTGGCCGGAAATCGGGATCGGAATCCCGGCGGCGGTTGGGGCGTGAGGACCGTTGCCTCACGCGATCGGCCGCCTCCTTTGCTAGCATTACTGCTTCGCAAAAGGAGGCGACCGCCTGCCACTCTTCCTCGCTCCGGACCATGGCCTGTACCAAGGCCCGGCGCGAGAGATCGCCGCCGCCGATCGCCCCCACGAGGACACGGCGTTGCTCTGCCCAAGCGGGGCACACCTCCACCGTGTGCTCCACCGTGTCCTCCGGGCGGTCCACACAGTGGCGACACCCGGGCGTCGCTTCCGCACGAATCCGGTGCAGGAACTTCCCGAACTTACCGTGTTCGGTGAGAACCTGCGTCATGCGGAAGGTGAGGACGCCGTGAGGTCTTTCCAACCACGCCTCAAAGAGGGGACTTATCGCCATAATTGTGGCGTGCCCAGCACTGGGTCGCGACAGTCGCTGTCGCCATTTTTCCATGAGGACCCGCCGGAACTCCGTCCGCCATGCTGCGACCTGTCGCGGCAGCGGAGTTTCGCCCCGGCGTTGCATCTCCATGCGCAGTTCGTGCATGAGAGCAAGGACTGTTGCTTCCAGATCCCATGGTGGCTGGCAGGCAAGGAGGCTCGCCGCTTCGCGGGAAATCGTCCGGTAACCTCGCACCATCCGTATGGCCATGACCCTCTGGCATGCGTTCAGCCGGGCCGCCGGCTGCTTCCGCAGCGCCGGTGCCCATATCGGTGCGCCATAAAGGGCCATGGACCGAACGATTCCTGCGTAGAGCCTACGGCAGGAGGCGTCTGGACCTCCCAGATTGGGCAGGAGCCGCCCCAGGGCAGCCCCAGTCCGATTCAGTTTGGGAGCCAGACGTCGGAAGTGCTCCTCGAAATCCCATCGGCTGTCGAGAACGAGTCCCAGGTACTTCATCGTCGACCCGACGCCGATGTGGACTCCTCCTACCGTTAGTTGGGAACCCGGTGGTGGCGCGTTCCGAGGGCCGTGAAAGCACATGGCCTCGGACTTGTGCAATGCCACCTCGAGTCCCAACTCCTGGATCCTGCCCACGACTGTCGCGACCCCGCGTGTCGCTAGTTCGACCGCCGCCTGGTACGACTCTCCCCGCGCTAGGACCAGCGTGTCGTCGGCGTAGCAGACCACGCTGACCCCGTCAGGGAGGTCACCGCGCAGCACGTAGTCGTATCCGATGTTCCACAAGGGCGGCCCTAGTACCGATCCCTGCGGAACACCACACGACATCTCCCGGCGTTCCCACTCTCCCTGGTGACCAGGGTAGATGATGTACCTGTCCGACAGGTAAAATATTATCGACATGTGATTTTTTCTCAAGACTAATAGTTTTGCCAAAAAAAAAAAAATTACAACATGATATTTTTCCGCTTGTTTTCAATACTTCTTTCAAACTACTTTGAACTTTAGAAATATGTTTACACAAAAAAAAAATCCAGTTAAGTGTTCTTCAGAATGTACATAGCATATGTAAATCAATCAATATTTCGCAAATAAAAAATGGATTTAAAGGTCAGCGGGACTCTATCCGGGCGCAGCTGGCCGGAATTAAATGCACAGATACTTGTACTAATGTTCACGGCACTATACGCCTTAGGTGCACGCATCATTGAGCGTCATCGTATCATATCACACATAAACATAGGAAAAAATAAATATGATTTAATGAATGATTAAATAATTAAATTGATTGATTGATTGATTTATTTTTAATTGATTTACTGATACTACATTCCACTTGATATTTATCTGTTATTTATTTATTGTGCACACCTACCCCAGTGTTGTCTCTTTTAACCCAAAGGTTGACTGGTAGAGAATGCCTTGTTGCATTAAGTCCGCCTATGTACCACTACTGTACATGAGGTTTAAATAAATAAATAAATTACTCAACCAAAAAACTTAACCCTAATTTAAATATAACTTATGCAGGTCAAAAAATTGCTAAAACAAACAATGTCAGATTTTTAGGCCTTTAGCTGGATAGTCACTTAACCTGGAAATCTCATGTAAAGATCATCTGTAAAATAATAAACCAATACTCATAGCACTCTACAATCTTGCAGAAATGGTAAACTAGTCTATTGTTCTCATATCGTTCTGGGCATATATACACATGGTGACATCTATATTACGTTTTGGATTTATATTTTGGGGAAATTGCGCGGAGAGGTTAACTGTGCTCAAAGCTCAAAAGAGATGTTTGTGGCCTGTATTTAAACTTAAACCTACTGATAGGTGCGTTCCATATTTAAAAAAATATAAACCCCTAACATTTCCTTGTACGTACATTTTTGAAACAGCAGTGTTTGTAAAATCCAACTTTCATCATCATCATCATCATCTTCCTGCCCTTGTCCCGTGTTATTTGGGGTCGGCGCCATACGTTTTTTTCTTCCTTTCTGCCTTTCACTCGTCATGCTATCACTAACTTCCTTTTCATTCATATCTCTCATTACCATACCAAGACGAACGATTCCCCTTAAACTTTTCAGTCACTGACGCCACTTTCAAACTTCCTCTAATAGACTCATTTCTCACTTGGAAAATCCAACTTTCATATGTTTAAAACACTGAAATCTAAACGTCGCAACAGATAGATATGTATTATTTCACACAGGATTGCATTCTTTTCGAAAAGTTTTCTTGGAATGGCACCCTAAATCTACAATAAAATTCCTACTGACATTAAAGAATTAAACGAAATACTCGATTTTTAAAAAAGCGTTATCAAAATTATTACTTGGAAAAGTATATTACACTGTGAATGAGTATTAGATTTGAATTGTGATTATTATTTATAATCTATAATAGTTCCAGTTTTTATTATATCAATATATTCTAATGTGGTGTGTGTAAAAAGGTGTGGTGTTGTATGTGGTGAGTGGGTTATATTAATATATTTTAATGTGGTCTTTGTCTTAAATTAGGATTATTACTATTTTTGACATCTACAAAAGTGACTTCTTTAGTAAATATAATTTGTAATTGACTACTTTATTAATATTAAAAAAATGTTGATTACTATATTATATAATTGAGTACTATATTAATTATTGTCAAATAATTGATTACTACTATAATGTTGAAAGTCTTTTAAATTATTGTATGCCAAAAGACGGGTCTTATAGATGTACTTTACTATAATTATAAACTGTAACACCAATTTTTTTTACCTGCGTACCACAATAAGCTATGAGTATTATGAATCACCTTTTTTGTAAGCGGTCCCTAGCATATCAATCTATGAGGTTGTCGTCAGATTATCAGACTTGCCTGGGGTGGCTTTAATAAATTAAAGTCTCCAGCCAGGACTTACATAAAAAAAACTTAATACCAAGAGACCTCGGACTTCGCCTTAGGGCGTCGTTAGGACAAGGTAGCAAGGGGCTAGATTGAACAAAGATTATAATTACTGACGAATTTAAAACTACGGGGTAATAAGGGGCTCCGAGGATTATTTGGAGAAATCAATTTTGGAGAGTTTTCATTCTTTGGAGGTGGATTGGGCAAGCGTGATTTGCACTTGAGTGACCATTTCAGACAAGATGTAGTGGAGCCTACTTTGAGCGACAGCGGCACGCAAGCGAGCCTGCTTTATGTGCTCGGCAAAGTTCAGCGGCTGGTCTAGGATTATACTGAGGTATTTGGCTAGCTTCTCTTAAGGGAACCCGAGTTCAAGGACAAAAAACAATAGACATGTATGCAACATGATGCTGATGATTTTACCGTAATTTTAGTTTCAGGATGGGGCTACAGACATCAACAATGTTTTATCTTATTTTGCACCCTGATGATAGCTCACAGCATGAGATCCTGCATAGGAGTGTCACTGGTAGCTATGACGTACCATGAGAGTCAGGAAAATTATACAAATGCTGATAATGTTACTGAATTCAAAATTGAAGGAATTATGAATGCTCTTATGTTGGTACCACCGGTAAGTTTAGAGGTTATTAAAATGAGATAACTTCTACTAGACAATCAATTAAGTACAGTAGTATAGTAAGTATTACTTATCCTTCTATACATCCTATTCATCTGGGCTTTAGACAAAATGTAAACAAAGAAAACAAGGTACCTTCGATCCAGTTTCTTCAACGTTTTTGGATTCAACTAATAATAATAATTTATTTCCAAGATAATACAATCCATTGTGGTTAGTAAAGACATACACAACTTATAAACTAGTGTTAGTACATATATATCTCTGTCAATTAAATAAATAAATTCAATAAAGTATGTCAATAATAATAAATAAATTACACAATCAAAAAAAAAACACTAATAACGGTCTCCTTTTCTGTTGATTGCATTGCCGTTTTCTTTGCACGATTTTTCTTCGGCCAATAACAAGAATTCAACGAAAATATCTCGTATCAACACGTTGATCGATAGTGAAGAGATGGATTATAACCCGCCCGATGACAAAACGTCACATTTTTATTATAATGTTTGCAGTATCTCTAGTCTATAATTTAGTAATACTGTAAAAGGTTTGTCTACCTTTTATCTCATGTATCCCTGAATAGGGTATAGTAGAAATTGACGTACTATAACTTTCTTTTATAAGATTTGTTCACATTTATTTTAAACCTCATATATAACATATTAGGTTTAAAATAAATGTCAATATATTGTACAATAAACTTTCAACGTGTATTGATACGTATTTATTTTTTATTCAGTACCCATCATTCAATTGGACCAAAAAAGTGCAAGACATAGTGATAGCATCATTTTTCTGGGGTTACATGTTACTGCAGGTCCCTGCAGGTCAGCTGGCGCATAAGTTTGGCACCAGGTACCTCCTCACTGGGGCCATGATGATCAACTGCATAGCCTCCGTCTTCTTCCCAATCGCTGCTTATAGCGTAAGTCTCTATCTAATCTATCGACACTCATCGAGAATAGTGTCATCGAGAGAGTTTTGAGAGTATTTCATTCAGTACAACTTGGAAATATCTTTAATATTAGAATAGAATAGAGCAAACGTAATTGTAAGAGTTAATCAAAACTTTTGCACAAGCTTATATGTATGGGTACAATGGCGGTTTTATCGCTGGCGGCGACTGGTACAAGGCTACCTTCGGATGGACTGAAAAAATTAAATGGCATTAAGCAGTGCTGTACCTACTGCTATTAAATTTATAATTCCACGTAAATATGTTTTATTATAAATATAAATAAATAATCATGATTTGTGTGTTTGGTTCCCAGGGTGGTTGGATATTCTCAGCAATTTGCAGAATAGTGCAAGGTCTAAGTCAAGCCTGCATTCTGCCTGGATTGCACACAGCTCTTGGAAAGTGGGCACCTTTGCATGAGAGAGGAAGAATGTCTGCTTTCGTCTATGGAGGTAAGTTACGTGATGAACACTGACACGATATTCGATAGTCTCACGATCACTGAGGACTTTTGGCCTAAAAATTCTGCTTGGTTAGAAACTAGAAGGTACGGGAACGGAGATAGATAGATAGATATATTCTTTATTGTACACCAAAAATGCAAATTACATTAGGAACTTAATATTAATATAGTGTCACAATGGGCGGTCTTATCGCTAAAAGCGATTTTTTACAGACAACCTTAGGATGGATTTGATAGAGAAGGAGAAAAAAGATACGCAGGTAGTTCGTGGGAGGCTGTTTTGGAAGCCTGTCTTTATGTAAAACATTTTGCTACAGTTGCGATTCCCGCACAGAATAAATCTTTCGATGTGGTACGCACCTACGATACACGAGCAATTTCTATTGTGAGGAAACATTTTATTAAAAAAATAATCTTCTTAAATGAAACTTCTAACATCTTGTAGAATACAATGCAACGTAAAAGTTCTGGGCTTTTATGATAATTATGCCTATTTCTTTTATCATATCTATAAAACAAAATTTTGATATGTTAATATTTATTTTCGTTTAAATATAAATTACTATTTTAAATATGAATCTGTAAATTTAAATCAGTTCAATTTGTTTGTAGGTATCATCTGGATAAAGATTGATTCTAATTATTTTTTACTAATTTTTTCCAGGTCAAGCTTTAGGAACAGTGTTCGGACTTCCAATATCAGGTTTCATAGCAGCCTCTCCGATGGGCTGGCCTGGTATCTTCAGGTTCTACGGTATAATATCTGGTCTACTTGGATTTGTGATATGGTTTATGGCTGCTGATACACCAGCACAGCATCCTAAAATCTCTGATGGTGAGAGAAAATACATTGAAGAGGAATTAGGAAACGGAGTTAAAACCAAGGTAACATCATTGTTTTTTAACAGACTTGAAACACCGCAGCAGGTTCTCTTAATTCATCATCATCATTATTACAGCTGAAAGACGTCCACTGTTGGACATAGGCCTCTCCCAAGTGTCGACCATGACCATGTACCGGAAGACGTAGTTAGAAGGCCTTCCATAAGGTGGACTGATGACCTGTTGAGGATCACGGGAATTCGATGGATATGAGACGCATAGGACTGGTCGTTGTGACGACACTTGAGGGAGGCCTATGTCCAATAGTGAACGTCTCTCGGCTAAAATAATGAAACAGGCAGGCTACCTGTGTCCACAAGGAGAATAAAAATACTTAATCTATATTTTTACAGAGCATGTCGGTACCATGGGGAAAGATACTGCGTCACCCTGGAATGTACGCCATTATTATTGCTCATATTGGACAGACGTGGGGACAAGTGACCCTGTCCTCGGAAGTACCAGCCTTCATGGACAAAATCATGGGAGTTAACATCAAAGTGGTAAATACATAATATAGTTTAAAGAATGAGATAACATGTATTTTTTTGCCGAACTATATTTTGCCGATTTACAAAATAACTTTTTGCTCTTGGCCGAAGCCTCTTTTGAACTTTTTTCATTTGCCAAATGATTTATTTGCCATATTTTAACCACAAAGAAACAACATTTTACGGAATTTCGGTCACAAATATATAGACGGTACTTGGTAGCATTTTCAATATTGTATTAAAATAGTGTCATAAAAAGTCAATATGTTGTGCTACAAAATTTAGTGACAGAAACGAATCGCTGCAAAGCCGACTTCACACAGTCTTGTCTGCCCTACGTCTAGAGTATAATTTAAGCCCATGTAGGCGCGGAGGGGTAGGGCGGCTCGCGACCTGAGAAGCAGGCCCGCCACCACGGCTGAGGCTGGCCAGCCAAGCCGGCCAGCAAACCAAAGCTGCGGTGGTGAGCGTTAAAACCATCTGCGACGATAAACTAGCGTGGGGCCGCCCAAACTCCGCAGCACCGGAGCCGTGACAGAAATAATGCTTGCTGCATGTTGCATGCCTGCTGCATGCAAGCAGCCTGCTTAAAACCACTTTTGTTCATAAGAAACTATATCATTAAGTGCCATTACATTTAAGCAATTAATTAAACAAAATATTAAGTTTTACTAAGCTGAAATTAGCTCCTGTAGCCTCGATCATGCTAGTGTATAAATTACATTTCTAGGCGTTTAGTGGAATGAAAATATGGTAATTAAAACAGTGGTATAATGAATATTCGGAAACATAATACTTCGAACAAATTTTATTTCGGCTGAGTGTAACATCGGTGAAAAGTTTTTCGACCAAATGAAACTTAAAGTAACGACAAGTTGACCTATTATTAATTCGATTTTTTATCGAATTAATAATAGGTCAACTGATACTGTGGCAGACGTTACTTTGATGAAATAAAAAAAAAAACGAAACGAAAATAGTTGCAAAGTTTTAGGTGAAATGAAATTCAGTTAAATATTTTTCGAACTTATGATTGGTAACCGAATTAAAAACTAGATAATAAAATAACACCGTAGGCGCGGGCTTGCGGACGGTGGGCAGTGGGTAGCTTGCCGTCCGACCTTCAGGGTAACGGTCCGAACCAAGCCCAATTCGAAGACGGCGAGTACTGTTCCACGCGTGCCTCAAGGAGATATCAGCAAACCATAGGGGCTCAGCAGGGTCGAAGCCTACTGGGCCAAGGGTCTACCTCTCATTGGATAATTTTCTCACCAAAAAAAATAAAAATAAAATAAATACTTACTATAATAATGAATCGTCATAAATTAAAAACTACATAATAAAATAACCCCTGCAGCCGTCACAAAAGGCAAGGGAAGAAATACTGTGGGTTTTAGTCAGACTTTGAAACTCTCTCTCGTCCTAGCTAGAAGAGGAAAAGTCGTTAGATGATTTCCCGAGTATAGAAAAATTACGATAACCATTCAGTGACACTACGATTACAACAATATTTTTTACTGCTATTGCGAACATTTATCGTCTACTATTTTCCGCCAACGGCTTCAGGTGAGAATTGAATATTATTTCGTGGAAACATACCTACTTTTGAGATAAAAAGTATCTTCCAGGACTTGGTCTATCGGTACGACAAAATCCAAATTCAACCGTTTAGACGTGAATACATATTCAGATTCATTCTTAGTTAGTTTTAAACAGGATCGAGTCGGATCAAAATCCAAAATATATATTAAAAAAATCATTATTAATTATTTATAGAATGGGCTGCTGACTGCTCTACCGTTCCTGGTGATGTGGTTCACAAACTTCTTCTTCAGCTGGATAACGGATATGCTGATTGTAAAGAAAATACTTACCGTCACTAACACAAGGAAATTAGCCAATACACTAGGTATGTACAAATGACGGTGATTGTAGCTTCTTGCATTTAATTAAATGTAATACAATAATGTACCTATATTATTATAATTACAGGTAACGTCCCGTCAGCCATTGGACTCGTTGCGTTAGCTTTCGTACCCAGAAACATATATGTCGTAGAAACAATATTAGTCATTATCTGTGGCTTCAAAGTATCGGCGC
The DNA here is from genome assembly GCA_961205895.1 of Mythimna pallens. Lineage (NCBI taxonomy): Eukaryota > Metazoa > Arthropoda > Insecta > Lepidoptera > Noctuidae > Mythimna > Mythimna pallens. The sequence continues at coordinate 906,850 of OY540836.1, forward strand.
ATTCAGGATTCTACGTAAGAAGTTTTGGTTTTTATTTTGTCAACAAGCTTTCCTCGTTCTGTTGTCATTTTTGAAAGTGTATAATCAATTATCAATTAATTTTGATTCTTTTGTTTTGTTTACATGTACATGTGTGTGTGTCTAATATGTGCCAAATAAAATATTTTTCTTTCTTTCTTTATTTTACAGATAAACCACATTGATATTGCACCAAACTTTGCCGGCACAATGATGAGTATCAGTAACTTTATCTCACACTTCGCTGGATCTATTTCGCTTTTGGTAGTTGGTTTCATTCTAACCGATGTTGTAAGTTCATAAATTGTTAATCGATCTATATTAGATGTTACCGGCAATCCGCATAATTTAGGTATTCTATACAATACCTAGGCAATGTATATATTACCTAAGGCATCGAGGCAATGTATGAAATATTATAAATATTATTGTCCATTACAAAATTTTCCTAGGTAATGATTCAATTTCTAGGGATTGTTTAGAGTACCTGTTGGTCCACTGGCAATGTGTAAATTAAATAGATTTTGGTCTATAATGATAAATTTTAACCAACCTACCTATAAAAGACGGGCAAATGAAACATGTTCTATTCATATAACTAGCTTTCGTCAGCGGCTTTGCCCGCGTGAAAATAGGTTTTTCTATACAAACTTTGGACCCCCGTTTCATCCATTTTGGGGGTGAATTTTGGAAAATCCTCTCTTAGTGCTCGCCTACGTTATAACAGGAAGCCTTTTGCAGAATTTCATGTTCGTAGTCCCATTAGTTTCGGCTGTGCGTTGATATGTCTGTCAGTCAGTTCCTTCTTTTATACATATAGATAACAATGTAAAAGACAGGGATGTAAAAGACATGGATTAAGCTACTTTCACGTGGGTGAAGCCGTTGGTAGAAGCTAATGTTCTCATGTTCGCTTCATCAATCGTTTCAATAATATGTGCAGTATTTTATAAAATTATGTCGGCTTTTGAATTATTTTTATAGATTTCAAAACCCATAATAAATGACGAATATTAGTTATACTGAAATTATAAACAGTTGTTGATTTATGACAAAAAAGAAAACTAATTATTATCATGACAACAATTTTTACAGACTGACCCATACCTCTGGAGACAGATTTTCTTTGTGGCAGCTGGAATGTACTTCTTCTCAAATCTGGTCTACGTGATTTTTGGAACAGGCCTAAAAGCTGAATGGAATGATCCCTCTTCAGAAATAACAGCTGATGAGGAAAGTCAACCGATGATGAAGAAACCTAAAGTATAAATGAAGAAATCAAAAAGTTCAATAAAAAAATAAACTGTGAGAATTTATAGGGACTGTTTGAAAGACAAACAATGATTATTTACGCCTAATGTGGTTAAATATTCATTGAAGTTTCAATTATTTTAGTTATATAATACTAAGTATATTAATGTTATTAGAAGTCATATAGAATTTTGTGACGATTGAGACTCCGATAGAACTGCTTTTGAAGCAATAATATAATGTTGGTAACGGGGATTTCAAATCACCAACCTGCGTTGGAAAACGAAGTGATTAATGTGTGCAGAAAAAAGTCAGCAACAGTAAGTCAACTAGTAGATAATTAAGGACCGATTACGTTCATTCGTAAAAAAAATCAATGTCAAGAGGTTTATCAATCAGAGATTATGCATAGTTACGTCATACAGAAGGTATTTTATTTTATAATACATAGTTATAAAAATAATATTTAAAACATAATAATTTATGATGCTCCAAATTAATTTAAGTTCTTAAAAAATACATTTTTTCGTTAATTAATATGGTAATTTTATTTCATTTCAAAGAGTTTAAAGAAATAAATAAGTTATTTGATGTTCAGATTTTCATGTATTTTTATATAATTTATGCGTAGACATACATATAATTACATATCAACTGACAGTGGCAGAACAGAACTGATGTTATTCTATGAATCACCATTTTTATTATTGAAATTGAAATTTAATTAGTTGCAAAAGCATGCCATGTTCGAATTAGACTTTATGGTAAGGTAAGGGATATTAGTGTCTTTTTTCTGATTTCGCCAATTTCTACGCAATGGTATGCGTTGAAATTGGCGTATAAGCGAAAGTGCCTGCAACTTGTTTATTTTCATATTATTAGTAAGCCTATTCACTCTAGATTGAATGGGCTCTTAATAAAATAGTGCAATTCAAGGCTAGTCTTGAATTGCATTACATCTACCTAAATTATAATTGAACGAGAAGACCATTGTAGGCAAATTGTTCCAGTTCTTCGATGTACGCGGTATAAACGATGAGGCGAAACACTTAGTCAGGATCGTAGAGGTGTCAACAACGTAAGGATGGATATTCGCCATACGTCGGGTTAGTTGATGGTAAAAAAATTGATGACAGAATCAGAAAAAGTCATGTCATTCCTGCGCACCTCTTCAAAACACACCCTGTAAAATACCAAAACCTTTTATCACCATCATCATTTCAGCCGAAAGACGTCCACTGTTAGCCTTCCCCAAGTCTCGCCACAGTGACCAGTCCTGTGCATCTTGCGTCCATCGGATTCCTGCAACCCTCACAAGGTCATCGGTTCACCTTGTGGGAGACTATCCAACGCTGCGTCTTCCGGTACATGAGCGCTATTCCAGAATCTCTCGTCCCCATCGACCATCTGTTCTGCGAGCAATGTGCCCTGCCCACTGCCACTTAAGTTTGGCGATTCTTTGGGCTATGTCTGTAACCTTGGTTCTTCTGCAGATATCTTCATTTCTGATGTAATCACATCCAAAAACTTTACTGAAACTTAAAATCATAATGATATGTCTATTATTATATGTATATGTATGATATGTATATTATGTCTCATAATGTATTTCTAATGTATTTCATGAAGAAAGTCGACGATTGATTAATAAGTTTTGACTAAAGTTAAATACATACTTCAGACTACAGTTCTTACTATGATCAAAAATACACTGGCTAACCATACTAAATAGATGAGGTAAAATGAAGAAGGTACTCAGTGATACACATACACATGGAGGTAAATATTCCGGAGAGTCTGTTTCTTCTCCAACATTTTGACTAATTAATTCGAGCCTGGAGCTCAACGGGTGAAGGTACCAAAATAATTCCTCTTAATAAAGTAATTAAACAAAACAGTAAAAAACTTTATAATTACCTTCAACTCGTAAACGTAAGCCATAAAAGCAACACTTTCCAACGCCATTCCGTCTGGAAAACTTTAAATCCACTTACTTAACACTTTTACCTTACGATACGACTAATCCTGAGAAAATGTCTTATCGTGATAAAGCTATGGTTACGATTAACACACGATCGCACTAAATACGACGGACCAAATCTGTCGTCTGTTTGTGTGTGACTCAGGCGCCGAGAGCCCACATTAGACCAGCCACAGTAGATGTGGGCTTGCATACGACAAGCAATGGGTAGCTCGCCGTCGGGCTGTCCGGTAATCGAGCGAATCGAGCCACTTGGGCTCGTCAGCAGCGCGTAGTGTTCTATGCGCTCCTTAAAGAGACGTCAGCAAACCGTAGGCGCTCAGCAGGGTCGATGTCCGCTAGGGCCGTCGCCACCGGCCGCGGGAACTTAGTTGCAGATGATCTCGTTAAAAGACTGAACAGTAAAGGTTACTTCGCCGTAGGATATGCCGACGATATAACTATTATAATAAATGGCACCCACGAAAATACACTTTGCAACCTTATGCGGCAGGCCTTGAAAATAGTAGAGGACTGGTGTAAGGGACACCAACTGACCGTGAACCCCTCAAAAACTTAATTGGTTCTCTTCACCAAAAAAAAGGAAATTGGCAGCACTACATCTACCACGTTTCTTCGGAACTACCCTTAGCCTATCAACTGAAGTCAAATACATAGACAAACAGCTAAATGTGGAAAAACACACCGAGTACATCACCAAAAAAGTCAGTATATCTATGAGGCAGTGTAAACGCATGTTAGGCCTAATTGGGGCATAACCTCAAAGATCATCCACTGGCTATATACCACTGTTATCCAGACCAATAATTACATATGGCTCTTTAGTTTGGTGGCCCAGGACCGAACTATGCACAGCCCAAAAAGACCTTGAAAAACTACAACGACTCGCCTGCGTAACGATCACTAGCAGCATGAGATCCACGCCCACGGCTGCCCTGCAAGTGATGCTGGGACTGCCTCCACTGCATCTAATAGTCACCGGATACTGCACACTGAATAAGCAGCTCCACACAGGAGGCATCACAGACAGTCCCCTGTGCAGAGCATATTTGAAGGGAGAGGAGACAATTGCACATGTGCTCCTAGACTGCACAGGTGTCACTGAAATACGCACACAAACCTTAGGTTCCCCCAACTCCCTTATTGATGCCCTGATAAACCTAAGAGGCCTAATCTGTTTTTGGAGACAGGTGGGCTGGTTGGAATAAGCCCACTTAAGGTTATGGCCGCCATGGCCCACGTACAATGGTCCACATAGGACTAAGTGCGGAAATCATACCCAAATAGATAGATAAATATATCAATGTAAATAACTTTTTTACATTAAAATTGTGTGTAACTAGACATATTACTTAAGCTTGGTTTTATCGCAATCGGTTAATTATATACTACATTTATTGACAGTTAGGCGGTACAAAGTTCGCCGGGTCAGCTAGTGATGAAATAAATGTTTAGGATGGTTTACGTACTTTCTATATTTTGTTTGATCTAGTCCAGTAATTACCCGTTGAATTAATCTTTATAAATAGAAGAATTTTAAGTCATCAGTTACTGTTTCTTTCTATTTGCTGTAATAATAATTATAATACACACTTGCATTTTCAATTTACTTTAGATATTGGCAGAATAGTTGACATTGACTTTACTTTTTATAAAACAAAAATAGTAAAGAAATTAATGTTTAGGAACAAAAGTCACCAAAAGTAAATCTGAAGGTAGTCTTAATTTACAAACGGATAATCATAAAAAAATTATGTTCGTGTATTCTCTCAATGAGCAGACTAGAGGTTATTGCCCTTCCTTTGAATTAGGTACATTAATACTATAAATTTATGTGTGAAATGGTATGTGTGTGTAGATATGTTTGTTACTCCTTTACGCTTAATTAAATGGTTGAAGGGATTTGAGTGAAATTGAAATACAGATATACCACGTACTGGAATAGGACAAAGGTTATTTTGACCCCGGGACTCATTTCATTTCAATAACAATTTTTAAAATAAAATATAGACTTCCCCTTGAGATAATTTTCTCTTTTTAGGGTGTTTTTCCATCAGAGAAAATGTGCTATGCAACTAAGCTGCGAGGATGTGAAAGCTAAGCTTTGAAACTATGTGACCCTTTTCACTGATTCTAAGCGCTGCTGCGCGGTAAATCTACGAAGAAGATGTACAGCTCGAGCTTATCAATGGTAGTCTCTGGTCTGCACTTCGCTACACCATTTTCACAGCACGCATCCGTCTATATAAAAAATAGCTTAATTCAACCTCTTTCTACCAATGCATATATTTCTATATGGATTATTAAATATGATTATCTATATATATAAAAGGAGAAACTGACTGACTGACATATCAACGCACAGCCAAAACTACTAGGACTAGGAGCGTGAAATTTTGCACAAAGCTACTTTTTGTGACGTGGGTGAGCACTAAGAGAAGATTTTCCAAAATTTACCCCCTAAGGGGATGAAAAGGTGGTCCAAAGTGTATGGAAAAATCTATATTCACGCGGGCGAAGCCGCTGGCAGAAGCTAGTTGGATATATCAATCGTAACGTAGCATAGCACATCTCTTGTGGAGAAACACTCTAGCATGGGTAAAGTCGCTAGCAGAACTCAGTTTATTTGTCAGATGGAGTATAATATCGTAAAGTGATATAACGGGAAGCAAACGTAAAGTATATTTGTTGGTGTCATTGCCTTTTAAAGCAGTTTTATTCTTTGTTTGGCCAAACAAAAAACATGACGCTCAATGACAACTGAAACAGGTGGCCTTGGTCAGGTCAAAATATTTCATATCACTGTCTGTACTTGTCTTTTTACAAAAGTGAAATGTTTCAGTAATTATTGACACACGTTTATAAACAGACGGGCATAGTATACCGGTCGTAACGGAAATAGGGGATCATATTTAAAATACTAGTTCTGCCTATGGCAATTCCTAAGTTTTATTCTCTGATTCATCAAAAACAGACCGCTCATTTTACTTGCCCGAATAACTACAACACAACGGTTTTTAAAATCAGTCTTGAATCACTTAATAAAGCGATACGAAATATCAATCTTGAGTCTAGGTATTATTAAGTCCACTGGACATTTTGGAAAGAGAAACTGTGATCTTAGAATGCCAAAAAAAAATTAAGAACACAGGTGCAAGGTGCGGGAATAGTTATTGGTTGATTTCCCGTCAAAAAAAATATAATATAGTATAAAAATATTTAAGCCTATCATTGAGTATAGTGATCCCAACATTGCAGCTGGCTTGCTCCTTAGGGTTGCATTCCTGAAAAGGAAGAAACGGAATCCTTATACGATATTCATAGTATTAAAATTGTGCCTGTCACTTATCTTAGTAAAAAGATAAATATTTTTCCGAACATACATAATGTTTTCATAAATGTATTGACAGTCTTTATACCCTATAAAGGCGGACTTAATGCATTAGGCATTCTCTACCAGATGGCAAGCATAAAAAAGAAAATAATACTTAGACAACAAGTATTACAAAATGATATACAAGCTAAAACTTAACATACATTTATATTATAGATATTTAATAAAATATAGCTATTATCGTGATCCTTACTTGCAAACATAAAAATTTTCAGGTTTATTAATTAGGCGTCGGTTTTAATAATTGCTTAATTTTAAATAATTATTTATAACCGACTTTAATAAAAGGAGGAAGTTCTCAAATCGGTTGTATTTTTTATTTTTGTTCTTTTTATTATTTCACTTCGAAACTGTCGTTTATGGACCGATTTGAATTTTTCAATGGTGACACCCAGGCGTTTCTTCCGCACGTATGCGGTGCAGGAACCTTCCGAACTTTCTATGTCCGCGTGAGGGGACTTACTGCCATAACTGTGACGTGCCCACGGTCTCTGTCGGTGGAAAGGGCATTGTAAAGCGTAGAGTCAAGAGCGGTGCAGATCTGGTCATACCAACGTATTGGACTGCGTCTACGAGGCCTTTTCCATGCACTTTACGGGTCACGATGAGTTTTTCGAGGTTGCCACCATCTTTCCTTGCAATGTGACCGAAGTATTGTAGAATCTTGTGTAGACACTCTGACGACAACCCCAAGCAGATTTTGAAAACACAAAATACTAAAATGTTCAAAGTAACTTTTCATTTCGGAAGTCGGTGTTAAATAGCAAACAAATAAAACCAGAAAGTCTGACTTTCGAAATAAAGTTTAAATGCAACATCTTCGAAATGCACAAACTTTCGACAAAGACATATCAAGTCGTATTGATTTTGCGAAACTTTTTGTCGAATCGGACCTTGCACTATCGCAGAGAGGGAGCGCTTTCATCCCCCCATCTCATACGAGCAGGAGTCCCTTAGGGCTCCGTGTTATTCCCCATAGTTTACACGCTAATCACCAATACCTCAAAAAGTAAAAAAGCCTAGTTGGCTCTTTTTTCTGACGACACGGCCATTTACTAAACCAGTCGAGACCCTGGCACTATCGCTCGCTGTATCTAATCTTCCACAAATATTTTGAGCAAAGTTCTGGAAATGGAGATTCGGGGTTAACCGCGTTACAAGTCAGGCAGTCCCCTACCCGAGACTTCAGAAAACGCTTCCAACTCCCCCTTCGATCACCATGTATGGGAAACCGATCCCTTAAGAGATGCAAGCTAAATAGCTCGGTGTGATACTAGACCAGCATCTGACTTTCACTGGGTACATTAAGGAAGCTCGTACTCATGACGCTTTCGTCCGAAGTAGGCTTAACGACATCTTGACCGCCCGCAGCAAATTGTCTTTCAAGTACAAATTGCGAAATTTCACGGCGGTCATCCCTACGATTGTGATATACGCTTGCCCTGTCTTTGCACACGTACACCTGTCACTTTCATGGGATGTAATAGGTCCAGAACCGATTGCTCCAAAAATCTCAAAATCCCCACGATAAGAGTTACACAAAACGCGAAATATGAAACGAAAAAAATATTTATGAGTTGAATCTGAATCAAGTTGATGCAGAAATAATGCACCAAATCATATTTTTTAATAAAGTATTGAAAAATATTGAAACAATCGAACAATCAATTTAAAAAAAGGGATCTTGACCATACTTCCGGGATCCATAGATCCTGATGAACCACCCCGGAAATACGGTCAAGATCCCTACCAGCACCTTACTAGAATATACATCTTTCTCCCAAGCATGTTTGCTCTTGCGAATCTCCACTCAAACCAGCCATTAAAGGCAAGAGTGAGGTGGGAGTTGCGTTCCTCGTCAGTGTTCACTACGGCCGGCCAACAACAAACCAAGCCGGAGATGAAGAACAAGATTTCTCCCGGGAGATCGAGTCCGTGGGATCGCTAAGGCCCAACAGTTCTCCCCAAAACTGCCCTGCGGGTTGTATTAGTCTGGCCCCTCACCCTAGGCTTTTTCTGGCAAAGCAAACTCTACCTATACAGACCTAAGGTTTCTTGGAGTTCACAAGCCCCATCGCGACGTCAACGTAGAGATACGGCGATTATTTATTATTTGTTATTATCGATAATTTCAGTTAAATCTCTTGTCCGCTGGAGCTGGTTTTTTTTTCTTTGGAGCTAGAGCATTCTCCTTTAAGCCTTTTATTTAGATGAGTTGAGAAATCACCTAAAGTAAGTTTCAGATTTTTACTCCACCCGCCTTGTCTCTTCCGCACGAATCCGGCGCAGGTGCTTTCCGTCCGATGCTTTCCGTCTCCTCCTTTCTTTAAATTACAGCTTCGCAGAAGGAGGTGACTGCTTCCTATGCCCACTCAAGGTTATTACCACAGCCGATCTCCTTCACGAGAATACGACAGTGCTTCTTCCAAGCGGGTCAGACCTCCACAATATGCTCCACCGACTCCTCCAGGTGATCCAGACAAGGGTTATTTACTAGTAAGTCAAGAGTGAAAAAGTTACTTCTTGGCAACCGTACTTTATCGTTGAACACAATCATCGCTTATCATTAGGTAAGATAGTGGTCAAGCGCAAGTCTATCATTAATTTTAAAAAAATAACAATGGTAGCAGTTGGATGTTTCTTACAGCCGAACTCCCAGCACAAGCTCAATGCTCTTTCCTTCTTCTATATTTTACTATCTTGAGTACTCTGAGATAATCAATCCTTTAGGCAGGAGCCCAACTCGTACCTACACTCTTGCCCTTACTCTAATATATTCCATATTTTCATAAGTTGACATTGCAATAGACTAGCTGAAGGTCAAAATAATCAATCAAGTATCTACTTTTGAAATTACAAATATATAGACAAAAAAAATGGTTTTATAATATTAAAATTTATAGGTAGACTAATTTCTGCCCACGGCTTCGCTCGCGTAAAAGTGGGTTTATCTATACAAACCTTGATCTCCCGCTTCATCCCTTTAGGGAGTGAATTTTGGAAAATCCTCTCTTAGGGCTCACCTTCGTCATAAGTTCTTAGTCTCAGTAATTTTGGCTGTGCGTTGATATGTCAGTCAGTCAGTTTCTCCTTTTATATAAATAGACTAGCTCCTGCCAGCGACTTCGCCCGCGTGTTAGCAGGTCTCTCCATAGAAACTTTGGAACCCCGTTTCATCCCCTTAGGGGGCGAATTTTGGAAAATCTTCTCTTAGTGCTCGCCTTCGTCATAAAACGAAACCTTGTGCAAAATGTCACGTTCCTAGTCCCAGTAGTATCGGCTGTGCGTTGATATGTCAGTCAGTCAGTTTCTCCTTTTATATAGATAATGACGTATTAAAGTTGACATGACATATAAAAATGAGATAAAATTGGTCACATATTCTTCAGCTAATATTTCTTTATTTGTAATAAGGAATCTTGAATAGCTTTTGTATTCAAGATAAAAATTGACTACGTAGTCCGATGACTAATTAAAAAATTTCATCATGTTGCGCAATGTAAATTGATGACCAGCTTCTTACTTTTACATTTTCAGTCATTGCTTCTATTTCGACTCCACTTCGAATCATCAAACTGACAGTCATGGCTTATTATTGGTTTTAATAAAGATTCTTTTTCTTTGTCTATCTTTTATACTAAACTGTTTTTTTTTTTACTAGCCCTCACTGTCCCACTGCAGGACAAAAGCCTCCCCCAAGTCCTTCAAACTGAAAAATAGAACTCATTAATTAATACGAAGAGGTAGGCTTATCATCTATTATTTGCAAACCTGAACCTCTTAATAGAACCATTGAAACTATTTAAATTAATCGTTCTCAAGGTCGGCTGGTCTGCGTCAAGTTTTACAAATTTAAATTTTTTAGAACAGCTTTCATATAAATTGATGGAATGTGTGAAGAGAGATATGAAAGAAAAGGGAGTTATAAACAGTGTGACAGGTGACAGGGCAGAATGGAAGAAAAAAAAACGTGTTGCACTGACCCTAAATAATACGGAACAAGGGCAGGAAAATAATGATGATTTTTTGAAATAAATGAATGAAATAGTGGATATTACTTGGTTATATTTCCAGTTTGAGCCGGAAAGTGTGTGGATGTGAGCTAATTACGTAAAATGAAACCGACAAACGTAAGACATAGTAAAATACGCAGTAGCATTGACTTTGTCGTAGTATTTGTTTAAGATAGCAACGACAGATGTACATAATAATGAATGCTTTTTAAGATAATTTTTCCATACTACATACATGCCAACAGAGAATTTTAGTTTATAAGAAAAGCCCTCACTTATTATTTGAAAACGGAGAACCAAGAGTGACCGGTATCAATCACTACCTCCGTTTGCTGCCTTAGAAAAATAGTTTTAGGATTGTTATTAGTTATTGTCAAAATTGTTAACAATCAAAACACGCTAGCTTACAAAACCACAAAGCAATTATTATTAGTTTTTTTTTTTCATTTACTCAAATAACAATATTTTTTTGTTTTTGATTTGCTCACTATTTAATCAAAATAGTATTTAAAAATATGGTAACTAAAGCAGATCTCGCCAAGATAGAACTGGAACAGGATTTCAAGGGTGAGTTATTTAAACACAAATAAATATATATTTTTTTTATCGTCATAGTAGGGCATAACATCGATCGATGCTAATGTCGTTCACAAATAAAATAAAATAGAGTGGACTAAGTAAAAATGTTATATCGGAAGAGGCAGGGGGCGTCAAGTTTTATTTAAATGATACAGGATTCTGTAAGAACAGTCCAGTTAACTAGTACTATCTATTGGTATTCACTATTAATCTATAGCTGTTCAAGTTCGTAGTACCAATATAATAGGTGCAATCTCATAGTATCAAAAGCTACTGCAAAGAAGTACAAATACTTATCTACATAATATGTACAAAGTCAATTTAAAACGTGTGAAATTTACACGAAGGGTTCTGAAAGCTACAACATTATATTGATGAAGAAACCATTTTTTTTTTATTTTGAAATTTTGAGTTAAAGCCACCTATTTTCTAGTCAGCTGTATCCTAAAATTTCGTCTGAGGAGTTTTGCTAGAAAAAAAATAACGTTGTATATCTGACACTTTTGCCCTGCACCTTAATAAATTACGTGTTGATTTTTCACTGCAGTGTTTATAATGTCACTTCCAAGTCAACATCGACGGAAAAGAGTTGTTTGAATATCATTACAGCTTTAGATCAACACGAAAATATAAGCGTGTGAATGTATGCATCCTTGGAATAGGCATTACAAACATCACTCCCTAGACACCTCTGAACATGGAGCAAAACTTAACATGTTATAATTAGTTTTATTTGTTTAGTACCAAATGCGTTTGGGAAAATTAGCGACTGTGTTTTCTCTTGTAATTAAGCTAACATTTAGATAAAACAATTCATTTATTGGTTTATGTCCACACAAACACTTAAAATCTAAAAGAAAAAGTACAGATTAATAAGCAGCATCTTTGCTGCTCCAAAGTTCTGCCACAGGAGGAATTATCTAAAAGACTTAGTATAAATATTTATAATTTATTTATCTTGTTAAATACAATAATTATAAGACATGTAACGATATCAAATAATCCATATTAGTACCGCGTGTTTGATCAAAGCCTATTCTCCCTCACAAAGAAAGGAGATTTGTGTCTCAGCAGTAGAAAAATTATTTAGGCTGATTGATGAATCTTTACAAGGCTAAAGAAAATTTATTTAGACAACCAACTACAGACACATGGGCAACATAGTGCTATAATTTTTTTCAAATTTCAGTTTCAGGATGGGGCTACAGACATCAGCAATGCTTTATCTTATTCTGCACCTTGACGATAGCTTATAGCATGAGATCCTGCATGGGTGTGTCACTGGTAGCTATGACGCACCATGAGACTCTTGAAAATGCGACCAATGCTGATAACGTTACCGAATTCAAAATTGAAGGAATTATGAACGCTCTTATGTTGGTGCCACCGGTAATAATTTTTGAAAAAAAAGCTTTAAATAATATTTGATTTGATTGAACAAAGCAAGGTTTACCCATTTGTAAATATTGCCCTTACTCTAACTTCTTCTTCATATTTTTCATGATTTTCTCGTTTGTAACTGTTTTGTTGAAACATTTATAAATATATCCTAAATATCCTTTGAACTTTAGACTTAGATATCTTGCATACTGTGTCTTAAAATACAATATATTTTGTTTCAGTACCCATCGTTCAATTGGACCAAAAAAGTGCAAGATATAGTGATATCATCATTTTTCTGGGGCTATATGTTACTGCAGGTCCCAGCAGGTCAACTGGCGCATAGGTTCGGCACCAGGTACCTCCTCACTGGGGCCATGATGATCAACTGCCTGGCCTCCGTCATTTTCCCGGTCGCTGCGTATTACGTAAGTGTGACCTATTTTATAACACGTTACCTTCTTTCCATTAAAATAATTTCGTAATAGTAATATTTTATTATTATCACGCATAGCTTGATTTCGCCTACTGCTGCAAAATATTTTTTTTTTAATATTATTGGTTGTACACTAAAAAAGTTAAAGCTTTAACATGAACTTAGACCTATGGGGACAATGGCGATTTCGTTACTGACATCTATATCTATCAAACAATCTGTAGATGTATAAAATGGGGTTTGTCGGTAAAATATTGAAGGTGAAATCTTCATAAATGGATACGCTTACCAAAAAGAATGTAATCACTTGCGTGTTTGGTTCCCAGGGTGGTTGGATATTCTCAGCAATTTGCAGACTAGTGCAAGGTCTAAGTCAAGCCTGCATTCTGCCTGGATTGCACACAGCTCTTGGAAAGTGGGCACCTTTGCATGAGAGAGGAAGAATGTCTGCTTTCGTCTATGGAGGTAAGTTACGTGACAAACACAGATACATTTATTCGATTGCCTCACGACTAAATTAGATTTTATAACCCACGTATTCTTCCCAGCTAAAACACTAATAAAGGGCGCGGCAAAACACTGACTTAATATAAAACTTTGACATTCGAAAAGTGCCAACTCTTAGCCTTACAACAATAAATTAAATTTGATTTGATTTGAATTTTTGACGGCACTATTATTGCTGTGTGTCACGAGCAGCATGGAAAAAATCTTTGAATGGTCTATCAACGATTGTTCGAGGTGTGGGTGCCTCGTGTGTGTGCGTTTTTATATGTTTATGAATGCTCCCATGATACAGGAGCAATTCCTAGTGAGGATATTCATTAAAAAAAAAATCTCAAAACCTACAACAACAACTTACTGTAATTATTAAAAATCTGGCCTTAATTTGCTATATTTCTAATTTGATCATATAAATGAATAAATGGAGTGAATATATTTTTTTTTGTTTTCCTTTACGCAGATTTCTAGTCAACATATTATGAACAACAAAATTCAAGGCAATCATGTAAAATATTTACCTGTTGTTTGTTTCCATACAGTATAGTTTTTTTGGTCCTAATCTGGTCAGAACTTTATTCTAATTGTTTTATTTACAACATTTTTTCAGGTCAAGCTTTAGGAACAGTATTCGGGCTTCCAATGACAGGTTTCATAGCTGCCTCTCCGATGGGCTGGCCTGGTATCTTCAGGTTCTACGGCATAATGTCTGGTCTACTTGGAGTTATCCTATGGTTTATGGCTGCTGATGCACCAGCACAGCATTCAAAAATCTCTGATGGGGAGAGAAAATACATTGAAGACGAATTAGGAAATGGGGTTAAAACCAAGGTAAAATAATTAGTTTTTAACAGACCGATAAATTATGCACTCCGTTTTGGTTTAATTGAAATCCTTAAATTTTATAAAAAAAATATAACACAAGAAACACTAAAACTACAAAACAAATTTAGTTTCGCAGTCAGTGTTAAATAACGAAGAAATAAAACGAGAAACATTATTTGTATTTTTTTTTCCAAAAATCATAGGTATAAAGAAAATTTTCAGAACAAACCATGAAACTACTAAAAAGCTTTAAAAGCCGCCACACGCAGATGCAACTATAAATTCACCTAGTTTCAGAGACCACACCATTTTTTCTCATTAATCCTTTACAGTTAACTCATACAAACCTGGCGCTGCGGCCAAAATGCAAAAAGCACAGAAAAGTTTTGCTAAATAATTTATATCTCAGTTTTCACAAGCAGGATAAAAATTATCATTTCTTTTACAGAGCATGTCGGTACCATGGGGAAAGATACTGCGTCACCCTGGAATGTACGCCATTATAGTAGCTCACATTGGACAGACATGGGGACAAGTAACTCTGTACTCGGAAGTACCAGCCTTTATGGACAAAATCATGGGAGTTAACATCAAAGCGGTAAATATACATATAGTTTGAAGAATGAGAGAGTGAATGGCATACTTTGCAATTCGAAAAAAATTAGGTAATTTTGACAAGAGAACATACTCGCTGGATAAAAAGTTCCGTTCAGCCATTTGGGTATGAAGAAGGAATAAACATACACAAACACACATACAAACTTCCACCATTATAAAATTAATATGATTATTATAATGAAAAATGACAAAATTATAATGAATTAAATTCTATTAAAATAACCACTTACTGATACAATGATTACTACCAGTCATCGGCACCTTTCATTAATGTGAGAGTCAAAAATTATGGTTGCTCTCATTCTTCGGGATGGATCTGCCCGATACCAGCTTGATGCACTTGAGGCAATTAAGAGGCGAGTCAGGAGGATCATTGGCAATGATGCACTCGTTGAGTTGAGGGCTTCAAAGTCTTGAGCATCGACGCCGAGTTGCTGGCCTGTCGGTTTTCTACCGGTTGCATTTTGGAGAGTGTGCGTCGGAATCGCATAACCTAATTCCGCCTAGCCCGTTCCATCATCGGACCAGGCGTACGGCAATGCGCCACCGGTACATGGTGGACACCCCGCCCATACGCACGAAACGTTTTGGGAACACATTCATTGTGCGTACAGCTAAGGAGTGGAATTCCTTGCCGGAATCTGTGTTTCCTGATGGCTACAACCCGGGAATCTTTAAGTCAAGAGTGAATAGGTTACTTCTAGGTAAGCGCGCCCCATCGTCGACCGCATCGTCGCTTTCCATCAGGTGAGATAGAGGTCAAGTGCGAAACTATCAAGAATAAAATATATATATATATATATCCCGAGGAAATACACTTCCGGAATAAAAGTATCCCATATCATTCCAAGACATGATCTTTATTGCATTGGATCAATATCAATGTACATAGTAAAAAGCATATTTATTTTTAGAATGGGCTGCTGACTGCTCTACCGTTCCTGGTGATGTGGTTCACAAACTTCTTCTTCAGCTGGATAACGGATATGCTGATTGTAAAGAAAATACTTAGCGTCACTAACACAAGGAAATTAGCCAATACACTAGGTATGTACAAATGACGGTGATTGTAGCTTCTTGCATTTAATCCAATATAATACAATAATGTACCTATATAATTAAAATTACAGGTAACGTCCCGGCAGCCATTGGACTAGTTGCGTTAGCTTTCGTACCCAGAAACATATATGTTGTAGAAACAATATTAGTCATTATCTGTGGCTTTAAAGTATCTTCGCATTTGGGTTTTCACGTAAGAAATATTTGATTATATTTTATTGATTAGCTTTTCTCCATATGTTTTTATTATTAAAGTAGTTGTATCAATGGTCAATATTTTTTTTTCTTGAATTCAACCTTGCCATAATTTAATTATTTTTTTATATTTACAGATAAACCACATTGATATTTCACCGAACTTTGCCGGCACAATGATGAGTATCAGTAATTTTGTTTCAAACTTCGGAGCATCCGTGTCGCCTTTAGTTGTTGGTTTCATTCTAACCGACGTTGTAAGTTTAGCAAAATATTGTAGTTGTTATTATTTTGTTTAATTAATCGTTTCAACAATATGTGTAGTTTTAACTGAAAATTATATTGGTATAAGAATCATTTCAATTTTTTTGCAAAACCATAAATAAATCATCGACATCAGATAAACTGATATCATAAATAGCCAAAGTGATATAATTGATTGATGACAAGGAAAACTCTGTTTAAATATTCTTATAAACTTTTTTTACAGACTGATCCATACCTCTGGAGGCAAATATTCTTTGTAGCAGCTGGAATGTACTTTTTCACAAACCTTGTCTACGTGACTCTTGGAACAGGCGTAAAAGCTGAATGGAATGACCCACCTCAGAAATTAGCAGCTGATGAAGAAAGTCAACCGATGATGGAGAAACCAAAAGTATAAATGAAGAAAGCAAAAGGCGCAATGAAGAAATAAAGCTGTGAGAGCTTATAGGGACTGCTTGAAGTCGTTCAATTTTTGGCTCATCAATTAAAATCAATGAAAAGTCAGTCGACTTCAAACTATGAATATTCACACCTTATGATGGCAAATGGTGTGGTTAAAATATTCATTGAGATTTTAATTATTTTAATTTACCTAAGTTTATTACTGTCATTAGAAATCATATAGAATTTTGAGATCACGGAGACGTTGATGGAAGGATTTAAACTTGGCAAGTAGAGCGAAGGATAGAATCTTGAGGGTTCAGAGCACAAATCCGCTCTGAAAAGCGTAATGATGATGTTTTTGTACAGAACGTCGGTTTTGCGGGAGAACTAGTAGAAGAAGACAAAGGAATAGATTAGCGGAAATTAAGTAGAGGATCAAGATGGTTATTAATCAGATCATGATTAGTTACATCACAGAGAAGGAGTTTTATTTTAAAGTACATAGCTATACAAATATTATACAATCGTAAAAATTAGTTTTATGTTACTTTGAATACATTCAAGTTTTTAATAAAATATATATATATTTATAAATATGACTGGTATTTTTTCTACAAAAGTTTCACCTTAGAGTTAACCAGAGAGCAATAGAGCGCAGCGTTTAGGGAGCAAAAACAACAGGCTAAATATATAAGAACAAGTTTCGCTCCAAAACGGACATAATAGATTTGTGGGCAAAAAGCTTAAAAAAATGGAATTGAACGGGTCACGTCAACTGTATATACGGCCAGGCAAGAGTTGCTGACTCCGCAGTAAGTTCTTACAGAGGGAAAGCGCCATCGAGGGCTGGCCCAGAAATAGATGGCGAGATGATATAAATGCGTACAACGGAAACTAGTTTATTGTAAGACGGAGCGTGAGAAAAGGATGGTTGGAAGGCCCAGCAGCGGTGGGACAATAAAGTTCAGGGGAAAATATGATTCTTTTTTTGAATTTCAAAGAGTTTATAGCAATTAGCAAGTTATTATAATATATGATATAAATTACATAATGCTGACGATGGTAGAACCATTCTGATTTATCAAGTGACAATTTATTCTTTTTGAATAAACTAGGGAAGCATTATTGGACTTGTTGTGACTTGTTGCGACTTGTTGCATTCTGCATTCAATGATTGATAAATTAAATTTATTTTGTAGATCACTTATAAATACCTAACGGAACTACCTCGGGAAATAAGATTGAGGTATGCAAGATGGAATGTAGGGACAATGACTGGAAGGGCCAGAGAGTTAGCGGATGTATTAAAAAGAAGACGAATAAACGTGGCGTGCTTACAAGAAACCAAATGGAGAGGAACAAAAGCGAGAGAAATTGGTGAGGGATATAAGTTTTATTACTGTGGAAGTGATGGTAAAAGAAATGGTGTAGGAATAGTATTAGACAGCAAATTGAAAGAATGCGTGATGGAAGTACAAAGGATTAATGATAGGCTCATAGTTGTGAAGATTATGCTAGAGAATGTAATATTGAATGTAGTTAGTGTGTATGCACCACAAGTAGGATGCGATGAAACAGTGAAAGAGAAGTTTTGGGAAGATTTTGATAGAGCTTTAATGGCCATCCCTGTACATGAGGAATTGATTGTTGGTGGTGACTTTAATGGACATGTGGGAAGAATGAGAGATGTTTATGAAAGAGTACATGGGGAATGGGGTTTTGGAAGTCCGAATAGTGAAGGGGAGACGCTGCTGCAATCCGCTACTGCATTTGACCTGGCAGTAGCCAATACTTGGTTTCAGAAAGGAGACGAAAACCTGGTCACGTACAAAAGCGGTAACCACAAGACGCAAATAGATTACTTCCTGGTTAGGCGTAACCAGCTAAAGCACGTCAAAGATTGCAAAGTGCTGCCAGGAGAAGACCTAGTCTCACAGCACAGGCTCCTGGTTATGGTGTCAGTAGTCAAGACACATAACAAAAAAAGCAAAGAGCGTCCTCCTCCTAAAATAAAATGGCATATGCTAGAGAAGAGTGACTGCGCGAAGAAATTGAGAGAGCGAGTGGTAGACAAAATGATAGAAATGGGAGACATGAATGATCGAAGTATAAATGAAAGCTGGAATGAGATTGCTGAGTGTATTAGACATGCAGCGAAAGATATTTTGGGAGAGACGAGAGGAAAGGGTACAATAGATAGGGATACATGGTGGTGGTCGATAGATATACAGAATGTGTTGAAAGAAAAAAAGAGGAAATTTAAGGAATGGCAGCGTATAGATCCGGAAAATACTAGCTTAAAGTCTGCGAAAAAAAGTGAGTATGATGCTTTAAAGAAAAAAGCCAAGAAAGCCGTGGCAAGAGCGAAAGCAACAGTACAGGACAAACTATACGACACTCTAGATAGTCCGGCAGGCCAGAAAGATCTATACCGGCTTGCTAGAGCAAGAGAGAGAAATGCGAGAGATGTTTGTCAGATAAGGTGTGTAAGGGATGAAACTGGAATGATTTTATCAGAAGATAATAAAATCAAAGAGAGGTGGAAGGACTATTTTGAAAGACTGATGAATGAGGAAAACAACTGGAATGGGATTTTAGAGAGCAAACCAGTGAATGTGGGTTTAGTGAGAATGATTGGAATGAAGAATGGTAAGGCAATTGGTCCAGACGGAATACCAGTTGAAGTGTGGAAGTTGCTGCGAGTGGATGGATGGATGTGGTTAGCTTTGTTCTTCAATAAGTTGTTGCGGGAAGAAGCCATACCTGATGAGTGGTGCAAAAGTTCCCTGGTGCCCATCTTTAAAAACAAGGGTGATGTGCTTGAATGCAATAATTATAGAGGAATAAAGCTAATGTCACATACTATGAAAGCCTGGGAGAAAGTTATTGAAAGGAGGATAAGAGAAGAGAGTGAAATTTCACAGAACCAATTCGGTTTTATGCCTGGTCGGGGTACAGCGGATGCCATTTTTGCTATACGCCAGCTATGCGAGAAATACAGAGGTGCGCATAAAAACTTGCACATGGTATTCGTTGACCTTGAAAAGGCATATGATCGGGTACCTCGTGAGGTTCTGTGGTGGGCCCTTAAGGAGAAAGGTGTGCCTGGGAAGTATGTACAGTTGATCCGAGCGATGTACAGTCGGTGCAGTACCCAAGTACGGTCTACAGTGGGCACCACTGGCAGCTTCAATGTGGCTGTCGGCTTACATCAAGGGTCGGCTCTCAGCCCTTACCTCTTCCTGATGTTAATGGACGCTCTGACGTCGGACATTCAGGAAGAGGCTCCCTGGTGTATGCTGTTTGCCGATGACATTGTGTTGGTTGCCGAGAGTGGCCTAGAGGTCCAGAACAGATTGGAGGTGTGGTGGCACAGACTGGAGAGTGTTGGCCTGAAATTGAGTAGAACCAAAACAGAATACTTATAATAATATAATAATATAATATATTCCACAACCATCACACAACGCCGTCTAGTCTCAAGCTAAGCAGAGCTTGTGTTATGAGTACTAGACAACTGATAAACATACTTATATATTTCTAAATACATATGTATATTATAGACAAATTACACCCAGACACAGAACAAATGATTGTGCTCATCACACAAATATTTGTCCTGGGTGGGAATCGAACCCACGACCTCCGGCATAGCAGTCAGGGCCACTAACTACTAGACCAACAGGCCAGTCAAAACTTGTTTTGCAATTTCGGCGGTCTCTTCAATCCAGTGCCTTTAGCTCTCGCTGGAACGCCCATACCGATCTGCTCCGACTTTCGGTACCTCGGGTCACTCGTCCAAGGGGATGGTGAGGTAGACCGGGACGTAACACATCGGATCAACGCAGGATGGATAAAATGGCGACAGGTCACGGGAACAACTTGTGACCCACGGATGCCCCTCAAGTTGAAGGGTAAAATCTACAAGTCCGTGATAAGACCTGTCATACTGTATGGATCAGAATGTTGGGCTGTGAAAAAGACGGATGAAAAAAGATTGCACGTAGCAGAGATGAGAATGTTAAGATGGATGTGTGGTGTGACGAGAATGGATAAAGTGAGAAATGAGTATATTAGGGGAAGTTTGAAAGTGGCGCCAGTGACTGAAAAATTGAAAGAGAATCGTTTGTCGTGGTATGGTCATGTGAAGAGGAGGGATGAAGAGCATGTTACTAAAAGAGTTATGAGTTTACATGTGGATGGATGGAGAGGGAGAGGGAGACCAAAGAAAAGATGGATGGATTGTGTGAAGAGTGATATGAAAGAAAAGGAAGTTAATGATAGCATGACGAGTGACAGGGCAGAATGGAAGAAAAAAACATGTTGCGCCGACCCCAAATAACACGGGACAAGGGCAGGAAGATGATGATGATGACTTATAAATACCTAACAATTTGACACATCAACTTTTTCGTAAATTTGAGAGGAGATAGAGATGAGGCCAGTGGTTTATTTATAGCTAAGCAAACTCAAAGGTCAATAGACCTTTAAACGAACTTGTAATGGTAAATCATATTATGAGAACCATATAGATTTATAATATCTAAATACCATCAAAAACTTAACTTGTTAAAAAAACAAGTCTTGCAACTTCATTTTTCTACCGTAAAAAGTTGTGAGATCTTAGATTGACTTGGCAATCACATGAAAACAAAATGTATCTTGCAAGCAATACGTATTACATTAAATTAGATTGATTATTCCAATTGCCAAGTCAATCTATTTATTTAAAACATACAAGTTTTGTTATATTGATATGGTCACTATAAGATGTTGCAAAAGGTCCTATTTGTAGGGACTGAATAAAATAACCGAGTTGGTATTACATGGATCTCACAACTTTTTACGGTAGAACAACTATGTTGCGAGACTTGGTTTTTTTTTTTTTTGATGGCATCTTATTTCTTGTTGTAGATTCCTTTATATTATAAATATACAGGTACACTGATTCTTACACTGCAAATTTAACTTTGTAATCCTATATATTCATATGGGATTACAAAGTTATTTATGCAGTTGGTGTATCTAGAATACCGTACCGAAATTGCAAAACATTTTAGTTTTTCATTAATTTGTACACCAAACACTAATAGTATTCTAAATTTGTAGCAAGGGCCTTAGAGTTTTGATGATCGGTCAGTCAGTGAGTGACAAAATTAAGAAACTTTGACCAGTTATAATTCTTAAACTACTGGTTCAAATTGAATGTAATTTGAAATGTACCGTGTTTATACAATTTTTGCTTGGTTACTGAAAAAAATCAGACTCCTAATTTTATATGTAACGAAGTTAGGTTAGGGGGTTCAAAATGCCCTGAACTGTATCGAGAAAATTTCGGTTCGGCCGCGCCGCTTTTTTACTCGTTTTGGCGGAGGCACTGCTGTGCCCCCTGATACCTCCAAGTTAGTTTTTTAAGGAATCCACGCAGATTTGAGTGGATCTGTTCAGGCATTGCAAGTATTTATTAATAGCTACACAATTCTTTACCTTATAATGAGCACTCGTTTCCACTTGCTTATGAGAATCTTAAACTTATTTATTTTAATTTAAAAGCATGTCTAACCAAATGTAGCTAAAATTATAAGTACATTGCATTCTATAAGAAGCCATTGCCTATGTGACCTCCTCCACACAAGACTGGCGTCAGATCTTCTGGTTTTTACCGTAACTCCCAAAGAGTATAGTAAATATAGCCGAAGTAACTCCCATTGCACCAACTCCAATTAAAAAGAACGATGTCGGTTACATAAACTAAGATGACGATAATGATAAAATGGTCTGTCGGTACCTGCAGTCCTATACACAGTAATAATGAACTTGGTTTATTATTTGCATATGATAACAGAGACACTAGAGCACACAAGACATATTCCTGACAATTAACTAATTGTTCGACTATTATGAAAGACGCTCTCAAAGATATTGTATGTCAGTTCAATAAATATTTTGAAGCAAATATAATTATTGCAAATTGCAAAATTACGGACAAAGAAAATAAAGATGCGTAGATGATTTTATCCTACAAGAAAAAGTGTTTTTTTTTAATAATGTAAGTAAATAATGAAGTTAATGAGCTACAGAAAGAATTATTAAGAAGTTATATCAAAAACGATTTTAAAGTTGAGGCTGTTAATGTTGTGAATGAAAATCAAAAACTCGTAACTAAAACTAATAAATATGATAGAGAAGCAAGAGGTTCCAGAGAAAGGCTCCGAAAGTAATTTTAAAGGTGAGTGAAAACTTTTGATTAATGAACACTATGTGTCTGTAAAGTTTTGTGTCACAGGATCGTGGACACTTAGTTCAAAACTATTTGCCCAATCACGTGATAGATTCGTTCAACGTTGATTTATATTTAAACTCTAATGTTTGTTTAAAATTTGGTTTTAATTGCAATTAGAGAAGCAGGTGGTGGGCAAATAAAATTTAATATTACATTAGTTGCAAAATTTGGACACTTTGCATTTATAGTTGACTTTCAAAAATTTGGATTTACCTCTCGCACTGGAGAGCGGGAGGGGGTTTAGACTTTTACTGACTAAAACTCACGTGTTCCGTTACCCTTTGCGAGTGTCGCTGTAACTCCTTCGAACAACTCGCAGCTTGCAGACAGTTCTTTGAGGTGCGCGTAAAACTCAACGCGCCATCGACACGGGCCTGGTCGTTTCTGGATGGCTGGACGACAAGCTATCCATTGCTTGCCATTCACAAGCCCACACCTACAGTGGCTCTGGCTTCATGGTTTCGGATGCCTCTTTTTGCTCGTATATGTACTGCTTTGCAGAAGAAGGTTACCACCCCCATTCCCTCTCACTCCGTACCTGAACCGAGGCCGAACTCGAGAGTTCATCACCACTAATAGTTACCACAAGGACACGGCTGTGCTCCATCCAAACGGGGCTGACCTTCACTGAATGCTCCATCGTATCCTCCAGATGACCCAGGCAATGGCAACATCCAGGCGTTTCTTCCCACTGAATCCGACTCAGGAACCTCCCAAAACAACCGTATCCGCTTGAGCACAGCCTCGACGCACTCTATTCCAGTCTGGAAGTCAGACATAGGTTGAGAAAGGTTTTTCATAGATATTTGCAAACTTGTAACTGTTCTAGATTCATTAATTTTTATCTCTTTCATCTTTCCGCAGTGTCCTCTTCCTTAGTTAAAGTTTGTTTATCTAATCACATTTTTATTAAATCTGGAGACTATCAAAATTACAAAATTACTTTAGTAACCGATTAATTCATACGACTAAACATCAAAATATAGTTTATTGATAGTTATTTTGATGAACTTAATCGTAACTTCGGTATTAAAACCATTATGTTTAGTTTCAGGGTGGGGCTACAGACATCAGCAATGCTTCATACTATTCTGCACCCTGACAATAGCTTACAGTATGAGATCTTGTATGGGAGTTTCATTAGTAGCCATGACAAAGTATGGAGAACCAGAGACAAATGCTACAGCATCAAGTTTAGCAGCAGAAGAGAACCAGTTTAAACCTGAAGGAATACTCAATGCTTTGATGTTGATACCGCCAGTGAGTTTGTTTAAATAATTATATGAAAAAAATGATTGTACTGTTATTTAATACTAAAAGATTAGTGTTTTATTTGCTTAGATAGGAATCTTATCAATTTTCGTGCTACTGTACTATATCTTTAAACAGACAATTTTAGTATCTGATTATGATCTATCTCTATTCTATATATATATTTTTACGCAATGACTGCGAGAGAGCTGGCGAGTACATCGGAATACATATTTTTTCCGGTTTCCGGGAGTTGGGCAAACTTTTTAATCTGTTTAAATTAATTTGTTTGAACAAAACAAAGACAATTTCCTACTGCCAGATGCAAACTTGATGATAATTTTGTATATAAGTTGGTATTTTTTAAACCATGACGTTAATAATTAATTGTTCAGATTAAACATGAATGTAGGTTTACAACAAGAATTGTTTGTTAATCTGTAACTATACTAATAGTAAATCAAATGCGTTACAGAGCGTCCTTGAATGACCTCTTCAGTGTTTTGCTTACTGCTCTGCACTAACGACTTAACTATTGGATGACATTTAGGTTAGCCTAACTAGTCGTTACCTTATTTGGCACCACTCCGTAGGTGGTGGGTGTAGGTATATATACCTAAGAAGAGAGAAAAGTTTCAATGTCAACCACCAAAGTTATGCAAAATAACAAACATTCATCAATTTATTTTCCTAGCTAGGTTTAGCACAGCTTTAGTCGAAAAAAACTAGCAGAGCGTACTTATGCAAACAAGCAACACGTAAGATGTGTGCGAAGTGTGTGTAAGCATTGCGGGGGAGGAATGTGTGCGCCCACGCCGCCTCGCTTCCTTGCACAACTTTAGTGAAAACAGAAACTAATAATCATAGTAAAGCTACGCATTTTCGCAACGCTTCACTACTTCGCACATTTCAGACCTAAAAATAATTCTACAGTAAGAGGTTTTTTGGTTATCGGTCAATCAAATGAGTGGTAATTATTTCAATATCCCAGTACCCAACATTCAACTGGAACAAGAAGACTCAAGACGCAGTGATAGCTTCTTTCTTCTGGGGGTATATGACGCTGCAGATCCCGGGCGGCCAGCTGGCGCATAGGTTCGGGGCCAGGTACTTGCTGACTGGAGCTATGATGATCAACTGCGTGGTGTCCATACTACTGCCGCTGGCAGCTTACTATGTAAGTTGACAAAAAGAAAATTACAACAGCACAAACCAAAAGTAATATCATTGACGAGTTGTAAAGGACTTAGTAAACTGTAATTATTACAAATTAACTGTGCTTGGAATAAAAATGCTTTGTAACCTTATTCAAGACCGTAGTGACAGCTTTACCATTTTTTGAGATAGAAAACATTCTATGACTTCTCTAGGACGGAGCTGAAGTACACAAACCAGATCTATGTTCCTTCTTTGCCTTTTGACCATGGGTTTCTCTTTCGGAAGTAATCCCATAGCTCCAGTAGGCTTCGACCCTGCTGGGCCCCTACGGCTTTACTTACATTTCTTTTTCAGGTATAAATTACTACGCGCCGTCGACGACTCAGGCTCGGTCCAGAAGGGTACCGGACGGCCGACGGCAAGCTACCCATTGCTTGTCGTCCGCAAGCTCAAGCTTACGGTGTCTAAAAATCAGGGTCGGACCAATCCAGGTGATGGGACCTTTCCCTCACGCGTGCGACCGCATCCCTCGTTAGCATTATTGACAATTTCATCTGTGATTTACATGACAAATGTCAATGGAACAACCATTTTTTAGCAGTCTGAGAACATCATAAATTTAATAACATTTATTATTTAATTTAGGGTGGTTGGATATGCACCGCAATGTGCAGAGTATTGCAAGGTCTAAGTCAGGCCTGCATAGTTCCTGGTCTGCATACATCCCTTGGAAAATGGGCACCTTTACAAGAGAGAGGAAGGATGGCCGCTTTTGTTTATGGAGGTAATAAATAACAAATGTAAGGGACAACACTTTAATATGTTTTGAGACTAATCAAAAAGTTATTTTTTCGTTGTTTTTATGGGTATACCATCGAAGTAATAAAATTTGAAACCTTGTGCTAACCGTCTCTGCACACTGGGTCCTTAAATTGTAATATATTATTTTGCACTTTCCCTCACAAAAGTAGAGTCTATGCAAAAAGAGAACCGTTGTAGCGTAAAATTGAACTAATATATAACTAGTCACAATAACGCATAGGCTACTTCTTATTAACTGGCTGAACCATTGGCAGAATTTAGTCAAACATGTTTCAAAATTAAGATATTACAATCGCACTTCAATGGTGTAACACTGTTCACAACATAAATTTTATTTACGCACAGTTGCGCCCAAAAATCCTATAATGGTTCTCTTTCCACACAGACGCCAAAATTATTAATTCTGATTATTATTATAGTAGTTACTAATATTTATGCACATAAATTTTTCAGGGCAAGCTCTGGGCACAGTTTTTGGGCTACCAATGACAGGCTTCATTTCATCATCAGTACTGGGCTGGCCAGGTATATTCAGGTTCTACGGGATACTGTCTGGTATCATTGGGGTCCTGCTGTTTTGGTTGGCGGCTGACACTCCAGCGCAACACTCAAAAATATCGGAAGCTGAAAGAAGATATGTGGAAGAAGAATTGGGAGCAGGCGATGAGGGAAAGGTACTTTGGGACAACATTTGCTATAAATAATATTGACATAATAATGATTCTTTTAAAAATACATAGAACAGGCACCAGTTCTTCGGACACACGCTGCACCAGAGAAGCTTTTTGATGCCAATTTTTTAATTAGTGAAGGGTGATTTTTGATTAATTTGTTTTAGTGTGCATTAAAACCATAATTACAATATGCCTACACTTAAGAAAAAAACTTCTTACCAAATGACTGAATGATGAAAGATTTTAGTTCAAGTTAATTATTTAAAAACTTCAAAGCCATAATAAAAAATACAGTATTTTTTATTATAGCAATTGCTCTGCTTATTATTGCAATACTTTGTTTTGTAGAAAATGCCAGTGCCTTGGAAAAAAATTTTCACCCACAAAGGAGTTTATGCCATAATAATCGCTCACTTTGGGCAAACTTGGGGCCAACTTACTCTTTACTCAGAAGTTCCAGCCTATTTGGATAAAATAATGGGAGTTAATATCAAAGCGGTAAGTATCAAAGATAATAATTTAGCCAATTCGTTTACTTAACCTTACCTAACCTAACCCTTTTTCTAACTATTTTGGCTTCTAGTCTAACCAAATGCTTCTGATTACCAGTATTTTACATAATTATGTCTACTGCTTACCGGCGCTCCACAACCCAATAGCTGGGCAACACTATACACACACTAGACACTGCTTGGTTAGATTTTCTGTCTTCTGACTACCCCTAACAACTATCATAGATCTACAAATGAAGCTAGGACCAACAACTTAACCTCATAAAACACTTTATAATAATAATATAGCCTTTTTTATTATTGATAGGCTCACGTTTGACCACTATCTCACCTGATGATAAGCGATGATGTAGCCGACGATGGAGCACGCTTGCCTAAAAATAATCTATTCACCTACCAAACCTAGTATTTTATCTATTTTCTGTAGATCTGTTTACCTGTCGGCAAAGGCCTCCTCCAATATTTTCCACTCATATCTTTTTTGACGCGCTCTGTTCCATGTGACGCTTGCCACTTGTCTAATGTTATCATCCGATTTTTGTTTTGTGGTTACCTCTATTCCTTTTCTTCTTCTCTAGGATACCATCGTGTCACTATTGTGCTCCATTTGTCTTTTTCTCTGTGCAATATGCCCTGCCCATCGCCATTTAAGCCTTTTGATTTTACATTACATAGAACACTAAAATGACCATAATTTACTTACAGAATGGGCTACTGACAGCTCTCCCATTCTTGGTGATGTGGTTCACGAACTTCTTCTTCAGCTGGATGACTGATATGCTGATTGTGAAGAATATTCTCAGTCCTACAAATACAAGAAAGTTTGCGAATTCTTTAGGTAATTTACTGTACACTTGTATATACACCATCGGTGGGAACTATATCAATATACACTTTATTCTTCTGTTACTAAGCTGTTGTATCCAGTAAAAACGTATAAGTCTTGAATATCCTAAACATATTCAATATTTTTTTGTTTCGAAATAACAGAGGCTTTCCTAGATTTTGCTTTTTGAATAGATTTGACTTTCTTTTCAGGCAATGTACCAGCAGCTATTGGACTGATAGCTTTAGCTTTTGCTCCTAAAAACATCTACGTTGTGGAATCTATACTAGTGTTCACGTGCAGTTTTAAAATAGCAGCTCACTTGGGATTTCAGGTTAATTTACCTATTTATTTTCGACGCCTACGTTATTTATTCAGCTCATATCTTACAAGACGTTGCTATTCATTTGTGTCAGGCTATAAATGATAAGATCTGAAAATTTGACAATTTTAATATACCTGTATTTGATAAGGTCAACTCTCAATTTGAAGACTAAATTTTGTACAAAACTGAATAAACTAATGATTAGTTCTAAAAAGATACATAAGTTTCTGGCTCCTTCATGTACAATAAACTCCAGACATAACACATTTCGTTTCTTTTTTCAGATCAACCACATTGACATTTCTCCAAACTTCGCTGGAACTATGATCAGTATTAGCAACTTTATGTCGAACATTGGCTCATCTATAGCACCTTTGATAATAGGTTGCATCCTTACTGACGTCGTAAGTAAATTAGTCTATTTAATTATTATTATGATATCAAATAATAGACTGAAATTATTTAAAATTAGCTTCTACCTGTGCCTTCTACTACACGAAAGTAGAAAAGTACTCCAAAGGAAACTATTTGCGAGTTAAAAAATCATTATAATAATTATCATAATCCCGAACAAGTACAGCTCCCTTATTATTTATTTATTGATTTACTTATTTATATACACACAAACACTTAAAATCGAAAAGAACAAATACAGATAAAAGAGTACAAAGGTCCTGCTTATTTCTAACGAAATTTCTTCCAGCAGACCTGCGACAGGAGACCCCCCCCCCCACACACACACAGGACACACACACACAACACACAGGGACAGGACAGGGACAGGGGGGAGGGAGGAGGGGTCCCTTTTTTAATATAGGAAATCATTTAATGACTTCTCCCGCTCTAGGGTGAAGCAGGAAGTCGTGTCAAACTTTTACTGACTAAAACCACACCTATGTTGTTCCGGTTGCCGTTTGGGTCCCAGGACCACCAGTAACCCTTTCAGAAGCCGACCCATGGCCCCAATAGGCTTGGATCCTGCTGGCCACAAGGTTTTGCTGACGACTCTTTGAGGCACGCGTGGAGTGAGACGCGCGATTCGAACTCGGGTCGGATGATTACCGAATGGCCTAACGACGAGCTACGTATTGCTCGTCGTTCGCAAGTCCACGCCTACAGTGGCTAGTAGTCGGGGTCGAGGTCTTGGCGGCTGGGGATATCCATTCCCTTACGCGTGTGGCTGTCTCCTTCGCTAGCATGACTGCTTCGCAGAAGTAGGCGGTACCCGCCAATTTCCCCTTGCTCCAGACCATGGGATGTCCCACCCTTGTGCCCTTCATCCAAGTAAATAGGAAACAAAGAAAGAATATCCGACTGAATTTTGTATTTATAATATTAAGTATGGATAGTGTGGACTAGATCCCAAAGGTTGACAATACAGGATACATCGCACCCACATTTCATAAAAATATATTGTAGACATGATATAAATAATACGAGAATAATTATACGACCCAACTTACTTTACATAAATCTTATCATGATAAATGTTTTTCCCAGAACGACGTATACCTGTGGAGGCAAGTTTTCTTCATGGCAGCTGGTCTATACCTGGTGACTAACCTGATATACGTCATTTTTGGAACAGCCGAAAAAGCAGAATGGAATAATCCACCACCGGAGGAGGTTGATTATGAAGAGGGTCAGCCTATGATGGAGAAACCGAATAAATTAAAAGAAGCAAATTAAAGAAAATTGAAATCGTTTGTGCACCAAAAAATATATACATTTAAGCAGAAATTCATTCTTCACATTATCCTGTTTAATAAGGAAATAATTATGTTCAAACTTTTTCCTTACTAATAAATTATTGGGTATTTTCTTGTATTATATTTCGTTCATTATTGTGTTTTAAATAGCAAATAACACAAATAATAAATCTTTTCCTCGGTTATTAAATGAAGCATCAATTAATATTAAAATATTGATATTGAAAAGAGTGGAAACGTGGTGAGAATATATCACTATCTCTTTTATACGCACATAACCTAACGGTGGTGACGTCACATTTCAGTTCTTGCATAATTTTTCTGATAATTAATCCCTTTCCATTAGATTTGAATTGAGCTAACCTTATTTAATTTTGAACGAATTCGAAAAATGAGTTCAAATTAATTAAATTTTAGATTGAGCTACTTTTTTAAATAAATAAAATAAATATATATAAATGAAACCACATATTTATTTATCCAGACACGTCATCAAACTTCTCATTTTATAACTAAGTAACGGGGAAATGAGATAGCTTCTAATAAACAAAATAGATTTTTTTTGTAACGCCAACTAAATATTCTTAGGGCGGAATTCGCCAATACGTTTGTTGTATTTTTACAAGTGATACAAGTGACAGCGGCTAAACGCGATTATGCGAGCCAAATGTTAAAACACGAATAGTTTTATTGGTGAATTCCGCCCTAAGTCCAAGACCGAGCGAACCGAGCTTGGAATCGTAGGACACTCCAACTCGGACAGATTAGGTTAGATAAAAGAAGGCTAGCAATTTTTTATAATCACCTTGAAAGTGGCTTACATTAAAGATAACTAGTGACTATTTGTTTGAATTGGGAAAGACTAAAACTAAGTAAACATCTTAATACTATCTATTAAATTCTTAACTATCATTATAAATATACACCTCTAATTTTAAATTAGTACAAATACTTAAAGGGCTTATTAGAATAGGCCTTGTTATTATTTAAGTAAAATTTCAATAAATAATATTCATAAACAGCAAAGTTATTAGCGTTTGTTTATATCCCAAAATTTCACTCAGTTTATGGAAATATTGTTCAGGCTATTGATTATGAATGAAACGCAATGGAAAAACACTGCGCGTAGTATTTTATAGTAGCAATTGTTATGAATGATTGATTCAATTATGTATTTACCAATTATGACAAATTTTCGTGGACAATTTTGGGATTATGTTTTTTTTTTTGACTACAAAAATATGATCAGTGACGGGTACCTACGAGCCCCATCTTTTTTTTTTTGTAAAAATTAAAGATATGGGTGTATACATATGTCATGTACTAAATGAGATATGCCTTCCTCATCGCTGTCGACTGCTAATGTACCCAAAAGGCTAAAATCATTCAGACATTCGTCATTCAGATGCTCATTAATTGTGGCTGACTTAGTAATTTAAATGTCAGCGTAATTTTAGCGGATTCCATAAAAAAATAAGTTAAATACCTATTGCAAATTCAAAGTTCATAAAAGCACAGACAGCAAAAATAAGCAGTTCAACCACTTCATAAAATTCTCAAAACGCAGACGAGGAAACCGAGATTTTCAGATATAACTTTAGACACAAAAACGTAGGAATTAAAGAGTTGAACATAAATGGAACGCCACAGCATTCAGAAGACATGATTAACGGATGTTCCCGGAAATGAATTATATTTCCCGTGATTTTCCTTACATGTTTAATGTTCCGAGCTGCAACTTTTAAATGCATTCAATTTATTTTGACTCAAGAAATGGTTTAAAGCATGATTAATGTTAGTTCTAGAAAGAATTATTGTAGTCTTGAAATACACGAGTGAGTGATTACAGCAGTAGGGGCTTTAAATCTCTGTAAAGAGTAAAATACTGCAACACAGCGATGCAATTTTTCGTCCAGTAGACAATAAATGGTACAATATTAATCTAAGCATATAAAGTCTTTTATCTTTGAAATAATTCGTAACGATCCTGTTATTAAAATAAAATTTACGATTTACGTCTTAGTAATTTCAAAGACTGTTTAGAAATTGTCTTTTTTATTTATTTTTACTATAAATATAAATTCCCCATTATATTTTAATGATTGACTACTTCTTATTTACATCTAAATGAACTTTAATTTCAGAAAAATGTTATCAAATGTTAAGAAAAACTCTGACATCGTCAGATCTATCGGACTTGACATTGACCCTAAGGCGGTAACAGGAACAATCCAGTTTTTTTTTTAATTAGAAAACTTTTGTCCATCAAAAACATTTCTTTTGCGACATTTTTAATGCCAACACAAATGTTTGTACCCGGAAAAGGCAAAAACAGTGAAAAATACTCGAGGAGCGATTAATTTCCTTCGACGGAAGAATTTCATTACGTCTAAAGGATCTACGTTTCAAAGGGCCAGTGAATTTTTCGAAGGATTTTCCCGAAAAGTGTATTTATGAAACGATTTTTTTTTAAATTGTTTTCCTATTTCTACTATCGTATCAATTTAAATGGACCCTAAGATTTAGGTTTCTACCCGAGTGTCCAAACTTGAACGATTGTAGCAAACGCGAAGTTGGTCGCCATGCTCATAAATTTACGAATTTTAATTGGTGAGAGTTACACAAAACTTTATTGTTCTTAAATCGAAAAAGTTTTTCTGCTGCGTTTTCGAGTTTTAAACTTTTGGTTAGAACCTACTTGTTCAAATATTTGGGCTTTGCTTTTACTGGATCAAAGCGTTCAATATATTTTTTTGTGCAAATACTGGTTACGTTTGTATGTACGCAGCACAGAAGTATTTTCATGATTACATTTGCTATAAGAGATCGATTGATTTGATTTTGCGTAAGATAAATTCTAGCTCTAAAAATCGGTTATGGTAAATTTTAACCAATTTTTTGTTTGACATAATATATCTATACTTCTATGCTAATATTACAAGGAGAAAAGAATTGAGCTTTTGGATTTTTTATATAATTATTTGTAATGAATAAAATCAAAAACTACTGGATTAATTTTATTTATATATTTATTTACAGCAGTGATACATAGGTGAATGCAAGATGGCATTCTCTGTGAGTTAAATTTTGGGTTAAAAAAGACAATACTTAGTAGGTGTGTACAATAGCATAGCATACGAATAGCATAGTCGGCCTTATAATGTTCCCACTGCTGGGACTCAGGCCTCCTCTCTAGTAGAGGGAATGGGCCGTAATCCACCACGCGGGCCCAGTGCGGATTGGTGGATGTCACATGTATTCGAATTTTTGGTTCTAGGACATGCCGGTTTCCTCACGATGTTTTCCTTCATCGTTTTGAGAGCAGTGGAGTGTACAATGAATAAATAAATAGGTTGGTATTTCAAATAGAATGAAGCATCTTTAAATTAAGCAGATAATAATATAATTTATCATTAGATTTTGAGAGTTCTTTCACCCGTAGGATACTATTTTATTATAGTAGGGGAGGCCGGCATGCTAAATTTGCAGTTACTCGTCATGGGGACCTATTGGATTGTGAATATTAGGTGCTAAGACGAAAAAAAGTCTATGAAAAGTTTCCATTTTAGTGGGGCGGAGAGTGTGTAAAAAGTATTCAAAAATGTGAAAAAAAAACGTCACCTAGAAATACTCGAACGCGATTGTTTTTTTTTTATTATTTTGAAGGTAATCTTATCAGAATTACGAAAAACATATAATCTGACGGTTTCCACGGGGTGATGTAGCTAAAACCATCGATAAGTGTAACGTTGTAATTTTCAACATTCGTAACAAAATTATCTTAGCAAACTGCGGTAAAAAAACACTAATCAAAAAAATATTAACAGGAACCTTACAACCTCACTTTATGATTACTATTTACTTATGCCACGCTCCAATTGTCAGATTATTAAAATATACACTTTTCTGCATGTACTTAACTTCCCATCAACGCACCCCACTATATTAAGGTTTCATATGTGGTAGGGGAACATTACAGTGTGCAAGGTTTCTCCCCATATGACTTTATGGCGCGCTCGAGTTTCACGCAAAATCCCCATCTAGCCGCCTTTACTATCACTGAGTGACATTGGTATGTATTTTCTACTATTACCCAGGCGACGCCTCTGGCAGAAGTATCAATCGGTTCAGTGGTGATCCAGCTAAGTTTCATTTGGTTCTGAAAAAGATAAGTAGTTATAAAAACTGCTTTCAATTTTCCTACTTAAATAAACTGTTTTCATTTCTTAAAGAACATCATAAAACAGAGACAGGAGTCTAATTAATTAACTTCAACGCAGTTACCGGGAAGAGATGAGAAATTCTCTGACATCTTGTTTCTTTTGGAACTTCAATGTCGGGCTTATTTCAATAGCATCTCTATTGTCTTACTATAAAGTATCATGTAACTTATTATCTTTATTTTTATTCCCCTTTTCTTTGATAGTAGAACCCAGCAACAATTTTTCAAACTAAACTGCCTTAAGAAACATTCAGCTCTAAAAACTAGAAGTGAAGGTCCAAAATGGTATGACAATTAAATCAGAATATAAATTAGTCTTTCAAATTGAGTCTCCCCCACCTGGCATGTTCTAGTTTGTTGGAACAAAACCGTCAATAACCTCAGGGTGGTCTTTTTAAATGCTTTACATTGTCTATTTTAGATTCATTACATTTTCTATTATAGAGGTAATTAAAACGTACAAGCAAAATTATATTTTTTGTTCATTGTACTTAGTTAGCTTCTTCAAAAGGTTTTGCTCGCGTATAAATCGGGAATTATTCCAAGGAAAGCAATGAGGATACTTCCGGCTTAAAAAGTCTTTTGCTTTACTTCAGGACATGATCCACACGTGGTTTTCAACCAAAACCGTTATAACTTAGGTGTCTTCGAAGCCAACATTTGCGAACAAGTGCGATTCATTATCATCGATTGCATCACTGCTTACCATCAAGCAAAATCGCAGTCAAGCGCTAGTTTATGTCAAAAAGATGAATGGATAATAAAAAAACAGATAGAGTTACTTTCTAATTTAAAATATTGGTATCGATAAAAGCCTAACATATCATAAAATGTTGGTAAATTATAACATAGGGCAATAGTTATGTACTTTGTCCTCGTATATTTGTTATTATAGGTTCGCATCTCACCCGATACGAAGAGAGGATGTGGTCAACGATGGAGCACACTTGCCTAGATGTATCCTGTTATATCTTGACTTAAAGAGCGTTTTCTGATAGCTACAACCTAGAGTTGTAGCTATCAGAAAACACACAACCCGGCAGGAAATTCCATATCATTCGCTCGCAGACTACTTAAACCATTACCAACTTTTAATTTCAACATACGTGACCCCATTCAACTTGATACTTGAACAAAACTCAATTCTCTCTCTAAGTACTTACGCTACATGTCTCCATGAGTAAGAAGTTTACTTTAGAAACAAATGCTAACGCACATCAGATAGATGAGAGAACCAAGATTCAAAATATATGTTCGTTTAATAATATATACACTAATATTATAAATACGTTTTTTATATATTTGTGTGTATGTTAGTTACTCCTTCACGCCCAAACAACTCAACAGATTTGTATGAAATTTATCTACTTGCGGCATACTGGAAGACCATGTTCTGGAATTGGATATAAGATACTTTTTTGTCCCAGGGTATATTCCCTTGAGATAAGTTACTACTTTCAAGTGGGTGAAGCTGGAAAAGCTCTTATCGTAAGGGTAATGGTAGTGCTCGATCAGACTTAACAATAGGGTATCATAAATTTCTCATAGTTTTTCTGACGCTCGCCCTAGCGACGCTCCGTGCAGATCACACCTAAGATCCCTTCTTAATTCCCCTCTTCATAAATCAGTACCTTTGTACAATTTTTAACAATGTATCTTCTTTTGTATTTATATGTGTATATAAATTATAAAATAAATAAATAAATACAGCCAAAACAGATAAAATTATTTATATTTAAGTTTATTAATATAATAACGCAAGTATTTATAGGTGTTTTATTAAGATATTAGTAGGGTAAATAATGATAAAAAGGAAATCATGATAATTTGTGATCGGCCCATCACTCACTTAGGTACATCTGACACTAATATTTTTATATATAATTCTTCAGTACGTGTGTTTGTCACCTAATTCCTTATAAACGGCTTGACCGATTTTGATGATATTTTGTGTGTATACTTGAGTGGGTTATGGATAGTTTGAAGTACAATTAAACACAGTAGTTAGCGCTGCAATTGGGTATCAGTTGACGAAAAGTCAGCTTTCGGGCTGGACACAATCTAGTAATAGTTCGCTAGTAATATTATAAAATTCTTATGTGTATATATATATATCATTTTCACGTCTAAACCGCTGAATGGATTGTAATGAGACCCTTTAAGCAAATAAAACACGTTTTACGTGGGCAAAATTGGCATAAAAGCTAGTCATTAATGCATAAGACAAAAAAATCACAGCAAAATGTGATTCATAATAGTGGGCGGTTCAATGGGCAACTAAAATAGAAAACTAGTGAACCGTAGCCGTGACAGCAAGAAGTTGAACAGATGTAACAAGGAATAATTGCATAATGAAAAAATGGTGAATAAATTTTTTTCTTTCTTTTTTTGCGGACTTAATGCAACAAGGCATTCTTTACCAGTCAACTTTTGGGTTTAAAAGACAACATTGTGATAGGCTTGCCACAATAAACAAATACTTCAAACACAAAAAATAAAATAAAAAACGTATTATTTATAATAATAAAATACAAATAAATGCTAAAATGACTTTTTCACTTCTTTGACTTTTTAATGACTTTTTCATACGTGAAATGTTTCATTGGTGAGACTTGTTTCACTGAAAAAGAGGTATTTTTTTTATTTTACTAGCCGCCGCCCGCGGCTTCACCTGCGTAAAAGTAGAAAATTGACCCCAGGGAACATACTCTCGGGATAAAAGTAATCTATGTGATATGATATGGGACAAAGTCCCGCCCGTGTACCAAGTTTCAGGATAATCTGTTCAGCCGGTCGAGCAATAAGAAGTAATAAACATTGCCATACTCACACACTCACAAATTTTCACCTTGATAATATTATAGTGTGATTATCCAATATAATAATTTTGAGCGCGCTGTTTTTCTATGTGTGTTTGCTATTTTATATGTATGGGATTAGCGCTGAATTCATAGATTTGGTTCTGCAATTATACTCATTGGAGTTTACTATTAATAAAATTTAGCATAAGCATAATCAGTCTTTTAATGTTCCCACTGCTGGGACTTAGGCCTCTTCTTCAGGAGAGCGAATAGGCCGTAATCCACCATGCGGGCCCAGTGCGGGTTGGTGAATGTCACATGTCATAGAATTTCCACATAGATATTAATTATAAGTGATATTCATTTTCATCATTATCATTTTATCCGAAAAACGTCCACTATTGGGCTTCCTCCAGTGTCACCATAATGACCGGTCCTGTGCGTCTGGCACCCATCGGATTACCGTGACCCTTCACCAGGTCATCAGTCCTCCTTGTGGGAGGCCTTCCAACGCAGCGTCTTCTGGTACGTGGGAGCCAACCCAGAACTTTTTGGCCTCGTCAATCCTCTCTTCTGCGATGTAAATATGTGCCCTGCCTACTGTCACCTAAAATTAACGATTCTTCGGGCTATGTCGGTAACCTTGGTTTTAGTGCAGATGTCTTCATTTTTTATGCAATTACTCAAGGAAACTCCGAGCATTACCCTTTCCATAACCATTTGGGTTCCTTTGGGTGTCATTATTAGTGTGAAAAATAACTATAATCCCATGAAAAGCGAGTTGCGATTTGACGTCGTTGAATTAAAAACATTTAAAATAACAATTGATAGTTTAGTTACCAAGTAATTGAAAGACAAATCTAGATGGTAAATGGTAACTATTTAGAAATATTGTAATCTGATTGGGAATCAGATAACCTTTAAAATAAAATGTATGTCTCATCGGTCGACATTACTTTGAATTTAGATACAGTACTTACATATAGATTGAGATTTAAATTTTATAGTGAATTTAAATTCATTTTAAGGCTTCATGAATTTTATATTTGTTGTAAAACTTTCACGTATCTAATACATCATTTTAAATAGCTTAAGTAAATTCTTAGAAGTTCATTAGAATGAATAAATAATAAAATATAAAGAAAATAAAAATACAGATGCAAAATAAACCATATCAGCAAAGTAAAAAAAAGGTTGCACACTTAATAGTATAAAGGCGAAAGTTTGTGTGTGTGTGTGTGAGTGTGTTTACGTTTGTTACTTATTCACGATCAAACGGCTGAACAGGTTTTGATGAAACTCGGCACACAGATAGACCATATCTTGTAATAGCACATAAAATACCATTTATCTCGATAATATGTTCCCTTGGGATAATATTCTACCATAACGCGAGCAAAGCCACTGGCAGCAGTTAGGATATTATAAAACACAATTTGTATCGTGTTTTATTAGTTTTCATCAATTTCACTCTCTATAAATAAAATGATCTACTTAAAGCTCTTTCTTGTCAAGTTTACCCAGTAGGGTCCATGACCGTTACGGCCATGGAGATTTCCTGAAAAGGAAACTCGTAGTCCTAGAATGCAATGAAGAGCAATTGAAGGATACTGATATGGTAAAAGTCTGACACGCCCTCTCGTTTCACCTTATACCGGAAAAGTCATTTGGAATTTTAATTTATTGAATATTTGTAATGACTCTAATGTTGTGTATTTTGTAATGACTTTAAACAAAACTAAGAGATTATTCCCTATTTCTGTTTTAAGTATTTTTTTTATTGATGTAAACTGTTATGAAAATGTAACAAGTCATACGACTCAGTGTTTTGTGGTATGTTGAAATTATTCTATATTTCAAATAATCATACTGTCTTGTTTACAGCTTCTTAATGGCGGCTGTACACACTCGCCGAGACACACCATTAATGAAATTTACGTATTTAATTATTTATATTTTTTATAATCTAAATGTGTAATGATTTTATATGGGTTTTACCTGAAAAAAATGTTTTTTTTTTTAATTGGATGATTTCCGAACTCGAAAAACAAAACTTACCAATTTTGAAACTCAGACAAATAAAAAAGTTTATTGATACACCTCAGACAAACCTCAGTTTGAAGGTCCGTTATCTCAAATGTTCCTATCTCTTCTCATAAATATTATCTCAAAAAGACATGATAAGACATATGTAATAATATTATCTGATTCAGTACCAATATTGCATAACTTATCGAAATGAGCGATGTTTACAGATCAGAAGCCATTCAATAGTTTTGTAAAGAAGATGATGATGTTCTGTTCGAATGTTATTATGAAAATAATCACTGAAAATAATACTAATTTAATCCATCAGTCACAACGATAATTAATGTTATAGATTTGAACTTAGCAAATGACACAGTGGTCCAGGTTTTTTTTTTATTATTGACTAGTTGACCCGGCGAACTTCGTACCGCCTATCAGTCAATGAATGTAGTATATCTTTCGTTATACTTAACTAATTGCAATGAAAAAAGCCTAAGTAATATATCAAGTTACACACAATTTAAATGTATAAAAGTTACCTAAATTTTATTTTTCATTTTACGTAATACGCACACAACTAAAAACTTCTACATATATATTATATGTGTAGATAGGTTCGCGCTTGATTACTACATCAAATAACTCTTCTCTCTCTGACTAGTTTCTCTTCGAAAGTGAGTGTCAGACTTTAACTGACTAATACTTATCCTTATATAGTATATCCTATCCTTTAGTAACGCTTTTTCCTCAGTTGCTTTTTTTTCCTCAACGGAACCTCTCGAAGCAATCGTGTCCAGTGAGAGCCTGCGATTGGTAAAAAATTAGAATGTGACGCCTCTAAAACAACTCCTCAAAGAGGGGACTTATCCAAATTGCGTCTTATCTGGAGACAATGCAACAATTTGCAATTGCCCCAATACAGTGTCCAGTGTCAATTGATTTTGTCTCGAGTTTATTTTAAAACTGAACCAATAATTCCCCACTTTTTTATAATTTACAGGCTTACGTTTAACCACTATCTCACCTGACGTTAAAAGATGCTGTGGTCGACAATGGAGCACGCTTGCCTTGAGGTAACCATAGGTTGACCCCATTGACTTAAAGACCCTTAGGTTGTAGCTATCAGGAAACACAGACTTCGGAAGAGAATTCTATTCTTTAGCTGTACGTACAATAAAAGTGTTCCCAAAATGCTTATTGTAATGTTCTCTAATGCTACAATCACTTCAGGGTCAAATACGTAACAGGTCCTATCATCTAAGCTCACCCTGGGTGATCTCTTGACACTATCTACGCTACTACACTCGATTGTGTCAAGCTGTTATCGATAAAAATATCCAGTGACAAAATTGCCAACAACATTATATTTATTTAAATTATGTTTTGTTAGTTTTGTGCGTTCGAATTTCAAAATGATTGGGGAAGATGAGGAGATTCAAAAGCCAAGTAAGTTATTTAGATTTAAATCCTTATCCATTATTTCTTTAACTTTCTGTGTACCTTTAAAATTATTGTTTACGTAGCTCCAAAAGTATCATCGTATATATATTTTTTTAATTTATTGTCTGCTTGGCGTAGCACACTAATACCTATAATATGTCATGTTTTTTTTTTGAGAACGCACTCCTAAATTGCCGTATTTTATCATAATTAAATATTGTTAATAATAATGTTCCTTCAAACACAGGGCGGATTATTAATGAATAATTGCAGTTGATATCATAAAAGAGAACTTTAATCATTACCAAGCACAAAATATTTCTATAGCTATTAGGTATATAAATAAAATTGAACTGTAAAAAAAAACTTCTTGATATTGTAACCAAATGGCATTGTGCTGTTTTAGGAGTCTGACGCGAACAATGCCGCGAGCAAAGCCAGTACATCAGTAAAAATCAATAGCCGCATGTATTAGTACATATTTTAATGAAAAATCCTACCGATTTGAATATTTTCTTTTTCTTATAATTCTTAATTGCTAGGACAAGGTTTATATGAAATCTTCGTTTAGGTAATGGAAAAATCACATTAATATCATAAAGACGACATTTTTGGCTGTGGTTCTATACTTTTCCTCTCTAGGAGAAAGAACGGGCCGTAATCCATCAAGTGGACCCAGTGCATGTTGGTGAATGTCACATAACTTCGAATTTTTGGTTCTAGGACATACCAGTTTCTGCTGGTCGCTAGTTTAAACTGAGGCAGGTCGCTAGTTTAAACTGGGGCAAGTAGCTAGTTTAAACTGAGGCAAGATGCTAGTTTCAACTGGGGCAGGTCGCTAGTTTAAACTGGGGAAGGTAGCTAGTTTAAACTGGGGCAAGATGCTAGTTTAAACTGGGGCAGGACGCTAGTTTAAACTAGGGCAGGTAGCTAGTTTAAACTGGGGCAGGTAGCTAGTTTAAACTGGGGCAAGACGCTAGTTTAAACTGGGGCAGGTCGCTAGTTTAAACTGGGGCAGGTCGTTAGTTTAAAATCATTATTACAGCTGCTAAGGACACTACTATAGACAAACTGAAACACGACGAAAACTACACAAACTGATTATGTCATGTTTAAAACTGATCCTCATTTCTAGAAGCGATATGTGCCATCCGCCACGTTCAAACAATCATGATGTTCTTCGCGCTGGTGATCGCTTACGGCATGCGAGTCAACATGAGCATGGCTATTGTCGTCATGACGGACAACACGCTTGAAAATGTAAGTAGTTATCGCAAATTGTAATTCTAAAAGAAAGGGATAAATAGGCAATCCATCTATGAAGCGACATTGGAACTTAAAATTCAAAGTCCTGCATCGCGGTATTAAATTTAGATTGCGGTTGCCAGGAAAAGACACAACACCCATCCTCCCTTCTGAACGCAAACCTCTAAACATCCCAACTAACATTATAAATTAATCTTTATGTCTGCCACCGTTTGTTACCTCTAAACGTATAAACGTATGTAAAAAAAAAAATGGATGAAATTTGGCACATAAATCAGAAATCTGAAACTTATTTCAAATAGACAAGCACTTTTGAATTGTTAAAATGTCGGTCAGTCAAAAAAGTTAAGCTAAATTGCACGTTCCAAAGCGTATATCTCTATGGAGAAGAACGTGCAAGATAGACACATTTAGACCATGTCCTGAATTTGGTTTTTTATCCCGTTAGTATATTCCGTAGGAATTATTTCCATCTTTTACGTGAGCGAAACCATTAGCAGAAACTGTCAAGCTATAAACCATCCATTGAACCATCTTTTGTTAGGTTTCCCTCTTCTTTATCCATGCATATGTAGAGTCATAACTCTTCTAGTAACATACGTTTTATCCCTTCGCTTCACATGGTTATACTAAGACAAACGATTCGCTTTCAACTTTTTAGTTCCTGGCGCCACTTTCAAACTTCCTATAATATATTCATTCCCTACTTTATCCATTCTTGGAACACCACACCTCCATCTCAATATTCTCATTTCCATTACATGCTATCTTTTTTCATCGCTCTTTTCACAGCCCAACGTTTTGATCCATACAGTATGACAGACCTTATCCACGGACTAGTAGATTGTACCTTTCTACTTGAGGGGAATTCGTGGGTCACAAGTTGCTCCAGTGACCTGCCGCTATTTCATCCATCCCGCGCGACAGGCAATGCAACATGTGATGTATTACATGTCGGTCTACTTCATTATCCCCTTGGACAAGTGACTCGAGGTGCCAAAAGTCGGAACAGAATGGTATGGGCGTTCCAATGAGTGCTAAATAAGTCTGGAAAGACCGTCGGATTCACTAAACAAG
This sequence comes from Mythimna pallens, assembly GCA_961205895.1. Taxonomy (NCBI): domain Eukaryota; kingdom Metazoa; phylum Arthropoda; class Insecta; order Lepidoptera; family Noctuidae; genus Mythimna; species Mythimna pallens. The sequence continues at coordinate 950,145 of OY540836.1, forward strand.
TATTCCGCTAGCGACAGTTTTAAATCAGAATTTAAATAAATAAAAAAAAATATGTAGAAACTAACAATACTAACCTACTTATTAATGTTCTTTTCTTACTAATAGGTACACTATAGATAAACAAAGCTATGGACATAAAAATAAACTTATTATTATTTGGTACAAAATATCAGAATAAAATATTTTTCAGTCTTTCGATTGGAGTATGCAGACTCAAAGCGTGATCCTGTCCTCATTCTTTTGGGGGTACATCATCCTGCAGATCCCGGCTGGTGAGCTGGCAGCCAAGTACGGTGGCATGATCCTTGTTACTACAGCAATCGCTATCAATGCCTTAGTCTCAATGACGGTACCTTTTGCAGCTTACTATGTAAGTATTGGAATTCCTGAAATAAAATAATGATGGATCTATTTGATCATAAAGTGAGAATTTAAAGGAATAGGAATCTCAACTACGAGAACTCTCTGTATTATATACATTCATCATTATCATCATCATCATTTCAGCCGAAAGACGGCCACAGCTGGACATAGAATAAGGTCCATGTCCACCCTGTGTGTCTCACATCCATCGCATTCCCATGGCTCTCACCAGGTCATTGGTCCACCTTGTGAGAGACCTTCTAATGCTATGTCTTCCGATGCGCGGCTATTAAACAGTATAATGGCAATATCAATTGCACTTTCCGCAATTGAGCGTAATTATTTATTCCAGGAACTTTGAGCATTAGATTCTCAAGCCTTTTCTACTTAGGTTAGCTGACACCCAGTCGAGACGCTTTTCGATGTGAACTGGTCCATCTAATCAAAGTCAAATGTTTTTATTTGTTTTCGCTTATAAAACGGCTTTTTACTTTCTAGGGTGGATGGCAACTAGTATGCGCCTGTCGTGTAGTCCAGGGTCTGGCGCAAGGCTTTGTGGTGCCTTCGATATACAACTTGATTGGCAAGTGGACGCCGGTCGATGAGAAAAGTCGGACAGGTGCCGTGATCAATTCAGGTCGGTTACAAAATTTTCAAAAGATTTTCAGAGATTTAGAAAAGATTAAAATCCAATTGGTATATAAGTATTAAAAACTTGAAACAGTTTTGAGCTCTCAACAACATTTTGGTAGTCACAACCTTCAAGTGTAATTCAGGGTTAGTAAAAATTGTTATAAGTTTATTTTTTAGGGTAGGTACTTACTTTTTCTAGGTTCCCAACTCGGCAACGCCATCCAGCTGGTCATATCAGGCTTCATAGCAGACGCCTGGGGCTGGGAAGCAATCTTTTACGTTAATGGGGCGATCGGAGCTGTATGGGTAGTGGTGTACTGTATGGTGGGGTCTGATTCACCTCAGAAGTCCAAGTTAATTAGTTCAGAGGAACGGATATATATACAAACCTCTTTGGGGCAGCTTGGGGAACCGAAGGTACGTTATTCATTTTTGCACTATTATAATTAGAATCACCATACTTGAACAGTAGCTAAGTTTCATTAGTCATCGCAGTCTATAGACGGGCTTACTTTTCAGATATTTTTTTTACAAATTTTAAACAGCAAGAAAGTGCTATCAGATTTGATTCATTAGAAAATTGAGGCTTGTTACAAATTCTTTTTCTCTGTTCAGCATACTAAAAACAGAGATATATAGAGAAGGATTTTTTTTCAGAAATTCAAAACCCCATGGATGGTTATATGGACGTCAGTTCCGTTCATATCGCTGATTGTGCTTCACTGCAGTCAGAACTGGGGATACTGGACCCTCATGACAGAGATGCCTTCTTACATGAAGAAAGTTCTGGCAGTCGATATAAAAGCGGTAAGTTGGTAATGTGCATAAGACTTATAAAGCTAGATATCACGCCAGCGTTCCAGCAAGGGGTAAGTTGAAGGAAAGCCTGATTCTTTTCGCCAGTTTCGTCGCCATCATTAGACCACCAGACGTACGGCAATGCGCCATCGATACATGGTGGACATCCCACCCATACGTAGAAAGCGTTTTGAGTACACATTCATGGTGCATACAACTAAAGAGTGGAGTTTGTGCCGGAGTCTGTTTCCTGGTAGCTACAACCTGGAGATTTTAAGTCAAGAGTGAATAGGTTACTTCTATGCAACCGTGCTTCATTTTCGATCACATCCTCGCTTTCCATCAAGTGAAGCAGTGGTCAAGCGTGAGCCTATTATTAACTGTAAAAAAAGTTAAGTTTAATGTCCCATAAAAAAAGAAATAATCCCTATCCATACTAATATTATAAATGTGAAAGTGATTATATCTGTCTGTTAAGTTTTCACGGTTAAACTACTGAACCAACTGTGATGAAATTTGGTACGAACAAAGCTCGAATTCCAAGGATGGTCTTCGACTTTGACTTCGCGTCCGCGATAACCAAAATTCACGCGGACGTAGTCGCTGGCAAAAGCTACTGTAATTAAAATTATATAAAGAAAGAAAGAAAACATTTATTTGAGACTCGCACAGGATAAACAACAATAAAATAAAAAACTACTACTAAATCTATTTATACTTAACTTAAAATAAAAAATAAAAGAAAACAATACTATAAGATTAAAAATAAAAGACCTGTGCGAGGCCAAAAAGGCTCCTACCTCAGCATAAACTGCGATATTTAACAGAAAATAAGGCGTATGCGTTATTTTACTTTTTTGTTAAAAAGAAATTTCGATGTTATATATGTATACAAGAACAAGATTTCATGTTTATCAGTTCTGTATAAAGATATTAATTCATATAATATATTCTCATCTCCTTTTCTTCCTCCAGAACGGTGTTATGTCAGCTCTACCATACCTAGCTGTCTACATTCTGAGCTTCCCATTCGGCTACATGTCTGATTACCTTCCGAACAAGAAGTATCTCAGTGTAACAGCCACGAGAAAACTTTCTAATTCTATCGGTATGTATGATGGGTATCTAAGGGGATGGGTATCTAATGTATCTAAGGGGTCTTCCCCTTCCTTCCCTTTCCCCTTCATGCAGGTAAAACAGATACCTATAAGAAATGTGATTTTGTATAAGTAGGTATAGGAAAAAACCTATGGAAATTACAAAGTCTTGAGGATAAAGTTCTCGTAAAGGTACATAAAAACCCAAAACAAGTGATAAACCGGTTCTCGTCATATTAAGTAGTTGATATGGCGTCATTAAGAAATGGACCTAAGTGTCGACCTTGCTAAATAACGATGTTATAGAATGTATTTTTCTAAGTAAAAGGGTTTTTGTGTTAATACTCTTGATAAATATTTAAAAAAGACTTCTTGAAAAGTTAGTGTACCTACACATCCATTTTCTCATAGGTACTCATTATTCTTAAAAAATATTCTTTAAGTAGTACAAACAGCCAAAGCTTCGAACACGAAGAAGGCTCCAATCATAAACGAATGTGAACTATTTGTATAGTATGCAGTACATTTGCAATATTCTGGCTTATTCAGCTTTAGGTGTTAAAGAAGTGGCTTTATGATATTGCTGGCAAAACAAATAGTTTATGGGGCCAAAAAGTTCTAAAAAGATGACCTGTACTGAAAGACGCAGCAAGTTGGTAGGCCTCTCAAGGTGAGAGTCACAGAAATTCAATGGATGCGAGACTCATTAGACCGGTTGTTGCAGTGACACTATGTCTAACAGAGTACGTCTTTTGGCAGAAATTATAATGAGATAAAAATAAGTTTGACAGTTACGTAATATCCTATAATGTTCTTCATCAGGTTTTTTTGGTCCAGCCATCGCCCTAATCGGCCTATCATACGTGCCAGCCGGTAACGTGACTCTAGCAGTGGTTCTGCTCACCATCGTAGTTGGCCTCAACGTTGGACACATGACGGGACTTATGGTAAGATCTTCTATAGTCCATTGGCAACCTTCAACACTGCTGTAAGTCAATGGAATGCGATTTTTAAAAGTGAAATATTAGGGTAAAAATACAAAAAGGTATGTGTGACAGTGACATATTAACCGGTTTTGCTCCAAGACAAGCTTCTTGGATGGTATGAAAATTTTATATGAACCTTTCTGCTTATGCATTATTAGCATGTTGGAGCAGCGTTGGCCTAGTATTAATAGCTTCGGCTTACGAATCGTGCATCGTAGACTCAAACCCAGGGAAGCGTTTTACTTTTTGTAATTTATTTCATCGACTCTGGTCATTAAGGGTGAAGGGAAACATTGTAAAGAAACTGGGTAGTTCTTGAGCTGAAAATTCAAAGACATGTGATATCCACCAAGTCGCACTGGGCCCACGTAACTGATTACGGACCCTTCCTTCTCATGAAGAGTCCCAGCAGTGGGAAGACTATAAGGCTGATTATTTACAGCATGGTGATTTTCTTCCCTCAGTTGGTGCATCTGGACATGGCTCCGAACTACGTAGGCACACTGCTAGGCATCACCAATATGGCCGCCAACATCATATCTATCATTGCACCTCTGGTGGCTGGAGTCGTGTTAAAAGATGAGGTGTGTACTACCATATAAAGTTTTTTTTTAAATTAATATAAACTTGTGCTTGACTGATTCCACCTGATAGTAAGCAGTGATGCAATCTTTGATGGTGAGGCGCACTAGTTTATGAGGAGCCTATTCACTCTAGCCTTGAAGATACTCAAATTATAATCGAACGGGAAGACAACGGCAGGCAAATTGTTCCAGTCCTTCGACGTACGCGGAATAAACCGGTATCTGTTTAAGATTTTAAATTCTACTTTTTATTATGGATAGGTTCACGTTTGAACACTATCTCACCTGATGGTAAGCGATGATATGGCAGACGATGGAGCACGCTTACCTAGAAATAACCTATTCACTCTTGACTTAAATACACGATAAATAGGTTGTAGTTATCAGTAAACACACACATTAAAAAATATCGAGACTATTTCTATTCACTTTTTTCTCTTGATAATTTATTTTATTATTATTCACTTTTTTCTCTTGATAATTTATTTTTATTTTATTATTATTCACTTTTTTCTCTTGATAATTTATTTTATTATTATTTACAGACCGACCCCGATGAGTGGCGCAAAGTGTTTTACATAGCATCGGCTGTATACATTGTGGGAAACACATTTTATCTAATATTTGGCACCAGTGAGAGGCAGAAATGGAACGAACCATCGGAAGAGACTGACAGTAAGGAAATTATTAAATCTTAGGCTTATAATAGGAACAGTTTTTTTTATTATTATTACTAAATAAAAATAGTCTACTCGTTTTACTCCACGGAATCCCAGTCGAAAAAATCCCTCAAAAAACAACAACTTTCTTTTAACTCGTAAATAACTACAGATTTTGAAACGAACAATTTTGAAAATAGAAATAAATATAATTTTACAGTCTCAAATTAATTTGTAATTTGTTGTTACAGATGGTACACACGTAAAAAGCGCTGACAAAATTGTTTGAAAAAAAAAATAAAGAGCAAATTTTTATAAAAAATCGAGTAATTAAAAAAATCATCATCATCATCATCATCATTTCAGCCGAAAGACGTCCACTGTTGGACATAGGCCTCCCCCAAGCGTCGCCACAATGACCGATCCTGTGCTTCTCGCATCCACCGCACTCCCGCGACCCTCACCAGGTCGTCGGTCCACCTTGTGGGAGGCCTTCCAACGCTGCGTCTTCCGGTGCGCGGTCGCCACTCTAGAACCTTTCGGCCCCATCGGCCATCCGTTCTACGAGCAATGTGCCCTGCCCACTGCCACTTAAGTTTGGCGATTCTTCGGGCTATGTCGGCGACCTTGGTTCTCCTGCGGATATCTTCATTCTTTATGCGATCACGCAAGGAAACTCCGAGCATAGCCCTTTCCATTGCTCTTTGGGTGACTGTAAGCCTTCTGATGAGGCCCATTGTAAGCGACCATGTTTCAGAGCCATATGTCATCACTGGCAACACGCACTGGTCATAGACTTTCGTCTTGAGACACTGTGGTATGTTGGACGAGAAGATACCGCGCAGCTTCCCGAACGCTGCCCAGCCGAGTTGGATTCGACGATTGACCTCTTTCTCAAAGTTAGACCTACCCAACTGGATTGTCTGTCCCAGGTAAACGTAATCGTCTACAACTTCGAGTGCAGAGTCTCCGATCTTGATCGGAGTGGGTGCTACATGGTTATTTACCATGACTTTGGTTTTATCCATGTTCATTTTAAGACCCACTCTTTTGGAAGCTCTACTAAGGTCATCGAGCATTGTACTGAGCTCCTCCGTAGTTTCAGCCATGACTACTATATCATCGGCAAACCGAAGGTGAGTGATGTACTCGCCATTGACATTAATGCCTAGTCCACTCCAGTCCAGAACCTTGAAGACATCCTCCATTGCAGCCGTGAACAGTTTCGGAGAGATGACATCTCCCTGCCTCACGCCCCGCTGCAGAAGGATAGGTTTCGAGGTCTGGTCCTGAAGTCGGACTGACATTGTGGCGTTTTCGTACAAACACTTCAGCACTTCGATGTACCGATAGTCAATCTGGCACCGTTGGAGAGACTGCAGTACAGCCCAAGTCTCGATCGAATCAAAAGCTTTTTCGTAGTCCACGAACGCTAAGCATAGAGGCAAGTTATACTCCTCTGTCTTCTGTATAACCTGCCGAAGCGTATGTATGTGGTCTACGGTGCTGAAACCTTTTCGGAAACCGGCTTGTTCGGGAGGCTGGAAGTCGTCGAACCTGCGCGCGAGACGATTCGTGATGACTCTGGAAAACAGCTTGTAGACATGGCTCAGAAGTGAGATGGGCCTGTAATTCTTAAGCAAGGCATTGTCGCCCTTCTTAAAGAAAAGTACCACCACACCTCTGCTCCATGCCTGTGGCGTCTTTCCCTCAAGTATGACGGAATCGAACCACCTCTGAAGGGCCCTTAGGACCGGTTTTCCACCCGCCTTCAGGAGTTTGGCTGTAATTCCGTCGTCACCCGACGCCTTGTTGTTTTTAAGCTGCTTCAGAGCCACCCTAATCTCGTACAGGCTGACGTCCGGGATATCTTCGGTATAGTGCCGGGTTAATCTAGCTCTTGGGTCGTTTGCTAGATTCGTTGTGGGTTTTGTGATAGATGTGTACAGCTGTCCATAGAATGCTTCGATCTCTCCCAGAAGCTCCGATTTGGCGGATATGACTCTGCCATCGTCGGTCTTCAGTTTCGTGAGCTGGCTCTGCCCTATAGACAGATCCCTTGCAAAAACCTTGGAGCCCTTATTCCGCTCAATCGCATCTTTAATCCTTTCGGTATTAAAGAGGCGGAGATCGCGTTTTAAGGACTTTGAGATCCGTCTATTGAGCTGCCGGTAGATGCACGCATCGTCTGAAGACTGCAGAATCATCTCACGCCTCTCTTTCATGAGTTCGAGAGTTTGATCAGAGAGCCTTTTCTTCCTTGTACGACGAGTCTTAAAAAACTTAGACCCGACCGTATGGACAGTTTCCACGAACCCATCGTTGTATTCGTCCACAGAGCCACCTAGGCACTCGAAACGATTGTGAAGTTCGAGCTGAAAGCTCTCGGAGTTTTGAATCTGGATCTGTGCTGGACGGAGCGTAGACTTCATCAGTCGAGATCTTTCAAGCTTGATATTGATATTCAATGTGCCTCTTACCATGCGGTGATCACTTCCAGTTTTCACCGCGTTGATCACAGAGACATCATTGAATATTTGCTTCTTCGTCGACATGATGAAGTCAATCTCATTTCTGGTCGCACCATCAGGACTTTGCCAGGTCCACTTCCTACGCTCACGTTTTTTGAAGAAGGAGTTCATCATATAGAGGCCCTCCTTCTCCATAAAACTAGCCAATAGGTGTCCCCGGCGGTTCCGATGTCCAAATCCAAATTGCTCCACTCGCAGCTCATCACCGTCTCGTTTACCCAGTTTCGCGTTAAAGTCCCCCATGACCACGGTGAAGTAAGTCTTAGAACCATGCATGGCTCTGGATATATCCTCATACATGGACTCTACTTCGTCGTCGGGGTGTATCGAGGTCGGGGCGTAAACCTGTATGACCTTCAGCGAATATCTTGATGATATTCTGAGTATAAGATACGCTACCCTGGTCGACACACTCTCGATCCTCACCACATTGTTCACAAGGGACTTGTGGACGATAAACCCGACACCACCCTGGGACTGCTGGTTACCCTCCCGGAAATAAAGCAGGTTACCGGACTTGAGAATTATCGTGTCCTCCCCCTGTCTTCGGACTTCAGATAATCCCACAATACTCCATCGTAACCTGCTCAATTCTTCCTCAAGTTCGGTGATCTTCTCGTCGGACCGGAGTGTACGCGTGTTATATGTTGCCAGGTCCAGTCGTCGTTGTCTAAAGGGGTAGCCGGATCCCATCCGGAGATTCTTCGCACCCCTTGCCTCGCCGTAACCTTGACCGCTACCGGAGTCAAGGGTAGATGGGCTGCCGGGCACTAGGGGCCGTTTTTTGGTTGTGCTTATCATTGGGGGGATTTGCCATAATCGCCACGCTTGGCATGCGGGTTGGCGATCGCAGTTTGGTTGTTGGAATTCACAAAGAATGCTGCTGCCCATTCTCTGGTATGTCCCTTAGTCGCCTCTTACGACACCCACGGGAAGAAATGGTGTTATTCTTTACGTCCGAACACCATACGGAACAAATTAAAAAAATACAGTTGTTTTACTTATGGCTAACTATAATTACAGAATCGTTTGAGGTTAAAGTACCTATTTATAGCGACATCTATGGTGTCACATAAAAACTAAACTTCTAAATCCTACATCGCGGAATAAGCAAATACAACATCCCGAAATCATCTATCGAGCAGTTGCCTGGATCAGACATAGCATCCATCTGATCGAAGGATCCTTTTCAATGGAGGTTTGAGGGACTTTACACGTTTATACTCTGTTTCACATACCCCAAATAGTACATAAAACAGAATGAGTAGCATCAACACTGATCATTAGCATAAAAGTGTAGGTTCATTAACCATTATGACTAGATTGAGGAAATGAAGCTGGGAAAAGTACTGACGCAATTTCTTGCGAGTCTTTACGTATATGTGACGTCTACAGTTATTATCCCTCAAGGAAGGGAAGATGTGATGCATGTGTTTGCTAACCGCTGTGATTACGGTACTTACATGCTGATGGACCCATTTCCAAAAGTGGAAGATTTTGTATATTACTAGCTGCAGCCAGCGGGTTCACCCGTGTGAACATAGATAATTGTCTCAAGAAAAAACATTTATTATGTATACAGCTAAGGAGTGAAATTTCCTGACGGAGTCTGTTTCCTGATAGCTACAATCTAAGTGTCTTTAAGTCAAGAGTGAATAGGTTACTTCTAGGCAAGCGTGCTCCATCGTCGGCCACATCATCGCTTACCAGCGATAGTGGTCTAATGTGAGCCTATTAATAATAAAAAACCACATACTACTGGGATAAAAGTATTCTATGTGCTATTTTAGGACATGGTCTCCTGGTGTGTATAAATTTCATCCAAATCTACTCAGCCGTTCAAGCGCGAAGAAGTAACAAACAAACACAGAAACTTTCACCTTTTTCATTATTATATTGTGATCGTTGACGAGTGGCATCACGTATAAGTACTATGGAAATAAATATTTATTAACAAAAATATTTAGATAGCTAGCTAGTACAATTAAATAGGTTAAATAAGTAAAACACAGTTATAGGTCGCGTGTTCAACCCCAGCCAGGCGCATTATTTTATGTAATTTATTTCATCACCAGTGCTCTCAAAATATCGTGAGGATAACGGCATGTCCTAGAACCAAAAAATTTGAAGACATGTGACATTCACCAACCCGCACTGGGCGCACCTGGTGAATTACGGCCCATTCCCTCTCCTAGAAAAGAAGTCTGACTCCCAGCAGTGGGAACATTAAAAGGCTGATTATAATATGCTATGCTTATACTATGCTAAAAAGCAAAACCTGCCATGGTCATTCAAGCGTGTGACATATATTTTACGTAGATTTTTTGTGTGTTCTCGTAACAATGACTTATGCATACTTTACATTCTAGTCAACAAAAACAACAGACAATTAGTAACAGAGAAAATTTTATTATATAAAAAAATACGCTTATCGCCTTACAAATATAAAAATAAACAAAGTTTTTTTTTTAGTTTTTATTTATCTCGTCAAGACGCTGGTATTTTCTCAACTGTGAACGTTCACGCGTGGCTGAATAATATTTAAATCTTTTTCCTTAAAATGCCAAAAATACCTTACCATAATTACTGTTCCCAGCCCATAGGCTTCATTGACCGACTTATTATTCTCGCGAAACACAAACTTTGTTTGTCCATAAACAATGTAGAGCGAATTGGTTTCGCTATTGTATAATTGTCCGTGGCATTGACGGAGATGCCTTTGCCTTATGATTAAGAAAAAAACGATCAAGTCTATCGACAGGTAGCGCGCGCGCAACACAAGCGCGGAGGCCGCGAGCGCGTTACAAATTTAAATAAAAAATAAAAAACCGTATTATTTTTGTTGTAAGTAATAAAATAGACAAAAAAAAATAACTATAAGACAATAATTTAGGAACCGAACTGTTCAGTATTTAATTTGTGATATTATTAATTAATTAAATAAAAATGAGTGAAGAAGAGTCGTCTAAACTAAGCAAGGGTAAGTCAATGCACTATTTTATCTTTAATTTTTAATCTTTATTTTCATATAGAAAACGTCCATAATAAATTTAAATTCATATTTAACATTATTTTACATTTAGAAAGGTGATTTTTCATTATGAGGCTTCGCTTGTGTCAAATGCCTATATTATTAATAGCACTTTAGTTTTTATTAACTAAGTATATAGTTATTCTAAACTTGCACTTTTGCTCGATATATTGATAGATGAATGATGGACCCGACAAATAAATGTATAATTTTTTATATTTTTACAAAGTCGGTGCAATGTTTACAAGTTTAATTTTTACGTTGCCATTTTCCTTTACAAAGTAAACAAACATTGTACAATTTAACAGGTTTTAATTTTTTCTCCTCTGAGAGATACGAGTAATTAAACAAAACCTATTTTTTAAGTTCCATTAGGTATAACGTTTCTAAGTTCTTAAAAAATATTGTAATCGAGTAATGACTCGATTACTGTTGACAATACTTCATCAGTCACCTTCGGTCATAGGTTCAATGACTTCCTTACCTAAAATAAAACGTAGATTTTAAAAGTTTTTGACTAAAATCTTTACCCACGAGTCTTAAGTATGTAATTAACTCATCCTGATTAATGCAATGTCAAGCGCTTCGTTTGTAATACGCCAACTATGATTTTCCTTGAGACGATAATTATGAGTTATAAATATTGATTTCTTTGTGAATAATCTTTAAATCATCTTTTACTATTTTGTAACTGTGTATTTGTAACGTTTTGTGTTCAATATCTGACTATTTGAGAAACATTGTGTCTTAGGATTTGATTTACGTATATTATAATAAAAGGATGAGTTAATTACTTTTTTAAATAATTTTTTTAGGTGGGAAAATCATCAAATGACATCTCTCGCTCTTAGGTGGAGCTGGAGATAGTTTCAGATTTTTACTGACTAAAAACCCACTCCTGTTCCTTCGTTGCCTTCGTCCCAGGGCCCCGGGTTTCGTTTTCACACTACCCATGGCCCCAGTAAGCTTCGGGCCTGCTGGGTCCCTATAATTTGCTGACATCTCCCTGAGGCGCGCGTGGAACAAAGGTTTCGGCCCTGCTGGGCCCCTATAATTTGCTGATTAATATCCTTCCTTAAATTCCTTAAGGTAATCCTTGAGGCACGCGTGGAACAGTACGCGCCGTCGACGACTTAGGCTCGGACCGAACGGTTACCGGACGGTTGGATGGCGAGCTACCAATTGCTCGCCGTCCGCAAGCCTGCGCCTGCGGTGGCCGGAAATCGTGATGGGGATCCCAGCGGTTGGGGCGTTAGGGGCACTCCCTCGCGCGTGCACGTGCGGCCTCCTTCTTTGCTAGCATTACTGCTTCACAGAAGGAGGCGACCGCATGCCACTCCTCCTCGCTTCGGACCATAGCCTGTACCAAGGCCCGACGTGAGAGATCGTTGCCGCCGATCGCCCCCACGAGGACACGGTGGTGCTCTGCCCAAGCGGGGCACACCTCTACCTATGCTCTACCGTGTCCTCCGGGTGGTCTACACAGTGCTGACACCTGGGCTTAACTTCCGCACGAATCCGAAGCAGGAACTTCCAGTACTGGCCATGCTCGGTGAGAACCTGCGTCATGTGGAAGGTGAGGACGCCGTGAGGCCTTTACAGTCACTCCTCAAAAATGGGACTTACTGCCATAATTATGGTGTGCCCAGAGTAAATTAGATAGATAGATAGATAAATTAGTTGGTATTGTATTCATAACTTTAGGTCTTTTTTAGATAGCATGAGTACGATGTCAGCAGGATGAAAATATGCATCTTTAACATGAGAGAAAAGGATAGGTAGCTATATTGTATGAATCTGACAGCTGTCATCCGCACCATAGCAATTATCATCCTACAGCAACCACTACAGGGTCAAATATAAATCTTATTATGTAAACAATTTAGTATTTTAGTCTAAAATAGAATGTCAAAGAAAAAGAAAGTTGTTTAATTCTAAAACAAATATGACAGTTACCAGATCATGATTATCATTACTGTATTATGCTAAAAATTAAACACAAACAGATGTATGAGCAGTCATTTATGAATGCACACAATAGCTGGAAACCTGCTCACCCACGAACTCACACGCGCGTAAAGATAAGTCAAACAATTGAATAATCACTGTGCACTGCAGAGATTGGTCGATCAATGATTAATTTTATGTGCATTGTGGGTGAATTTTTTATTTCTGAATTTTAAATTTAATATTAATCGTTGTTTATGAATTTACTAACCAGTTCCAAAGGAATATACTCCTAAGATTAAAGGATTCGATGTGCTATCAGGACACGTCTGCCCATGTGTCAAAATTTCATCAAAATCAAACACACAAACATTCATACTCACAAAATTTCCGCCTTAATAATATTAGTGATATAGTGTAATATCTCTGTAATTCAGAGAGAGCATCGACACAATATATATGTACTACGCACGAGAGAGATAGTATAGGGAGTGTCATATTTTTTCTGACTAAAACCCAAAATAGCAGTATCATGACAGACTTTGCGTATTATGCTGGCATTACCTCCTGTATCGTAGATACATTCATAAATATGTGAACTCATGTATAAAAGATACCCTAAAACACCTAAAGTATATATTTTAACGACCAAATTATATAAATAAACGTCTACAGATAATTACTTGCAACATGAATTCCTAATAGAGAAAATCGTACTCTGGCAGTATTTCATCGTTTGGCTCTAGAAAGATTATACAATAATCGCACAATAGCTTGAATGTCAAATATTTAATTACACTTTTCATCGGAGCAGAAAATGATAATATGCAGAGGATGTTATGGAAATATCCAATAATAAATGTTGAAGATGATTGGAAAAGTATTTTACAAATGGTTGTTATTCGTCTGTTTTGGAAACGATCGATATACTACGCAATTTACCTAAATATTGAGATACCTCGCATCGGAAGGCGTGTTCATGAAGCCGTTGGTTCTAGGTGTCACTTGTAGATCATTAACAATGACTAGGGATTAGTCTTAACTCTAAAATCAGTCTTGCCAATGAGTATCGTGTTTACCCAATTACTGTGTTGTTTTTTTTTTTTTTTTTTCTCTTTGCCTGGGCGGGAGATAGTGTCAGACTTTTACTGACTAAAAACCCACTCTTGTTCCTTCGTTGCCTTTCGTACCAGGGCCGAGTCTTCCTTTCAGAATCAGACCCTTGGCCCCAGTAGGCTTCGACCCTGCTAGGCCCCTACAGTTGCTGACATCTCCTTGAGGCGCGCGTGGAACAGCATGCGCCGTTGACTTGGGCTTGGTCCGGACGGTTACCGGACGGTCGGGCGGCAAGCCACCCATTGCTCGCCGTCCGCAAGCCCGCGCCTACGGTGGCCGGAAATCGGGATCGGAATCCCGGCGGCGGTTGGGGCGTGAGGACCGCTGCCTCACGCGATCGGCCGCCTCCTTTGCTAGCATGACTGCTTCGCAGAAGGAGGCGACCGCCTGCCACTCCTCCTCGCTCCGGACCATGGCCTGTACCAAGGCCCGGCGCGAGAGATCGCCGCCGCCGAATTACTGTGTTGTGGAGGTCAGATAGCAGTAAGAGCTAAATATAAAATTGATGTCCAGTTGCATCTGCTTGGACTAGAAGGCAGCCCTAACATAATTTACTGATAATTGTAATTATTTATTTTTCGTAATTTTTTCATATAGCCTCTTTTTTATAATGTGAATGTGAGAACACTGTAGATTCCGCAAATTCTTAAGTTATTTCCTATTACGACTCACTTTTTATTGTTTTTTTTTTTTTGTACTTTTTATTACAATATTGATCGGTCAACACTGTCCTTACATAATATCTACTTATACTGTAATATGGAAATATTGTAAGAACAACATTTTTTTTTAATTAATCGCGTTTGATCGCCATCTCGCCTGATGGTAAGATAGTAATGATACCTATCCTATTTTTTTTTTAAAGAATAACCATGGAGTTTCTTTCCGGTTCTTCTCTGGAACCATGCACTAGCTTCTGATGTTTTATAAGTGCCCATGTAGGCCTATATGAGATAAAAACCTTTTCACTTTTGAACATACTTGAAAAGCAATTATTGTATTGCATATTATCTAAGTAGATATCAATGCTTTTAAAAATATTTCTCGACTCTGAATTATTAAATTACCTGCACCATAGATGTGGAACAGACTTGCGTCAAATGTGTGAACAATTTAGCGGTTCGATTGCATATATGCTGAACTGTATAAATGGGATTGTCATTATCAATTTAATTCACCCACATAAATGGTAGTAGAAGGTATGACGGTCATAAATATCATGTAGGTACTCCCGAATTCATCATTTTAGCCAAAAGATGTCGATTGGTGGACATAGGCATCTCCCAAGTGTCACCACAATATTGGTCATGTGTGTCTCGTATCCATTGGTTTTCTGCGACCCTCACCAGGCCGTCGGTCTAGCTTGTGGGAGGCCTTCCAAAGCTGCACCTTCCGGGGTCGCCGCTCCAGGACCTTTCTCCTCCACCAATCATGTGTTATGCGAGTATCGTGTCTTATCCCGAATTTATTTTTTATTAGCCTACATTGTGTCTCACAGCTAAGCAATGCCCTCCTTCTCCTTCTGTGTCTCTGTGTATGAAGTTGCAAACTTGGCAGGTAGTCGCTCGGATTACCAAACCAAGTTGTTATTGGGATTTTGTAGTTATTGTTGTTGTGGTTGGCCAAGTTGGTCACGCGAACAACAAAAAATGCAATTTTTTTCTGGAATTGGTATCTATTAACCATTGGATGCCGAGTACTAAATAGATAAGGCTAAAAATTATAATCGTGCAAATATTATTGAATATTATTGATAGGTCTGTTGGTCTAGTGCTTACTGGCCCTTACTGCTATGCCGGAGGTTGTGGGTTTGATTCCCACCCAGGACAATTGTTTGTGTGATGAGCACAATCATTTGTCTGTGTCTGGGTGTAATTTATCTATAATGTGTATGTATTTAGAAATATAATATAAGTATTATTATCAGTTGTTTAGAACTCATAACACAAGCTCTGCTTAGCTTGGGACTAGACGGCGCTATGTGATAGTTGTAGAATATTATAATTATTGTATTATAAAACAACTACTTGATCGCTAGTACAGACGAGACTATACAATGTATAATCACATCTATGTTATTAAACATATAGTTCACTACTCGTACGTGAGTATTGACATTTCGATATGTCAACAAAGATGATGACCGCGATTATCTTCACGTTAGCAATACATCTTAGTAATGGATATACTAACGATGTTTTTATTATGTAGCAGCTTGAACATGAATGTGTTCGCTTTCACAAATGCCTAACTAATTTAGTATGACTGTAGCTTTATGAAGTCTGGACAGTAATTCTGAGATTCGTTGCCAGATTTTCCTTACCTGTAAAACAAAGGTATCTTCGCTGAAAATAAGCTTAATAAACCTGTAAACAGTTATTATACTATTTTTTTTTTTTATTATTTAAACTGTGCTTGACTGCAATCCCACCTGATGGTAAGCAGTAATGCAGTCGATTATGGTGAATCGTTCTAGTTTATTAAGCGCCTATTCATTATAGCCTTGAAGACACTGTGTCTCAATTGATAGGTTTTTGTTTTCTATAGACTTTCAAGTCAATCTTTTACCTAACTTACAAAATAGTGATTTCATCTATAAACAAGAATCAGAAAGTTAAACGAAAACTCCATAAAAACACCATTAATGCCAAACAAAATACTTCCACCCAAGAATTGATCGCACTTCGAGAATATTATGCAGAAATTGCAAAAACTCATTAACTCAGATATTGGTATGAAGTCGATTTAATTACGTTCGGTTTAAGGCGAAGTCTTAATTAAATTCTGACACCGATGGCACGCAAAATATAGACACAGAAGGCCAGACTCATAAAACGCACGAAATCGCACGCACACGTACGACCGGCTCACAAAGTGGGTTTAGCTTTTGAATAAATGAAAAAAGAGTACATAGTACCTGAACAAGAGAGTGTATTTTATATTATTTAATATATTTCACAATTCAGTATGGAAAGACTAACGAGAGAATTGTGTCTCTATTGACATAAAAATCTATTATAGGTATAATATAACTAATTAGCCGCCAATTTGAGTGATCGGGTCCAATTTTATTTTAATCAAGTTTTTTTTATCGCTTTCGGTCAGAAGATACTAAAATAAAAAAATAAAGGTTTAAATTTCTGTGAAATTGTTACTATTTTGGTGTACAATAAAGTTTATTTATTCTGTTCTATTCAATAATAATTTAGAAGACTCTCATTAGCAAGCTTTTTGCTCGTTTACTATGAATCCTAATCTAATCTAATTAAGTAATTAGCCCACACATGTCTTTATTCTGCCATTGCGAGATAGTCCCTCCGGTAAGGGTTCATCTGTCCTTTACCTTGATCTACGGCGACGTCACCTTGCGTTTAAAAGATATCCAAAAAATAAATGTAAACTAGTAATGCGCTCGTTGTACGTGTGAAATCTGTCCACGTTTTGCTCATCGTATAGAGCTAGGCTTCTGCACTTACCTGTTCTATACCGATAGCTATGGGTTCGGGAAACACGACGCGTCGTGTGAGTTTCTTGACACTCTGTCGGGTCAAAAGGGACTGTTGTTATAATTTATTGTTTGTTGTGAACTGAGAAGGGTTTTTGATTTTAGAAATTTATGTCTACATACAAGGCATAAATTTCTAAAATCAAAAACCCCGCGAGTTTTGAGAATTGGTAAGCATATGAATGAATATGTGTAGTTTAGATGAGGATCTGGGTAACTTACTTCTTTTAGTCTAAAATACTTAATTTTAGACTAAAAGTACGTTACCTAATACCTAGAATTAGATACTGACTTTGTCTGAATTGTTTTCCAAATCACTTATATAAATTTCGTTGAATTCCTTATATGCTTTGCTAACGTGTTACTGTTAAGCATATATGTTATTGAACTGACCTTTGTCAGTGGTTTCGCTTCCTTAAAAGTAGAAGATTAAGAACTTACTTCTGCAATAAAAAACTCTACATATATGTTATCTGTCACTGAGCAATGAAACGAAGTATTTTCGAGGTCAACATCACATACTACTTAAGAAACAGTACACTTAATTCTAAAATGTAAAACCAGCCGACAAACTAAATTAGAATTGGGCTGGCCATATCTACTGTATGTCGCAACCAAACTGGGCTCTACTGACTGAATTCTGAACAACAAGGACCGGCGACGAGCTGGTTGGCCTAGAAGGAGATGGCGTGACAAATTGAACTCCTAGCTAAAGTATTGGCCAGCAATGGCTTTTTCTTTTGTTTTTTTTTTAGGTGGGTAAATCAGCTAATGACAAATCCTGCTCTTGGGCGGAGCGAGAGATAGTATCAGACATTTACTGACCCACTCCTGTTTCTTCGTTGCCTTCGTCTCAGCAATGGCTAGGCATAACGAAAGAAAGAGGAGTAAATATAGAGATACATATTTCTTCTAAAGCAATAAACAGTATATTTAAGTCAGTCAAACCGGTACATATTATTAGATAAAGTTTAAGATTAAGCATAATTGTTTAGCCTTAAAATGTTTCCACTGTTTTTTGAATTTTACATATAATTTTAGGTAAAAAAAAATCAAACCAAATTCTTAAAATTTTTACTGTTCAGACCGTAGACCCAGTAACATAAATTTTCTATGGTATTTCTTAGTAATCACATATCTTCATTACTTTCAGGGCCGATGCTCGGCATCCGGCACCTGCAGGTGGTCATGCTGTTCTTTGCCATGGTCATCTGTTACACCATGAGGGTCAACATCAGCATGGCTATCGTCGCCATGACAGACAAGGATACTGAAGGCGTAAGTAATTTTAATAAAAAAATCTGGATTTTTGTTCTGAGAAGGAGCTTGTAGCTAAAATAATAGCCTCGTCGTTTATACCGCGTATATCGAGGGACTGGAACAATCTGCCTACAGTGGATTTCCCTTTTGATTATAATTTAGGATTTTTCAAGGCTAGTGTGAATAGGCTCTGAATAAACTAGTGCGAATCACCATCAACGATTGTATCACTGCTTATCATCAGGTGGGATCGTAGACAAGCACTAATTTATATCATAGAAAAGAAAAAAATAGCAGCTGAACGGAAACAGCTAAATGGTGTATCCTTCATAAGGCACTGAATTTTTCGGGTCGATCTTATTGTGCGGTGGAAGATATAATTATGGCACTTTATTACAGATACTATCTAAATTGGATTACGTTTCACTTTTTATGTTCTATTAATTTTTTCCTGTCCTATTACTGTAACTTTGTCTTAATCTGTGACAGTATCTGTTGATACTCTAATTAGAAGAAGAAGTAGACTTTAAAACAATTATAATAAGGCCCATAAACGTAACACTAATGTTGTTGACCGATAGCTCACAGTGATTACTAATTACCTGCAGTTACTTTATCCAATATAGTAAACTGTGGTTAAAGCACAAAATAGACAGGTACAGAAGTCAATCTACATACAAAAGGCACTCGAGGAACACACACATAGACACCATTCACGGACACAATATCTCAGCCCAGTTGGAACCAGTGCGAGCGGTTCTGTGGACGGTTGTTTAAATTCAACATTAATTGGTAAATTATCGTTTTTTAAGCTACCCGTTGTTCAGAGAGGTAAGTAGGTATCTGCTTGTAATTGAAGATTTGTTTTAACGTAAAGCAGAACAGTTAGTTATGTAGGTAAGTACCTTAGCGGCCCCCAGCCCCGCGCCGAGAAAGAAAGCGAACATGACTTTGTGGCCATGTAATATTTTTACTATTTATATTAGGTATTTATCACCGCATCCGAACGCGCTCGAACGGAGCGGCGTCGACCCTAGCGCGACCGTCGATCTTAGGCATGAAAAGTGAAGTACATACATGAGATTGACTTTTGTATCCATCTATTTTGTGATAAAAGTGTCAACAGAATTGCTTTATAGAATAACTTTATTGTATAACAAAATAGTTACATAATGTTTACACATATTTCTATGGGCTAATGGCGGTCTTGTTACTGACACTGAATATAAGTAATGGGTATTCCGCGTTGTCATGGCTAGTAAATTAATCAGAAATTAAATTTACATTAAAATATAATATTGATATTAAAATTATACAGGTTTGTAAAAGACAAAACATATGTTTACAAATATATTTGTACCTAAAAAGGTATATATATATATATTTATGTGACCAAAATTGTATGTAGTCATTTATAACCGTCGATATTTGTTCCCGTACAAAATGAGGTAGAAAATTCTTTTAAATTTTGTGAATAATTGGAATGCGTTTATATAGATTTTCTTAACTGGTGGAAAGTAGGTACAGAATAATTCCAGTAAACAGGCTTTCAAAACGACTGCAATATTGACTGCTACATTAGTAAATAATTTATAATGGAGATAACAGTACAATTCCCTCAGATTACACCATCTTCTCAAGTGAAATGATAAGGGCCTCGCATTTCTCTCATTTTCTAATCAATAACCAAGATTAACGATAAAACATTACCTACGTACTGCGGTCACTTTCAAGGTCTGTAGTAATTTTACAGCAGAGATGTGGAAAATTTTATGTTAGAAGTGTTGACTAAGTAGGTAATATGTTTGGTTTTTCCTTACGTGATCCATCAGGAATGAAGATATCCGCAGGAAAAGCAAAATAACCGACATAGCCCGAAAAATGGCCAAACAAAAAAAAAAAACAGATGGTCAATGGAACTGAAAGGTTCTGGAGTGGCGACTACGTAGCAAAAGATGGAGACCGAATTTGAAATTGATGTTTAGTTTTACAATTTGACATTGATGTTAATTTTTTACGATTTTTTTTTTTTTTTTTTACTTATATATATACTTTGTTAAGTATCACATTTTGTAAACTATATTTCCTTCCCTTTTCAGTAATTTTAACCTATGTCTGGCAATTTGAGTAATTTCTGCGGCCTACCCAAATGTCCTTTTCTTGGTATTATTCGTCAAGTCGTTGAACTCCTTAGTAGTCCTGAGTTGAGCTTCTCGAATACTGACAAATGCTTGCACTGACTGGACAGGTCCACTCAAAACTGTATGATTCTTTCTTCAAAAGACCATCTCAGACAAATCTGCATGGTTCTCAATGATTTGACCATTACATTTTTACTGTATGGACTTTAAAAAGACCCCTGAGTTTGTTTTGGTATTTCATCTCAGGGTAATCAGCTAGGAAACACCGGCCTCATCTAGTTAAAATGACGAAAAAAAAAAATCGACGTGTAAACGTGTTTTTTTTAAACCTATTTGCAAAATAAATATAATTTATCATTATATTTCCTACCAATCACTTGTTTCTATTATTATCAGTTTAGTTTGTTCTTGTTTCTTGCAGGTTTTTCTAGTATTTTTATGATAATGATCTATTTTTCTTTTATATTATCTATGACTGCTGAAAATGATGAATTGACGGATAGCTAGGTATCTTTCTCGTAAGAACACAGCTGCACGTGAACAGCTGAATAACAGCGCACGTGCACTATTTTTCAATATAGTTGTATTGATAAAACATAAGAACATTGAGATTATTCTGCTTTAGATAAAATAGATACCAATCATTGAAACTTTGGACATACGAGTATTATTTTTTGCTTCCGCATAATTGGAAAGTACTGAGGACAGACTGATACCTGAAACAGTTTTCAGGGTAAAACGGGACTCTATTACCAATACTCCGCTGTCCGTCCGTCTGTCTGTCTTTTCGTCTGTCACCAGTCTTTATCTCATAAATCGTGATAGTTTGACAGTTGAAATTTTAACAAATAATGTATCCCTGTTGTGTATAAAATAAATATTTAAGGCGGTTCCCATACAAAAACGTGTTTTTTTTTCTCGTTTTTTGCTACGGACGATACGGAACCCTTCGTGCGCGAATCCGACTCGCACTTGGCCGGTTTTTTATAGTATTCTTAATAATAAGATTAGCGTTTTTCTATACTTTTCTTGCTGTGCCGATGAAGAAGATAAAGTTGTTTAACTAGTCATTAACCATAGTTCTACGTATGGCACTATTCATTAAGAGGGCATGGTTGAGCGATTGGCTGTTGCGTGTTTCGGGTTCATTTCCCACACATATCTACCATTTGTGTAGCTTACAGAAAGTTGTTCTGGATGTCTTTTGTTTGTAAGAATATCACCTATGATAACTACAGAAGTAAATCCTTGTTTGGGGCAAATACAAGATAGTAAATTACTAGATTTTGCCCGCGGCTTTGCCCACATACATAAAATATAGCCTATGTTACTCAGGAACAAAGCAGCTTTCTATAAGTTAGAAAATAATCACAATCCGACCAGTACTTTCTGAGATTACTTCCTACAAACAAAAGAACAAACTTTACCTCTTTATAATATTATGTACAGATTACAAACATTATAATAATCTCTTGAGCTACCTCTATCACCTGTTTACAATTTCAGACGTTCCCAAATATTATTATATTAACGGCCCTTTGGAGATTAAAAATTTCAAAACACTCACTTGACACACTTCCATTTTATTTTATACTGAAAAATATGTTAATTAATGCAAATGCGAGTACCTAATGTGAGTGTCTAACTGTGACAGATAGGGTTGTACAAACGGAAGGGACCCTTCAAATATTGCTTTAGCCGCCGATTGTACTATATGACACGCACGTGATACGTGCTTAAATTATACAGACAGTATTTGCATGCAAAAACAATAAAAAAGAAAGGTTTTTTGAATTTAATTTAATTTGGCACATTATTTTTTTAAATTGCAAAAAAAAATTTTTAAAATTGTGTTATCTTTGTTTATAATGCTGAATTGATTTAGAATTACTTACATTTCAATTTATTGACAATATTTTGTCAATAAATTGAAATGTAAGTAGCTAGCTAGCGGGTTTTTTTTTTTTTCGGTGGGAAAATCATCTTATGGCATCCCCCACCCTTGGGCGGGGCGGGAGATAGTGTCAGACTTTTACTGACTAAAAACCCACTCCTGTTCCTTCGTTGCCTTTCGTACCAGGGCCGAGTCTTCCTTTCAGAATCAGACCCTTGACCCCAGTAGGCTTCGACCCTGCTAGGCCCCTACAGTTGCTGACATCTCCTTGAGGCGCGCGTGGAACAGCACGCGCCGTTGACGACTTGGGCTCGGTCCGGACGGTTACCGGACGGTCGGATGGCGAGCCACCCATTGCTCGCCGTCCGCAAGCCTGCGCCTACGATGGCCGGAAATCGGGATCGGAATCCCGGCGGCGATTCGGGCGTGAGGACCGTTGCCGTTGCCTCACGCGATCGGCCGCCTCTTTTGCTAGCATTACTGCTTCGCAGAAGGAGGCGACCGCCTGCCACTCCTCCTCGCTCCGGACCATGGCCTGTACCAAAGCCCGGCGCGAGAGATCGCCGCCGCTGATCGCCCCCACGAGGACACGGCGTTGCTCTGCCCAAGCAGGGCACACCTCCACCGTGTGCTCCACCGTGTCCTCCGGGTGGTCCACACAATGGTGGCACCCGGGCGTTTCTTCCGCATGAATTCGGTGCAGGAACCTCCCGAACTTACCATGTCCGGTGAGGACCTGCGTCATGCGGAAGGTAAGGACGCCGTGTTGCCTTTCCAGCCATTCCTCAAAGACTTACCGAAATATAGCTAGCGGGTGTGTTAACAATTTTAAATAATCTAATCTTTAATATATATACTATATATAAAGGTGAAACTGACTGACTGACATATCAACGCACAGCTGAAACTACTGAGACTAGGAGCGTAAAATTTTGCACAAGGTTTCCTTTTATGACGTAGGCTAAGACTAAGAGAGGATTTTCCAAAACCCTCTAAGGGGATCAAACGCGGGCCCAAAGTTTGTATAGAGAAACCTGTTTTCAAATGTGAGTGAAGTCGCTGGCAGAAGCTAGTCACAAATATTTGTCCATAGAAACTTTTTTCAACTATAAATATGTATAAGCATAGCTCAGGCCTTCTCTCTAGGAGAGGGAATGGGCCGTAATCCACCACGCGGGCGCAGTGCGGGTTGGTGAATGTCACATGTCTTCGAATTTTTGGTTCAAGGACATGCCGGTTTCCTCACGATGTTTTCCTTCACCGGTTTAAGAGCAGTGGTAATGAAATAAATTACACAACGTAATGTGCCTGGCTGGGATTGAACCCGCGACCTACAACTCGTAAGTCGGGGCCGTTACCACGCAGCCACCACTGCTCTTATAAAAAATAAATATGTATATTATTATATAATTATTATGATTTGTAAGTATCCTTCCTCATTCCAAAGTTTAAGCTCCCTTTTTTTTAGGTGGGATATCATTCAATGACTTCTCGCGCTCTTTTGCGATGCGCAGGGCGTGTCAGACTTTTATTGACTAAAACCCTCTCCTATGTTCCTTCTTTGCCTTCGTTCGCACAACCCATGGCCCCAGTAGGCTTCGACCCTGCTGGGCCCTACGATTTTGCTTGAGGCGCGCATGGAACACTACGCGCCGTTGACGACTTGGGCTCGGTTCGGACGGTTACCGGACGGTCGTCCGCAAGCCCGCGCCTACGGTGGCCGAAGAACATATCTTTTGTTAGGTGATGTTGTTCATTATTAACAACAACTTTGTTTCAAAATAGATAGCAAGTTTCTAACATAGGTCAGATAAGTCTTATGTCTTGTTTAGTAACCTGCATGGATGTTTCTAATTAAAATCATGATTGTTTTATTTGTTTTCAATTATAGTTCTATATTTCAATTTGAAGTAATTAATGTGTTCTAAGATATATCAATTTATTTTCCATCTACTAATAAAAGGTTAGAGTTTGTAATGAATGTAGTAATAAAATTAGTTTCGTTAACAATAATAGAGAAACCAGTTCAAGTTACAATGCAAGGTCAAGATACAAAACGAAACCATTTGATCAAGATTTTAAGGCAATGTTAGTACATTATTAAAAGTTGATACCGGATTTAGTGCTTACTATGCAAAAAATATGTCGTTTAAAATCATTGGACCCAAACAGTAGACATTTTGTTGAGGTAGATACGTAGTTACATGCTTTTATATATTTATTTATTTAAACTTCATGTCCAGTAGTGGTTCATAGGCAGTCTTAATGCAACGAGGTATTCTCTAACGGTCAACCTATGGGCAAAAAAAGACAACACTGTTAATACAAGTAGATTGAAGTACCATTAAGTTAAATTGCATATAATAATAAAATAATTTTAATATGAAAACAATAAAATAACATTACTGATAAGCGACAAAAAATATGTAGGTAACTAACATTTACGTAACTCACAATAATAATTTAAGAGTGTCCATGGAGTTTCTTGCATCTTCTTCTCCATAGATATCTACGCTTTGTAACGTACAATTTAGCTTTACATTTTTGACTGACTGACATTTTAACAATTTAAAAGTGCCTGTAAATGGTCTATTTGAAATAAACGCTTAGTTCTGATTTCTGAGTAATTACGGATGAAATTATTTTACTTAACTTAAAAGTGTGATTCTAACTTTTTGCTGTACAATAATTATGTTTACCTTAACTAAACATTGATGTGTGGGAAATTTTTGAAGGTTATTTACAGGTTCGATCTCTAAACTTTGTAAAATTTCGAAAAATGGGTTTTCGTTTTATTTATTTTTTATGTAGGAAAACTATAGATAATTTTTAATTTTATATTTTATTGACCTATTAAATTTTATGTTACTTTGTTGTGTTATTCAAATAGGTAGTGGTAGGTATACTAGCTTTTAGTTGCATCCGGGTAGAATGTAATCCAACTACAAAATAGTTTTTCTCACCACATTGCACCTGCTCAAAAACGTCATAATATGTCACACAAACCTACCCTACATTTAGTCATTGCTGCCCTGTTCAATTCATTTTTTATTATTATTGATAGGCTCGCGTTTGACGTTTGACCACTATCTCACCTGACGGTAAGCGATGATGGAGCACGCTTGCCTACAAGTAACCAATTCACTTTTGATTTAAAGACCCCTAAGTTGTAGCGATCAAGGAACATAGACTCCGGCAGGGAATTCCACTTCTTACCTGTACGCACAATAAATGTTCCCAAAACGCTTTGTACGTATGGGTGGAAAGTCTACTATGTACCGGTGGCGCAACGCCGTAACTCTAGTTGTCCGAATGATGGAACGGACTTGGCGGAATTAGATTGTGCCATTCCAGTGCACATTCCCCGAAATGTATAGAAAATGATAAAATAATTCATTTCACATACACACATGAGCACTTTTAAAACGTCAAAAGTTAATGCATGTGGTTGAACGGATTTGGTTAAAATTTGGCATAAGGGTAGAATTTTCTTGGCTTAGGATATAGGAGAATGTTTTCTTGGGACAATTTCGTACTTTCGCGTGAGCCAAGCTGCTTAACCAGTGTTAGTATAGTACAGTCAATTATACCTAGATTAATGATAATGATAAAAACTACTTTGTAGTTAGATTACATTCTACCCAGATGCAACTAGATATAATGGACGATCATGGAATAAGTTGGCGAGATGATGCGCTAACCATTTCCCATCTAGATTGGGGTCGGCTTCCAGGGCGAAATGTGCTTCAATACCTGTGTTTTATTCGGAATTAAAGGCCTATTAGACCTCCACAACCCAGTTACTGGGGAACACGATACTCCTCAAATAATAATAAGTATTTTATTTTCTCACCACAATAAACATTACAGACATTGGAGTCGCTCATATACAATAAAATTGGTAGTGTTATTCTAGTTTGTTGTGGAAGAATGGTGCCTAAGATAGGCTTTAGGGGCCTGTATTTTAGGCCACCAGGTCACCACACTCTAACAGATTGATACGTTTATTGTAGTTAACAGTAATAATTGCTTTTAAATAGGCTGAAGGTGAAATTTGCTGGCATTTGATTACCTGTAATGACTATCAAAGATCTAAAAATTATAACCGGGACCAACAGCTTTCTGGGCTTTCCGAAGCACGGCGTGTCAGTAATGTCCTAAATAAACTTAGAAAAGTACATAATTATAAATTGAAAAATTTACATTGATACTTGCATGGTTTCGAACCAATCACCTCATGCACGAGAGGGATCACGATGCTATAATAGAACTAGCTTCTGCCAGCGGCTTTGCCCGCTGAATATAGGTTTCTCCATACAAACTTTGGACCCCCGTTCATCCCTATAGGGGATGTATTTTGAAAAATTCTCTCTTAGTACTCGCCTACGTCATAAAAGGAAATCTTGTGCAAAATTTCAAGCTCCCACTCCTAGTAGTTTCGGCTGTGCGTTGATATGTCAGTCAGTTTCTCCTTATATATATGTAGATAAGTATGTAAAACAAAATCTGTGTATTTACACAGATTTTAACCTCTTACGCTAATGCAATCAAGTACGTTTAAGAACTCACTCGTAAAAACTATAATTGTCTCTTAAATTAGCTGCTAGTTAGAACTAGTAACCGTTACAATGTACCCTGTGTACATGAATACGTGCTGTCTCATATCCTGTTACAATGAATGCAGTCATTAAGAAAATGATAACGCCATTGTTACAGCTTCTATTAACAAGGTGGTTTCAAACATATTTTACTTAACAGATTAACTCAAATAGGGTTAGTTCACACTCAAGATGCGACGATACTTGCTGATGTCAGAAACTCAAGATGCGACGATGCTTGCTGAATATACACACCTTGCCAGAACCATATTACAAAATGTTATTATGTTGTGTTATTCTTTTGAAAAAAGGAGTCAGCTATACGTCACACCGTAATTTTAATGATTTTATGACGTCATAGTAGATGCGAGGTGTAGTTCGACTTTGTCAATAAATTTGTAGCTATTTTGTTTGACTACGATCCCACCTGATGGTAAGAAGTGATGCAATCGTTGATGGTGAATCGCCCTAGTTTATTAAGGAGAGTGAGTAGGTCACTCTAGCTTTGAAGACACCTATCTTTATTTCTGATGTGATCATGCAAGGAAACTCAGAGCACTGCCCTTTCCATTTGACATTGATTTTCTTGGATTAATTCAAAATACTTGGAAAAATACTAAATGAACATTTCAACATTCTATTTGATGAGAGATAGCCCATTGATAGACAAACGGACAGACAACAGACAGAAATATTATGGACATGTCAGAGATAATAGAAATTGGTCAGAAAAGTCAGAGGGGTAGATATAAATGTCTAAGGTGTAGATATGATTTGATTTGTAAGTGACATTGATCTGATATAGATAAAGATTCGAGAACGGAACGTGTTTGTTATCAATGACTTGCGTTTGTGTTGATAGATCTTTATCGGACAGAGAAGTTTGTGATGACAATGATGAACACATGAAGATGTACGAATGTAAGGTGTGTGGTAGGTACAATGATTATTCGATACGGTCATACATCATCATCATCATCATTTCAGCCGAAAGACGTCCACTGCTGGATACAGGCCTCCCCCAAGTGTCACCATAATGAACGGACGGTCCTGTGCGTCTCGCATCCATCGGACCGCCGCAACCGTTACCAAGTCATCGGTCCACCTTGTAGGAGACCTTCCAACGCTACCTCTTCCGGTACGTGGTCGCCATTCCAGAACCTTTCTGTTCGCGTTCTGCGCGCAATATGACCTGCCCATTGCCACTTAAGTTTGGCGATTCTTCGTGCTATGTCGGTGACCTTGGTTCTCCTGCAGATATCCTCATTCCTGATTTGATTACGCAAGGAAACTCCGAGCATAGCCCTTTCCATTGCCCTTTGGGTGACTTTAAGTCTTCTGATGAGGCCCATTGTAAGCGACCACATTTCAGAGCCATATATCACACGGTCATACAACGAACTATAAAACGAAATTATGCGTTTTATAACTGACCAGCTCGCGCTTAACCACACTATCTCGCATAATGGTAATCGATGATGTGGTCGACGGTGGATCACGCTTGCCTAGAAATAACCTATGCATTCTTGACTTAAAGATCCGAGTAGAAAGGTTGTAGGTGTCAGAAAATACAGCCTCCGGCAGGAAAGTCCACTCTTTAACAGTACCTACGCACACAGCACAATGAATATCATGTGAGTGTATCGTTTTATAAAATGCTAACTTATGTGGCCTCAACCTCATGAAAGTTACCCCTAGGGTAAATACTCTTAGAATAAAAGGTATCTTATATTCCGATGTGCTATTCTAGGACCAGTTTTAGCCGTAAAGTTCATTCATATCCACCATTTAGTCGTGAATGAGAAATAAACATACACGCACACACACACATATAAACTTGCCTTTATAATATTAGTGTGAGTACACGGAAACAAAGCTTTTCATTTATGCGGAACTTAACATTCTATTTCGCATACCTTTTGGAGATATGCGGAATAGAATATAATGTTCTATTTAATTAGGTCCGTGTTTACATTTTCAAAGCATACAGGCATGATACAGCTTAGGCGCACGACTTATATTGCGTGAATGATGGTTAAAGCTGACGCGAAATTGAAGCCAGATAAAAAATCCTAGCCTGTGTCCTTTCTTGGGGTTCAAGCTTACTTTGTACCAAATTTCATCAAAATCGGTTCAGTAGTTTAACCTTGAAATTGTAACAGACAGACATAGCTTAATAAATTACAAAAAATAAAACGCTTGGTTGGGTTGGAACCCGCATGTAGGTACAACTCGTAAGTCGGGGCCATTGCTACTGGACCACCACTGCTCTCATATATCGTACGGGCCCAAAAAGGTCGAAGCCTACTGGGGCCACGGGTAGTATGAAAGTGAGAGCCCTGGGACGAAGGCAAAGAAGGAACAGGAGTGGGTTTTTAGTCAGTAAAAGTCTGACACTATTTCTCACTCCACCCTAGAGCGTGATTTGTCATAAGATGATTTTCCCACCTAAAAAAAAACTGCTCTCATATAAATCAATCTCGTTCTGCTAAATGTATATTATTACTACGTGAAGCTGTATGAACTTACTAAGTTCATACAGCTTTACTTACGTATGAATGAAAACTAATCAGATCATCTCTCCTTTTCAGTCCTTCGATTGGTCCATGCAGATTCAGTCCGTGATCCTATCATCCTTCTTCTGGGGATACGTGGTGCTGCAGATCCCGAGCGGGGAGATCGCTGCCAGGTTCGGTGGTATGATCCTCATCACAATCTGTATCGCTGTCAACTCGGCTATCACTCTGCTGATTCCTATTGCAGCTTATTATGTGAGTATAAAAGATAAAATAGATTGTGCTATCATCCACCATCACTCTTTTTCTTTTCTATGCAATTAGACTGCACTTTTTGTCGTGAAGATACATCTTCTCTGCTACTCAAGATATACACGGAGAAAAAATACATTCAGCCGAATATAGAACCTCCTTCTTTTTGAAGTCGGTTAAAAATGGAGATGAACGTAACCTACGTCAGCTTCGCAGTTCATTTGTTTTCCAGTGTGACTGTGACAAGCAGTGGATGATCCTGCCTGTATTTGTGTGAAGGAAGTACTTATTGAATCGCACGTTGACACTTGGTTAGATTCAAGCCGTGTCGCTCGTATCCTCGCGTTGCCGAGCGTTATTCGCGCTTCAGCTATCGAGCACGAGTGTCCTTCACGAATGTTCAAAAGTCTCTGAACTGGTCCAGCACTGTGATCCAGGCGCGCTGATGCGAGCGTCATCATGCGACGGCATGCATCCCCTTTTTAGTCGAGAAATAGGACGCGACGCAATGCTTCGACTCGGCGCCAGTGTGAGTTGAGCTTTAAAGTAAAGCTAGTGAAATCTGGATTTTGAACAGCAAAAGTGTGCAGCTAAAGTTTGAATTAAATGTTTACCTCATGGAGTCACTAAAAAAAGTACCATAGTCATGTGATAATTAAAATTATTTTTAAGATTGAGGTTTCTCCTGTAGTTGCAAATTAATTTCGCTTGAAAATATATTAAACTTTTTGTAAAGGTCATGCGGGCTTAAAAGGTCTCGGTCTTAATCCTAAATTATATAAAAACATGATTAATATTCCAGTCTAGGTGTATACTTCAAGTCTATCTTAATATCACTAACATAACATTTTGAAGAACGGTTTTTCTTAATTAACACACCTGAATCCTGGGTCCTAGTTATTTGAAAGACGTACCAAAAAATTTAGCTAAATCACAAATATCTCTTGTACAACTTTCGACCAGAATTAATTATGACACCACGCGTAGATCATCAGCTTAGAAAGCAAGAATGAATCAATACCTGTACGATTGGCTCTTTCCGTCATAGATCTCATCAATGTCTTTAATTAAGCGAGATAGAGATCAAGGCTTGCTCATAAAAAAATCACTTTTATTTTTTTACTTATTATTCGCTTTTAAAGCAAAACAGTATAATTATCTAACAAAATGCCCGTATTGACTCAACTATTGGTGTTTTTTTTTTTTGTGAAATGAGAATGTACTAAGATGAACTCTACTATAAAAAAACAAATAAATTCGTAGCAAACTAGTAAACTAACAACTGAATAATAAAATTAAAAATTTACTCATATCCATACATCGGTTTCCATGAAAACTTCAATTTTATCTGAAGACCCTGGTCAGAGTCAAAAAGAGAGATAAAGTTCTCTTTTCTTGACTGTACGAGTAAATAAGGATCGAACACAGAACTTCTTTTTATGAAGTTGTTTTCTTAAGAAAAGTTGTAATTGAGTTAGTCTTTTTTTTAAATTTTACGACTCTTCATAAATAAATCAAACATTTTTTTCAGGGAGGCTGGCAACTTTTGTGTGCTTGTCGCGTCCTTCAAGGCCTGTCTCAAGGCTGTCTTTACCCCACGATGCACAACCTGATAGGCAAATGGGTTCCGGTGCAAGAGAAGAGCCGACTTGGGACCCTGATATATGGAGGTACGTTATGATGAACGGAAATTAAGCGATCTTTTAAAGTAACCTTCGAGTTTTAGCTATATTACGTAGATATGTGGGTCAGGAAGTTGGCTGTTTTTTAGGAAACCCCACTCTAAAAACAAACAATAATAATATTTCTGATATCGTGGACAATCGCAAACTTATATAACCTATACTATTTTTCTAAGATTATTTACTCCATTTTTTTTCTACGGTGCTTTTTAAATCATACATCATATTTCAAAACACTCTTTTTCAAGTAAATTTATAAACAATTAAAACACTTATTTTATGTTTTTATTGTACACTGTATCCTACTCTCGAATATGATCTCTCTCTA
The DNA here is from genome assembly GCA_961205895.1 of Mythimna pallens. Taxonomy (NCBI): domain Eukaryota; kingdom Metazoa; phylum Arthropoda; class Insecta; order Lepidoptera; family Noctuidae; genus Mythimna; species Mythimna pallens. The sequence continues at coordinate 982,066 of OY540836.1, forward strand.
TCACTCAAAGGTTTGCTGAGAGAACACTCATTGTTGAATTAAGCTCGCCTTTATACATGAATTGTCAATTAATCACTGTGTACTATGTTAAGCTTTGTGTATAATAAATAATTAAGAGTAAAAACTAGTTTGAAACTGATTATCTGACCGTTGATAAAATTTACTTTGTTCATGATGATCAGTAAAAAAATGAAGCATTGGAAAAACTGAGTGTTAACAATACAGAAAAATAACGTAAAAAATCAGTGGTGAAGAAAATCGTAACTGACTATATTGGCTCATTTTTACTATTTTAGATAGCTTTATATAGCATTCTTGTTGCTCTGATATATTTTGTTCGTAAAAATGTTATGTGTAAAATATTTTATAACTCATATGCTTTTATGCTGCTTTCGTTTGATTAGAATATATTATGTATGTACAAATTAGGTATGGTTGTTTCGAAAAGCGAATAAACATAAAAACTTTGATGTTTAAAAAAATAATATCCGTAGAACAATTTTATGCTACCTATCTCTTATTACATTATAGTACTTGAGTAGGCTCGTGTAGAGATGAAGCTGATAAGAAACTGGATTAGATCAATTGACGATAAGATAACTACTAAAGACACATTTCAATTTGTGATAAACTCAAAAAGTGAAGAGAGGAATACTTAATTATGTTCTTATATACAAAAACTAATTATACTTTGGCATCGAAGATCTCCTCCAATCGTTGTTATTCTAAGACGCGCCAAGAAGACTTATATTGCAAATACTAATTCTTTGAAAAAAAACGCGTGCGGACTTGTCGTATCGCTCAACCTTTAAAAAGGAGTTTCATAATACGTAGATACCATGATTTTAACGATCTGTAATCTACGGTTACAGTATTGATTAAACAGAATATACAATATGTTAAAAAATTGATCAATCGAATAAAACTGCATGAGTTTTTAAAATAACAAGTGGACTTTTTAATTGGTATGAATAGACTAACACTCGGGAATCTAGATGGTTCTCTAACTAACAGTTAAAAAGTATCGTGCGTATGGTCTTATAGAAGCCTTCTTCAAATTAAAACAGGCATGTTAGTTTACTAAACACGTAAGTAAAATATAATGTGTTATAAACAATATGTAATACTTAATATTAAACCTACCACAATTGGTCTTAGCATCACCCAAAGGTTGACTGGTAGAAAATGCGTCTATTTTTTTGTGTGCATAAAGAATAAATAAATAAATAAGTAGTGTTGTGTCCTTTTCTACTATGCGTTTTTCTCCATGTTTCTTTGTGTGACTGTATTTCAACTAAGTGCTCAGTGAGGAAGTCTCTCCATGAAGAATGATGGTATACAGCTGGTGAAACGTAACGCCTAACGTGGTTTTTGAAAATGCGGCAATTTGATTTTTTTTTTAATTTTCTAGGTGCATTGCTCGGAACAGCACTACAGATGGTGATATCCGGCTTCATAGCAGACAGCTGGGGCTGGCCAGCTATTTTTTACCTAAACGGAGTCCTTGGAGCTATCTGGGTGGTCATCTACGTGTTCCTGGGTTCTGACTCCCCTCAGAGGTCGAAGATGATTGGCAATGAGGAGCGGTTGTATATACAGACATCGCTCGGACAGATTGGAGAACAGAAGGTTAGTGACTGCAAAATTTTGATGAGAGCAGTTATTGTGTCCAAATTACTCACTTCTATTATTGAAATCTCATGTGACATTAAGTCAACCAAGTTGAACTAACTCAAAAATTCCAAAACAATCTATAAATTTAAGAAATAGGCCTTGACCGTCCGATTTCTGTTACTTTTGGTCAATAAACGCAGCCTGTTGGTGTGATACTTACAAAACAACAATTACAGTAAATCTGATTGTTCCAAGAATCAATAGTATCGGGTATTTGGGTAACCTATTGGTTACCCAAATCTTCCTAAATCTTCCAATCGACAATTTACACATCGTTGGGTTATCATCAGGCTTATAAATTATCCAGAACATTCCATCTGGCTTGTAGGAATGATAACAAGGGTCTAGAACCGGTAAAGCCGTAACCAATTAGATTTATGGGACCCTGAGAATATCACAAATTATCGGAACATTTCAAGATATATTAGGTAAAGTGATGAATGAGACTAAAATCTAAATTTATTGGAGCATTCTTTGTATAGCACCTAAGACTTTCACAATTAATTTCTACAAATTATAGTGCTTTAAATTTGTTTTTTTTTCGATCTGTATTATGGGACACCAAATAATTAGTTCATTTTAACACTAATCCAATTCCGAGACTTTATTGTACAGCTTTTTAGGACCAGTTGTTTGTAAGAGGATAAAATGACGACCACACTTAAGGTTAAATAAATTTCATTCTTAGAATGGTTGATTTGGTAAAAAAAAAATACTTTCAGATCTCGCACAGTGGTTTAATGATCTTAGTCGTCATGTTCTTTCGCCTATTGTTTACAGAGAATCCCAACTCCTTGGAAGAAGTTAGCCACTAACTTGCCCTTCATCTCACTGATCATAGTCCATAGTGGACACAACTGGGGCTTCTGGACCCTCATGACTGAAATGCCTTCGTATATGAAGCAGGTCCTTGGAGTTGATATTAAAGCGGTGAGTTCAAAATAATTTTACATAATATGTTTTCAAAGCATGACACAACGTTGGAAAACATTTCACACGGTAAATCGATATCTTGGTGTGGATTACGGGAATATGGATTTTAAAGAACCGTGTGATGTTTGTCCACTAGCAGACGTCTTTTCTGGCTAAAATGACGATCATGATAATGTATTGTAAGTTATGTTTTTCTTTGAACTTCAAAGCAAAATATCATCATGTCTTTATATGCTTTTTACGATAGTAACTTAGTGGTTCATAGTGATTACAAAATCACATTAAATTACAATCATTAATTAGATATTAATATGATATTATATACGAAACTAGTAGCAAAAAACTTCCTTTTGATATGTACAATAAAGTATATTAAAAGTAGCTACTATTTCTAACACTAGATATTGTAATATATCATCATAATCATTCTGTATAGATATGTATATTATCTATATCGATATATTTGTATAGATAACTTAATATTCTTTTTTAATGTTTTCAGAATGGTCTCATGTCAGCTCTTCCTTACTTGGCGATGTATTTGCTAAGCTTTCCCTTCGGATTCCTTTCCGATTACTTTATCAAGAAGAAGTGGTTGAGCATTAATTGGTGCAGAAAACTTTCGAGTTGTATTGGTGAGTACTTTTATAAAATCATCAAGGTTACTTATGTACCTATGTGTGTCATCTTTACTTTATTTTTCTTGTCAATTCAGCTGTGTGTATACAAGTACTTAATCAATAACTAATTGTACGTAGTATTTGACAAAAAGTTGACCAATTTTCACATCATGCGTGTAGGTATTCTACAAAAGATTCTGTCTGACCTCGGCGCAGAAGGTGAAGAAGTAAGATGCTCATTACCACAAATTTACTGCGACTGACATAAATTGACCGGCCGGACTGTTCTGTGCCAGGTCTTCCTACCTTAGTTCAGCAACTGTTACACTTGGTCAACAAAGTACTCAACAATAACAATAACATTGATGTCATACGCTTTTCAGGTGAATATGGTCCAGCGATAGCTCTCATAGCGTTATGCTACGTCCCTCCCGGTGACATCGTGATGGCGGTGGCACTGCTTACCGTCGTAGTTGGGCTCAATGCTGGACATATGACTGGATATTTAGTAAGAAGCATAATTTGAATTTTCTCTCTGCGGCAATATTTTAAATAATATTACTCTGCCATCCTACATGTTATTTCAGAACTACTTTCAATGAGTATTATTGATTACAATTATACTTTGTATACTTTAATGTAGAGTGAGAATAATACAAAAGAAAGTCATTTGCTGTACGTAAGGCTGAACACAATAACAACAATGAATGAAATAAAATAAAAGAAATCGATGCGGGTACACTCATTGAACATAACATCCAGTTCCATCAGTTTCTTGAATGAAATCTCCACTAATATTATAAAGAGGTAAAGTTTGGTTTTTTGTTTGTAAGAGGTAATCTCTGAAAGTACTGATCCGATTGCAATATTTTTTTCACCGATAGAAAGCTGCTTTATTCCTGGGTGGCATAGGCTATATTTTATGTACGCGAATGAAGCTGCGGGCAAAAGCTAGTTTATAATAATGCAATAAAGCTACTACTTATATATTTTGAATACAATAAAATGACCTCTTAGCCTTTGCAGGCGGAGATGTTAATGTAAAAAAAGCGTAATTGTATAAATATCATAATTTAAACCCACTTATTATATCTGAGAATTTTAATTAAAATGAAATTGTTTTCCAACAGCTAGTTCACATCGACATGGCTCCGAACTTTGCGGGTACTATGATGGGCATCACCAACTTTTTTGCGAACATCGTGTCTATCATCGCTCCTTTGGTGGCTGGACTTTTACTGCAGGATGAGGTTAGAAGAGATGTTGATAGTAGAACTGTATTTAGTAAAATAGAGGAAAAAAAATCAACATCGATCATTTAAATTTGCTTTCATAGCTATAGTGACTGCAATCTGTAGTTTTATAGCATCTGGTAGGCCTAGTATTGTTTAATTATAAAGAATGTTATTTTTAGGAACTTTTTGTAATATTAACATCTTATAACACAATGTGAGGGCATGCAGAACTTATAATTCCAAGGAAACGTTTATCGGTTTTTCTATATTATTTACTCAAAAATTTCGTTCCAGACTGATCCGGAACAATGGCGCCAAGTATTTTACGTGTCTTCTGCCATCTACATCGCCACCAACACGTTCTTCGTTATATTCGGCACTAGTGACAGACAATCCTGGAACGAACCAGTCTCCAAAGAAATTACTGCAGGTAAGAATGGAACTAATCTTATAAGATTTAGATACTTACCAAAACGTGCTTAAAAATTACGTGAATTTGTCCTAATACCCTAATATTAGGACAAATTCACGTAATTTTGTTGAAACATGTAATAAATATGATATTCGCTACATTAGCATTGCATCGATGATATTACCATTGAAGATTGTTATGCTGTTTCCCAAATAAATAAGGAACACATATAACGAACAAAGCGGAAAAAAGAAGGCCTATATCGGGCTGTGGTATGGCTAGACTGACAACTATAATGTGACTTTCATCATCATTAAAAGTCATGAAAGTTATCTAGGAGCTGGAGCTACCAAGACAATTGTTTGCCTTTATTAGACTACTTTTGTTACAATCAATGACACTTTTTTTTCTGTTTCAGGAGAAGAAAAGAAGGCTGAGAAAATAGTTTAAAAAACCAAATGAAATACTGACTTTTATGCATTTGTAAATTTTGTAAATACTAATAAATAAATTGTATTACCAGTGTCTACTTTATTTCTGCTATTACAAACTTTAACTAAACAAGTGATGTTGCTTTAGTAGTCGCAGCGTAGTAGTTTATGAACCAAAATACTTCTGCCACAAATATGCAAAAAACCCGAAGAGAATGCTTGCACCATCACAGTAACCTAAAAAATATATATTTCAAGAAATATTAAAACCTGCTTGAATCATCATCATCATCTTCCTGGCCTTGTTCTGTTTTATTTGGGGTTGGTACAACACGTTTTTTCTTCCATTCTGTCCTGTCCCTCGTCACGCTGTCACTAACTCCCTTTTCTTTCATGTCACTTCTCACACAATCCATCCATTTTTTCTTTGGCCTCCCTCTCCATCCATCCACAGGTAAATTCATAACTCTTTTCATCCCTCCTCTTCATACCATAAAAAGACAAACGATTCCCTTTCAACTTTTCAGTCACTGGCACCACTTTCCAACTTACCATTAGGGTAAGTTGGAAATGGGTAAGATACTCATTTCTCACTTTATCCAGTCTCGTCACACCACACATCCATCTTAACATTCTCATCTCCGCTACGTGCAATCTTTTTGATTCATCCGTCATCTTTAAAGCCCAACATTCTGATCCATACAGTATGACAGGCCTCATCATGCACTTGTAGATTTTATCCTTCAACTTGAGGAGCATCCGTGGGTCACAAGTTACAAGGTACACATACAGAGGTTTCTCGCACAGCTGGCGTATAGCAAAAATGGCATTAAAACCTGCTTGAATGCTTCACTTTAATTTTAAAAACAAAAAACTTATTGACATAATCACGTTTATCCGTCACTGAGCGTCATGCTAACAGAGAAAGTGACAGGTTAACATAACATGATTTTTGATTTACTCAGGACTTTCTATAAAATACATAGTTTCATTCTATTTGAGCAGGGCTAAATGTAAATTTCTAAAGCACTGGGTGTCTCAGGGTATGATGGTCTGGTTCAAAATATAGCTTCATAAGTGCAAAAACAACGTCAATGGATCAAGAACTTTACTGGATATATTATAAGCGTCGATAGTAGTTCTTCTGATGTGTAGCAGTAAGTAGAATCATTGTGTTTTGTTAGAAGGTATAACATCATCAAGCTTAATTGGAAAACCGGGTGAAAGTAAGCTGCAACTTTTTGTTAATTTACTCTTTAGATACTTTTAGTCAACTTTTGGCAACCAGCACTGGAAAATAGCTTACGCCAGGAAGCTTCTTCTTGTTTAACTGGAGTCAGAGCGTTCATTATTATCAAGAAGATTAAGGGCTAAAACCCAGTTTATGGTGTAAGCCGACAGCCATATTGAAGCTACCAAAAGTATCCATTGTAAACTGGCCTTGGTTACTTACCTTATCTTAGAGGGTCTAAGCCTACTGGGGCCATGGGTTGTGCGAAAGAGAACCTCTAGGGCCCTGGAACGAAGGCAAAGCAAGAACATTTCATTGAATGATTTCTCACTAAAAAAGAAAAGTGTCGTGGTTCTGGGGTGGCGACCGCATGCCGGAAGACGCAGCGTAGCGCAGCGCAGCGCATGCTTCCCACAAAGCGCACCTGCCCCGTGAGGGTCATGGGAATCCGATGGATGCGGGACACACAGGACCGTTTGTTGAGGCGATAATTTGGAGAGGCCTATGTCTAACAGTGGACGTCTTTCGGCTGAAATGATGATGATAATGATGAATAAAATGGTGCATACTGTACAAAAGTTTGCTGAAAGTAACTGTAGTTTTATTGACAAGAAAAATTATTAACTTCATATTTCCAGATAAGATCTTTGGGATCCGGCACCTGCAGGGGTTATTGTTGTTCTTTGCAATGGTACTCAGCATCGCCATGAGAGTCAATATCAGCGTGGCTATAGTTGCCATGACAGATAAACGCAGCGAAGATGTAAGTACCGTTTTGGGCAGATTTTGGATCTAAGATGATTTCGAAGAGAAAGGCTATAAAGTCAAACAGCTAATCTTCTTACAACTGTATTCGCTTTAGCTTAGACTAACTGGATACAGCTGAACAACCATAATTTACATAGATCGAGTGGTTATCTGACGTCTTTAACCCAACTAAGCTAGATAGCAGATAGTCACCCGCTCGTAACTACACGGTAATACGATACCTTGGCACGACTGGTTGATATGGTCTTGGACTTCTGACTATTCGTTGCAACTAAGAAACGAATAGTCAGAAGGCATAGAGTGAATAGGTTACTTCTAGGCAAGCATGCTCCATCGTCGGCCACATCATCGCTTACCATCAGGTGAGATAGTGGTCAAACGCGAGTCTATCAATAATAATAATAAAAAAGATTAAACAGCAGCAACAGCAGTTGGAGCAGTGGTAAATAAATTGGTTCCTGCGCTGCGTATTATGGGTTCCTTTCTCGCACCGACTCGTACGGAACAATTATTTGTATGGCCTACAGATACTTGTTCCGGGTCTGGGTCATTGTGTGTAAGTTTACATGTTTGGGAACACACCCATAATACAGGAGTAATGTCTTAGGTGGGGGCAACGTTTTTTTTAGGAAAAAATTAACTCTGCAAATGGCAGCTTAAGGGTCAATGTACTACCCGAGACTCGGTAGGGTCTCAATATTTGACCGAACTTGACAAACGCTGCTTAATATTAAAGTTTGACTTATGTGACTTTTTTAACTTAGACATGAATCCTTATTCCTTATCAATTTAACAATGCCACTTTATCTTGAGATATTTTATGTATTTCTTGCATTTCGAAGTTATCTCCGTACATTTTTTCTTTTTTCTAAAGTTCTATAAAGCCTAAAAAAAATTGTCTCAAATACCATTTTTTTTGTAGCTTACTTTATATATTTTTCATCAGACATTTGACTGGAACATGCAAACCCAAAGTGTGGTCTTTTCCTCCTTTTTCTGGGGGTACATCGTGCTGCAGATACCCAGTGGCATACTGGCGGCCAAGTATGGTGGCATGATCCTCATCACGATGGCCATCGCAGTCAACTCAGCAGTGTCGCTGCTAATACCTTACGGAGCACATCATGTAAGTAATAAATGATCACGGTCTATTCATCATTTCATTATTGATATTCCATTATTTTATACTTGATCTTTTGTCATAATTATCATTCCTGATCTTTCATATTATGTATTCAACAATTATTTTTATAATGGAACGACTTTACCATGTGGCGGCAGGGTCTGCGTGCGGAGCGTCAACCATGCCACGCACGCCTAGTACTTGTAGCCATCCACCACAAATTCGTCTGAAATATTTTGATTGACAAGTCGCTACATAGTTCGTTATTGCGCTACCGCTACCTGCATCGCTGTGTGTGGGATTGCTTATCAATTTACCAATGTAACAATAATAATGTCTATCATAATACTTATGTTTAATCTCTTCGTTTTCTATTAAACTATTATATTTTTCAGGGAGGATGGAAAGCTCTCTGTTTTCTTCGTGGTATACAAGGTCTTTCTCAAGGGTGCCTGTATCCAACAATGCATCATCTTATAGGTAAATGGGTTCCGGTAGAAGAAAAAGGTAGAATCGGCACCCTGATTTATGGAGGTAACTAGTGAGAACTATTTATACAATGCCGCTTGGAATAATTGGCTAATGAAATATAGGTACATAGATCTGGACCAAAACATTAGGAGCTGGCGACATGGTAGGCCCAGAAGAAGATAGTGAGATCAGATGGACCCTGACATAAAAGAATGGATTCAGCTGTAAAGAGAGATCAAATAAAAAGAAAAAGGGAGACATTTGCCCAGCCGTGGGACACTACAAGTTCAAGATAACTAATAATAATTTAATTTGTAGGATCAATGTTAGGAACAGCCGTACAGCTGATAGCGTCAGGCTACATAGCAGACTACTGGGGCTGGCCGGCTATCTTCTACGTCAACGGCTGCCTAGCTGCCATTTGGGTGATGTTCTACGTTTTCCTTGGAGCTGACTCCCCGCAAAAATCAAGGATCATCAGCATAGAGGAGAGACTGTTCATTCAGACTTCACTGGGGCAGACAGATGATCAGAAGGTTCGTTGGTCTGCTTACAAAGTCGTATTTTTCGGAACCCTCAGTGCCCGAGTCCAAATCGCACTAGCCCGGTTTTTTTCATTAGAAGTTTTAATGGTTTTATTACTGATTAGCTCGTGTTTGACCACTATATCACTTAACCGATGATCTAGTGGACGATAGAGCACGCTTACCTAGACGTTACATATTCACTCTTGATTTAAAGACCCCTTTGTTGTTAGTTGCAGCTCATCAGGAAACACACTCTGACAGGGAATTCCACTCCTTAGCTATGCAAAACAAATGTGTTCCCAAAACGTTTTGGACGTATGGGTGGAATGTCCACCTTATACTGGTGGCACAACGCTGAACATTTAGTATATAGTGTATATTTTTGAAAAGTTTGTGGTCCATTATGATACGATACGACAAGCGGCATGTTGCCAACGGCAGAGGTAACTGCACCCGTCGACGCTTCGACGACGGCCATCAACAAATGAACATCAGCGGCAGCCGTCGTGTGTATCAAGTGTCACTATAGGTCGACGGCTGCAGCTGATTTGGCGACGGCTGCAGCGGATTTGTCGACGGCTGCCGCAGCTCCATATCGATGGCTGCAGTTACCTCTGCCTTTGGCCACATGCCGCTCGTGTGTATGATGAGCTCTTACTTTGCGACTACTTTTATTTTCGATTGACACTGTATGAACTTTAGTCTTATTTGCAGATATTGAAAACCCCATGGAAAAAGTTAGCCACGAGCATACCCTTTTTGTCGTTAATCGTGGTGCACTGTGGACACAACTGGGGCTTTTGGACCCTCATGACTGAGATGCCATCTTACATGAAGCTTGTGCTCGATGTTGATATTAAATCAGTAAGTTCATTCAAAAAAAAAGGAAAGTGTTAAGTTGCTTCATTTTACTTATCTTCTCCTATATAAATATACGAGTATTTATTAGTATCTTCGTATTCTCTTGTATTGTCGCAATGAGTCAATTTGTTTTTTGCACAAAAGCTACCAAATCAATGTGAACTTTAAGGTAGGTCCACTGACGCGGAGCAAGGTGGAGTGGAGCAGAGCGGACTGTTAATTATCCAAATCACGCTCGAAATTTTCACTCCAAATCAGTGGACTTACACTATGTAAGTGGAGTAGAGATGGGCAGAGCGGACTTTTAAGTAAAAGAAATAAGCACGCGGCCCGGCCCCGTGCTGGACAGAACGAATTCGAGAAGGCTGTGGCGCCGAGAGGAGGCACGGAAGCACGAAGTGAATGGTAGCTCATCTAAACACTTACCACTTGTCACTGCTCTTCTCTGCTCTACTCCGCTAAGTATTAATAATTATTTTTACCCTATCTCTGTTGCCAATTCAATATCGACTAATCTGTTATGTCATGTTACAATTACTTTACATTTTTTTACAGAATGGTGTATTGTCAGCCCTTCCTTATTTGGCAATGTATATGCTTAGCTTCCCTTGCGGTTTTATATCGGATTACGGTCTAAAGAAAAAATGGTTCAGCCTCAATACCTGCAGAAAAGTTTCCAATTCTATTGGTACGTGGAAGCTCAACGATCTTTTCTCTCCTGTTTGAATTTGGAATCATATTGCTACTGGCTGCTGTTAGCGGCTTTGTCCGCGTAAAAGTAGCAAATTATCCGAAGGGAAATTATCCCGATACAAAAAGTCATGGCAAGACTTGGTCGATCCGTGCACCAAGTTTCAATCTCTTTTGCCATCCGAGCGTGAAGAAGTAACAAACGTACAAATACATTTTTTTTACTTTATAATATAAGTGTAATAGTGAGTGATGGTGTGGTTAAAACATTATGTACTCGTAAAGCTTCATTATTCTGTTGTTTTTATTGTTTGGAACTTTTAGGTGAGTTCGGGCCTGCAATTGCGTTGATAGCGTTATGTCATTCGCCACCTGGTGACATCACTCTGGCAGTTGGCCTACTTACTGTTGTAGTTGGACTCAATGCGGCGCATTTAACCGGATTTATGGTGAAAATATTTCCCTTTTTTTCTATACGATATCCAGTGAACCCTGTCGACGGCGCGTAGCCTGCGTGCGGCGTGTGTCTACGCACACCTCAAAGAGAGTCAGCAAAACTATAAGAGGCCCAACAGGGCTGAAGCCTACGGGGGTTGACTTCCGAAAGGAAAACTCGAGGTCCTGGAACGCAAGGCAAAGAAGGAACATAGGTGTGGTTTTAGTCAGTAAAAGTCTGACATGCCCTCCCACTCCACCCTAAAGCGTGAGAAATTATTGGCTGATTTCTCACCTTAAAAAAATCTGTGGTCCTTTCAATTAAAAACAGAACTTCACAAATTGGCTTATAAATAACAAGGATACAACAGAAAAAATACTACCAAATTGCGCACTTCCTTCTTTTTTTATTTTGGTTAAAAAAAAGTAGAACACTAAGTATATATCTAATAATCAACAAGTCCCGACACCCGTAATTTCTTCCTTTAGTACAGTTCTATTTAAAAAAAAAACATATTTCTCCACAGCTAGTCCACATCGACATGGCTCCAAATTTCGCTGGGATAATGATGGGTATCACCAAATTTTTTGCTAACTTCGTGTCCATCGTTGCACCTTTAATCGCTGGTCTCATACTGCAGGAACAGGTAAGATTAAGATATTAGACTGGTACGTAACAAAATTTATCTGAATAGTAATTCCAAGGTAACCAACTGGTTTTCTGGAGTTGGTAGAATACTTGTCCTAAAAAAGACTTCCCACAAAGTAAAGCGATGACCTGGTAAAGGCCGGACCTCACGAAGTGATGGTTCTTAGAGAAAGCCTACCTGTCCAACAGTAGCCGCCCATTAAAACTAATTGTAGTACAAACAAAATATGGATTAATGACCAGGCGCCGTAGGAATCCACAGGATGCAAGATAAAAAATATGTTACTTATGTTGTGACCATCTTTGAATTGATCACTTCATAATATGGCCAACCAAAACTGGCCAGATCGTTTAAACGTTAACATCTTATGATATGTCAATCCTCGTTTGGCTATACCATTGATGTAGGATTTCTATGATGATAACAAAAGGTCTAAAGAAAGTAGGTCAAACGAGGATTGACATACCATCAAACTTATTTAACATTAAAACGATCTGCCCCCCTAGCCAAGTTACAATCGTATCGTTCCCGCTGAACGCTTCGAGTAGGCCACGCCTCTTATTCCGGTATACGATTGTAACTTGACTAGGGGTGCTGGTCAGTTTTACTTGGCTATATCAGAAGTGATTAATTTATACGAACTAGCTACGACATATACATAGCTTGTTAAAAACATCGCAAGAGAATAATGTCTGATAGAACTTGAGGTAGGCCTTTGCCCGGCAAACAGATAGAAAACTCTAGAAAAAAGTTTCTTAAACGACATTTATGACACTAGGAGAAAGTCTACGTCTAACATTGGATAGCGTTCCGACCCTTACGTGCAAGGCTGATCCACTGCCTGAAAGGTGTCTCTATTTTTTATTTCAGTACGACCTCGACGAATGGCACTTCGTGTTCTATCTGACTTCTGGGGTCTACTTCGTTACCAACACGGTCTTCATCATCTTTGGCACGAGCGTGAGGCAGCCTTGGAATGACCCCGACTATGCTGAGAGTGATGCTGGTAAAGGTGAATTTATAGCGTTACTAGCTTTTCATGTAACCGATACGATAACACATGAACTGCAAGATTTGGGACTTGGCAATTAATAGGTAAAGCAATATAAAAGCGAAAAAACTGGACAAGTGTGAATCGGACTCGTACACGAAGCGTACACGTGCTACAATATTAATATCGATTATAAAACGCCGACAAAATAATGTTTCTTGCATGCGAGACCGGGATCCCCAACCAAGATTTTTTTTTAACTTCATTATGGCAGCAATAGAAATTCACACACATTTTGCGAAAACTTTAACTACGGTTTATGAGATACAACCTGCTGACAGACTGACAGACACGACAGAATAGATGGACGGACAGACAGCGGAGGCTTAGTAAAAAAGGCCCGATAATAGTGCTCCTACAAAAGAACAGATGATTTATGTTAAAATTAACCTAAGTACTGACTCAGCTTATCCAGTGATAATCACTGGATTATTAAGCGATTTCTGCTAATGTCAACTTATCATTTCAGATCCTGAAAATGTTCCAAGTAAAATAGTATAGCAAAGTAACGTGTGTGGTTACATCTTGCTGGCTTATTATCGTGCAGCAATTATTCCATTCAGGTGCAGTCGGACCTAATACTTTTATGTACTGGAAACATGTGCTTTGTTATCTTAATGATCTAATTACTTAAGCCCGCTATTCACGGTCGCGTAGCTTCATAGACGCATCAAAATACGCCAGGCAGCCTGAGCAGCGCAGCGTACTGAGCCCTGTTCACGAGGCGTAGTACACGCGTACGTTTTCTATAATTTGTGACAATGCCATCGGACAAAGAAGACGTTCCCGCCAGTTTTACAAAAATAAAAACGTGCTTTCGCTCGATGTACGCCCCGTCGTATATGACATGACATGCGGTACAACAGTCAAGTTACGACTGTTTCGTTTTAATTCTCTTGCGTCGAACGCCTCGAGTAGGCCACGCCTCCAATTCCTTTGTTCTGGCCACGTGATTGAGCGTTGAGATGACCTCAGAACAAAGGAATCGGAGGCGTGGCCTACTCGAGGCGTTCGACGTAAGAGAATCGAAACGAAATGGTCGTAACTTAGCTAGAGGGGCTGGCGTCATGAAGCCTGCATGCAACGACGTTGTCGCTTTGTCGACAGAGTTTCACAATTGTGTTTGTAAGCTGTGAGCAGGCGCACTCCAATCGTATAATGACGAATACGCGTCTATTAAGCTACGCGTCCGTAGACAGTAGGTAGATATAAATGTTATAAGAATGGATAGGTGTATTTTATCGTTTTGAGATTTTGAATTTCCATTAAGTAAGACTTGTTATTACCTACAACAGTTTGTATCACGAATATTATCGAGTGGTCTGACTTGTGGAAATACGTCGATCTTCTCTGTGAGGTTCTCAATGTTACGTACTGGATGAGTTAAGGGGTGACCAGACGGTTGCGAACCAACGTCCCAACCAAGGTGACCTGGCTAGTTTCCATCCGTGTAGAAGAAAGCAGTTGTAATCCACGACCTTCAACGCCCTTGGTTGGGAGGCGCGTTTTCCCAACCACCGAACGTGTTGGCGCGTGGTTTACATCCATGTAGCCGCAACACAAACCTAACACATAAACCGAGGTCACCTTGGTTGGAACGCTAGTTCGCAACTGTTTGGTCACCCCTTTATGGTAAACGTTTGTAAATTTTGTAAATACTAACCTATAAATAAATAATTTATGACCCGAATCAATTTTTTTTCTGTTTTTATTATTGTATTATGTATTGTAGTTATACAAAAGGAAAAACTGCTTGACTGAAAAAACACGCATTGCTGAAACAACTGGGTTTTCAGCATTCGTTTTTCTAAACTAAACGATTTAATTAGTGCTAAAGGTTGTATGGTAAACCTTATTGGTTATAGCCTGCTGAGTTCTCACAACGTGGCCGGCTGGATCTTTTATGATCGTCAACAGAAGAAGTGTTGGTGACTGTTGTAATTTAGTACGATAAACAAACATACGACTGATACCAAGCTTTAGCAGCGTTTTTAAAATATTTGCAAGTTTCATTCCCACTATATGCAGAGCAATTATAGTGATTCTGCTTCCTTTAATACCTCAATCCATTTTAAATTTATTAGGAACTTTGCCTGCGACTTCACTCAAATCAACGGACTATAAACCTTACCCTACCCTGCTTAGTTACTTACCCTATCCTACCTACCTATTTTTTTTGCTTTTAAATCTTCCCTTTATGCTGGTGAAGAAATCAAAATAAGAATTATATTAAAATCAGTCAAGCCATTCTCGAGTTTTAGCAAGACTAACAGTATTATTTTTATATATTTATATATATAGGTAATGGGTAAAACTACACATAAATACGTCAGAACTATACATGATATTTGAATTACTCAGCCTCGTTTAAATTATAAATTTGGAAAGAAGAAAAAAAGATAATTGAATTGAATAAAGTGTAACAAAGTTTGTAGCCAGACTAGGTTAGGTTAGTTAAAACTGTTTTATTTTTTCAATGACAAAACAGTTTGAAAGACCTTTTGATATAAATAATAATTGGATCCTATTAGCGAGAGTTGGAAAAATAAAAAACTATTTGCACGTGAAAATTTTTTAGTTTCGTGTTTGGTTACGTAAATTGGCTCTGATAGTATAATAGACCTGAAATTATTTTTAACGTTAATGGTTGAAAAATACTGTGTGATTACAGCTACCACGAAATATTACTCTGTATTTTATTTTACAAAAAGCATTTTATACAAAAAACAAAATGACGTTAAATTTTAAATGTTTTACATTTCATATTATTCGTAGGTAAATTTTAAATATATTTTGATGAATTCATTGGTAATCCAAGCAATCTTTCAAAGGCAAAATAATTTTTAACATCAATATTTTATTTAATCCATTTTGGTTCATACTGTGTCGACAGTCGTAACATCAATATTTATATTTATTATGTATAATTTTCTTGCTTCAGTTCCAAATAGATTATATAGCTTAAATGTTTATTTTATTCTGTTTTTTAGTATTTGAGCGGCAACAGAAATACATCATCTGTGAAAATTGCAACTAACTATCACGGTTCATGAGACAGACGGACAGACAGACAAATGGACGGACAGCGGAGTCTTAGTGATAGGGTCCCGTTTGACCATTTGGATACGGAACCCTAAAAAGGCATATAGACTATACTATGTCACTTGACGAGGAAGTGGAATTAGCTAAGTAATTCGCGGATTAACTTGATCCACTGAGCGCCAGGACTCACTCTAGTCAGTTCGTCTTGCTATCTTGAATAATTTCCTTCATCTAAACTGTTAAAGTAACAACAAAGAGCTAGTTCGTACGTTACACTTGGAAACCAAAATCTAATTACAGTCATTGCTTCATTTGGGCTTACTCAATACCTCGATAAAGTAACATAATCGCACAAAATCAGTTTGGTTTCAAAAAAGGAGTATCAGCAGAAGATGCAGTTCTCAACTTAACTGAATTTGTTGCAAGAAAGCTTGATGAAAAACAGAATTGCCTAGGTTTATTCCTAGATTTAAAAAAGGCATTTGACACAATCTCTGTTCCCACCCTCCTGTCAAAATTGGAGGGCATCGGCATACGTGGCATAACCCATGACTTCTTACTAACCGTAGATTGTGTGTTAGAGTTGGCGAATATGTTAGTAGGGAGGAAACCACCACCTTCGGCGTACCGCAGGGAAGTGTTCTTGCTCCGACTCTTTTTCAGGTCTATATCAACGGACTTTGCTGCTTACCCCTCTCAAACTTCAAAATTCTCCCCTATGCTAATGACGTTGCAATTATTGTTCGCAGACACACTTAAATCTGTTATCAGTTACTTGCAGCTAAATATTATTTCGTTTATACCGCGTACATCGAAAGACTGGAACAATTTGCCTGCTGCGGTCTTCCCGTCCAACTATAATTTCGGTGCTTTCAAGGCTAGAGTGAATAGGCTCTTAATAAACTAGTGCGCCCCACTATCAATGATTGCATCACTGCTTACCATCAGGTGGGATCGCCATCAAATACTGGTTTAATCAATTAAAAAAAATAATCTTACTCTTAACCTGGATAAGACCTACTTCATCCCGTTCAAATTACACCCTAGTACTAAACCTCCTACAGACTTTGTCAATAACGCCCACACATGTAATAGCCATACACCCTGCTCTTGCTTTTCTCTTCGTGAGGTAGATCATCTAAAATATTTAAGTGTGGTTATTGATAGCGGACTTAACTGGTAATCGCACTTGGAAACTATTAGTACAAGAGTCAGAAAGAATGATTTACGTATTCAAGCTGCTTAAGTCGTCTGCTGATTTCAACATGATTAGAATGGTGTATACTGCTATCTGCCAGTCTGTTATCACCTATTGTACGAGTATCATAGTGTGGGAAAGCGCTGCCCGAACAAAGTTTCTTAAGTTGTTAACGGGCACAAAGAGCTGTTCTGAAGGTGATGTCACAGAAGAACTTTATGTATCCCACCACACAATTATACAAATAAGCTTATGTACTTACCGTTAGGCAACTATTTGTGCTTCGATCCGTACTGAGAACATACACTAAGGTCCCGCCACCAGACCCAACACGCCACACAAGACCGCTTTCGCTAAACGCCAGCACCACGTTTTATGCTCACACCTATACACAAAAATAAATAAAAAACTAACATAATTGAATTAAATACATATTAAGGTTAAATTCAAAATTAAGGAGTGGTTAAAGGAGCAAGACTACGAGACAACTAAAAGTCTAATTACCTGGATCTGCTAATCACTTATATCATACCACACACCCCTCTCGCTTACACCCTACTCACACAACATTTGCACATGACACAACACCACACACAAATACATGTACATGTAGCGACATCTATGGCGTCACATAAGAACTAAACCTGCATCGCGCAATCAAAGTTCTCAGCGTGATTGGAACATATAGAACAGCCCGAAATCATCCACTAGACATAACACCCGTCTGGTCGGAGGATCCTCCCTTTTCAACGGAGGTTTGCGGGACTTTACTCTCTGTTCCGCATACCTCTAAATACACTACACTCATACTCTATATACTCACACATACACATACATACAATCTCAAAAAAATATATATATAGGTACTTATACGTATACTTATGTATTTCTTACCTCATTAGTCCACATCTAATCTATAATCTCTACGCTGTAAGCTCATAATTTGTTCGTCTACTATTTATGAAAAGACACTGCCTCCTAAGATACAGGATCTTCCGAGTTTAGGAGTCAGGGTTCAATATTTATTTTCAACGAATAAAAACGATACGGCTTTTTATGTCGCAAAAAACGTGTATTTCGACACTCAAGGGAATCAAAATTCATAGGGTACTTCACGTTGACCTAGAATTAAAATTTGCTGTTTCGTCACAAAAAAAAAACTTTTTTGCGATGCGGAAAAATCAAGACTCCATTCGGGAATTGATCTATTTACACAGGTAAGTCTGTATGGAACCTCAGTGTGCGAGTGCAATTGGTTTGTTTTGTATATCATTAAATAACTGTACCACTTGTGGGTAGAAAAAATAAGGATTTTCAGATTTGACTTACTAAACCTATATTTTTTTTTGATCTAGGAAATCATCTAATTATTTCTCCTGCTCTAAGGCGGAGTGGAAGGGCGTGTCAGAATTTTACTGACTAAAACCACACCTATGTTCCATCAGTTGCCATTTGTTCCAAAACCACGAATTTCCCTTTCAGAAGTCAACCCATGGCACCAGTAGGCTGCGGTCCTGTTGTTTTGCTAACATCTCTTTAAAGCGCGCGTGGAACATTATGCGCTGTCGAGACGACTTTTGCGCGGTCCGGACGGTTACCGGACAGGCGGACGGTGAGTCACCCATTGCTTAACGTCCGCAAGCCCACCATTACGGTTATTTCAAACCACTTGTGTTATCTTTCAGTTAACTTTTGAGGTCACGGTAAATCATTCAAAAAATCCCGCAGAGCCCTCTGATCTTCCCCTACTCATAATTTTTTGTGAAATGTCTCTAAAATAGGTAATGTCATTATTCATTTTATTAATCAACGTATCCTCCCATAGATCCTTTTTTAAAGTAACCAACAATAAATTTTTATTCGAACCTGAGATAGGAGCTTATTGAATATTGAGAGATATACTTATATATTACGTAGGATAAATTTTCCGCGCCGAGATTGCATTGGGACTGGATCCGCGGTATGTATTACTGGCTATGCTAATTTTAATGTTGTAACCACAGTTGCAACTCTGCAGTTATTTCAGGAGGAAAATGTTGGAGTTATAAATGAGAGAATGGCTGAAGATATGTATTTTGGTTTCTGTTATCTTTTCTGTTCATTTAACGTAGTTTTTTCTGTAAATTCTGATGTTATGTATGGTGGTAATAAGTTTTCATCTATTCTGATGTCAGATTGGCAGCTTACGGAGATAAACAGCTTTAATTCTTTAAAATCAGGGTTGGATACACCGTCATGTAGGAAAATGATATTATCATTTCTTAGTTAACGCCCAGTCTCACCGGTCTCTTGGATATAGAACGCTGAAAGTTTGCATTGAGATTCCTTTTCTTATTTAGACAAAGAATACGAAAGAATTTTCAAAATTTACCCCCTAAGACGATGAAACGGGTGTCCAAAGTGTGTATGGAGTAACTACAGGCGGGCGAAACCGCAGGCAGAAGCTCGCTATAAACCAAAGTCGCGTTTCCACGTATGTCTGTCTTGAACCTGAATCCCCTGCTGGAGTCTGTTTTTCCTGATAGCTACAACCTAGGGGTGTTTAAGTCAACAGTGAATAAGTTACTCCTGGGCAAGCGTGCTTCACCGTCGACTACATCATCGCTTACCACAAGTCAATAATCAAGAGCGAGCTTATCAATTTCATAAGAAAAGATCACTTAATAATATTAGTGAGATGTAAGTATTGGAGATTTAAATAAGTTTTAGGTCATTGAACTCGTTGTTAGCTTATACAAGGGCACGTCTTAGTCATCAACTATGTAAGTTTAAGCATATAGTCCCTTGAAAATCTGGCCGGACAAATATGTGTGCATTTAATTCCGGCCAGCAGCGCCCGGATAGAGCCCCGCTGATCTTTAAATCCATTTTCTTTGCAAAATATTGATTGATTTACATAATTATGCTTTATATGTGCTTTACATTTTGAAAATCATTTAACCAGCAGTTTTTTTGTGTAAAAATATTTCTAAAGATCAAAGCCGTTTGAAAGAAGTAGGAAAAACATTTAAAACAATATCATATCGTTATTTTTTCCTTTGGCATAAGTTTTAGTTATTCGAAAATATTATTTGTTGCTAATGTTGTACATGTTTATAATAAACATATATTTTTTCAAATCTATTGACTTAGCCATTACCGAGGAGTAGGCTTCAGAAAGTCACTATTTTATGGCACTGCTTGGGCACTAGTGCCTTAAATCCAGGGTAAATAGCTGACCCCTTACAAGTCCTTCGTCAAGCAGCTATTAATAAATAATAACCCCCTTTGTTGTCGTTTGCTATTCATTCATTCTCTCTACTCACTCTATAAAGGTCGAGGCGTGAAGGTTTTAATGTAAGGTTCGTTATTAATTCAGTTGTTTGTAGTTCCTTTTGAGGATTAATAAAAAAGTGGAAATTTCTAAATATTAAAGATTTGTAGTAAAAAGCTGTGCACCCAACGGGACGGTTCGTCCATTTTGCAGTCAGTAAAAATGTACGAACTTCCGTTCGTTTCGTAGTACATAATTTATTTCTTCAGGGAATTTATTTTCAAAAATTGTTACTTAGTGCTCAATTTTGTTATAGAAATCCTTAAAACCCTTAATAAACCAGTGCAATTTACCATCAACGATTGTATAACTGCTTACTCAAGCACTGGTTTATAACATTAAAAAAAAGTTCACTTCAGTTAGATCCAGTTATAACTGTACAAAGCTTGTGTGGCTTCAAAATTCTTATTGTGTAGATGTTTAAAATCAAAAATTTGATATTAAAAATCAAATAAATCCGCACTCAACATATAAATTACAGTAGTAACAACAAAATCCAGTTTGATTACACTGCGATGCTCGTAACTCTTCCATTTGTACGTTTTTGAGGCAATATATTTAAAAGTGTGGCAGACAGAGTTATACGGGCACATATCACTAACATCGACCAACGGTTTTAATTTGAAAATTCTCATATAAACGACAAATCAAACTAAAAAGGACGTTTTGTACAGTCAACTGCACATTCATGCCAATTGTGACTAAATATCAGCTGTATTGATCGTCCTTCAAGGTCTTCAACACTTAGGTACCGACGTTGGTCCGTTGATCGAGAATTTAGTTCCGACTGCCTGCCGACTGGCTGTCGTTACACACTCATTGAGAGCCGTTTCGAGTAGTCATCAATTCTAAATCTATCAACAAGACGTGTCATAGGATAAAGTATCATTCAGTCTGAGCTGATTGAGCATTCAGTTAGACTAGAAACTGGCATGACATTTTGTATAGCTAGAACAAGACTAAGAACTCGGACCAATTGGATTCTCGATTCGGATCCAATGTACTAGGCTCTCAGCTACAATGAAGAAGTCAATATGTATCCAGAAGATTGATCGAACCGCTCGGTTAGCGCTAAGTTCTATTTGCCATTAGCAGTGCGTTTACATCCTGGTAGTAAGGACGGTTTTCACACTTCAAGAGTCACCAAACGTGCGATTGACTGTACATACTCCTATTACATAAAGCTCGTTAATTTTGAGGGTTGACAGTTACACGAGTTACAGTCAAAAAATATGATAACAACTTTTTACTACCAAGTGCATTTTTATTCACATTTTGACTATATTGTTTAATAACCCTGTTTTTATTCGCTGTCGTAGTAGGAAAATGGCGTTCTGAAACTGGTTGTATTGGCATATGACTCTGAAATGTAGACTTTCACAAGGTGTTTTATCAAAAGGTTTAAAATCACCCAAAAAAAAGTGGAAACAGCTATGCTCGGAGTTTCCTTGTGTGTTTGAACGAGGAATGAAGATGTCCGCAGGAGAACCAAAGTCGGTACGACTTTGGTCGACAATGTGTCCGAGTTATTTCGGAACGACATAGCTCGGATACATTGCACATCGCTCACAGAACAGATGGTCGATGCGGCTGAAAGATTCTGGAGTTACAACTGCGTAATGGAAGAAGCAGCGTTAGGCGGTGGCAGCGAGGCAGGTTATACAGAAGACCGAGGAGTATAATCTGCCTCTCTGCCTAGCGTTTGTGGACTAAGAGAAAGTCTTTGATTCGATCGAGACTTGGGCTCACTCACCTTTGTTTTGCCGATGACATAGTAGTCATAGCTGATATTACAGAGGGGCTCAGCACAATGCTCAATAACCTCAGTATATCTTCCGAAAGTGTATGTCTTAAAATGAATATGGACAAAACCAAAGTCATAATAAACAAACATGTAGCACCCACTCTTATCAAGATCGGAGACTCTACACTCGAAGTTGTAACATTCTAGTTGGGCAGATTCAATTTCGAGAAAGAGGTCAACCGTCGAATCCGACTCGGCTGGGTAGCGTTCGGGAAGCTGCGTGGTATCTTCTCGTCTAACATACCACAGTGTCTCAAGACGAAAGTCTATAACCAGTGCGTGTCGCCAGTGATGGCTCTGAAACGTGGTCGCTCACAATGGGCCTCGTTAGAAGGCCACTCAAAGGTCACCTAAATTAAAGTCATCCATTGGAAAGGGCTATACTCGGAGTTTTCTTGCGGGATCGAATCAGAAATAAAGGTATCCCGCAGGAGAACCAAGGTTGCCGACATAGCACGAAGAATCGCCAAACTAAAGTGGCAATGGGCAGCACATTGCTCGCAGAACAGATGAAGAAAGTTAATTAACTAGTCATTAAATATATGTTGAGATTTATTGGTTATAAATATTTTATACTTGTCTGAAATTTAAATGAAAATGTTATATTCATTATTACCTGAAAATGTTGTCTATACAAATAATAGAACTGATTTCCATGTTCAATCACAAACTTCAACAATGCTACAATTTTTAGTAAATAATTACAAATCCAAGCCTTAATTATAAATTTGATAAATTGACACGAGATTGTCTCGATTCATTTATCTCGCTGGGATACCATAACATAGCGTATTTAAATTTTTCAGGGCCTAAGTTTATAAAACTCTAAAAAAAAAATTGGTTACAGCACTGCTGGCATCGATATATATGTACTACACATAAATCGATGACTGCTGGTCAGAGTGCAGATAGATAGAGAGGGAAATAACCTCAATATTCTCATTGAATAACTTATTCTGTGTAAGTATTACGGAATTCACGGAATTCACGTATTTCGGAATTCGGTAGTACGGAATTCACAGATATACCACAGATTACAAAATATATTGAAAAATGATTTCTTCTTTAAAAAATGTAATACAGCATGAAGTGCAAAGTGCAAACTACATATAATACATAACGAGGTGGTGATTACGAACATAATTACCAGTCAGATACCACTGAGCAAAGTATTCTTATACGAGCAACGTTAATAATTTCAAAAAGAACTAAAATCCAGAAGTTAACTTTACAAATCGACTAAAACATCAGAAAAATACCTCAAGTATATAAATCCTAGCATTCCAAGCCACATGACTGAGCTCCGTCGACAAGTTAGTGACGGGAAAATATGTGAACATTTTAACACACCGTTCTGTAATATACATGTATGTAGGTGATGCGCTGGAAGTTATTCACGTCAGGCTGCCGCGTTGCCATCCCACTGGGAACCTAGTCAAGTGTAAATGTTCCTTATTTCTCGTGGGCATGGTGGCGTATGTTGGTAGTTTGAGCCGTTCTAAACTAAACACGTGTGTATTCTGACGTTACTTTTCAACGCATATTTGGGTTTTTGAGGCAGTTGGACAAGTGAGTTTAAAGAAGTTCTATGGGAGTTAACGATTCACGTAAATGATGCAATAATTTGCTAACACTAATAGACACGCTACTAGGCATCTGTTATATCCGGCTCGAAGGACCACTTTTACATAGGAATCGGGCGTATAGTTGTATTCTGTGTTTCGCTGAAGCTCTAAATTTGTCATTTCCTATGGAGAAGAATCCTTCCTAATGGATAAACCCAATGGCACTTTTTGCCCCACCTGGTAATTTGATTTCCAGGTCAGGCAAAATGTTTCCAGTTCAGCAGCCGCGCTTGCTACCACATACTAACGAGGCAGTTAAAACAAACAATGAATAGAAATAAGAAGTAAAACAAAATATACATTTGATTAAAATTAGTAAAACATACGCATTAAAATAACTATAATAATATAATAAAACTAAGTGACGGTTTCTGAATAAAAGGCACAAATTATGACTCGTATCCATTTAAAGTAAAGGTTGCAAAAAACATATAACGTATCTCATATGGAATCAAAAATTAGTTTAATAGATTCTGTTGGTAAAACCTAGATCAAGCAAATTTATTCACTAAGTGAAAATTAATGCTCTTTAACTTAAACTATATGCTCATTATTTAAGTTAGCGTGCTTAATAATGTCCACTTATTTCAAGTAGAACTGCATAATGGGAATATAAGTAACACGGGCAATATAATGTGTTTTTCACAGAAACATGTTGGAATAAATGCTAAAATTCTTAGTTACGAGTACAACAAATGGTATTACAGTAATTAAGTGTATAAAGAGGAATTATTTGTAAAGTGCGCTTTAGGGACAAAATTATTATAGAACGTGATGGTGTTCAAACATATGAAATTACTAATACTGTGGCGTGTTTTGTTTTTTTATGTTTAATTTATGAGCAGTTGAGTACCGATATCGGCACGCATCTTGAGCGCTCAGGAAAAGAGTGGGTATCGCTTTGAAATGTACACCTATTTTATTTTATTTTTTCTACTAGATACTAGGTAAAAGAAAAAATAAAATAAAATAGGTGTACATTTAAAAAATAAATAAAACGCGTTCGCAGAGCGATCTCCACTCTTTCGCCGAGCGCTCCAGATCCGTGCCGATACCAGCCCCCCTAGCCAAGTTACAATCGTTTCGTTTGTTCGTGACGTCATAACAAAGGAATCGGAGGCGTGGCCTACTCGAGGCGTTCGCGAACGAAACGATTGTAATTTGGGTAGGGGGGCTGTACCTAATAAAATAATTACTTACTTATCCATCTTGTTTTTAGGTCAACCCTGGAGTATCACTTTTACTGATCCTTTATTGTCCCTCAGTCGCTCTTTGCGTTTTAGGACCGCAGCAACTCTTGCAAATCAATGTTGTAAAGCTATTTATTATCTGGACTTACATTTAACAAAAAAGAAAAAAATCTTTTTCCTCATCTTTGCACGGCTCCTCAATAAAAACCTTCGCCATATTCATAACATTCCTTCAACCAGCAAAGCTATTATGAGACTAATATACAATCTCATAGACAAACGGAATGCTTATTATTTCGCACAGGAGATGCAATAAATTCTCGCGTGCATTAAGCATAGCTTCAAGTATCCCACTTGCACACAAATATATCAGTGATTTAATGCCCAAGCAATTATTCTCTCTATATCGCTGTGTCTATCACACAAATCTCCCAAAATTTTGTAGTCAACGATTTACGAACAAATTCCTTGAATTATGGCGGTACAAACGCGGCTAAATCGCCTGCATAGCACACATAAATAATTTGCAAGCGGATTTCACAATTTAGAGTGTACGGTACGAATACATCCGCAGATCTTTGCATCCGTGCACACACATCCGTGTTCGGACGTCGTTTGAATTATGTTATAATTAATATCAGTTCTTCGCTTTGGCTCGCGTCCATTTTCGGCAACTCTATGATCTCACTCGGTTTGCGCTCACAAGCGTGCATACATTTAATTAAGAACTTGCTGCATTGCTCTTCGTCATTCATAGTATAGTTAGCACAAGGATTTCAGTGTACTCGGAGATAAATACGAGTGTTCATAGCGTAAAAAGTGTAATAAAATAACAAACGAAGCTGCTTTAGAGGTATGTAGAACAGAGAGTAAAGCCCCACAAACCTCCATTGAAAAGGGAGGATCCTCCGGCCAGTCGGGATGTTATGTCTGGTGGGCAGCTGCCCGATAGATGATTTCGGGCTGTTCTATGTGTTTTAATCGCGCGGAGAACTTTGATTGCGCGATGCAGGATTAGTTCTTATATGACGCCATAGATATTGCTACACTGCTTTTGATTTCTCTCATCACCATAATTATTTCTGTCAAAAGGTATCCACTACTGTGCTTAGGCTGGTCCTCTATTAGACTTAGGCCGGATGTCTTACATCCAATGAATTCCCGCGACCTCCACCGAGTCCTTGTGGAAGGTTTTTCAATTATACTATGACTTTTGGTACGCAATCATCACTCCAAAACACTCTCACCCTATCGACCTTAAAGTTACTACGATGGTAACTTTAAGCCTTTTAAAGATACCCATGTTCAAGAGCCTTTATCATCACTGGCAACATCTCCAGGACATAGACTTTCACCTTGAGACAATGTGGCATATCGAACGAAAAAATAAGGTAAAGCTACAGCGACAATTGAATTCTTTCTCAATGTTAAACCCACAGAACAATGATCTGTTTTCTGATTAAACCTAACCTAACTTAACCTTACAGGATCGTTTGTCCCAGAAAGATGTAGTCTAATAGTTGTGGGTGCTACATGAGTATTTACGTGTCTTTGGTTTTGTACATGTTCATTTTAAGGCCAACTCTTTCGGAAGCTCTACTGAGGTCATCGAGAATTATATTGATGTTTTCCATAATTGGAAGATTTTCTAACTCACAACTATTAAGAGAAATTAAAATACTTAGGCATATATATATATTATTATAGCAAAAATACAAGGCATTGTGGAACAGCTGAGGGGTTACCAGTAAAAGTCTGACAATCCACTCTGGAAATGAGGATTTTTCACCCTCAAAAAAAAGGAAGCGGTGGAAAAAAACCTTACATTGATTTACATACAAATATAGACTCATCTCTATCAGATAATGATAATAAGGGTTTTGAGACTTCTATTCTTTCACCTCTTAGCTGTAATAAAAGAGCCTTAAATCACCTCAAAAAGATTACCACAAATTCACACTAACAAAAAACAAAAAAACATCGTAAGCAGATTAAAAAAACAAACATCCTATTAGTCGAAACCACGGGGAATTTACCAACAGTTCCCTCGTCAACGCCATTTTATATTTTAACAAAAATGTATTATGAGTCAAACTGCAGAATATGCAGACTATGTGCAGTTTACAGACAATAGTAAGCGGCCGGTGCAATGCAGAAGAGAGTTCATTCTATAGATATATCAACGCCGAGTGCTATCCATTGGACGAGAGGAATCTGTAATAGGAATTTTAATATTAAAATGCTTTAGAGCCAAATTCTTTCACGTTATTTTTTTGAGCTGCTGTGAGTCTATCAATATTTTAAAACTGAATTAAGTGACTGACAAAGCTTTTAAATAAAAACAAATTGAGAAAACAAAAGGGAATACCAAAGAAGGAATGGATGGACAGTGTGAAAGGTGTGACTATCTAGAAGAGGGTAAGTACTGTTATGACAGAAATGTTTTGAATGAAGAAGACATCTGCACGGACTCCAAATCAATTAAAAATGTCAACAGAATGGTGACGAGAAATCTAAAAATTCCTGCCGTGAGTAAAAGCTTTATGACCCCAATACTACGTTGGGGAATTATTGCATTGCCATTAGGGCAACGTTCTCGTTGAAACAATGAAGGTATAACTTTTGAGTATCTACTAAAGTTTCTTTTCTGTTATTTTTTTACTTTCAAACTAGATAAAAGCCATCTTTAAATATTGAATTTGTTCCACTGCGTTTTATTCTCCTTTGAAGGCAAACTAAAGGAAGATATCCTAGTATTTGTTCAGCACGTTAAGGCTGGTAATATCGTAATATTATTCATATTTTGACCTATATTCGAACGTAGGAGCCACGAGTATATTGCTTGTAAAGTTTGTTTGTAAGTGCAATGCTCTGAATTTGTATGGGATGTAAGTTTTAAAGAGGCATATTATTGAATTTACTTTGGTACTTTACTTGTGTTCATCTTCCTTAACCCTAGATCATTAACATTATTTTTCAACGCATAATACGAACCTTCGTCGTTTTAATTACGGTATTTAATTAAAGGGAATAAATGGTTTTATTTAAAAAAAAGACCGGGAGAGTGCGAGTCGGATTGCGCACCTATGATAACAGTTCAGTTCCCGAATTGAGTTACGAAGATTTTTTCGAATCCCAAAAAAAGTTTTTTTTTTTGAAATCATTACAAATTTACAGTTTTCAGTTTTTTTCCTATACTTATTTGTTATGAGACCTTGCTTCATGCCAAATTTCAGGATTATAGGTCGACAGAAAGTACCCTATGAATTTTGATTCCCTTGAGAGTGTTGAAATATACGTTTTTTTGCGACCGGCCGTATGTTTTTTTTCGTTAACTCAGAAGTTTGATTTTTTCACAGCTTCAAGTAACCGCAGCCCTTAATAATAGGTCTTTGAAATTGCCGTTTTTTAAAACGGGTTGCTATATCTTTGGATTGTTTTGGAATTACAAGTTCAAATAAACTTTATGTTAAAGGTACGTTATACCTACTGTTTTCCGAAATTAGGTATTTATTGGTTTCTTGTGTTTTGTATTTTCTATAATTCAAGTCATAGAGACTGGAATTTGAACGTTTACTACAATAATGTCTTCTGGCATCAAATGATTGTGTGTATAGGAAGATTACTTACAACATCCTACATTTATCATCGCGTGCAAAATCGTAGCTCCACAAGTCGGGCACAGTGACTTGGGTCACGCTCGCAACGAATTCATTCATTTGTTTTCTGCACATCCTTGTCGCCAGAAGCTCATTGCTAGAGCGTGACCAAGCGGTTGTTTCTTTGTGTAGATATCTTTGTGTGGTCATGATCGACCTATGTGATTTTTTAACCCAAGACTACTTTTTTAAAGATATTAACTTGTGCTTGACTGCGATCTCACCTGATGGCAAGCAGTGATGCAATCGTTGATGGTGAAGCGCACTAGTTTATTAAGAGCCTATTCACCCTAGCCTTGACTACACCTAAATTATAATCAGACGGGAAGACTGCAGTAGGCAAATTGTTCTAGTCCTTTGATATACGCAATGTACAATAGAATTTTAAGCTAATATTGCTATTATCCAATTTATTTGAGTAAAACTAGTAGCTAAACTTGGACTAAAATATTTTATCAGATTTAACTTGAATTCTTTGCCAATTCGACAACTTCTGAAACTGAACAAAAACTATTTATTTTCCAAAATTGCTGCTTTAAAAGAAATGTAAAGCAGCCATTTTGCGTTAGAAAACAAAGAGATAGCTTCTGCAATGCGTATGTAAATAGTGCATGTTACTGTCTTGAATATTCAAACTTTTAATTAAATGTAAATTTATATACATTTCTATGCTATATACTACATCTAATGATCTATTCATCTTCTATCAATTTAATGATTTATTTTTCTCTACTTTTTTTATAATTGCTAAAGTGTTATCTTTTCCATTTTGTATATTTAATTTTTGTGGAATCTTTTTACTATAATAATATTATTAATGTTATAGTCGTACCTAATATAGTGTAAGCTGTGCACATCTGTAATAGTCATGCATACTAGTGTCTAGATTACAATATTATTTTTACAATAATCCTGTATGTAATGTTGCTGGGGTGCCAATAAATAAATACTAGACTAAATAGAATGTCTATATAGCTGTCAAAGTCATTCGGAATAAGATGAGAATAACAAATTATATAAAATTATATGTATTTAAAAAAAATATATACTAATACACACACAATTGGTGGTATCAATTTCCTTGAATTGCATTGCCGTCACGTTTATTAATACAGACAATCAAATTACAGTTCTAAGAACTTTGTCCTCTGAATACATAAATTAAAACGTAATATTATCCTGTAATTGAGGACACTGAAATCTTTTCGTCATCCATTGGCCTGAGGAAAGGAATTAAGTCAGTCAGCGTTTCCAGTAAATCTCTACAGGGGGAAGGTTTTTATGTTACTACATAAACTACTTCCATTTTATTACTTTCAGAATTTTTTTAAATTGTCTTTGGGTTTATTACATTTATTGCTCTTGGGGCGATTATTTCACGCATTCAAAAAGTTCTTAAATCATCCCTCGACAAAATAATATTAATGGTTTTCCCCAAAAAAGCAGTTATTATTAAAATTCTGAGTGTTTTTGTCGCGATTCTAAATAGCTCTTCGGGGAAATTACGTCGTACGTATCTCAGAATTTCGTGGTTCCTGTCTTTCTAGACAAAATAGGACACGGTAAAATTATGCTAAAATTAATTTAGACACACTGCCTCCTTTTGGCTACAACCTATATTTATAACAATGTAGACTTAAAATTCATCTTTTCACGCTTTTAGTGCAGACGATTCTACACTGAAAATACAAACGACAAACCATCGGAAAGGGATTGCAATTGCTGTGATTTAAAAAAAAAAACATTAAAATACATAATTCTGTTAGTGATCTAAGTTGTGTTACAATTTTTTCTAGGCTAGGATCACATGCTCCGTAAACGTAATAACTGTAGAGGTGTACACTACAATTACTTACAAAGCTACAAGTACTTTGAAACAAAAAAAAAAAAAAAACTCAATTTCAATTCAAATCATCAGGAAATAAAATTAAAAATGGTCCCAAAATAATAAAAGACAAATATATGTTATGATATATATTATGGTAGACTATTTGTGAAAAAAGTAAGAATCTTAAAAAAAATATCGAAACTTTATTAAACTCTTATTATTATTACGATTACTATAAGCGGTAACAGCCTAGCGAATACCCAAACCTAACAGGCTATTTGCCTAAAAACCAAGCACAGCCCAAAAAGTATCCTTTTAAGCAAAAATAAATTAAAAGAACGACTAAAATTAATGAAGCCTAAACTACAAAGCTTAATTCCTAGGCCGCAGAATGACCGTCGTAATGATGCCATTAAATAAAGGTGAAACTTTCATTTGTCAGCATTATCTGGCCGAGTGACCTGTGACCCGGGGTTTGTCTTTTGTGAAACTATAGAACCTTTGATTTGTACCTTAGTATTGTGACTTTGGAAACGTTCGTCAGCTGTTTCTTATTTTTAATTTTCCGAGTATTTGAATTTACTTGATTTGTTTTGCCTTATCTGCCAACATTTTTGTTCAATTAA
This sequence comes from Mythimna pallens, assembly GCA_961205895.1. NCBI lineage: Eukaryota > Metazoa > Arthropoda > Insecta > Lepidoptera > Noctuidae > Mythimna > Mythimna pallens. The sequence continues at coordinate 1,013,463 of OY540836.1, forward strand.
ATTGTTATATCTCGTTACACATGGTGGACATCCCATCTATACGCACAAAACGTTCTGGGAACACATTCATTGTGCGTACAGCTAAGGAGTGGTATTCGCTGCCGGAGTCTCTGTTTCCTGATGGCTACAACCTGGGTATCTTTAAGTCAAAGTGAATCGGTTAATTCTAGGTAAGCGCGCTCCATCGCCGACCGCATCGTCGCTTTCCATCAGGTGAGATAGTGGTCAAACGCTATAGTCAAGTGTGAACCTATCAACAATAAACAAAAAAAAGACAACAATTTTAAACAATTATATCTGTCTCTCTCGTCTACGTTTTCTACGGTGCCCGTACGGGTGTCCGGCATGGCCTTTGACGTCAATAACCATACCGGATAAAGTTTCATAGCTGTTAATAAGAAAAATAATCTTTTTAGCAGCTTTGAAGCTTTATAACTCTATTGTTAATGTTTATCAGAGCTAAAAAATATATTAATTTAGCAAATAAAAAAATAGAATGTATATGTTATAGTTCATTATTGCAAAAATCACACCCAAGTTTTGTAATTTAAAACAGTCTACATAAAAGAATGCAAAGTTGCATTTTACGTTACTAACATTTCCCTACACTGTTTATTCACATGAAACCTTTTTATCCATCTGTAAGTACGAACACATAATGACTAACGAACGAGGTGAAATCAAATTAACGGGCTTTGCCAAGTAATACGTGTAGCTACGAATATTTACATAATAAATCATATGAATTTACACTTGAATTAAACGAATAAATTTATATGTTTGCATTCCAGATTTATATCTTACATGATGTATTTATAACCACTTAAAAGTTATAAATCGTTTATTTTATTTGCTGTCAATATAGGTTATTTTGTGTTTTATAAAAAAGATGTATTAATTTAAGGTGACAATACTGACAATGTTGGGACGGGATGGCGGTTTGACTTAGATGACTTTCTTGGGAATTGGCAAAAAGCGGTGTTCTCACTCAATACCATTACCATAACGTTACCATTTTACCTATCTTGTAACTGTGTTGTACTAATTTAGTGTAATATAGTTATTTTCCTTACAATTTGAGACTTTAACTTACCATACAAACCATAACCTATCATCAACACGCGAAAAGAGTGTTAGGTTTCCATAGCGCAAAGCAGAACATTTTACAAGTGGTTTAAAGTCGGGAACAATGGAAGAAATGGAGGGAGGCCCTTGCCCAGCAGTGGGACAGATAGGCTAGATAAAAAAAACCGGGCAAATGCGAGTTGGACTCGCGCACTGAGGGTTCCGTACGGACTTCCCGAATTGATTTACGAAGATTTTTCCGAATCGCAAAAAAAGTTTTTTTTTTGTGACGTAACTACAAATTTGCAGTTTTGACCTTGAGAACCTAAGACCTTGCTTCATGCCAAATTTCAAGGTTTCTAGGTCAACGGGAAGTAGACTATGAATTTTGAATCCCTTGAATGTGTCGAAATATACGTTTATTGAAATATAAACGGCCGTATCTTTTTTTTTCGAACTTAGAAGTTTTAATTTTTCAGAGCTTTTAATTTTATTCGATACCGTCACGTGTTCCCGAGATAAAGGGTCTTGACAGACAACAAAGCGATCCTATAATGATTCCGTTTTTTTCCTTTTGAGGTAAGGAACTCTAAAAATGGCGGCAATAACCTAACCAGAATAGGTTAGGTTTAACAAATAACTATGAATAATATGTAAATATATGCAAAACCAAATACACATAGGCGTCGAAGTATTCCTCCACATCCTTTGTCTTAAAATATATTTTAAGATTCAGATTCAGATTCAGATTCAGATTTCATTTATTTGCTCAAACATGAGTGTACATACAATTATTATAGTAAACAATGCATGCAAGGTGTTACAGTTAATAGAGTTGTGCTAACATATTTACCATATTGTCATGGTGTGCAAATATTAATAATGTGTTCAGGATTTAAAAAATCAAAATTAAGTAAAAAATTGCAATTAAATACCATTATGAAAATTATTATTATCATACATATCGAATTAAATTAATCTATAATTCAATGTCAATTCATAATAAATGTCAGTTGGTCCAAAAAAAAGATAATCCGTAAAAAATAAAAAATGTCATTATAAAATCATTATTATAGTACAAATCGAATAATTTATGTCAATTTAAAGTGGATCTATTAAAAATTCCCTAACATCATAATATGCTTTACTAGTTAAAAAAGATTTTAATTTCCTCTTAAATAGTTCTAAGTTTAGCTCTTTCAAGCTATTCGGAAGCTTGTTGTAAATAATGGGAGCCATACAAAAAACACTCTTGCGCATAAGAGCAGTCCGAGATCTATGTTGGCAGAGTTGACTATTGTCACGTCTATTTTTAGGAAACACATCTGCCATCCGGGGAAATAAATTAGGATTCGTTTTAACAAATATTGCAATTTCCAAAATATAAATTGATGGTAAAGTCAAGATTTTGTAATTTATGAAAAATGGCTTGCAACTATCTGTCGTTTTCAGTCTAAATATGGATCTAAGGCATTTTTTTTGGGCTTTAAAAACTATATCTCTATCCGTAGAATGTCCCCAAAAGATAATGCAATATCTGATAATCGGCTCTGCTATGCCGTAATAGGTAGTTAATAGGACATCAGTATTAAGAATTCGCGATAGTTTATTTAGTGCGAATGCACTGTTACTTAATTTTTTGCTAATGACCTCTATGTGTGCCTTCCAATTTAAATTTCGATCCACCGTTAATCCTAAAAACTTAGTAGAATTCACTTCGTCAATTTCATTATTATTATATTTAATTTTAAAATTTGGAAACTTTAACGGTCTTTGGCTGAAATGCATTATTACCGTTTTATTCAAATTGATTTTAAGGTTATTATTTTGTAACCAAAGAATAGCTTTAGTTAATGTGCTATTTATATCAGCTTCATAATTATGCTTATCATCACATGGAATGATTATCGTGCTGTCATCTGCAAAAAGTGTCATACTGTGTTCTATATATTTAGGCAAATCGTTGATGTAAAGGTTAAAAAGCGGCGGTCCTAATACGCTTCCTTGCGGTACGCCATAGTTGACGGTACGCCATAGTAAGTGTTTTCAACTCTTTAAATATATTTCAAAAGTTTTATAAAGTTATGCAACACTACCTCCAGACCTGGCGGATGCGCCGCTCGCGAGCCGCTTGCGAACTACGCGCGTGCATTTCATGTTCGTACGAAGCCCCTGCGCCACCCGCACGCTGCTCACGCGCTAGCTTCACGACGTACTCGAGCGGCGCAGTAGGTGCGCGCGTGTCGCGCGCGGTACACAACATACGCGCGTACTGTGCGCGCACGCTTGTCACGCGCCTCACTTGAGCCTAGCCAGAGCGGCGCACCAAACTTCGGCTGTAACAGCACGCGCGCAGTTCGCAAGCGGCTCGCGAGCAGCACATTCGCGGCTCATTCGCCAGGTCTGGATACGCCTTTATATTATATCTAACTAGCTTTTTCAAGCGGCTTTGCGAAACTAGTCTAAAATTATTATAGCGAGATAGTTATAAAGCCTCGTTTGTTATAAAATACAAATTTTGTGTTACAAGTTCCAATTTTGTTCAGATTTGATTGAATAAACATACAGATTATCACATTCATTTCTTTTAGAATGCACTATTGGGTCCCGAAATTCAAACAAAAATTCAAAAGTAATGGGCCTCAAATTTTAATGGCCTATCAATATGCTTTCTCCACGGTAAATCTGATCTAATCACAGATGAATCCCCAAAACGTCATGTCATATAAACAAGGGTTCTACCTCGACTGAAATCGTAATCCGAGCAAAAACTGAAAACTCCTCTTTTCTCCGGAATTCAATAACAAGAATGTCAAAAAGCTTTTGTCAAAACCATTGGTCTTGCCAAGCGAAAATAGATCTTATTTCGTTGAGATAAGGTTCATGAAAATTAGTGTACTACAAGGTCCGATTTATGTTCCTCGGTAATAGAGAAATGGAACCGACAGGCGTCTATGTTAGCACTGTGATACAAAAAATACCTAGGTGCAATACAGAATTCTGTTCCAAATGTTGAAAAAGTGGACAGATTTTTAGGAAATGAAGATTTACTGTTATGGTTTGTTCTAGTTTTTGGATGTAGCTCGTAGATTTAAAATTCTGTTTTAGTTATGTTTTTTGTGAGCTTTGTGAAAAACGAAAATGTGAAAATACAGTAATACTTGTGAGTTTTGGTTGAAAGTCAAAACTAAAAGGTGTATAGACTATGTACAGAACACATAATATTTTTGTGTGACAGTTATAAAATTATTCTATCTAATCTACGAAAAATCCAGTGCGCTCTCATTTAGTCTAAAAATACTTCTTCACAAAAAAAAAAAACAAAAATGGTTATTTTCAGAATTCCGCCTGCAGTAGATTGTTTCAACTCCGTCGAGAGTTGCACTGATATCGACACGTTTTCAAAAAACGTCCAATGGAAACTTGTTAGGACAGAAGGTGACTCGTCTATCTCAAATTCTTAGTATTGGCTATCGTTCGAAAGAACAATGGTGAAATCCCTAAAAAATTTGGTTGAAATATTTTTTTATATTCAAAAGTTTACAGAATAAATTCCTGAAGTATTCTGTCTTTAACAATACTATTAACAGAAGTCTGAAATCAAACATGTACACTAATATTTTAGAGAGGTAAAATTTGTTTTTATGTTTGTAGGAGGTAATCTCTGGAAGTACTAGTCCGATTGCAAAAATTTTAGCCGTCCACACAGGTAAAGACCGCCCACACAGATGAATAACAATGAATTGAAGACGGTGGAAGCCATTCCGAACCAAACTACCCAGGAATTAGCAGCATGGTTTAACTTTAACTTACCAAGAATATGGACTCATTTACGTCAAATCAATAAAATAAAAAAATATGAAAAATGGGTGCTTCATGATTTGACTCATCTGCAGAAAGAAACGCGTGTTGAAACTTGTGTTGCCTTGTTGAATCGACTGTTTGGTGGTCTCAGCATGGTGTTATTCACTATAGCTTTCTTCGATCTGGTCAAGCAATAACGGCAGATGTCTACTGTGCTGAATCCCGAACAATGATAGCAAAAGTAGCAGTAAAACAGCCCCGACTCATGAATCAATCTTCACCATTATTGCTCCATGATAACGCGAGACCTCATGATAGATAGCTAGAAGATAGATAGATATATTCTTTATTGTACACCAAAAATACAAATTACATTACACATGCAGCACGAGAAACCGTTTTAACTCTACAGGGACTGCAATTACAAATCATTCGTCACTCTCCATGTTTGCCAGACCTTGCTCCAATGAACTACCATTTTTTTCGTGATTTGGACAATTTTCTACGTGATAAAAAGTTTTCTTCTCAGGAGGCAGTATAAAATGCTTTCACACAGTTTGTCAGATCACCAGAGTTCTATCGCAAAAGCATAAATGACCTTCCTATTAGATGGCGGCAATGTGTAGATAATAATGGTAATTATTTTAATTAAATAAAATTGTTAAATAAAAAAAAACAATTTCAATTTTTCAGTACAAATCGGCAATTTTATACTTTAACCCTTAATATAAATGTGAATGAAAATTTTGGAAACACAGGCTTTAAAAGTATTTTGAAAACACAGCTTTATTTTTCACATTATTTTTTTACGTTTGTCTTAGCTATAGTATGTTACTTGGAGTCGGCACAATCCCTTTACATTTAACGTTCTCAGGGGTTCAATAGATTCTATAAACCATACTTACTTTGATTTTCCAAATGCAATCGTTTACGAAGCTAAACGCACTTTTGGAAGTACTCATTCAGCCAGTCAGCAGTCTAATCAACAAGGAATTCAAATCTACTATAGGCAGTAACCGTTTAGAAGTCTAGACTATTTTCAGCTAAAATATTATTCTAGCAAGCTCAAGGACTTAGCTAATCCTCCCTAATAGCACATCGAAGCTCCGCTAAGCTGTAACGAAACTGTTATGCTTATTTAACGACTTTCTCACTAACTGAACCGTGTGGCTTTGCTTGCCAAATGGAACTGAACTCGCATTGTGTGATGAGGATATCATTTTTCATAAACGCCTCTTTGAATCTTTGCCCATTGTGAATATCGTCTTTATGGGAAAATGGCGTTTTTTATAGCGACTTTAACGTCGTAGTTAAAGAAAAGATAATCAGCTTTTTGTCTTAGACTACAAATAAAAAAAAAAATGAAGTCCCACAAAATGAAAGTTAAAAGAACTCACCTCATGCAGTTTGCGCGTCCAAAACCGGGTAAGCATTTATGTGATTTTTTCATTTCATATGTAATTTTCTATGTTAATTTAGGACATTGGTTTCGGTTGTCAATCGTAGATCTTTAATAGTCGTTTTAGGTAGACAGACGCCAGAAAGTCTCAGTCTTTCCAAGGAGTATCGTGTTGCCTAGTAACTGTGCTGTGGAGGTCTGGTCACTCCATGTAAAACACGTGTTGGAGGTATGTGGAACAGAGAGTAAAGCCCCACATACCTCCTTTGAAAAGGGAGGATCCTCCGGCCAGACGGGTGTTATGTCTGGTGGGCTACTACTGCCCGATAGATGATTTCGGGCGGTTCTAAACGCGCGGAGAACTTTGATTGCGCGATGCAGGATTAGTTCTTATGTGACGCCATAGATGTCACTACATCACTCCCCTTCGGAGATCGGATATCGATGGTTCTTGATGCTTCTTGATGCGTGCCAGGCCAGTGGTAGGTTGGTTCCAGTGGGTCGGAACCGAATGCCGCATAGTTCTCGGTGAGTCGGAACTGTCTGCAGTGATGCCCCAGTAAGTCGCGGTGTTGCTGTCCCAGTGAGTCAGGATGATGCCCCAGTGAGTCGGGGTGATTATATCACAGTGAGTCGGGATGATGCCCCAGTAAGTCGGAGTGATGATGTCTCAGTGAGTCGGGATGATGCTGCAGACTCCAGTGAGTCGGAGTAGTGCTGCTAGCTCCAGTGAGTCGGAGCGGTGCTGAGCAATGTAGTGGCTTGACTGCTTGCGTCGACCAGGAGAGGTTTTTCATAACTCTTCATGTGACTGGCCGAAGGTGCGGTGTGATTAGCCAAGGTCGCTGATGAGGCTGAGGGTGATGACCAGGTATGACCAAGTAGGCATGCTGGTGGTCAGGATACCCTTTAAAGCCGTGGGTGCTGGCTGTATGGCTCGCTGCTCGAAAGCTTGAGGAAGTGATGATGGCGTCATGAAGTATTGGCTGCACGAAGGCTGCGCTGACGTTCTTTTGTCGAGGGTCACTAGTTTGGAGGTATGTGGAACAGAGAGTAAAGCCCCACATACCTCCTTTGAAAAGAGAGGATCCTCCGACCAGACGTGTGTGTATTACCTCATCATCTTCCTGCCCTTGTCCCGTTTTATTTAGGGTCGGCGCAACACGTTTTTTTCGTACATTCTGCCCTGTCACTCGTCATACTATCACTAACTTCCTTTTCTTTCATATCTCTCTTCACACAATCCATCCATCTTTTCTTTGGTCTCCCTCTCCATCCATCCACATCTAAACTCATAACGTATGACCTGATAACGTAAATAACATAAAAGATTTTATTATTTAGAAAATCATCCAATGACATCCAACGCTTCAGGGAACGTGAGGACTTTTACTGACTAGAATCACACCTGTGTCCTTAGTTACCCTTTGCGTTGTACGACCACGGTTTCCCTTTCGGAAATTCCCCATGGACAATAAAGGGTATGCAGATAGATGACTTTTTATAGTTTCTGCCTACTCCTTAGGGAAAAGGTTGAAATGTATGGGTTAAGAAAAGTTACAAAAAAAGGAATTCAAGGGTTTCAATTCTCAATCAAATTTTGTAAGTAAATCTTAACACATACATATTTTTACCGCCATCTGGCGATGGCGGTAAAAATATCGTTACTGACAAATTCGCCCTTTTTTACAGTTTTATGCTAACTGTTAGTGATACTAGAAATACAAAAGACCACAGAGTATTGAGTTTGAACAAACGTAGACTTACTTACTTCGCAAATACCGATTATTTGGTACCTATATAGAGTATATAGCAATATTTATTTTCCCTGCCTTCAAATAAAACATTAGACGTAATTAAAACCATAAATCAAAACGAAACTCTCCTTTTTAACACCCGCTAATTAATAACAGCACAATTTAAATGTACCCTCATTTTCACACATAATATTTCAATGCAGAAATGCCTGCATTTGTTTAAAAGTAAGGATTATTTTTCAAGAAACTTCAAAGAAAGTAAAAAATAGCTGAAATGCAAATAAATTAGAACAGAAGGTTGAATTTGTACAGCGAGCGAACACAGGCGCACTTATGTGGAGTGATTGCGGTCATGAAGGGATCCGATACGGTATTTGCGACGCGGCGGCTTTGTACTACGTGCGCGCAAAGTCAGTGCTCCAGCTGTCATTTATATAAAACAAGACACCAGATCGCAAGAATTCACGTGAAAATATCAGATCAACTGATCGCGTCCGCTTTGCTTCGATCGTCGGTAAATAGCACCCACGTGTGGTTGGTCACGTAGGCCACTGTAGTAGAGTATCAATTGTTTGACCGAATCGCTCCGCATTGCTTTGCTTTCGTGTTGAATTGCTTTCGTGAGATACCAGGTTAGAGACTACTTCGTACATACGTACTGTTAGCAACAGGTTTCAATTACTCTTTTTAAAAGAAGGAAATACTTTTAGCTGTGAGGAACACAATCACTTTATTTAACTTTTACGTGAGCTAATTGCTAGAGCAGCTCGCGAGTGCCCGGGATGAAGGATGAAAGACGACTGACTGAATTTCATGAGTAGGATGTATGAGGAGTTTAGGGATATGTCAACACTCTGACGGGAATGCAGCATAAGCTGCTAGGTAAGCCAGAACATTGAATGGGTATAACAGTACGCATGGTATCTCAAACAAATGCCGATCGCTTGTGTGCTAAACATGTATCATGTGTGCCTGTCAACTTGTTGTAAGGAGTCTACCTTCTGTATCTATCTATTCTCTGGTTTAAGGATGATGGCGTAATGAAAAGGATTCAAACTGCTGCGTCACGAGACTCATCAATGAAACCCGTTACTTTTTACAAGGCAGGATTTTTATCAGGTCGGCCTTTAATATAGGTATCCGTTTTTAGGAGAAAAAAGGTTGGTTTTATTCTTGCATACTCGTTTATGAACAAAGTTGTAAGATTTTAATGGTGTGGTAGGATGGACGGTTAAATTATTTGGTAGGTTATCCCACTTCTTGAGGTATTTTAATGAATGAAAGAAAGAAAAAGAGTTTATTTACGTCAAACATGGCGCATACATATAAAAAAGAATATAAAAAAGAAAATAAAAACAAATAACAATAACGACTTCATTATAAGTGGTAGGATATAATTATTTCATACATATATGCACAGACTTCAATGAAACTTGGATATACTAAATCCTTATAGGATAGACCATGCCCTGGAATGGCACGTAGGATACTTTTGTCCCTTTGGGAAGATTTTCTACTATTACGAGGGCAAACCTGTTAAAGTCGAAAATAAAAATTTAAACACATCTGTTATGCAAAGTTTTATGGCAACTTAAATTTTATATAAACAATCATACTACCTCGGTCTCGTTATTGCAGGCCAGAGGTCATTAAGAAAACACTCCAGCAAAGGAAAAGCTGATCTCCAACATGATAATAGCCACAGTACAGCAATTTCCTTCCATTTCTCTCCATAGCGATCAGAAATAACGTCCGTCCCAACATATAAATTTGATATAATAACAATATTCACAGAATATTAACCACAGTGTTTGTGTACCGGTAATTGTTAATCACTTTTTAATCTAAATATTTATTTGTATATCTCTAGTAAATATACTCGCGAAGTGTAGTGGGTGTGTGTTTAAATTAATGAGTGTTGCATTTTAATGGAATAAAATTTAAAAACAATATGTGAACAATCAATGGTTTTGCTTAAAAAGCATAACTTTATTTTTGATGTTTTTTTTTAGGTGGGAAATCATCTAATGATATCTTCCGCCCTTGGACGGGGCGAGAGGGCGTGTCAGACTTTTACTAACTAAAACCCAATCCTGTTCCTTCTTTCCCTTCGTTCCAGGGCCCCGGGGTTCTCTTTCGCATCACCCATGGCCCCAGTAGGATTCGACCCTGCTAGGCACCTACGGTTTGCTGACATCTTCTTGAGGCGCGCGTGGAACACTACGCGCCGTCGACGACTTCGGCTCGGTCCAGACGGTTACCGGACGGAACAAATTTACTGTTTTCAGATTTTTCCGATACCGATGCTATAAGACCTTTTTTCATGCCAAATTTCAGGATTCTAGGATAATGGGAAGTACCCTATGAATTATGATTCCCTTGAGAGTGTCAAAATATACCTTTTTTGCGACATAAATGGCCGTATCTTTTTTTCGTTTATTTAGAAGTTTGATATTTTCACAACATCAAGGGACTGCAGACCTGAGTGGTTTTAATTTCAACTCGATAGCTCCACGCAATCCTGAGATGAAGGGTCTTGACAGTCAGACTGACAGACAGACACACAGATAGATGGACGGATAACAAAGTGATCGTATAATGGTTCCGATTATTTCTTTTGATGTAAGGAACCCTAAAAATCGTCTAAATATAGATCACTCTAGTATTTCCATGTCAATAGATATCGACTGCCTCGTAGAGTACGAGATAGAATACATATAAGAATTCATTGTTATGTAGAATCCATCGGAGAAACCTCGCAAATTGTGAGGCTTCATTATCTGACGTTCACGGGGGAATTTTGAAAACCTACAATAAATAAAAACCTTGAGTATTGTTTGGATTACAAGTGGCTTCTTACTGTATTAGTAAGTGTCTCGATTGTTCACTAGTCCGATATATAGAGCTGAACTAACCAAACATTATGTTAAAACGTGAATTTTTGACTAGCTTTTTCCTGCTGCATCACTTGACTGGTCCCCCAGGAGCCGTGGCTTTTTAAAGATAAAGCCTGTGGCACTCAACGACAGTATAACTTGCTATCTGTGAAAGAACTTCCGCAATCTTACCGCACTTATAGAATTTATCTTTTACCCTTTCATATGATAAAACAAATTTATTTTATTATCTCTTATTATGAGCCTGTTGGGTCCCAATGCTTCCCTTTCTTTTTTCCACGTTTTTCAGTCACTAGCAACAAACTGTCAATCCTTTAGGGAGAAATTTAACTCATGAACATCACCGATTCCTATTGTTTGGGAGTCAGTCACTGGCTACCTTTGGCCAATTTTGTACTCCAGATATGGCCTTTCACGTCTGCGACTTGTGTTAACTTCTTTTAATATTTCTTTTTATATACTGTTTTTTTTTAAGTGTGGAAATCATCTTATGACTTGTCCCGCTCTGGGCGGAGCAGGAGGGCGTGTCAGATTTTTACTGACTAATACCACATCTGTGTGAATCAGTTGCTCTTTGCATTCTAGGACTACGGGTTTCCTTTTCAGAAATTCCCCGCGGTCCTAGCTAGCAGGTATCGGCCCTCCTGGGCCCCTACAGTTTGCTGACACCTCCTTGAGGAGCCCGTGGATCACTACGCACTGTTGACGACTGGGTTAAGTCCAGTCAATTACCGGATGGCCGAACGGCAAGCTACCCATTGCTCGACGTACCCTGGCTGGTAGTCGGGGTCAGAATCTCAGCAGCTAGTCTGAGAGGACATTCTTTCCCTCACGCGTGCGGCCTCCTCCTTTGCTAACATTACTGCTTCGCAGAAGGAGACCACTGCCTGCCATTCCTCCTCATTTCAGACCATGGCCCGAACCAGGGCCCGACGCGAGAGGTCATTGCCGCTGATTACCTCAACGAGGACACGACGGTGCTCCGCTCAAGCGGGGCACACCTCCACCGTATGCTCCACGGTGTCCTCCGGGCATAAATACCGTACAGTTATAAAAGATACGGTTTCGAATTTAATTACATGCTAATGTGTGTTATCATGAAACAATCAAAATGGTTACCAGAGAATTACGCTATCTACTTAACCCAACAACATGTAAAATGTAGAATGGAACAATGTGTAGAATGGAAGTGACACCTCGGTCGCGCTGTTTATACCGTCATGAAATCCTACAAGGAGATTCTAACGTCATTGAGCCGTCAGACACACTGCTTGGTATTTCGATGACCTTATTTGTCTTACTGTTAATATTCGCTAAATATTCTCGAGCGTTTGATGGTCTATTAATAGTTCGTACGAGTTATTGGCAAAATTGCGGTGCCTCTTCAATGACACTTGTGCCATTAATGAAGACTGAAAGTTGACAATATTTGTCACAAACATTTAAAACTGTAGTCAGTCTCGGCGTTGATTTGTAACGAAACTGATGTTAGCTTCTGAACAAAACTAGCTGTATCAATTGCTAGATTAGAATTCTCGTCCAAATTGGGTAATTGGCCTTTTTTTTTTAAATAATTTGTATCAAAAAGTAAATTTATCCAAAACCACAAGTAGAAAGATTTTTTCAGATCCGTTCAAAATTGAGTAAGTCAGAAACGATTTAAATCTATCGGAAGGGGAAACTGTTAAGTAAGAAAAGTAAAAAGATACACATACTGAAATGTGACGTCACCGCTATTAGGACACGGATGTACGAAAGAGATAGCGAGATGTCCCCACCACGCCCCGTTCTTCTTCATACCAATTGTAACGCTAATTGTTGCTTCATATAACAAATTTTGATGCCGCATTCAGAAAAAGATTTATTTTTAACTTATTTTATACTAAACAATTAGCATAGCATAGTTGGCCTTGAATGTTAAGATGGATGTGTGGTGTGACGAGAATGGATAAAGTGAGAAATGAGTATATTAGGGGAAGTTTTAAAGCGGCGCCAGTGACTGAAAAGTTAAAAGGGAATCGTTTGTCTTAGTATGGTCATGTAAAGAGCAGGGATGAAACGCATGTTACTAAAAGAGTTATGAGTTTACATGTGTATGGATGGAGAGGGAGAGGGAGACCAAAGAAAAGATGGATGGATTGTGTGGAGAGTGATATGAAAGAAAAGGAAGTTCGTTAGCATGACGAGTGACAGGGCAGAATGGAAGAAAAACACGTATTGCGCCGACCCCAAGTAACACGGGACAAGGGCAGGAAAATGATGAGTTGGCCTTAGAATGTTCACACTGTTGTTGGGAGTCAGGCCTCCTCTCTAGGAGAGGGAATGGGCCGTAGTCCAGTGCAGGTTGGTGGATGTCACATGTTTTCAAATTTTTCTAGGATATGCCGGTTTCTTCACGATGTTTTCTTTCACCGTTTTGAGAGCAATGATGTTGAAATAAATTACAAAAAGTAATGCGCCTGGCTGGTGCTCAGCAAAAAAAAAAAACTTGATGAAGAAATACCGATAGTAAGTAATAATCAAAATTATCTGTGACAAATTTAATTAGAGAAAATGCCTACGAATACTCTATTAATTACTATATTAATATCACATCAAAAGATGAACATTATTAACTTTTCAATAGATGAACAGTCGAGAGAATTCGTGAACATAAGATGGCAACATTATACTATCGCCTCGTCAATCAGTGAAACTAATAATGTTTGAAGTTAGGAAATGAGCGAATCAATTTCGGAGACCTATTCTGAAATAAAGAGTATAATGTAAAGTGAAGTTGTGCTACTGTTTCCAAACAAAGTTTTCTCTTTGATTAATAGCTGATAACGTCGATTGCTGCAAACTATGGCAGGATACTTTTTTGAATTCAATTCAATTAAAAAAAAAATTACTTCACAATATCCTGCATGGGATGTTATAAAACGTAGTTAGTACACGGTTCCAATTAGCCGTTTCTTATAGAGAATAACCAGCAAGAAAAACCGTAATTATTCTTTAAAAAAAAAAACATTATTGATTTTACAATATCTTCATATTGCAACATTAATAGCAATGCGAGGACAGTGTAGATCAGTAATACAAATATTAATGAAAAGTGAGAGAGAGCGCGCAGAGTCTACAGTGTTTTTATGTTCACATTATAAAATAGACGTTTTAAAATAAAAATAAACCTATCACTAACGGAATTAAGGTGATTGAATGAAAATCTAAATAATTTAAAAAATATTGAAAAAGCAATGTAATTAAAAGAAACAAATTATGTATATAATTAAAACAACGATGGAGCAGTCAAATTGCGCACCTATAAAATATCTACCACCAAACGAGGATATTCTTGCGGAGAGTTCAACCTTCCGTAGCTCTTCTGAAGATTGCTCACTCACCTCTGAACCCAAGTATGAAGAAGTCCAGCCTCGCTCAATGAAGCTAAATCGACGTAACAGTAGCAGGATGTGAAGGCATAATTTTGATCCTTCCAAATTTTTTTTACTATTGTTAGGCTCGCACCACGCTTGACAATTATCTCACCTAATGGTAAGTGACGATGTACGAGTAGTTTAAAATGGAGCACGCTTGCTTAAAAGTAGCATAATCACTCTTGACTTAGGCCCCCAGATTGTAGCTTTCAGAAAACACATACTCTGACAGGGAATTCCGCTCCTTAGCAGCTGTACGCACAATAAACGTGTTCGCAAAACATTTTGGGCGTGGTTGGTGGTCTGATCATGAAACATTCATCCATCTGGCCTCTTTTACTCTATAAAATACTATGTACTTTCTTACTGATAATTTCAAATAACCAATTGTATGATAAACAACGGTGCTTGATAAAAGAATTGGTTATTGAACTTTTTTTAAAAAATGTACCAAGGTCATCTATTTCATTAGCTACCACCGTCCCAAATTAAAATTCAATCACATGAAGTTTAATGCCAACAGAACCCAAATGTTGTCAACTCAAAATATCACAAATTACAAACTTTGAATTGACTTAAACTATAGTTTTGGTTACTGATAGACTTGATAAGGACAACGTGATATCAATATTGACTAATGGGCCTAAGCCGATTGATTTGTGTGTTCCACAATGCTAGGCGCGTATACTACGGCGTACAAAGGCGGTTCCGGGTGGATATTTTAAGCGGTCACGAGGCCCTCTTACATGTGTTGATGGTGATCACCATGGTGGTTTTAGTAAGGTTCAGGCGCTTTATGAAGGTTTCCTCCCGAAAACAAAAAAAAGAAAAGGCTTTTGTAATGGAATCTCACTCAAGTGCTTGACCCAAGCGTTCCTGGTTCAAAAGTAGTTTCCATTAATAATATGTCTTCAAACGAGTTTTAGGTAATATCGTACATGACTTGATCGAAATTTTGCAATACGGGCTTGAATGTCTCATCTCGTTTGAATTTTGTTATACTGGTTCAGACATACTCCAAGTTACACATCACGATCATAAATAATAAAATGTATGATTGAAATCGAGTGAAGCACATAGTAACAGAAATATCCCCCGATTGTTATCAATAAACTAGTGTCTGCAAACCGCTTCACCCGCATAAAAATAGGTTTCTTGATACAAATTTTGAACCCCTGTTTTAGCCTACGTCATAAAAAGATATACAAAATTTCACACTCCTAATTCCAGTAGTTTCAACTGTGTGTTGATATGTCAGTCAGTCAGTTTCTTTTTAACCGATTTTTTTTATGTATACAGATAACAAAATGACTAGCTGTCAATTTTATATTTGAAGCACAGTTGGAGGACATACGACTCGGTTTCTAGCAATAAGTATAATATTCCTTCGGGACCTTTCAGTAGGTGGACCTATTATCTCGAGATGCTTACAAAAAACTGTTGAATGCAAGAAGCTCAGGAACTTTACTGTGGTGTGTGAACAATATTTGGGGAGGTGTATGATAAGTAGTAGACGACTTCCAGCTGAAAAAAAAGCTTTTCTAAAACTTAACCTCATCTTTCTGCCGTTGTTCCATGTTATTTGGGGTTGCAACACGTTCTTTTCTTCCAATCTGTCCTGTCACCCGCAATAGATTCTATTCTATTTATTCCCTATTCTTTGATATCACTTCTCACACAAATCATTCATCTTTTTTTTTGGCCTCCCTATCTCCATCCATCCACAGGACACACATAAATTCTTTCGTAACAGTAAACAGATACGATAAACAAAAAAAAAAGGATTTTATTTACATTTTTACTATTTATTACATAAAAAAACGATACTCGTCACGATCAAGTTTTCATTTATAATTTTAATTGGGTTTAAATTAATTTCAACAAGCATCAGCCAATTTCAATTCAGAGCCTATTATAGTGCCCTCTAATCTGAAGGAAAATCTTTTGTAAATCAAGACGTTAGTTTTGAAGAAAACTTTAAATCTAATTGAAATATTATATTTCGAGTAATTTTCGTGAATGTTTAGAATTTTAGAAAGTTGTTTCTATGTAGTTGTTCGAGTGAAAACGATTAGTTTTATAACGAAATTAAGTGTTTCAAGTTTTAATTTTCTTCTACAGTTCGACTATTACGTTTAGATTTTTTATAAATATTTTATGTTATTACTTTATCTACTTTTTCGCTACCATTCTTACATAAGCAGTATGTTTTAGTCATGATAATACATAATTATAATTATGTACATAACATTATTTACTGAATGTAATTGGTGAATTAAGTCTTTAGCCATTTTATTTAAAAGTGAAATAAAATGGCTAAAGACTTAATGAAATAAATAAATAATATGCTTTTGGAATTAATCGCAAGCACAGAATGAGTTTATACAAGTAATGGTTGTGACATTTATTCAGTTGAACAAGTTTTGCGTGGAGAGAGCCGCGGGAAAAAACTAGCTTTCAAGGTTTATATTACATTATTTTGTTTATTTTTTTATTCAGATTATAATTATCAAAACATAAATTATTTCATGAAAACTTTACTTCTGCCCATATTTACCACAGTTTTATTTTCTCTCTCCGAAGCAGCCATAAACAAGCACTATAAAACCTTCATGTTAACTTTCAAAGCCAGATTACTTTGTAAATATGAGGAAATGCTCCACGAATTAACTTATCTAAGCATAATAAAAATATCATTTTAGTTTTTAAAGCACAAAAGAACTGAATTGGACCTTCCGCGAAATAGTTATACAACTAAAGAAGTTTATTTTTTAATTATTCTAGGGATAAAACAAAATTTAAAGTGTGCGATGAGCATCCGGCTCAAAATGTAAGAATAGTTTGTAAACACTAATGACTACGACGCTACGAGCTACGTGCTACGCTTTTTCGTAGTACTTTAGTTCGTGCTACGAAATCTGCTACGAGTGCTACGAGCACGAGTGTGTTGAATAAATTGGAAACACATTCTCGGAGCATGTAATGTGATGACATATGGCTCCAAAACGTGGTCGCTTACAATGGGTCTCATTAGAAAGCTTAAGTCACTCAAAGGGCAATGGAAAGGATATCCGCAGGAAGACCAAGGTTACAGACATAGCCCCAAGAATCGCCAAACTTAAGTGGTAGTGGGCAAGGCACATTGCTCGCAGAAAAAATGGTCGATGGAGACGAAAGGTTCTGGAATTGCGACCACGTACCGGAAGACGCAGCGTTGGAAGGCCTCCCATAAGGTGGACCGATGACCTGGTGAGAGTCGCGGGAATCCGATGGATACGAGACGCACAGGACCGGTCATTGTGGCGTCATTTGGGGGAGGCCTATGTCCATCAGTGGACGTGTTTCGGCTGAAATGATGATGATGATGACATTCTCTGATAAATAATTAGTAACATAACGCTTTTCGTTCACAAAGTTTGAGGCTAGATTAATTTTACTACACACCAACTTAAGGCCAGTAATAAGGGAGCAAAACAGTTACCAATAACTGAGCACCCAGATTCCAGACCGTCACTGACACAACTGATGCAGTGGTTGAGCGATTGGCTGCCGCGCTGCGTGTTGCGTTCGCAAACGTGTTATATTTTCCACATCATCGCTTTCCATCAGGTAAGATAGTGGTCAAACACGAGCCTATCAATAATAATAAATAAATATATTTTATATTTTTAAATCTTTTTTTTTAACATTTTAAGAAATATTTAAAATGTACTTAATAAGTTTTAAGGTCAAATAAAGAAAATAAATAAAACTCAACTTCATAAAAATAACTTTAAAAACTGAAAAGATAAAACAAGTCCAGTCCAGTAGCGTAGAAATCAATTGCATTCATTTAAACATATAAAATAAAACAAACAATAAACTTTAATACGGATCATATTGACTGTAACAAATAATAAACTCTAAACTTCCGATTTGTTCTTAGAACTTTTCTGACCAGTGTTTGGCTACCTTTACGGCTCTGTTATTGGCCTCATATAGATCCTGAAAAGTGTAGGTGGTTGTGCAGGATAGGCAGCATAGCAGGTGGTGCATGTCCTGAGCAGCGGCTCCACACTGGCATTGTGTTAGGGATGAGGCACATTACATTATTAAGATTTGACTATTACAATCAGCTTAAAAAACAGATTCATTTTAAGAGTACTCCAGAAACAATTACTGAAATGAAACTCGTAAACGTTTAGTGCGAGTTTGTTTTTCATTTGACCTAGGGCTGCTACACGGTATTTTTCATAAAATTCTTCAATTTCCAGACAAACTTTACTCAGGTTTAACGGCAGACTTGACCTATTTTTTTCTTTGTAAACAACCTTAATTTTTCATTACACTGTTGTAACAAAAAATATAACAGATACTGAAGATTTATCGTCGAAGGCTCCAAGTAGGATGCGCCATTCGTTACTGTTGAGCTTTAGCAAATTGAGACAGAGGGTTGTTAATTATAATACTTTTTAGTCATCTATGTTAATATTATAAAGTTATTAATTGTGTATTTGTTTAGGCCACAAATAGTGGGCCAAAGTAGCACAAAATTGGTGACGTTGACAGTGTAATGGTGAGATGAACTAGATCGATTTCACCAAAAATGTAAGGAAGAAACACGGGCTCACCAAAGATAGAAAGTGTGGAAGAACCTCTGCCCAGAAGTGGGACAGAATAGGCAAACAAAAAAAAATTGTGGAAGTAATCTTAGAAAGTGCAAATTAAATTATAAAAACCAGCCCCCCTAGCCAAGTTACATCCGTTTCGTTTCGATTCTCTTTTCGTCGATCGCTTCGAGTCGGCCATGGGGCGGCGGCTAGGGGGGCAGATACTGAAAGCTACAAAAAATGCGTTGCTGTGGGGAAGCTAAACTGCGGTAAAAAGCTAGTATGGAAGTCATTAAACTAAAACTATAATGAAATATTCTATGAATAAAATAAACAATAAATTGGTATTACAAACTGAATACAGATAGTAGCAGCGTAATTGTACAAAAGAGACGGAAAGAAAATAATATGGGGCACCAGGTCAGTTATCTTTCGATCTTGAAATTATGCCCGATGATATATGTAGAATTTTTTTTATTATTGATACGGTCTCGCTTAATTACTGTCTCATCTAAGGGCTGAAATTGCGTAAAGCAGACCCGCCGCCGACGGGAACCCGTCGCGTGACAAAGCGCACGTATATACGCGAATGGTCCCCATCGTGGAAAACGGATTATTACCTGCACAGAATTCCTAGTTCGACTTTAACGGTGTGCATGTAGTCATGTCGACGGAGAACTTAATATATTACTAGCTTATGTACACAAAATATAGCCTATGTCACTCAGAAATAAAGCGAGGTGAAAGAATTTTAGCAATCGGACAAGTACTTTAAAAATAAAACAAACTTTACCTCTTTATAATATCAATGCAGATAGTGTAGATTACTTAGCAAAACATATGCAAGGTCCCAGCAATGAAACACTTTTGTTTGTCCCGTAAACATAAACACGTAATGTGTTTATGTTACCACACACACACACACACATTACGTGTTTATGTTTACCAGTACATCATAGGATCATCAATATAGTTTGAGGGTTGGATTAAGTGATAAGTATTAATACTTACTTTATGATCTATATTATTATAATCTATACACCTTTGTAACCATTTATTTGCATATATCTTATTTAACATAATTCAGTATTACTTTGGCATTCGTTGGTTTCATTTTCCATCAACACCGCACCATACATGGCGACCCTGCCAAAGCGATCTGACACGCGTAACGCGAACTTGAGACATTAGGTGTGACTTGTAATGTGCCTCAAGATCATTCAATAAGTAAAATATTTGTGAACATGGAACGATTATTGATTTATTGTGCCCACGGACTAGACGTCAACGCGAGTGCAAGAATCATCCACGAAAATGGGCAAGCAACAGTCTAACGAAGAGACCCTGATCGTCCAAAATGCGGCGGCTGGCAGTAACCAAGCCACAGTAGACGAACTTCGCTTTCATATGTCTACATCCAACATTATTCTGAACTGCGTCCTGCTTATACTTCTACTCGATGTATTGGGCTTCGTGTATCGGCAGTATAAAAGGTGCCATAAAAAATGGATCACCAAAATAAATAGGACGACTATGAGAAAATCTCTTTTCCGTCGACGCATGCGGTTGGGGGCCACGAAGCCATCTTCAAAAGCTTATGAAGAATAAATAGTGTAGGTAAAAAAGGTGATTAAAAAAGTGTGTAAAAATTGAGTAAAAATAAAATATAAAAAGCTGCGTTTCATAAGTATATTAAAAAAAAAAAACAGTGACATATAATCTATATCTATAAAAGGAGAAACTGACTGACTGACATAT
Organism: Mythimna pallens; assembly: GCA_961205895.1. NCBI lineage: Eukaryota > Metazoa > Arthropoda > Insecta > Lepidoptera > Noctuidae > Mythimna > Mythimna pallens. The sequence goes on from OY540836.1 coordinate 1,034,148, forward strand.
CAACGCACAGCCGAAACTATAGGTCCTAGAAACGTGAAATTTTGCACAAGGCTTCCTTTTATGACGTAGGCGAGCACTAAGAGAAGGTTTTACAAAATTCACCCCCTAAAAGGATGAAACGGGGGTCCAAAGTTTGTGTGGAGAAAATTATTTTCACGCGGGCGAAGCCGCGGGCAGAAGCTAGTCATAAATATACCAGTTAATCGCGTTCACATTCCAATACGAACATCTCTTACCAAATAAAAAATAAATGATTGAAGTTTGGACTTTGGCATATTATTGTTTAATGATGTACCCGTATTACAAGAACATTAAAATCCATTTGGCGTCCGTTGGTTTCATTTACCATCAACAGCGCGTTACAATTGTATCTCAATCTGCTACTGGACATAAGCCTCATATAAATGAGACAGTAATATTATCTTACTTGCCAGACAAGGGATTTCTGAAATAGTGACCTAGGTAGATGCTAAGTCTATATATTCTAAAAATGTTGTTGAATGATTGGAATAGGTAATGAAGCAGTATTTCCTCTGTTAATCTCTTTTGAAAGGACTTGTAATTTCAATGATCACTTATTTGATCTTAACTATGAGTACTACACAAAGCCTACGAGGCCAAGGGTCTGCTTCTGAAAGGAAGACTCGGCCCTGGTATAAAAGGCAACGAAGTAATAGGAGCGGGTTTTTAGTCAGTAAAAGCCTGACACACCCTCTTGCTCTTGCTTGATGATATTTCCACCCAAAAAAAAATCCTACCATCTTCATCATTATAATTTTTCTGTCCTTGTCCTATATAACTTAGTGTAGGCGAATCATATTTTTTGAAACCATTCCTTTTCCATATGCTTGAGAAATAACATCGTCATAATAATATATAGACAAAAATTTATATGTTCCGCCAAATAAAATGTTTTTCTTTCTTTCTTCTTTCATGTGTACATATTGTGTAAAGTTACTTCCTCACGCTTAAACGGCTGAATAGTTATGGATGTATGTTACACTAGAAAAATGGCATGAAGTCCAATTTGTACAGTGTTATGTGCATAAAGCTTTAATAAATAAATGAATAATTACTGAAATAACATATAGGTACGATATTTTCATTACGAGAGTGAGTGCCTTTAAGTTACATTACATACACACCCCTGTCGTACCTCATCTGACATTCATAGAAATTAATTCAAGTTAGTGAGTCGTTGCTCACTGCCGCACATTCCACTCGCGCAGTCTAAACAGTGCGTTATGGGGACAGAAGAGTGGGCGGCCAGACCAGACTTGCGCAACAAATTGTGGCGTTGACGTTTCATTACTGTTGAATGTGGTACAAGTTATGACCGTGTGGCGGGTTTATGGGTTAAGGCCAGTAAAGGACGAAGTTTTGCCTAGACAGGCAATTTTTTCTTTATATAGCAGTGGACGTCATTTGGCTGAACCTAGTGACTGTTAGTCAGCCAATAAACTTATCTGTCTTATCGGCTGGTTTTATGTTTCTCGCATCCAGTAATAATATTCTATAACTTTCGCACAACACTATCGAGTCCTAAACTAAGCAAAGTGTGTGCTATGAGCACTAGACAACTGATAAACACCCTTAGATATTACTGTAGCGACATCTATGGCGTCACATAAGAACTAATCCTGCATCGCGCAATCAAAGTTTTCCGCGCGATTGGAACATATAGAACAGCCTGAAATCATCTATCGGGCAGTAGCCCACCAGACATAACACCCGTCTGGTCGGAGGATCCTCCTTTTTCAACGGAGGTTTGCGGGAGTTTACACTCTGTTCTGTTTACCTCCAAATTACTAAATGTAGATAATTATGATTAGATACACCTAAACACAGAATATAGAATCGTGTTCATCACTCAAACGTCTTGAATGGGAATCGAACCCGCGAACACCGGCATAGCCAGGGCAGCTGCTAGACCAACAAGCCAATCAAACTACCAATACCAACTCTAGGAAACCTAACTAATTATGCATAGAAGTAAATTTGCAGGATCACTCTCCGTTCGTATTCAGTGTCATATCTTGGGCTGCGGGATTGTTTGAAAAATCAACTCTGGAATACAAAAGGCCACTGAAAGAATATGAGTGAGGTTTAGCTAGTAAAAGACTGACATTCCCGTCCACTTAATGTTAAGAAAAAGCTTATTAAATCTTTACAAAAAAGGCGTTCCTTTATTAAGATTCAATGAATTTGTTTTATTCAATTATTTATCGAACGTCAATTCAAATCGCCACCTCTCATAACTTGTCACAAACCAAACTCTATTTCGTAGCGAGTAAATATGAGCTTACCATTTGAATCCTTTCAGACGCACTTTAAATAAATGATGTATTAGATCTTATTTCATATTAGCAGTTTCATTTCGCTTAGTATTATATTATACCGAATTATTGTAGTAATGAAAACTAATGTTGATTTATACGGTTTTGAAATAAATTTTAAATATCTAAATGCTATTACGCCCTCGGCTAGGTAACAATGATCTTTGCAGGGTGGCTGGGTGAGCTTTGATGATAATAAATAATTGAGATTGATGATGTGCGATTGGAGGTGCAATGTATCTAAATGTCCTGACAGTCTTGCAGATGGAAAGTTCACACAATATTTTTTATTTTTTTTTCATTTTCTTGGAAACGACACCTCACATTATAATATGCTTATAGTAATTTACCTTTACTTCTACAAACTACGCCTCTGATAGCTACCTATCATGACATAGGTAGGTAGGTAGGTAGGGGATAATCAGAACTAATTAACACGCGTGTGCTGTGAACGGTGCAAGCCAAATTCAACCTTCAGCACTACATTTATAGCATAACTTAGGGGCGCTGCACAGGGCTAAGATACTATAATTTTTTTTATCTTAAGATAAAAATGTCGCTCGCCATACAAAGTCATTTTAAAAACGAAAATATGAAATACTCATATTATTTATTATCTTCGTCGTGTGTGATGTCCATTGAATTGTCTGGTGAGCGATATTGTATCTTAAGATAAAATATTATAGTATCTTAGCCGTGTGCAGCGGCCCTTAGTGAACTCCACTGCGGGTGACGTAACCTATGACAAACTTATTATTTGCGGTTGGTATAGTAATCGGGTCTAGGGATCGAACCGCAAAATTAAGTTTGTTTTTTGTTATATATACTTTTCCGGGATAAAAAGTACCCAGTGTGGTGCCCAGGATATTAAAGAATAATTATAAAAATTATTAAAATTGCCATAGCACAATCTCTTCTTCTCCCAATCCTGGACTATGCTGATGCCAGCTATCTTGATCTCAACCAAGACCAATTAGATAAGCTTGAGCGACTTCAAAATCTCTGTATCAGGTTTATATTTGGCTTGCGCAAGTATGACCACGTTTCTGAATTTCGTACTCAGCTCAAATGGCTTCCTATTCGCCTTCGCCGGAATGTTCACATACTTTCTTTGCTTTACAATGTACTCTTTAGTCCTTCTACTCATTTTTATCTTAAAGAACGCTTTCAGTTCCTCTGTGACACACATTCTAGGTCCTTGAGGTCATCGGAAAATCTAAAACTTAGTATTCATGTGCATTCCACTTCGTTCTTTGATAGATCTTTTACGATACAAGCAGCTCGTTTGTGGAATGCATTACCCATAGAAGTGAGGCGAGCCCAAACGCTACCAACGTTCAAAAAAATGGTGAAGGAGCATTATCTATCACTTTAGTTACTTCTTCTCCTTTTTAAATTGCAATTATTTTTGATATTTATTAGTATATTATTTGTTTTTATTATTTATTTATGTATTATATTTTTAAGTATTATTATTTTTTAATTATTTTATTTTATATTATTCTATAAGTTGTTGTACACTGACAGCCCGAAATATTTTCCTTTCGATCAGTCCATCCAAAGGTTGTCTGGTAGAAATTGCCCTGTGCAATAAGACCGCCTATTGTAAACTTATTTATATAAATGTTTGTCCTGTAGTATGTTAAGGTGTGCAATAAAGTTGTATAATAATAATAATAATAAATGTTGACCAGATCAGCTACCCGACGCGCACGCCTTTCACCCCTGGGCTCGTCGCTCAGCTCCGCCTCGCCGCCGCCGGACCTCGGATCACCAGTGTCACCGACGGCTGCAGTTGCGTCGAGCTCGAGCGACGAGTATTTCTCCCCACCGACGTCGCCAAAACCTGTACGTCGGCCGGGGAGAGGCCGGCCACCGAAGAGCTTGGAACCTAGGAGCCAACCGGCCCCGAGCCGGGTCCCCGCTGCCGGTGGTTGTGTGCAGCGCATGAAATGGACTCAGTCCATGAACGAAAATGTCATGCGCGCATATTATGGGTCTACAGAGGGAGGAACTAATCTCACTGCGTACCGTGTTAGGATGCTGTCTCTGTTTCAGGAACTGGAACCAACCGTCAATGTCACGGCCCAACGATTGTCGGATCAGGTGCGGGTTATCCAACGAAATCACAGATTGGACGACGCCGCACTTGATAGGCTGCGCTCAGAGTTACTGAACAACCGTATCATCTCGACTCCATCACAGACACAGACTGATGCACCACAGACTACAGATGCAATCCTGTCGCGGTCCAACCATATTGATGATGAAGCAAATGATAGGGTTGTCACAGTAAGTAGCCAGTGCAACGATCGACTGAGGAGCGCACTGGAGGATGCACTCCGCGAGTACAGATCGACTCCGATCGCTCTTAGACCTCGTCTACCCCGGTTACCTATGCACAAAAAAAATAGGGCGCTAGTGTGTGCTCTGGACTCGCTGCTTGAGAATGTGTTCGAGAGCAGCGTAAACCTCACTGATACGCACTCGATCCTCTATTGCGGGGCTATTGCGGCAAGTCGTTTAGCCAACGTAAAACTTCCAAGTTGTGACGAAGCTACTCGACCAAAGCCTGCCGCACCTGCCTGGCAATGTAGGATTGAGAGGCGTATTGATGGGGCCAGAGCGCTCATTGGTAAACTATACTGCTTCAGGGAGGGCAATACACGACCACGTGTGATGCGCTACGTGAGGCGAGCATTTTCGGGGACTGGAATCAGCCCTCGAGATTACTTATCTCGTGTCACGGAGCGCATCGACTTCCTGAAGCAGAAAGTTTGTGCATGGGCCAACCGTATTCGACGGTATAAGCGGCGAGTCGACCGGTACTCGCAGAATCGCATGTTCCAGAGCGATGAGAGATGGGTATACAGAGCTTGGGAGCGACCTGAACAAAATGTGACCGACGTGACCCGCCCAGATGCTGTCGCCACGAATATTTTCTGGCGCAATATGTGGTCGGTGCCCGTCTGTCACATTGAGGATGGTTGGATGCGTGAAGTCGAGCGCGTGTGTGAAGCTATACCAGAAATGGAAAAAGTAGTCATTAGCCCAATAGATGTGGCCAGAGCAGTCCGTCCGTTACCGAATTGGAAGTCTCCAGGACCGGACGGACTGCAAAATTTCTGGCTAAAATGGTATAGCAGCTCACACGCGCTCCTGGCATCTCAATTCCAGTCATCCTTAGAGTCTGGGTCGCTACCTCAGTTTCTAACAACTGGCGTTACCCATCTGCTCCATAAGACAGGTAGTACTGCGGAACCCAAGAATTATAGACCGATAACATGCTTGTCGACGGTCTATAAACTTCTTACGTCCATTCTGAGAACGAAAATTAACAAGCACATTGATAGCAACTCAATTATGTCTGCCTCTCAGAATGGATGTAGGAACGGGTCTCGCGGTACTAAGGAGCTACTCCTCATAGACATGGCCATAAGCCAACAGGTTCGTCGATCTCGTAAGGATCTATCGACATGTTGGATAGATTATAAGAAGGCCTATGACTCTGTGCCACATACTTGGCTCATGAGGGTGTTGGAGTTGTATAAAATAGATGCAACTCTACGCACCTTCCTTGAGTCATGTATGGGGCAATGGAACACAGTTCTTCGCTATCCAGGATGTCGATCGATTCGGAGGGACGATGAGCCTATATGGATTAAACGGGGAATATTCCAGGGCGACAGTCTGAGTCCTCTTTGGTTCTGCTTAGCCCTGAATCCTCTAAGCACATTGCTGGAGGAATCAGGCTTGGGCTATCGGTTGAGAAGAGGTGGTCAGGTTCTATCTCACCTCCTTTACATGGATGATCTGAAACTCATTGCCCCCAACAAGTTACGACTGATGGAACTACTGAAGGTAACTGAAACTTTCAGTAGTGCCATCAGGATGGAATTTGGTGTGGATAAATGTGCAGTCATGCATATAAAGCGAGGGGAGATTATGGAATCTGAGGGGATTCAACTCTCAGATTCCATATACTTTAGATCCCTCTCCTCGACCGAAACCTATAAGTATTTGGGTATGTCGGAAGCGTTAGGCATTAACGTTGCTGACATGAAGCAATCGTTGAAGGAGCGCTTCTTTGGCCGCCTGAAGAAGGTATTAAACAGCCTTCTGTCAGGTGGAAATAAGGTGCGAGCCTTCAATGGTTGGGTCATGCCGGTCTTAATGTACTCTTTCGGCATACTCAAATGGACTCAGACCGAGCTAGACGCTATGGATAGGCGGGTCCGTACACTGCTGACCGCAAACCGGATGCATCACCCACGGTCGTCGGTGATGAGACTGTACATCCCGCGGAAGTGTGGAGGTCGAGGTTTTTTAAATGCGAAGACCCTACACAACCGCGAGGTGTGCAGCCTCAGAGAATATTTTCACAAAACCGATGTGGGTATGCACCGAGATGTGGTCGCAGTGGACAAAGGACTCACCCCGTTGTCCATGGCTAAAGAGAACTGGCGCAAACCTGTGGTACTTACAACTGATGACCGCAAGGAAGTATGGAAAAGTAAGGAGCTCCACGGGCGCTTTTATCGGGCTCTTCACGAGTCTGATATAGATTTTGCAGCGTCCGTAGCCTGGCTACGTTTCAGCAACCTTTTCGGGGAAACTGAAGGTTTTATCTGTGCAATTATGGACGAAGTCATCTTGACGAATAACTACCGGAGATATATAATGAAGGACGGGACGGTTGACGTGTGTCGGGCATGCCATCGTCCGGGTGAGTCTATCAGACATATTATCTCTGGGTGTTCTCGTCTAGCTAACGGCGAGTACTTGCACAGGCATAACCAAGTAGCCAGGATTATTCACCAGCAACTTGCTTTGAAATACAAACTAGTGTATTCAGAGGTGCCGTATTACAGGTATGTGCCCGACCCAGTTCTCGAAAATGACCATGTCACGTTGTACTGGGATCGGTCTATCATTACTGACCGGACTATTGTAGCCAATAAGCCGGATATAGTAGTGATAGACCGATTAGCGCGCCGCGTAATGATAGTCGATATCACCATCCCACATGACGAGAATCTCGTGAAAGCTGAGAAAGAGAAACAAATTAAATACCTCGACTTAGCACACGAGGTTGTTGACATGTGGAATGTAGATTCGGCTGTCATTGTGCCGATTGTCGTGACCGCCAACGGCCTTATAGCCAAAAGCTTCGACGACCATCTGTCGAAGCTGTCATTGCACGGTTGGATCAAGGGCCTGATACAGAAGGCAGTACTCCTCGATACGGCTCGCATTGTGAGGAGGTTCCTGTCTCTGGAGCCCTAACCACCGGTAACTTGGACCCTGTCTCGATACCGGCGGACTACTATTTTTTATATTTTTAAATGTTTTTTTTTTTTCTATATGATTTTGTTAAAAAAGGAATATTTAAAAATTTAAATTATATGTATAATGAATGAATAAAGAAAATAATAATAATAATTATACCAAGTTTCAACGTAATCGAACCGGTAGTTTTTGCGTGATGCCTGAAAAAACAGACAGACACACCTATTATCTATCTATCAATACCTATTGATCTATTGGGACTAATTGTTTACTTTCACGCGCGCTAAACCACTGACAGCATCTAGTTTCATTAATAAATTAAAATTATAAATTTAACTTTATCTCATTAGTAATAATAAAAAAAAAACATTAATTTACATTTTAAATCTTTTGTATAATTTAAAGTTATAAACTGACAGACTGACCCCTAACTTATAAATTACTGGTAAAATTAAAGCAATTTAATTGAACAATTTCAAGTTATTTGAATTCATGTTTTGCACACAAACTGCTCGTGATTTATTTGACAGTGCATGTGAACCCAGCCTCGTCTTAACGCAAACATGAGCACAAATGTAACTTTACATTATCTAATTTAAAAGCATGAGATTGAACGAAGTTATAAATCTTTTTATTTGAAAGGCTTAGCATATAGACGTATATTTAACATCAAATTAATGTTTTAAAATGTTAAGGCAATATTTTCTAATGCCCTAGTGGTAACAGCCCTGACTTATGAGTGGTTCAGGCTAAGTGCAGAATTTCGAGTAATTTGTTTCCCTAGTACATGTCCTAGAACACAATTTTATTTATTATTGTGAATGTGGAGAGTAATCCACATATTGTGGATTACTTATTTTTCTTTAATTTTAACATAATGTCTGGCAGTTTTCAGTACTTTTTGTGGCCTACCCAAATTTCCTTTTCGTATCGTTCGTCAAGTCGTTATATTATAATTATATTCTAAAACAAGGTCCCCACAGTGTCTTTCTGTCGGTCTGTTTGGGAGACACTCAAAAAGATTTTCATGCTGTTTTTACCATCATACTTGCATATACAACATATAACATAAACACACATCCTGAATGTTTTGTTCAGAATCAGCTACTGAATCGATTTTAGTTATTTCTATAATAGGCAACTATTTATTAATGTAAAATTTTAGTGCTTGAATTATGATTGTTACCGAATTTTCTACTGGAAGTGTATAAGGGTGTGCGTATTCAGGATACGTATTGTATGCTATAGCAAAAAAAAAACTGGGCAAGTGCGAGTCGGATTCGCGTACTGAGGGTCCTGTATTTACCTGTGTAAATAGTTAGCCTCGAAGATTGTTCCGAATTGCAAAATAGTTTTTTTTTGTGACGTAACAACAAATTAGCTGTTTTCATACTTATTCCTACACTTGTGCTATACGACCTTGCTTTATGCCAAATTTCAGGATTCTGGGTCAATGAGAAGTACACTATGAATTTTGATTCCCCTGAGAGTGTCCAAATATACGCTTTTTGTGACGTAAACGGCCGTACCTTTTTTTTGTCAACTTAGAAGTTTGAATTTTTCGTAGCTTTAAAGGACCACAGATTTAGAAAGAAAGAAAGAAAGAAAAATATTTTATTTGGCACACATGGATTCACACACTGTAAAAACAAAATTTAAGACAACTAAGAAGAAAAAAAAAAACAATGTGTGTCTCACGGCTGCGCCAAATATGTCCAGTTCAGAAAAATGCCAGACAACTACATGGTAGTCAGTGGTAGTTGCCTGACGCTGGTTTTCAACTGTACCTTATTTGAGTAAGTAGTTTTAATTTCATTCGATACCTCCACGCGTTTTTGATATAAAGGGTCTAGACAGGCAGACAGAAAGACCGACAGATGGAGAACATAGTGATCCCATTAGGGTTCCATTTTTTTCCTTTTGAGGTAAGGAACCCTAAAAAAAAAAACAAAAAATTCAAAGATTTGTAACACCCGTGCAAACCTAGGGCAGTTCGCTGATGTTAAAGTTTAGTAATCCAATTGCACAGACTTATTTGTTAAAAGTCTAGTCAAAGTCAAACATTATTACTTAGCAGAAGTTAATCAGCAAACTGCGGTGTTTTTTGAAGTACTCATGAATATTCCTTTGGATATTTTAAATGAGAATTTAACTATAAGTGTTGTAAATCAAATTGACAAGGTTACAAAATTGAGTTTAGGGTTACAGCACGCCTTTTGTTTTATTGATAAGCTCGCGTTTGACCAATATCTCACCTGGTGTGCTATACTCTGGGCATGCCATAATTATGGCGGTAAGTGGGGACTTACAGTCATATCCTCCTTTGCTAGCATTACTGCTTCGTAGAAGGAGGTGACCGCCTGCCACTCCTCCTCGCTTCAGACCATGGCCTGTACCAAGGCCCGGCGCGAAAGATCGTTGCCACCGATTTCCCCCACGAGGACACAGCGGTGCTCTGCCCAAGCGGGGCACACCTCTACCGTGGGCTTCACCGTGTCCTCCAAGTGGTCTACACGGTGGTGACACCCGGGCGTTACTTCCATACTAATCCAATGCAGGAACTTCCCGAACTGACCATGTTCGATGAGAATTTGCGTCATGCGAAAGGTGAGGACGCCGTGAGGTCTTTCCAGTCACTCCTTAAAGAGGGAACTTACCGCCATAATTATATGTCCAGCACTGGGTTGCGATAGCTGCTGTCCGCTATGCCATGACTTGTCGCGGCAGCGGAATTTCCCCCGGCATTGCATCTCAACGTGCAAATAGTGCATGCGTGCAAGGACTGTTGCATCCAGATTCCATGGGCAACCGTCTTGTATCACCGCACCATCCGTATAGCCATCACCCTTTGGCATGCGTTCAGCTGGGCCGCCGGTCACTTTCGCAGTGATGGCGCCCACACCAGCGCCACGGTCATGGACCGAACGATGCATGCGTAGAGTCATAGGGGTCCCACCGTTGAATTGGTTTGCCAACTTTCCTCTTCCTAGAAGTTGGTCCACTCCAACGGGTACTCCGTATAATCCATCTGTTGTCTATGTAACGTGATATGTAACCTGTCCATTTCCACTTCAAACTTAAAGCTTGTGTAAGCGCATCTGTAATTTTAGTTTTTTCTCTGATTGTTACATTCTTGAAAATATGTGTTTTGTTCATCTACAAGATGCTCCTCTCTATGGCTCTTAGTGTAACATAAATTTTTTGTTTTATTGTGTTTGTGTAAGTCCATGTTTTGCAGCCATGTAGTAAACTAGGTAAGAGGCAGGTATCCATAACAGTTTTATTTTGTATACAACGTATGTAAAAACAGACGTAAAAAAATTAAAGCCAATCTTTCTCTTATTACCATACCAATCGAAACAGTATTAAAAAAAAATGCTTCGAAATTGAAGCAAAACTAAATCTCGTTGCATTTAAATTCTCTTTCCTGTTTGGAAGTCGTAATGAACTGAAAGTCGCATAATGAACGGCAAATAGTCTTCACTGAACGTTAACGACTTTAGAATCAAACGAGAAACGATGAAAAATGGTACGCTTCGATAGAAAATGTAAATATTATTCAGTTTTATTTACGGGAATGTTATTTCGAGAAATATTGTTGCTGCATTTTGAATTGTTGAAAAACTATTAATTTTGATGTTTTGAGGAAATACTGACAATAGAAATCGTAAAACGGTAATATTATTTTTAATTTTATGTAATGACTGATCAAATAGTAGATTAGTAAAAAAAATAGTATATCATCGAAGTCGTACGTAAGTGTCAGTGAAGTCAAAAGTACGGAAACCTGAGAACGCTTCGAAAGAGGTGATGATGTTTATCCACTTTGTTAAAATCTGGGCTGGCGTTTGCACAAGTCGAACAGATAAAAATTCCGACAATATGGGGTCATTTTTCTCTGTCGGCAGTCGCGTCGAGAACAAGTCTAGTCTAGAGGCTATCTCGCGACCCTTTATGAATTAAATACCTAAGACCTCATAATCAGGTGCGTGGCCTGCAATGTTTTGTTTATTGCAAGCTACCCTCTCATCATCCACACAATAGCGTATCTGAAAGAGATACCCACTCTGATCGACATCCTGAACCGATAAGTATAATATTTTCTATGAAAAGATAAGCAGTTGTATGTCTCAAAATTTACTAAAAATATCATACAAGGTTTTGGTGACTGAGTAATACATATCTACCGATTGCTGAGAATTTCTATGTTGAACTGTTACTTAGTGTTAGGATCCAACCAAGAGATTATGCAACTACTACAAGATTTCAAGGACACATGATGTTTAATTTAATATTCGTCGTCGACGACGTCATCTCAACGCTCAGTCACGTGGTCAGAACAAAGGAATCGGAGGCGTTGCCTACTCGAGGCGTTCGACGCAAGAGAATCGAAACGAAACGGTCGTAACTTGGCTATTAGGTAATACAAGATTCACATGACGGGTATTGTAGCGACACTTGAGGGAGGCCTATGTCGAGCAGTGGGCGTATATCAGCTAAAATGATGATGATGATTCAAAACATCATAGTATGAAAAGATAAGACGACGATTATAAAGACGAAAGTTTTTACGTGTTTTTAGGGTTCCGTACCCCAAAGTGAAAAAACGGAACCCTCTTATAGGATTACTTTGTTGTCCATCTGTCTGTCTGCCTGTCTGTTAAAACTCTTTATCTCGAGAAGAAGGAGTCGCTTCTAGACCTATTTGAGTTAATATCGTTCGCTTTAACGTCACGCAAACGCTTAACAATTTCGAACGTGGAACGTAGCAACGTATTTTATACTTACTTACATTATTTAATAAGTGTTGTATTATCCCGAACTAGGGTACTACGACTGGATTATCGGAGTAGGAACTCGCCCGTCCGCGTGTGGTTGCGCGGGCTGCCGATCCGCTAGGGGAGTCGCAGGCCGAGGGCTCTGAGAACCTGCACCGCTGAGCTGGGCGAGACTTCGTTCGCGCCGCGCGCCGTGCCAAAGAAACCTTCGCCGTACATCGCCTTCCTCGAGAATCTGCCAACCTCCACTTCCGGCCTTAGGGGTGGCCGGGTCTGCATCTGCAAGCTCCAGAGAAGTACCTGTCCCTGCAGAAGTGATAATAGACGATCGTAACCCACAACCTACAAATTTGTGTGCCTCCGACTGACTCAGCAATATATCTTTTTTTTTACCTGGTACGCACTTGTTTTTTTTCCCCATTACCGTCCTAGTTTTGAGTAGGGGGAAATAGAACGGGTGGAGGCTACACTGGCGGAGGTTTCGAGTTGAAATTAAAACCATATACTCAAGTCTGCGGTTCCTTGGAGCTGTAAAAAATCAAACCTCTTAATTAACGAAAAAAAAAGATACGGCCTTTTATGTCGTATCAAAAAACGTATATTTCGACACTCACAAGGGAAAAATCTTAGAGATTTGATTCAGGTATTGAACTATTTAAAAAGGTAAATTTGTACGAATCCGGTGCGCGAGTCCGACTCATAATTGCCCGGTTTTTTTTTGTCACTGAAGTACGTTACTACAGTATAATTTTTTGACCCAAGCGAAGCCATCGGCAGAAGTTAGTGAATGACCAACTAGAATCTAAATTAAGTTCGATATCATGCACATAAACTGTTTAGTTTATTCCCATGTAGTTAGTGAGTTTAAATTATGGTTTAAATAAACCAATGTTTAGTGGTTCCAACATGGCCGGACCTCACGAATGATGTCTATTTAATGTTTAGTTAACATGATATATTAATTATTATGATTGGACACGCCAGTGAATTGTTGAAATGGTAGGATATAGGAATACGTACGGTGATTATTGGTGAAGGTTTTTTTAGCATACGTGCCTATTACTAACATTAGAATACTTTATTATCTACTGACATCGTTACCAATTGCAAAATAACCGTGGCCCTGGAATTTAAAAGGCAACTGAAGAAACACATGTGCGTTTTAGTTAGTTAAAGTCTGACATTCCTTCTCGCGTTACCGGAGTTTTGTGTATCCTTCAGTTGCCTTTTGCGTTCTAAGACAACAGGTTTTCTTTACAGAAATTAGCCCTGCTGGGCCCCTACGGGTTTGCTGACCTATCTTTGAGGCGCTCGTGGAACACTACGCACCATCGACTACTCGGTTTCGGTCCTCACTGGACGGGTGGACAGCGAGATGCCTGTAGCTTGTCGTCCACAAGCCTGCACCTACGGTGGCCGGGGATTGCCCCGCGACTCCCGATGACCAGGGCGTCTCCTGAAAGCCTCATTTGATGTACAAATTACCGTCTGTGTAAGTAAATATAAATATATTGCCAGTATTTATTTGAAATCCTTTGACTAGAAGTTAATACAAGTCCTGCATACATTGCGTCAGCAGTTGTTTATTTGTAAATAAACCAAATCCTGTGAAGTTAGCAAGACGCTCAGGTTTATTTAACTGCAGCATTGCAAGTGAGACCAACCGAATAAGCAAATAATGAACTGCTACAGCATTTTGGTGTGTAATAATTTACCTGTTCCACTCGTCTCCGCCCAAACCTCGACCGCGCCGGTCCGACAGAATCCTTGTGGTCCGCGATGGGCGCTGAGGCAGATAGACCGGGAGCTACTCCTGGAAGCCGCGACGGTACAGGCCTGGGTGCAAGCACCGGATAGGCCTGTCGATATCGACGTCGAGGCAGAGTGGTTCCGGGAGGCCATGTCGCAAATCTGCGACGCGGCAATGCCCCGAGTCCGTCCAGGACGTGCTCAGCGCCAGGTATACTGGTGGTCGCCGGAGATTGCGGCACTGCGCAACGCATGCAATGCCGCGCGACGCCGGTATGCCAGATACCGCAGGCGCCGCATCCGTCCACCGGATGCGGAGGCCAGAGAGGCGGAGCTGTACGAGGGATACAGAGTGGCAAAGCGCACCCTCCGTGCGGAGATAAGGCGGGCCAAGCTCGAGGCCCGCAACGTGTGGCTGGGGACTCTGAATGGGGACCCATGGGGACGCCCCTACAAGGTGGTGCGGGACAAACTGCGCCCCTGGGCTCCCCCGCTGACGCAGAGTCTTCGGCCCCAGCTTGTGGAGGGTGTGGTGAGCACTCTGTTCCCTATGCGTGGGGAACACTCTCCCCCGCCCATGGCTCCGCCACCAGCGGTGTCCGACGCGGACCACGATGGCGACGACGACGACAACGCTCCAGAGGTGACCGAGGTAGAGATGAGAGTGGCGGTACGAAGGCTGAGTGCCAAAAATACCGCCCCAGGACCCGATGGCTTGCCTGGGAAGGCCTGGGTCCTGGCCATGGAGGCTCTTGGGCCTCGACTAAGAGGGCTCTTCAGCGCATGCATGGAGAGGGGCCAGTTCCCACTTCGCTGGAAGACGGGGAAACTGGTCCTCATCGCAAAGCCAGGGCACCCTGCGGACTCTCCGTCCGCGTACCGGCCCATTGTGCTGCTCGACGAGGTGGGCAAGCTCTTTGAAAGAGTAATTGCAGACCGCCTCGTCGCGCACCTAACACGGGCGGGGCCGGATCTGGCGGACGGCCAGTTCGGCTTTCGCAGGAGGCGCTCCACGGTGGACGCCATCATGCGTGTGCGAGCTCTCACGACGGGGGATGCGGTGTCCCAAGGCAGGTGTGTCGTGGCGGTGTCTCTGGACATCGCCAACGCCTTCAACTCCCTGCCTTGGAGTAGCATTAGGAGGGCACTCCGGTATCACCGGACGCCCGACTACCTCTGTCGTGTGGTCGAGGCTTACCTGTCGGACAGGTACATCATCTACCCTGGTCACCAGGGAGAGTGGGAACGTCGAGAGATGTCGTGCGGTGTTCCGCAGGGATCGGTACTAGGGCCGCCCTTGTGGAACATCGGATACGACTACGTGCTGCGCGGAGACCTTCCTGGCGGGGTCAGCGTGGTCTGCTACGCAGACGACACGCTGGTCCTGGCGCGGGGAGAGTCGTACCAGGCGGCGGTCGAACTAGCGACACACGGGGTTGCGACAGTCGTAGGCAGGATCCAGGAGTTGGGACTCGAGGTGGCATTGCACAAGTCCGAGGCCATGTGCTTTCACGGCCCTCGGAACGCGCCACCACCGGGTTCCCAGCTAACGGTAGGAGGAGTCCACATCGGCGTCGGGTCAACGATGAAGTACCTGGGAATCGTTCTCGACAGCCGATGGGATTTCGAGGAGCACTTCCGACGTCTGGCTCCCAAACTGAATCGGACTGGGGCTGCCCTCGGGCGGCTCCTGCCCAACCTAGGGGGTCCAGATGCCTCCTGCCGGAGGCTCTACGCGGGAATCGTTCGGTCCATGGCCCTCTATGGCGCACCGATATGGGCGCCGGCGCTGCGGAAGCAGCCGGCGGCCCGGCTGAACGCATGCCAGAGGGTCATGGCCATACGGATGGTACGAGGTTACCGGACGATTTCCCGCGAAGCGGCGAGCCTCCTTGCCTGCCAGCCACCATGGGATCTGGAAGCAACAGTCCTTGCTCTCATGCACGATCTACGCATGGAGATGCAACGCCGGGGCGAAACTCCGCTGCCGCGACAAATCGAAGCATGGCGGACGGAGCTCCGGCGGGTTCTCATGGTGAAATGGCGACAGCGACTGTCGCGACCCAGTGCTGGGCACGCCACAATTATGGCAGTGAGTCCCCTCTTTGAGGCGTGGTTGGAAAGACCTCACGGCGTCCTCACCTTCCGCATGACGCAGGTTCTCACCGAACACGGGAAGTTCGGGAAGTTCCTGCACCGAATTCGTGCGGAAACGACGCCCGGGTGTCGCCACTGTGTGGACCGCCCGGAGGACACGGTGGAGCACACGGTGGAGGTGTGCCCCGCTTGGGAAGAGCAACGCCGTGTCCTCGTGGGGGCGATCGGCGGCGGCGATCTCTCGCGCCGGGCCTTGGTACAGGCCATGGTCCGGAGCGAGGAGGAGTGGCAGGCGGTCGCCTCCTTCTGCGAAGCAGTGATGCTAGCAAAGGAGGCGGCCGATCGCGTGAGGCAACGGCAACGGTCCTCACGCCCCAACCGCCGCCGGGATTCCGATCCCGATTTCCGGCCACCGTAGGCGTGGGCTTGCGGACGGCGGGCAATGGGTGGCCCGCCGTCCGACCGTCCGGTAACCGTCCGGACCAAGCCCAAGTCGTCGACGGCGCGTATTGTTCCACGCGCGCCTCAGGGAGATGTCAGCAATTGTAGGGGCCCAGCAGGGTCGAAGCCTACTGGGGCCATGGGTAGTGTGAAAACGAAACCCGGACCCTGGGACGAAGGCAACGAAGGAACAGGAGTGGGTTTTTAGTCAGTAAAAGTCTGACACTATCTCTCGCTCCGCCCAAGAGCGGGATTTGTCATAAGATGATTTTCCCACCTAAAAAAAAAAAAAAGAAAAACCTGTTCCACAATTTCACCCCAGTTTACCCTGTATTTTGTTTAAGTCAAAACTGTTAAATGGTTAAAATACATTTTGACTGGTTTCAGTGAAAACTATTTTAGTTTTTTTAGTTACTTATACTGAACAAAAGCTACGACAAGAAAAAATAATTAATAGTGTCTTAAAGCTATTAACCTAACAGCGGTTCCTAAGAATTGTTAGTAATTAGATCTGGTTTTTTTTTCAAATTATCTAAAGACTTTTCGCGCTTTGGGATGAAGCGAGAGAGCATGTCTGATTTTTACTGACTTAAACCACATCTGTATCCTTCAGTTGCCCTTTGCGTTCTACGTCAAGGAGCAAAGCCGAAATCGCGAAAAAAATATCAGCTGTTCAGTACATTAGGCAAACATAGCATAGCATAGCATAGTCGGCCTTATAATGTTCCCACTGTTGGGACTCAGGCCTCCTCTCTAGGACAGGGGATGGGCCGTAATCCACCACGCGCGCCCAGTGCGGGTTGGTGGATGTCACATGTCTTCGAATTTTTGGTTCTAGGACATGCCGGTTTCCTCACGATGTTTTCCTTCACCGTTTTGAGAGCAGTGGTGATGAAATAAATTACACAAAGTAATGCGCCTGGCTGGGTTTGAACCCGCGACCTACAGCTCGTAAGTCGGGGCCGTTACCACTCGGCCACCACTGCTCCCACTAATTACCAGTCATCCTATATACCTATTAAAAATTCCCCATGGCCCTAGCAGCCATCGGCCCCTACGGTTTTGATGACATCTCTACCTACGGTTTTGATACTACGTGCTGCCGACTACTCGGGCTTGGCTCTTACCAGATAGCCGGATGGCGAGCTCGTCATTGCTTGTCGTCTGCAAGCCCGTAATTTGGCCTAGTGAGATGTAGTTTTGGTAGTTTATTTACCTACAGGCAAACGTGTTCTTAACCGACTTCAAAAAGAAGGAGGTTATATGTTCGGTTGAATGTATGTTTTTTATTTTTATGTTTTATATATGTTCACCGATTTCTCGGTCAATTGTGAACCGATTTAAATAAAAAAAAAAATTTTGATTGATAGGTTATCAATCAAAATTAAAAAAAGAAAAACATTTGATTGATTGATAGGGTATGGCTTAATAGCCAAGAGCCTCGACCAACACCTTAGGAGGCCCGCGTTAGGCGGCTGGATCAAGGGCTTGATTCAGAAGGCGGTACTCCTGGACACGGCTCGCATTGTTAGGAGGTTCCTTTCTCTGGAGCCCTGACCGCCGGTAGCTTGGACCCTATTCCCGATACCGGTGGGGTACTATTTTTTATATTTTTAAATGTTTTTTTTTGTATGATTTTGTTTAAAAAAAATTATTTAAAAATGTAATTTATATGTGTTTACAAAGAATAAAGAGAATAATAATAATTTATTAGTCCAGTGTTACAGAATGCAACTTAATCTACTAAAGTTATGTTACATAGAGGTATTAACAGTAACTGGTAAAATTAACAATAAAGGGAACTGTGGTCCCCAAACTAGGTGGTGCCTGTATCTTGGGGGCCGGAGTTACGTTTAGTTACATTTAGACATGCTAATTGCTAACTTTCATAATTGTAACAAGTTTTTTTTTTTATCAAATCAAATAAAATACAATACAATACCGGTAGCTATCTGCCTACCGGGGTAAAAGTAATATTTACTACCAGTGAATTTTCAACACCATCATCGGTCTTGCTGATAGACCTTCACTTTTGCACATATACCTCCTCCCAGTGTCGCCACATTGGGTCGTCTTGAACTCCACGCAGCTAGTGTATTTCCACACCTTGTAGGAAGTCATTCAAATCTTCCGATACTTGGTCATAGTCAACAGTAAAAATAATTGTGTTGGTACCACGTTCCACAAGTGTACGAGTTCGCCTGGGCAGAGCACCGCCGTGTCCACGTGGGAGCGATCGGTGGCAGTGATCTCTCGCACCGGGCCTTGGTACAGGCCATGGTCCGGAGCGAGGAATGGCAGGCAGTCGCCTCCTTCTGCGAAGCAGTAATGCTAGCAAAGGAGGTGGCCGCACGCGCGATGGAACGCCCCGGCCGCCAGGATTCCGATTCGAATTTCCAGCCACCGTAGGCTCGGGCTTGTGGACGGCGAGCAATGGGTAGCTCGCCATCCGACCGAGTCAAAGTCGTCGACTGCATGTAGTGTTTCGCGCGCGCCTCAAGGATATGTCATCAAACCGTAAAGGCCCAGCAGGGCGGAAGCCTACTGGGGCCATGGGTTGTGCCAAATTGAACTCCGAGGCCCTGGAACGAGGGTAAAGAAGGAACATGAGTGGGTTTTATCAATAAAAGTCTGAAACGCGCTCCGGCTCATGTCATTAGATGATTTCTCACAAAAAAAAATAATACCCTGAATGAACAATTCTATGACAAAACCGGTTTTTTTTTTACGGTGAAATCATCTTATGACATTCCCCGCTCTTGGGCGGAACGGGAGATAGTGTCAGACTTTTACTGACTAAAAACCCACTCTTGTTCCTTCTTTGCCTTTCGTACCAGGGCCGAGTATTCCTTTCAGAATCAGACCCTTGGCCCCAGTAGGCTTTGACCCTGCTGGGCCCCTACAGTTGCTGACATCTCCTTGAGGCGTGCGTGGAACAAGCGCCTCGACTTGGGCTCGGTCCAGACGGTTACCGGACGGTTGGACGGCGAGCCACCCATTGCTCGCCGTCCGCAAGCCCGTGTTTATGCCCGGTGGCTGGAAATTGGGATCAGAATCCCGGTGGCGGTTGGGGCGTAAGGAACGTTGCCTCACGCGATCAGCCGCCTCCTTTGCTAGCATTACTGCTTCGCAGAAGGAGGCGACCACCTACCACTCCTCCTCGCTCCGGACCATGGCCTGTACCAAGGCCCGGCGCGAGAAAACGCCACCGCCGATCGCCTCCACGAGGAGACGGCTCTGCTCAAGCGGGGCACACCTCTGTCGTGTGGTCCACCGTGACCTCCGGGCGGTCCACACAGTGGCGACACCCGGGCGTCGCTTCCGCACGAATCCGGTGCAGGAACTTCCCGAAGTTACCGTGTCCGGTGAGGACCTGCGTCATGCGGAAGGTAAGGACGCCATGTTGCCTTTCCAGCCACTCCTCAAATATTAACACAAACCTGAGTCAAAAACTAAGTTATTTAATATTTAATTACTTTAGGGAGGCACTTTGATCTTTCCTTCATTCAGCCTATTTCCACAAAAGAGAGTTAGAAACAGAAGTCGCACGATTAGACACATAGACTCTGCTCACGGATTCGATATCTCGGACGGGTTGGGACCAATGCGAGCGCGAGTGCCATACGCTTAAGGCATGCGTCTGTAAACTTTTTTGTGCAAAAATGTTAGGAGCAATCGAAAAAAGTTATTACAAATTTCATTGAATATTTATTTAATGCAGGGCTGCACTAAAAGTATCGGGAATGGAATATTTACACTGTTCCTGTCATATTACAATCTTTATAATTGAAAACTCCTTGGTTTTAAAAATCGAATACCATTTATTTATTTAAAAAAAGATTCTCGGTATTGTCACAAGGTCTTGTCAAACTTGTTTAGTCGTTGAGAAAATGGAATTGACTCGAGAAAATTCAAGAGCACTGATTTATTATTACTTTCGGAGTGGTTTAACACAAAAACATTGTGTTGACCGGATGATTTCTGCATTTGATGAAAAAGCCCCGTCCAAAACCACAATTTACCGCTGGTTTGCTGAATTTCAAAGTGGACGTGTCAAGCTCAGTGATGATCCCCGTCAAGGTCGTCCAAAAACTGCAGTCACCCAAGAAAACGTTGGTGCTGTGCGTAAGCTGATAAAGGAAGATCGACATGTAACATACCGCGAAATTCAGGCAACTTTAGACATTGGCATGAGTCAAATACAAATAATCTTGCATGAAAAATTAGGTGTAAAAAAGTTGTTTTCCCGACGGATACCGCATTCGCTCTGTAAAGAACAGAAAGCGGCCCGCGTTACTTGGTGCGTCAGAACTCTTGAAAGATTCCACGCAGGATCCTCAAATGCTGTATACAAAATCGTATCAGGTGGCGAATCCTGGATATACGCGTACGAACCCGAAACAAAAAACCAGTCACGAGTTTGGATGTTCGAAAATGAGTTAAAGCCAACATAAATTGTTCGTTCACGGAGTGTTGCAAAAAAAAAATGGTGTCCACGTTTGTCTCCAAAACCGGCCATGTTGCGACTATTCCTCTTGAGGGACAAAGAACGGTTAATGCAGAATGGTATGCTAGCATTTGTTTGCCTCAGGTCGTTTCTGAAGTTCGTAAAGAGAACTGCAACCACCGCATCATCCTCCATCACGACAATGCGAGTTCTCACACCGCGCACAGAACAAAAGAGTTTTTAGAGCAAGAAAACATAAAATTATTAGACCATCCGCCGTACAGCCCTGACCTAAGCCCTATTGATTTCTATACTTTCCCTAAAATAAAGAATAAATTGCGTGGTCAGAGATTTCCATCACCTGAAGAAGCTGTGGACGCCTACAAAACGGCCATTTTGGAGACCTCAACTTCCGAATGGAATAGTTGCTTCAATAATTGGTTCCATCGTATGGAAAAATGTGTCAAATTTCGCGGAGAATACTTCGAAAAGCAATAAATACATTTTTAAATTGTAATGTTGTGTCACTTCCTTGATTCCCGAAATTTTCAGTGCCGGTCGTATCAACATTAAACAGTCAATTGTCGTTTTTTAAGCTTACCAGTTGTTTCAGAGAGGTAAGTAAGTATAATATGCTTTTATTTCGATTGTTCGTTTTTAGCGCTGGAAAAAGAAAACGACTTTATATGGTTCATATTTCCGTTCTTCTTGTTTAATTCTCATTAACAATCTCATATTCGCCATATTCGCCTTACAAGCAATTTTAATAAAAATTTCAGCGATCTAGATTTGTTTTCTGAACCTAAAAGGAAATTCAAAATAACTTTACTCAACTTGTTAAAAAATCAATGTTATAATTAATAATAGGCCAGCTCTATTGTTCATGTCACATTGTAATATAAAAAAACTTTTCGCATTCATTCCAAAAAAAAAAAAAATTACATCTCTTGTCAAACTAAGTGTCTCACGTTTTTATATGTGGAGAACGTTGTTGATATTACATGTGTAAAACTACTTTTAAGCCTTTTTTCTGTAATCCCCTATGTGTTATTGTTTGTTTTCCCAATAAATAAAATAAAATAAAATATTGGAAGACGCAGCGTTGAAAGGCTTCCCACAAGGTGGACCAATGATCTGGTGAGGGTCGCTGGAATCAGATGGATGCGAGACGCACAGAACTGGTCATTATGGAAAGAATGACGAGTACCACTACTACGATAGTTTTTTGTGCATTAACCAAAGTAGACAACCCTAGCGCAACCGCCGAGTGTAGGTATGAAAGGTGAAGTATATATTATATGAGATAGACTTCTCTATCTATCTTTTTTGTGTTATTTCCATCCGCACAAAGCTGTCCAAGATCGATTCGTCACAGATAGGCTCGGTGAGTGTCAATGGGCAATAAATTTCATATAAAGGTCGGCTCGGCTATACATCAGAGTGAGTGATGGAAGACGGGCCCTAAAGTTTACTGCAACTATTAGTAGATATTAATGGTTCGGTGAATTTGTCTATTATTCTGAGAATTTTACTATTTGGTGATTTATTTATTTTTTTATGAATAAATTACTAAAGCGGAGTGAATTCTGAAAGTGTACTCACCTTTATTTTTCGAAGGATTTGACTAAGTTGTACACCCAGGTTTAAATCCAATATAATGGGGCTTTTTAAGCTCTATGGCGAAGCGAGATGTCAGACTATTCCTGACTAAAACTACACCTATGTTCTTTCCGTTGCCCTTTGTGTCTCAAGACCACGGGTAACCCTTTTAGAAGTCAACCTATGGCCTTAGTAGGCTTTCGCTCTGCCGGGCTCCTACGGTTTTGCAGACATCTCTTTGAGGCGCGTGTGCAACACTGTGCGCCGTTGACGACTCGGGCTCAGTCCGAATAGTAACCGGACAGCTGGACGGCGAGCTACCGATTGCTCTTCGTCCTTAAGCCCACGCCTACGGTGGTTGGTAGTCGGGGTCCACGTCATGGTGGGGCATGAGGATATCCGTTCCTTAACGCGAGCGGCCGTCTGCTACACTAGCATTACTGCATCGCAGACTGAGGCAAACTGCCGCCCATTCCTCCTCACCCCGGCTTGTGGCCTGGCCCGGCGCGAAAGGTCGCCGCCGCCGATCATTCCCACGAAGACACGGTGGTGCTCCACTTAAGCGGGGCACAATTCCAACGTATACTCTACCATGACCTCCAGGTGTTCATGCGGAAAATAAGGATGCCGTGACGCCTCTCTAGCCACTCCCCAAAGAGGGACCCCTCTTTGGGGAGTGGTACCACCATGATTATGGCGTGCCCAGTACTAGGTTGTGACATTTGCAGCCACCATATCGCCATGAGATGTCGCCGGAACTCTGCCTACCATTCTGCGACTTTTTGCGGTATGTTTCCTTTAATTTTCCCTGAACTAAGTAAACTTTGAAAAAGAGTTGTGAGTAAAAATTTTATCTGTAACAAGTTTTTTTTTTTTTGTAAAAGAAATCTATTAAAGTAAGCAAAAACACAATATAATTTGTTATTATGTATTTTGGGCTAAGTAGTGTGGATCAAAAATAAAATCAATAAATATATAATTATCTTAACCTCACATTGTAGCCACAGCAACAAAAAGGATGCAAACATTCATAAACTCAACTAAAGTGTAATATAACTAAGAGGGTGTTTCCCACGTTACGACTGGTGTGCACTTGTATTTTATCTCTCAGTCGTGACGCAGGGTAGTTGCGGCATCGCGTGCGTGGGAACCATACCTTAAGCGTAGGAAATGTGTGTGCAAACGTAAGGCTTTGTTGGCATTGCAAGCGAGTTAAAGAATAAAATTAATAGTTAGAAATAACTCTCATAAACGTCCATAAATTCTCTTGATTTGCTTTTTAAAATGTATGTGATGAACGAATAACTATTGCTTATATTTGAACATTCCGTAGGTTAACGTAATAGATGTTGTTGGCTGTCAAAATAAAAACCAAAAATAAGAAAAATTAAATAACTTATGGTACGCATTTGCTTGTTAACTTTTCGCCGTATTGTTTACAGAAAAATACATATAATTTGGACGCTATAAAAGGCAAATCTTTGCTTTATATTTTTTTCATTCAACTATAGGAAGGAAAAGAAAGAAAGAAAGAAAATTGCGTTTATTTGGCATTACAAAAAGAAAAAACAAAACACCTTAGAATTAAGGATTTTAATTTCAAACGCTTTCAGCTAGAAGTGTGACTTTATCCGATGCATGGCTGAACTTACTTTGTCTTCGCGACAAGTTTACGTCCGGCAATTATAAATAAATATTTTCATTTAAATTAGTGTTAATAAAAGAACTGTTTTATTATTTATTTAGTTAATCTCTTTCTTCGACCTATTTTATTTCCTTCTGGGTAACAAATATTGTTTCTTAAGTTAGTTAATTAGTTTAGTTTATGAAAATTTTGTCTTATCTATAGCTATCAAATATAAAGCACCTTAATATCTACAAAAAAAATTAACAAGCTTTATCTACCTTTTTTATGGTTGTAAATGATCCAATGACAACTCCCGGTCTTGGACGTAGCGGAAGGGCATGTCAGACTTTTACTAAACCCGCTCCTGTTCCTTCTTTGCCTCTGTTCCTGGGCCCCGGGGTTCACTTTCACTTAACCCGTGGCCCCCAGTAGGCTTCGACCGTGCTGGGCCTCTACGATTTACTGACATCTCCTTGAGGCGCGCGTGGCCGACTCGCTGTTGACGACTTAGGCTCGGTTTGGACGGTTACTGGACGACCGGACGGCATGCTACCCATTGCTCACCGTCCGCAAGGCTACGCCTACGGTGGCTGAAAATCGGGATCGGGATCCTGGCCGCTGGGGCGTGAGGGCCATTCCCTCGCGCGTGCGGTCGCCTCTTTCACTAGCATTACTGCTTCGTAGAAGGTGACGATCGCCTCCCATTCCACCTCGCTCCGGACCAGGATACCAGGATCCGGTGCGAGAGTTCATTGCCAGCAGTCGCCCCCACGAGTGGTGTTCTGCCCAAGCAAGACACACCTCTACCGTATGCTCCACCGTGTCCTCCGGGCCGTCCACACAATGGTGACACCCGGGCGTTTCTTCCGCATGAATCCGGTGCAGGAATCTCCCGAACTGACCATGTCCAATAAGAACCTGCGTCATGCGGAAGGTAAGGACGCCGTGTTGTCTTACCAGCCACTCCTCAAAGAAGGGACTTACCGCCATTATTATGGCGTGCCCAAACCCGTGAACCTAGAAAGCTAAAATTTTGCACACAGGTACCTTTTATGATACGAACAAAGAACAAGAAAGGATTTTTTTTAAATGCATACTCCAAGAGAATGAAACGGGAGTCTAAATTTTATACGAAGAAACTTACATTCACGCGGGTGCAACCGCGAGCTAGTTAGATAACATAATATATTCTATATTTTTTCAGAAATTACTGCTATTAAACTAAATTACTCGATAAATTTCACTTGCTTTTGAATTAAAATTATATCAACCACGAAAAAAGTTTATAAAAGTGATCATTCATCCTGGTTATCAGCCACATTTTATCTAGAATTGTCGACTAAACCAATTTTGTAGTAGGTAAGTGGGAAATAATTACAGCATTTTTCATGCGAAAGTAAGAAATAAAAATCTGCTCGGGGATAAAAGTGTTTCTCGGCATGTTATGAATGGCTTGGCAAATACTTCACGTATTTAGATTTGAAAAACCATGCGAGTGCGAGTCGGATTCGCGCACTGAGGGTTTCATTCAAACATACCTATAAAAACAGTTCAATTTAACGAATTGAATTACGAAATTTTTCCAAATCGCAAAAAAAAAAGATTTTTTGTGCTTTAGCAAAAAAATTATTGTTTTTAGAATTTTTGGATACCTGAGCTATAAGACCTTGCTTTATGCCAAATTTCAGGATTCTGGGTCAATGGGAAGTAGCCTATGAATTTTGATTCCCCGGAGAGCTTCGAAATGTACGTTTTTTGCGACATTAACGGTCGTATCGTTTTTTTTTCTTTAATTTTGAATTTTGAATTTTTCACAACTTCAAGGGACCGCAGACTTGACTATATGGTGTTAATTTCAACTCGATACCTCCACGCGTTCCTGATATAAAGAGTCTTGGCAGACAGATAGACAGACATACGGATAATATAATGATCTAATTAGGGTTCCGAATTTTTCTTACACATTTATCTTTCTATAAAATTTACAGCGCGCGCCTGTTATTTTTTCTGCTTGCTCTAGCGTCGACCTCATTTACCATCAGGTGAGATAGTCGTAAAGCGCGAACCAAACATTAATAAAAAGAAAATCGGCATTGTTTCCTCATTTTTGACCCACACTTTTGAAATTAATCGTTTCTTCATTGGTTTGTTTCTTATTATTTTTAGTTTAAAATAAAAATCCCACAAAGTTGTGGTTCCCCCACAGCAAAAACTAAAATGCTCATAACGACTCAATTTACAAATCGGTGCTGTTTGTGAAATGAAGTTGTCCCCTGTAGAAGAGGATGTGTACTTTAACAGACTTTTTTTTAATTGATATAATCTTGTGCTTGACTGCGATCCCTATGCGAGGCGCACTAGTTTATTAAGAGCCTATTCACTCTAGCCTTGAAGACACCTAAATTATAATCGGACGGGAAGACCGCAGCAGAAAAATTTTTCCAGTGCCTCGATGTACGCGGTATAAACGACGAGGTTTATTCCACTTTCCGGTCTAAAGTGGGAGCAGGAGGGCTTGTTAGACTTTTACAGAAGAAAACCTACCTATGTCTTTTAGTTACATTTTGGACTCCAAGACCACGGTATTTCTTTCAGGAATTCCCCGTGGCACTTTTCCACGTCGACGACACGCATGCAAAATTATGCATTGCCGACGACTCGGGCTCAATCCTCACAGGACGGCCAGACAGCGAAATACTCGTTGCTCGTATTTCAAATGCATTATAGTTTTTAAATTTATCATTTGTCTCTAGAAACCGTGAAATCACATTACTCTCTTCTAGTGGAGTCGGGTATTTTTTTTTTTTTTCTTTAAAAAGTTAAAATGGTCTAGAAAGGAACGTATAATAAATAAATACACCATAACCTCGTAAATGTACTTACACTACTACTCGAGAACGAGTTCTAAGCTTAGCATCGAGTTACCGCAAACTTATTACTGTTTAAACTGTATTGCAAAGTTAAACTCAGTATGTTATTACTGCAGAAATGTAGCTCCAAGGTAACTTCTTAAAGATAACGTTTATTTATTTCTTAGAAAACTTTTGTTGTTTAAATTAAACAGTTAAATAGGTTGGTGCGCTCATCCCAGTAATCTTACTATTTGTTATACTAGCTTCTGCCAACGGCTTTGCCCGTATGAATATAGAAAATATGCCTATCGCACTCAGTGCGTAGCATTCCATTGGTGAAAGAATTTTTAAAATCGATCTAGCCGTTCAAAGATTACCCCCTACATACAAACTTACAAATTTCATCTCTATTAATTTTTTAGACGCCTGTATGTTTCATCATCATCATCATCATTTAAAAGGAATACAAGTTCAAACTAACTTTATATTAAAAGTACGATAGTCTTTTTTTAATTAGTTATTTATTGAATTCCATGTGTTTTAAATGTTCTGTAGTATCAGAGTTTAAGTAATATAATTATTTATAACCTTACAGATTTTGTATGAAACCTTATATTATTATTCCTTTTAACCTAACTGAACCACCCCTTCCAACCCACTTTTCACCACTAATTTAAAAAACAAAATAAATACTGTTGAAATCTTCCACAAAATTACTTCGACGGGAGTACGTCTTCCAAAACTCTTTGTAAAATAACAATTTAAACTCAAAGGTGAGGTCGAGGCAAGAACAAAATCCATGTAACTTTTTCTAATAAAAAATCCTATTATACTCATTAAAGTGGGCTAAAGAAGCACTTTGTGGGTGAAGTTTTTTGGGGTCCCGTAGACCAAACAACAAACAGAAGCGTAATGATTTTGTGCGGCCCGTTTGTAATGGTACATAGCTATTTTACTTGGAATTTATTGGTACTATTTTGATGAGGCAGCTGTAAAAAAATGACATTAATTTTGTCTTGACAGCAAATTAATTTACATTAACTGAAAAATGCAATCGATAAAAGCCATTCCGCATACAGCTCAAATATAATCATGCCGACTGCGGAACCGTTATTCATAATACTGCTCACACTTAACCGGTCTTCTTTAAACTGAAATAAGGTTGAATGAGACCGTATTACCATAATTCTGAAGTTCACAAAAAGTGAAGTAAAAAGGTACAGTCAAACGCACGTCGGTGACTATTATTTGACATTGACAGCTCCTTTGAGAAAGAAAAACCTTTACGTAGCAGTAAAGGCTCCCCGCAGACAGTTTCCAGGGGATACCGCACGATTTTTCGCAAAGCGGCGAGCCTCTTTGCTGGCGTGCCACCTTGGGATCTGGAGCCAGTCTTTCCACGCATGCATGATTTGCACGTGGAGATGAAACGCTGGGGCGCAACTCCTCTTCCGTGACAAATTGTGGCATGGTGGACAGAGTTCCGGCAGGATCTCATGATGGCATGGCGGACAGATTCATGATTGCAAGCCAGTGCTGGGCACGCCACAATTATGGCGGTAAGGCCCCTGTTGTAGAGTGGCTGGAAGGACAACGCGGCATCGTCACCTTCCACATGACGAAGATTCTAACCGGACATGGTAAGTTCAGAAGGTTCCTGTACCGGGTTAGTGCGGAAGTAACGCCCGGGTATCACCATTGTGAAGACCGCGCGGAGGACACTGACAGTAGGGGTGTGCCCTGCTTGGGGAGTGCCGTGTCCTCGTGGGGGCGATCGGTGGCAACGGTCTCTCTCACCGGGCCCTGGTATAAACCATAATATAAATAAACCAAATCGTAGGAGCCCAGCAGGGTCGAAGCCTACTGGGGCCATGGGTTAAGTGAAAATGAATCCCCGGGGCCCTGGAACGCAAGGCAAAGAAGGAACAAAGGAATGGGTTTTAGTCAGTAAAAGACTGACACGCACTCTCGCTCCGCCTAAGGGCGTTAGATATAATTGGCTGATTTCCCGCCTAAAAAAAGTTTAGTTTTTTTTTTACTATTTCATTCTTATTCTTATTTTTTTTCAGTGTTGTATTTATTTATGATTAGTAAAGTGATACAGCTGTTCATTACAAGGTCTACTCATTAATGGTAATGTGTGAACAGTGCTGAGGGCTACATTATTATTTAAGGTATTTATGTTCTTGTTTTTAATATAGCTGTTTATTTTTCCTATTAATTAAAATATAATTAAAAAAAAACATAGCCATCTGCTTGGCCTAAGCAAAGCAAGGAGTTGAACCATCGATTCAAAGGAAAAATAACAATTTTCACACATAACAATGTTCCGACTGGCATGCGGATGACCTTACCTTAGAAGTACTCTATTTTTTAAGATTAACCATCAAACACGAGTCGGTCTTACCTTGAAAGGGTTTATTGAGGGCGAGTCTCTGCTGAAAGGAGATTTCTCAGTAAATAGGATTACGTACACTTTTAGTAAGTGTGGCTGAGGTTGAGTCTTATTTAGTGTTTCTTATTAAAATTGATTGATGAAGATAGACTAGCTTAATAAACGTTCATCGTCATTTTGATAAATTACCTGTCTTGGAAAAGCTTTTAGGAACAACTTATTGGCAGATTTTGATTAAAAAAATCGACCACAGCGCGCCTGAAATACAGTAGCATAGTCAGTTTTTTTAATGTTCCCACTGCTGGGATTCAGGCCTCCTCGTAAATCGGGGCCGTTACCACTCGGCCACCACTGCCCTTCAAATACAATAATAATAATTATTAATCTAGGAATGATTCCTATACTGTAAATGCGTTTACAAACGTTCGTACGTTCAATGTTCGGGCATCAGATCCAGATTATGAAATGCTGGAAAGACCTCACGGCGTCCTCACCTTCCATGCATGACGCAGATTTTCACCGAACATAGTCAGTTCGGGAAGTTCTTGCACCGGATTCGTGCGGAAGTAACGCCCGGGTGCCACCACTGTGTAGACCGCCCGGATGACACGGTGGAGCATACGGTACAGGTGTGCCCCGCCTGGACAGAGCACCGCCGTGTCCACATGGGGGAGATCGGTGGCAACGATTTCACGTGCCGGGTCTTGGTGCAGGCCATGGTCCGAAGCGAACAGAAGTGGCAGGTGGTCGCCTCCTTCTGCGAAGCAGTAATGTTAGCAAAAAAGGAGGCCTCACGTGCACGCGCGAGGATGCGGCTCTCACGCCCCAGCCACCGGGATCTCAAATCCGATTTTTGCCCACCGTAGGCACGAGCTTGCGGACGGCGAACAATAAGTAGCTCGCCGTCCAACCATCCGGTAACCGTCCAGACCGAGCCTAGTCGTCGACGGCGCGTACTGTTCCACGCACGCCTCAAGGAGATGTCAGCAAACCGGAGGGGTCGAAGCTTTCTGGGGCCAAGGGTTTGTTTCTGAAAGGACTCGGCCCTGGGACAAAGGCAAAGAAGGAACAGGAGTGTGTTTTTAGTAAAATTCTGACACGCCCTCTCGCTCCTCCAAAGAGCAGGGATAACATTGGACGTTTTTCCCACCTACGAAAAAAAATTACTGAAATGCTAAAATTGAAACCTGAACTTTTTGTCCCGCAGTAGTGCGTACCACCATGAGACAAATGAGACAATTATAATCATAGTACTATAATTACAATCATTAGGATTTCTAATGATGCATTAGGGGTTACTTTTACAAAAAAAACTTTTTGGATGACATTGAAATGGTAGCGTCAGGTTCAAACCCGGGTGAACTTAATGAATAGGCAGATAATATCGACACCTTTCCATTTAATGTGATAAAAATATTTTTATGCTAAGATTCGAGCATTCACCTGTGATCTGCAAATATAAACGCGATGACTACGCATTTTTACAAAATTCTATTAATGATAAACTGTCAAACTTTATTCAACCCTTATGAATAATGTTTTTAATCTTAATCGCACTAACATTATAAAGATGAAAGTCTGTGTGTTTGTATTTTATAACTTTTTCACGCTCGAACGGGTTAACGGATTTCGATGAAACTTGTTACAAGGGTAGATCATGTACCGGAAAAGCACTAAGGATACTTGTTATCCCGGGAATATGTTTTCTTAAGATAATTTTCTAATATCACGCAAGCGAAGCCGCTGGAAACAGCTAGTATAATCATTCTTTTAATATATTTTATAAAAATGAATGTCGTTTTTATTAGGCTTTTATCTTTCAATATTGTGTGGGTCTCGCACAAAAATCTATTGATAAGCATCAAGAAAGTATGCTTTTAAGTATATGAAAATTTAAATTCCTTAAAGTATTTTAATTAAAATTATTCCTTTTTTATCTTGAGTAATAAACTTGAATTAATTAAGTTTGCTTTGATAAGAATTAAAGCGGCAAATTGAATTCTACGGGAATCCAAAAAATATAGAGTTTTTAATGTGATTTTATTTCTAAATAAATCTACACATAAAAATAAAATTGAAATATCTGTTTTTTACTGTCAAACTAACTTTTCTTTTAAAGTATGTTCGATACCTATTATAAAAATACAAGTTTATAATACTTTTGTCTCTCTTTCTGTTTGTTCCGGCTAATCTCCAAAACAGCTGAACCAGTCGTGACTGGACTTTCATTGGAAAATGGTTAATGTTACAATCAATAACTTGAGCTTCTCATTATTTTCCAACAGTTAATAAAAAATAAATGAGAGCCGTCTGAATAGAGAGGGCGTCTTAAAAATACGTTTTCCAATCTTACTAACGTTATGTTAAAATTTGAGTGTTTGTTTATTAAACAAGCATCAATGATTGACCAGACTCGGATAAAATTTAGCACATGTGTAGATCACCGTAGGCACGGGCTTGAAGACGAGCAATGGGTAGCTCATAGCTCAGAACACAAATTGGCGCGCACAATATTAATTTATCTTCTTAGATTAGATAAATTAATACGGTTAAGTTCGCTCTGAAAAACAACCCAAAACCTAACTGTATTTTGTTTTATAACTATCTATATATATAAAAGGGGAAACTGACTGACTGACATATCAACGCACAGCCGAAACTACTGGGATTAGGAGCGTGAAATTTTGCACAAGGTTTACTTTTATGACGTAGGCGAGCACTAAGAAAGGATTTTCCAAAATTCACTCCCTAAGGAGAAGAAGCGGGGGTTCAAAGTTTGTATGGAGAAACCTACATTCACGCGAGTGAAGCCGCGGGCAGAAGCTAGTTATATTTATATATCAATAGAGTGACATATCCGCACTAGCGAAAAAACTCTTTAAATAAATATTAAAAAAGTTAAAAGTAAAGTAAGTGTTAGTAAGTTTTGTTACTATTTTGATGTACAATAAAGTTAATTCTATTCTATTCTATTATTAAAATAACAGTAGGAGCTGACTGCATTAACAAGGCCAGAGACAAATCTAACTGGAACACCTTGGAGGAGGCCTATACCCGAAAGGGACCTTAATAATTTGGAATCATATTTTTACTATATATACATTGTTCGAGTTTTAATCGAACGCTAAGCGAAAATGCATATTGTTACAATATTTTTTTTTTTGTTATTTTATTACTAATTTTTATCTTTACAAAATAATGTTACAATTTATTCCAAACGCTTAAAAAATATATTTTACTGAATTCTGATAAATTGGGATTGTGTCACTAGAGTTGTTTCTACGCTTTGGAATGTGCAAATAGTTTGACCAATCTTTTAAATTTTAAAGTATCTCTCTAAATAGTTTAGCAGAAATAAATGCTTTGAGTGTTTGAATAATGTGTACTTTCCACTGTGTAAATATTCTATTACCACTTTCAAAGAGTTTACATACATTGTTTGAATCATAATACATATTTAATTAGTTGGATTTTTGCTTGCATTATTAACAGGACTCGTAAACACGTTGGTTCAGCAATAAACATGCAAGCTTATTTACACAAAATTGTTTCAGTACCTTCATAAAATAAATATTAGCTAAATTGTTGTGAATAGTTTTTTTTATTTATTCAAATAAAACCTGCAAGCGTCATGTCAGCGTTATATGAAAATGTTTGAATGAATTGCGTTCGATGTTGGCTTAGTTTTTGTGAAAAGATTACTTACACAAAATAATAGATCGTTATTCCCTATTAAAAAATCGAAGAAATATACCGACCTATTTAATGGAATACATCAAAGTATGATAACTACGTGAATTTTGATTTTTTCCACAGGTTCACCATTTCATATTTCACTTCAAAACTTGTAGCCATTTTTAGGGTTTCAAACCTCAAAGGAAAAAACGGAACCCTTATAGAATCACTTTGTTTTCCGTCTGTCGCTCTGTCAAGACCCTTTATCTCAGGAACGCGTAAAGATATCGAGTTGAAACTTAAATCTTATACGCAGGTTTGCGGTCCCTTGTAGCTGTCAAAAACTCAAAGTTCTAAGTTAACGAGAAAACAAGATACGGCCATTTTTGTTTTCAAAAACGTATATTTCGACACTTTCAAGGGAATCAAAATTTATAGGGTTCTTCCCGTTGTCCCATAATCCTGAAATTTGGCATGAATCAAGGTCTTATAGCATAAGTATACGAATTCTGAAAACAGTAAACTTGCTGTAACATCACAAAAAAAAAAATTTTTTTTTGTGATGTTACAGCAGATTGGGGACTTCATTCGGAATTGAACTTGTAGCGACATCTATCTATGGCGTCACATAAGAACTAATCCTGCATCGTGCAATCAAAGTTCACCCCACAATACATAAACACTCGTCTGACTGGAGGAACCTCCCTTTTCAATGGAGGTTTGTGGGGCCTTACTTTCTGTTTCACATACCTCTAAAAACTATTTACATTGGTAAGTTTGTACTGAACCCTCAGTGCGCGAGTCCGACTCGCACTTGCCCAGTTTTTTTTTTATTATTATGGATAGGCTCGTGTTTGACCACTATCTCACCTTATGGTAAGCGATGATGTGGTCGACGATGTAGCATGCCTAGAAGTAACCTATTCACTCTTGACTTAAAGACCCTTAGGTTGTAGCTATCAGAAAAAACAAACTCGGGCAGGGAATTTTTCTCCTTGGCTATTGCATTACGAGCCAAGACTTTCGCTGAGGATAAATAAAAATGTATTATGAAAAAGTACGGATTGATAATACTTTGATTAGATGTATGCAGAAGAGGAGAAGGTTCTGCAAAAATCTCCCAGTAACCAGACAAAAAAGCTTTCAATAGAACTTGAAATACACAAGCAGACCTCTCCAACTAGTCCTTTTCCCACTACAAAATACGACAACCATTTTACCCCAAAAATGTCGCACAAAATTCAAAAATTAGTACCTGCTACAAAATCCGAAATAGCCACAACCTTCCTGAGACCAGATAATGTGCTGTTAGGGTCAGCTCATAGCGAGACGAGATGCGATCTTTTTGATAGAGAATTTATAAACCAACCTTTATCTTTAAATATAATACATAAGTCTTTTGTACGTGTGACAAAAGACTTATGTATGTTGACTTGTGTATTTTGTGTGTGTGTGTGTGTGTTGTGTGTCTACAGAAGATTTATATACCTACTCTTCTCCTAAATGGCTAGACTGATTTGAAAATTCTTTGTGTGTGGATTTGAGTAGGTCTCTGAATGGTTTGAAAATACAATTAAATCCGGTAGGTGGTGCTGCAATTGGCTGCTCAATTTTTTTTCTGACGTCTTCCTCAAGTTTTGCAAACAGCCGCCATGACAGGATTCGCCTCGGTCATCGGGAGATGCAGAGCAATTCCGGCCACTGTAGGTGCAGGATTACAGATGGTGAGCAATGGTTAGCTCGCCGTCCACTCCTCACACTCGTCCTATAAGAACCGAGCCCAAGTCGTCGACGGCGTGTAATGACACGCGCCTCAAAGAGATGTCAGCAAAACCGAAGTGGCTCAGCAGGGCCAAAACCTGCTAGGGCCATGGAAATCGTCTGACAATGAAACTTGTATAAAAATTAATATTCCTCAACTATCACACAACGCCGTCTAGTCTCAAGCTAAGCAGAGCTTGTGTTGTGAGTACTAGACACAAAAAAAGCAACTGAAGGAAGGAAGTGTGGCTTTAGTCAGTAAAACTCTGACACGCCCTACCGTTACACCCAAGAGCGGGAGAAGTTATTAGATGATTTCTCACATTAAAAAAAGCTCTCTACAAAAAACTACAGCAGTGTCAGTTTTGAGAGTAGAGTCACCCGCAGACAGGTGGGCTACACAGCGACAACGCGTTTCCATTGCTTTGTTCCAGCAAATAAGGGTCGGTTGCTACGTGACTCCCGACTACACGCAACTGTCTTCAGCGCAGACCGTCGCATTTCGGTGTGAACTGACCCTAACGGCCAGAAAAATATGTAAGAGGGTTCTTGGAGCCACCTTATCGGCCCCTGACGAAATTGTTTGCAGTCAACAAAGTATTTCACGAGGTCAAGCCTTTGATGGCAAAATGAAAAATTATCACCTTAGGACCGTTATTCCATTATGTTTAGGGAAGGCAGGTAGTTGAATTTTTGGGATGAATTATGTTGTTATATCGTTAGCTTTTAGTGAAGGGCTCTGAATTATATAAAGGTTAGTCGATTTTTTTTGTGGTATGTATGTTAACACAAATATAATATTCATGCCTCCAATTAATCTTGGGCTTGCGTACAACGAGCAATGGGTAACCCGCCGTCCGGCCGTCTGGTATGCATCCGAACCGAGCCCGAGTCATCGACTGGGGACTGGGGGTGTGATTTTAGTCGGTAAAAGTCTGACACGGTACCTTAAAAACATGCCTCCAAGCAAACTAAAATTATAAAGTTTTTTGCGATTAATATCATCGGACATGTTAGCCACATTGTTACCTGAGCCATCAGTACTGGTTTAGTTTTTATAGACGCCTTAAAAACCCAGCAATAGTCAAACCGCTATACAAAATAAATGCCTAAATGATATATCAATTCATAGACCAAAAGCTTTAAGTCCTATGTTTTTTTCTTCTAAAATGATAGATCAAAATATTTACGAATTTATACAAAATATATACAAGTAAGCTTTAGAAATAAAATAAGCATATTTGATTGATTCAATGAAATAGTAGTAAATGCAGATATCATTGAACCAATTTGTGCCATTTTTACGTTATATGTTAAAAGCTTGACTGCGTCAATCATAATATTTTACCAAATTATTGCATTAAAAGTCACATATCTGTTAATTAGATGAGATATTACTGGGGTATTTTATTCATTTTGATAAAGACTAATTGATAAAAAACACTTAACTAATTAAAACTATATATAAAGACAAAAACCACTAGCTAATATCTGTTAATTAATTACATAAGTACTTTAGTTAGTTATTTTAATTGTTTTGAACTATTTACATTTTGTATGTATCTTATTATTGTAAATCAAGTCAATCAATGTGCCTATTAATTTATTTATTAAACTCCATGTACAGTCAGCGGTCAAAAGTGCAGTTCCACCTTACCAATGCTAAAATGTCTAAAATTTCTTTGTCAAAGAGGGTCAATGGTTCATGACTGATCTAATTGGTAGCATAGAATCTAAAGTATTGAATAAACTAGTTGTGGACTATTGAACTTCTACAACAAATAAATTTTAGACACTTTAGCATTGGTAGAGTGCAACTGCACTTTTGATTCCTGAGTGTACAGTAGTGGTACATAGGTGGACTTAATGCAACAAGGTATTCTCTTCCAGTCAACCTTTGGGTTAAAAAGACAACACTGTGGTAGGGGTGCACAATAAATAAATAACAGATATTTCAAATCATATAAAGTATCATTGAATTAAGTTGCTTATAATAATAAAATACGTATGTATTCCAATATTATAAACTAATAAATAATATGATAAATATTCATCCTCATCATCATTTCAGCCAAAAGACGTCCACATTTGCACATAGGCCTCCCCCAGGCGTCGCCACAACCACTGATCCTGTGCTTCTCGCATCCACCGCACTCCCGCGACCCTCACCAGGTCGTCGGTCCACCTTGTGGGAGGCCTTCCAACGCTGCGTCTTCCAGTGCGCGGTCGCCACTCTAAAACCTTTCGGCCCCATCGACCATCCGTTCTACGAGCAATGTGCCCTGCCCACTGCCACTTTAGTTTGGCGATTCTTCGGGCTATGTCGGCTACCTTGGTTCTCCTGCGGATATCTTCATTCTTTATGCGATCACGCAAGGAAACTCCGAGCATAGCCCTTTTCATTGCCCTGATAAATATTAAATCATTATAATTAAGCTAACCCTATTATTGTAATTCATATCTTTAATTAACAGTATTTCTTTAAAGGCATGTCATATCTCAGGCAGAACGTAAGGGATGGATCAACTGTAACATTTCCCTATATTATTGTATTTTATACCTATATTAAAACAATAAATAAATAATAAATAATAATATCCACACAACTATCACACACCGCCGTCTAGTCCCACGCTAAGCAGAGCTTGTGTTATGAGTACTAGACAACTGATAAACATACTTAAATATTTCTAAATACATACAAATTATAGATAAATTACATCCAGACACAGAACAAATTATCGTGCTCATCACAAAAATATTTGTCCTGGGTGGGAATCCAACCCACGACCTCTGGCATAGCAGTCAGGGTCACTAACCACTAGGCCAACAGGCCGGTCAAAATAAAATATATAAAATCTATATTTAGAAAGAAAGAAAGAAAAACTGTTTATTTCTGCTCTCACTAGTTTGTTTCTAGTTTTATGATAGAACTTTTGTTAAATGTTTAGTATTTACTTTGACTGTTTACTGACGTATATTACTTTTTTATTTACTTACATATTTTATTTTAAAAATATTTACTGACAAACATTTTTGCTTCATTTGCTCATAGTCTGCCTTTGTTAACTTTTTTATAGTTGTTGTGTCCGTTAGCATAGTTGGAATATTGGAATAATTTAAATAACGGCCTCCCGTTTTAAACTATTTTTCCTAGTGGAATTTAAAAATGAACACGCCCGGAGCAAAATGCCATTTTTTTTTTTCATTTGTGTGCAATGCATTTATCCATTAAAGTTCACAAATTGTTTCAAAATTATTTAACTGAATATTCAAATAATTATTATTTTGCTTATGTACTAACTATAGTGCATGAAATAAGTTGAATTAACTTATTTTTATTTAATTACTTGTTATTTTACAGCAAAATACTAAGGAATTGCGTGATTTCACAGCCTTTAAGTTGTTGTAAATTAATTAATTGTGATTTTCTATACGTCTTACAATATATATTTTACTTTTACACTTTGTAGTTAAGCTTGACGTCATGGGTTCGAAATTAGGCGCTCCAGAATCGTGTAGATAAATTCCCTCTTTGAGGAGTGACTGGAGAGGCGCTACGGTTCAAATGGAAGAAACACGGGTGTCACCATTGTGCAAATCGCCCAGAGAACACGGTTGAGCATACGGTAGAACTTTATCTCGCTTGGGTGGATCACCGCCGTGTTCTCATAGAGACAATCGACGGTAGTGACCTCTCGCGTCCAGTCAATGGGGATTTGAAAGACGCAGATGGGTTTCAGTCTTTAAAAACGCCTGAAAACTCTGTTAGCATTCGGTAATTCCCTGATTTACTCGAATATTTTACAAAACTTGTTCTAGGAAATACGTGTTTTGAAAAAAATTGTCGTCATTCAGAATCTTGCTTAAATTTGCAAGGCTTCTATTGTTATACTTTTTTCCCTTTTTTAATTTTTGAGTAAATTATGAAGTGTCAAAGTTCTTGCAAAATAGCAGAATTTTGGAGGTGTTTACTGGATTAGTTTTACACTAATTAAATTGATGTCAATAGAAGCCTAGATAATATCTACAAGATATCTAATAAAAAATGTGTAATAACGTTATAATCGCGTAAGAGCGGTTTTATGAAAAACAGTGAAAATGTATGTTGAGTTGCATCCCCTTAAAACCGGTCCTTAAAATCCTATTTATTGCAAACTATATCAAAAGAATCTCATTAACCCAAATTACCTTTTCCCTTATGTTGACGTCAATAAAATAAAGACCCATCTATCTGGATGCGATTTATAGCGTATTTGCATAAATTTGCGTAAAATATAGCCTATTTATTGCTTCCCTTGTACGCTCGGGAAATAAGGACTTGCACTTTTATGATAATGGCAGGAACTAAAGAGGGGAAATCAGTTGTTTATTTTCCGCAAGTCGTAAAAATTGGGTCTTTAGGAAATGATCAATTGACCGTAAAAGAGTGCAAGTATTTCAGGGAAAAAGATGCTTGATAAACAGGAAAATAATATTGATTAATAGTTTGTGAGAAAATAATACACTATTTTATTTTCTGACTAAATATATATTTAATGTTCTATACAACTTGTTTTACTCTATTTTAGGTAACTTCAAGTTTAGAGTGAATAGGCCATTGATATATTATAAGGAAAGATACGTTACAAGCTAACATCGCCATCAGAAAACCTGGACATAATCGCGTTAGCTGCCGATTGTTTACGATTGTGAATTACGTTATTATCTCGCTTCGCAAAATGGTGACCAAAACAATAAGTGAAATTCGAAATATCATATGCTATTTTATGTATTTGGGCAGAATAAACATGTTTTCTTTCTTTCTTTTCAATTTTAAGTTTTCATGTACTTAAGAGTAAATGTGATTGCATGTGATTTGTTTTTTGATGTTATGTGATTTGTAAACGCTGCTTTTATGCACTCGAAGGCATTTTGATAACCTTTCTCCCACTTAAAACAAAATACTTATACTCCCACTTAAATATTTTTGCGTAACACATCCGTTTATGACACTCGCCGATTGCGACTGAGTGGCATTAAGCCACAGTGGCTTAATTTCAGTGGTTCACGCGCTAGAGGCGAATCACCTATCTTCCACTGTTTTGATTTAATCTAAGGAATATGCTCATAATAAACTACTGAGCTTGCAACTGAGATATTTGTAATACATACACGATTGAAAAGAGTGTCTACGGAGTTCTTTTCACATTCTTCTCTATAGAGATCTACGATTTGGAATGTTCAAATGGCATCATTTTTATGGCTGAATGACTTCTTGACGATCCAAATGTGTCTGCAAACAGTTTATTTGAAATAAATTCTTTGAATCTTTATCATCAACAATTATATCACCATTTGGTGAGATCGCAGCCACACTAGTTTATAATATCATTAAAAAGACTTGACAAATATCAAAATCAAGAATTTTTAAGAACTAAATACCTATAGTAAAAATAACAATAAAACAAATAGGAACATTATCAAGACCACGAAAATTGGACTCGTTTTTTGTCTAATATTCTCCATTTTCTTTTATGCGTCGGAGACATGGACTCTTCGTGAAACCGAGAAGAAGAAAGTTGACGCGTTGGAGATGTGGTGCTGGAGACGGATGCAGGATGCCGAGAGTATCTTGGACAGAGTTTCGTACAAATGATTCCATATTAAAAGTCAAAGTCAAAGTCAAAGTCAAAAATTTTTTATTTCACATAGGCCTACATGGGCACTTATAAAACGTCAGAAGCTAGTGCACGGTTCCAAATTGGTCGTTTCCTATGGAGAAGAACCGGCAAGAAACTCCATGGTTACTCTTTTAAAAAATAATGATTGTTTACAATATTTTCATATTACAGTATTAATAGACATTATGTAAGAACAGTGTAGACCAGTCGATATTGTACCCAAAAGCACAATAAAAATAATAATATTAAAAAAAAAAAAAGTGAGTCGTAATAGGAAGTAACCTAAGAATTCGCGAAGTCCACGGTGTTCTCACATTCACATTAAAAAAAAAGAAGCTATATAAAAAAAAAACAAGAACAATAAGTAATTACAATTATTAATAAATGACATGTCAACAAAAAGAAAATTACTAACGAATTTAGAAATTCAAAAGAACTCGGCATTAGACAGCGCATATCATCCACAGTGCAGTCGCGCAATTTTAACCTTTTTTAGTCATGTAACTCATCGTGGTAATGACTCCATAGAGTGTCTCGTTGTGCAGGGCAAAGTTGAGGGCACCAGGCCACATCATCATCAATGAGATGGACAAACTAGATCAAGGCCGCAACTAAGTGCTCGGTTTACGAATGTACCCGAAAAGCTGCAGTCCGCGATGAATGGTGCCATATTACCAGGATGATCACTCATCGTGATTCACAGTGATGACCACGACCACTTTGGCAAGAGAGTACCGACTGAGAAGAAGAAATATAGTAATACAGCATTTAGGTACTTACTCGTAGTTAGTCATCCCAGAATGACTACAATATCGTGAGAAGGTTGTAATAATTGCACATATGTGCTTCTTTAATTAAATTCATATTACCTAAATTGCAACATTCTAAATTTATTTTTAGTTAAATTCCTATTTCGCTTTAAAGTAAATTCCATGCATTTTCTTCTTTATTTTACTTTTATACAGCCTCTGGACCCAAAAACCAAAAAGGTTTTTACACAAAAAAGCATTTTATTACTCCCAGAGGCAAATGCAAAATTGCTCTTTTAAAACTAAAGTTGGCTTACCATAAAATTCTTTAGTGTGGGAATATATTCGAACAATGTTATTTATCCGGATTCCATGCCGGTAGTTCATGGTTACTATGTAGAATTTATGACGGATACTTGTTCTCATGCGACCCGAGAAATGTAAAAACATTCTGGCGTAACCTTTGTTATTATTTTGTTTTATAAATAAAAAAATGTGTATAAAAATGCTTAGTCAGTTATGATTTTTAATAAAAACCGTATTAACTGAATACTTTTTAAATTTTTCGTGAAAAAAAAAAAGAAAGATTCATACCACCTTTTTAGGTGTAGTATAAAACTGACTAAGTGCGAGTCGGACTCAGACACGAATGGTTTCGTACTATAATATTTAAAAAAACGGCAAAAAATCTCGTTTGTTGTACAGGAACCCCACTTAAATTTTTATTTTATTCTGTTTTTGTATTAGTTGTTACAGCAGCGACAGAAATGTATGATTTGTGAAAATTTCAATTATCTAGCTATCACGGTTCGTGAGATACGGCCTGGTGATAGACAGACGGACAGTGGAGTCTTAGTAATAGTGAGTACGGAACCCAAAAATTTAAAGGAATATTAGAAAATGTTTTCTTTGTCGTTCGTTTAGTTTATTTAGGTGCACAATTTGATGTAAAAATATATGTCTCCACGTGCCATATAATAATGACGTCGCTGAACAGTAACATGGCAGTTATTTTAGAGAAACAAAGTGATATTTGACGCAGCTGAGTTTCAAAAGTTCTTGACAAGTTGTAGCTTCTCAGAAACAAGGTAACAATTTATATTTCATTTCCCTTTTCAGATATGTTCTTTAGAGTCGACTTCCAAGAAAGTGAAAAATAATTTGAAAGCATAATGTTTCATAAATTGCACGTTTTCTGATTTGATGTTATTTGTCGAAATAAATGGCTTTATGTAGCCGTTTATTTTATTCATTATCATCGTCACCATAATTCCACCCGAAAGTTGTCCACTGCTGGACATAGGCCTCCCCCAAGTATCGCCACAACGAAAGGTCCTGTGGGTCTCGCATCCATAGCATATTTGCGAATCTCATCGGCCCACTTTGTAGGAGGCCTTCCAACTTTAATATTTATTACATACACAAATAATAAACACATAAAACAAAAATATTAATAACAACATAAAAGCTATGTATGTTTAATAATAACATAAATATAAGTAAGTAAATTATGTTTACATTTATCCAATATTAAACAAATTCTCCAACATAGGAATCGAAACATAACATTTTTTGTTGAACACGAAAACGAGATATCATCGAAGGAGTTGTTCCATATTCAATGATGCAACCCTCTATTCTCTGCTTCGATATCAAAGTATAGATTGCGTATTGAGAGGGTATTTCTCGGTCACCGCCCTTTGATACCCTTAGGGGTTGAGTTCATCGACGACTCTTTTGTTTTAGATAGACACATTCAAGGATTGTAAATGTATTGATTGGAAGACAGCCTTGTGTTTGAAAATATAATAAGATGGTTCTTAGGATATGCTTTTTTTTAGGTGGTAAAATCATCCAATGACATCTCACGCTCTTGAGTGAAGAGCGTGTCAGACTTTTACTGACTAAAAACTGCTCCTATTCCTTCTTTGCCTTAGTTCCAGGGTTTCACTTTCACACTACCCGTGGCTCCAGTAGGCTTCAACCTTGATACCCTGTTACCCATACGGTTTGCTGACATCTCGTTGAGGCGCGCGTGGAACACTACGTGCCGTCGACAACTTGGACTTGGTCCGGACGGTTGCAGGACGGTCGGATAGCAAGCTACCCATTGTTTGCCGTCCACAAGCCCGCTCCTACGGTGGCCGTAAATCGGGATCGGGATCCCGGCAGCTGGGGCATGAGCGCTGATCCCTCGCACGTGCACGTGTGGCCTCCTCCTTTGCTAGCATTACTGCTTCGCAGAA
Organism: Mythimna pallens; assembly: GCA_961205895.1. Taxonomy (NCBI): domain Eukaryota; kingdom Metazoa; phylum Arthropoda; class Insecta; order Lepidoptera; family Noctuidae; genus Mythimna; species Mythimna pallens. The sequence continues at coordinate 1,077,852 of OY540836.1, forward strand.
GGAGGTGGCCACCTGCTTGTACCAAGGCCCGGCGCGAAAGATTGTTGTCACCTCGTCGAGCAGCACAATAGGCCGATACGCGGTCGCAGAGGCCGCAGGGCGCTCCGGCTTTGTGATGAAGACCAGTTTCCCCGTCTTCCAGCAAAGTGGGAACTGGCCCCTCTCCATGCATGAAGGGTATGCTTAGTTACTGTAGTAGTTGCAAACCCTGTCAACTATTGAAAGTGATATCCAGGGTTTGGTACCCGGTTGAAAAAAATAGTAATTAGATTTTTGCTATAGGACTACAAGGTTCTGCCAGTGGCCCTACTTGTGTGTCAGTTGAACATCAACCTAAAGGAACATACGTAATACACGAAAAAAAGTATCTTATATTCTAATCGTGAAAAGGAAATAAACAGACAGACTTTAATTCACTCTCTTATTTATAATATTATTATTAGATACCATTGTAGCTTGAGCACAAAGGCACACAACACAATCAATTTATTTTTCTCTAATATAGCTGCAGAGATGTTTGACGGTTGATTACGTTTAGTTTGGTTAGAGATCGTGCAAGCTGATTAGGAAAGACAAAAAGGCGTCCTTGGCCCAGCAGTGGGACACAAATGAGTAAAAAGCTGTAGCTGTCTATTAGCTCAAGTCATCATATAAATATTCTGGACCGTCAGTGTAACTAGATTTTCATCCAACAGCCACATCAGGTAGGTTTAGCTGTACATATCAGCTTGAAGTTTGGATTTGTACTCGACGATCGGTAATGATTTCGCCTCTTCTATATGACCTCCTACATGACTGGCAATGTAGAATAATTAATACCCATTTACTTTCCCTTTTGAGGCTTACAGGTGTGTGATATTTTGTAGTATAACATAACAAAATTTTAACATTTTCGTTGAACCATATGGTTGATAAGGCCGAAAGCTTCTAGAGTGGTGACTACGTACCGGAAGATGCAGCATTGAACGGCGTCCCACAAAGGCGACTGCTAACCTGGTGGATCGGTCGTTGTGGCGATAGGTGGAACCTTTGCCCAACAGTGAATATCTTTCGACAGAAATAATGATGACATTTTAGCAAGTTGATCGAGTATTGTGCTACTAAGAGCGCTAGTGTGTACATTGTGCACTAGTCTTTACGTAGCATAATACAAAACAGACGCAGAACATTTTACAGACAAAACTTGTCGATGCCAATTACATACAGCCAGTTCGTTTCCCGGCCAAAAAGAAATCCAAACAAATTGCGGCCATGGCGGTTGTATGGAAGGGACGGAACAAGGGTGACTTTGGTATATAATAATTGTTTCAAGGACTATAGGGGCCTGTGAAAATGGGAGTATAGTTTCGTTTCCTTTTTAGGATTTTTATTGATAGTACGTTTCATACCTACCAGCCAGTAAATAATTTTGCTGCATTCAAATTAAATATTTTTTATGGTGTATAAGAGTAATTTTATCTATTTATCTATTGAGAGCCTTTTCAAAATGTAGGCACCTCACCCGATATAACAAATTCAAATATTATTCTTTCGTCTACACGGCGACGTAGTAATTGCTACGAGCTACGAATCGTAGGCGCTGCTACGCTTGCTACGTCGTAGTAAGACTAAAATAATAATTGTAGAACTAAGGGTCGTCGCACACGGGCCATCGGCCACAACCACAAAACGCCGCCACTGGCATATTTTTTGTAGGTTTTATACATTTTATATGGACTCACCGCACACGGTTGACGCCGGAAGCCGCCACATGCTACAAAACGCCGCTGCTCGCTTCTTGTGGCCCGCACTGGCCACTAAACGCCGATATGCCGATACGCCGTGTCATCAGTAACTCGCGTCAAAAAATTCGACTTGAAGAGTAGCCGCCCGCGCTCAGTTATTGTGAAACTAAAAAATACAAGGAAACGTGATGAAGTCTTAGCATCAGTGACCAAATTTAACCGTGCAAACGTTTCCAACAAACTTTATTCAAGTCACTTAGGCTATGGTGGTGCTAAGCAGCCTGTCTTTGTTTCCGAACATCTTTCACCCCTCAATAAAGCTATTCATGCACAGGCTAGAAAAATGGCGCGTGAGAAAGGTTATAAATATGTTTGGGTTCGAGATGGCCGCGTATTGGTTCGTAAGGATGATGGAGCAAGACCTATGCAGATAAAGAGCCTAAATGCTGCTACTTTAATGTAGGCAAAAATCCAGGAGCAAGAACCCGTAAGTAAATCATTAAAATTCACTGTATACTATCAAAATATCCGAGGAATGCGAACGAAATTGGATGATATCAATGCTGCGGTTAATGTCAATAATTATGACATGATTGTGGCGACAGAGACATGGCTTAATGATAATATTAATGATGGAGAGATATTTGACACCCGATATAATGTGTACAGGCGAGATAGGGCTTCCAGCGCACTTTCGGGACGAGAAGGAGGTGGCGTTCTTATTGCTGTATCTAAAACTTATGACTCCGTGCGGGCCTGTCAATGGGAAACTACCGCAGAAGACCTCTGGGTTCGCGTTAGAATAAACGAGAGAAAGAAAATTAACATTTGTGCCATCTACTTACCACCCCCTGCAACACAGCAGCACTTGGATATGTTTCTTGGCTCCGTAACAACCGTTAACGAAACTACTGGCGATGAAGTTATAGTAGTCGGAGATTTTAATCTCGGCTTCATTGAATGGAAGCATGACCCGAGTCACTCTTCTTCTACCTCCACTATTCCCACCAACTATGCAAACAACCTAGGTTACTCTCTTATAGATTTTATGTCTCTAAACAACCTGTTCCAATATAACATTGTTAAAAATAATAAAAATAGAACGTTGGACCTAGTGCTCTCCAATATGCGAAGTGTAGTGGTCAGAGGCTCTGCTTCTCCAGTCTGTAAAGAAGATTGTCACCACCCGTCTTTAGAAATAGATTTTGCCTTGAAGGCGTATGTGCCACTAAAATGTGTTAAATCAACTACGTTTAATTTTAAGGCGGCTGATTACACGCTAATTAATAAAAAGCTGACAGAGATTCACTGGAAAGAGCGACTAGAACCAAATGTAGATGTTGACCTTATGGTGGGGGCGCTCTATGAATCCATTCAAACAGTTATTAATGAGAATGTTCCTAAAATTAAGCGGGTAAGCAAAAATTTTCCTTTATGGTACTCTAAAACTTTAGCGAAAGTTCTTAACGAAAAAGAAAAAATAAGACAACGCTTTAAAAAATATGGCAACCCAAGGGACGAAATTGAGTACAGACTACTCGACGATAGGGCACGGTCAATGATTAAGAACTGTTATAGAAAATATGTCCACTCTGTTGAAAATAATATCCAGACAAATCCCAAAGCGTTCTGGTCTTTCGTCAAAACTAAAACTGCTAATTCTAACTCTATACCTTCCGAAATGACATTAAACGATTTGGTCGCAACAACGGGAGACGATATATGCCAACTTTTTGCTAATCAATTCTCGTCTACGTTTTCTAGTACTAGTGGAATAAATAGAACATCAACCAAGTCCCAAATATTCCCTCAATTTATACTCAATAAAATTACCTTTACTGAGAAGGAAGTTCTGAAATCGCTCAACAAAATCGATGTTACTAAAGGTGCTGGTCCGGACGAGTTGCCACCTTTCTTTATTAAAAAATGTGCTCGCAGTCTGGCATATCCCCTTATGGTAATTTTCAATAAATCTCTTGAAACCTCAAAATTTCCAACAGAATGGAAAAAGGCCAACGTTGTGCCAATTTTCAAAAAGGGTGATTGCGCAGATGTTAAAAATTACAGACCAATCTCTATTTTGTCCATTTTCTCAAAACTTTTCGAGTCTATGGTCTGCCCAATATTAACCTCCCATGTCAAAACGCAGATCTCCCCTCAACAGCATGGTTTCTGCAGCAACAAATCCACTGTCACTAATTTAGTTACGTATCTTGATGAGATCTGCATGAAAATTGACTCTGGTCAACAGATGGACTCTCTATATACTGACTTCAGTAGCGCTTTCGATAAGGTAGACCACAAAATCTTGCTGCTGAAACTACATCATTTTGGTATATATGGACCCCTTCTGGAATGGTTTCGATCGTATTTGTACAAACGAACACAAAGAGTGGTGGTGAATGGTTATCGGTCACCAGAGTACTTTGCGACCTCCGGTGTGCCCCAGGGATCTCATACCGGGCTTATACTCTTCATAGTGTTCATAAACGACATAGTCGACTGCATCAAACATAGTCAATGTTCCTTATTTGCCGATGATCTTAAGATCTATCGTCAAATAAAAAGTCCAGAAGACATTGCTCTGCTCCAATCCGATCTAAATTCGTTGCAGAACTGGTGTGTCGCAAATGGAATGGCTTTGAATGCCAGCAAATGTCATCATATTACATTTACACGGAAAAAGCACCCCATACCATCCACTTATTCCCTCAATGGAACATTATTGCAAAAAGTCACAAACATACGGGATCTAGGAGTAGTGCTTAGCAGCGATCTTTCTTTTACCGCGCACATCAATAATATCGTTGGAAAAGCTATGAAAATGGTGGGGTTCATTAATAGAATCGGTAAAGAATTTCAGGGAACCTCGGCTTTGAAAGTATTATATAATACCTTTGTGCGCAGTCTGGTGGAGTATGCGTCTCCTGTCTGGAGCCCAACCTATAATGTTTACATAGACCGTATTGAACGCATTCAAAAAAAGTTCACTAGGTACCTGCGATTTAAAGATCAAAAATGCCCTTACCGAGCCAATTACGAAGAACGACTAAGTTACTTCAAATTAGACTCATTGAAGCAACGAAGGGTTCTCAACGACCTATTGACACTTTACAAAACTATTAACGGGACATCGTCAACGCCAGACCTACTAAGTAGAGTCAACATAGACGTACCTCGTCATTCGCACCTTCGGACCAAGCGTGCCAATAGAACGTTTGCCACTAAGCCATGCCGAACCAACCTGGGTCGGCACGCCCCTCTAAATAGAATGTTGACCTTCTATAACAAGGCCTGCTCTGTCGACAGCAGCATTGACGTCTTTTTTGATAGTCTGCCAAGATTTAGAGCCAAAATCATTCAAATTGACCTGTGATCAGCCGCCTACTTTTACTTTTACTGTTACTTTAACTTAATTATTATTTTTTTTTAATTTTATTTTTTTAACATTATAAAAATTGTAATTTTACACTTGATATTTTGATTAATCTAGATAATTGTTTGTTTTATGTAATTTAATTTTAATAATAATGTGATTGATTGATATGTTAATAATGTAATTTGATTTTAATTTTAAATTGAGAATAATGTTGTTTTAGTATTATTAATTATTTATTTTAAAGTTTGGACATAAGGTTTTTAATTTCTGTTATTTTATGTGTTCATTGTTTAACGGTTTGTCACCTATTTAATTAGTTAGACTTTTGTGAATGTTGTGCATACCTGTAAGTGACTTTTTTACACAGGATCACCTCATACTAATTATTATAATATTATTGAATACAAATTGTAAACAAGTCGTTGGTGTGCCTATATAAATAAATAAATAAATAAATAAATAAATATAAAACGCTGTCACACATCACTCGCACATTTAAACCTTCTTCGACAGAGTCCACTATACTACTGCGCTCATGGGTTAAAAAAAGTAGCAGCCACTGGCAACAAGTGGCTTGTGGCCGCTTCTCGTGGCGGCGTTTGTGGCTGTGGCATGTGGCCCATATGCGGCGACACTAAAACTCTGTCATGCTTTAGAGCATTCTACCTTTAAAGCAGTTGCCTTGCCTCGCCTCCGGGTTTCTGCAATAACCGTAAATAAATAACCAGCAATGTACCTACAGCATATCATAATTTAAACAATCATTGTTTATTGCAACCGTTGTGAACCTTGGCAGTAAATAGCGTAACCGTTTAGTTTTTATTTCTTTTTACCTTTTTATACAAATAAAAAGTGGGACAAGATAGGGTCACGTAACAAACTAAACATAGGGATGTCAAATTGCGGAAATATGAAAACTGTTGTTGGCAAGCAACTGCTCGTCTTTGTCCAGCCAAATGGGTATTCAGGTGAGGTTAGGGTCAAGGACAACTAAGTGAAGTTGATGTTAAAGCTAATGTAGTTTCGATTTCGACTATTTTTATCCAGCTACAGTCGATTAAAAAAGGGGTATCCATTCACACTAATACTATAAATGCAAAGGTGTGTATTATGTATGACTGAGCAGTGGTGGCCGAGTGGTAACGGCCCCGACTTACGAGTTGTAGGTCGCGGGTTCAAACCCAGCCAGGCGCATTACTTTGTGTAATTTAGTTCATCACCACTGCTCTCAAAACGGTGAAGGAAAACATCGTGAGGAAACCGGCATGTCCTAGAACCAAAAATTCGAAGACATGTGACATCCACCAACCCGCACTGGGCCCGCTTGGTGGATTACGGCCCATTTCCTCTCCTAGAGAGGAGGCCTGAGTCCCAACAGTGGGAACATTAAAAGGCCGACTATGACTATGACTATGTATTATGTACATGTATGTGCGTACCAACTCACACTAAGCGCGCGTGGTGGATTACGGCCCATTCCCTCTCCTTCTAGAGAGGAGGCCAGAGTTCCAGCAGTGGGAACATTATAAAGGCTGATTAAGCTTTTGCTATATGCATATGAGTATGTGTGTGTATGTTTGTTACTTCTTTACGTTCAAATGACTTATCGAATTTCGATAAAACTGGGTACACAAGTAGATCATTTGTGAGATTGTTCAAAAGAGTTACTGTGCCCTTGGAACGCCAAGAGCAATTGCAGAAACACAGGTGGGTTTTGATTAGTATAAGTCTGAGTTTCAGATTTATAATAATCCCCTCTTGTTCTATCCAGGTGGGTTTACCCTTAAAAAACTGGGCAAGTGCCAGTGGGATCCACGCATTGAAGGTTCCATACAAACTTACCTATGAAGATAGTTCAATACCCGAAAAGATTCTTGAAGACATTTCCGAATCGTGACGTAGCAACACTTACACGTACGTTTTCAGATTTATTCCTACACCTGTGTGTTTCCTACACCTCGCTTTATGCCAAATTTCAGGATTCTGGGTCAACGGAAAGTACACTATGAATTTTAATTCCCTTGAGAGTGTCAAAATAAAAGATTTTTGCGGCATAAACGGCTGTATCTTTTTTTTTCGTCAATATAGAAGTTTTATTTTTACAAAACTTTAAGGGACCGCAGATTTGAGTACATGGTTTTTAATTTCAACTCGATACCGTTACGCGTTCCTGAAATAAAGGCTCTTGACAGTTTTCCATCCATCAGCTTCCCGTGACCCTCACCAGGTCATCGGTCTACTTTGTGTAGTTGTTGTTAATTTACTCTTTCGGAGACTTCAGCTGAACTTTGAAACGAGGATTACCAGAATAAATAACCCACGTGTTTTTTTTGAAAGATGGGAAATCATCTAATTACTTTCCCGCACTCGGGTGGAGTGTGGTGTGTTAGACTTTTACTGGCTAAAAGTATACCTATATTTAGATTCTGACTGAAATTATACCTATGTTCCTTCTCCAGTAGGCTTGGGTCCTGTTGGGCACCAACAGTTTTGGAGAAGTTGCTGCCGTAACTAATCAAGCTCATACTACCACCGTATGCTCCACCGTGTCTTCCAGCAATCCGAACAATGGTAGCACTCGGGCGCTTCTTCCGCACGAATGAGGTGCAGGAACCTCTCGAACTTACCATGTTCGGTAAGGACCTGCGCCATGCGGAAGGTGAGGTCACCGTGACGTCATTCCAACCACTTCTCAAAGGCTGTTAGCCTTCCAGCCCGTCGGCTTGCCAGCCCTGTATAACAAAACTAAGTCATAAACAAAGTATTTCGTCATAAACCGCCGCCTCAATAACTAGGTTCAGAAATAACTGCCTAATACGACAACAAACATACAGACCGCGGTATTTTGTTTATTAAATATCACTGCAAGATATTTTTCCTGGTTGGCTTGTATGTCTCTTTGGGTTTCCATTTACTTATTACATCAGCGCTGTAAGAGGAAATTACTCAAGTAAAACGGGAGAGTGCTTACTGTCGAGTATTTTATACCTTCATCGTCATCGTCATCATTTGAGCCGACCACTATTGGACCTAGGCCGCAGTGTTAGAATGCCTCCCCCAAGTGTCGCCATGATGACCGGTCCTGTATGTATTGCATCCATCGGATTCCCACGACCAGGTCATCGGTCCAACTTGTGGGAGGCCTTCCAACACCACGTCTTCTGGTACATAGTCGTCACTCCAGAACCTTTCGTCCCCATCGACCATCAGTTTTGCGTGTAATGTGCCCGCCCTGCCCACAGCTATTTAAGTTCGGCGATTCTTCAGAAATCAAGGATCTCACGTGCGCCTCAACGAGATAACCGCTTCATTGATGACGCCCGCTAAGGCCAATGCCTGCTAGGAGTAAAGGATTGTTCAAAAGAGTCACCTTAACCCTGGAATACAAAGGGAATATGAAAGACAACAGGTGAATTTTAGCCAGTAAAAGTCTGACATGTCCCTCTCGCTTCATTCAGAGCGGGAGAAAATATTTAAAAAAGAATAAGAATACTGAAAAGAAGATATTATCATCGACTTCTATCATTATTATTCATCTATTATCCATCTATCCAGAAATTTCATTTAGAAATAAGCAGTAACTTTGTTCAATTTTTATATCAATGTATCTTCTTTTGTATTTAAGTGTGTACATAAATTATAAAATTAATAAATAAATATTAGTACGCATAATAAATGTGTTAACGTTTTTATAACACATTTATTGTGGGTACAGCTAAGTAGTGCAATAACAACCTAGGGGTCTTTAAGTCAAGAGTGAATAGGTTACTTCTAGGCAAGTGTGCTCCGTCGCCGTCCTCATCGTCATTTTTCATTAGGTAAGATAGTTATCAAGCGTGAGCCTATCAATTAGATGACATTATACTCTCAAAATAAGGTGACTGACCCTTGATTTCTGATTTAAGTATTTGATTAAGTTGAGTATTTCTCAATCTCTACTTTAGCCCGAAAACCTGTCAAAATTTGGGTTTAAAGTAGGGTTTGAGACGTTCACTCAATTCAATTGAGAGCAGTGGTGGCCGAGTGGTAACGGCCCCGACTTACGAGTTATAGGTCGCGGGTTCAAACTCAGCCAGGCGCATTACTTTGTGTAATTTATTTCATCACCACTGCTCTCAAAGTGAAGGAAAACATCGTGAGGAAACCGGCATGTCCTAGAACCAAAAATTCAAAGACATGTGACATCCACCAACCCGCACTGGGCCCGCGTGGTGGATTACGGTCCATTCCCTCTCCTAGAGAGGAGGCCTGAGTCCCAACAATGGGAACATTAAAAGGCCGACTATGCTATGCTATACTCAATTCAGAAACCCGCCCTAACCAGTTTTTAATGTGGGTATACTATGTTCTTATTCGACTTAAGGAATCGGATTTTTTCTGATCTAAAGGGAATCAACAGATTAACGAAACGGACCTGTCAAACTGTATTTTCAAAGGAAAAATGTTGCTGTGAAAGTAGAAAGGTTAATCAAGCCTGTTTTAGATCTTATGGTTGTGATAATATATTTAATCCTTATACTATTTTTAGCATATCCGCAGGAAAACCAAGTTTGCTGACATAGCACGAAGAATCGCCAAACTTAAGTGGCAATGGGCAGGGCACATTGTTCACAGAACATGGCCGTTGGGGCCGAAAAGTTTTGGAGTGGCGACCGTATACTGGAAGACTCAGCGTTGGAAAGCCTCCTACAAGATGGACCGATGAACTAGAAATCCGATGGATTCGAGACGCACACGTTCATTGTGGCGACACTTGGAGAAGGAATATGTCCAACAATGAACGTCTTTCGGCTGAAATGATGATGATGATGATGATGACCATTTTTAGGCATAGGTTTGCGTTTGACCACTATCTCACCTGATAGTAAGCGATGGTCAACGATGAAACACGCTTGCTTAGAAGTAACCTATTGACTTCAAGACCCTCGTTTTGTGCATATGGATTGTCCACCATGTACTGGTGGCGCAACGCTGTACGTGGCTGGGCTAAATTAAATTTTCATTCCTGAGTAAGCTGAGCTCAGTCAAATAGAAAAAAAGAGAATCTATAACAATATTATAAAGCTAAAGAGCTTGTTCATTTGTTTGAAGATGCTAATCTTCAGAATGAACCATTCGAATTGAAAAATTATTTTAGTGTTACTACTACTACTAGCGTTAGTGTTACCCATTTATCGAGGAAAAATGTTGGCTATATAATATCCTAGTACATCCCACAGGAGCGGAGCAGTAACCAAAAACACGGGTAAAACCTCGTGGGATAGCAAGTATTAAATACACCTTTTACTTTTCTTCCAACACTTATCTTCATTTGCAAAAATATACCCACTTTTATCTTGAAGCCCCGCCATATTGCGTTCACAAAGAGCGTAAGACCTATCTAGCATAATCTCGGCAGCTTCATAATGACTGCTATGTGGAGATATACGAGTATTACCTACTCGTACATTATCTGTACCGGTTATCTCAGTGACACAATGTGTACAGTCACCGTGTTGCTATTTCGTCTCTGTGTTGACTTACAATGTCAGTTATCTCATAAATCTTAGTTACATAATTTCTTGTCGCTTCTAATTTTTAAGCACAATGTAGATAATTAATAATTATAATCAAATCAAATCAGTAATAATATCAATCAGAATCGAGGCTTATATTATTATTGATTTTTAATTAATAACTTTTTGGGTTATTATGTATTAAAAAAAAAAATATTGTAACACGAGTTCTAACGTTGAAACGATGGGTTTCAAAAGTCACACAAAAACAGTAACGTATGCCTTCTACTAATTCTAACAAACGATCTATTTTATTGGCATAATAGCTTTCGTTTTGGAAATTTTATTCCGCAATTGTCCTGAAAAAACGTAATTTGCTTTTTCAACTTTTACAAAGTTTACCTCACGAATTGAAGAGATGAAGAGAGCAATGGAAACAAATATTCACAGCCATTCAATTTAATTTACAATTTATTAGTCATTCTGAATTCCGTTGTTGTATTGTTTCTAAAGAAGAAATGTGTTTCTTTAAATTTCATACAAAAATGGTTATGAATTGTTTTACATTTTACAGTTTTCTAGTCTAACTTCAAAGAAAGAAAGAAAGAAAGAAAGAAAGAAAAAACGTTTATTCGTACCTCACACATACAGTAAAATTAAAAAAACAGTAGAATACATTGGGAGTAAAATAAAAAAAAAATAAAAAAAATATAAAATAAAAATTATTGTCTGATCTGTGCAAGGTCAAAAAGGCGCCTAACTCAGCATATGCTGCGATATTTAAAATGATAAATAACGCAGCGCTGGTATTCTGTTAGGGCCCGCGGTGATGCCACGTTCACACTCACGGAGGTTAAATAAAACTATATAAGTATCGAAAACAAAACAATAAACACAAACATTGATAAAACAAAATTGGAAAAATAATAAATATATAATAATAAAAATAATAGATAACATTTATAAAATGCAATAATAAATGAACCATAGACAGACGCCTGGCGCCGCGCTCCAAAATCATTTGTCAAACCTATAGACAAACGAACGAACGCGAACGCATGGTTCACGGAGAGTGTAATCTATGGATAATTAATATTCTGTGGTACGATCTATCGACTGACAGAAGAAAAAGTAGGTCGATATTTATTAAACAAGTTTATAACAAGTATTAGTACATAAATACGTCTCAAACAAAAGCGATTCGTGTGTTCCAGAAATGTTATAGTGTATGAATGTGAAGTGTAATGTGTGTTATATTGGACGCCAGAAAAAAGATGCTAAACTAGCCGAGCTACAATGTCACCAATGCAAACTGTGCAAAACTCTGGTTAGATTATCTGGTGGTTTCCTTTTGGTTGCGTAATAAATGCTGTTTGTACTTATAACTAAAAGCACCAACCGTCTTCAAAGCACGAATAGGGGGTGGCAAGTCATTCCACACCTTACTAGCAGCGTGTTTGAAGCTTCCACGAAATGCAGCAGTTTTATGGGTCAAGGTCAATAGAAGGTAAGAGGATGCTCTTGTTTTAACTTTGTTTACATCACGTGACCAAGTCAATGTATTATAAAGATATGTAGGTCTTTTTGTGAGAATTGTGCCAAAGAGTAGGGTAGCCAGATGAAGTTTTCTGCGATCTGACATTCTCATCAGATTACCCCTATTTAAAAATGGTGTTATGTGAGATCTTGGAGGGACATTAAAACAAAACCTAGCACATGCATTTTGTACTCGCTGGATTAACTTATTGCTTCTACCAAGAATGCACGCCCCATACACAGTGTCAGCGTAATTCAGCTTGGATAAAACAAGTGACTCACAAAGCATGATACGCATATCCACACTTAAGTAGGGACGTACACGGTATAGAAGCTTGAGACGATAGAAACAATTGCGCACAGCTTCTGTAATATGAGTCTCAAAATGCAAGTGCTCATCAAATACTACTCCAAGATTACGGGCTTCCTGCACCCTCTCTATGGGACAACCATCGATCCTCACATCCAAATTACTGTGGCCTACTTTATTTAAAAAATGTCTTGAACCTATAATTAAATATTTGGACTTGCCCGGGTTCAAAACCAGTGAGTTACTCATAGACCAGGCTGTGATCCTATCTAAATCCTCATTCACTTTTTTTACAGTGTCAACAGTCTGCTGAGGATGAAAAGACAGATACATCTGCAAATCATCCGCATAAAGGTGAAACTTGGTGTTAAGCAGGCAGTTAGTGATGTCAGCACTGTATAGAATGAAAAGAAGGGGGCCTAGGATCGAACCCTGGGGCACACCTCTGCTCACGCACTTTGGACTAGAGGACTCAATGTATCCATCACTTTCACTTGTCACCTGGACAAACTGAGAACGGTGAGTCAAGTAGCTTTCAAACCACTGAACCGTCTCAGGCTGACATCCGTAGTAAGACAGCTTAGAAAGGAGAAGCGACGTATTGATTGAGTCAAAAGCACGTGAGAAATCCAGTAGGACAAGTATGGCACCCATTCCCTTATCTTTGCCTTCAAGGATATTACCAACCACATCAAGTAAGGCCGTGGCTGTACTATGTCCCTTACGAAAACCAGATTGAGCGAGCGGCAATATATTGTTCTCCTCGAGATATGCTCGGAGCTGGTTGGAGACAACCTTCTCTAGGACCTTGGAAAGACATGGTAGTAGGCTAATAGGGCGAAGTTCTTTCACGGTCGTGGGATTAGAAATTTTAGGGATTGGTCTGACTATTGCCAATTTCCACAGATCCGGAAAAGAGGAGGAGGAGATGGAACGGTTGATGATCGCTGTTATAGCTGCAAGGGAACGAGGAAGAGTCATCATCAACATCTCAAGCGAGATATTGTCACAACCTTCAGCATTGGACTTTAAACTACGCAGTAAACTTAGCACCACATCCTCTTGAACGGGCTCCAGCTGGAAATTAGTATTACTGAATCTGTGTTTTTCAAAGTAATCCAAGTCGGCAGCTGCGACCATACCACTACCTGGTACATCCAAAAAGTGTGCATTAATTTTTTCGGGATCACTACAGAAATGCGGTAAACTGTGCTCTGGTGTTTTAGAGATAGCTATAGAGGATTTGATATGACTCCATAGCTTCTTAGGTTTCTTGATGTTTTTATTTATACATGTATTAAAATATGCTCGCTTTTCACTCTCCAAGGCTGCCCTGACAAGGTATTTAAGCTGTTTATAGGACTCAATATGATGTGATGTTTTAGTAGCTTTGGCTTTATTGTGGCTTTTGTCGCGCAACTTCATGCAGTTGTATACCAATATTTTACTTGAATCTACTGCCTAAGAATCGCCAGACTTAAGTGTCAGTGGGCAGGGCACATTGCTCGCAGAACAGATAGTCGCTGGGACCTAATAGTTCTGAAATGGTGACCGCACACTGGAAGACGCTGCGTTGGAAGCTCTCCCACAAGTTGGATCGATGTCTTGGTGAGGGTCGCGGAATCCGACGGATGCAAGACGCGATCGTTGTGGCAACACTTGAGGGAAGCCCATGGTCAATAGTGGATGTCGTTCGGTGATGATATTGATGACTTAGATCTAATGCCATTCTGATCTCCTCACCCGAAGGTATAAAACGTTATCCATATATATATAATGAGAAACTGACTGACTGACTGACATATCAAAGCACAGCCAAAACTACTGGGTCTAGAAACTTGAAATTTTGCACAAGACTTCCTTTTATGATGTAGGCGAGCATTAAGAGAGGGTATTCCAAAATTCACCCCCGAAGGGAATGAAACGGGTGTCCAAAGATTGTATAGGAAACCGACTTTCACGCGGGTAAAGCCGTTGGCAGTGGCTAGTCTAATATATAAAATCTCTTGAACACCTCCAAAACGGTTTCTCCATTCGGGAATTGAACTATTTGGATAGGTAATTTTTGACGGAACCCTCAATGCACGAGTCTGACTCGCACTTGCCGGGTTTTTGTTTATGTCAAGCATTTTTTGGAATAGCAGAAGGGTATTATGCTTTACGGAAAACTTAATAATTACATCTCTTTGATGAATAACTTAATTTTACCCGCAGCTTTACTCCCGTAAAATATTACAAGGAGAAATTTTAAACAATGAAAAGGATTATGGATTTATCAGTGAAAGCATTTTCGTAATCAGGTAAGTGCTACCAGGGTTTACCTACGTTTTACAAACATACGCAAACACACCATATTATCTTTGGATAATTTTTGTTTCCATTTATATTGAGACTAGACCTATCTGTAAATCAGATCTGCCGTCCAAAAATATAGTGCTAAAATCTGATAAAATCACATTTTGAGTCACGCACAGAATGCTTTTTGTGCGTTACATTGAAATTAAGGTAATTTAAGAGTATCAAAGCTAATTTAATATTTACATTCCTCGTTTATTTGTTCATACTAGCAAAATACTATTAAAGAGTAGTGGTAGTCCAGTAGATAATAACGGCCCTGACTTACGAGGTGTAGGTCGCGGCTTCCAACCCAGCCAGGCGAAATACTTTGTGTAATTTATTTCAATACCAGAGCTCTCAAAAAGGAAAATATCATAAAGAAACCAGCATGTCTTAGAACCAGAATGTTGAAGACGTGGATATCACGTCAATTCGCACTGTGCCTGCGTGGATAACGGTCCATTCTCTAAGCAGTGAGGACACTATAAGGCTATATTTAAGCTATTATAATATGTTATGCTAAAAAATACTGCATGAACAAGTCGATGGAGACTTTTTAGCAACACCTAAAAATCCGCAGATTCCAACAAGGGACCGTGTCGGGCAAAAAATATACATTGCTTTGAAACTTATGACACTATTCCCACTTGACCATTCCGTTTCCGACCAGTACCTTAAGCGTAGCTAGGCACACGACGTTTCCAACCGTTGAGTATAAGGGTTGTAACCGCGTATGATGACTATTCTAAGCTATACCTTGTAAATTACATATTAATATTTCATTTTCACCATTGTATGCTCAGGTATATAAGAATTTTTCGAACGCGTCTACTTCATGTGATAAAACAAGTGATATACAGACTACAAGGTACTCTACTAGCTACGAAATGAATAAGACACTTGGATGGTATGGAATTGATACGCGGATGTTACGGTCGATTAACATGGTACGCTGTTGAAATGTTCGAGTGAGCATTGTACAGTATGTCGTGTTTCTTTCCGTGCTTGATACGTTCTTAGTACGGTCATGGTAGGTAAGACGTCCACTATTTGGCATAAGCCTCCCCCAGATGTTGCCATAAGGAACGATTCTTTGCGACTCGCATCCATCGGATACCCGCGACCCTCACCAGGTCATCGGTCTACCTTGTAAGAGTTTTTCCAACCTTGCGTCTTCCAGTACGCGTTCGCCACTCCAGAACTTTTCGGCTTCAACATCCATTTGTGCCCTGTCAACTGCCACTTATTCTTGGCGTATGTTTGGCGATTCCTCGAACTATGTCGGTTACGTTGGTTCTCCTGCGGATATCTTCATTCCTGATCCGATCACGCAAGGCCAAGGCGCAAGGCTTTCCATTGCCCTTCTGATGAGGCCCATTGTGAGCGACCAGAGTTGTCATTACTGGCAACACGCTGCTCTGGTTGTAGTGGAAGATATAGTTAGACGAACGTGTAGTGGGCTGAAACCGAAAGCTTAAAATCTTCTAGAAACCAAAACACTCCGTTTGTATTTTAGCTCCGACAATAAATTACGTCTCTCAAAGATATTAATGAAGTTAGCACGTCTGCCGCATTAATCAGCTTTACTGGTCCCTTTCACACCATTAAGCAGAATTATCAATTTTGGGGATCAAAACTATTATCACTTCAAGAGTATTGCTGGAGTTTCCTTTAAACTTATCAATTTACAATATTGTTCAAAAATTATAGGCGTTGAAAGTTATCTGTCGAGTTTGTGTGCCTATGAATGGTCGCAAGTGTAAATGTTGTCCTGAGATCAGTTATTAAAATAATGGGGCATGTTTTTTTTTATTTGCGTTTTACTATGATTCTATTAATAACGTTATTATTTTGTTACAGTGTTTTCTGCTACAGTAAGAAATAGGTCTTTACCTATGAAATTACCGTTTTTTAAAACAGGATATTTTTAACTGTAATGGATTATTTTTATAAGTTCAAATAAACTTTATATTAATAATAATATTCCACAACATTCTTACAACGCCATCTAGTCCCAAACTAAGCAGAGCTTATGCTATGAGTACTAGATAACCGATAAACATATTTATATATTTCTAAATACATACATATTATAGATAAATTACACCCAGATACAAAAGAAATGATCATGCTCATCACAAAAACACCCTAGGTGGGAAAAATGCCCTAGGTGGGAATCGAACCCAGAACCTCCGGCATAGTAGTCAGAGCCACTTACCACTAGACCGACAAGCCAATAAATCTTTCGATTGTTCAAATACACTTTATATTAAAGGTAAGTACTTCTTCTTTCTTTGTAATTAATTGTTTATTGGTTTCTTTGTGCTGTATTTTTTACAAATATACAAGTTGATGTTACACACTAAAGGAAGAACTGTATGAAGAATAAGACGGGAGCTTAATTAGCAGTGGTATGGATTAACCATACCACTGCTTAAGCTCCCGTAATAGTTAGACTAATTTTTTGCTGTGGACGGTTCGATACCCTTCGTGCACGAGTCCCACTTTAACTTGACCGGTTTTTTTACCCTAGTTATACTAACTTGAGAATTATTTAACCACGTAATATTTTGTTCTGTCAGAGATTTCAATGTTCCGAAAGAACTCAATATCCACGAGAGATTATCATCGTCTGTGCATATACGAATTATCAAGTTCTTCGGGTATAACAAACCATATCGAGGACTCGATGGAAAGATTAGTGGTGCAAGGGAAAGTCGAGGGCAAAAGATCACGTGAACACGGTGCATGGACCTCATCAAGTCTGTGACACACTGCAGCGTTAATGACAACTGGCAAGCCGCTAAACACAGAGCTGCATGGCTTCGCATCACGAGACAGCCCCCTAGACAAGTTACAACCGTTTCGTTTCGATTCTCTTTTCGTCAATCGCCCCGAGTAGGCCACGTTTCCGATTCCATTATTTTGATGTTATCTCAACGCTCAGTCACGTAGTCAGAACAAAGGAATAGGAGGCGTGGCCGACTGGAGGCGATCGACGAAACGAAACGGTTGTAACTTGGCTAGGGGGGCAGGCAGTGGTACAGGATCGACCGAGACATGACCGCGACCACTCTGCCAAGAGTGCACGACCAAGATGTTGTTATTTCAAGTATTCCATCGGCGTTCTCTTTTATCTATATTTGGAATTATCTTACAAACATTTCTGGAAAATCATAATTTTTGTTTCAATACTCATGAACCAAGTTCTGGGAACTAAGCAAATTGAACAAAACATTGAAAAGCTTCGTTTGGAAACAATAATCCTTTTTTAATTCACATTGTATAGTATTCCCAATCTAATCAAAAACTAGAAATACAAATCATTAGATAGGTACACAAAAGTAAATATTGGCAGAGAAAAATAATTAATTAAGCAAACAATATAGGTACCCGTCCTTCATATCATGGCGTTCTAATTAAAATAGTTCCCATCATTTATCACGAACTCACTTTTATAGAAACAGTAACGAACCCGGAAGGAAAACAAAAGCTAAATAATAAACTAATCCATTATAGTTCCAAGGTTAGGAGGCTTCATATGTTCCCCTGGGGTTGGCGCGAATGTGCTGATTTTATATGGAAAGGCACTTATGTTGGTAGAAAGTTTTTTTATTTTTTAAGTTGGGAGATGTGGTGTACTTACTTAAATACGATTTCTTTTTTGGAGGTTGGTAATAATCTGATGTCTTCTCCCGTTCTAGGGTGGAGCAGCAGGGCGTGTCAAACTTTTACTGACTAAAACCCACTTACTGCATTCTGTAAAGATAAAAAAAATGGTCAAATGCGAGTCGGACTCACTCATCGAGGGTTCCGTACAAACTTACCTATGCAAATAAAATAGTTCAGTTTCCGAATCCAGTCTTATTTTGATAGAAACAAAGATTTTTCTAATCGCAAAAAAAAATTATTTTGTGACGTAAGATTCTAGGTCAACGGGAAGTACTCTATAAGTTTTGATTTCCTTGTGTGAAAATACTAGTATGCGCCATAACGAAAGATAAATGGCCGTTTTTAGATTGCGTCTACATAGAAGTTTGATTTTTCCTTACCTCTAAGCGATAGCAGATTTAAGTATTTTATATTCATTTCAGCTCAAAGATAAACATAGTGCTCGTTTTTACTAACTTATACGAATCCATAAACATAAGCAAGCTTGAAAGCATATCATTCAACAAAAGAAAGAGAGAAAAACGCGTGAGTGATGGTAATGGTGTGTGTTTGCACTGTGGAATCAACGAGCGAATGAAGACTTGAAAACGGCCTAAGTAAGTAATCCGCAGTCCAAGCCCAAAATTCCGAAAAGACTACTTAACATAAGCAACAATTTTATGAAAAAGAAACACGTCCTATATTTTGTGTCGAAATAAAACTTCTATTCTACTTCATACTTCATTGTAAGCACGTTTTCATCCTACGAAAGAAAACACGTTTTTTTTTACATAAAACGCCTTTTCTATATATTTTCTAGGCAAATGTTTATTAGGTTTCGTAATCATATTTTTGTATTGAATAAAATATTCGTAGAATGGACCTATAAAAATATTGGATCTCAAAATTGTGATGAATAAGTAAATTAAATTATCTGAGCCTGTGCTACAAATAACTAGATACCTATTTGAAAATCTGACTGTGAACTTTCCAATCTTGATTAGATTACACTGATAAAAAAAAAAACAAGTATTTAAATATCACCAAAATTTCTATGGAATCTTTTCATTTCCTAAAGATACAAAGAGGAACATACTTTCATAAATTAGAGTTTACTAACTACTGCCATCGGCTTTACCCGTGTGAAAGTAGCTTTCTCCATACAAACTTTGACCCCTATTTCATCCCCTTAGGGAATTTTGGAAAATCCTCTCTTAGCGCTCGCCGACGTCATAAAAGAAAACGTTGTGCAAAATTTCACGCTTCTAGGCCCAGTAGTGTTGGCTGTGTGTTGATATGTCAGTCAGTCAGTTTTCAGTTCTATATACAAAATAATGTACTTTAAAATAACAGCAATTTGGTGCCTAGGTTTTACATTTCGGGGAGTGCGCGTTGGAATTGCACAATTTAATTCCACCAAATCCGTTCCATCATCGGACCACTAGACGTACGGCGTTGCGCCATCGGTACATGGTGCATATACATCTTACCCATACATACAAAGCGTTTTAAGAACACATTCATAATGTGGACAGCTGTGGAAGGAGTGGAATTCTGCCGGAGTCTGTGTTTCCTGATAGCTACGACCTAGGGGTCTTTAAGTCAAGAGTGAATAGGTTACTTCTAGGCAAGCGTGCTCCATCGTCGGCCACATCATCGCCTACCATCAGGTGAGATATTGGTCAAACGCGAGCCTATCAATAATAATAGTAAAAAAAAAGTTTAACATATTGAAATAATTTTTTGTTACACTTTTCGAAAACTTGACAGCAAACATAATTCGAAGTTTTACGAAGTGCAATTGAAGGAACACTGTGGGTTTTAGGAATTTGATGATTTCCCACATAAAAATAATAAATGAATCATAACTTTAACGCATCTTGAAATAAGTATAATACCTGCAATAAATTTGCTTACGATATCTAAATATTTTTTTCAATGTCATACGAATAAAATTTATATTTTGAGTGGATTATTCTGATTATTGTATTTATCTTTAATGGTACTGTGTATGAGTTATTGTTTATTATAAAAGCATGACGCAGGTCGCATATAAATGACTATAGTTTGGGATCAGGAAACCTTTTCTCTTAGTAGGCTGTTCTATATCTACACGTTTTATTTTTGGCTAAAATGGCATTGTTTTTTTTTTTAAATGCTATAAGTAGACATCGAGGACGTGGAGGTTGAATATGCCCATAAGTACATATACCTCGGGTAAATAGTTTCTTTCCAGGCGAGATAAGATAAAGAAGTTGCTAGACGCACCGAGAACTCCTGGAAGTTCTGGTGGTCGATGAAAAACTTGATGATAGGATCACTTCCATTTTCCCTTAAAAGGCAACTCATGGGCATGTACATCCTTCCCACCCTCACCTACGGAGCGCAAATGTGGTCATTAACGAAACGTCATAAGTTCGCACTCGGGGTATACCAGCTAGTAATGGAACGAAGTATTCTCGGGGTCAAAATAACAGATCGCATAAGGACGTTCTAAAACACAAATCGCAGACGTAGGTAACTCAGCCGCCAAACTAAAATGGAACTGGGCAGATCACATCCGCGCCTTTCGCAACAAAATACTTATATCAAGCTACACCATAGTTTGTCACAAATTATTCTCAATTTAGAAACTGAGTGTTACTATTATCCTTTACCTTAACATTTAACTAACAAATAACGCGCGAATTATTCATGGTAACATAACTGCTTTCAATAAGGGCTGAGTCCTACAGTTTAATTTAATTATTTTCAGGCGTAGGTATTCACCTACGCCAGAATTATTAAACCTAATTGCGCAATGACTTGATTTCATTAGTACCCCGCGGGAAGGTATTGTTGCTTATGTGCTGACATAAAAGCTTTTTGTATACCCCTCACGTATACGTGGCAATTAATACATACCTATGTATATTTTGCTCAAATTGGCAAAGGTTTCCGTTTCATTGGCCGTTTTTAGATTTGATTAGCCATTTTAATTTTATATTCTTTTTTGCGTCGAATTCCTCAATGCAATGGGTGAGCTCCCTGCTTCATGACTTAAATTCTTATGATATTACTCCATTTGTATCTGTGTCTCTGGCGATGTGGCGGGTATTGTATACCGCAGAGTCAAGAGCGTTACGGATCTGGTCGGATCAACGTATTGGGCTGCACCCACGAGGCCTTTTCACATCCACTTTATCGATCACGATGAGCCTTTCGAGGTTTCGTCTTTTCTTGTAATGTGACCGAACTTTTGACTAAGTTTCTGAAAGGGATACCGTGGTCCTGGAACGGAAAAAGCAACTTAAAAGGGTCCTTTTCCACTCTTGTGTCGTCAACGTGAGCATGGTTTAAAAGCTTGTTACTTTATCCAACGCAATCTAAAGCAATATTTATTGAAGAAATGCTAAAACAGAGAGAAATTGCCTAAAAACCCTGTTGGCTTTCGGTAATTCCATTACTTACTCGAATATTTCACAAAACTTGTTTCAGAAAATACGTGTTTTTTAAAAAACCTTAACAAAATTTGGAAGAAAAGACATCATCATTCAGAATCTTGATTAAATGTACAAGGCTTCTTTAGTCATATTTTTTAATTTATGAGTACATCATGAACGGCCAAAGTTCACGCAAGATAGTAGAATTTTAAAAGTTTTTACTGGATTAGTCTTACACAAATGTATGATTTGATTTTAATAGAAGCCTAGATAATATGTTCAAAATACGAAGGTGATCCCAGAAGTACCCGAAATGACCAAGACAATAATAAAAAAAAAACATGCAAAAATAGGTTTTATTCTTTAACTTAGTTTCCCTGTAGGTCGATACATCTTTCCCAGCAGTGGTCAATAGCTTCGATACCATATTTAGAGTAGGAACCATAAAGCTCTTCTAAATAGCCACTAACCGCAGACTCTACCTTTTTCCACCGAGACATTTTTTCAGATAGGAAAAAGAAAATAATTTTAGTAAGCCAGACCTGGCGAATAAGGTGCATGAGGAAGCAATTCAACTTCAACTCATTGATTTTAGCCATCGCCAAGACGGACGTGTGGACTGGTGCGTTGTCGTGATGAAACAACACTTTCTTTTTTGACAAAAGAGGCTATTTTTCCTTCAATTCATCACTTAAACGCTATAGTAAGGCTGCATAATATTCCTCGTTGATTTTTCTTCATTTAACAAGATAATCAATAAATATTATTCCACGTGCATCCCAAAAAATGGACGCCATAACCTTGCTAGTCGACTGAATTGTCTTCACTGGGAGTCGGGTTTTCCCTGTATACCACTTGACTGCTTTAATTGCGCCGTGGGATAGTCGGTCAGTCAACCTGCCACCACTTGCCAAAAAGGTTACCCGATAATGATGGTGGTTAATGATGGTTGTTAGATCACGGTTAGGACACAAGGGTGTCCAGGTCAGATACCAAGCAGTTTTATTTACTATTGATAGGCTCGCCATTGACCACTATCTCACTTGTCGACAATGGAGCATGCTTGCCTAGAAGTAACCTATATTGACTCTTGACTTATAAAGGTAGGATGTAGCTATCAGGAAACACAAACTCCAGCACGGAATTCCACTCCTTAGCTGTCTATCTGTTACGCATTTACACTTAAACTAATGAACCGATTTTGATGAAATTATGAATGTAGTAAGCTTGAGGTCCAAGGAAAAACATAGGCTTTTTATCTGTCTTCGACTTCGTGTCCGCAATAGCTGACATTCACCCCGAAAAAGGCGCGGGCATACGCTAATTGGTAATAAAACAGCAGTGTTAGGGAGTATTATAACTTGTAACTAAATCACTTGCTCATTCACTATTTGATAAGTGGAACTTGAACGGTGAGAAAAACAAACACTAACGACGATTGGTCTTGGCACGTGGCCAAGATTTCTGGTAATAAGATTGCTGGTATTATTACTAGATCAAAGTAATAAATGGTGTTAGGTAACTATTAGGTACTTTGCGACTAACATACAATCACACTAATACTATGTAGTAAAGAAAATGTGTGCGTGTGTGTGTGTGTTTTTTAAATATGGGAATACATCTTGTGACTTCTCCCTTCAGTTTCTAGCCTAGCGGGAATCGGCCCTGCTGGGCCCTTATAATTTGCTGACATATTTTTGAGGAGAGCGGGGCCATGGCACTATCGACAACTTGGGCTCGGTCCGGACGGCGAGCTACCTATTACTCGCTGTCCACAAGCCCACGCCTACCGAAGCTGGTAGTCGGGGTTGGGGTCGTGACGGCTGGGTCGTGAGGATCCCGGGAGTATGTTTCCTTTCGATAATTTTCTACTATTGTGTGGGCGAAGCCGTTAACGGCTGCTAGTATTATCGTAATTTACGTTAGTTTGTATGAAGAAATCGATTTTTACGCAGGCAAAGTCACCGGCACAAGCTACTCCATTATAATATGTACCACCGCCATGTCCTTTCTCAGTTTTTTCAAGTCTACTGTTTAGCTTCTGAAAAGAAAGTAGAATTAACGCCAACAAAAAAATAGCACTTCAAAGTTTACCATTTCGCTAATGCTAATCAATCAATCGAAAAATGCTCTTCACAATCCAGGATTTTATAAGGCCTGTCTAAAAATACTCCACACTACTGAAAAACTAGAAAAAAAAACCTTTAGGCAAACAAATGTGTATAGTGGAGGTACCATAAAACATATTGTACCAATTTAAGGCGTAATCAATAAATGTACGCACGTGCGGTCGATGCTTACGGTTAAGGAGTGGAATTTACTGCAGGCGTCTGTGTTTCCTAATAGCTATAATCTAGGGGTCTTTAAGTCAAGAGTGAATATGTTACTTCAAGGCGAGCTACCATCGCTTGCCATCAGTTCAGATAGTGATCAAACGCGAGCCTATTGTAGTGGTAGTCAATCGCCAATCCTTACACTATCCATAATAAAAAAAAAATCCTAACCAAAATTGCATCTTTCTAGTATTATCAATCTTCAAAGGTGAACCAGACGGTTGCAATCCAGGGTCCCAACCAAGGTGTCATTGCTGGTTTCTAAACGTGTAGACGGCAGTTCTAATCCATGACCTTCAACGCCCTTGGTTGGCGGCCGCATTTTCCCAACCACAGTGACTGATTTGCAAACGTGTTGGTGCGCGGTTTACATCCATGTAGCCGCAACACAAAACAAACACATAAAGCATGCTCCAACCAAGGTGACCTTGGTTAGAACGCTAGTTTGCAACCTTCTAGTCCACCCTTAAGCTAAGCCACAAACGGATAGACAGACAGATAAACACGACGAAACTATGAGGGTTCCTTTTTACGTTAGCAGAACCCTAAAAAACAACTGACAAAACACGCTTGAAATAAAAAAAAACCTACATGGCTACGCGTGTTTACATAAAAAGTTAATGCTAAACCTACGTCAGCTTCCCTAAGTTTAGGCTGCCACAGACAACCGCGACTTGGCATTGCAACAACTTTTTTTGAGTCCGATTGATCTTGTTTCTAATATGAATAAAAACAGTTGATCGACTGTGTAGCCTGGGCACTAGAAAAACTAAAAATTTTAAAAATACTTTTTCAATATGCCTACTCGAAAAACCGCTTCTACCCCTACTGCTAGATACGCAATTAATGGTTTTCCGCACTAGCGCGGAAAAGTGTGCCAGCTCACTCTCGCCACAATTTATTAAATGTATCTTATCCGACTGGGCGCTAAAGAACTCCTACGAATCCCCGATCAACCACAGTTGATTTATTTCTTTGTAACTGTATTCAAAACGTTTGATACACGTGGAGATTTGTCACTTGTAGTACTCGGCTCCATAATACCCTCGCCTGGGGCTCGGGCAAATATCGCCTCGGTCGCAATGACAAACTTTCTCTACTTGTATAAAAATTTACTATCCCCATACCGTTAAATAACAAGAAAATATGCACCCTTCCTCCCGTGAAAGCTACTTATTTTCTTGTTATTTTAATATAGTTTGCGGTGTGTGCGAACTATGTACTTATGAATTGCATTTTAAAAAAAAAGGACGCTTAACAGTATGTTATCAATACGAAAAATTTAACTGGAGTTTTGTCTCTATTCACCGCGTTCGACAGTACATTTCATAAAAAAAAAAATATGGCTCAATCACACTAAAATTTAAAAAAAACTAGTTCAAATTAACACTAACCACACTTGCTTTATCATATACTGCATTATCTACACAAAAGAAAATGTATAAAGAATGGTAGACCTAGTGTCGCTTGTCTGCGGAAGCCTTTAACATTTACCGCGAAACACAAAGTTTTTTGTGACAAAGCTCACGAGAGCTAAATTTCGGCAATTTACTTTTTACATTCAAATGTAATGTCATACATGGAAATAAGCGGTTATAATTTAGTATTTAAGGTCTTAAAAGTCGACATCCCAGGAAACAAGGCATACTATAATAATTGCTAGAGAATATATATTATATATGAATATATATGGAATTTGAGAGAATAGTGTAACAACTAATACATGAAAAAATCACACATTGAAATTATAAAGCAACAAAACAATTAGCATTAATTGAAATATCAAAAACCCTACACTAATTACAACTAACAAAAAGTCAAAAAACTCTTCCACATCGCTGTCGACTGGTAATGTGCCCAAAAGACTGGCGGCATTGCCACGCTGTATGCCAATGCTTATCCTCTGGCCGAGGTAAAAGCCAGCCCTTGGGTCACGCGAAGTGTCAACTAGACAATTGTAACTCGTTGTGTAACAACTTAAAATAAGTGCACTGATTTCCACCAAAATGTTTAAATACAGTTTGAGCTCAATATCATTTATTTACTTGCTGACCAACTCGCACTGGACCCGCGTGGTAGATTACGGCCCATTCCCTCTCCTAGAGAGGAGGCCTGAGTGCCAGCAGTGGGAACATTAAAAGGCTAATTATGTTTATGTTTATGCTACTAACTGACCGGGCAAACGTTGTTCTGCCATGTAAATAAACATAAAAAAAATTGGGGCTGGAGGTAGGAGGGGAGAAAAATAATTCACAAGACTTATCAAATATGAGAACGGACTTCCTCACGTCTGCAATGGGTAGCTCGCCGTCCGGCTGTCCGGTAACCATACAGACCGAGCTCGAGTTGTCGACGGCGCATAGTGTTCCTCGCGTGCCTCAAAGAGATGTCAGCAAACCGTAGGGGGCCCAGTAGGGCCAAAGTTTACCGGGGCCATAGGTTTCAGAAAGGGAAACCTGAGGTCCTAGAACGCAAGGCAAAGAAGATACATAGGAGTGGGTTTTAGTCAGGAAAAGTCTGTCACACCGTACCGCTTCGTCTTAGATCGGGAGAAGTCATTGGATATTTTTCCCACCTAAAAAAAACCCAATTAGAATATACAAACAAAAAAGAATCATAAAAATCGGTAAAGCCGTTTCATAACAAACATTGTTTTATCAGATTTTTATATAATAAATACATTATACCTTAACTTTATTGTACACTACATAATAACGACGGACAAACATTGATAAAAAAACAACAAGTGTACAGGGCGGTCTTATCGCACAGGGCAATTCCTTAAAGACAAACTTTGGGTGGACTGACCAAAGGAAAAATAAGGAAAAAAGAGAATAATTATATATCATTTCCTTGTATCAGCCTTCCTTGCTTTCGTTCCATCCTTGTTTCTTAGAACACTTTTTTATCACGGTGCCACAAACAGACCACTCTTTAGATACCGCTATAGCGCTAAGAATAATAGAGACCACATATACTTAAAACACCCTGAAAGTCGTGAATCGAAAGCAAAAACTATAAGAAAGTTTTCCATCCGTACAAAATATCTATTTACTTACAAGAAAATCTACACCAAAACACAGATACAGCCGCTAAGTAAGTAGTAGTTCCGACTTTCAGAGAAGAGAAAATATCGTGATTTGACTACCTACACACGCGACTACGCAACAATGTAACTGCTATCAAATGTAGAGATTAGTACTACATCTGCCCCAAGCATGATAGCAAACTGT
Organism: Mythimna pallens; assembly: GCA_961205895.1. Taxonomy (NCBI): domain Eukaryota; kingdom Metazoa; phylum Arthropoda; class Insecta; order Lepidoptera; family Noctuidae; genus Mythimna; species Mythimna pallens. The sequence continues at coordinate 1,105,272 of OY540836.1, forward strand.
TTGCATACTACACTACCCACTACTTCAGCAATTCAACACTACCTCCTCTATCAAAATGGTCAAATTGCGTGCCGATACCAAGAGATTCGAAGTTCAAAGGACACACGACAACGTAATCTGAGTCGTTGCATTAAATAAGGTTACAGAAGTTTCAGTGGGCTAACGCGCTACTAAGGGTAGTCCGTAGGCTACATCGCCAGTAGCTACCCGACCGCCGAACGGGACACTCCTCCCGCCGAACCCACCCGAAGGCTCGCGAACTACACATTTCATATTTAAAACTTTTCTCGAGTTTCAGATACGTGTTTTGTTTTTTAAATTTGGTTTTATCGAGTGCCAGTGAGTTTTGTTTTTGAATGTGATTTTTTTGGACGAGTTTGTTTTTGATAGTTGATTCTTCTGAGGGCGATCATCAGTTTAAAGGTATGTAGGCATGTTCACGATTTAATAACAATTTAAAACAATACATCTTTATGTATTAGTTTACAATTTTTAATGGTATAAAAACTATCGCTCAATTTGAATTATTTCATAACTTTTAAAACTTACATAGACGCCATATTACGCCTGTAAGATACATATGTTTTGTTAGAACATTAAGTTTTCAGTGAGAATTAAACATAGGAAAATATTCAAGGCACTTTCTACATTAGGTGAGGCCTCTCCCACAGGAAGCTTACAAGATTTTCATTTCATTACATGTTATATATATGCGCAGAAATAACTATGGGAAGATACACTATAACACTTATTATATTATAAAGGTATGTGACTGTGTATGTGTGTTACTCCTTCATGTCGAAACTGCTGAAAAGATTTGTATAAAATTTGGCATATGGGTAGACCATTGTCCTGTAATAGGACATAGGATATTTTTTTTTATCCTAAAAATATATTTCTTTGGGATAATTTTCTACTAAGACGTGAAGCCACTGGCAGCTACTAACTAATATTATTAAAACTATTTAAAAAAAATACAAAGGATTTAGTACTAAATTAGCTTGTGCCAATGGCATCGCCCACGTAAAAATAAAAAGTAAATAGCCTATGTCACTCAGTGAAAAAATAGTATTCATTGAAAAAAAAAACCAATTCAATAGTTTTTGATTATACATTACAAATAATAGTTTTCTTCTTTGTAACATTATCATGTAAAGAATTTAGGCAAACATTTTGGTAAATAAATTACTAGATACTATCTAACTTTAAAAATTTGTCTGTCGTAATGTTAGTTCTACAAAAACATCAACGTTTGAAAATAATAGGGCTTTCCTACCTATGAAATTGCCGTTTTTTAAAACGGGTTGATTTAGTGTTATGGCTTTGCGTTGACTTAGAATTAAAGGTACGTTATACTTTTTTAGAAATTTGGTATTTATTGGTTCCTTTGTGTTTTGTATTTTCTGTAATACCACAGTACTTATAACCATGAAAGATAATAAAGAAAAACTATTTCATATTAAGAGTTCCAACGTAGTATGCATTTCAAAGAGCAAGCAATATCAGTGACGTATACCTACGACTTCCTTCTAACAACAGAACTTTGTGTTCTTGGTTTAATAGCTTTCGTTTTGGTATTTTGTACACGTCGTCCTGTCATTGTCAAGTCATTGAATAATTTCCTAATTTAAAAAAAAAAAACCGGATGCCAAATTTCATCCAAATCCGTTCTGATATCGAGTGTGAAAAATTAACAAATACACACACACAACCTTTCACCTTTATCATGTTAGTGTGATTTGTATCCTAAATAAGTCCATTTTGACCATATCGTTTTACTATCTTATAATTCCTTTGACGATTGGAAAAGAACCGCATTGAGAAAATTCGTCCATGTTACGTATATGTAACATACTGTCAATCACGATACATTATCCGATACGAAACGTAGATACACGGCTATATACGAAACGGGAGGTGTATCAGCTATGAGGTGAGACATGATCGCGTATCATTTATGTCACAACTAGCGACAATGACATACGTTGGTGTCTCGCACCGGAAATTTAATTTACTAAATTGACACAAATGTGGACCTGGATTTAATAAATATTACGATTAGATGTGGTCTTCTAATAATGTCATGGCGTGGAGGGCCCAGAAACGCATATCTCCTGTACAAGACCATCGCGCTTAATAGAAAACACTTTAACCTTTTTAAAAACCTCTTGACAAAACGAACAGAACTCGTCTATGAATAAAAAACCGGGCAAGTGCGTTGCGGAAAAAAAAGTTCTTTTTTTTGTGACGTAACTACAGATTTACAGTTTTCAGATTTTTTCGTATAATTGTGCTGTGAGACCTTGCTTATGCAAAATTTCAGGATTCTATGTCAACGAGAAGTACCCTAGGAATTTTGATTTCCTTGAGAGTGACCAAATACACGTTTTTTAGACATAAACGGTCGTAGCTTTTTTTTTTCGATAGTTTTTTTTCATAGCTTCAAGGTATCGCAGACGTCAGTATATGGTGTTAATTTCATCTCGATACCTCCAAGCGTTCCCATGATCAAAGGTCTTGACAGATAGACATACAGACGGACAGCAAAGTGATCCTATAAGGGTTCCGTTTTTTCCTTTTGAGGTACGGAACACTACAAATGAAAAGAAATTAGATTACTATAAAACTAGAAAATATTCTCTAGAACATCTCAAGCTTCAATGTCGATGAGAGTCACAGAGTTTTATTTCTACTACTGGAAACAACGCGTCAAAATTTTTTTTACTGTGCCCCACACTAGGACCGAGGGTATGTATATTGACACCCGCAACACACAAGTTTGTAACACTAATACAGTAATTTTTTTAAATGAACCAAAAAGTGATAGCGCCATGTTTGAATTTTGTTGGGACTTTAATCCAAGATACTTCCTTGTTCGATGCGATGTATCAAGGGTACAAACATGTAAACAAACACATAGACTCGAAAAAATATTTGCGAGAGGAGTGGTGGCCGAGTGGTAACGGCCCTAACTTACAAGTTGTAGGTCGCGGGTTCAAACCCAGCCAGGTGCATTACGTTGTGTAATTTATTTCATCACCACTGCTCTCAAAACGATGAGGAAACAGGCATATCCTAGAACCAAAAATTCGAAGCCATGTGACATCCACCAACCCGCACTGGGCCCGCGTGGTGGATTACGGCCCATTCTCTCTCCTAGAGAGGAGGCCTGAGTCCCAACAGTGGGAACATTATAAGACCGACTATGCTATGCTATAAATATTTGTTCCGTGCGGGAATTAAACCAGTTGTACGAAGCGCAGCAGCCAATTTTTTCATCAAGTCTCCGTTTTTAAAAGCTTAGAAAAACGCCATTCCCTTACTCTTGAGACATAATCCTGTAATACATTTCCACGTCGCCGCCGGTATAAAGGCTGTATGCTCCATATAAAATGCATAAACCTCAACAAAGAAATAGAAAGGGTCTATTCAAAAACCACGCAGCTACGACCTAAGCTGAGCATTCTATGACGAGGTTCAGTTGTGAATTTCAAATTCACACATTTGATACCAGACATACCTATAGATAGTTTTTAAATAAAGACCTTTTTCAGTCATTTGTTTTTTTAGGGTGCCCGCTAAGGCCATGGGGATTTACTGAAAAGGAAACTCGTGATCCTAAAACGCAAAGGGAAACTGAAGGATACAGATTTGGGTTTTTGTCAATAAAAGTCCTCCCGCGTCACCCTCGAGCGTGAAAAATAATTGGATTATTTTCCTACTTCAAAAAAAGCTTCTTTCCCTCATTCATCGAAAACGAAATCCCTTGACAAGCTTAGAGACAGCTTTTCTGGCTTTTACCAAAACGATTCATCATCGTCATCATCATTTCAGCCGAAAGACGTCCACTGTTGGACATAGGCCTCCTCCAAGCGTCTCAGCAACGACCGATCCTGTGCGTCTCGCATCCACCGCATTCCCGCGACCCTCACCAGGTCACCTTGTGGGAGGCCTTCCAACACTGCGTTTTCTGGTATGTGATCGCTAGTCCACATTTCGGATAGTTCCCATTGACACTTAAGATTGGCAATTCTTCGCGTTCAAGTTTCGATCAAAACGATTGTCAAAAAACAAATGATTGACGGTTCTAATAGCTTAACGTACATTTCGAGACTTGGAGGAGTCTAGATATTTCCTGGATGGCCATCCATCGGAGGGCTGACCTTGTCAAGACCGATCCATGAATCTCTTTACACTATTTTTTTTATTTATAGGCTCGCGCTTAGCCAGTATCCCATCTGATAGTAAGCGATGATGTGGTTGACGATGGAGCAAGCTCGCAAGTTATTTACTCATAACTTAAAGACTCCCAGGTTTTAGCTATCAGAAAACAAAGGTCCACTTCTTAACTATATGTTCACTAGATATAACTATATACCTATATACCTTTAACTAGTCGTGAGGGATCCATTGGACCCCAAGCAAGTCAGTTTGTTTCAAGTTTTGGCAAATATTACACTAATTCGAGCGTGCTTTTTAATAGTTTCCTTATTCACCCATTTCACCCGTTTCGGTGTTCCGCATTAACCGCGGTATCCATCACATCACACATGCGGTTCTGAAGTGTTTGGGGTCCAGCGAACTAATAATGTTGTATAATTGTTGTATTTTGTTTCTCTGTTTCATTATTGTAAGTAAATTGGAGTTTTTTTTTTTTTAATTCTTTACAAGTAAAAGAACATAATATGTACAGCAAACCAAGCAAGCAAGATGATAGGGAGTTTTTTGATGAAAGTGACGATGAGTTGCTATTTTTTTCTTTTTTTTTCAAATCAAACAGCCTTAAACGCGTATGTTGTTTATGAAAAATAATTTTAAAATAAAGAGGGATAAATTTTCAATAGCTGCATTTTTTTTTTATTTCAAGTAAACCTTGGGGTCCGTTTAAGCGCGACTAGCTAAGAATTTCGCGTTCAATTAAAAGTTTTCTCCAATCGTTTTATGAGTATGTGTAAGATGTCTACCTTGTACTGGTGTTGCAACGCCATACGCCTTGTGGTGCGATGACAGAACAGCCTTAGCGGAATTAAATTGTTCAATTCCGACGTTGCCGATGACATTGTGTTGGTTGCCGAGAGTGGCCTAGAGGTCCAGAACAGATTGGAGGTGTGGTGGCACAGACTGGAGAGTGTTGGCCTGAAATTGAGTAGAACCAAAACAGAATACTTGTTCTGCGATTTCGGCGGTGTCTCCAATCCAGTGCCTTTAGCTATCGCTGGAACGCCCATACCGATCTGCTCCGACTTTCGGTACCTCGGGTCACTTGTTCAAGGGGATGGTGAGGTAGACCGGGACGTAACACATCGGATCAACGCAGGATGGATGAAATGGCGACAGGTCACGGGAACCACTTGTGACCCACGGATGCCCCTCAAGTTGAAGGGTAAAATCTACAAGTCCGTGATAAGACCTGTCATACTGTATGGATCAGAATGTTGGGCTGTGAAAAAGACGGATGAAAAAAGACTGCACGTAGCGGAGATGAGAATGTTAAGATGGATGTGTGGTGTGACGAGAATGGATAAAGTGAGAAATGAGTATATTAGGGGAAGTTTGAAAGTGGCACCAGTGACTGAAAAATTGAAAGGGAATCGTTTGTCTTGGTATGGTCATGTGAAGAGGAGGGATGAAACGCATGTTACTAAAAGAGTTATGAGTTTACATGTGGATGGATGGAGAGGGAGAGGGAGACCAAAGAAAAGATGGATGGTGTGAAGAGTGATATGAAAGAAAAGGAAGTTAGTGATAGCATGACGAATGACAGGGCAGAATGGAAGAAAAAAAACATGTTGCGCCGACCCCAAATAACACGGGACAAGGGCAGGAAGATGATGATGAATTCCGACGCGTACTCCTCAAATGTAACCGATAAAAAACCGACAAGCTAGCAAATTGGTGACTGCATTATTGCCGATGGTCCTTTGGACTCGTTTACACCACATTTTAATATAAACTCATCTCTGCGATCAATACTTAATTTTCTACTGAGTAAAAATCAAACTACACTGTTGAATTTAAGTTAAATTTCTAAGAAGAAAAACTGATTTTCCTAAGATTTTTCCATCAGGAATGTTAATACAATAGTAACTTAAAACAAAAGATTTTCAACCTTATCTCTTTGATTTTAAACATTTATTGAAAAAAATTGAGATGTAAACTTCCGTTCAAAAATAAAGACGTAGTATTTATTCGGTATTTAGTGAAACGCTTACAAGAACAATTAGTTACAAAAGTATTAATTTGACCGAGTGGTTGCAATGGGTAAAAGAAAATTGTTATCGTGTAAAATGGAAGCCAACAGGCGTGCGACATTATTTCAATATCTACATCGTTATAACTCATCAGCTATTTAACATGCACAGTAAAGTTGACCCATGAGACTTTTAACTGCGATGAAAATATTAAACAGTTGTATTATGCGCATAGCTTGAGAATAACAGAATCGGCATGTAATACGGTGGAGTGAGGAACAGTTTTTGTGAGCTTTGAGTGTGAAAAAAAAATGATTGATGGATTGTAATAAGGCTCGAAAAAAAGGACAAAAAGGTATGTAATAATTTGTGACGCACTAGTTCCAAGTATATTGACTAAAGATGATTGTAAATATAAAACTATTACCCTTCAAATGTTCGTACTGCTGGAACCCTGGGTAGGAATTGAGCACATCACGCGATTCCAGTACGGGTTGATGGATGTGGTGATTTTTTTTATTTTAAGATGTCGGTTTCCTCATAATTTTTTCCTTTACCGTTTTGAGAGTAGAGTTGATGAAATAACTTTACACAGGAAGAACCGAATGTCGGAGCCGCTACCGCTGGCTCACCACTGTTCAAGAGGACATTACTTAAGGCCATTTTTTATAAGAAAACAAATCATGTCAGTGTCATCTTGACCATAATCGATTTCAAAATGTACAAAAATAAGAAGTGTTTTGATAGATAGACTGAAAATAGATTGCGAACTATATACTGTATATAAAAGGCAAAGTCCTGATTAACTCACTTACTTATCATCAACACCCACACCAAACCCTACGACTTAGTACGCTGAAATTTTGTGCAAAGGTTCCTTTTATGATGTTTATAAGGGACTAGAAAGGATTTCCCAAAATTCACCTCCCAAGAGGATGAATTGGGGGTGCAACATTTGTATAGAGAAACTTATTTTCATGGCAGGGAAGCCACTGATTAAAATTACTGATCATGTTATTGCAGGACACAAAACTAACTAAAAAACCAGATAATATATTTAAAAAAAAACACGCTGTTGTTAGGCAAAGTCATCAATTTTCACAACGATTCACCTCTCAACTCGATCAGCCACGCAGTCAACTCACTCCTACCGTTTAATACACGTTCCCTTCAATTTCCATAACTGATATACCAAGGAAGCTGTAAGGAAAATATTACGTTATATAGCAAGGTTATATACGAGCAGTATATCGCACAGGGAAATGTTATTACAAACACAGGTGGTTGGTGCCAATTTTACAGAAATAATAACTTACTCACAGCTGGCTCCTGTAAGGGGTAAACGTCGTCGGGTTATGGCAAAGTCATATTCTTTGAGTAATACGGACCGATAAGTATGGTATATAAACAGAGAAAAGTGGTTGGAGATTAGAGTGGAGGAAGCTAATTTCAATGTGATGTTTAACATGTTAATAACCTAAATTTAGTCTAATAAAAAAGGCCTATCTCTCCCTTATCGACACACATGTAATACTTTGTGATTGCTGGTCAGTCCTACCAGTAAGAGTCCATTTCTTCTCTTCACCTAAGTTTTAAATCAAAATATCAAAGTAAAAAGATGTTGCTGTGACAACCTCGTGACACTATCATAGATGACCTACGATAACACTCATTGATGACCTACGACAACACTAATTGATGACCTATGACAACGCTAAATTTTTTCGTAATTCACCTATGTCTGTCTTTCAGGCATAAAAATGAGCGAAAAGTCACCGAATAAGTCGAAGATTCCGAGGTAAAACTAAGCATTGACGATTTTCTGTAGTACCCACTGACGGGGCAGTGCCCCTTTATAAACAGTGGTAATTTTAGTTCACTTTACTGTTAAGTCAAAAACTCGTCAGAGATTTTTCATTTTGTTATCAAATATTTGTTTCTAAAAACGTTGAACCAAATTCAATGAAGCCTAAAAACATTTTGTCGAGTACGGTTGAGTTAAAAGTTCTCAGAATCAATTTAAAGGGTTTACGTCAGAAAATATCATGTATTATTTTTACAAAAGATTTTTTATTCTTATTTTTCCACTTATTTATTATAGAAAAGAGCTCTTTATGGATTGATATTATTCTTAAAAAGTCCATAGAAATAGAAAATAAAGCCCGTATTTTCTGTCTTAAGAGAAAGATAAGTATCTTAAAACATAGTCGGTTTATTTTTACGTTAAGACCCTTACTCCCTAGTAGTGCTATAAAACAATGACTTTCTGAAGCCTACTCCTTGGAAACGGCTAGGTCTATAGGTTTGAAAGAAATATTTGTTTATAAATTCATGTACATTATCGACATAATGTTAAAATTATGATTTTTTCTTAAAAGTAATATTTTTGTAAAAAAAAAATTAACTTGATATTTTTACGCTTGTTTTCCCTATTCCTTTCAAACGGCTTTCAACTTTTGAAAAAAGTTTACTCAAAAATATTTAACACAAAAAAAATATTTAAATCCATATTAAAATTAATTTTATTTACACAAAAAAAAAACCGCCTTGAGTGTGAAAGATAATAAAACAAACTTTTTTATATTTTTTAGGGTTCCGTACCTCAAAAGGAAAAAAAACGGATCCCTCATAGGATCACTTTGTTGTCCGTCTATCTGTCTGTCTGTCAAGACCTTTTATCTCAGGAACGCGTGAAGGTATCGAGTTGAAATTAAAACTATATACTCAGGTCTGCGGTCCCCGGAATCTGTGAAAAACCAAACTTCAAAGTTATCGAATGAAATGACACGGCCGATTATATCGCAAAAAAAAATATATTTAACTCTCAAGGAAATCAAAATTCATAGGGTAGTTCCCATTGGCCTAGAATCCTGAAATTTGGCATGAAAAAAGCTCCTGTAGCACAAATAGGTATAGGAAAAAATCTGAAAACTGTAAATTTGTAGTTACGTCACTAAAGAAAACTTTTTTTGCTATTCGGAAAATTCTTCGTAACTCAATTCGGGAATTAAACTGTTTTAATAGATAAGTTTGTAAGGAACCCTCAGTACGCAAGTCCACACTTGCCCGGTTTTTTTTTTCTTAAGAAACCATAGCAAATTTAAACAAGTTTGCAAATTAAATAATTAAGGCTTTAATTTAATAATCGTTGTTCCAATTAACAGAAGAATTACAATTTCAAGATTATTTCATTAAAATCACGAATATGAAATTGTTCAGATTAGAATATTTTAATATGGTGATTTTAATTATTATAAAATATTAAGGGCTGCCTGTGGTTAACTGGATGAGATAATTTACATAAATAAATTATATAATTTTAATAAAATCGACTTCATGAGACAGAAGTCGATTTTTAGGTTTATAATTATTAATCTAATTGTCGACTGGATCGCGAAAATTAGGTTCTTGATAAACTGACCAAGTGCAAATTGGACTCACGCAGCGAGAGTTCTGTACAAACTTACTTATGTAAATAGTTCAATTTCAGAATCGCTGTAAAGTAGTTGCGTCACAAAAATTATAAAGCATTTGCGTCACAATTATTTTATTGTGACGTAACTAATTTACAGTTTTCAGATTTTTCCTATACTTTTGTTGTAAGACTTTGCGTCATGCCAAATTTTAAGATCCTTGGCCAACGTAAAGTACTCTTTAGGTTTTGATTTCATAGCGAGTGTCATAATATGCGCTTAAACCGAGCTCAATAAAGAATATATCTATCTATTTATCTATATAAACGGCCTTATCTTTAATTTACGTTGACTTTGAAGTTTCATATTTTATTTGCTGCTTAGGAGAAAAGACTTGAGTGTTTGATATTAATTCCAGCTTCATACCTCCACGCGTTCGTAAAAAAAAGTACCTTTTTTTGCCAAATTAGTTACGGAACCTTAAAAAAATGAAATGCGATTAATAGTAAAATCTAAAAATTATAGGATAATAATAAGATAGTTGGCTGTTATATGGTTATGTTTTTATTATTATAATACCATTATTTACAGTAATTATTAATTTGAAAGTCTGGATGTCTTAATATTTGGCTGAAGTGTGTAAAACGGCTAGAGCATGTCCTGGATACTTGGCAAGATACAGGATAATTTTTATACCGTTAGTTCGTCTCGAGATATGTATGGAGACCGTATGTTGAGATGAATGTGTGGTGTGACGAGAAAGGACAAAGTGAAAAATGAATATATAAGAGGAATTTTGAAAGTGGCGCCAGTGACTATTCTGAGTATACATGTAGATAGATGGAGAGGGAGAGGGAGGCCAAAGAATAGATGGATGGATTGTGTGAGGAGTAATATGAAAGAAGAGGGAGTTAGTGTGACGGGTGACAGGACAGAATGGAAGAAAAAAACGTGTTGCGCTGACCCCAAGTAATATGGGATAAGGGCAGGAAGAAGAAAGAAGTTTCTCTCGTGGGCTTTTTTTTTTGACTGGCTAAACCAAGTTTACTACTGGTAGCTGTACTTAACTGCTACCAGCACTAAACATGCTTACCTACCAGATAACTTCACAGATAAAACTAACTGCAGCATTTGTTCAAAAGTTTTATAATAAGATATTTAAGTAAGAATGACAATTTTTACTTTCCTTTGTTACCCTCCACTAGTTATCAACAACACTTATAACTTTCACTGTAAACTTGTTGTACAAAGAAAAACTACGAAGTTAAATATACTTGAAGTTTCTTTAATATTGGAAAATACATTTAATAAGTATCTATTTTTAACTTAAAGTGTTATGATAGAGGATATTTTCTTTATTTATTATTTTTCATCTGATGGGTGCGAAACGCATAGAACTCTTGGTTGTGGCGACACTTGGGAGAGGCCTATGTCCAACAGTGGACGTTATTCTACTCAAATGGTGATCATGGGTAGTAACAGAAAGAGTTCCCACATTTAACACTTGTATTGGTGCTCCTGTATTGGCATGAACAAATTGTAATCACATATTTTCATAGCCATTCATTATCCTTGAATGAACCAAAGACATTCATCATCGTCATCATTTCAGCCGAAAGACGTCCACAGCTGGACATAGGCCTCCCACAAGTGTTACCACAATGACTGATCCTATACGTGTCGCATCCTTCGGATTCCCGCTATTCTTACAAATCATCGGTCCACCTTGTGGGAGGCCTTCCAAAATTAAGTCTAGCAGTACGCGGTCGCTACTTCAGAACCGTCCGGCTCCAACGATCATATTATAGGCGTAACATGTGCCCTGTTCACTGCCACTTAAGTTTGTTAACTCTTCGGGTTATGTCAGTAAACTTGGAGTTGTACATATTTTATACAAGTGACGTTGTGCTTTCATAAACAATGTAGATCACATTTGTGTTTTCCAATCAATCTCAATCTCATGGATAAAAGAAGATTCGCGTCGAATGAAATAAAAATATAATAATTATAACTTTAAAATTATGACGTATACGTTTCAAAAACAATTAATTTGATGTTTTTTTTTTATCGTATCAATCCTTATCATACCACAACTGGGTGAAGGTCTTCCCATCGCCTTCCACTCTTCATTTATTTATTAAACCTTTATGCAACACTAAGGTACAAAGGCGGACTTTCTGGTGAGTTACTTGCTATGACCAATGGTCGTCTCGTTAAACGCCTCTAATATAATAATAATAAATCATTTATTTTCAGGCATCTTGGCCCTTACAGACTATCATATATTTATGTACAAAGTAAATTAAATACAATTTATTGTTAATATAGAAGACTAATGACTATTATTATTATTATATTAGAGGCGTGCGTTTAATGAGACGATCAATTGGCCATAGAAAGTAACTCACCAGTATGTTACTAACATAGTCATGTTAGTAACACTTCCCACTTCACTTATTCACTTTGTGCTGTTCTGTGGCACCTGTCCGTGGAAGCTACGGAACACCACGCCCTGCAACCAAAAGTCTTCCTTCAACATGAGGGGCAGAAAATTATTCGGGGCTCGCACCACGAACACCTTGAAGTTAACGTTACGGAAAATACGTACGTAATATCTAAATCAGGACCTAGCAACATTAACATCCCGAACAAAAACTATCTTTCAAAACAACTAAAATCTAAATCCAGCTTCAGAATGAAATTGTAATAATGTAAGACAACAGTTAGATTCATTTGCATGAGGACATCTGCTGCCGACTCTAGTCAGCTACCCGTTTCATTGCGGTCACAGAGCAGAGAACGTCGTACCAGTAGTGAGTAGGGACGCCTTTTTTTATTTTATATAGGTTTGTGCTTGACCACTATCTGACCTGATAGTAAGCGATGATATGGTCGATGTTGGAGTATGCTTGCCTAGAAGTAACCTATTCAATCTAAACTTAAAGCCCTTTATTTTGTAGCTATCAGGAAATACAGACTGCGGCAGGGAATTTAAGTCCACCTCTGTTTTTAACTAGCCTTCGCCCGTAGCTTCACCCACGTACATAAAATATAGCCTGTGGCACTCAGGAATAAAGCAGCTTTCTATCGGTGAAAAAATTTTAGCAATCGAACACGTAGTTTCAGAGATTACTTCCTACAAACGAAAGAGAAAACTTTACATCTCTGTAATATTATTGTAGAAGTGTAGATGATATTCTTATCCGTGTAATTATTATTATTCATTTATTTAAGTAACGGAGGCTAATTTTAGTAAACATGTCTGTTTGTTTATGAAATGTAACTAAAATTTTCATTAATTCTTCTACATTTCATAAATTGAAATGATTAAAATTCAATTACAATCTATATATATATAAATAAATAGCTGTTCGTTAGTCTCGCTAAAACTCAAGAACGGCTGGGCCGATTTGGCTAATTTTGGTCTTGAAATATTCGTGATAGTCCAGGGAAGGTTTAAACGGTGAGAAAAATGAAAAAAAAATGAAAAAAAAAACCGAATACAACGCCATCTCTAATTAAAAGGTCATTATAAAATGAATTATGCTGTTCTCATAATGCCAGTAGATGGCGTTATCCTAACTATGAGGCGGTAAGAAGTTCGCTGGGTCAGCTAGTAGATTATAATTATAATGTTACCCTGAAGTTCGATATAAATTCAAAATTCGTATAATTATTGTCCCACTAACTGAGACAATTAAGCTAATAAAACTCAAGTATAAAAGTAAACTCTGTAAGAAAGACGTAGAGTTTATTGTTCTATTTGATAATTTATTCTAATTTAGTATTCAAATGTAGGTGTGTTTCTTCAAAGCAAAACTACTATCGCCCACTGTCTAGTCGATAGTAGTTTTACTGCCTGTCACAATTTGACTTTGTCAATATGACAAGCGATTGAGCGATTGCCTTTTGTTTCGACTTGAGGCAACATGATTTGACTACTGTCCAGTCTGCACTGTAGCCACCCAATCGTAATCACCACCACGCTCACACCAGTCCTTACCTCAGAATTATATAATATATATAATAAATATTTTTGACAAGTGTCCACTCACTGACATTGGTTTGTATGAAAATCTTTCCCATATATATATCTCTCTTTAACATTGGCCGCCTTGGCGTCTCGTAGCTCTGTGGCAGCGGTTTCATCATTATTATTACAGCGTGACTATCGGGAATAGCGACATTGACGTCACGATCACGGAGCGAATGTTACTACAGATTGGTTCGACAATCGGACTCCTGTAGTCGCGGGATGAACTTTAATTAATTGTGGTTTTCGCTGACCGGGTTTATAATGATTGTTCACGTTAAAAATATTTTAATAAACCAGTTTGTATTGACCTTTTATTTAAAGATTCTTCGCAAATAAAGTTATTTAATACAAGTGGTATCATATTAATAATAATTTTAATAATAGTAGTACTATTTCTTTTTTTAGGTGGGAAATCATAGAATAATTTCTCCCACTCTAGGTGGAGAGAGGGAGTGTCAGACTTCTACTGACTAAAACCCACCTCTAGCAGGCATCGGTGAGCCTTGTCAATGTTGCCACCGAACCAGGCCTGGCCCTTATGGAACGGTGAGCTACGCATTGATCGCCGTCCGCAACGCCGTGCCCGCCTACGGTAGCCAGAATTCACTTTTTTTATTATGATTATTTTTATTGTGCCTTTGGGTACTATATTGACTGGTCTACACTGTTCTTACATAATATCTATTAATACTGTGATACGGAAATATTAACATCAAGCACTTTTTTTAAAAGGTTAACCGTGGAGTTTTATGCTGGTTCTTCTCCATAGGAAACGACCAATTTGCACCGTGCACTAGCTTCTGACGTAAGTGCCCATGTAGGCCTGTGTGAAACAAAAATATTTAGAATTTAGAAGCCGCAGTGCATCTCCTGCGAGGACTACAACTACTCCATAGAATACATATAAAAAAAATATTAATTTATCGCATGACCTACAGTAACTTATTCACCCTATCTGGGTTGCTTGCGTTTCAGCTAATCATAAAAGATTGCCTCGAGACTCAGAATGGTTTCTAGTCGTGAATCCGATTTCATTCTTGACTAAGAAGTCTTCAATAAAGCTTTACTACACGGCCAGAAAGATTAAGCTTTCTCCATTTCGACTTATTATTATCTCGGTTACGTCATTATACTGTTCTATTAACTTTACTTGGCCATAAAAAAGTTCATCAACCCCAAATGACAGTACCTAACTTCAAATCTCCCATTATGTTTTTGCTTCCACAATCAGCTGTTAAACCTAATATCATTACTTTTATCAGTAACCTTTCTGACACACAGCAGTACCCCATTCGCTTATATTGCAATAATGAGAAGAGGAAAACCTTCAGTTAAGACGCTAAATATTAATGGTAATGACGGATATATAGATCGCACTTCGATAATGAAGGCACAAGCGTTACCTTATTGAGAACCATGCAGAATAATCTTAGATTCTGTTAGTTCAAAAGGCCAGTTTACTATTTCTATTGAGTTATTTTTTAAGAGTTTTAATAAATGAGTAAAAGCCTATCATTTTGAAAAGTGACTCGGGAAATCAAGATGACAGAAATATGACGTAGTAGGTCACTAAAATATTCTCTATTTAAAATATTTTTTAGCTAAAAAGCACTCGTAAGTGACTTGGATATCCAGCTAAAACTAAAAATGCAGTATAAAAATGTTTACTAAAAAAACCTGATAATTACGAAATCACTCAGCAGCGAAGTTGACCTATTTACAGCAAAAAGTTCACATGAAAACTTGTAATAGCTATATGAGTAAACATAAACGGATTTCATACAATCGTTATACACTGGGCCACCAAATACCAGATCATGCGAGTTTTTAAAGTCACGATACGCCACTATTAGTGGCTCCATAGTTACGTTTTCATTAAGGGCCAGAATCAGTATCTGAAAATCAAAGACACGTTTTTGAAGTAATTTACACGATAAAGACAAGTCACCGCTTCAAGGAATAATGAACCTTATATCAATTATGCGTAAGTGTGTTGAATAATAAACGTGAATGATTTACAATGTGTAATTATTGTAACGGATATGAACTTATCAGCCTCACTTAACTTGCCAAAGTACAATCATAAACGCATATCATATTATTATGGAAACTTGATTGATCGAAAATTATTATTTTCTGAGCACTTCACCATCATTATCATCATCATCATTATTCCAGCCGAAAGACGTTCACTGGTAGACATAGGCCTCCCCTAAGTGTCGCCATAACGACCGGCCTTGTGCGTCTCGCAACGGATACCCGCGAACCTCATCTGATTATCGGCCTGCCTTGTGGAAATCTTTCCAACGCTGCATCTTCCGTTACGCGGTCGCCACTCCGGAACCTTTTATTCCCATTGACCATCTGGTCCGCAAGCCACTACCACTTAAGTTGAAGAAAAAGCAATGGAAAGGGCTATGCTAGGAGTTTCCTTGCGTCATCGCATAAGAAATGAAAATATCCGCAGTAGAATCAAGGTTACCAACATAATCTGGAGAATCTGAGCACATCCCAAGCACAAATTTATATTGGTTCACTACAACTAAGCTAAAATGCGATTATACTTTTGTATAATATTTCTTTTATGGTCGGTAACGCTACTTCAGACCAATGAAAATCAAAGCATTTATAATTTTTAAGCCATTTTTATTCCTCTGTCGAAAATTATAATAATAATTTATTTCAGACAGTCCATAAAACATTGCACATACAGAAACAACTTACTCATTCAGAAACAAATTACACACACAAAAACCAATTACACTTACAGAAACAAATTACAGGCAATTATAAGTACAAAACTATTTACAGACGCTTTTGCATAGTCATAGACGGCTTTAACATTTGTTATCTTGAGGCGATGTAAATGAAGAGCAACTTTATACCAAAAACGCACATTAATTGTTATCAGGCATAATTTGATGATAATTTTAATAAGCGTCCCTTTCATCCAGGTATGTCAGAGCGAGAGCTTCCATCAAACGAAAACAAATACATCTCTATGGTCACAATGTTGCTATTGTATGAAATTGCAACTCTAAATAAAACTAAATTTAATATTGCTAACAAAATCATCAAATGACATCTCCCATTCTCGATGGAGCGAAGTGAGAGGAAGTATCAGATTTTTACTGCCATAAATCCACCCGTTTTCCTTCAGTTGCCCATTGCGTTCCAGGGCCTATTTTAAAATACGAAACGACAATCCTGCAGCTCTAAAGGTGTGTATTGTACAGACTTACTAAATGTAACATGCAATGCAACATGCGATGAAAGAATTTGCCTACCCGGCCTAAATAGTCAACCCGTGTTGCCAAGTTTCATCGAAATCCGTTGAGCCGTTTGAGCGTGAATCAAGAAGAAATAAACATAAATACACACACGCGCGCCCGCACGCTTTCACACAAACTCACCAACTTTCGCCTTAGTGTGATTATCGTAGTAGTGAACGGCGAGCACTATTTTCAGAATACTATCTAGCAGTTGCTTAGTGCGCGACAGAACTTATATGAAACCTGTTCAGAAGTTGGTGGCCGCAAAAATGTAGGCGCTCGAGGGAAACAATTACTTTTGTTACGAATGTACCACACTTTATTCATATTACGCTACATTCGTGCAGGGAGGCGGGTAATGTATCTTCACACAACTTTATGTATAACGTAGAAGGAAATCATTATCTTGGTTTTAGGAACTTTTTATGTTTGTACTTACCAACAAGTACATATGTTCCGATTTATTACAGTAATAATGCCTGGTAATATTATAAATAGAAAAGTGTATGTTAGGACGTCCATGTAGGCATGGGTTTGCGGACGACAAGCAATGAGTAGCTCGCCATCCGGTAACTATACTGACTAACTGAACCCAAATTGTCGGCGGCTCGTAGCGTTCCATACGCACCTCAAAGAGATGTTAGCAAAACCGTATGGGCCCAGGAGGGACGATGCCCGCCAAGGCCACGGGAAATTTCTAAAAGGCTGTGGTCCTAGAACGTACAGCGCAAGACAAATGAAAGACACAGGTGTGGTTTTAGTCAGTAAAACCCTGACAAGCCCTGCCGCTTCATCTTGAAGCGACAGAAGTTAGAGATAATTACACCTATCAAAAAAGACGCCTAAATAAATGCATTAATTATTTCAATGGACCGGACAATAAGTACACTTTATATCTAGGATACTTTTTATCTAAGGACATAGGACAGTTTTTATCTAGGTTACCCTTCCAGACGCCTCCTGCCGAAGGCTCTACGCGGGAATCGTTCGGTCCATGGCCCTTTATGGCGCACCGGTATGGGCGCCGGCGCTGCGGAAGCAGCCGGCGGCCCGGCTGAACGCATGCCAGAGGGTCATGGCCATACGGATGGTGCAAGGATACCGGACGATTTCCCGCGAAGCGGCGACCCTCCTTGCCTGCCAGCCACCATGGGATCTGGAAGCAACAGTCCTTGCTCTCATGCACGATCTCCGCATGGAGATGCAACGCCGGGGCGAAACTCCGCTGCCGCGACAAGTCGCAGCATGGCGGACGGAGTTCCGGCGGGTTCTCATGGAAAAATGGCGACAGCGACTGTCGCGACCCAGTGCTGGGCACGCCACAATTATGGCGATAAGTCCCCTCTTTGAGGCGTGGTTGGAAAGACCTCACGGCGTCCTCACCTTCCGCATGACGCAGGTTCTCACCGAACACGGGAAGTTCGGGAAGTTCCTGCACCGAATTCGTGCGGAAGCGACGCCCGGGTGTCGCCACTGTGTGGACCGCCCGGAGGACACGGTGGAGCACACGGTGGAGGTGTGTCCCGCTTGGGAAGAGCAACGCCGTGTCCTCGTGGGGGCGATCGGCGGCGGCGATCTCTCGCGCCGGGCCTTGGTACAGGCCATGGTCCGGAGCGAGGAGGAGTGGCAGGCGGTCGCCTCCTTCTGCGAAGCAGTAATGCTAGCAAAGGAGGCGGCCGATCGCGTGAGGCAACGGCAACGGTCCTTACGCCCCAACCGCCGCCGGGATTCCGATCCCGATTTCCGGCCACCGTAGGCGCAGGCTTGCGGACGGCGAGCAATGGGTGGCTCGCCGTCCGACCGTCCGGTAACTGTCCGGACCGAGCCCAAGTCGTCGACGGCGCGTATTGTTCCACGCGCGCCTCAGGGTGACGTCAGCAAATCGTAGGGGCCCAGCAGGGTCGAAGCCTACTGGGGCCATGGGTAGTGTGAAAACGAAACCCGGGGCCCTGGGACGAAGGCAACGAAGGAACAGGAGTGGGTTTTTAGTCAGTAAAAGTCTGACACTATCTCTCGCTCCGCCCAAGAGCGAGATTTGTCATTAGATGATTTTCCCACCTTAAAAAAAAAAAAAAAAAGGTTACCCTAGTGATGATTTCCGATCTTAACGTGGGCAAAGCCGCTAGCAATATCTAGTATGATAATAGTTGTTGTTGACTTGGTCTAAAATTTTTCATCATCATCATTTTAGCTAAAAGACGATTTTTGAACATAGGCTTCATTCCAAGACATGGTCTGCCCGTGTACCAAGTCAGAGATTTACCATTTGTCATCATCATCATTTCAGCCGAAAGACGTCCTCTGCTGGACATAGGCCTCCCCCAAGCGTCGCCACAATGAACGGTTCTGTGCGTCTCGCATCCATCGGACTCCCGCCACCGTTACCAAGTCATCGGTCCACCTTGTAGGAGAATAGAATTTTTTTTTGTTGTGCTATATAAATTTATAAATCTATCCTCAAGTGCAAAATTTATTTCTCATCTTTATAAGGTTTGCTGTGAGAAAACCTAATTATGGGTTAAGCTCGCATGTGTATATCTGCTGTCCTGCTATGTTTGTTTCTTAAAAGTTGTGTGTATAATAAAGAATAAATTATTTGAATATTTGTATAACTGTAAATGGCGATGCAAGATCAAAAACTCCAAGAAAAGACCTTAAATGTAAATAAAATAAAATAAATTATTCTAATAAAATAAAATAAATATTTCTTATTCTAATGAAAATTGATATTCTTTCGTAACTGAGTAGTGTACGTGTACGTTAAATTGCGACTCCAAGCCTATTCAGATTACATAAAAGCCTCATATAATGATGAGTCTTGAATAAAAACTGAAATAAGACGTAATCTAAGGAGCGCAGTAAAAGGCAGACACTCATTTATTTAGCTCACGCTTATCTCACTGCGCACTTATCTCCAGTGAGAGCATCGCAAGCAATAAAACAGGTAAATATACTCGGCATCAAAATAACTTGAAGGCAATAATAATAATATTCACATTCCATTAAAAGTGACTAAAGGGCCTCTGCGAGTTGGTTTCGGCTCCTCGTACGCCTTCCGAAGGGTCGGGGATCTCAGGGTTTCGAGATATACCTACTTATACATAAAATAATAATATTTTTATTACCGACAACATAGTCCACACAACAAATATACCACTATAAAACAATACAGGATGTTAGTAACTGTGTTTAGCTTATAAAATAAGTTAGTACGTATACACTTTTAAAGCTTTTAATAAGATGCCTCACTATGGGGCTCTCATCATGTCTTTCAATATGATGGTTGAATCGATTACTTTAGCTGTTAATTTGAATGAATTAAAACTATACAATACATAGTTCAGGAGAATTGATTTATAATTATTTTAATTGTGTTTTCAGTTTATTTGTTTCTTGTGATGTCTTTTTTTCGATCTTTAATATTAATCTTGTTAAGTTTTGATTTATTGTTAATTAATTGTTATGTCTGAACTGTATTTATTTAATAATAACATAATCGTTGCCTAAGGGTGTGCTGGTTTAATCTATTAGTGCACAGAGTAATTGTAATAAATAATTCAATATAAAACAAATAATAAATAAATAAATAATAATATTCTACAACTATTACACAACGCCGTCTAGTCCGAAGCTAAGCAGAGCTTGTGTTATGTGAGTTATATTTTTAAATACATACATATTATAGATAAATTACACCCAGACACAGAACAAATGATTGTGCTCATCACACAAACATTTATCCTGGGTGGGAATCGAACCCACGACCTTCGGCATAGCAGTCAGGGCCACTAACCACTAGACCAACAGGCCAGTCAAAATATAAAACAAAATATCCTAGATTTAACTGAGCTCTCAGAACTGCATCAAATAAATACAAATGGCAAAAAAAAAACGGTTTAAAAGGGTGTTGACATAGAGCAGCTGCCATAAAGTATGGCGTGTAAATTATGCTTTATTCCAAAACATGGTCTACCCGTGACCCATTTATTTCGAATTCATTCAACCGTTTAAGCATGAAGGAGTAACAAACATACGTACATAGAAAATTTCATCTTTAGGTATAATATTACCAACTGTACAAGATTTTAATTATCCTGCCCCATACATCTTTGATCACAAACATGATAATCTTACACTGTAATTTCAGAGAAAATACATTATTTTCTTTTAAGAAAATGTTCAAAGATAAAAGCTATTGTGTAAGCCTTCTTAAAATACCTTTCAGGATTCTTCGAAAGTATTTAACGATTGTACGTAAAGAAAAGAATCATATTGAATTGAACAAAAGATTCTTTGTAGAACACGCAAGTAGCCTTACCAAGTGTTTACATGATAATTTAGCATGGTGGAAAAAGTTGCGGCGGGATCTCATGGTGAAATGGCGACAGCGACTATCGCAACCTAGTACCTACTGGGCACGCCGTAATTATGGCGATAAGACTCCTTTTTGAGGAGTGACTGTAGTACCGTATGGCGCAGGTCCTCACCGGACATGGTAAGTTCGGGAGGTTCCTGCACCGGATCCGTGCGAAATACCATTGCGCGGACCGCCCGGAGGACACAGTGGAGCACACGGTGGAAGTGTGCCCCGCTTGGGAAGAGCAACGCCGTGTCCTCGTGGGGGCGATCGGCGGCGGCGATCTCTCTCGACGGGCCTTGGTACAGGCCATGGTCCGGAGCGAAGAGGAGTGGCAGGTGGTCGCATCCTTCTGCGAAGCAGTAATGCTAGCAAAGGAGGCGGCCGATCGCGTGAGGCAACGGTCCTCACGCCCCAACCGCCGCCGGTAACCAACCATCCGGACCGAGCCCAAGTCGTCGTCGGCGCGTAGTGTGCCACGCGCGCCTCAAGGAGATGTCAGCAAACCGTAGGGGCCCAGCAGGGTCGAAGCTTACTGGGGCTAAGGGTCTGATTCTGAAAGGAAGACTCGGCCCTGGTACGAAAAGCAACGAAGGAACAGGAGTGGGTTTTTAGTCAGTAAAAGTCTGACACTATCTTCCGCTCCAAGAGCCCGATGTCATAAGATGATTTTTCCAATAATTTAAAAATTACAGCGAAGAAATTGTCTGGCAAGTGGCAATAGCAGGCAATCTCTGCTCGATTGCAACTTTGGGAAATCGTTTACTGTTAAATTGGTTATTAGTTCTGCAATGGACGCTTGTAGGTAAAATACTATCTGTGAAATCATCTAACTAGTTATTAACAGTAGATGTGCCTAAGAAACTAAAAGGGGTATACTGGAGAGTCGTGGAGACCTATAAATTGAATCATCATCATCATTTCAGCTAAAAGACGTCCATAAGCATAAGCCTAAGCATATTCATCCTTTTAATGTTTCCACTGCTGGACTCAGGCCTCCTCTCTAGGAGAGGGAATTAACACCACCCGGGCCCAGTGCGCAGTTTTACTTTGTGTAATTTATTTCATCACCACTGCTCTCAAAACGGTGAAAGAAAACATCGTGAGGAAACCGGCATGTCCTAGAACCAAAAATTCGAAGACATGTGACATCCACCAACCCGCACTGGGCCGGCGTGGTGGATTACGGCCCATTCTCTCTCCTAGAGAGGAGTCCTGAGTCCCAACAGTGGGAACATTATAAGGCCGACTATGCTATGCTATGCTATGGGCCCAGTGCGGATTGGTGGATGTCACATGTCTTCGAATTTTTGGTTCTAGGATATGCCGGTTTCCTCACAATGTTTTCCTTCACCGTTTTGAGAGCAGTGGTGATTTAATTTATTTATTTTATTTATTTATTGGTTCACCAACAATTGTTTACACTGGTATTATGCTAAAGGTAACATGCAATAAAATAGAGTACAATAGTGTAACAATCACTTATAGGTAAACTCCGCATGCTTTAAGGATAAGTTGCATAATGAGAGAGAACAAAAAAAGCCGACTTAACTAAACTAATCTAATCTAAAATTATTAGCGAAAACACGCGACATTTATAAGTGTCCAATCCAAATCGAGATGATATTTATAAATATTGGTTTATAATTGGCTTAAAGAGTTAAAATGCAGATCAATTATGTCGCTACAACCATGATGATGAATTAAATTACACAAAGTAATGCGCCTGGCTGGGTTTGAACCCGCGACCTACAACTCGTTAGTCGGGGCCGTTACCACTCGGCCACCACTGCTCTCAAAAGACGTCCACTGTTGGATATAGGCCTCCCCAAGTGTCGCCACAATGAACACGTTGGAAAATCATGGTTTGGCTTCTTTTTATTATTGGATTTTTGCTCTTACAGTATGTATGTATTAATAGTTGCGTTTCATAGTTAATAGTGTATGGCGTCCACGTATTTCTGATATTGAAGGAATACAAATCTGCTAGTTTGTTGCCGTGTAGAAGAGTACAAGCTACCAAGGGTATAAAGCTCTTACTTAAGAAAGATGACAACAACATTAGACTTACTAATTTATATGTCTAAATCTCTTTCTCTAATTGACGGTCGCTGACCTCAAATTACATTTAGAGTAAAACTGTACTTAGTCTAAAAGCTTGCGGTCCCTAACGAAGTGAAAAAAACTTTTCTTAAAATGTTTTTTTAGCGTCTAAAGTTCATTTATGAAATACTTATTTCTTTACCTGCCAAAATCCAGGTGTTTAATTTAACACCGCTCAGTAAAATGTCCTTTTCGCACTTCATATTTTCCTGTTGTTTTCCTTGAAAAAAAACCTTAATAATTTGAAACATCTTCTCCATTTTGGCCGTAAGAAGTATAGTATGATATTTCCTAGCATTGCCCTATTTATGTCTATGTTCTTATAAAAAAATATTAATATTTTCTAAAATACATACATTATTGAGCAGTGATGGCCGAGTGGTAACGGCCCAGACTTATGAGTTGTAGGTCTCGGGTTAAAACCCAGCGAGGCGCATTACTTTGTCTAATTTATCACCACCACTGCTCTCAAAACGGTGAAGGAAAATATCGTAAGGAAACTGGCATGTCCTAGAACCAAAAATTTAAACACATGTGACATTCACCAATCCGCACTGGGCCCGCGTGGTGGATTACGGCCCATTCCCTCTACTAGAGAAAGGAGGCCTGAGTTCCAGCAATGGAAACATCAAAATACTGATTATACTATGCTAATATTTTGGAAATATACCAATCAGATGGATAAAGTGAGAAATGAGTATATTAGGGGAAGTTTGAAAGTGGCGCCAGTGACTGAAAAGTTGAAAGGGAATCGTTTGTCTTGGTATGGTCATGTGAAGAGGAGGGATAAAACGCATGTTACTAAAAGAGTTATGAGTTTACATGCGGATGGATGGAGGATGGATCCTCTAATATACTATTGTTACACAATAATAAGTCAACTTTCGTTTCCTGAGCGACCAGGGCTTTCAGCAGTTATTCAAAGTCTACCTTCCACGAAATTGCTTTTCATCTAAAATACATCCAATAAACATTATCTACCCAAATAGTACCGCTACCTTTCAGTTCTGATACCTCTAAAGGTAAAAAGGTCTGACCGATTGCCGAGTCATTTAAATTTTTCATGAGCTTCATGAGCCTCGACTTAGTCAGCGGTTTCAAGTTTCTAGTACAACGTTGGTATGTGAAATATGTTATTGGTTCCGAGAAACCTTCGTGGAAGGCTCTTTAATTACGTAAGTTGGTTTAGGCTTCGTGTATATAAAAACAATTATGTATTTATTTTGTTTAATTTCCTGCTAAAGCTGAAGGATTAATTTGTTTTGTTTCGACTTTGTTTTTAACATAACTATTTTGCTCTTAATGGTTATATTTTGCCTAGTTCTTGGTACTGGTAATAGGGCACAATGTTGTTGTTATTTTTTATTTAAGTTTCTATGCACTTGTTTCTTCATTATGTTTGTTTGTGTACTGCTAAAGAAACGTGTTTTATTTCTTCTTCTTTCTTTCTTTTTAAGAATGTTTTATGGCTAGATTTTGAGACTCACCTTATTTGGTCTTCATAAAGTAATTTGTCCGTAATAAACATGGTCAGTAGTACTATCTACCTCACTTTGACAAAATTACATAAAATTCTACAACAACACAACAACAACAACTTAACAACAACAACAACTACACAACAACTCTTGATACATTTATTTCTTACAGAAATAGCATAAGTCATAAGTCATTACTTCATTTGTTAGCAATAGACACAACTTATGCATCCAACTCACATACATATTTTACACGGTATAAGGCACCTCGTTTAGTTCGGGATTAGTACCAAAAAACGGCGACACAATCACAATACATCTGTGCCCCAGGGGAACGATACCGGCTTCAAGTGATTTGTTTAATGGTTTCCAGAATTTAGAGGATAAAAATGTCTGCAATGAATCTAAAGAGCTTATTTCAACCGAAATATTAGCTTTTATGAAATTGGGAAAAAAGATTTAGAACTATATTATCTACGTGAGCGTTCACTCTTCCTGGTACGTTGCCTTCTCCGATCAATCCGATATAAACACCTATTTTCTGGTTTTTCGGATCATTTTTTTTCTGGTCATCCAGCGTAACCGTACGCTGGGCGATGCCGTACTTGATAGACTTCACCTTAAATCATAGAATACCCATAATTATCTCGCCAGCTTCATTACCGGCCCCGGTACAACTGCAACTCAATACTCCACCGCGACCTGATGATGAAGATGATAATAACGTAGCTATATTCATAAGCGGCGGCGATATCGGCGGCTACAGGCCAAGGTCCAGAGCAAGGAGGAGCGGCAGGTGGTCAACTCCTTCTGCGAAGCAGTAATGCTAGCAAAGGAGGTGACCGATCGCGTGGGGCAACGGTCCTCACGGCCCAACCACCGCCGGGATTCCGATCCCGATTTCCGGCCACCGTAGGCGCGGGCTTGCGGACGGTGAGCAATGGGTAGCCCACCGTTCGACTGTCCGGTAACCGTCCGGACCGAGCCCAAGTCGCCGACGGCGCGTATTGTTCCACGCGCGCCTCTGGGAGATGTCAGCAAATCGTAGGGGCCCATCAGGGTCGAAGCCTACTGGGGCGCCATGGGTAGTGTGAAATCGAAACCCGGGGCCCTGGAAAAAAAAGGCAAGGAAGGAACAGGAGTGGGTTTTTTGTCAGTAAAAGTCTGACACTATCTCTCGCTCCGCCCAAGAGTGAAATTTGTCATTAGATAATTTTTCCACCTAAAACAAAAAGCTACATTCTTTCTTAGGTACGCAATGTAATGAATGATTGAGAAGCTCTTTAGAATAATAATATAATAATATTCCACAACTGTCACACAACGCCGTCTAGTCCCGAGCTAAGCAGAGCTTGTATTATGGGTACTAGACAACTAATAAACATACTTATATATTTCTAAATACATACATAAATATTATAGATAAATTATAGCCAGACACAGAACAAATGATCGTGCTCATCACACAAACATTTGTCCTGGGTGGGAATCGAACCCAAGACCTCCGGCGTAGCAGTCAGGGTCACTAACCACTAGACCAACAGGCCAGTCGAATGGATGCATTCTAAGAGTATCACTCCGTACCTGACCGTAAGAGTTACATTATACCCTCCATCGTAGTCGATCAGGTTCACATGCTCTTTTAAAATCAACTTGCTACAGAAATGGTTTCAACAAACGTCAAAATTCTCTGTAGGAAAAACAAAAACTATGTATTTGGGACGGCAGTTTTATACCATGCAAAACACTGTTTTTGTGTTCACCGAATTTGCATTGGATGGCCCTACAGACGCATTTTATTCAGCTCGCGTTCAATGGCTGTGTGACCGCTAAAACTTGTTGACGGATTCAATAGAAGCACATGTGCTTTTCACTTCAATGCTTCATATTACGTTAGACTGCTGGAACTTATTCGTTTTATATTATAGTACAAACAAAGTTTCCAGAATAGTAAGAAAATAACCAGTGCTTTCGAGAAAGCCAGTCTTCTTACAGAATAGAGTAAGTTAATAATACACGTTGTAGATGTTGCAAGTTTGTTTGTGGTTTATTTTATGTACATAGCATAGCATAGTCGGCCTTTTAATGTTCCCACTGTTGGGACTCAGGCCTCCTCTCAAGGAGAGGGAATGGGCCGTAATCCACCACGCGGGCCCAGTGCGGGTTGGTGGATGTCACATGTCTTTGAATTTTTGGTTCTAGGATATGCCGGTTTCCTCACGATGTTTTCCTTCACCGTTTTGAGAGCAGTGGTGACGAAATAAATTACACAAAGTAATGCGCCTGGCTGGGTTTGAACCCGCGACCTACAACTCGTAAGTCGGGGCCGTTACCACTCGGCCACCACTGCTCTCAATGTCTCTCAATTTTATGTACATAAATAAATAATTTTCAATGTAGGTACTTAGGTTAATTTGGTTAGATTCATGTGTGTAGTTTATCAATAAATTACGAGAACTTTTGAGAGAATTTCAATTTAACTTTCATTAATTACTTTGCTTACGTAAGTGTTCCGTTATTAGATACAATACATTCCAAATCCTTCTGAGGATTGCTTCAAAGCTAAGCTACAAATTCTTACTAGCATAGCTCAAACCCACAGTGCTCCTTCAGTTACTCTTTATTGCGAGGGTTGTGGTAACTCCATTGAACAATCCGTAGCTCTGGACACCGCAAAAATAATGGCAAGGTTTGACTGGCCTGATGGTCTAGTGGTTAGTGGCCCTGACAGCTATACCGGAGGTCGTGGGTTTGATTCAAACCCAGGACAAATGTTTGTGTGATGAGCACGATCATTTGTTCTGTGTGTAATTTATCTAAAATATGTTTGTATTTAGAAATATATAAGTATGTTTATCAGTTGTCTAGTACTCATAATACAAGCTCTGCTTAGCTTGGGACTAGACGGCGTTGTGTGGTGGTTGTGGAATATTATTATTATTATATAAAAAAACAGTGGCAGATTCTATGACTCCCAACGCCGGGGGTGTCTTCGGTGGGGAGCAGGCTTCACACTTTCAGCTGCCTCCTTGGCTTGCCACACAGTAACTTAGCAGCCTACACAGCTGTATCCTTTACTTATTTAATTTTACACCCAATATTTTAAAATAACACCAAATTTCGTACACAATCTTGCTTAGTGCTCTATCGAATCCCACCTCAGCATTTCCCGACACCTCGAACTCAAATATTTGACAGCTCATCACAATCCACATTGAGTGCGCCATCTTTGCCCAAACTTATTTAACTTATTTGTCTGCGCGTACCCAGAATACCAATGTGGCGTGTTGAGGGTGCCGCGGTTGAAGCCTTGCCTTGAATAGTAATGGAGGAATATCGGTCAAGTGTGATCCTAATGCTGCTGAGCCTGTAATGGTATATTGGGGCTAGTGTGATGTTTTTTTGGGGAATGATTGAGAACTACATTTGAGACTAAGGGCTGATTTCAGAGTGTCAAAACCTACTTAAGTGCCAAATTTTGACAGGTTTTCAAGCTTAAGTAGAATTTAAGAAACACTCAACTACAAATGAATTCCTTCTTTATTCTAGACAAAAACATAACATAATATATTATATAGAGATACAGACAGTTATGTACAAAGGCGAGCTTAACTCAGCAATGAATTTTCTCCCAGCAAACCTTTCAGTTATAAAGAGAAAACATTATAATGAATTATTTTTTTGTGGATCATTTATGATATAGTTTTTTGCCAGCGGCATCACCCGCGCAAATTTTGGTTATTGAGGACGTGAAGTTGAATTCAAAAAGAATAAATATCAGCCTATGCCCATCCTTGGAGTTCAAGCTTTCTGCGTACCTTTCAATAACATCGGTTCAGTGGTTTAACCGTGAAAGCTTAGCAGACAGACAGAGTTACTTTCACATTTGTAATATTAGTATATGTATTACAAAATTTAGTCATGATATATGAAACAGATTTTTTACCTTTAAAAAAATTGATTATATTGAAGTTAAATTCGTACTCTTATCTCTTTATTTTCATCATAAATCAGGTTGTGATTTATTCGAACTCAAGATGACATGACATAAATCATTTACTATTATAATTTCCAAATTGATAGCAGCGCTCCGGCGATATTAAAATTCTTGACATAAAATATGCATAGAATATCCTTTAGGCCAATTAAATCAGTAATAAATAATAAAACTAAACTTTTTGTTACAATATATAAGATCCGAAAAAGAAAAATTTGAGTTCTTACAACGAAAACATTAATAAAATACCCAATTGTAGGTTACTCGCCTGTGTACAGTCACGAGCAATAATAACATTATTTTTAGTATAAAATATATAAATATAGATCTTATTATTAGTGAGTGACTGTACATCAGCTGTCTTATTTTTATTCTTTTATAAAAGTCATGTATACAATAAAGAATATGCTTAAATGAATTTACTAAAAAATCATAGCCAATTCAAATAATGCGAACAATATGCCACAAGCGATAGAAACGAAGCTTCCAATACTAAAGGGTTTCTTAAAGAAAAATCCATTTACAATGCATTCAGTCTTGAAGAATAGCACGACTGGTCTTATAACAAAAAGTTAGAAGTGTTTTAACGTTTATGCCTTTTGTAACATACCTGCTTCCAGCGGCTTTGCCCATGTGAAAGTGAGAAACTGTCCCAAGGGAACACGGTCCTGGAATAAAAAGTGTCTATTAAGTAATTTGACGACATTGTCTAGCCGTGTGCCAAATTTAATTCAAACCCATTCTATCTTTCGAGCATGAAGTAATAACAAACATACACACACAATCACAAAACGTCACCCTTTTTATTTATTTTATTTGGATCTTCAACAATGAGTACATTAGGATATGTAAAGGACAACAATTCGATCTTATGTCTAAGTGCCCCCGCGCGAGGGCGCGGCCCTCACGCCCCAGCCGCTGGGATCCCATTCCCGATTTCCGGCCACCG
Organism: Mythimna pallens; assembly: GCA_961205895.1. Lineage (NCBI taxonomy): Eukaryota > Metazoa > Arthropoda > Insecta > Lepidoptera > Noctuidae > Mythimna > Mythimna pallens. The sequence goes on from OY540836.1 coordinate 1,135,068, forward strand.
TAGGCGCGGGCTTGCGGACGGCAAGCAATGAGTAGCGCGCCGTCCGACCGTCCGGTAACTGTCCAGAGCGAGCCCAAGTCGTTGACGGCACATACTGTTCCACGTGCGCTTCAAGGGCGCAGCACGGTCGAAGCCTACTAGGGCCAAGGGTCTGCTTCGGAAAGGAAGACTCAGCACTGGTATGAAAGACAACAAAGGAACAGTAGTGGATTTTTAGTCAGTAAAAAAAAAAAAAAAAGTCAGTATGTCATTGGACGATTTTCCCACCGAAAACAAAAGTCTAAGTGCCTCGTTTAATAACTTAAAAAAGAGCACTACATGCACTATTTAAACCACAGAAAAAGAAAACGAATAAACACCAAAACAGAACAGAATGAAAACAACAGAAATTTACCGAACATTAAATTTGGACAAACAGAATTTAAAATTAAACATATTTACGTTAATTGTGTAGCACGAAATTTTTACAGAGGGACACTGTAATATAAGTGTTTTTTTTTTTTTGTACCTCAAAAGGAAAAATCGGAACCCTTATAGAATCACTTTGTTGTCCGTCTGTCTGTCAAGACCCTTTATCTCGGGAACGCATCGAGGTATCGAGTTGAAATTAAAACTATATACTCACGTCTGCGGACCCTTAAAGCTGTGAAAAATCAAACTAGTGAGTTACCAAAAAAAAAAAGATACGGCCGTTTATGTCGCAAAAAACGTATAGTTCGACACTCTCAAGAGAATCGAAATTCATAGGGTGCTTCCCGTTGACCTAGAATTCTGAAATTTGGCATGAAGCAAGGTCTCATAGCACAAGTATACGAAAAATCTGACAACTTTAAATTTGTAGTTACGTTACAAAAAAAAAAAAAAAATTTTTTGTGATTCGGAAAAATCTTCGAAACTCAATTCGGGAATTGAATTGTTTTCATAGGTAAGTTTGTACGGAATCATCAGTGCACAAGGCTGACTCACACTTGACCAGTTTTTTATGTTGCGTCACGCTAAGAATTATTCCTGCATCGTGAGTGCGTTCACAAACATGGTAAACTCAAAAACACAACAAACCCAGACCCGGATCAACTATCTATAAGTCATACGGATATTTGTTTCGTGTGGGATTCGAAGGCGCTTTATGCAGCACGACAACCAATTGGTTCAACCGTCAGAGCCAACCCTGCCGTCATATAATCAATGACTGCCGATCTAAGACAGCGGGTGCAGCAATTCCATAAATAGATAGAAAATGCGTTAATTGTACACCAAAAATAGGAAAATGGCTCTTAGCTACCACTTAGTAGCTGCTACTGACTGCTATGCCGGAGGTCACGGGTTTGATTCCCAACTGGGACGAATATATATTATGTTTGTGGTATAAACACGATCAATTGTTGTGTGTCTGGGTGTAATTTATTTATCATATTTACATTTGTATTTAGAAATATACAAATATATTTATCAGTTGTCTAGTACTCATACTACAAGCTCTGCTTAGTTAGGGACTAGATGGCATTGTGTGAAAGTTGTGTTATTATAATAATAATAAGGAATTAATATATATTGTAATAAGGAATCGGCATGGTATTATTATGCTCATTGTACATTCGTATGTGTTTTTTCTGTATATTATTTTATCTCGTTTATTTCTATGGAAACATGTAATACTAAATTATTATTTTAGGATGTTCCTCATTTGTGTTTTTGGAAGGTTTGTCGAATATGGTTTCTGTTTTTCTTGTTCCTTATTTTTGGTTCATTTGATTGATATGTTACTAGGCTGATTGTATTTCACGATCAAAATTTTTGATTATAAAATTGCCGTTTTTTAAAATGGGATACTTTGAGCTGATATCCTTGGATTGATTTGAAATTACGAGTTCAAATAAACTTTATATTAAAGGTACGTTATTCTTTTTATTGTAATATTTAGTTATTGGTTTCTTTATTTATTTATTTTTTGTTTTCTATAATATAGTTTATTTACAACCATGAAATCTATAAAAAAGTGTATTTTTGAAAGTTATATAACTAGTAATTACTGTTTCTTTTAGTGAAAATCATGGATAGAGAGGCTTTCCCTCTCACCTATCTCTCTGATATATTGTGTGAGGAGTGATATGAAAGAAAAGGGAGTTAGTGACAGCGTGTCGAGAGAAAGGATGGAATGGAAGAAAACAACGTATTGCGCCGAGTAGCATGGGACAAGCGCAGGAAGATAAATAAGAAAAACCTTTTAAAAAAACAGGCCAATTATGAGTCGGATTCGCGCACTGAGGGCTCCGTATAAACTTATCATTCTATGAAAACACTTTGATTCCCGAATTGAGTTAAGAAGATTTTTTCGAATCGAAAAATAAGTATTTTTTGTGACGTAACTACAAATTTAGTTTTCAATTTTTTTTTTCCTATATTTGTGCTACGTGGCCTTGCTTCATGCCAAATTTCAGGATTATAGGTCAACGGGAAGTACCTTATGCATTTTGATTCCCTTGAGAGTGTCGAAATACACGTTTTTTGCAACTTATTCGGCCGTATTTTTTTTCTCGTTAAATTAGAATTTTTTTTCAGTTTCAAGATACCATAGACTTGAGAAGGTATATACTTTTAATTTCACCTCCCCGCGTTTCCGAGATAAAGGGTCTTGACAGACAGACAGACGGACAGACAGCAAAATGATTCTATTAGGGTTCCGTTTTTTTCCTTTTGAGATACGGAACCCCAAAAATAACCGAATTTACTAAAAAAAAGCACTAAAACCATAAAAATAACTTTAGTCGGTGTTTCTCGGTATTTTTTGTTTCGTATTTAACACCGACTTTCGAAATTAAAATTATTTTGATTGTTTTTGTTTTTTTTTTTAGTTAAGTCGGTTTTTTTTGTCCGTTTTCTGTTTCACACTTTTTAGTTGCGATACACTTATAGCCAGAGTACCTATTTCTTATGACAATTCCAATTAACCCAAACACTGCTAGGATACATTATTTTGTTATGAAGTTCCCGTGTCCACCTTTCACCTTCCGGCTCCATCATCAGATCAGTACGATAGTACCTTATAGCCAAAATGCATCTCATGATAATTCTAATAAGCCCAACCCGGGTAGAATACATTGACTAAATACGGAGTTCCGGTGCCTATCTTCAGGCTCCATCATCATCAGATCACTTCAATGATACCATTTTCAATATAAATATTCAGAACCATTCATTTATTTGTATTGTTATAGTTGCATAACTATCTTCATTATGATATCTATGTGAGTATGAAATTCCGTTGGCCATTTCTGGTCTTCTTCACCAGTTCCACTTCATCAAATTAATGTTACTTTTTGACTGTAAATGCTTAAGTCCTCGATGGAAATACCAAAATAACTATGCAGTTGCCTATAATATTTGAGTTCTCTCGATTCCTCATAGATTCCAACACCAAACTGGATTTTGAAAACCAATGGGACCAATCTGGAAAGTCAAACTCTCTTTTAAGCAGAAAAAAAAAATGCAAATCGGTCCATAAACGAGGGAGTTCTTAGGCAACAAACAAAAAAAAAATACAACCGAATTGATAACCTCTTCCTTTTTTGGAAGTCGGTTAAAAACCACAAAAAAAATCCGTTGTTAGATTTATATTATATTTTATTTTATTTTTATTATATTTAGATTAGGAGGAGTTAGCGGACCAACAGATAGACGAGGAAACCGATGATGATGTTAATAATCCTTTTCATATTATTCCTCTTAACACGTTGACAGCGACACTTAGTTTTGTAATAATTCCATTCCTACGGTACGGGGCGTTTAAAACTTCGTTTGAAAACTATCATTATGAAGGTAAGGGGGCTTATTACACTCCATAATATAAAAAAAAAACTAATAGCTTTTTGGCTAAGTGTGGTACGAGGTCAAAATGACCCCGTATTAAAGTAGGTACACTACTGTATTCTGTTTTAATATCTTAGGTATCTATATATTTATATCTATTGTAAACTAAATCAAATTGAATCACCTGTGTCCATGAACTCTGTTATCCACTTACATTATAAGCTGTTATGACGTGCAATAAATAATTGAAGAAGTTACGTCCTCCGCACGACAAAGAAGACTATGTTTTTCTTAGCCGCACCGCAAGGAAGACACGTACGAGGCTTATTAGACCTCGTACCCCACTGAACGTGTTAAATAATAAACCAACTTCAGAAAACATGACCCAATTCTTAAGGCGTTCTTCCAATGAACAGTTAGATATTTCATTAGAATTTGCCATGTTTACTCTTGACAGAAGCAATATTAAACTGACTGCAATATTACCGCCCGTCACTGTTAGGATTATGACGAAAATTCTGACGTTTCATTAGTCAAGAAGTTCTTTAAACAGTAATGCTCCAATTTTTGTTTTTCTTGGACTGGAATGAAGGTTTTACAAATTGTTTTGGGGAATATTGGTCGGTTTATATGGTTTTTTTTTTCATAATAAGTAGGTTTGTAAAATCCTAGAATTTTAGGAAATTCAACTCTTGAAGGGGATATAAGTTTGTATAGAAGTTCATCATTTTTTTTCGACGCAAAATCCGTTTGCTACTTTAACTTGTATTTTACCTCAAACTTGAACTGTCATATTCAAATGAAAATGAATAATGTAATAATAATATTCCACAACCATTAAACTACGCTATCAAGTCTTGTACTAGATAACTAATAAAAATACTTATATATTTCTAAATACATACATAATATAGATAAATTACACCCAGACACAACAAATAATTGTGCTCATCACACAAACATTTTGTCCTTGGTGGGAATCGAACCACAGCCCCCGGATTAGCAGTTAAGGCCACTAACCACTAGACCAACAGACCAGTCAAGTCAAATTAGTTTATTTTATCTCCATAAATTGCACATCAAAAATCATTATTATTATATGACAGAAAAAAAATATAATTTGTGGGAGATCAGTGGAGCCTAAACTAAGCCTAAGCCAGTATCTTAAAAATTCAGGCCCCCGTTATCAAATGGAAATCCAGGCCCCCGTTATCAAAAATGACAATTACTTTGTGGAGGTTTGGTAGTGGAGGTGTGTAAATATTTAAATGCAAATAAGTGTGAGTAATATTTTTATATACCTACCTTTATAGAGTAAAATATCATCTATGTATTTTAAGAACATTACTAACAAAACGTTTGTGAGTATAACAATTTAGCATTAAAACCTGTGCATTATACAGAGGCACAAAGGCGGTAAGTCTTCTCTTTGAGGTGTGGCTGGAAAGACAACACGGTGTCCTCACTTTCCATGACGCAGGTTCTAACCGGACATGGTCAGTTCGAAAGGTTTCTGCACCGGATTTGTGCGGAAGAATTGCCCGGGTGTCTCCACTGTGTGGACTGCCCGGAGGACACGGTGGAGCATACGGTAGGGGTGTGCCCCGGTTGGACAGAGCACCGCCATGTCCTCCTGGGGTGATCACGATCTCTCGCGCCAGGTGTTCGTACAGGCCATGGTTCGAGGCGAGGAGGAGTGGCAGGCGGTCACCTCCTTATGTGAAGCAGTTATGCTAGCAATGGAGGTGGAACGGCCCTAGCCGCCGGGATGCCGGTTTCTGGCCACCGTAGACGCGGGCTTGCAGACGGCGGGAAGTCTGATACGCTTTCTCGCCCCGCCCAAGAGCGAGAAATGTCATTAGATGATTCCCACTTTAAAAAAAATACACACAAAGGTAACACGCACATTACTAAAATAAGAAGCGTTAAGACAAGTTCCGAGTCCATTCACGTCGCTATCCCGACTGCCGACTCCGAGTCAGAACGAAACCTATTATTGGGCTCGCAATATTCAGCGTCATTTGCATGAGCGCTGCAATTTCTGAGCGTTTACTTCTACACGAACATTTGTACGAGAGTTCGATTTGAAAAGAGTATTCTGTATTTGTTTACATTGGAAAGCTAATGATTTTGTAAGGTCCGTTGAAAAATTACAACTTTCATAAGCAGATGAAATAGTAAAAGTTTAATCCTTTTGCTTTGAACCAACACTTTGGAGCTGTCAATAATATTAATCTTTAATTTTATTTATTGGTGAAATGATGGCCGCTTACTTGATCCATTTTGATGTAAAATCTTAATCAACATTATTATCATCATCATTTCAGCCGACGTCCAATGTTGGACATAGGCCTCCCCCAAGCGTCGCCACAACGACCGATCCTGCGCGTCTCGCATCCACCGCATTCCCGCGACTATCACCAGGTTGTCAGTCCACTCTGTGGAGGCCTTCCAACGCTACGTTTTCCGGTGCGGGGTCGCCACTCTAGAACCTTTCGGCCCCATCGACCATCCGTTCTACGAGCAATGTGCCCTGCTCACTGCCACTCAAGTTTGGTGATTTTTCGGGCTATGTCGGCGATCTAGGTTCTCCTGCAGATATCTTCAGTCCTGACCCGATCACGCAGGGAAACTCTGAGCATAGCCCTTTTATTACACTTTGGGTGACTGTAAGCCTTCTAATGAAGCCCTTTGTAATCGACCATATAATGTTGGTGGGTGGGTGGGTAGGTAAATCCGAAAGTAAGTTTGTTTGTTACTGTTTTCAAGCCTAATCTCCTTCGTGGTCTGCCCCGACCTATTGTGCGATTGAAAATTATCAATAAATAGTATTTTACTAGATTCTATTAGCCAAGTACAGAGTAACATCTTCAATTAGCTGCAAGGCAGAACTCTATAACACCACTGACACAAACTCCACTACTTCTATTCAATTCCTACACTTATTTCTTCTATTGTGTTGTTTATTTTTTACTGTTTAACTTCTACCGGAAACCAAGTTCCGATCACGTTACAAGCAAGACGGAATGGGGAACAGTTACCTCCTTTTGCGACGCACTAATAAAGCGGCTGAAGAGAAGACAATCTCTTGCCTCACCCCCACACGAGGCGCCCTGGGGAGCCGCGTAGGGAGTCGCAGCATGACTCCTGGCCGCCATAGGTACTGAATAGCAGACGGCGAGTAGGTACATGAGATAAGGACTGATATTTATCAGACGACGAGTTACTTTTGTCCCTTCTTTGAGGAGTGGCAGGAGAGACGTCATGGCATCCTATCCAAGGATAATAAAAGTTAGTAAAAGTGTTATTCCAACCATAGCCCTCATCTCGCCTTTGAAGATTTCTCACCAAAAAAAAGAAAAACCAGTAGGTTAAAGCATTTCACAATTGATATAGAAAACCCCCATTATATTCCATCTTACTATAACTTTATGGATCCCCTTTACTACCCGCCTACACAATTTATATCTGACGATAAATAATGTTCCCAATATTGATAGTGTAAGGATGTTTCCTTACCGCGATGATTATATGGGCCTGGCTAAATTATAATTAATGTGTTGCATACGGATGGTTTAGTTTTATCATTAATCATTATGACAATGACAAAGAACAAAAGTAATTGGTGGCGAAGTAATATTAATAGCAGTATTCTAATTTATACAAATAAATTATAGCAACTAAAGTTATTGTGCATGAAAGCAACTACGTAAAAACAAGAAATTATTATAGCTAATAATAAGTACAGCTAAAAATAAGTGCAACTAATGACAAGTACTGCCAAAGATAAGTACAACTAATGACAAGTATAGCTACTGACAAGTACAACTAAAGACAAGTATAGCTAACGATAAGTAAAACTAATGGCAAGAATAGCTAATGATAAGTAAAACTGACGATGAGACAACATACAACCACTGAAGCTGAAACAAATAACGTAACGTAAAAGATTCAAAGATTCCAATTTCGAATACAACGCTGCCAATAACAGAACTGCATAATGGCGAAACTCACACAGCAACATACAAAGCTAAACTCGCTACACAGGCTTAAACAGTAACGGTTTTTAACATGCATTTAGCCAATGTTGGGCCAAATCTGAAATATGTTGAATGTAATGGTTTGAGCGAGTGTGGGAGATTAGCGACAATGGCATCGTAAATATGATGCGATCTGTCGAGCCCTTGATAACTGATGTTAACGGTCGGAAACATACCGGTTCCCAATATAATGTGACTTTTATATGAAGATTCTTCGTTTTTTCTTCTTGGCTCGCTGCCAGATTTGACTGCTGTTACGGACGTTGCATTTCTATCGTTTTTCGCATGAGTAGTATTCTCATATTATGATATTGCAAGTTTTCTTGTTTTGCACGATGGAGTTATTTCGTTTTATTAAATGTTGAAGGTACGGATAAAAATTCAATTAGCTAATAAAACTATGATTATTAATGATCAGGAATGTTTTTCTTTTTTCGTTTTATCGGCTATCGATATCACATTTCCGGTCCAATAAGTTTGACTAGTCAATTAATTTTGACGCTATCAATCCCATGGAAAAAAAATATTTCACCCAGATGTTATTTCCTCAAAGTGAGATTTAAAATAATGACTTAAGATCACCACCATTCTGTAAATGATGAAGATATTCAGTGAAAACTTTTAGCATTATTGAAATTCGTTTCTGCAACATTAATTTCATTGCATCGACAAAACGAGTTCGCAACAACTGCTGCCCCTTGATAAAAACTTTTGCGATATTCAGAAATGCAAAATGTGAAATGTTGTTTTCATTGTCAACGTCGGGGTAACGAATCAAAAATTAAAGTGGGGACGTTTAACCGATGTTATGGTGTTGACAGATCATTCGATTTGCACTTCAATTCTGATAACCGATTCAATTATAATTGATTGTCAATTTATAGTTATCGGAAAAGTTGTTTACTTGGAGACCGCTGCTGCAGACAGAATTTTATTTATTTTATATTTGGAACGTTTTATGCATTATTTAATCGAATATGTCGTAAAAAAGAGATACGAATATTTTTTTAAATCGGAGATGATACCGATACCCGGAATTCGGATCGTTAAAATGAATAGACAAGAGTTGCATTCTTGAAAGCTAGAATCAACAGTCAAAGTAAAAGTCAAAGATTTATTATCAGATAAATATGGTTAGTGGCAACCAGATAAGTGCCGAAGTTATGAAATTCAACGAGTTCCGTTTTTCCTACAACTAAAAATTAAAGAAAGTTCAGAGTAAAAAATCTCAAAATATCGCAGTAAGGTTTGTAAAATTAAAAACATACTGTATGTAGGCTGGAAGTGTCTATATTAAATTCAAATCGGGGGTCAATGGATTAGGTATACCCAATTGTTTATTGATCTAGCCTCCGGCTTTCGCCAGTTTCCAATATGATTAATACTTACTTGTAAACTAGGTTTGGGACAAATAAGTTTCAAATAAATTTTCTGTGGTATGGGTAAGATCGTTAATATTTCTTGATAAATTTTAATTTATTTAGAACAACAAACAATTACATAATAAAAAAAATAACATTACTTAATATGTAATCAAGTACGTAATCAAGTAATGATAACAAACAGGAAAGTATTAAATATGGCGTCGCAACGAAAACAATTAAATAAAATATTAAAATTAAATGGGTGACAATCTAATAAAATTGATTAAAATTAATTCAAATAAAAGTAACCGTAAGGTGCTGCAGCCTGTATGCTCGGATGGATATATAAGTCTTTATTGGATTTTAGCAGAATTAAAAGGTAATTCTTAGATACATATTTTTATTTACAAATAGAATCAATTGTACTCGATTAAAATAATTACAAAATACTACGTACAAGCAAAATTAAGAGATGAGCTGACAGCATTTTTCAGTTGTTTGTTTTAATAGAACATACTCGTACAATTACTGAGAAAAGACTTGTAAACTTTTGATTTGATACATGATTTGAAACGGTTTCAAGTGTGATTATTGCTTTTAGTTGTTTAAAAAAAATATATTACCCCATCCCTCAGCTAAAGTCATATAAATTCACAAATCGATTTTCAACATCGTATACCAAAACCAATGTCAATGTTCACACTCCAACAGCTAGCAAGATGTTCCTTACAAACTCCATAATATATAAGTCTACACCAGACTTGCCAAGGAAAACTGACCTCTATATACGTGCATCTGACCTGAATTTCGGTCATCTTCAAGCAAACATTCGCTGAGCATAATATACGGCTGGCTCAGTGCCTAGCTAGCTAGGTGATGTCGCATGCATGGCCTAGAAAGGCAAGCAGCACGTTTATGAATGGGGCTTATAGTACGAAGAGATTGCGAATCGAACAATAGATTGTGTAATTTATTACAGCCGTATCTTATAGTCAGTGTTGTAAGCACGAGAATATAACTTACGTAGATGTTCAGTCTATTGTGGTTCTGGATGTCATAGTAAATTAGTGTTTCAACTCCTACTCTTTTACGTTGTCTATTTATTTAGTAGTATTTAGATGTAATTATGGGTAGTCAGAAGCTGATAGCTGAGTAATAATAGCAACACGAGTTAATATCTAAGGTTAAGCAAAGATTAAGCAAATCTAGTCCAAAAGAGAGGATATGGTAGAGTGTACGAATGTCTAACTTCAGGCAGTCTCCAAATGGGGCGAAACCAATCTGGCGGGATTCAACGCTGCCAAAACACAAGTGTGTCTGTATATCGCCAAACGGAGCCCGCTAGGAGTGGTAACTGCTAGAAAACACGGTATTCTTGCAAAGGTCCAGCGGTACTACACACCGGGACAGCTTCTAATGTTATACAAAATACAGGTCCGATCGTGTGTGGAGTAATGTAGCCACATATGGACTGGTGCTGCAATCTGCCATCTGGCAGTTTTGAACTCAGTCGAAAGTTGTGCAAAAATGCTAATTGGTGATCCAGATTTGTTTACTATCAATCCACAAAGCCTGGAGCACTGGCGTAGGGTAGCCATTGTAGCCTTTCGGTATTTTACAGGAAGCATTTTGGAGAGTGTGCGCAAGAATTACGTGACATGATTCCGCCATTACCTTTCTACCATCTGGCAACCCACCGTACAGCATGGGTCTACCCTTACGTTATTAACACCTACGGTCCGGACTAAGCGTTTAAATAAATAATTATTGTTATTATAAAGGAACATTATGTAGCTGTTTTTATTTATGAGTTCATTATTAGTATTGTTATCGGGATGCACCCCTTCTGCTAAGGACATAAAATCACTTTAAGTGTCAAATTGTTACCAGAGATGTAGCCGCTCATCGGTAGTAACCCAATTAACACCTTTATACCTGTTCCTATACCAAGTTGACGGTCTGTATAAGTTGTCTGAAATATATAAGAAGCCGTTTCATTTATTTGGCGATAGTACTTTTCACTGTGCCTTAAATGAATATCTCCATTCATCCTATAATAACCAAGCCCGATTCGTTGACGGCACGTAGTGGTAACGCTCCTCTAAAAGATGTCAGCAAACCGTAGGAGCCTAGCAGGGCCGATGCCTGCTAGGTCCATGGCAACTGAAGGACCATATGGGTAAAAGTCAGACACGCCCTCTCGCTCGACCCCAGAGCGAGAGAAGACATAAGATGATTTTCCAAATTCAGAAAAAAATCTCTCTTTCTTTCCTTCTTCTTCATTTTAAACCTTTCGACTAACTTTTTTTTATTTTCATTTGTAAAATGACACAGACTATAATTGCACAAGTAACCTTATAAAAGAACAGGAAAAATATCGTCTTCCAAAAGCCAGGTCAACGAACTAGTCTTACGTCTACTAATGAGCACTCATTGTATCATTAAGTAATCCGATACAGAACGATAATGAACACCAAGAATCAAGATAAAGGAATACACAGGCGTAAATGTGTGTTTGTAGTTATACAAGACACCATTCTTCCTGTTTGCTGTTTTTGTTGGGTTTTTATTTTCTTCGTAGATAGGTTCGCGGTTGACCATTATCTCACCTGATGATAAGCGACGTTGTGGCCGACTGTGGAATACGCTTGCCTAGAAGTCACCTATTCACTCTCGACTTGAGCAGTGGTAACGGCCCCAACTTATGAGTTGTAGGTCGCTGACACTATTTCGCGCTCCGCCCAAGAGCGTGATTTGTCATTAGATGATTTTACCCCCTAAAAACAAAGGTGTAGTTTGTTTGTTATTGTTGATTGATGTCAAAAATCTGACACACCTTCCCACTCCACCCTGGAGCGTGAGATTTCACAAGATAATGTCACAGTTTAAAACAGAAAAACAACAGCTATCTATAAACTTCTAAATCACATACCTTGGACAGCATCTGTAATGAATAACTTCGGCACACTAAATAACCCGCACGGACAAGTTCCCGCACACCATTGGCTGCTGATTAATGACCCCCATTCATATTTTGTCGAGGCCACGCTTGTCGCCTTGCGTTAATTACTTTGCTTAATGTTCATATTTCCTTGATGGGGTGGTTATTATGGTGCGGTATTTCTTCAGAAGTGTTTGACGTTTTCAGGAATACGAGTATATTTTGAAGGCTTGAAGGCCTTTTTTTTTTTTTGTTTTCGAGGGGAAACCTTCAAAAGGCGCCTGGACTTTGGGGATAACTCCGGGGAGTGTGGGATTTTTACCTCACTAAAACCACCTCGGTGATCACCATCAACACGTAGAAGGGGCCCCGTTACCTCTCAAAAGACCATTCCGGAACCCCCTCTGTGCAACGCCTGATTCGGCACATCCCAGAAGGGATGGCCGAAGGAGGGGAAGGCTTGAAGGCCTATCGCTATAAGCGTGGGCTTAAGATACTTTGGGACAGTGGGGCTTTTCTTATTCTATGAAAATTGAAAATTAAATTAAAATTTCATTTAATTTACAATTATAAAAAAAGAACAAATCCTGATTGTAAAAAAATCATGTCCTGATTTACACAACCTAGCAACGATGAAAAGTCGATGCAATCTTCATGTACTTTTTACTCCAAGATCGGATGCAAAATAAACTGGAAATCTGTAGCTACAGAAATTAATACTCGAAGCGTTAGTAATTTAACTACTGCGAATGCTGAAAACTGTTTCTATTAAAACTGTTGATTTTTACGCGTCCAGTACAAAGCATGTGTTGCAATCAGCAAAAACCAAAATGTAGTGCGGAATACAAATTGAAAAATGTGTGCACAAATAAAAGTTTGCGCCAAAAATACTAGTGGGAATTCTTTCGCAATTCGTCCATTTTCAGCTTATATGAGAGAATACTCAATTAGTACTTGATCCTATTGTTGGCTCTATTCTTAACTCGACAAAAGTTGATACTCCATATAAATAATCAAAGAGAAATTGGAGGTGGGAGTGTAAAAAATAGCTTACGACCTACTTACTATCAGAGTTATATTTATCTTAGAAGGTAAATTTTGGAAAAACCTCTCTTATTCTTCGTATACATTATAAAAGGAACCTCTGTGCAAAATTTCAGCGTTCTAGGTCCATAGGCCGGGTGCTGATGACTCAGTGAGTGAGTCAAGATCGTTAAAGTTTTGTATAAACATTAGTTTTAGTTTATTCGAAGCCTGAAATACGTGTCTAGAATTTTTATGTAAAGGATCTGTCTATAAAATTTCATAACTGTATCATGAAAAATCACAGAGTTATAAGCTTGTTATGTTACCTGATTGTCCGCACAAATACTTGGTCACCGGGTCATCAGAGTGACTGAGGAGTAGTTTTGCACCCAGATGAGCGCTGGCGCCTAATGCCCACTATGACCTGCCGTGACCTGTTTTGCACTTAGTGTCGGTGGTGTCGAACTTGTGACGTTTTTAAAATATTTTTGGAAAAAATATAACATGGTGTAAAAATTATTGGAATCGATTCAGTTACTGATTCTGAACAAACATATACTCAAGTTTCGCATATACTAAAATACTCTCTGTCTGGATTTTTTTATATATTCTGGTCTAGTTGCGGCTGTGTCCCGATTTGACGTCCACTTATTTCCGCATCACGGTCTGCATTTCCCCGTTGACGTGGAAACACGTCAACGTTGCCGTTTTGACGTGGTTTAGCGAGCATGCTCTGCAATTAGTTGCGGTCTCTGATGTCGATGTGTTCGTACCCTTACGCCTACAATGGGTAACAAGCGTTGTAACCGCAGACTAACAGATTTGAGTGTCGTTCGTTTGTGAACTGGAAAAGCCTCTGTGATAAATGGCTAACCGACTTTCTAAGTACCTAAATCCTATTTCCAAATAGTATTACAAAAGTGAATGTCTGGATATTCAGAGAGCTGGATGTTTTTTAATCAATCACCCCATAACAGATGAACGGATTTAGATAAAAATAACCATATGGGTACACGCTGATAGTATGTACTCGAGGAATGAAGGTAAAAGCTAAATAATTACAACAAATACACTTTCGCCGCAGATATACTTAGGCCACAGGTGCATCAGGGCTACAGGTACACTCAGGCCACTTGTACTGTTGTGCCACAGGGACACTTAGCCCGCAGGTCTACTTGGATCACAGGTAGGTACTGATGTGCGATTGGTATTTTTAAACCGCAGGTATACTTGGGCAATAAAGAATAATATCTATCTATACTCTTGGATCATAGGTACTGTTATGCCACAGGTACACTAAGGCTACATGTACACTTGAGTTATAGGTACACTTGCGTCACAGGTACATTGACCCTGAAAGATTTTCTTCATTTCATTTTCAGCTTTTAGTAGCAACTCAATAGAGATTAAGTTATCATTTGAATAAAACAGAGAGCCTTGTGTAAAACGTTTGTTAAATGTTTATATTTACACTTTAAGTGACCTTCAGTACGCTTTAAGGCGTCCATTAGCTTACTGTAAATACAATTTATTATTTATGTCAGCTTTTCAAGTTACTTCATACTAAAGTAATTGTGTAAACAGAAGTTGTTAATTCTTTGTTTGTTTATGAATTATTCAGTAGTTTTTAAGTTGGTAAGTAATTTTACAGTTTCCGAGTATTCGCTAAGTTAAACTTCTGTCGTTACTTACCTAATTTATTAAGTTCTTTGATTTGAAGTTCTGGGATGCTAATTTCTCTTTGGTATCATCCAAATTACAGAAACTGGTTATATTTTTAGTACGTATCTGCAGAAAAGGCAGTCGGCATTTGTGCTAGAATAAGACCATATGAATGCAGCTCATAGCAATTTCAAAATCGACATTCTTTTCTATTTCAAAGGACTTTTCTATATTTCACCTATGTATGTCACAACTGTGCTGCCTCGCTATAATCAAAATCCACTAAATTTTAGATCAAAGAAAGCTCAAAGAATATTTTTGTGAAATAGATGAGCACTTTATTTTGCTTCCTCTTTTGAAATTGCACATTTTTACAGATGTACATTTCACTGGATCTGCTAAAAGAATGTTAAAACACGGAATGCACACAAAGAGAATCAGGCATACTAAATGTGAACTATTTGGTACAAAGATTTTGTTTGTTCTGTGATTTAAGTGAAGTTCAAATTCTATTAGAGTTTTTGGCGGGATTTCTTCGAGTGAAGTTCAGTGTCTGTTTTAATTATTCGCAAATTGATTCCTAGTGGATATTGTGATGTGAAATTGGTGTATAGTTTTGTATCTCTATTGTCTTCGCAACTGGACGAAATGTGGAATCATTGAAAGGGGTGCGATCTCGATAAAATGAAGCTGAGAATTTTATTGTAGTTTTGATTACCTCAGCTAAATTTGCCGAGAAGGATGACTTGTTATATTGTTTTGCTACCAAACGTTTCAAAAACATTAAAATCTGTACATCCATGTAGTTAATGTGTTTAAGAACCATTAGATATTCTAATTAACTATTCATATGAAGACATGGCTTAAAGGACTCAGCTCAAAAATATTAACAATAAATCAAATTTTATTTGTGAAAAAAAAAAATCTAATTTAGAGTTTTTTAATGAAATTGCAACGAATAATATCCTTAATATAACTCTGTAACTGCTACTTTACTTTTGGACTGATTTTACGAAACTGACTTCAAACTCGAACAGCATTAGGGAACAAAAAGTATGATTCGCTGTTATACCATCTGCAAGGGGCAACGTCCATTTCCTCATAAAAAAACATCAAATTGTATACTACACTCCCCTCGTTCAACTCGCCCCTAGTTTGCATCGATGTAAATTAAAAAAAAGAAAACGTGAAAAATGTGAAGTCCGGTCCGATGAATTATTTTTTCGATTTTTTCTTTTAAAGTACTTATCAAGACGATATACTGTAACGGAATTTTTTATTATAATCTACATTATACGCTCAATAAAACAGTTATATATATTTGAATAACAATGTATACCTAATGAAACAATTCAAACTAATTACATCAATATTTTAATGAAAAAAAAAATGGTTATTGTGAGTCAACAGTAACATGATATGCCATCGCGGAGTTTTCTTTAGGAAATAGTAAAAAAAGAACTACTAATAATTTTTTAGTACATCATTAATATTAAGTATCTCTTAAAATTTAGATTACGTATACCCTATGACTTCATTTCTCAGCGTCTTGGAAAACATTGATTTTTTTTAGTCATAAAAAATTGGTTTTATTATAAATAAAAACTTTGCTTAAAAAATTATCTAAATAATGTAGAGAATCTACTAATATAATCATCTCTAACACAGTGCCAGTGTGGAGCTACTAGAAAGGATATACGTCATTTGCTATGCTGTCAATCCTGCCCAACACCTGCAGTTTTCAGGATCTATACGAGCCCAATAACAGAGCCGAAGAGGTTGCCAAATACTGGTCAGATAAAATTTAGTTAGAGTACATCAACAAGAAAAGAAGAAGAAGAATGGAGAGAATCGTATCAAAATTCATTACTTGGTTGAGCATGAGTTAGCGGATAAACAGACTGACGCGAAAGCGACTTTATTTTATACTACTTCTGTATAGAGAATGAAATGAATTAACGTTGGCTTTTCCTATTTAATGCAATTATAACATTCCCCGAATTGAGAAAACATTCCTCTGTAAAAGCTTTGTACGTTTTTCAAAAAGTAATGAATAAATTCCGAACGTTTCGGAATATAATTTCGATAGATATTAGAATGTGATATTATTCGACATTTTCCGTCGAGCTCTTGTCACGGCTGGCGTTCCTGCGACATCAGAATCTATCGGCTTGGTACTTACGTGAAGATTTGAAAAGACCAGAAGTACAACCAAAAGCTCTTAGTGCAATTCATTTGACGATCTAAACTGAACTGTTAAAAGAATGGAGCTATATTATAGACTCCCTAGCCGATTTCGGCTACGGCGACTGGTTTCTGAGTTAGTGCAACTACGGGTTGCGATCATGTGCTCTGATGTGACTAATAAAGCCTATCTTTGCTGTAAACGTGCGTGCACAGTGTGGGCACGTTAAAACACTATTGTTGTATAGGTATTGGATTTTGGAGGGCCGCTTATTCTTGATGGTATCTCGCCTAAAGTCGACATCTCTCGTCGTTGTTGATCTGTCATCGTCGTTGGTCTTCAAAAGTATAGACGTTTTGTTTAATTAAACATATCCAACCAAGAAGGCAGCAAAAAACAGGCTGTCTTTTGCCGCCTCCTCCCAGCGAGAGGGGTCGAGCCAGGGATGGAGCTAGACAGGGTGTAAATAGTTCCATCCCTATTTCTCGCTCGCACGCCTGACATTTTAATTCGTCATGATAAGTCTCCAGATGGCATGACGTTGATGTTGTGAGTTTGTTCGTTAGTGTTCCCACGGCCTGGAACGTAAATGGTAAGTGTAGGTGGATTTTACAGGTGGGTTTTACTCAGTAAGAGTCGGACACTCCCTATCCCCACACAGAGCGGAAGGAGTTATTGATGACTTCACATCAACGACATTATTTTTAGTTTATGCGAAACCTGAATATAGTTTGTTTAGAACCAGTAACTGAATCGATTCCAATAATTTTTACACCAAGTTATATTTTTTCCCAATAATATTTTAAAAAGGTCACAAGTTGGGCACGACTGACACCAAGTACAACACAGGTCATATCAGGCACTAGGCGCTAGCGCACAACGGAGTGTGGAGCAAAACAGCCCCTCACTCACCCGGCTGGCCCGGTAACATAACAAGCTTATAACTTCGTGATTTTTCATGATACACTTATAAAACTTTATACAAGGATTCTTTACATTAAAATACTAAATACGAGTTTCAGGTTTTGCATATACAACAACGTCAACAACAACTTTTGGCAAAAAAAAAATATTACTTTGATGTCGTAGAAGTTGAGCAAGTTTCTGGGTTACAGTTTTGGGCTGTTTAGGGTCAAAATTAAAAAGTCATGGGGTCCGATTTCACTTTTTCTTTCCTTTCATTGCGTGACCAGAGTTCCATTGTGTACCGGCTGGCTCATTTTTTGTTCGAATAATTAGCATGACCATTTAACGTGTTAAGAGTATATCTATCTATCTAACGCTACCAGTTTTCTGGGCATGTTTCTAAATGGCGGCGACGAATGACGTGGGGAGTACTTCGACGCCTAATTGGAATTTGATTTTGTAAAGAAATATAGTGAAACAAAATAGAGTAAGTTGTGGTATTTAAGTGATCTTACTAATCATTAAATTACTAAGTTTCTTTTGAAGATTAAAGAAGTGACACCAAAGTTGAGTTTGTGGACTCGAAAGCTCTACGTCTCAAGCTACGTAGCGCTATACTGTAAAGCTCTACGCGTCGAGCTACGCAGTGTAGCACGTGAGTACATTGCTACGATACAGTTCGTGAGTACAATGCTACGGCGTAGCTCTCAAACTAATGCAACCACGAAACTGTGATTGCTCCAGAATAATTTAAGCATTGTAAATTAAAGTCAATCAGCTAGACTTTTGTAATAATTTTGCTTAAGAAATATGATTGTATCCCCAATCTGTCACGACCCTAAATATTATGTTAAACATAAAATATATTCTGTATATTTTCAACACATTCAAGATAGGGTGCAAAAAGAAATATAACGTACAATATTTTATGTTGCGGTAACACGCCATAAAACGTACACAACGTCACAAAAATATTTGTTTAACATCTTGAACGAAACAATAACGACACAATAAATATAGAAGCAGAAGTTTATGCGCTGTCTGTCCACGAGATCACGATTATTTTCATTCAAAGTTCTACACTATAAAGAAGAGATAGGTACCTTTAAAGCATTCGATCTAATTTCGCGTATTATTTTACTATAAAAAAAAATACCTAAGGAATGCAAAAATATCGCGCTTTGAATATTATTTTGTATTTTTATGCACTTGCCAAATTTTCTCTTCACAACCCTAGGTAGAATGGTAGAGAATGCCTAAGGCATTAAGTCCGCCTTTGTATCTTTGTGTTGCATGAAGTTTTAATAAATAAAAAGTGTAAAAAAAAACTGTACTGTGTAATCTGTATAAACCAGAAAATATTCTTAGACATAACTATGATATGTTTATATATATATTTTTATAATCGTGGTTGTATGCCTATTTATCATTTCTATACCTAATTTTCTGTTTCCTTCATTTTGTCTTTTCATTATATGTGTGTGTATAGCAATTGCTTTTTTTATCTTTATTAAGGAGCTTTGTACACTCATCATCATCATCATCATCATCTTCCTGCCCTTGTCCCGTGTTATTTGGGGTCGGCGCGACATGTTTTTTTCTTCCATTCTGCCCTGTCATTCGTCATGCTATCACTAACTTCCTTTTCTTTCATATCACTCTTCACACAATCCATCCATCTTTTCTTTGGTCTCCCTCTTCCTCTCCATCCATCCACATGTAAACTCATAACTCTTTTAGTAACATGCGCTTCATCCCTCCTCTTCACATGACCATACCAAGAAGAAAGGGAATCGTTTGATTCCCTTTCAGTTTTTCAGTCACTGGCGCCACTTTCAAACTTCCCCTAATATACTCATTTCTCACTTTATCCATTCTCGTCACACCACACATCCATCTTAACATTCTCATCTCCGCTACGTGCAATCTTGTCACAATATTAAATAAATAAAAAAAAAGGTTAAAATTATAACTTGCTTGTTGACTCCACCGTTGTCTGGTAAAAGCTTCACTATCTTACATTATGGGTTTTTTTTGAGGTGGGAAATCATCGAATGCCTTCTCGTACTCAAGATTGGAGCGAAAGGGCGTATCAAACCACAGTACATGAAGTTTAAATAAATATATATATTACGGGCCAAAATATCCCTCAACATAACGCACAACTCTCAATCTACGTGACGCTGTAACGTTACACAGTGTTCCGCAACTTGCCCCCGAACATTTTATGATGCACTCTCCTGAGGCGAGACATGTTGTTGGACAATTTGATAGCGTTACGCATCATGTTGGAGGACAATTTGATAGCGTTACGCATCATGTTGGAGGACAATTTGATAGCGTTGCGCATCATATTGGAGGATAATTTGATAGCGTTGCGCATCATATTGGAAGACAATTTGATAGCGTTGCGCATCATGTTGGAGGACAATTCGATAGCGTTGCGCATCATATTAGAGGACAATTTGATAGCGTTTCGCATCATATTTGAGGACAATTTGATAGCGTTACGCATCATATTGGAGGACAATTTGAAAGTGTTGCGCATCATATTGGAGTACAATTTGATAGCGTTGCGCATCATATAGGAAGACAATTTGATAGCGTTGCGCATCATATTGGCGGACCATTTAATAGCATTGTGCATCATATTGGAAGACAATCTGATAGCGTTGCACGTCATTTTGGAGGAAATTTTGTCGCCTAGTGTATCTGAAGCTGTATTCTAAATCCACGGTTTGAGTGATATATGTGATATAATTGAAGCTGCGATAACATACTAGTTTTATAACCCAAAATACCATCAAAAACGAGCAGAGAAGAGTTGTAAGTACTTTCATTAAGAGATTTATACCTTTCATTTTAATAAAAGTGTACAAGATGACGATGTTTTTTCAAATTTCGATTCACCATTTTTTTTTTTAATAATTTATATAATAAAATTTTATGCTCTAGTTAACATTTTAAAAAGGCGGATTTAATTATTTAAGCGTTTCTTCGACCGTAGGATGGTGCAGAAATATAACATGGTAGGTGCAACTAAATAGCAAAGAAACAAATAGAAAAGGTATTTAAAGGTAGGAAAATTATTTACTTACCCTTTTCAGAACTATTTAGGTTGATTTCCAGTTTCAAAAAACCAGCCTGTATTTTCCATAAAGCGACTGTCATTTCAACATCCACAACCGAATATGTAAGCCTACCATTACGTGATAAATTGTCAGACGAGCGAGTAAAAAAAAGGATGGAGCTATACACCCATGAAAGAAAGAAAGAAATAAAGAAAGAAAGAACGAAAGAAAAAACAAAAGAAAGAACGAAAGAAAAAACAAAAGAAAGAACGAAAGAAAGAAAATATGTTTATTCCCCCGCGTTGTTGATCGCGTTAAAACTTTGTGGTAGCATCGCTGGTCCTTTTTTTTGCGATTTACTGCTGCGATTACCGACTCAAAATAAACGATTATTACACGTTCGATTTCTTATCGTACTGAAAGTCCCTTCATACTTTTTCGATAAAAAAAAAACCTTCTGCATCTACTTTACGATGGTAAGATCAAGAGCCAAACGATTCTGTGGAGGGCCAATAAATCCGCGATAAAGGTATTTTATTATGTTAAACTTGATTTATAACCTTGATTTGATGGTGCCTTTTATAGGCAGCTGTGCGGAAGCGATGTTTTAGTATAGAGAGCTGAGGGAGGAAGGGGGATGACGTATTGTTGTTTGCGAGAGTATTGTATCGGAAATCGATTAAACATTACAATATTGTTGATAATATAGAGCCTCTTTGATCAGTACCTCTTTAGAGGATTTGGAAGAGGCATATTGTGTAGGTACTAAATAAAAGATTATTCGAGAAGAAAGAATATTGATACTCGCGCCTTTCGAACCAACAGCCGTCCAAGTTTCATCTGAACTTGGACGGCTGTCGGTTCGAAAGGCGCGAGTAACTTTGTATATTGACAAGGTGTCTCCTGCGGTTTCACTCGCGTTTTTATTTACTTCTTTGCTTTACGGGTAGTGGCGTGATACTATATAGTCTACAGCCTTTCTCCAACAACTCACTCCAATCCCATTCCTGAGAGTCATCATCATCATTTCAGCCAAAAGACGTCCACTTTTGGACTTAGACATCCCCCAAGGGTCGCCATAAACCATAACAAATGGTCTTGTGCGTCTCACATCCACCGGATTCCAGCGACTCTCACCAGTTCATCTTGAATTTATCAATGAATGGCGGGATCGCTTAGGTAACTAAAAAAAAACTTTCCAAAATAAAAATGATACTTCAAATTATCCATCTGCACATCACACACTTTAAATCACTTCGCAAATTGCCAATATAAGATCCTGGAATGGCACAAATAATTTATAGTATCAAGCACCGTTTGAAGTGCTTACCAATAAGGTTATAGAACCTTATTGGCAATTACAGTTTTGAGCCGTTTGGGACCGAAATGCTTGGGTCATTGGGTTCGAAAGCGCATCCCCTATTCAAGGAATTTTTACATCGACTGATCAACACTTCGCTTGACCAGAAAGCTGGCTAGCTCTTTGCACCAAATAATTAGCATTACCATTCAACGAGGCAAAGCTGTCAGTCTTCTGGGCACATTTCCAGATGAGAGCAATGTGGAGGAGTACTGAGACGCCTGAGTGTATTTTGTGTTTTTGTACAGGTATATAAATATTGTATGCGCTGCTGAATGAGTTGCACACACCGTTACTTTGAAATGATAGTCACTGATAGCAGAAGATCTGATTTATTGCTTAACTTATCATATATGAATGATCGCTAATGAGTTCAGCTGTCTGTGAATGCTAATTTCATACCGTCGCTTTACAATATAATTTGTGCAAGGCGGCGAAATAGTGCTGAACTGCAATACGCGAGGGCAATGGACGACACATGACTCGTAGAAATATAGTTAGGTTCAGTAGAAAAACTTAGTTAACATTTAAGTTCCTTATGTACATAATATATGTATATTGTTAGAAATCTTTTCAAATAAATGTCAGAAGCCAATAATAGTGCATTTTGATACAAGTAGAGAACACCCGAGCCGCAGGTGAGGGGCTTATGGAGCCGAATGCTGCAGCAAGTGACACATTTCTACGTGTATCAAACCACGTTTTTCGATACACTTATGAAGAAATAAATAAACGAAGGCCTCAGCGACTCAAGGAGGTCGTTTAGCGCCCATATACGATAAATACAATCAATTATGATGGCGGCAAGCTCGCGTACTTTGCCGCACTAATATCGAAAACAGTAAATTACGTGCCTAAAAGCTACCGCGTTATGAGCGGTTTAATGAGTGCTTGTATTGAAAAAATATAAGTAATACACCGCTCGTTTAGCGGCCTTACTGTTATTATTACGTACAATAAATATTTCCTGTCAATATAAAATATATTTTTCGCGTTTTTGTCACACGTTATATAAAAAGTCGTATACAACCACATACATATGAGCGGTGTGTAAATACGACCAATTTGTGAAGCGTCGTGTCTTTTATAGGTATCTTATTTATTTTTTTACTCGTTTTGACTTCAAATCTATTCAAATGAGAATGGAATTTGTTTTTCCAACTATATTTAGAATATCATTTACATAGTATTGTAGGAGATAACAAAAAGGGCTTACTCACGTATCTGTGTAGGATTTATTTCTACAAAATTACTCTTTTATGTTATTATCAAAAATAACTCGCACCTATCGGCCTGACTGCGACTTTTATCTAATAAACTTTTTCATTATATCTTCTTTATATATATAATTATTCTGTAAGCGTGTTTGTCACAGAATTCCAATTAACGGCTTGGCTGATTCGTATAAAATTTTGTATATATATTTGAGTGGGTTGTTTAAAAAAACACTTGAACCCGAACCCAATGGCCTGACAAAGTGCCAGCTTTTGAGCAGGACAACGTCTGTCGGGACCTCTAGTATATATATGTAATTATTGTGTGTATTTGTCACCGCACTCCTCCTAAACGGCTTGACTAATTTGCATGAAAGTTTGTGTATCTCTCAAAATTAAATTACGGACCCGACCCATAATTGACTGGATCTATGGTTCGTTTGAAAATATAATTGAGCCTGGTAGGTGACGCTGCAATCGCTCAAATCTTTATTCTGACGAAAAGCCAACTTTCGGGCAGGCCTGCCGGGACCGCTAGTTACTCAACTAGTGTAAACCTAACCTACGTCTTATTTATTATTATTATTATTTATTTATCGTTTATTTCAGGCATATTAACCCATAGCAATATTATAGAATTAAATAAAATTAAAATTGTCATAACATAATGAATAAATTAAATTAAATTAGATTAAATTAATTAATTAATAATATTATTGTAAATTATTATCATTATCATTACCAATAAGCCATTAGTTCGAAGCACTCTAAAGAGATACTGACAAAAAAGGCTCCACTTGCGACCCACGAGCTTGTTAAAAACCGTTTGTCATCAGTACTGATAGATTCAGTATCAGACTCATTTAAAACAAAAAAATGATAGTGTTGGTACATTTTTATAAGTACTTGCCTGTTCAATAGCAAGAAATGAGAAAATGGATTTGTAAAATCCTATTATTTTTTTCGTTAAGATTTAGTAGTTTATCTGCTTTTAAGATTAAGTTTTGCGGCCCACCTAATCTGCGGTTTTCATGCTTTTGCCCCATCCGTGACTTAGAGTTTGACACGGCTGCTTTATAATATAATAACGTAGATTGCTTTCCGCGTCTGTTTTACTGTTTGGTAACTTCTCCTAAACCACGCAACGAATATTGAGGTTGTTTTGCACTAACAGAAAGAGTGATAAACGAAAAAGGTTTTTTTTTTTTTTTGGTGGGAAAATCATCTTATGACATCCCCCGCCCTTGGGCGGGGCGGGAGATAGTGTCAGACTTTTACTGACTAAAAACCCACTCCTGTTCCTTCGTTGCCTTTCGTACCAGGGCCGAGTCTTCCTTTCAGAATCAGACCCTTGGCCCCAGTAGGCTTCGACCCTGCTAGGCCCCTACAGTTGAACGAAAAAGGTTTGCGAATATGATTTGCATCCGCATGGTACCGGAGCGGCTCTCTAATACATAACATAAATATGTTACCTATAATATGTTTAATATCTAAGTATCATAGACCACCGTACAAAATAATTACACATTTGAGTTCCACTAAGTACTATGGAATTAATTTCATGTTAAGCTCCGGTCAACCATTAGAACAATTAATTTTATCTATGTGAAATTACCTGTTCATAATATTTTCATGATTCAGTTTTCGGCTGTAGTCCGGTTGAACTAAATTAGGTTACAAAAACATTTAAATACCTAATTAATGTAGGTATAATAAAAATTAAAGCAAATTAAAGTTTAACTCAATATCTAAATGAACATTGTTATATTTACTAGAATTCTGAAATAACCACGTACAAAAATACATACAGAAGATTCACATTTTCAAAATGTGTTTTTTTTTTTTTGTTATTGTGGGACCAAAGACCAAAAAGGTTCTTTTCAATAGGAAACGACCAATTCGAACCGTGTTCTATCTTTGAATCATTTAAAACATCCAGGTGAAATAAAATATTGTTTTTGATATTGAATTGAATTAAATTGAATTAACACGTCTTTTTTTTGAGGTGGGAAATCATCCGATAACTTCTCTCACTCTAGGGAGGAGTGGGAGGACGTGTCAGACTTTTGCTGACTAAAACCACACCTGTATCTTTCAGTTGCCCTTTGCGGTCTAAAATGGAATTTACACATCTGTGAAGTAAAATTTGAAACTACGTAATAGCTCTAATATTATATAACTATTTCCCGCGACTCTATTTCCATATTCTAACCCACAAAACCTTCTATTATTCGGCAGTTGGCGTATGTATTTTCAGCAGTTATCTTTCAATGTTAAAACCTGGAAAAACAAACTAAGACATGGTCAAGCCTCATACATTAAGAACCAAACTGTCTACCAACAAGGCGCGGAATGCTCAATCTGTGTGTCGTGGTAACATTGCCGAGTATTCCTTTTATTTTAATTTATGATAGGTTCGAGCCGCTATCCTACGTGATGGAAAGCGACGATGCGGTCGACGATGGAGCGCGTCTACCTAGAAGTAACCTATTCACTTTTGACTTAAAGATTCCCGAGTTGTAGTCATCAGGAAACACAGATTCCGGCAAGGAATTCCACTTCTTATGAGTACGCACAATGAATGTGTTCCCAAAACGTTTTGTGCGTACAGGTGGGATGTCCTCCATGTACCGGTGGTGCATTGCCGTACGTCTGTATTCTCAACCTTGCCCCCCAACATTTTACAACGCATGACATGGGACATAGCATAGCATACCATAGTCGGCCTTATAATGTTCCCACAGTTGGGACTCAGGCCTACTCTCGACACGGAACATGTTGTTGGACAGCATTGCACGTCATGTTGGGGGACATTTTGTCAACGCGCTTCCATTTCACTTGTCGCGCAAAGTTGGTTTTCTGAAATTCCATTTATATTTCCTAAATGAAGGGTGGTTGCTCAATATTAACAAGGGAATAAGCACACAGCAATGGAAACTCTCCCATTAATATGTATGTAACAAGGCTACAACATCGACGCTATAATGGAAGGTACTGGGAGCAAGGCAATATACTGAACGTTTTCTCTATACATATGCCGCTTTTGTTTCAAAGTACACTTTGATTACATTTGTAAAGGATTTGTGCATGATTTTCATTTTTAATGTACCGGCAAGGTACCTCTTGTTCTTCATATAAGGTTGTAAAGGGTGGATTAACAAGGGTGTTTACCTGTAAATCGATTACCCCATTCAAGCCGGAGGGCGCTTGGGGTCGCTTAGAATTTGCCGAAGCAGCAATAATGGTGTAATTTATTTACTGACAAACCCCGAGGTATAATGCACGTGTTAAATACTGGTTTCCTTGTTATATTTTTCTTTGCCGATAAGGAAGTGTTGTTGAGGGAAAAGTTGGCAAGTTATTAAATTCTAAAGGTAGTAGTAAGCTAGGCCAAGATATTGCAGACTGTTCTTTGAGAAACGAGCTTATAAACTCAATTAAGTTCTATTTTCAAAAATCATATTCAAAATATAAAATCTGAATACAAAAGATTTCGTGGCATAAAATCAAATCTTAACATGGCGTCATTTCGCACAAATAAATTAATTTTCTTTCTTTTTCTTTATTTATAGTGCAATCAAAACATAGTACGCAATCAAACGCAACGCAATTTAATTTCTTCCACCAACCTTACTTTATTCTTCTTTTCCTTCTTTTTTCATCCCTTTTTATTGAAATTGTGTAACATAACATAGTATGTATGTATTCGTCTAAATTTATAGTTATGTATTGTGTTTAATATTGAGATAGATTAATTTGTTAGCAGTACACCGCAGACTACCCCCTGTATTATTTTAAGTTCTTACGATCCATCCTGCTAGATATCGCTGTCCGTTAAGACCGCCATTGTACCCATAGATTTAAGTTTATGTAGAAGATGTGTTACTTTTTGGTGTACAATAAAGTTTATTCTATTTTATTCTATTCAATCCTTTTTTCGTAGTAGGGTATCATCGAATAAGTTCTTCCGCTCTGGATGTAGCGAAAAGGAGTGTCAGAGTTTTACTAATTATAAAACCCACCCGTATTTCTTTATTAGCCCTTGACGTTCCAGGGAGGCGATGACTGTTTCGAACAATGCTACAGGCCTGGCAGATTTACCTTCCATCCTAATATCAAAATAAAGCTATTGACTATCGGAATCAAAAGAAAAATTCAGAATTCTTGATTCAGAGAACCGTTAAAGGTATAAAGAACTTCATTCCGGTTTGTTTTGGAAGTTTTTTCTTCTTCCCTTTAACTCCAAATTCAATCTAATTAGGTAAATTGATTACCTACAGCTACATTCACTGCGCAATCTGCCTTAATTCCGTTCCTCCAAAAAATTAAGGGCCAATTAGGAAACAGGCTACTTTCCTATCCGGTACCTATTCGTTTTTTCAATGGTTCGAGGTATCCAAAAATGGACGGAATATACCGTGTTTATCTGAAGATGAAGGTTGTGTCATCATTTTTTTTGAAGATTGCGAGGGACTTAGTGGAAAGTACTGCTAGGTTGTCTAAGAGATTAGCGAATCCAATCATTCTTCTTACAATTCGTCCATATTAAATAGACAAATTGGAAGAAGAATGCTGAGATTTTTCACAACCCCTATCTATTTATATACTTTGTAATATGTTGCTTCTTGAGAGGTAAATAGGAACATAGTTTACGAGTTGAAGCCCATTTATTGAGTGCATTAAAATAATGTTTTACACCAAAAGTATTGCTTAGTTGCTAATAATGCATAGTACGTAGTTGCGACATGACCTAATTACATTTCCTTTAGGTATATGCATACGGTTTTTACACACATACTACAACTCCCCGGAAAAAACACTACTCTCCCTCCCCTCATGGGAAAAATGCTAGCAATAGGCTATATTATATAATGAAGTCATGTCACGTTCACAATGTTTTTATTTTGTTTATACTAGCTAAAATCTAAAAATAAAATGCTTATAGATACTAACTGAAAACATTATCTCAAATAACGTAAGACAATACAGTTTATTTTATTCAGCTAAAATACAATTTGGTGTTATTCTTATGTATTACGTATTCCTTACCATTCTTTAAAATCTTAACATTAGGTGAAACTTCCTCAATAACTTCAAAGGGGCCATTGTAGATATTTTGTAGTTTATCTCCTGTTTGATTTTTTATAAGAATAAGGTCTCCCTTTTTGTAAGTTATGGAGTAAGTTTTGTTATCATATAACGATTTTCTTTTTATCTTACTATTTAATAAATTCTGTTTAGCATCACATTGTGCTCTCTGTAAACGATATTTCATTTCTTTCGGGTAATCATTATAATTATACAGTGGTTCAACTGACAATCCAAAGTCTGAGGGTAAGCTACAACACTTTCCAAATACAAGTTCGAATGGGGTGTATTTTGTTTCTGTATGCACTGTAGTATTGTAGAAGAAAGTCCAGAAAGGTAACCAATCACTCCAGTCAATAGTATTCCTATCACATTGGATACGGAGATATGATCCTAATGATCTATGGCTATTTTCTAAAGAGCCAAGCGTTTGGTGGTGGTAAGCCGTAGAATTTTTTATTTTTATTTTTAATATATTGCATACATTAGCCATAATATTTGACATAAACTCTGTTCCTTTATCTGTGATTATTTCCTTAGGGACAAATAAAATTAAAATTAGATACGAAAACTCGTGCTACCGACTCTGAATCTTTACTATGCAAAGGATACGCCTCGACAAACTTTGATAAATCACATTGTAATGTGAGAATATATTTGTTATTGTTTGTGTCAGTTGGTAACGGGCCCATTATATCTAGCGCTATCCGTTCCATTGCTGAGCTCGCAGTATTTGTTATTGTCATGGGTTCTTTTAGAACACGATTAGAAAACTTATTAAGTTGACATTGTTGACACTTTTTCACATATTCTTTGACGTCATTGGCCATTCCTGGCCAGAAATAATATTTTTTTAAATTATTAGTCATCCTGTTTACCCCTGCATGACCACTAGTGGGTAACAAGTGAAAATCATTAAGTATAACCCTTTTATCTTCATGTCCACTAATTCGTATGACATCTTTAGTAATTAAGATTTTCGGTATCTTTTGGTGCAATTGCTTTAAATAACGTGAAAGTGTTTTTATATTTGTTGCATTTTGCTTATTTTTTATTATTATAATTTCATTAATACTTTCTCTTTCACATAACGATCCTAAATCTCTCGCTAACTCCTGTGGGGCTGATAACGATCGAGCATTCAGGTATATAACATAATGCGAAGGTACATATATGCAATATTTTCTATTAATATAGTCACAGATCGTACTGTCGCATAATTTCTTAAATTGTTCATCACTAGTGATAATTAATTCTACCATGTTACTAGGCTTTTTAAGAATTTCTACTGTCCCAGGTTGATCATGTAGTATGTTACTTGTACTGGGATTTTTTGTCAAATCATTGTTACATGTTGGTATCGAATCCTGCACCAATCTTTTCGCTTGAGCTCTAGTTAATACACTGACTACATGGTCTTCGATTGATTTTAAATCATCAGAAGTCATTGTCATTGGAAGTCGACTCAATGCATCTGCGGCTGTATTATTCCGACCCGGGATATATATAACCTCAAAGTCGTATTCCTCAAGATATAGTCTAAACTTGGTTAACCTACTCGATGGGTCTTTTAAACTAAATAAGTACATGAGTGGTTTATGATCTGTAAAGATTTTAAACCTTCTGCCATACAGATAGGGCCTAAAATGCCTTACAGCCCATACAATAGCTAGTAATTCTAAATCTATAATTGGATATCTACTTTCCGCCGGTGATAAGTTACGACTCGCGTAAGCAACTACGCGACCGTTTTTGTTTGAAAGTACCGCTCCTAGTCCTGTTTTACAAGCATCTGTTCGCAATTCAAAAATATTACTTTCTGAAAAATTTGGATATTGCAATATAGGCGGTGACATTAAATTAGATTTTAATTTTTGAAAAGATTCGTCACATTCGGGTGTCCATTCGAATTGTACATTCTTCTTGCATAATTTATTTAATGGATATGCTATGTTCGAAAAGTTTGGTATAAAACGTCTATAATAGTTTGCAAATGCTAAATATCGTTTTACATCGTCCGCGTTCAATGGGACCGGATACTTGCGCAATGACTCAATTTTACTGTCATCAGGTAAAATTCCTTGAGACGTAATTTTGTGACCTAAATAAACAATTTCAGTTCGTAAAAATTCGCATTTTATCGGATTTAGTTTTAAATTAACTTTTCGTAAACGTTCCAAAACAGTGGTTAGATTTTTATTATGATTTTCTATTGATTTTCCAATAACAACGCAATCGTCTAAATATACAAAAGCTTGATTATAATTAATTCCTGACATAGCTATGGTCATTAACCTTGAAAACACGCTGGGAGATGTCTTTAGTCCCATAGGAGAACGTTTCATCTGATACATTTTATCCGTGGTAAATGCTGTATATTTACGCGATTCTGGATCTAAGTTGAGTTGATACATTTTATTTAAACGAAATGCTGTATATTTCCTGGAGTTTTCATCTAATGATAGTTGATAATAACTTTGAGTTAGATCTAATTTAGAAAAGTAGATGCTTCCTGATAAAGAATCCAGAATATCGGTTATATTTGGCAATGGAAACTTATCGTCTGTAATCCTATTATTAAGTTGTCTATAATCGATGACTAATCTCCATTTTTTTTCATTCGATCTATCTGCCTTTTTTGGGACTAATAAGACAGGACTTGACCACTCCGATGTAGTTTCCTCTATTATATCGTTAGCTAACATTTCATCGATTTGTTTTTGAACCTCCTTTTTTTGAGAATAAGGTATCCTGTAAGGTTTAACGTAGCATGGTGAAACATTATCCTTCAAAGTAATAGTATGCGTCATAATATCTGTAGTCGACAACTTATCGCTGGGAAGATGAAAAACATCTGCATATTTTGCGCAAATATGTTCAATGCTACATTTTTCTTCTCGGTTCATATTTGATAAATTTAATAATTCAAATAAGGTTTTTACTCGTTTTACACTATTATTTTCTTCCAAGTGACAACATACATCAAAACAATTTATATCATAAATATCAAAATCTTGAAAATTGCATTCTACTTTATTATTCGTCGTATTTAATATTCTAAATGGGATGCGCCCATTCGTTGGTTTTGCAATCAACCCTGCTACAAAAACTCCTGGCTGGATTTCTTTTGATAAAACAACACAATCGCTACTCGATGACGTAGGAACGAATCTTATTACTTCACATCGTGGCGGAATTAATTGTTTATATGTAGCGTTATTGTGTATTTTAACAGACACTTGTTTTTTATTCGTATAAAGTTGTAATTGACTATCCCTATAATTAATAATTGCTTCGTACCGTTTCAAAAAATTATCTCCTAAAATTCCATTAGCCGTACATGACATATTCTTGAAGACATAAAATTTTTCACTAAATATTTCATTATTATGAAGCAAATCTAAAATAATATATCCTATCGATTGCAGGCTACCGCTTACACCCTTTATAGTAATTTTATCGTAGTGTAACTTATGTAATAATTGAGGATAATTACTGAGCCATTCGTGTTTTAAAATGCAAAGACTGGCTCCACTATCAACTAAAAGATTAATCACTTCATTTCCTATATAAAATGTTACTGTACTGTTATTATTAAAATTAAAAATATAATTGTCGGAACTAACGAAAAACTCATTTGTTACGTCATCATTGCAATTTTGACTCGTATTATCAAGACGGGAGTTATTGTTTTCGGGTGTTACTTCCTGGGTAGTATGTTGTACCGGATTTTCTGACCTATTAGACGTTACACCATAGCGCCCACGACCTTGACCTCTGTGAAAACCTCTACCACGAGAATAACTGTGTTGTCCGCGAGAGGCGTTGAACGGGCGTCTCATATTACGATGACTGGTGTTGGATGAATCGTTACCACGATATCGTGTATTGTATTGAGTGTTTTCGCGAAATGTATTATTCACAAAATTACGACCTCGGTACGAACTACCCTGACCCCTAATGTTCATGACTTCAAATGATGAAGAAAGAGACTGTTCGTCCATAGCGGTCCTAATGGCTTGCGGTAAGGAGTCGAACTGCCTTGATGCTATAATTGTGCTTAATCGAGGATCACATAAACCGTCTGCAAAACGTTTGAGAGCAATTTTCTCATTAATCGGTTTTAAAACATCGTATGAGTTAGGATTATCATTTGACTGAGCCATTGTTAAGTTAACAAACAGTTCTTCTAATTCTGTACCGAATGACTCAATTGAACGATTACCTTGTTTACATTGATGCAATTGCCACTGTAGAGCCACCTCAGATTTTTTTTGGATGAGATATTTTCGCATGTCAGCTAAAAGGTTGTTAATTGTATCGTAAGTTGATTTCAAACGCAAACGCGCACTTTGCGTGAGCCTAGTTTTTAGTACGAATTCAATCAACATTATATGAGAAGCGTCTGAAATCATCGTGCTGTACAATTCGATACTATCAATTAGTGTTTTTGTAATTGATTCTTGTCCTGTCATAACAGGTAATAAAGCAATAGCAGTTTTAAGGTCAAAATCTTTCTTGGTCGTCATTTTGGTTTCTTCAAAAACTCCAGGTTCTGATAATTTAATTATTTTGTTGTACAAAATGTGTACATCACTTATTATTTTATGAACAGCAGTGATATCACTTGTAACTATCTCTTCACGCTCAATTTGTAAGTGCAACAGAGACAAAATGCTCTCCAAACTGGAATACAATTGCTTTGCTTCTGTTATCTTTTTTACCTAGTGATTGCTGCCTTCTTTCCGGTCCTAATTTTACAAAGTAGTCTTTAATGTAATTTAACGCTTTACGTAATTCATGCAATTGCACTACAACTGTGGTCATAATAATTAATCCATAACCTACAATGTAAACAATTAAATTATCCTAACTTAAATGAGATATTAATTACATACGTTTCATAGTTAAGTAGACACACGATCTCTGGTATAGATGTATAAGTAGACAGGAACGGTGCTGGTGCCGACGTACTGCTAGACGAAGCTGGAATCTGCGTGCTCAGGCTGAAGTTGTTGTTGTTGGTAGTGGGCCGGGCTATACCCTGGGCTCCTCTTGAATAGCCTTCTTTCTTCTTAGACAGCGGTAGTGGTAAGATCATTGCGTGAGATGGTGGTAATGTTGTTCCTGTTCAGTTCTCGCTGAAGTGTTCGGACATGGTGCTTGTTACATTGCTTGAAAATGTAGTACACCACACCAAGTGCCAGTATGATGACAGCTGCAGTTACCAATGTTTCGATCAGTTCCAATTTCTCCTGGTGGTATTGTGTTGCCGTAGCGGAAGCCACTCCATTGGCATTCTGTGCGATTACAACTTGTTCTTTGGATGCAGATTTGCCCATGGTCTTGATACTCGTTTCTTGAACAATTGATTTTTCTGTCTTGAATAATGTTGAGTTTGGCAGTTCTTCAGTTGTGTTGCATTCAGTTGGTTCTAATGGCAAGGGTCGCCATGTAATATGTTGCTTCTTGAGAGGTAAATAGGAACATAGTTTACGAGTTGAAGCCCATTTATTGAGTGCATTAAAATAATGTTTTACACCAAAAGTATTGCTTAGTTGCTAACAATGCATAGTACGTAGTTGCGACATGACCTAATTACATTTCCTTTAGGTATATGCATACGGTTTTTACACACATACTACAACTTACTGAAGATCCACCCTGGCTTCCCGTGGGTAATAGTGCATATTTTTTTCAATACAGTTCTTTGAAAACTGACTCTCACACACTTTTTCAACACACGAAATTCTTTCTTAGTGTGTTGAAAAACATCGTTTGTTATACGTGGAAATTTTCCACTATAGCACTCGGGCTCATAACACCCTCGCCTGTGGCTCGGGTAAATTTCGCCTCAGTTGCGACACTAAGTTTCTCCATTTGTATCAAAATGTTACTATTTCATAACTCAAAAGGGATTAGACAGCGTTTCCGATAAAAGCTTCTGAGCGGTTTTACTTTTTCCAACATTTTCAACACCAAAAAACATACAATTTACGACCTTATCGCATTTCACGATTTCTTCTAGGCATCCTAGATCACCTGGAACATGGTCTGTTTTAGTTATAAGTAGACAATTTTTTAGAATCATGGTTGGTTGGTGCAATGTTATATTATTCTAGCATATTTTACCACAGCACTGAAAACGGTTAAATTACAGTAAATTATTATCTTCAAAAATGTTATCAACGCTGTTGAATACAAAAATTCTTCTTGGCAGGAGAATAAATAATAATACGGCAGAACTGCCTTCAAAATACGTAAAATATTTCACACGTTAAGTTTATATCAAAAATTCACACATTTTGACCACGCATTATTTAAGCAAGACCCGAGCACGTAAACCTTTCTAGGATAAGCAGAATATAGCAGGTGACAAGATCAGCTAGTCAGCAAGGTTGCAAAGCTAAATGCCACGGCTTCACGCAACTATAAAACTTTTTTCACAAAATGTTATAGTGTTCATTATTATTCCGCACGAGCGTCTGCCTACACGTGTCTTAAATCCCGATGCTTCAGACTTCTCTGCTTACGTAAAGTTAAAATAAACAGATCTCCTTATATTAAAACAAACAGTTCCACTCTGATATACCTACAGAATGAACAAACGTTGGGATGATCAAAGGAACGGTTTCTTGAAATCTTTTAAGGAGTTTTGTTTCACTATAATTGAATTTTGAAAATATTTGATTCTGGCTTACCCCGCAGTTACGCTGGCCTATATCTGCTTTTTTTTGTATTAAAAGTAATATTTTTTATGGTTGGGAAATAACAATAATAATTTTTTTTTTCACCAACCGGTGGTTGTCCTTGGGTGCACTAGCATAGCGCGTACAGGGATAATCATCGGTTGGTATCACGTTTGCATTAAAATTATCTAAAAGGCCTCTGCGTGTTGACTTCGGCCCCTCGTACGCCTTCCAAAGGTCCAGGTCCCCTGGGTCCTGAGATGATCAACACATATAAATAATAATAATAATATTCCACAACTATCACACAACGCCGGCTAGTCCCAAGCTAAGCAGAGCTTGTATTATGAGTACTAGACAACTGATGAACATACTTATAAATAGAATCAAAATCATTGAATAACTTTTCCTGCTCCGGGTGAAATGAGAATAAGTATCAGATTTTTTTTGACTAAAATCTACCTGTGATTCTTTAATTGCCCTTGGCATCCCAGGGCCATCGTGACTCTTTGGAACAAGTAGTGGTACTCAACGATTGTACAGATTTCCATCAGTCAGATGGTGTTCATAATCGAATTAGATGTTTGTTCCTCATAAAAAAAAAATGTCTAAAAGTTCATAAAAGTTAATCATAATTTTGTTAATTGAGAGCGTTCTTAAACTACGTAATTATGTGATCTTCAGATTGATAATAAATGTTTTCATTAAAGCTCTTTTCTCGGTTGTAAATATCTTTGCTAATTCATAGCAAAACCTGAATTTGCGTTAAGTAAAAATATTTATTATGTATTGTAGTATTATTACAATCTCTATTGTATTTCTTGTAAATAAATAGCTTTCAATTTGATTTCTTTTACTGTTTTAAGTTTGCAAGTGATTTCTCAGTTGTACTGTTGCAGTTCAAAAACAAATTGAGCCAAAGACATATTGCTCATTTAAAAATAACTCTGCAAAAGTGAGGTTTTTTTTTTCGGTAGGAAAATCATCCCCCGCTCTTGAGCGGAGCACGAGATAGTGTCAAACTTTTACTGAATAAAAACCTACTCCTGTTCCTTCGTTGTCTTTCCTACCAGGTTAGAGTCTTCCTTTTAGAATTAGACCCTTGGCCCCAGTAGGCTTCGACCCTGCTGGCCCCCTACGGTTTGCTGACATCTCCTCGAGGCGCCCGTGGAACAGTACGCACCGTCGAAAACTTGGGCTCGATCCAAACGGTTACCGGACGGTCGGACGGCGAGCAAACCATCGCTCGCAGTCCGCAAGTCCGCCCCTACGGTGGCCGGAAATCGGGATCGGAATCCCGGCGGCTGGCGCGTGAGAATCGCGCCCTCGCGCGAGCTTGTGCGGCCGCCTCTTTTGCATGTATTTCATCTTCGCAGAAGGAGGCGACCGCCTGCCACTCCTCCACGCAAAAAAAGTGAGGTGTGATGGGGTAGCAAATTCTTTTTTAACTTTTAAAAACAAAAGTTTTTGGCTCTCAATTTTAATCAGGTGCAACTAAAAGAGAATAAGGATGCAACTATTCTTTGAATCTAGAATAGAGTGTTTACTGCTCTTCCAATTGGAAAGTTTTGTCCCAATAAACACCATTCTACGCGACATTTACGAATACTATTGCACAGTTACTGTTATTGGAGCTGATGGTAATTGCAGCAGGATGCTCGGTGTAATGTGCTCTTCAATCTCTGCTAATGTTAGCACACCTGGGTGCCTCAGTAGGGTACGGGCCAAGTTCGAACAACGTGCAAAGTGAGCAATACTTTACTTGACTTTGATAATTATAGATAAGACTTTATTCTGTTTCGGGGTTACCTTTACCGTTGTCTTAGTTAACAACTGTAATCAAATAGTTGCAATATCGATATTTGAGGAATATTTTGAAAAAAAATAACCTATGGTTCACCCAAATTGGCCACTATGACCATAAATGCAACCTTACACTAAGTCATTTCTTCCACCCGACTCTTAGACACGAGTAGAGTGAAAATGTGTGTGTGTGAATTCTTTCAAAAAGTCTTATTTAATATAATAATGATAACATTTGAGAGCAGTAGTGGCCGAGTGGTACCGGCAATGACTTAAGAGTTGTAGGTCGCGGGTTTAAACCCAGCCAGGCGCATTACTTTGTGTAATTTGTTTTCATCATCAAAACGGTGAAGGAAAACATCGTGAGAAAATCGGCATGTCCTAGAACCAAAAATTCGAAGACATGCGACCTTCACCAACCCGCACTGGGCCTGCGTGGTGGATTACGGCCCATTCCCTCTCCTGGACAGGAGGCCTGGAGTCCCAGCAGTGGGAACACTAAAAAGCTGATTATGCCAATGTAACATTTTAACAATATGTACTCCTATTAAGATTTAACGAACATTTTTAGTGAGATGTTTGCTGTTAAGACTTACCGCGGCCCTGGAACATAAAGGACAACTGAAAGACACAGAGGTTCATAAAATTCTAACACTCCCTCTTGCTCCACAAATAGCGCGAGGAGACGCTTAATGATTTTCCACCCAAAAAAGGTAGATACGTATTTTTAGAAATTGTTGTTAGAATGTTGACAAACTCAGCTCCAAATATTGCGACATCTTTCTCACATATACGAAGAAGTTAAAGCTATGTATTTAATTCTCTGTAACTTATTGATGTACAAGTTGTGTCCCCTTGTTATGAACTCGGGACACTTTGTAACTTGTACATAGTTACGAACTGACGAGTTTTGTACCAAAGTAAAAGCTTTGGGTAGAAGTTTAATCTGAGGATGTTTACCCACGTGTGCGTCACGCTCTCACGAGGGGACTTCGATTTAAGAGAGTTATGTAGTTGTGCGTTTTTGATCTTTTTTTCCAGTTTCTTATTTACATCTTCGCCCGCGTGATGATAGACAAAATTGTCTATGTGTGTCAAAAGTGATGGCCGGAGCATTCTCTTGGGAAAATTTTATACACAAAGTAATGCTGGGTTAGCACCCGCGTCCTACAACTCGTAAGTCAGGGCCGTTGCTACTCGGCCACCACTACTCTACCCATATCTAAACATTAAATGAAGAAATATTAATTTCTTCTTAAATTTTCCTATCGTACAGTACTGTTTCTTTCAAATAATCGTCGCCTTTTTTTGCTTAAAACTTAAGCATGCATCTTACTTCTTTTAAGGAAAATATAATGTATGTCCCACGCGCCCCATTCACGGCGCGCTAAGGAAGAAAGCTCGTGTCCTCAAAGCGCGAGTTACACAGTTATATAAAGGCAATGTCACGCGGTGACGCGGCGGGAACGTGACGCGACCTGCGTACGTTTTCTTCATTATAAGATGCGGTGATGCTGTTGTGTTTGTCTCTGTAGACTAATACGCTATTGAGAAACGTGTACTGCACTGCTCGTACATACATTAAAGGCTCGCGTGAGGCAGCGGTCCTCACGCCCCAACCGCCGCCGGGATTCCGATCCCGATTTCCGGCCACCGTAGGCGTGGGCTTGCGGACGGCGAGCAATGGGTGGCTCGCCGTCCGACCTTCCGGTAACCGTCCGGACCAAGCTCAAGTCGTCAACGGCGCGTGCTGTTCCACGCGCGCCTCAAGGAGATGTCAGCAACTGTAGGGGGTCTGATTCTGAAAGGAAGACTCGGCCCTGGTACGAAAGGCAACGAAGGAACAGGAGTGGGTTTTTATTCAGTAAAAGTCTTACACTATCTCCCGCCCCGCCCAAGAGCGGGGGATGTCATAAGATGATATTCCCACCGAAAAAAAAACCTACATTAAAGGCTATCTTGTTTTTTTAGAGTAATCATCGTTTTCTTTTATAAAGTGAGAACCCATGGCTGCCAGACTTTCATCATTTTATAAAAGCTGATAGTTTGTCGGTGCATGCTCCATACTCATAGCAGAAACTCTGCTTAGTTTGGGACTAGATGGCGTTGTGTGAAAGTTTTGAAAAAAGAACGTTAATATCAAAAAGACCTAATTTAAAAAAAAAATGTGATCGTTAACCTACTCATTTAGGTAGGCTTATACAACGTTACGCTGCGTATTTCCATTGTATACAAGGCCTGAACGCAGCCATAAGAAACTGCTCGCGTATACACAAAGTATACGTGAGCAGTTGCTATTTTTAAATCTACAATTACAATGTATACACGAATTCTGCGCACTGGACTTGTACAGTTTGTAACGTGTACGCGTGCCCAGGACGCACGCGTACACGTTTTTCCAAACTATACTACAGTTAATATCACTTTCGCCTGACAAAAGCTGCGATATAGTTTAATAAAATTATTTATGCATATAATGGAATAAAGTTTTAACATTATTAATATAGAATTAGCTTATTTATTTTAACTTATTTTAAATGATTCACTAACATTAGAAAGGGATCTGGATTTAATGGTCACTGTTCTAACCTAACCTAACCCAAATAATTTACTAACATAAGAAGGGGATCTGGCACTCGGCGGCCGCTGCTGCGGCACGTTCGCTTCGTTAGCTCGCTATCGTGTTCTAATAGTCACTATTCTAACAAGACATAATCCAGGCGCGATTATTCCGATCTACGCACGATTAGTCCATAGTCGTATTGGCACTGTATTTTATAGGATAAGGTTAGGTAGTTAGGTCAATACAAAATATACGCGAGTATTTCCGTACTGATCTTGTATAGATTGGAAGACCTCAATTAAAAAGTGATTTCCAATCTATACGAGAATATTTTCACACCTTGCGTAATCAAAGACACGGGTAAAACTGCGGGGGCCAGATAGTTAATAATAATAACAAGCCCGCATGTAAAAGTCATTCAATTCATTGGGGGGGGGGGGGGGCATCAGATGGATGCGATACGCAAAGAATCGTTCATTGTGACGACACTTGGGGGAGGCCTATGTCCAACAGTTGACGTCTTTCGGCAGAAATGATGATGTTTTTTTTTTTCTTTATTGGAACATGAAAATTACAAATGTCTGCAAAATATAATATTATTAAAAGCGTGCGTGAGAAGTTAGAAGTAGCTACTCGTAGGTATAATAATATTTGGTGACATGACACGTGGCGTGGTATTACAGACGCCATATATTAGTTAGTAGTTATTGCCTTTAGCCATTTTTCTTATTTTAGTGTAAGAACTATTCATTAGCTCCATCAGTACCAGTTTATGATCGGTTGCTAATTACTTATTCAGCCACTTATTAATTGTTACATTTGGTCCAATATTGGCTGGTAGACTACACGCAATCGACTTTCAGAGCTAACAGAAGCTGTTAAACGTAGTATTTGAGCTGCAAACTTATTCAAATTTCTGTTTCTATGATATGCTTATTTCTTTACATTGTTTTTCTTCACTGTTTTGAGAGCAGTGGTTATAAAATAAATTACACAAAGTACAGTGACTTCCTGTGTTAGAGCCCACGACAAACATATCGTAAATCAGAGCCGATACCACTGGACTACCACTGCCCTTTGAGATCGTTATTATTGTAATTACAATATTTATGGATTTCATAGTAATTAAATAATTAGTACAAGTTTCTTTTGACTGTCAAACAATGCCCGAATGTCTGTAGAAAATACCATAAGTGCCTGTTAGAAAATCTAGTATTTTTTCCCGAGAAAATGGTAAAACCCAACCCCTCTTGATCAACTATCTTCTATACGGCTTAAACATTACACATTTCTGCCAAAAATCATAACATAAGGTACAGTCAAACCGCTATTAAGCCAACCTTCTTTATCAAAATCCTCTTTGAACTTACTTAGTCTAACTTTCAAACCCAGATAGAGTTAAACTCACAGGTACTGTTTTGTAGAAATATGTACAGTAAATACAAATATACTGGTGCATTTTTGGATTCCACGGCTTAAGTTATAGACAATACGTGACGAGGATTTCGAAATGTGAGTTTGAAACTGGTGCAGGTTTTTTTATGGTTGTTTAAAAGAAAGGAAGGAATACTGATGCTGTTAGACAACCAAGTCTAACTAATTTGAAATAAATTCAAATCATCAAAACACAAATCAAAACATAGCAATGGTGGCAGAGCGGTAACGGCTCCGACTTACGAGTTGTAAGTCGCAGGTTCAAACCCAGCCAGGCGCATTACTTTATGTAATTTATTTCATCACCACTGTTCTCAAAACGGTGAAGGAAAACATCGTGAGGAAACCGGCATGTCCTAGAACCAAAAATTCGAACCAATCATCACCAATCCGCACTGGGCCCGCGTGGTGGATTACGGCCCATTCCTAGAGAGAGGAGGCCTGAGTCCTAGCAGTGGGAACATTAAAAGGCTGATTATACTTATAGGTTTCAAATAAACATCTTTGGGATTCAACTGTGATTTTATATTAGGATACTAATGTAGATCCAAAAGCCAACAAACTGTCTTGGTATTTCTACATATGGACCTCCACTTAAGGCTGAGGGATTGTTCGAATGAATTTCCATGACCCTGGGATGTATCGGGCTTGCGGACGATGTCCAATGGGCAGCTCGTCGTTCGGTCGTCCTTTAAATACCGCACCCGAGTCGACGACAGTGCATAGTATTCCACACGTGCCTCAAAGATGTCAACACAACAGTATGGGCCCAGCAAGGCTAGGTAGGTCAAGAGGGAAACCTTGGTCCTAGAACGCAAAGGGCAACTGAAGGATACAGTTATAAATATATAGGCCTTCTCACTCTACCCTAGAGTGGGAGACATTACAACAAAAGACATTAGATGATGAACCACTTAGAAAAAAACCCCGGAACAAAACGGCGTAACTGAAGAAAAACAAGTGGGTTTTAATCAGTAAAAATCTGACACTTCTTCTCCCTCCACATAAAACAGGAGTTGATGACTTCCTACTTTTTTTTTGCGGTGGGAAAATCATCCAATGACATCCCACGCTCTTGGGCGGAGCTGGAGATAGTGTCAGACTTTTACTGACTAAAAACCCACTCCTGTGCCTTCGTTGCCTTTCGTACCAGGGCCGAGTCTTCGTTTTAGAAGAAACCCTTGGTCCCAGTAGGCTTCGGCCTCACACTACACACCTTGAGGCGCGCGTGGAACTGTACACGCCGTCGACGACTTGGGCTCGGTCCGGACGGTTACCAGACGGTCGGACGACGAGCTACCCATTGCTCGCCGTCCACGCGAGCCCACGCCTACGGTGGCCGGAAATCGGAATCAGAATCCCGGCGGCAGTTGGGGCGTGAGGACCGTTGCCTCACGCGTGCGGCCTTGTCCTTTGCTAGCATTACTGCTTTGCGGAAGGAGGCGACCACGTGCCACTCCACCTCGCTCCGGACAAAAAAAGGACTGGAGGTCCTTTTTGACTCAGTCACCATGACAACGGAACAATACCTTGAATAATGTCAACATCACAAGCGATATTCTTAGTCAATATGATGTGGCGTCCTAGAACCAAAAATTCGAAGACATATGACATTCACCAACTCGCACTGGACACGCGTGGTGGATTACGGCCAATCCCCTTCCCTACAGGGGAGATCTGAGTCCCAGCAGTGGGAACATTAAAAGGATTATGTTATGTTGTGTATGTCAAGTTGTTAGTATGTGGATTATTTTTGTTACCTAAAGATAACTTAATTACATCCTAAATCTATAAAAACCCAAATATAAATTTCTGCAGATGACAATAAACCCATTTAATTAAATTAATTCTGTCCCGGAAAACTACGACATTTTCACGAGAGCGGAACGGTAGCAACAAATCATTAATCACTTTATTTCGTTCATTAGTTATTATCTATAATACTTAAAAAGCAATTTATCAGGAAAAGTTTCCTGATAGCTATAACCTGGGGATCTGTAGGTCAAGTGTGAATGGGTTATTTCTTAGCAAGCGTCCATCGTCGACCACATCTTCGCTTTTCATCACGTAATATCTTACGTGGCTTAGATTTTTGATTTTTTCACAGCTTCAAGGGACCGCAGACCTGCAAATGGTTTAAATTTCAACTCGATACCTCCACGTGTTCTCAAGATAAAGGGACAGACAAACTGACGGACAAAAATCAAACATCTAAGCTAAAAAAAAAAAAGATACGGCCGTTTATGCCGCAAGAAACGTATATTTTGACACCCTCAAGGGAAACAAAATTCATAGGGTACTTCCCGTTGACCTAGAATCCTGAAATTTAGCATAAAGCAAGGTCTTACAGCACAAGTATAGGAAAAATTCTGAAAACTGTAAATTTTTAGTTACGTAACAAACAAAAAACTTTTTTGCGATTCGGAAAAATCTTCGTAACTCAATTCGGGAATTGGACTTTTTTCATAGGTAAGTTTCTACGGAATCCTCAGTGCGCGAGTCTCGCACTTGCTCGGTTTTTTTTTTCTCTTTATTTGTTGGAATTATTTCTGCCTCTCTTGTTATATACACTCCATCGACTCACATAATTACTCCACAATTACAAACGTTACTTAACAGAACAACCCAATTCCTTTTCAATATTGAAATGGCTCAGTGAACCCACAAGATATTATTTATGTAGGAAACATGAAAGTTAACTATCGTTCAGTAATTAATATTGAGAATTAATTTCTACCGATTGTTGAATAAATCTTCTTAGCGTTGCAGAGTCGATATCGACGGGAATAAGTGAAGAAGAGGACTGGCGATGCTGAGGATCCTATATGAAACATTTTTTTACTGTTGATAGGCTCGCGCTTGACCGCTATCTCACTTGATGGAGGTAAGTCCCCTCTTTGAGGAGTGGTTGCAAAGACCTCACGGCGTCCTCACTTTCCGCATGACGCAGGTTCTCACCGAGCGTGGTCTGTTCGGGAAGTTCCTGCACCGGATTCGTCCGGAAGTAACGTTCGGGTGTCACTACTGTGTGGACCGCCCGGAGGACACGGTGGAGCACATGGTTGAGGCGTGCAACACTTGGGCAGAGCATAGCCGTGTCCTCGTGGGGGAGATCGGTGGCAACGATCGCTCACGCCGGGCCTTGGTACATACAAGCCATAGTCCGAAGGGAGGAGGAGTGGCAGGAGGAGGCCGCACGTGCACGCGCGAGGTAGCGGACCTCACGCCCCAGACCGGCGTCCCCGATTCCGATTTCCGGCCACCGTAGGCGCGGGCTTGCGGACGGCGAGCAATGGGTAGCTCGCCATCTGACCGTTCGGTAACCGTCCGGACCAAGCTCAAGTCGTCGACAGCGCGTACTGTTCCACGCGCGCCGTAGGGGCCCAGCAGGGTCGAAGCCTACTGTGGCCAAGGGTTTTTTTTAAAAGGAAAAGTTGGCCCTGAGACGAAGGCAAAGAAGGAACAGGGGTGAGTTATTAGTCAAAGTAACAAAAAAAAATATCTCGCCTGATGGAAAGCGAGGATGTTGTCGACGATGGAGCGCGCTTGCCTAGAAGTAACCTATTCACTCTTGACTTAACTCTTTAACCGCCTGTCTCGGATTGGTCCAAAAAGGGATAAGGGCAACACGTTTTTTTCTTTCATTTAGTCCGGTCAACCTTAATG
This sequence comes from Mythimna pallens, assembly GCA_961205895.1. NCBI lineage: Eukaryota > Metazoa > Arthropoda > Insecta > Lepidoptera > Noctuidae > Mythimna > Mythimna pallens. Next base: position 1,179,887 of record OY540836.1, read on the forward strand.
CTGTCACTGACTGCCTTTTCTTTCATATCACTCTTCACACAATCCATCCATCTTTTCTTTGGGTCTCCCTCTCCTTCCAACTGGAAGGAGTTGAAGGAGAGGCTTAAGTAATACCTATTTTAATTTTACATAAGTCAATCCCGTCCTTAGGCAATTTCCAAAGTTACCGTTACCTATGTAAATGTGCTAGTTATTATAGTATAAACGTTTCAGTTATAATCTGTATTTAGTAATAGACACACACAACTAGGAGTTAATTTTACAAAAATAGGAGTTCTAAACAGAAATAACAAATAACAAAGTTATTGTGTTATTTCTTGTTTCTGTTTAGAACTCCTATTTTTTTCGCTCCTATCCAGTCAACTACTAGTATCATATGAGGCCGGAAACTAGACCATGATTAATGGCCCAGCAATGACGTCATCGTTATGACGTCTCTTAGAGGCAACCATATAGGTGGATATTACAGGAAACATCAATTTAAGGCGATAACGTTTAGAAATTCTTCCTGAACCTTCAGTTATTTATATATATAGGAAATGATTGGTTTAGATAACATGAATGGAAAGACCTTTCTATGTATAGAATCTATTCAATCGATTTATTTATTTTTTATGTACTGTAGTTGACACTTCGCGTTACGTGGTGGATACGAGACACACAGGATCGGTGGTTGTGGCGACGCTTGAGGGAGGCCTATGTCCAACAGAGGACGTCTTTCGGCTGAAATAATGATGATGTTGATGTTACCCAAGGGTCGGCTTAACCTTGGCCAGAAATTAAGCATTGCCATACAGTAATGCTATCAGTATTTTGAACACACCTTGTCCAGTTGACAGGGATGCGGAGGATTTTTTTCGACGCCATATTTTAAGATATTTAGTTTTTTTAAGTAAGTTAGTTGAGTTTTTTTTTAAGAATTTTTAATAGTTTATAAATATATTGTAGATGAAGGCGAATGCGATAAATTACTGTAGCGGCACAGCCGTTATCAGTAAGGTTTTTTGATATGGGGGGGTTCATGGCGTAAAATTAAAGTAATGAATCTCTTTATAATCACTGTAATTTCACGGTAAATAATGATTATTAAGCTATCATAGACTTATAGTATAGCATAATCAGCCTTATAATGTTATTACTGCTGGGACTCAGGCCTCCTCTCTAAGAGAGGGAATGGGCCGTAATCTACCACGCGGGCCCATTGCAGATTGGTGGATGTCATGTCTTCAATTTTTTTTTTTGGTTCTAGGACAAGCAATGATGTTTTCTTTCAACTTTTGAGAGCAGTGAAAAAAAATAAAAATCCTATATTTCGGACAAAGTCCAAAGTCCATATAAAACTTATTTATCTTGATTGGCTGCTACGCTGCGTGTAACACTACGCTAACAACTAGTTTCGCGTTGGAATCAAACCCGTGGGGGTTTGATTCCAATGCGAAACTAGTTGTTTATATACTTATTTCATTTATTTTATTTTTTATTTATTTTATTTATTTTATTTATTTTATTTATTTTATTTATTTTATTTATTTTATTTATTTTATTTATTTTATTTATTTTATTTATTTTATTTATTTTATTTATTTTATTTATTTTATTTATTTTATTTATTTTATTTATTTTATTCATTTTACGTTTTATTTATTTTATTTATCATTTCTTTTTTTTATTTAATTATTAATCTTTACAGGCTGAACCTAATACAATAGTGGTTCCCAAAATACAAAAATAATTAAAAATAAATCATTATCTTGCGGATAACATTTACCTAAATATGTAAAACAACACTAAACTCATAATTATACTACTAACTATGAAAAACTAATATTTGTATGACCTACAGATAGTTCTAGGTCTAGGTAGCTTGTGTATGTGAATTTGCTTGTTTGTGTAGTAATTCCTGGCCTACCCGAATACCAAGTTTCATCGAAAGCCGTTCAGCCGTTCGAGCGTAAAGAAATAACAAACATACACACTCATAAAGTAGAATACAAAGGTTGATTTTTGAGGAGGAAGTTTATCTTGACGACATCAAAGTTCCTTTTCGGAACCCTCTGTGCGCGAGTCGAACTCGCACTTGCCCGGTTTTTTTGAACAATCTTGCAATATTGGCTCTAATGGGGTCTCGGCCGCCTTATTAAAGTTTTCAATTCCAGCCTTTTGGTCAGTTTGTATGTGAGATAGATAGACTCTTTATTATACACCAAAAATTAAATTACCCGAACCTGAAACTTGAACTCGTTATTAAGTAAAAATAGCCACATGGGTTATACCCAATGTTATACAACACTTGCCGAGGTCGGTCTGAAGATGGGTGGCCATCTTAACATATCAAGAATCCTCTGAGCCTTAAAAAAGTACGCTAAGCCGATAATATATACTGTCATTTTTAAAATTTTCATTATGAATAGTCAGCAGCCATCTTTCCCAATTACTGGGTAGCGGAGCTCAGATAGGCAGCCGTTCCATTTGAAATATTGGTATTCAGCTACATTACAATCTGAAAGTAAATCTTCCTCCAAGCTTAAAATTTGCAACTACTGCTTGAAGCCTCCCCTCAACTTTAATTTGTTTTATAATAATAATATCTTTATTTGTACTACAATTTAAATAAATTAGTACACAGTTACTTATTACTTATGTTGTACATAATAGCAAATCTAAAATGCGAACTGCTGCCTCCTAAACTAGGCCAAAAGCCTGTGTTCTAGGAGCTAATGTTCCTCCAGAAATAATCGGACTAAGTAGGTGTTAGTTATAAATCATAATATAAATACAATACAATAAATCATTTAAATTGATTATAAAAATTATTATTAGGATTAGTTTAAGTGAGTAAATGATTAAATTAAATTAATAAAACATTTTATATACACAATCCAGAAAAAATAATTAGACGATTAAATATCTAAAGTTCTCTTAATTATCTACACTAATATTATAAAGAGGTAAAGTTTGTTTTTTTTTTTTGTAGGAAGTAATCTCTGAAAGTACCTACTGGTCCGATTGCTAAAATCTTTTCACCGACAGAAAGCTGCTTTATTCTTGTGTGACATAAGCTATATTTTATGTACGCGGTCAAAGCTGCGGGCAAAAGCTAGTACTTAATGATATTTATCATAGTATTTATTATTTTATCATTTTGGCATATATAATTATGTATTTTGTTATTTTAAGCAACTTAATTTAATGATGCTTTATTCTATTTGAAATATCTATTATTTATTTAAAGTGCACACCTACCACGGTGTTATCTTTTTTAACCCAAAGGATGACTAGTAAGGAATGCCTTGTTGCATTAAGTTCATATATATGTTCCATTTCACATGCAGTTTAAATAAATAAATAATAAAATGAAAATTACGTTTGACTAGAACCCAACTTTAACTTATTTGGGAAAAGGCTGGGTGGATTGATTAGTCTTTCTATGATTCCATTTTATAGAGGAAATCTAGTCCCTTAACTTCCGACAGTCTCTTTGATAATGGAAAATTAGTTTTTGTCCCGACGTGAAACTCTACTGAGCCATGTCAGTAATTACTATTCGATGAGCTAAATTGATTAAACTAACGCTGCAACATGTGATGCAAATCAAATGATTGACGAACCTTCGATTTAGGAGAAATTTATACACAGTCTAATTTTTATACGTAGTGAATTCTCGATAAAGAAAACTTAAACTTTCTGTATAAAGTTATCACCGACTGATCAAAATTTGTATTGAAATCCAACTTTTGTTTTTTTTATTTTTTAATATGACCAATATTTTCCGTAACATACCGTAAAAAAACTGTTTTTTGTTTGTTTTTTTTTTTATAAAAGTTATGTTTCACGAAGCACTTGCTATTGTAATCTAACTAGCTTATACATCGTCCCAATATAAGGCAAAGCCTCTCTCTGTCCACTTATTATTTTTTATTATTATCTCAAACCACCCCTTCCAGTACAGTAGGAATCAAGCTCGTACCAATGAAAACTATTCCTATAGCAAAAAACAAAACAATGATGAAAGCTACAATATCAATAAAAGTCGTGAAGATCGGCATTTGTATGTCCTTGATTCTTATGGGACAGGCAAAGAAAGAAAAAACTAGTACCAAGGTAATTAATAATCATCCGGCAAAAATGATCAAACCAACGCTGCATTAAGTGACATGATAAAAACAATTTGGATAGCTCCTAAATTGGGTATCGTCATATCCAGTTACTGGATTGTGGAGTTTAAATTTACAGTCGCTTCGTGTAAAATACTGGAATCCAGTTGCATCTGGTTTGGTAGCTCAGGTATTGCCAAAACCGTGCCGTCAGAATTTAATGTGGAAAGATTGATTTGAAAAGATTCTAAATGCAATACTACTTTACATACGCACACTAAATAAACTTACCGATCACAGTACGATACCAAAGTAAATCTGCAGAACCAATATCCAGTATTCCTCCCTAGAACCTATAAGCACCCAACAAAAATTTATCGTTGCCATTTCGTCGAGGCTCAAAATATTTGTCACAAAGAAACGCTAGCTGCGAGTGAATTTTTTCCAATATATTCCTTGGTTATGATTGCTCGCAATGTGGATGTAGTAAATTGGAACAAAGAAATGCCGTAACACCTGGCATGTCGTAAATTGGCTCTCCTTAAATTGCATCTGGAAAGATACAGCGGATCTTTGTGTTAGGACTGTGTTGATGAAACGGCTTGATATTTTTGTCGTCAATATTTTAAAGGGGTGTAAAAAATATTTGCTATTATTTTTCATCTTGAGGTGGTAATATAAATGTGTACGCTGTGTAAAAGCTTTTATATTATGCCATGGCATACACAAAGTCGTAATTTTCAAAGGTCGTAAATTGATCGAATATTACAAAGAAAACAAATGCCGATCGCTTTGAAAATCTTTACCGTGCTGTCTAATATGAAAAAATCCTTTGATCGTATGAGACAACTCATCGATGCAAAATGTAATATTTTCAACAAATAAGACAAAAAAAAAATCAACATACAGCTGAATAAAAACACAAAAGAAACTAAAAACTTCGATAAACCTACGAACGATTCATAAAAATGATAGTTCCATTTCGATCGTGTTGAATGGATGTCTTCGATAGGATCCAGGTCATTCGTTCGTGCTTCTCGTACCAGGTAGCTACTTACCGTTACAAAAAAGATGGATACAGAAGATCAACTACATACATCGAACACAAACATAGCCACAACTTGAGTACAGCCAGTGTTATTTGTTTGAGATCGCCATAGGTACGTGTGCGTGCGTGCGGTGGTAGAGCAGGCCTTTTGTACAAATATACTTTGTGTAACCGCTACTCTTATCAGATTACGCACGTTACATTTTATTGCCACCTTATGCGTTTTCTCACGGTATTTTCTTTGCCATTTGGCTGTTCAATGTGTTGTTAACTGCGATGATATTTAGGTTACATCATGTTAAAGATTGGGCTGCGAAAGTGGTAATGGTCGCGGTCGATAAGATACCCCACAAAACTATACACAATCTAAACTGCTTATTAAAAATATATTTAAAATTTTCCACGAGTGTTTCCTTTATAACGAGATAAATGAGCACTATTAAAGAATTTGAGAAAGTTAATCCATGAAAGCGGTTGAATGTTAAATAAAATATATGATTTTTTTGTAATTTATGCCTATGGAAAATCTATCAGATATACTGCTTGCACTCAGGAGTACAATAAATTTGTAATTTTTTATATCAATGCTGGCAGCAGGGCATAATAAATTTTCTATTAGATGGACGAACACAAAACGCCTAAAGGCCCAAAGAGAAACTATGTAACTCACTTTAACATTTTTGTCTCAAAGTAAACAATGCCGTAGACATAATTTATGAAGTAAACGAGCTTATAGCAGATATAAAAACAAATCCCTACAATCCTCATACTGAAAGTCATTCAGAACGAGGCTATAAGATTTTTATGGATACGGGAGCACTTATGAAGCACTGGAGTCATAAAGATGGGCATCACGCTAATAGACTAACTGGCTTCGAGCGACTTTTGACCCGAGCAATTAAATTCAAATGAGGATACTGGTAGGTACTGAAATAAAATTTTGTTGAGGCAAAACATGGATCCACAAATTGGATCCGATTTGATTTAAAAATAAATTATCAATTGAATTTGAAAATGTGAGGGAGAATCAAATAAACTTCAGGTAAGTAGTCTGGTATAAATCAGCAGTAAGAGACCCTAATAAAAATAAATTTAAGAGTTCCAATCACATTATCAGATATAAGATAAGATTGAGTTTAATATTCTGAGGTAAAAAAAAACATAATCTAATGAAATAAACACAAAATCTTCTTTCGATATTTCTAAAAATACTAGAAATAGATATACTTACTGTACCTTTATTCAAAACCTTAATAAAGAGAAAAGGGTCGTATATTACAATCTACGCAAAAAGTATAGTGGGCAAAGGAATTTGAAAAATCCTTTTAGCGCTTCCACGAACACATCGTCAGCTGCAGCCTTTATTTTTCCTTTATCAAAGTGATCCGCTTGAAAACTTCCACAATCGCATCGGAAGCAATTTTGCGATAGCTCCCTATATACTACAGCGTTGCTTTTATAGAAAATTAAACAAAAACAACGCCAGCTTCTGGATTGCGCGCCTGAAAATCACATCGGATTATGATTAACTTTAACTTCTAATCCGTAGATCCGCCTAAATTTCTGCCACAACCTCATGTGGCAGAAATTTAGGCTGATGGTGTTCGTATACTTAAAGTCTATAATCCTGTGTAAAATCCTTCACACTTCTTATTCATGGGGCGTCCAAGTTGGAAATCCCGGAGGAGTTGAGTTGGCAATGTTTTGTGTTTGTAAAAAATAAAATGTTTCTTAGTTTTGCATTTGTATTGGGTAAGTTTGATGCGCTCGGTCCCAAAGTAATTCGAGATTTAATTTTCTTGGACAGTCGACTTGGAAGAGGAAAAATCTACACCATGGCCTCACACGCATTCTTTGCAAGCGTTGAAACAATGTTATGATTGTATGTTTTTTATTCGACTGTATGAGAACTAGGGTTATTAACAGGGATGTTATAGATATGAAATATTGGACCTGAATACGAATATAGGAATAATACTATACCAGTTTCATGAAGGATGTCAACGCCGTTGAATTTTACCGCGGAGAAAGTGGTGCAAACTTGGCCACAAATCACATTAGACAGAAGTTTGGAAAGAGGAAGGGGAGGCCTTTACCCAGCATTGAGATACAAAATAGGCTATAAAAACAAAGTAAAATAACAAGATTTTACTTTTATTTTTAGTATAGGTTATAATTTTTCCGCCGGGCAAAACAAATTTACGTCCTTTGAAAAGTTACGTCTCATATCTTATTAAGTTATTTGGTATATTTTCATTTCAATAACATACACAAGATATAATAAACGTGAGATATACCAACTGTTGATATAATATTTTTACATATAAAATTTATATACTCTAAAACTTATTTCGTATAACGTTTTTGGGTTTAAAGATTATTTTATCGAGAATCATTATTCATATCGTTATATAATATCTAATAAAATTATAGATTCAGTTGTCATCTTGTAATTATATCATTTGTTACTTACCCAACAAAAACCTGTCATAACCTGCCATTTAGACTCCGCCTTTATCCGAAGCTTTTATGCCAGTTTCGGTTACGGATAGTATTTTATTTCGGATATCTGATGGTTTCGGTTATAGAGCTCCATAACGTCCCAGGAGTGCTAGCATGAGCTTGCGATCCATTTTATGACTTAAACTGATCGGTAAAGAAATGGATCTATAGGGTGTATACTGTATAGTAACATCCCTTTTTCTCGCTGCTCGTACGAATAACATTTTTTTTTTTAAGTATCACACAACGCCGTCTAGTCTCAAGCTAAGCAGAGCTTGTGTTATGAGTACAAGATAACTGATAAACATAGATATATATTTCTAAATACATAACTACATATTATTTTTTTTTTATGTTTATTATTTATTTTAAGTTACAGTAGCTTGTATACATTTAAATCTAATAATAACGAAATTAAAACTAACTTACAAAATAAAAATAAAAGCCCTAAAGTACTAAAAAAAAAAGCAATCTAAAGTACGGCGTCGAAAAACTCCTTCACATCGCTGTCGACTAGTAATGTACCCAAAAGACTGGCGGCATTGCCACGCTGAATGGCAATGCTTATCCTTTGTCCGAAGTAAAAGCCAGCCCTTGGGTCACGCGAAGTGTCAACAAGGCGTTTTGAAAGTTCTTTAAATAATTTGTGAGCACTCGGACCCCACGATCCGAGAGTTTCAACCCCAAACGGCTCGAAAATATAACTACCAACAAGGTTATTATATTTCCGCCGCTTGAGGTTCTCTGCAGCCGCTGCGGCAGCACCGGCACAGCACGACGAGCTAGGAAGATGAGATGGCGCAAGAGTATCGACACAAGTAGCGTCCCACACTAAAGGCCTACCCATCTTCCATGGAAATAAAGACATACCGTCCGGTCTTTTGCCATCGTCGCGTGCCAGGCCATGAGGTTCCAATACGGCCGGAACGCCGACGGTGACAAGAGCACGTCGGATGATGTCGTTGATATTCGCGTGTCGCGCTATGCGGCCCGCACTTCGGCTGCATGACAGACCGTGATGTCCGAGGCTGTTGACAACTTCGCCACAGTGGCAGCGATGAGGAGAGCAACAAGGAGCGCCAAGACGAAGGGAAGCAGCGAGGCGGAAGGTAGTATCGTCGAACAAGGTGCCTATGTTCGACGACGGTAATGCATGAAGCCAGAGACCCGACTCCCACTCCCTCACAGCTAGCAGGCGTGCACGCTCTGCAGTAGTCACAGATGATGCCAACAGATTCTCTTGAACTACTTGGCATAGCGGCTCATCCCACCGTCTTTGGGAAGAAAGGTTGTCGGGCTGTTTGGAATTCGGGCAAGCGAGTCTCCAAGCGTCTATAGCCTCGGTAAAGCACGGCACATCAAAATCAATCAGTGAGGAAGATAGGATATTCCTGATTAATTTTTCAGTGCCGTGAACCGAGGATATAAAAGCTGGTAAACTGATACTGCTAATTTTACGGACGCCGAGGCCTCCCATACGGATCGGAAGGGTAGCTTGAGCCCAAGCTCGATCGTCCATGGCCACATTTAAAATTGATGAAAGAGTATGTCGGATAATTTGGTCCATTTTTTCCAAAAGATGAGTATGTTTCCACAAATGAGAAGCACGGAGGAAATATGTTAATTTAGGGCCGAAACAGCAAAAACGAATTAAGGTGATGGCCGAATGCATGTTAATTTTGAGCAATCTTTCCGAAACCTCATTAAAATTTTGAATTTTTTCCTCAACAAAATTGGGAAAAGAATCCTCGAAGATAGGAGACCCAAGCAGACGAAGAGAGCTTTTTTCAATAATTTTGATTTCTGGGGCTATTGTGTTAAATTTGGAAAGAGTCAGTTGTCTGTCAGTACTGTCAGATAAGAATAACTCACATTTAGAAAAGTTGAGGTCAAGGCCTATTGAGTGGAGTTGATTTTTTTAGGAAATGTAGGTCATTTAAAACTGTGTCTGTATCGCCTCCTAGGGTTCCGTCGTCGAGGTACCAAACGTTGAATTTGGAATTTAACTGTCGAATAATTGGGTGAATGGCTAAACTGAAGATCACTGGCCCGAGGGGATCACCTTGCTGACAGCCAACAGCGGATTCCAAAAGGTGGTCCCGATATAGTAATTTAGATGGATGTCTATAACATTGCCAAAGAAAACTAAAAATTTGGGGTACTTCTTTTTTAGATTCTGCTAGCAAGGTGTCCCTATTAACCGAATTGAAGGCATTTTTTATATCAACCTTCAAGATGACCCCTCCTAAATTAGAATTTAGGTAGGTCGATAAGGCGTGAACGGCAGCCTCGCAGCCCCCTTTGGAGCCGAAACCTAGCTGCAGGGGCTGAAATTTTTTCGAAACAGCCTCACCATAAAATTTACAGCAAATTTTGGCTGCCATACGCCTGTAGGTAGTTCCCACAGCAATGGGACGGATGCCGCCATCTCTCTTGCGTAGGGCGCATAAATTGGCTCCGTACAGAGTGTCGATGACGGCCTCGTTCACCTTGCCTGAGAGCATTAGATTAACCAGAGCCGTAAGCTCTTTCAAGAGCAACTCACCAGCTTCCCCGGCGCCTGAGCAGATGAGGTCCTTCAAGTGTTGAGGACTCAGGCCGTCGAGGCCGCCGGCAGAGCCACTCCGGAAGGAGCAAACGGCTGAGATTAACTTTAGACTACATATTATAGATAAATTACACCCAGACACAGAACAAATGATCGTGTTGATCACAAAAAGAAACATTTGTCCTGGGTGGGAATCGAACCCACGACCTCCGGCTTAGCAGTCAGGGCCACTGACCACTAGACCAACAGCAGGCCAGTCAATAAACACGTAATTGTGAGTCCCCTAAACATCTCTATTTTGATTTACTTATTAAGTATCTATTAGCATCAACCGTGGACTTCTTTAACCTCTCGCGCGTATAGGGGTATTATTATTACGTGATTGCGCATTTTACGTAAAATCATCAAAAAAGTAATTTTGGATTTTTCTAGGAAAAACAAAGATATAGAGACCAAAATTTTCAGCCGAATAAATTTCGTACACCCGTGTATACAAAATGATAACTAGGCGTTTTTCAAGGTCACTCAAGTTGTACAGACGTATGTATAATCGACCCTCGAGGAGTCGTTTGTTTTTTGAAATGTAAAGTAGTATTTCATTATACAGGGTGTCAAAACTGAGTAGTTTACTTTTTGGCATTTTTTTTTGTTTCATCGTCGACCACATCATCGCTTATCATCAGATGATATAGATCAAACACGAGCCTATTAGTAATAACTGTAAATAAAACCATAGAACGCGTGATAAACATGTATAATTCATTCAACGAACAAATGAATACATTAATCACTGCAACATGTGCGAATGAATGATTGAACGACGCCAATTGATTCATGAGTGCGAATATTAGCGATTTCCCTTTGGGTAAGCAAATCGGTAAGCCTTGTTGACGTGACGCTATCGTTTCAAACAGTCTGTGTAGGCTGTATGAATGGAGGACCATAATAGGCTACAGACATAATGAAATTAGATCTGTTTGGGTAATTCGCTACGAATTTGTAACTGATCTGTATCTCTAGTTGATAATAGTGAATCTAATCTACTTACCTTTTGTTAAATAAATACGTTGTGATGACATTACCAAATCAGTTGTACCAAAATTTTTAAATTTTGATAATTTTTATTAACTGAACCGTAAGGAATTCAAGGACATTTACGACAATTAAGACAATACGATTACATTTATATGATTTATCATATTTACCAAAGAGAATCGTTGTTGCGTTTTTAGGGTTCCGTACGCAAAAGGGAAAAACGGAACCCTTATAGGATCACTTTGTTGTCCGTCCATCTGTCTGTCTGTCTGTCTGTCAAGACCCTTTATCTCAAGAACGCTTGGAGGTATCGAGTTGAAAGTAAAACGGTATACTTGAGTCTGGAGTCCCTTGAAGCTGTGAAAACATCAAACTTCTAAGTTAAGGAATAAAAAAGATACGGCCGTTTATGTCGCAAACACGTATATTTTGATACTCTAACAAAAATCAAAATTCATAGGGTACTTCCCGTTGACCCAGAATCCTGAAATTCGGCATAAAGCATGTTTTTATAGCACAGTTATAGGAATAAATCTGAAAGCAGTAAATTTGTTGTTACCTACAAAAAAAATACTTTTTTTTGCAATTCGGAATTGTAGTTTGTACGAAACCCTCAGGGCGTGAGTCCGACTCGCACTTGCCCAGTTTTTTAAATAAAAAATCTCACTCTAGGAATCACTCCTGTGTCGTAGGTACATTCACGCTCATTTAAACTCACATAAACAGGACACCCAGGCCTGGAATAAATATCTGAAAGATATACAAATATATTTCTCGTGCGGGAATCAAACCTGCGACTCGATATTGCACCAGCTGTGTCAACAAATACATTATTGTGGTTGCTCCAAGTAAGTTACTGATATATATTCAGTCAGCGTCTAATTAGTTTAAAAGCCGACCCCAAAATATTTGAAAGGAGAAACTGACTGACTGACATATCAACGCACAGCCGAAACAACTGGGACTAGGAACGTGAAATTTTGCACAAGGTTTCCTTTTATAACGTAGGCGTGTATTATGAAAGGTTTTGCCAAAATTTACCACAAAAGGAGAAGAAATGGAGTTCAAAATTTGTATGGAAAAACTACTTTCACGAAGGCAAAACCATTGGCAGAAACTAGTTTAGAATAAAATTAAAACACTCTGAAATACGTTTAAACTGCTGATCCATCACTTGAGCTACAAAATATTGTACGGATCATTAATTTAATTTCAAACAGCTACAAGATGATCGCGCTGTTTTTTGTAAATCTTATGATTAACGGTTTCCGATGTTTTGGGGATTAAAACCAGAGTTGTCAAGGCTTGCTTAGTAATTAATTATCCTGGTTTTGAGTGCGTTGAAGACGGAAACATCTCTTGAGTTAGGTTTTTTAGAGACAACCAAATTTTTCTAGTGAGACTTCACTGAATCAAGGAAAGAATCAGAGCATTTATCTATCCGTAAATCTACAAATATTTAAAAAAGGAGAAATTGACTGACTGACATATCAACGCCCAGCCGAAACGACTGGGATTGGGAGGAGCATGAAATTTTGCACATGTTTTTTTTATGACGTAACTAACATAGGATTTTTCAAAATTCACCCCCTGAAGGGATGAAATGGGGGTTCAAAGTAAGTATGAAAAACCCTACTTTCACGCGGGTGAAGCCAGTTTCAAAAGCTAGTTTCAAATAAACCATTTACAGGCAATTTTGAATTGTCAAGAAGTCAGTCACTTAGAAAAATTATGCTAATTGAATATTCTAAAGCGTAGATCTCTGTGGAGAAGAATGTGCAAGAAACTCCATGGACACTCTTTTAAATCGTGTTATGTAGTACAAATAACTCGGTTACATGTTTGTGGTGGCTGCTACTATATATTGTAGGTACTGACTTGTACTATTTATACAAACTTTGAAGGTTTGTACTTCAGTTTTTTCTCTTCTGTTGTTTCAGATCAACTAGAACGTTTGTTTGGTGTAACAGTATTTATTCAGTTGTGAACAGTTGAGTTTGGACTTTGAACACTTCTCATGTACTGGATACGACAACCAGGTAATTGATATTTATTACAATATACTATGTTAATTGCTTTTTTTTTCCTTTTCAGTAATTTTAACGTATGTCTGGCAATTTGGGTATTCTGCGGCCTACCCAAATGTCCTTTCCTTGCTATTGTTCGTCAAGTCGTTGAGCTCCTTAGTATTCCTGAGTTGAGCTTTACGAATACTGACAAATGCTTGCACTGACTGGACAGGTTAACTCAAATCTGTATGGTTCTTTCTTCAAAAGACCATTTCAGAAAAATCTACATAGTTCTCATGTGATTTGACCATTCATATTTACTGTATGGACTTAAGAGACTTTGACCCTGAGTTTGTTTCGGTGTTTCTTCTCAGTGTAGTCAGCTAGGAAACACCAGCCTCATCTAGTTTAAAAATGATGAAAAAAAGATTGACGTGTAAAAGTGTTTTATTTAAACTTATTTACAAAATAAAAATCATTTAACATTTACAAGCTAATTTTAAAACTAATTTTTTAAATTGAAACAAACTAAACATAGCCCAAAAAATTAAAATTAAAAATTGACATGACAAATTGATTTTTTCCGAAAGACGTCCACTGTTGGATATAGGCCTCCCCCAGGTGTGACCATAACGAGCGGTCCTGTGCGTCTCGCATCCATGGCATTCCCTTGACCCTCACCAGGTCATCGGTCCACCCTGTGGGAGGCCTTCCAACGCTGCGACTTCATTGTAGTTAGACTTATTTACTTATATAAATAAGTCAAAAGATTTCACGCTCATCCAACTAACTAACTAACACTATACAGCATTCCCAACGAAGAAAGAACGTATGTATGTTTTTACGCTTGAATCTAATATTCCAAACTGTTCTTCTAATTACATCAAATGTCTTCTTTTCAGGTTTCTCTATCTATCCATCCATTTCACTCTCACAAAAGCTATGAATAGCGCCTAGCCAGAATATGAATTAATTTTCCAAATCAGCCGGTGCTTCAGTTCAATATTAATCTAATTTTGATCTCAGCAAGCACTTCGGTACCAGCAACCTGTCTAAACACACATTACTATTCAAATAAAAGCGAAGTATCCTCGAAAAGACGTTTACTTTATAAATAAGCTTCGTTGGTAATCTTCTGAGGTATTCCACTTAAAATCTTGAGGTATCTCTGAATATTCGACCGTGAATACCTTTAGACGTTTGAAGATTCAGGTTTTTGATAGAGCAAATATTGCGGTCCTTCAAATGAATTGGAATTTTATAGCTTTCTCTTTATCTCACTAATGACTCTCATTTATTATTTATTTATTAAAACTTTATGCACTAGTTGAAACACAGTATAAAGATGGACTTAATGCCTTAGGCATTTAGAAACATAACATGACAGATGCAACTTAACAGAAAGCCAGCCAGAAAAGAAATTAGTACAATAATAAATACTTTGTTGAAACCTTTACGGTTCGGACAAAGCGTTTCGTCTCGTCGTTAAATACCGCGTACATCGAAGGACTGGAACAATTAGCCTGCTGCAGTCTTCGCAACCGATTATAATTTAGGTTTCTTCAAGGTGAGAGTGAATAGGTTCTTTATAAACTAGTGCGCCTCACCATCAACGATTGCATCACTGCTTACCATCAGGTGGGATTGCAGTCAAGCACCAGTGTATGTCAATAAAAAAAAAATACATAAATCTAAATAAGGAATGTTATTATGAAAAAAGCAATCAATCAAACTTCTTGCGAATGTGTGTGTGTCGTATTATAAAAGCAAAAGTTTGTGAGTTTATGTATGTTTGTTTGTTACTTCTTTTTAAAAATTTAATTCTAATTCTAATTTATCGCTCACATGAATACAATGCAATTTAATTTAATTTAAATTCATTTTATCGTGTAAATATTTTGAACTAGATATTTTTTTTTATTTTTGTTTAATTATGTATTTCCAGAATTTTATCAAATCAACATTTTATAATTTATATCCAATATTAATTGAATTAATTTATAATTAACAATTTATATGTGTTGTCAAATTGTATAAGCTGTGGACACTTTTAATTGACATATTTGCACAGAATCGTATGTTTATATAATTACCTACCAGTATAGCATCTTGTTAATATGTCGTTGATGTTCCTCATAATAAATAAATAAATAAATGTATACTTCTTCATGCTAGAGTGGCTGAACGAATTTGGATGAAATTTGGTACCCGGGACGAGCATATCCTGGAACAGCACATACGATAAATTTCCTACATTGACGTGGGCGAAATTACTGGCAATAGCTAATATTATAAAGACGAATGTTTGTACGTATTTGTGTATGAGTTTGTTACTTTTTCACGCTCCACTGGTAGAATAGATTTGGACGTTTAACGCGCAGGTAGACCACATCTTGGAATAGAACACTTTTATGTCTCCGTAGTATGTTAACTTTTAATATTTTTTTACTTGATGCAGGTAAAGCTGCTGGCAAAAGCTAGTAGCTACACATACATCTAGTACCTAGTAAAACCATTGGGCACGCCATAATTATGGCGGTAAGTCCCCTCTTTGAAGAGTGGCTGGAAAGGCAACACGGCGTCCTTACCTTCCACATGACGCAGGTCCTCACCGGACATGGTAAGTTCGGGAGGTTCCTGCACTGGATTCGTGCGGAAGAAACGCCCGTTTGCCACCATTGTGTGGACCGCCCGGAGGACACGGTGGAGGTGTGCCCCGCTTGGGCAGAGTAACGCCGTGTCCTCGTGGGGGTGATCGGCGGCGACGATCTCTTGCGCCGGGCCTTGGTACAGGCCATGGTCTGGAGCGAAGAGGAGTGGCAGGCGGTCGCCTCCTTCTGCGAAGCAGTAATGCTAGCAAAGGAGGCGGACGATCGCGTGAGGCAACGGTCCTCACGCCCCAATCGCCGCCGGGATTCCGATGCCGATTTCCGGCCATCGTAGGCGCAGGCTTGCGGACGGCGAGCAATGGGTGGCCCGCCGTCCAACCGTCCGGTAACCGTCCGGACCGAGCCCAAGTCGTCGACGGCGCGTGCTGTTCCACGCGCACCTCAAGGAGATGTCAGCGACTGTAGGGGCCTAGCAGGGTCGAAGCCTACTGGGGCCAAGGGTCTGATTCATCACGACGTCAATTTTTCAATGCACGGCCTTTGCAGTGTTAAAGAATGGGTCGAAATAACACAATGAATAGTCTTATCACACTAGGAACATATACAAAGTACGTAGTCTTTCTTCAAAAGTTTAGAACCGAATCCAAGACTGGAAAGAAATAGGCAATCTGGATGTAGATATGCCCGTTTAGACAATTGGCTCTTATATACTTGTAAGGGGAAGAAGCCTTTACATATAATGTTGAATCTTGTGGATTAAAAGAATTTCAATGTTCTGTAAAATAATGTTTAATAATACACTTCACTAATTCAATGTTAGTAAAAAAAGACTTCATCAAAAATGTTTCATAAAATGTTAATAATATTTCAAGTTACTATACTAAGTAATACCATAGTCATAGAAAGGATACAATTTAACAGAAACTTAAAGCTACCAACACTACATTGAGATGTAAAAGTCAAATGAAAAAAAAACTTGGTTAAGTAAACACAAAATAAGAAAATTTGAATGCAAACAAGATTCTCAAGAACACTTTCTTAAATATTCATGCACTTTCATGATATGCATATAGACATCTACTCAGAACTTGCATCAGCATACGAATTTTATTTAAGAGACCTTAAAGACCCCTAGACGCAGATGGCACGACCGTTTGACACTAAGCGTATGAGAGCCCTCTCTTTGAGGAGGTAAAATCCTCCCACATTTTGGTCTGGGACGCCAAAGTACTTTTAGTTGGTCAATGTAAACTGACGTTTGAGCTGGATTCAGTATAAGTGTCATTTATTTTTAATGGAGTTGAAGGTGAGTTCTGAACACTGAATTCTGGTATTGTTGTGATAAAATTATTTTAAAAAAACACTCGAATTCTGGATTATGTATTTGTTATTTGTTAAATTCTTATTTAATCTAAAAGGCTGTCAAGCTTCTACAATTAAATTGGATTTGACACGTGATATAGGTAGCTCCAAATTCTCAATCTAGGAATAATAGAAAATAATAATAAATAATATAATATTTGTCTGCTGAGGTCTTCCCATCCGATTATAATTTGGGTGTCTTCAAGGCTAGAGTGAACAGGCTCTCAATAAACTAGTACGCTTCAACATCAACGATTGCATCACTGCTTACCATCAGGTGGGATCGCAGTAAAACACTAATTTATATCAAATAAAAAAAAACCGATTTCAATGTAAAAAACAAAAAAAAACACTAAAAAAGTGCAAAATAACTTTAATTTCGGAAGTTGGTGTTTCTATAATAGTTTTGTCTCTTCATTATTTAACATCAACTTCCAAAATTAAAGTTATTTTGCGCTTTTTTGCATTTTTTTTTTACGTTGAAATCGGTTTTATTTTTTTTAATAAAGTTTTATATTTTACACTTTTCAGTTGTGTGTACCATAACTAAAAAGTACCCCTTAGCCAAACATAAATTATTAGGGCTATGAGTCGTACGAAAGTGAACCCCAGGGCCCTGGAACAAAGGCAGGAAAGGAGCAGGAGTGGGTTTTTAGTCAGCAAAATTCTGACACTATCTCCCGCCCCGCCCAAGAGCGGGGAATGTCATCAGATGATTTTCCTACCCAAAAAAAAGCCAAACTTAAATAGTTCTATAGTAAGGTGCCTATAGAATTTGATCATAAAAACATTGCATGACAATTCCAATAAGCCAAGCCACGGCTTGGATACATTGTTTTATTAAGGAGTCTTCGTGCCTACCTTCCATCATCAGATTAGCTCGATACCTACCTATGGTACCTTATGGCCAGAGTGCATCTCATGACAATTCTAATAATCCTAAACACGGTTAGGTTATGTTATTACAGAGTTCTGATGCTTATCTTCCGGCTTGATCATCAGATCAGTTCGATATAATCATCCCCTTTCCCTCTTCTTTCAGTCAATCATCGACTACACGTATAAATAAAGTAATTTTACTTCTTACAACAGTTCTGCTGTGATCCTATGAGGAGTTCCATTTCATATCTTTGAAGTTCGTCATCAAATCATAGCAATATGTTTATGCGACCAACTCGAAAGTATAATCCATCAAAAAAAAAAATAATAAAGTCGGTCCAGAATTGACCGAGAAGTCGGTGAATATACATTAAATAAAATATATACAGCCGAACATAAAACCTTCTTCTTTTTGAAGTCGGTTAAAAATGGGGTGAATATTTCGTCAAAACAAAAAGGAAGCGAGAGAAAGGCCAGAAAAAGCATCAATGGATTGTATGAACAATGATAATGAAGCAAAAGATAGTCAGAGACAGCGTGTAGCTTAAAGATCGAAAGAAAGAAAGAAAGATCGACAACATTACAAACACTGGAATATTAAATAAAGTGCTGTAATATTTACAGACAATTTTAAGATTTAAATATAAGCTTAGAAAGGTATAAATTAGAAATTCAATTAATATAGAATTAAAATGTCAAAAAATAATCATTAAAATTAAATTGAAACAAAATAAGACAAATTTATAGCAGTGGTGGCCGAGTTGAAAGGCCCTGACTTACGAGTTGTAGGTCGCGGGTTCAAACCCAGCCAGACGCATTACTTTATGTAATTTATTTCATCACCACTGCTCTTAAAACGGTGAAGGAAAACATCGTGAGGAAACCGGCATGTCCAAGAACCAAATATTCGAAGACATGTGACATTCACCAACCCGCATTGGGCCCACGTGGTGGATTACGGCCCATTCCCTTTCCTAGTGAGGAGGACTGAGTCCCAGCAGTAACATTAAAATGCTACGCTATGCTAAGACAAATTAAAGAAAAATATAAAGTGGATATTAATTTTTAAGTATATTTGTAGTGGATAAATCAATTCACAATGTAACGGTAATTTACGTAGCAGTAAACAATTTTAGGTAGCTAATTGACATGTAAATTTTAACTCATCAAAATATCGTTTAACCTTTGATGAAATTAAATGAATATCTCAAGTTGTGAAGGGTAAATTACTTTCGTATTAATATTCACCTTATACGACTTTACTTTATGCGCCTTCGCGAAAGAAACTTGAGCTGTCAGGAAGTATGTGAAAAGTTATTGAGCTGTTATTAAGATGATGTGGTTTTGAATTTACTGCTCATGACAGTTTTAACTAAACTTTATCAACTATGAAACAAGATTAAACAACTTTTTTTTTAATTTAAGAGGAAAAGGTGACTTGAGAATCTTCTTCAGATGGTGTGGCAGAATGATATTAATCTTTGTAACACAGTTTTGTTTTGAATTAAGATAATTCAACATGAAGACAAACTTGATACAAACAAAAAACCCAGCTTCTGAGCCATCGAAAAATTATCAAAAGTGCAACTGTGAGTGCATCGCTTACCATTGCATCGCATAATTTGCGTATCATTTATGAGGGTTGATATAATTCCAAAAACTAGGTGCAAGTTTATTACGAGAGTCGGTAACCATATTAAAGATAGTATTTTAAAAATTCTTATCTATATTTACTTACTAGCTTCTGCCCGCGGCTTCGCTCGCGTAAACGTAGGTTTCTCCATACAAACTTTGGACCCCCGCATCATCCACTTAGGGAGTGAATTTTGGAAAATCCTTTCTTAGTGCTCGCCTACATCATAAAAGGAAACCTTGTGCTCCTTTTATATATATAGATAATAAATCTGTAGAAGTGAAAATTCTGTACATTGAAAATATAAAAAAAAATAAATGGCAGGGGGTGTTACTAAACCGACACCAAACTCAAAAATGTGATTAAATTTTTTTATGTCTGTCTGTTTGTTCAGACATCACGCAAAAACTGCCGGTTCGATTATGATGAAACTTGATATAATTATTCTTTAATATCTGGACACCACACTGGGTACTTTTTATCTCTAAAAAGTATATACAATAAAAAACAAACTTAATTTTGCGGTTCGATCCCTAGATCCGATTACTGTACCAACCGCAAATAATAAGTTTGTCGTAGGTTACGTCACCCGCAGTGGAGTTCACTAAGGGGTGCTGAACACGGCTAAGATACTATAATATTTTATCTTGGGATAAAATATCGCTCGCCATACAATTCAATGGACTATCACACACGACGAAGATGAAGAGAAACTGACTGATATATCAAAACACAACCAAAACTACTGGGACTAGTAACCTGAAATTTTGCATAAGGCTTCCTCTTATGACGTAGGTGAGCACTAAGAGAGTATTTTACAAAATTCACCCCCTAAAGGGATGAAACGGGGGTCTAAAGTTTTTATGTAGAAACCTACTTTCACGCGGGCGAAGCCACTGGCAGAAGCTAGTCACATAATAAATTTAAAAAAAAACTCAAGGAATCATTTTTATTTTCTAAAATTACAAAAACCTTTCATGTGAAATTAATTTTGCTTCAATACTTTCTAATTTTGCAAAAATAGAAGTTATTTTTAGACCCCTTGCAGATCCGGTTTCATAAAATCTTCTCTTTGGTTCCCCCGAGACGTTTATAAGTCTTCTGAGCGTCCCAAAAGAACTTATAAAGTTAATAAGATTTCCTTAGTAAGTTATAACGTTTTATTGGAACAAAATGTCTAAGCAAGGAAATTGTGAGCAATTTCAGAAGACAATAAAATGGTACCACCTGTTATCTTAAAATTAAAGTATTGAATGTTCTGAGAGCAGTGATGGCCGAGTGGTAACGGCCCCGACTTACGAGTTGTAGGTCGCGGGTTCAATCCCAGCCAGGCGCATTACTTTGTGTAATTTATTTCATCACCACTGCTCTCAAAACGGTGAAGGAAAACATCGTGAGAAAACCGGCATGTCCTAGATCCAAAAATTCAAAGACATGTGACATCCACCAACCCGCACTGGGCCCGCGTGGTGGATTACGGCCCATTCCCTCTCCTAGAGAGGAGGCCTGAGTCCCAACAGTGGGAACATTAAAAGGCCGACTATGCTATGCTATGCTATGTTCAGAAGAAATACTATCACCACGGAATGTAAAAGGTTACTGAAAGAACACAGGTGGGTTTTAGTCAGTAAAAGTCTGATACTCCTTTTCCGCTCCATCCAGAGTGAGGGCAGTTATTTGATTATTTCCCAACTCCAAAAAGCACAGTGCCAGTGTGGAGCCGCTGCACAGGACATGAGTTACTTGCTATGCTGCCCATCCTGCACCACCCCCTGAACTTTTTAGAATTGATATGGGCCAAAAACATAGCTTTATAGGATCCAATTACTGATCAGAAAAAAAAAATAGTTAGAGTCCATCGAAACGAAAAGAAGAACTAAAAAAATATCTGAAAATGTGAGCTCATAGGTGAATAGGTGGGAAGGTTGTGGTCAGAATATTAGAAGCTGCATGGGTCCTCCAAGATTAGGCAACGCTTGCTTAGGTCGGTATGTGGATGGATGCGCCTCTAACCATATCGAGACGCGTTCGTGCCTTAGAAAGCACATTAAGCCGGTGTTCTTGACTGACATTACGGAAAAGCCAAAAACTCTAACACCGTCTTGCCAAAGGATTGAATCCCCAATTACTGGGTTGTGGATGTCAGATCTACATTATATATCATTGCTGTTTATTTATTTTTAATTTTACTGTAATTATAGTTAGTAAAGTATTTTTTTAAATGTAAATAAATAAAGTTTCCGTTGCTGTTTAATTTGTTAGAGAGTAGCATTTATAACTAGCTAAGAACAGACTATAAAGCTACGTTAAACTAAGCTATATAAGTATAAGTATGAACAATTTTTAGAGCAGTGGTGGCCGAGTTGTAACGGTCCCGACTAATGAGTTGTAGGTTTCGGGTTCAAACCCAAAACCACCACTGCTTTCAAAACGGTGAAGGAAAACATCGTGAAGAAACCGGAATGTCCTAGAACCAAAAATTCGAAGACATGTGACATCCATCAACACGCACTGGACCCGCATGGTGGATTACGGCTTATTCCCTTTTCTAGAGAGGAGGCCTGAGTCCCAAACAATTTTAATCTACAACAAAATATATCCTTTGTGTTGGATCACTTCGATCAATTAGTCCAAATGGATCATCCAATGAAAACTTCAACACTTGCAACACGTGACGTCGACATTTGCGGCGGGATCATTACGCTCACTTGAACTTCGATAGCTAAACTTAGATGACCCGATCAGCCGAGTTTAGCCAACGAACTTCAAGTTTTAGGTGCTATGAAGACTGAAGCAAGATCTTGATACATTGTATGTGGTTAAACTTTGGATTTGAACATGTTTATACATAGTTTGGAGGATAAACACGTGGTGGCAATGGAAATGTTTGTTTTGTAAGTTAGACTTGTGGTAAAAATAACTTGTAAGTACATAGAAACTATCATTATTCTCTTGTCATTATACTAATTTACTAAAGAGCCTGCACATGTATTTTTCATCCATAGCATAACATAACGTAGTCAGCCTTATAATATTCCCATCGCTGTGACTCAGGGCTCCTCTCTAGAAGAGGGAATGGGCTGTAATCGACTAAACAAGCCCAGTGCAGATCGATTCGTCACATGTCTTAAAATTTTTGGTTTTAGGACATCTCGATTTGGTCACGATATTTTTCTTCACCATTTTGAGAGATGTGAGATTGAAATAAATTTCATACAGTAATACGCCTGGCTTGTTTTCACCCGTGACCTGTTGTAACTCGTAAGTCTTAAGTTAGAAATCTTTGTAGTCATACAGAGATATTTAGAACTGGCAAACCGCAAACCTCTATTGAAAAGAGAGGATCCTCCCTATAGTTGTTTCATATCCTAATCCAGGGAAAAATCTGATTTATGTAACATCAAGTCTTTAGTGTATAGTTTTATGTGGTAGTCACTCCCTTTCTAGCCAAGTAACTAGACTTTTAACCAGGGTCAGTAACTATACTGAAATTCGAAGAATCTCTAGTAACATTAAGTCGGTCGTAATCCACCACGCGGGCCCAGTGCGGGTTGGTGGATGTCACATGTCTTTGAATTTTTGGTTCTAGGACATGCCGGTTTCCTCACGATGTTTTCCTTCACCGTTTTGAGAGCAGTGGTGATGAAATAAATTACACAAAGTAATGCGCCTGGCTGGGTTTGAACCCGCGACCTACAACTCGTAAGTCGGGGCCGTTACCACTCGGCCACCACTGCTCTCCCTCTCCTAGAGAGGAGGCCTGAGTCCCAACAGTGGGAACATTAAAAGGCCGACTATGCTATGCTATGCTATTAAGTCGGTAAAAAAAGTGTGCTTAGTATAATAATAATAGTCCACAACTTTCACAAAACGTCATCTAGTCACAAACTAAGCAGAGCTTGTGATATGAGTACTATACAACTGATAAACATATTTATATATTTCAAAATACATACATATTATTTATATATTACACCCAGACAGAAAAAATGTCCGTGCATCATCACACAAACATTTGTCTTGGGTGGGAATCGAACCCACGACCTTCGGCATAGCAGTCAGGGCCACTAACCACTAGACCAACAGGCGAGTCAAATATTTGATTTTGGCTGAATATCTAAGACAAAGGACTTGTCTTACACCGGAACAGAAAAAAAAAAGATTTATTGTCTACTGTGATGGTAATCTCACTGTCATCGACAAAAGTACTAAACCTTAACTTAATGTTCGAAACTGTCAAGTTCAGGCTTCTTTAGGGTAATTCTTATACCATAATTTCTTGGAATCACAAGATAAACTTAAAGGGCACATCTTTGTGCCGCCTGCAGAACTTTTGTCTATTTCCTGTTTTATTATTCGTAAATGATGTATTATTTTTTGGAAGATGGGAAATCATCTAAGAACAAATCCCACTCTTGAGCGGAGAGCGGGAGATAGTGTCAGACTTTTACTGACTAAAAACCCACTCCTGTTCCTTCTTTGCCATCGTCCCAGGGCCCCGGGTTTCACTTTTACACCCGCGGTGAGAGGGCGAACCAGACTTTTACAGACTAAAACCCATCTATGTTTCTTCAGTTGCCCTTTGCTCTCTAGGATTACGGGTTTCTTTTTCAGAGGTATTCGTTACTGAAGTGCGTGTTTGACCGAATAGATGTTCAATAGCTGTTGATTATTCAACTTGTAATTAGAATAATTAATAATCTTATACACTCTAATTGGCAAATTAAGTTAGGTACAATCATAATCATGACTGGCCTGTTGGTCTAGTAGTTAGTGACCCTGATTACTATACCGGAGGTCGTGGGTTCGCTTCCCACCCAGGACAAATGTTTGTGCGATGAGCACGATCATTTGTTCTGTGTCTGGGCGTAATTTATCTATAATATGTAGGTAAGTTTATCAGTTATCTAGTACTCACAATACAAGCTCTGCTTATCTTGGGACTAGACGGCATTGTGTGATAGTTGTGAATTATTATATTATTATTATTATAATACAAGTACGGTAATTTTACTTAATTAATGCTCTTAGGCCGTGTTATTTTTTAAGAAATTAGAAAAAATAAAGCGGCTGCTTGCGTTCGAATCCGCTTTACTATTACGTAAGCCACGTAACCACTGGGCAAGCACAATTTATGTAAAGCTTTATTAAGCTGTCCAGACCCATTTCTATGAACAACCAAAAACATAATATTTTAATGAAGAAAGGGTAGTCACCGCAAATTAAGTAGTTGGGTACTTACTAGTGTTGTAATAGAACCTGTACTTAAGTAAGTAAGTAATAGTGGTACCGTTGTTGAATGAAAGGGCCTACGAAAATGTTTGTCCATGTACCTGACCACTAGGACCACTAGACCTATTGTTGTGGTGAGCCTTAAGTAATGTGGTCCTTTTTCGGCTCAAAGGACATGAAACATGAGACTTTAACAAAGTAGGCAATGTCCATTGAAAACAGAAAATGGCTACAAATGAAGTCTAAGTCTATTCAGTCTTAAAAACAGGGCAAGTGCGATTCGGACTCGCGCACTGAGGGTTCCGGTTTCCACGCTATTGAGTGAAAGAAGACTGCCTTGTTGCTAAGTAGATCTAGGACCAGCTTCAATTGACAGGCGGTCGCCTCCTTCTGCGAAGCAGTAATGCTAGCAAAGGAGGCGGCCGATCGCGTGAGGCAACGGTCCTCACGCCCAAATCGCCGCCGGGATTCCGATCCCGATTTCCGGCCACCGTAGGCGCGGGCTTGCGGACGGCGAGCAATGGGTAGCCCGCCGTCCGACCGTCCGGTAACCGTCCGGACCGAGCCCAAGTCGTCGACGGCGCGTATTGTTCCACGCGCGCCTCAGGGAGATGTCAGCAAATCGTAGGGGCCCAGCAGGGTCGAAGCCTACTGGGGCCATGGGTAGTGTGAAAACGAAACCCGGGGTCCTGGGATGAAGGCAACGAAGGAACAGGAGTGTGAGAGTCTGACACTATCTCCCGCCCCACCCAAGGGCGGGGGATGTCATAAGATGATAAGCGTGATGCACCAGTGATCAAGATTGCTAGTACAGCAATAGGTTAAGTTCTTTTTTAGGTTTTTAAGTGTTACTAACCCTTTAGTTGATAAGTTTTACTGACCATTGGACCCCTGTAGTCTTACGCACGAGTACTACAAATTAAATATTCCATCCTAATTATAGAGTAGATAGATATTACGATTACTGACTTTTAAAAAGAACATCTAACTAATAATTATGTCACTATTTTCAATATATCAACTTACACAATTATTTCCTTGTGACTCCCAAACCAATTGAAAGCGTAATTGCTCTGACACCGTATAATTTAATGATTGTTTTGAAATTAACCGAGAGCTTTACGTAGTATTTACGTGGTTACGTAAACAACGTGAATGCCAGGCGTCCCGCGCGTAATTACCAATGTGACCGACAAAGGATATAGACCTTTTGTACGTAAAATGAAGGTTGATGAACTAAATGTATTTATTATTTTCTTATAAATAGGAACTTTAGAAATGGAAATGTTTTTGAGAAAATCAGTTATTATATAAGTATGAAGCACGGGTATTTGTATTTTCCACGTACTTCCTCATCTTGTAAAAGCATTGCGTTCACATGACTTGACAAAATGTAAGAAAAAGTTATTTATTTTCATCTTTCGCTGAAATTACTCAATTTTTTCTGTGGGATTCACAGAAAAAACTGAGTACTTCCAACCCTCAGAAAAGCTTTTGTTTTAAGATGAAACATCATACCATGTCTTTTTCCTCTCCAGGGTAGAACGAGATGGCGTGTTAGACTTTTACTCATGACCCTACTGGGCCTCTTCAGTTTTGGTTACATCACTTTGAGGCGCGCGTGGAAGACTACGCCCTGTCAACACGGGCATTGTACTTATCGGAAGGGCGGACGACGAGCTGCCCATTGCTCGTCGTCCACACGTCCGTTCGTAATAAAAATAGGTTACTCCTACAAATTTTAGAAAAGTATCCTTTTAGAGGGTGAATTTTTAAAAACCCTTACAATATAAAAGAAATCTCTGTGTAAAATTTCAGCATCAGTTACAAGACTTTGGAGACTTTACTTTTTATACATACAGATAAATAGTCTAAATAGTCTACAACTACCAATCTAACCGTTTAAAAATACATATATAAATTATAAAAAACATTTTAGACCCTCTCGAAGTTTTGTTCCAGGAACCATTATCCATTACCTTTTAATCATGTTAGTATTTACATATACATATATCAGACTTGTTGGTACATTGAACCAGTAAATAGGGTCAAACTAATCAGAAACTCAACCAATTAATTTGTACTTCACGAGTTCTTAAGTATATAAGTACTACTTAGTTATCCGAGCATGTAATATGATTTGATACCTGGAATTATTGAATTATTTTTTATGGTTGAGGAAACAAGATTAAGAGGGAAGGTTTTCTTGTTAAAATTATCTTGTTTCTGAATTTAGATGACTGAACTTAGAGAATGGAAAGTTCAAAACCCACATTAAGCGTGTCCTAACCAAAAAAAGCGTATTACAATGTTAAAGGCTATGTCGAAGACACGCTTGTTTGGCAATGACTGCTTCTGCACATGTGGCCCCCTGGTAACTCATAATATTGTGTAAATGTATCTAGCTCCACATTTGTTGTATTAAGCACTTTTTTTCTTTTTTCTTCTTACACATTGCTTTTGCAATATTTTTTATATTATTAGACGCCAACCACCATAAATTCGTTAGTAATTTATTTTTCTTAACATTTCATTTATTGATAATTTTAATTATTATTGTGTTATGTTTTTTTTTTATTTAGCCTCTTTTTTATAATGCGAATGTGAGAAAACTGTAGACTCCGCGAATTCTTAGGCTACTTTCTATTACGACTTACTTTTTTTTTAATATGATTATTTTTATTGTGCTTTTGGGTACAATATTGATTGGTCTACACTGTTCTTACATATTAAGTAATACTGTAATATGAAAATATTGTAAACAACCACTTTAAGAGTAACCATGCAGTTTCTTGCCGGTTCTTCTCCATAGGGAACGACCAATTTGGAACCTTGCACTAGCTTCTGACGTTTTATAAGTGCCCATGTGGGCCTATGTGAAATAAAAACTTTTGACTTTGACTTTGAAATAATCATTATTTTTATATTATAAAAAAAAATATAATGTTGCTATTGCCCCGTTAGATTAGGGATTGGGACACGGGCATGCGGACAACGAGTCATGTGTAGCTTGCCGTCTGGCCGTCCTGAAAGTGAAAGGACTAAGCCTGGTTAAACGGCACGTTGTGTCCTACTCAAGCCGTGCCTCAAAGTCATGTCATCAGAATTGACAGGGCCAGGCGGGATCGACACCGACCAGGACTGCGGATTGTTCAAAGGACTTACCGTAGTCTTCGCAAAGAGAGCAACTGATTGTACACTGTGGGTTTTAATCAGTAAATGATGGAGCCAGCTAGGGCCAATGCCTGCCAAGGCTACAGGATGTTTGAAAGAGTCACCGCAGTCCGTAGTCATGGCTGAGTTTGTTGTTGAAAACCAGCGTCAGGCAACTGCTATATAGGGGCCTGGCATTATGCTGAACTGGACCTATTTGGCGCAGCCGTGAGACACACAATGTTGATGTATTTTTTAAGTTTTAGTATTTAAGTTTCGTTATCTCATATTGTGTACCTGTGTGCCAAATAAACGTGTTTTCTTTCTTTTATTTCTTTCCTTCTTTTAGTTTTAGTCATTGAAAGTCTGACTAACCAGCTCATATTCCACCCTCAAAAAAAAAAAACTAAGAAACGGCGGTTCTTGGATTCGATCTTTATGTCGAACAAAGTTTTTCTAGTTTAAGGAGTTCTTAAACTGGCAAAACTATTAGAAAGTAATCGGTTAATGGAGGGTTTTCATCATATCCCGAGCCTTTTTCCAATTTAGGGTCGTCTTCCTGTCAAACCGGATGCGCCAAATATATGGTAGAATAGAATAAAATAGAATAGAAAAAACTTTATTGCACACAAAAAAGTAACACAACTTATACATAAACTTAAATCTATGGGTTCAATGGCGGTCTTATCGCTGGTATTCTACATGGAGCGATTGTCTATCAGACCTCCATAACTCAGTTGCTGGGCTACACTATAATCCTTCCGACTTTCCGATCGTATTTCAATCATGGTGACCACTTTCAACAGAAATTAGCTAAGCACGCAGGAGATATCGTTTGTATACGGGTCTAGTTCATAATATCGACAGTCACTACATCAATGATCGCTGTATCGAAAACGTTCCATCGACGGGCTAATGTATCGACAGTCTCCCAATCGGTTGTTCGTTACATCGACAGTACCCACCTTAAAGGAAGCATCAAAAATAAAAAATGGGTACTGTCGATGTAGCGTACCATCGATTTGGGGTGCTTCATACATTTGGATACAGCGATCATTGATGTAGTGACTCACGATATTATGAACTAGACCCTTTGTATACAAGTACGTGCGCAAACACAAGTGCATTCTTTTACCCTCATAGTCCGATGGGACGGCAATTCGACACGACCAGAGAGAGATCAAACACGATACTCCTTGGATAGACTGATGGTCAGAATTTTTGGCGTCTGCGAATGACAACCGGGACCAACGGCTTTACGTGCTTTCCGAGTCACTGGGTGTCAGTAGTGTCTTTCATAAACCTGCGACCTCAAGAATGAGAGCCAGGTACCTAGTAGACCACCTGCCACTCCTCCTCGCTCTGGCCCATGGCCTGTACCAATGCCCGGCACGAGAGATCGCCGCCGCTGATCGCCCCCACGAGGACACGGCGTTGCTCTGCCCAAGCTGGGCACACCTCCACCATGTGCTCCGCCGTGTTCGGGCGTCGCTTCCGCACGAATCCGGTGCAGGAACTTCCCGAACTTACCGTGTTCGGTGAGAACCTGTGTCATGCGGAAGGTGAGGACGCCGCGAGGTCTTTCCAATCACGTCTCAAAAAGGGGACTTACCGACCTTAACCCCTGGGCTATCACTAAACTCACTGAGCCATTAGTAATTCAATGGTAAAATAATATTATAGGTGAAGAAAGTGGATCTACGTAGTTTACACTTCTAAGAATTGGGCCTTTCAACAGTAAAGCAAGTCTCTAGTCGCGGTAGACCTCAAATACGATAACGGAGCGAACTGGTCAGATTTAATTATAGATTTGGAGCCCCTAGCTTTGGAAATCAAGGTAGGTAATAGTAGCCAACCATCAGATATTCAAGATATTATATTTGTAATGTTGGTAGAATATTTATTACCAGTTTTGTTGTTCCGAGGTATTATTATTCAATTATCCTATCTTAAAATAAAGTACACAGTTTACTTAGGCAAAAAAAACACTATACTAATTGAAAAATTTGTGTTTTTTTTTTTGTTGATACTTAACTCTATATATAATAATATATCTTTATTCAGGTAAGTTATCATTACCACATCACAATTTACATTAACATAAATTAAATCACCGACATAATATTATTCATAAATCTGTATAATATATATAATTTTTCTGTATGGTGTTTATCAGTTAACTCTTCCTAAACGGCTTGACTTATTTGGATAAAACTTTCTGCATACAGGTTTATTTGTAAAAAACAAAAAAAAAATTGAACGTTCTAAATATTACGAAGTCTATGCGAAGCAAGCGATAGTACAATAGCGCAGGGGAGCGGGGATCGGGCGGCGGGGTGATTGATGCGCTTGCGCTGCGTCATATACAGAAAATACAGAGTTGAAATGTGTTAGATAGAACAACGAAATCTTTAAGGGTGGTTTTTGGTAAATGAATTATGTTTTGTAAAAAGTCATAAAACAAAAGTTTTTGCAATTACAATTAATTGAACTCCACGTTTATGGCTTGATCGCTTTGAAAGAAAATTTGTGTATATATTTAAGTGGGCCCTTGGGTGGTTTGAAAATATAATTTAACCCACTACTTCAATCGGATTCATTTTTTTTTTACTGAATTCCAGCTTTCGGGAAAAACAACGTATAGTTTCTTAGTATGTAACTTGATTATAAGGCTTTGTCAAGAATAAAATCTAGACCAGTTTTTACAAAAACCGAAAAATACATGAATACACTGCTTACACACCCATTTCAAACTTCGTTTATTCTTCAATTTTATGGCAAAACATTTCTCATATTCTAATGCCCCACTATATCAAATATTTTGCGAAAATATTCGCTTAGCGTCGGTATTGTTGAAGCGGCAGATAAAAATGGCTTTCAATACACTATTGTATGAAATACTTCGCTTTGAAAGGCTATTTCATCAACTATAAACGTTCCGGACGCCGTCCTTCATTCAAATTTTATTCCTGGCAATATTTGGAGTAAAATTGATAGTTTTATTTGATGTTTATTTTTGGATTGGTCTTTAGAAGGATTAAAGAAGTTATTTGGAGTGCCAGTGATTTTCGCGTGACCCAAGGGCTGGCTTATACCTCGGTCAGAGTTTAAGCATTGCCATACAACGTGGTAAAGCCGCTAAGTTAATGTTTTTATTGAATTAAATAAAAATGTTCTATAATATTATAGAACATCTTTACTTTTGCCATTCAACGTGGCTTTTGAGTAGCAATATGGAAGAGTACTTCGACGCCTCAGAATATTTGAGTAACAATATGGAAGAGTACTTCGACGCCTCAGAATATTTGAGTAACAATATGGAAGGTACTTCGACGCTTCAGAATATTTGAGTAACAATATGGAAGAGTACTTCGGCGCCTCTGAATATTTGGGTAACAATATGGAAGAGTACTCCGACGCCTCAGAATATTTGAGTAACAATATGTAAGAGTACTTCGACGCCTCAGAATATTTGAGTAACAATATGGAAGAGTATTTTGACGCCTAAAGAATATTTGAGTAACAATATGGAAGAGTACTTCGGCGCCTCTGAATATTTGAGTAAAAATATGGAAGATTACTTCGACGCCTCAGAATATTTGAGTAACAATATGGAAGAGTACTTCGGCGCCTCTGAATATTTGAGTAACAATATGGAAGAGTACTTCGGCGCCTCTGAATATTTGAGTAAAAATATGGAAGAGTACTTCGACGCCTCAGAATATTTGAGTAACAATATGGAAGAGTACTTCGACGCCTCAGAATATTTGAGTAACAATATGGAAGAGTACTTCGACGCCTCAGAATATTTGAGTAACAATATGGAAGGTACTTCGACGCTTCAGAATATTTGAGTAACAATATGGAAGAGTACTACGGCGCCTCTGAATATTTGGGTAACAATATGGAAGAGTACTCCGACGCCTTCTTTAATTATTAGCCTGTTTTTTTTTTTGAATATTTTATTATATTGTTAAATTTTCAACCATTCGACACAAATGTAAATTTGTTGATGAAATGAATAAATAATGCCTCAGAATATTTGAGTAACAATATGGAAGAGTATTTTGACGCCTCAGAATATTTGAGTAACAATATGGAAGAGTACTTCGACGCCTCAGAATATTTGAGTAACAATATGTAAGAGTACTTCGACGCCTCAGAATATTTGAGTAACAATATGGAAGAGTATTTTGACGCCTAAAGAATATTTGAGTAACAATATGGAAGAGTACTTCGGCGCCTCTGAATATTTGAGTAAAAATATGGAAGATTACTTCGACGCCTCAGAATATTTGAGTAACAATATGGAAGAGTACTTCGGCGCCTCTGAATATTTGAGTAAAAATATGGAAGAGTACTTCGACGCCTCAGAATATTTGAGTAACAATATGGAAGAGTACTTCGGCGCCTCTGAATATTTGAGTAAAAATATGGAAGAGTACTTCGACGCCTCAGAATATTTGAGTAACAATATGGAAGAGTACTTCGACGCCTCAGAATATTTGAGTAACAATATGGAAGAGTACTTCGACGCCTCAGAATATTTGAGTAACAATATGGAAGGTACTTCGACGCTTCAGAATATTTGAGTAACAATATGGAAGAGTACTACGGCGCCTCTGAATATTTGGGTAACAATATGGAAGAGTACTCCGACGCCTTCTTTAATTATTAGCCTGTTTTTTTTTTTGAATGTTTTATTATATTGTTAAATTTTCAACCATTCGACACAAATGTAAATTTGTTGATGAAATGAATAAATAATGCCTCAGAATATTTGAGTAACAATATGGAAGAGTATTTTGACGCCTCAGAATATTTGAGTAACAATATGGAAGAGTACTTCGACGCCTCAGAATATTTGAGTAACAATATGGAAGAGTACTTCGGCGCCTCTGAATATTTGAGTAAAAATATGGAAGAGTACTTCGACGCCTCAGAATATTTGAGTAACAATATGGAAGAGTACTTCGGCGCCTCTGAATATTTGAGTAAAAATATGCAAGAGTACTTCGACGCCTCAGAATATTTGAGTAACAATATGGAAGAGTACTTCGGCGCCTCTGAATATTTGAGTAAAAGTATGGAAGAGTACTTCGACGCCTCAGAATATTTGAGTAACAATATGGAAGAGTACTTCGGCGCCTCTGAATATTTGAGTAAAAATATGGAAGAGTACTTCGACGCCTCAGAATATTTGAGTAATAATATGGAAGAGTACTTCGATGCCTCAGAATATTTGAGTAACAATATGGAAGAGTACTTCGATGTCTCAGAATATTTGGTGTGCAAACACTAGCATCTGCACGTGGCTTTGTTCGCATGAACGTAGGTTAGTAGGAGCTCCATAAATTGAGCATGTTCATCATTTCATTATTAATCAATCACAAACAAACAAAGTTTTTGAATGCAGGCGTAGGAAACTTCGCCCACACGACCGCGAGTGCCATCACAAACTTTAACATCCTCTTGGTATGTTTTGCGGAACAAGTTTCAAGTTTAAAAAAAAAGCAACAGATCCTCATGTAGTAACATTCCCCAGTAGTTGGCACAAGTTCATGTTATTGAAAACTACTCAACGGTCTTCCATACAATCCTCAAAAACTTTGCCTCACGTAACGGTAAAGTTATTCCAAGTTATACGAAGTGTATAACCGGCAAAACGATTGGAATAGAATTTATGCGGGCAATAAAAGTATTCGAATCGGACGGGAATGTTGCAAAGTTATTGGTGCAAAATGAGGCTTAAGTCTTCTTTGAAGAACCCATTTGGTTTTGTGGCGATATTTCTTTCTTAACTAATAAGTATAACAAATAATTAAAATGTTTATATGTTTG
This sequence comes from Mythimna pallens, assembly GCA_961205895.1. Lineage (NCBI taxonomy): Eukaryota > Metazoa > Arthropoda > Insecta > Lepidoptera > Noctuidae > Mythimna > Mythimna pallens. Next base: position 1,213,832 of record OY540836.1, read on the forward strand.
AAACTCTGATTTAAAAAAAATCTTTCACTAAAAAAACCTACGCTTTTGGTGACTATCATGTTCATCCCAAACAAATGCGTGGTTACTGGCTACTATTATAATTATAATCTATTCTAACATAATTAAATTTTACGTAATTTATGATTTCTTTGTCTGTATGTTAATGATTTGTAACTAAAATGAGTCTCTGTTACTTGAAAATAAATGAATAATAATAATGTAATGCAACGGGACCACATTGTGGGCAAAATGTAATTTTTTTTTTTTAGCTCTATAGATTTCATCTATATTCAATAAACGAAAATAACTTTAAAATATGTAAGAATTACCATCATCCTTATATATTTTACTAGCTTCCGCTAGTAGCTTCACCCGTGTGAAAGTAGGTTTTTCCATACAAACTTTGGACCACGGTTTATCCATTAAGAGGGTAAATTTTGGAAAACCGGTTTTTGTTCCTAGTATAATTAATAAAAGGAACCTCTGTGTAAAATTTTAGAGTTCTAGTTCCAGTGATTTGGGGTGGGCGTTGGTGGACTTTGTCTTTTATATGTAGACAGAAGACATAACAACCTAAATAAGCTGCCTTCCGCGTATATTTGTTTATCCGCTGACATCTCCTAAAACACACAGCGAATTCTGATGCGGTTTTCAACAGTAAAAAGAGCAATAATGAAAGATCTTTATGTATGTAACTGTAAAGCCAGAGTGGAGTTAATAGCTTGTTCTAATATAAAGCTTTAAGAATTGCTAATCATTTCTCATGTCAGTTATTAATACAGCACCACAATATACAAACCTTTTTATTAAAATAACCTCGTCACTCTTGCTTGGACTTTTCACTTCAATCAATCTTCGCTTCAATCGTTCTGAACAAACTAATTAGGAATGAGGGTTTATAAATTGACCTGAAAGAGGGTCCCGCTAAAGATTGACTGCCGTAACATTTGATTTTCCTCATCCCCAATCAGGAAGCGTGACTACGAAATTACTTGCCACCGTTGCTTGCGAGGGTAACCCACTAAAAATGACTAACGACCGGGACGCAACCGGGCCTGAACCGGCACAGCTATTAGGGTCGTGCTACACTGGGACGCTATGGTGGTGTAGTCAGGTCATAACGTCATAAAAAAATGTTTGGTTGATTGCGTAACCAGCAGTGGCCCGATGTGGTACACACCGTAAAGCTGCATGCATTTCTTGACTGCGCGAACTAGCAGCACTGCCATGGCTTACCTACTTTAAGATGAAAGCATCAGTGATTTTTTTAGATGGAAAATCAACCCATGACTTCTCTCGCTCTTGGGTTGGGCTGGTCAGACATTTACTTACTTAAACTCACTCCAATGTTCCTTCTTTACCCTATGTTTCAGGATCCGTGAACTCATGGCCTCAGTTATTGTAGGCTTCAGGGTAACCTGTTCGTCAGGGGCTGATGCACGCGTCATGCTCATGAATGGAAGCCCTCAGTTGAGACTGGTCATCTCTTAACTGCTAGCACGTGGTTTATTTCAATTTATATTTTTAGTCAAGCTGCCTTCTTTTTCATTATTTATTTACATAATAATCACATAATAGAAGTGACAAAAAATATGTAAACAAGATTTTTGCAAATCATGACATGATTTAAATAAAAGAGTGTCCATGAAGTTTCTTGCACGTTCTTCTCCATTGAGATCTGCGCTTTGGAACGTGCAATTAAGCTTCACTTTTTTTGACTGACCGACATTTTGACAATTCAAAAGCGTCAGTAAATGGTTTATATGAAATAATTTTTTCTTATTCCGATTTCTTAGCCTATTGAATGGCTATTTCATAAAAAGTTGTTTAATAGAATAAGACGAACTGAAGAGGTTGTATTAATGATATTGACCGTTGTACTGATTATATTAATGATTATTATTTCGGAAATAAATACATACGTATAGGCCAGTCAAAATCGACATCAAACATCGCAAACGCGCATGTATCTACGATTTTTTTATATGTTTTTAGGTTCCTTGAGAGTTGTTGCGACATAGAAAACCTTGTTTTCTACCCCCATGGTGCTCGAAAAACTGAGAAATTTTGGCACATGTTTCAGTTTTTTTTTTAAACTACCCTAACGAAGTTTTTCAAGTATCTTTTTCAAGTGCATTTGCAAACTTGAGTGTTAACTACTCTCAAGGGACCTAACAACATATAAAAAAATCGTAGTTACATGCGCGTTGCGATGTTTTGTCCTGTTTTGTGTTGATATTGACGGGCCTAGTGTTACGGTCGCCAATCATATTTTAATTAAAACATAGCTTATCAATGACCTGTTAAATACAAATTTGAATTACTAAATGAAAATTTGAATTACTTGAACTACTTTGGAGCACCCCCTTAAGCATGTCCTATAGTAACGGCACGCGCTCAAACCGGACGCTTGTCTGATCACGTGACGGTTTTGAGAATCTTCTGAAGGTATTTATAAGGCTTTGTAGGGATCAAGAAACCGGAACTGCTTTGAAAGTCTTTGAGGGCAAAGTCTTTGAAACGGGAACAGGAAAAATCGGAAGCAGTCACTTCGAGATAAATGTGTGAGTAACTACATAATCAATTCTTTTTTTATTTACTTACAAAAGATCATAATGATGAGTAAAAACATATTTTATATCTATATCTTTTTAAATGATTCATTCAAGTGACCCTGGTTCCCTGGTAACACATGTTGAATCTTAATTTGGGTACCGGAGTACAACAAAACTAAAATTTTATAAAATATATAAAATAGTCTTCCGGGTGGATAATGTAAGAAATGAGTAAATTAGAGGAAGTTTGAAAGTGGCGCCAGTGACTGAAAAGTTGAGTTGAGTTATGAATAACATAATAGATGGATTGTGTGAGAAGTGATGTGAAGGAGAAGGGAGTCAGTGATAATGAGACGGCTGAGGGATAAAATGAAAGTTGAATAAAACGTGTTACGCTGATCCCAAGTAACATGTCATAAGTAACGTGTGTGGACGAGAGCAGGAAGACGATGGTGAAAACAGTCGTCTGTGTAATGTTCTGCGTTTATTTAATTGCAATAAATATATTATTATTATAATTCGGGATAATTTTAATTTATTCCTACCAACTCAAATATGAACTGAATGTTTTGTGTAAGTTGTTTTTTTAATTGCATTTGTATTAAAAAAGAACGAACAAAATTTGAATTTAGTAGTTCTAAAAATTTGAAAATTATCTGAAATTAAGATAATTTAAGGATAGTGGTGAATAAATAATTGTGTAGTACTGCCACGCTACTAAAAAGCTAAAGTATTAAAAATGAAGAAAATTTTATTGTGATCAATAATATATTATTCTCCCTAAATGTTTGACGCCTAAACGGGTTAGCTAGTTTATATAGAAACTAGTTGCCTTATATAACACATCAAGCGATAGACGACTTACATAATTTATAGCACGAAAGAAAAAAGTTACGAGCGCGACACATCAGAACCAAGTTATGCTTGCAAAAGTCCTCCTGCGACTTTCATAAATTCTTACTTAGATTCCTGTCTCACGTAAGATCTGTATAATAAAATGTTCTCACGAATAAACTCGTCTCCTGAGGTTCTTTAATAATCAAGAAGCTCTGAAATCAGTGTGTTTGGGATTCATGTCAGTTTGCCTGGAAAAATGTGATCCGCAAGGGAGCCATGTATGGGAGATGTATGCATGAGGTTCTATTCCAGGATTTTGTATTCGTTTGACCTTTGGGATTGGTAAGGTGACGTGATGAAGAATTGCCGAAGAAATGGTTTATAAAGATCTTGAAAGTAACTTATTAAGTTTAATTTTAGATGTGTTCTGTCATATGTGCCTAGAGGCAAATGGTTGTGTTATGCGAAATAATATGGTTTACTAATATAAAGTACAGAAACTCTAGAATAATCCTTATACCACACACAGACGTGCACACATATGCCATATAAGCATGTGAGTATGTGTGAAGGGCAACGTTTTTTTTTTCTTTCATATAATATATAAAGATGTACATAAAATCTCAGCGAAACATGCTTGTATCATCGATGTCACACTGGCTACTAACGCCTTTCAGCTTTTAATTCTGTATCACTTAAAAATGAGCATTATCAATTTTTGTTTCAGAAAATAAGTCGAAGGTTCTCAATGACGCAAAATCAATCGATAACTTAAAACTTTTGCTAGCGTGATTAATCCTTCTGTGTTAGCTGTGCCAAACGGAAATTGATCCAATATATTTTATCCACGTAATAAATAGGGTTCGGACAAAACTTTAGAACTCCGGAAAATAACAAAGCGCACCCCTAAAGTTAACCTCATTCCAAACTCTTAACTGTTTCAAAAGAAAAGTGATTTCTCATATTTCCTTTATCATGAAAAATTACAGCAATCGTTTATTTTCTTCAATATAATTTATTATGGAACGTGTTTCATGTCGAAAAAAAATTCTACAAATGGTAGCGGGTCGGGGGTAATTTGTTTGAGTCGATTCTGGCCCCTTTAGGAGCCTAGTCAATTAAAGGAGATTACTTGACGAAAACTTAGTTTTCGTAGAGCTGCTTGTGACGTGTCTATGGCGGTTAGTTCCAGGTTCGTGTCAGTGGATTAATTAAAAGTTGGCAAATTAAAGGCTTTTGTAGTGACTAATGGTTTTAGATTTCGTTGTGATTATTTTAATAGCTTTATGTTATTTTGTACGTGATCACTTCTTGGCAAAGGGTGAATAAGGATTACATTGACTTTCTGTTTTACGTTATCCTAACAAATATAAATAAATTGTGTGGTAGACTACTACTATAACTTATTTTGATTTAAGAATGTTACATCTTTTTTCATATTTTCTGTTTAATTCTATTTTTAGGGTTCCGTACCCGAAGAGTACCAAAGGGACCCTATTACTAAGCCTCCGCTGTCCGTCTATCCGTCTGTTAGTGAGAAAATTTCATAAACCGTAATAATATCTGTGCGTCCTGTGAAAAGTGATATAAGTCAACTTATATCAAATGTGATATTATTGTTGCACCTTCATCAGAAAAAAATTCTCTATTTTTCTGTCTAATTAACATTTTGATACGTCTATTAGTTTTCGAGATCGTATGGTACATCTAAGACGAAATGGCCTGTTTTGATAAATATTTTTGTGTAAATAAATACATATTGACATGTATCGTTCACAATATTCAAGTTATGAAATAAATAATTGTGTTTTAAGATGTATCTCAAGTCATATCATTATTCACATATATTTATTACGTTCTAATAAGGTGTCACCTGATACATGTTTAGTTATATCAATTGACACAAAGTAAATTCGTCCATTGCATCGGTACAACTAAAGTTGTATTATTGCTCACAAACATAGAAAACTAATATTGTCTGTGTAAAGTGATTCAAGTAAAGTTATATCACTAATCACGAGAAAATTAGAACGGTTTTGATCCAAAATATGTGCAAAGTAATACATCTGCAGAACGCGGGTGTTGCGCGGGGCGCGGGGGACGTTATTGCGGGGGTATCGCCGTCTGCGCGGGGTCAGTGCCGCACGTACTACTGGACAAGGTGCCCGCGCGCGCTGTCACAGCAATCCAACATGGCGCACAACGTACGTATTAGATGTATCATTTTACACAAAATTCTAAATTTTTTCTCGTGTTCATAATAACAAGGACTAATATTAATTTACACATAATAATTACTCCAGTTACATCAAAATACACGAAATCTATTTATTATTGTGAATTTTATAATTACAAAGTAATGAATACTTGTTTATGATAACGCTTATTTTTCTTTGTTATTATTATGTTTTATGATGATCTACAATGTAAAATATTATTGTTGCAGCTTCGTTCTTGCCGTGCAAAACGCATGTTAGACATGTTAAACATAAATAATGAGAATGAAAAAGATGATGTTTTCATGGATGAAAACATTTCTTCTTCTTCTTCCTGTCAAAATAATAAATATAACCGTATTAAGTCAAATAGCAAGGAAATATTATTAGAGCAGAGTCCTTCTAAAAATAACATGTCAGTCAAAGAAATATGCGGCGACGAGGATAATGGTTCATCTCCTGATGGTGATTTCGGTTCTTCAAGTAGTGATGATTATATACCTGGTTCTGATGAATATAGCAGTGACAGTTCTTATGATTCTATAAATGGATCTGTATTGCGATTAACAGGAAAACCACATATAAGAATTTCAACTTCTGACAGTTCATGCAGTAGTACCTGTAGCAAAGATAATAAAAATTGCGATACTTTAACCGAAGAAAATAGGAATATTAATCTAAATAACTTGCCTGAAGAACCAAACCTATGCAATGATATAGCACCGACTTATTCACGCAATTCATGTTATTCTGAAGAAGGAAATAACGAATGCAATACTTTACCCGAGCAAAATATTAGTGGTGAGTTAAACAACTTATCTGAAGAACCAAATCAGTGCAATGATGCGGTACCATCTTATTCATTTTGGGATAACAAAACCGTGACTAGGGACGGCCGTAAGAGGAAGAAGAGAGATGCTAAAAAAGAACGAAGATGTGAAAGAATTGCACGAAATATCTCTAGAAACAAGGGAGAAGAGTATTTTACAGACTGGTAAATTAAAGAAACGTAAAGAATTAAAAGAGTTACCGGACTGTAGAGCAAAATGTAAGGAAAAAATCCCAAAGCAGGTATTGGAAAATGTTTTTACCGAATACTGGCACTTAGGCTCATATGAAAAAAGAGCAAATTATATCGGTAATTTTATAATTATTGGCAAAAAGAAGGTTGCTAAAATTGATCCAAAAAAGAGAAGAGAGCATGCTAACAAATATGTGCTAAAATTCGATAACAGTGTCTATGATATATGCAAGAAATGTTTTTTAACAACTTTTGATGAAAGCAACAAATTTATCCAAACTATTTGTGAGAAAAAAATTAAATGCGGTAACGTAATATCGAGTGAAAGGGGTCGTGCAGCAAGTTACAAAAAAATCCATGATGATCGTTTGGAATTCGCAAGACAGCATATTTTGAAATTCCCTGCATATGAAAGTCACTATGGGCGCAGCAAAACCAGCAAAACTTTCTTAAGTTCTGATTTATCGTTGGCTAAAATGTATGATCTATATAAGGAAACTACAACTGAGCCCATTAGTAAAACAGTGTACAATCACGTGTTTAAGACTTTAAATCTATCTTTCAAACAGCCTTCCGTAGACACATGCCAGAAGTGTGATAGACTGAATAAACAGTTGGAAACGGCAACGTCGGAAGAACTCAAAACTCAAATAAAAACCCAATTGCAAGAACACCAAGCTTGCGCCGCCTTTGCATATGATCTGAAGGACAAAGATAAAAATTATGCAAAAGAATCAACAGATACCCTGGTTTTGACATTCGATTTGCAGCAATGCTTACCCACTCCTTATCTTAAGACGGGTATGGTATTTTACAAACGCCAACTTTGGACGTATAATCTTACGATACATGATTGTGTGGGTAATAAAGCTCATTGCTATATTTGGGATGAAAGTATTTCTGGTCGAGGAGCAAACCAAATAGCTTCATGTGTTTACGATTTTTTTAAATATCGTGTTCCTAATCAATGGCCCAACGTTTCAAAAATTATTTTGTACTCCGACACTTGCGCTGGACAAAATAAAAACTCCATAATGGTGACTATGATGCTCGTAGCTGCTCACGATCTGCCGTATATCATTTCCATAGAGCACAAATTTTTGACTCCTGGTCATACAAGAATGGAAGTAGATAGTGACCATTCACTAATAGAAAGAGCTAAAAAAAGAACGACTATGAATATTCATCATCCTCGAGATTGGGCTCAATTAATACGATCGGTAGGGAGACCTGGGAAATTTACTGTTATCGAGATGGCTGAATCTAATTTTTACGATTTTAGTGATTTTTTGAAACAAAACTTTATAATGAAAAAATATAATGAAGACAACATTAAGTTCGTTTGGGCCGATGTTAAACTTCTACGGTTTGACAAGACGTTGTTTCCGTGCCTCAAATATAAAACGGATTTGCAAGGTGATGACTTTAATATGATCTCGTTTGCAAAAAGGGGTAAAAGTTATGGATTAGAAGTACTTGCCAATAATTTAATAAACTGCAAGGGACCAAATTTCATTTCAAACGAGAAGAAGAATGATTTAATTTCGTTATTGCCCTATATTGACAGTAGCTATCATAATTATTATAAAAATTTAAAAACTAAGGCTGATATTAGAAATATTGATCCTGATTTGATCTCTAGTGATGAAGACTGAAAAATATTTAATTTTAGGAGTAAGTTGTTGATTTATTTAGTTCTACAAATTAATATTGAATTATGTTTAATTTGATACGGAAGTCGAATATAATTTTAAGTTTAAGTTTTTTAATGAATGTTATTATAGGTACTAACGTGTGATATTGTTGATTCATTTACAGAATTCCAAAGTTTAATTTTGAAGAAAGTTTAGGTTTAATTTAGTTTGAAATTTGTTTTAATTTATGTATAGTTACACAAAGAATACCGAGAATTTGATTTTTGTTTAAGTATTTCCTGTATGAAAAATTACCTATTATTCGTTAAAGTTATTTTGTTGATTTATGTCGTTGATTTCGTTCTTTCCTTTTTTAATACCTATTGAATATGGTCATTACAAAATTAAAGTTTAACTAAGATTGAGCTAAATTAAAATAATTTAATTTTCAATTAAGTGTTATTTAATATCATTAAAAATAAATAAAGGTAAATGCATTTTTTTTTCTTTTTATTACTTACTTTATTTTATACCTTTTGTCATTAAACTGTTTCTTGTATCATATTACACAAAATTGAGTTGAGATATAAGTCAACTTATATCAAAAAACACATAATAACACGACCGTTATTCTCGTGTAAAATGATATAAATAACAAAAACAACAAATTTTACGAGTTTTGTGTTTACAGTGCTTCTGCCGACTGAAAAATATTACTCGTTTGTTTGACAGCTTTGAACAGGAGTTGATTTAGTTTCGTATAAAACTACCTGACAATGCAACAATATCACCTTTCACCAAAGCTTCACACAAAGTGTAAAGCGATACAACTCATTTAGAATCATTATACACGATCATTCATTTGGTGTGTTTTGATACAACATATAGCTTTTTTTAAATATCTCTTCCTGTATTAACGCCTTTTGAGCAGGAACTTAATAGGTTGTAAACAATACGACACTAATACAAATTGTGTCACTATTTTCGTAAAATAAATTATCCTAACAAATTTTATAATTTTTTACACACAAAAACTACTATATTGAAAAGTTGACATTTCCGAGATGTATCAGTTTTCACAGGACGCACAGATATTTTTTTATGGTTTATAATAATAATAATAATAAGAGTGTGCTATTCGGGAGTATCGCAACATGCCGCTTGAACTCAGGCCGCGGTTACCTCGTTTGCCCATGTGTAATAAGAATAAGGCACTGGAGGCTGCTCTGGATTCGCAGTTGTCAAACTATTTTGATGACTGCGAAGATCTCACTGATACACACTCGATAATGTACTGCGCGGCTGTAGCGGCATGTCGTGTAGCTCACGTCAAATTTCCAAACATCGACGTAGCTACACGACCAAAACCAGCTGTGCCAGCCTGGCAGTGCAGGATCGAGCGTCGTATTGGTGGGGCCTGAGCACTCATCGGCAAACTAATCTGCTTCAGGGAGGGCAACACTCGCCCACGAGTGATGCGCTTTGTGAGACGGGCGTTTTCGGGGACTGACATCAGCCCCCGAGACTATATGTCCTGTGTCACAGAGCGCATCGACTTCCTGAAGCAGAAGGTGTACGCATGGGCAAACCGTATCCGAAGGTATAAGCGGCGGGTTGAGCGGTACACCCAGAATCGCACATTCCGGAGTAATGAAAGGTGGGTATATAGGGCTTGGGAGCAGCCGGACCAAGGTGTGGCTGACACGCGCCTTCCGGATGATGACGTCATGATTTCGTTCTGGCGTAACATCTGGTCGGTGCCTGTCAGTCATACTGAAGGTGGTTGGACTCGAGAGGTCGAACGAGCGTGCGAACCGATTCCAGAAATGGGGGCAATTACAATTGGGGCTAATTGGCCCGTGCAGTCCGTCCGTTGCTTAATTGGAAATCTCCAGGGCCGGACGGACTGCACAACTTTTGGATAAAGTGGCTTCAAAGATCGCACGCTCGTTTGGCATCTCAGTATCAGACCGCCTTGGAGTCTGGCTCGCTACCCGAGTTTCTTACAACAGGAGTTACCCACCTGCTCCACAAATCTGGTAGCACCGCGGAACCCAAAAACTATAGACCGATTACGTGTTTGCCGACAGTCTATAAGGTTCTTACATCCATTTTGAGAGCAAAGATTAACCATCATGTAGATAATAACGCTATCATGTCTGCCTCTCAAAATGGATGTAGGAATGGGTCCCGCGGTACTAAGGAGCTACTCCTCATCGATATGACCATTAGCCAAGAGGTTCGACGTTCCGGAAAGGATCTGTCGACATGTTGGATAGATTATAAAAAGGCCTATGACTCTGTTCCTCATAAATGGCTCATGAGGGTGCTGGAATTGTATAAAATTGATACAACACTACGCACCTTCCTGATGTCGTGTATGAGGCCATGGAGTACGGTCCTTTGCTATCCAGGATGTCGACATACCCAGAGGAATATTCCAGGGTGATAGTTTGAGTCTACTTTGGTTTTGCCTAGCCTTGAATCCTCTAAGTACACTGCTGGAGAATTCAGGTTTAGGCTATCGGTTGAAGAGAGGTGGTCAGGTAATATCTCACCTACTTTACATGGATGACCTGAAACTTTTTGCCCCCAACAATCTGCAACTGATGGAGCTACTGAAGGTAACTGAAACCTTCAGTAGTGCCATCAGGATGGAGTTTGGTGTGGACAAATGTGCGGTCATGCATGTAAAGCGAGGGGAGGTTGTGGAATCCGTGGGCACTCAACTCACGAATTCCATAAACCTGAGATCCCTCTCTCCAACCGAAACCTATAAGTATTTGGGTATGTCGGAAGCTCTAGGCATCAATATCACTGACATGAAGCAATCGTTGCAGGCGCGTTTCTTTGGATGCCTGAAGAAGGTATTCAATAGCCTTCTTTCAGGCGGAAACAAGGTGCGCGCCTTCAACGGTTGGGTCATGCCAGTATTGATGTACTCTTTCGGCGTACTCAAATGGACTCAAACAGAACTTGACGCCCTGGATAGGAGGGTCCACACACTGCTGACTGCATACCGAATGCATCACCCACGATCGTCGGTGATGAGATTGTATATCCCGCGGAAGTGTGGGGGTCGAGGTTTTTTAAATGCTAAGACCCTACACAACCGCGAGGTATGCGTCGAGATGTAGTGGCAGTGGACAAGGGACTCACCCCGCTCGCCCTGGCTAATGAGAACTGGCGCAAACCAGTAGTGCTTGACACTAACGATCGCAGGGAAGTATGGCAGAGCAAAGAACTTCACGGACGCTTTTTCCGGGCCTTTCACAGGCCCGATGTAGACCAATTGGCGTCCGTAGCCTGGCTGCGTTCCGGTGACCTCTTTGGGGAAACCGAAGGTTTTGTCTGTGCAATTATGGACGAAGTTATCATGACGAATAACTACCGGAGATTTATTGTGAAGGACGGCACGGTTGACATCTGTCGGACATGTCACCGTCCGGGAGAATCAATTCGTCACATTATCTCTGGTTGTTCTCGTCTAGCTAACGGAGAGTACTTGTATAGACACAACCTTGTAGCCAGGATTATCCATCAGCAACTTGCTTTGAAATACTCTCTTGTGGAATTGGAAGTGCCGTACTACAGGTATGAGCCCGACCCAGTTCTTGATAATGGTCATATCACTTTGTACTGGGATCGGTCCATCATCACTGACAGGTCTATTGTAGCCAATAAGCCTGATATAGTGGTGGTGGACCGAAGCGAGAGGCGTGCAATGATTGTTGACATATCCGTCCCGCGTGACGAAAACCTCGTGAAAGCCGAGAAAGATAAACAAATCAAGTATATTGACTTGGCTCGCGAGGTTGTCGACATGTGGGATGTGGACTCGGCGATCATTGTGCCGATAGTCGTGTCGGGCAATGGCTTAATAGCCAAGAGCCTCGACCACCACCTTAGGAGGCTCGCATTAGGCGGCTGGATCAAGGGCTTGATTCAGAAAGCGGTACTCCTGGACACGGCTCGCATTGTTAGGAGGTTCCTTTCTCTGGAGCCCTGACCGCCGGTAGCTTGGACCCTATTCCCGATACCGGTGGGGTAATATTTGTTATATTTTTAAATGTTTTTTTTTGTATGATTTTGTTTAAAAAAAAATTTAAAAATGTAATTTATATGTGTTTCTAAAGAATAAAGAAATAATAATAACTCTTTATTTCAGGCTACAAAGGCCCATAGACACTATACATAAATAACAATCTTAAAAATAATAAACTAATACATAATAATAACATTCTATTTTTATTTATTATTATAACTACGTTGTGTCGGCGACGTATTGCGCTGAGTCGTGGTGTCATGTAGCCTTCCGCGGAAGCGCCGATACACGACACCCGTCGGCCAAAATTCTTCCTTCATGAAAGTGTCCAGATGTTGAGTCGGTACCCGTACAACAAAAGATTTGAAGTTGATCTTGTGACGCGACTCCAACCTTTCAACTCTCAGGATGAACCTGGTCTTCATCTTTATGTATTCCACGACATCCTCTACGTTCGTGGAGTGATGCAGACGTGACACGTGCAGCTGCGTCGATGGAATAGTGGGACGTAGCAACATGTTCGGACCTGTCAATGCGGTACCGCACTGATTGCGACAAGCAGGCTTCTTCTTCTTCTTTACTACACGAACAAAGCCTTCTTCATCGACCTGTCCTTGGCTTGTTACCGGAGGTAACGAGCTTCGAACGTGGACGGAGGGCCCCTGGGTACCCCTCACTTGCTTTGATGGCCGCAGATTTTTCGCTGGAATAGCAACAATGGCAGCAGAGTAAGCACGTGACGCGCTCACTTGCTTCGGTGCCCCAGAGACGGGGGACGCGGGTAGGGCGGGGCGCATTTTTGCATCACTTGCAGTGACGGCGGCCGGCGACGAGTCCAATTTTGCTGACTCGAAACTCCGCTGCGATGCATTCAATGCGCCGTGACTGGTGTTGATGTTGGTAGTCCGCTCGTGTGACCTACATACCGTATTGCGTAAATCTGCTACCTCGGTACGTAGATCGCTGATGATGGTTTGCGATGCTTCCAACTTCAACTGCATCTCGGCCAGGCTTGATCTGAGGGTTGTGATGTCCTGCAGTAGTCTGGTGACGTCGACGTGGTCGAATGTGACGGGGGGCAGCTTGCGCAAATCCTTCGCCACGAAAGTCGGCACGTCATCTGGGTCGGTCTCCTTGAGCACTTTGATAATGTCCTGAAGACTCCTCTCTCCTTTTTCATCCCTCCTACGGGACGGCATTCGGTCAGCCATGTGTAGCGACTCGTACAGCAGTGTTTTCGCTCCGCGGATCTCCTCTTCATTGAAGTTGGACGTGCAGATCTGGATCACACTGACCTCGTCCATGACATCGAGCTGATACTGCAGGAATGCCAGGACCTCGTTCGCCACAAGTTCTTCCGAACGCATGATGGCAGCGGCACTTGCCGCGTTCGGCGCCAATTAAATAATAATTTTCGCGTACAGTGCAGGCGCGTCCGATTTCAACGATTGATCGCACAGCACTGATTGACTGGTTTATGAGTGCTGAAATTTTCACAGAATGTTTATTTCTATAGCCACTACAACAGCAAATCATCATCATCATTTCAGCCGAAAGACGTCCACTGTTGGACATAGGCCTCCCCCAAATCTCGCCACTTTGAACGGTCCTTTGCGTCTCGCATCCATCGGATTCCCGCGACCCTCACCAGGTCAACAGCAAATAATGAAAATAAAATAATGCTAAAAATTAAAAGGAATCCCATAGAAGAGACGGTTTTTTCTTACGGTTTTGCTCGATTTTAATATTGTGGTATGGAACCTTTCATGTGCGAGTCCCACTCGTATTTGACCAATTAGGTTACAATGTGTTATGTAGTAAGATGAAAAAAATCAATCAGGTGGAAAAAATATGAACCGATTTTTAATTGATTGAATTACATGATTTTTTTTTTTTGTCTTTCGACGTAATATAAACATTCCAATTTTAAGAAAATAATTTTTATTTTTTGTTTCATTTTATTAATAAAGCACGCCAACAATTTGTTTACAAAATAAGATTCTAGATTGAGTATTCAGAGTAAGGTTTCGTGTAAACAAATTAATTAAAAAAGCAAATAAAAAAAAAATGGAACACAATTACTATAGTTTTTTTATTCTTATTATTGATAGTTTGTACGTAATTTGTAATTTATACGGGACAATTTCCTTTATTAAATGATTATTATTATAGTATAATATAGGTACTGCATATTTCTGGAGTCACCTCCCAAATCACATAGCATAGCATAGCATAGTCGGCCTTATAACGTTCCCACTGTTGGGGCTCAGGCCTCCTCTCTAGGAGAGGGAATGGGCCGTAATCCACCACGCGGGCCCAGTGCGGGTTGGTGGATGTCACATGTCTTCGAATTTTTGGTTCTAGGACATGCCGGTTTCCTCACGATGTTTTCCTTCACCGTTTTGAGAGCAGTGGTGATGAAATAAATTACACAAAGTAATGCGCCTGGCTGGGTTTGTACCCGCGACCTACAACAAATACCCAAATCACATACCTACCATAAAACGGAATATCTTCCTCTCGAACCTGCAATATCTTTTACATCAAAACCGAATCCTATGTAACCTATAACAGTTTCAGTTTCATTCTCTACGCATACTTCACAACTTCAAAGTCACACTTCATTAAGTAGTTTCAAGGTCGCAAGCTCTCTTTGGCCAGTGTCCGTGAACCTGGAGTGGCTTATAGTGGGACAATTTAGTGGCATGCTCGTCTTTTGTGGTCGTCAGATAAGTAGCCATCTTTGATTGATGTCTTTGTGACTTGTCTCGCTCAGTTGAGTGGAAACACGTGTTTGAGCGAAAAAAGATTTCTTATTTTTAATTACGAATGCGCAACCCGTGATACTGTATCCATACAACTGCTCTTTCGTAAAATTGACGTCATCATACAACTTTCTCTAGATAGGTATTATTTGGAAACGATCTTGAAAAAATCTTGTGGTTATTATCTTGGTTTCTGTTGAAATCAAAACATAAACTAATCTAAAAATCTGATATTTTGCGTGAACTTTTGCTTTTCATAATGTAATTATAAATTTAAAAAACCCGGGCAATTGCGAGTCGGACTCGCGCACTGAGGGGTCCGTACAAACTTACTTTTGAAAATAATTCAATTCCCGAATTTAGTTTTTTTTTTTAGAGAAGTATATATTACCCATTTTCAGTTTTCAGATTTTTCCAATATTTGTGCTATAAGACCTTGAATTTAGCCAAATTTCAGGATTATAGGTCAACGGGAAGTACCCTATAAATTTTGATTTCCTTGAGAGTGTCAAAATATACGTTTTTTGCGACATGAACGTCTCTATCTTTTTTTTCTAATAACTTAGAAGTTTGATTTTTTTACAACTTCAATGGACCGCACACTTGACTTTAATTTCAACTCGATACCTTCACGCGTTCCCGAGATAAAGGGTCTTGACAGACACACAGACGGACGGACAAGAAAGTGATCCTTTAGGGGTTCCGTTTTTCCTTTTCAGGTACGGAACCCTAAAAAGAAAATATATTTATAGAATTCTTGCAAAATACTGAAGAATACTTTTTCCAAAAATTTAGTTTTTAAAAAACATGTGTTTTGTCCTGGAACAAGTTTTGTGAAATATTCGAATGAATGACAAGGTTACCGATTGCCAACTGAACATTCAGGTTTTATGTCTCTTTTTCCACGTTTTCTCTTCATCAACATTGCACATTGCGTTGGATGAAACATTAAGCTTTTAAATCTTGCTCACTTTGACGTTACACAGATCGGGAAGAGTCCTCCGGCATTTCATATAAATTGGCAAGTTTTTGTTCTTAATATTATCCATTAGAATGACACGTTCTTAAAAAAAACGTTCGATGATTTTTATGATTATGTGATTTACCATATCAACTGCAAAAATCATAATGAGGAAAAGTATAAACATTATGTACTGTTATGTTCTAGAGAATACTTTACTCTGAACATAACTAGAATTCCATTTTGTTTCTAGACAGTAAACAGACATCAGAAAGGAATTCAATGTAGGGAGAATATTAAAATCGTATAAGAATTTTCTCTTGTAAATGGCAAATTACGCAAAAGGACTCAGACAGAATGATTTTCCATCAGCAGAAACGTCTATAAGCAAATGATTTTCGTTCCGAAACGAACATAACTATTTGATATCACATTTTGATCGCATACATGTAAAATCATTCGACAATCTTTTTTTTTTATTTATTCGGTATAAACCAGTGCTTGACTGCGATCCTACCTGATGGTAAGCAGTGATGCAAACGTTGATGGTGAGGCGCACTAGTTTGTTAAGAGCCTATTCACTCTAGCCTTGAAGGCACCTAAATTATAGTTGAAGAAGATACGGGAAGACCGCAGCAGGCAAATTGTTCCAGTCCCTCGATGTACGCGGTATAAACGACGAAGCAAATCGCTTAGTTCGGACCGTTGGTGTTTCAACAACATGAGGGTGGATACTCGCCGTACGTCGGGTTGTCCGATGGTAGAAAGGAGATGGCGGAATCAAGTCATGCAATTCCCGCGCACACTCTCCAAAATGCAACCTGTAAAATACCGATAGGCTGGCTACCCTGCGCCTGTGCTCGAGGCTTTGTAGATTGAATCGACAACAGATTAAAGTCTAGCCTATTATTTTTATAATTTAATGTGCGAATAGCTTAGGAGTGGAACCCCAGGATACCAGAGTTTGTGTACAACATAGTAGTTTTTTAAGAGGGAGTAGGTTACTTTAAGGCAAGCGTGCTTCATAGTCAACCACACCATCACTTACTATTAAGTGAGATAATGGTCAAACGCGGGCCCATTAATAATAACCTCATGCTGCTGCGTCCTGCTATGCCTAAGACGCAGCTGCACATTTCACACCTGCAACACTCTACGAATTATGAAGGTAAGTTCCCTCTTTGAGAAGTATCTGGAAAGACCTCACAGCGCCCTTTTACCTTCTCCATGACACAGGTCCTCACCGGAAATGGCAAGTTCGGGAAGTTCCTGCACCGGATTCGTGCGGAAGAAACGCCCGGGTGTCATCATTTTGTGGACCACCTGGAGGATACGGTGGAGCATACGGTAGAGGTGTGCCCCACTTGGACAGAGCACTGCCGTGCCCTCGTGGGGTCGGTCGGTGGCAACGATCTCTCGCGCCGGGCCTTGGTACATGTCATGGTCCGGAGCGAGGAGGAGTGGCAGGCGGTCGCCTCCTTCTGAGAAGTAGTAATGCTAGCAAAGGAGGCGGCCGCGCGTACGAGGGAACGCCTTTCACGCCCTAGCCGCCGGGATTCCGATCCCGATTTCCGGTCACCGAAGGCGCGGGCTTGCGTACGGCGAGCAATGGGTAGCTCGCCGTCGGATTGTCCGGTGACCATCCGGACGCCCAAGTCGTTGACGGCGCGTATTGTTCCACGCGCGCCTCAAGGAGATGTCAGCAAACCGTAGGGGCCCAGAAAGGTCGAAGCCTACTGGGGCCAAGGGTCTGATTCTGAAAGGAAGACTCGGCCCTGGTACGGAAAGCAACGAAGGAACATGAGTGGGTTTTTAGTCAGTAAAAGTTTGACACACCCTTGCGCACAAGAGCGCAAGATGGCATTGGATGATTTTCCACCAAAAAAAAAACCACTATCTATGGACCTTCATGAGAGAGGATTTTTGGCCAAAATGTGTCGTATATTGACGGTTCCGAGGACGGAACGAAGGAATAATAAATCACCAGAGTTTGGAAAATCAATAGAAACAATAATCCCAATAGTAATATCAGCAACAGGTATTATTCCAAAACAAATATTGAATAGTTTTAATGTCTCAATCTATCAAAATCATATCTAACACTACAAAAAGCGGCCATTTTGTACACTTGCCGTATAGTTAGAATTGTTTTACAACTGGACTTAGATAACACTTTAAATTCAGTACTTTTACCATATTAACTAGGATCTCACCTTGGTTACTGGTACAGGTACTGACCTGAGAAAAATTAGCAACAAAAAAAAAACCATAATAATAAAAATCACATACCATACAAATATTTTAAAAAAATATAAACTATTGCGATAAAAGAAAATCGTCTAGACGTCACATAAAACGACAAATCCTTTAACTAACAAATAAAAAAAAAACAATTTTCAGCTTCCCTGAAGGTGGAGATAAATATGCTAATGTGACATAAAACCCTTTTGCAAAGGTTTAATGCCCTAGGAAGCATGTGACTGGTAGAGAAAAAGTGATAGGAATCCCGGATCGTTTTCTGTTTGTTTATACGAGTAGTTTATGGGCGCTTTCAATTTAGACGTTTCATAAACGTGCGGCAGCCGGCCGTTTGCAGTACGTTAGCAGTCTGACAACAAACGCCTAAATTAAAAACGTATGATCTGGCTGCCGTGCGTTTGTATGCCAGTGATGCGCTATTCAACACCACACTATTGCTTGTGACGTTGTCGTCCTGTTGTCGATCGCTCGCCGCACAGTTGCCGCACCGCGCGCTTAGTATGAAAATTACGATCGTCCGTACGCAGTATCTACGATTAACGTACCGCATCGGCACCGCACCCGGCCGTCAAAAAATGCATGAATTAAAAGCGCCCTAAGATATGAGATTCTGGTGGTAGGTTAACTCATAGTTTAGTTATAGTATCATGATTGTGATGACAGTTTAGCATGCATTAATAAATCTTGATTGTGTAATGATTTTTAAAGAAAATATTCATAAATCGTTAAACTTCCATCTATAAGCGATAGATGGCGCTAGTAGTTACATGAACTTAAGGCATTCGTTGTAGACATTAAGTAATAATTTATATTAGTGTTTATGTAGGTATTTGTTTGGTATAAATATATCATAATTGTTAAAATTAAATATTTAATTGCAGTTAATTATTGATAAACCCTAATGTATATTAGTTACGTACTGTTAACTTTGCTCTGATAGGTCGGACCGAGTGTTTGTGAAAGTTTGTGGTGGGGAAATATTGAGCTTGTAACTGTCATTCTGGACAGAGTCAGTCTGCTTTGAGTCGTCGAACAGTGAACATGTCCTACCAATCCGTGTATTTGAAAATTATTGTTAATAGAATGATAAATATGAAATTGTGTTGATCAGAGTGAATAAAATATTTATTTAGCTGAAGCTTGAAGTTTATGATTCATCACAATTGCGTCACTAGCGTGAATGTGTGTTTACGTACATATCAATAGTAATGTAGTGCGTCGATGCCAATATTTTTTGCCTACTATTAGGATACCTAATTTCTTCGATAAACACTATCTAACTATTTCTATAATTCTTTATTGTACATAAATACATAACATAGTACAAAGTGTTTAAACAATTCATATACAAAGGCGAGCTTAACTCAACAATGAGTTTTCTCCCAGCAAACCTTTGAGTGCTTATCACCTAAGTGCGTTTAAGTAAAATTTCAGTGCTTAAATTATGATTGTAACTTAATTTTCTAATTGGGTTGTATTGTGTATTAAGTATTTCAGTTATACCTAGGTCCTACACCTCCTAGGTCTTTTCACTTAAAAGTTAGATGGAACCTAAGAAAAGAAGAAGAAAGAAGAAAGAAAACATGTTTATTTTGCCCTAAGCTATACCTTTTAACAACACGTAGATACTGGATATGCTATCTGCAGAAATACGTACGGATATTTATAATTTGCAAGCACAAACGATTCCTGATTTTAAAAGCTATTCCGATGTCAGAAATTCAATTAAGAGTTAATGATTTTATCGGGTCCAGCAATCAGTGTTAAAGGCATCAGAGGTCAAACCCATGTCACCTGTTTTAAATTCACGAAATTGGGGTTAGAGGTTTTCCGTATTTCAATTGATTTATTTCTCAGATCTTGACGGTACGATTGGCGTAGGTAGTGGTTAAGTGGTTGGCTTCTACAGATAGTTCTTCGGAGTCCAGACACGGAACATCAAACATATAAACACAAGATACCCAGGTATCATGTGTGTTAGATTACATGGCAGTTGATTGTCTCAAACAACAATAGGTCCTCTTTACATAAGACAAACAGTTGTTCTTTTTAGATATTGAAACAAACGTATTTCAAGTCCTGAGACATTTCGTTTCTATTACTCCATCGTCTACAGGATACCTATATAAATCTTTCTTCTCATTTAGCAAGATATATGCTGCTGGGCGACCGGTTTAGCGACAGTTGCTGAGGTAATTGCCTCGTCCATATTGCTAGCCCCATTAAGCCACCATTACGAACTCGTAATGGTGACCAAGGATGCTGATCTTGCGATGGGACCACATTATGGGTAATTACAGGTGGCTGAGGTGTCATTGTTGTCAAGGGGCAGGAGCAGGATAATAAAAATAATGACATAATAAATTTTATTTTTAATGCGGTAGGATTGTGGTTAATCACCATTAAATGAAAACCACCTTTTTAGGCCTCCGCAGGTAGGCAGTTTACCTTTATTGCGACGGCTGCGGTAACTCCTTTGAACAAAAATCCACAACCTTGGCAGGCGTCAGCCCTAACTGACCCCATCAATTTTGCTATTTTTAGGAACGACACTGTGCGGGTACTTAAGCGGGCGCTCGCGCGGTCCCTTACAAAAGTGCTCTGTCGCGGTAACCCACGCGGGCACCCGTCGCGGTGAGCCGCGCCGCACCCGTTTTGCTACTTAATAATACATTAAATTTCTCCATTGACACGACTGCATGCACACCGTTAAAGTTGAAATAGCGACACTGTGCAGGTAATAATCCGTTTCCGCTACGGGGACCATCGCACATACAACACGCGCGACGTCACGCAACGGGTGCCCGCGTGGACGCCAGCGTGTACTTGGGCGTGGTTCTTACCGGACTATCATGGCTTGCCATCCATGACCCTCATTACACAGTATTTCAAGGAAGTGAAAATTTCTCTAGGCCCTGGTTTTAGGAGGAAAATTTACCAATGACTTCTCTCACTCTAGGGTAGAGTGGGAGCGGGGTAGGGTAGAGGGTGTATCAGACTTTTACTGATTAAAATTACACGTGTGTCCTTCATATACCCTTTGTGTTCTAGGAGTGCAGGTATCTTATACAGAAATTCTCCATGGCCCTTGTAGGCATAGGCCTTGCTGGGCCTCTACGGTTTCGCTGACATCTCTATAAGGCGCGCGTGGAACATTATACGCAATCGACGACTTGAGCTCGTCGGGTATCAGTCCGGCAGTTATCGGACAGCTGGAACCATCCCCATCAGTGTCACCATCCGATAAAGACCAGAACCAGGTTAACGACGCGTTATGCTCCACGCCGCCTAGAGTTGCCAACATGAGCGACACGGTCGGCAAGAATCTATGCCTGCTAAGGCTGCAGTATTATGCGGAAGAGTTACCACGGCCTTGGCTCGCAAAGGGCAACTGAAAGAACCCGGCTAGGTTTTAGTCATTAAAAGTTTGCAATCTG
Source organism: Mythimna pallens (assembly GCA_961205895.1). NCBI lineage: Eukaryota > Metazoa > Arthropoda > Insecta > Lepidoptera > Noctuidae > Mythimna > Mythimna pallens. Next base: position 1,235,562 of record OY540836.1, read on the forward strand.
GGTAGAGCGAGAGGGAGCTCTACCTAGATTGCAAGAAGTTATTTCATAAATAGCAATGCTCAAAAACGGGACGCTTTTTTTTGCAAACAGTCAAAAGAGTGTCCTGTTAATCATGCTAACCAGAGATATTTTCATGTAATTTACCTTCATCCTTCAAAAAATTATTAAATCTGCCTAAAACCAATAAAACCACAGAAGTCTTTTCACCGCTATTTTGAGAGTGAGATTTTTTTGAACATGGTTGGCACTGACACTTGCAAGAAGAGCCCGATAAAAAGCGGCACAGCGACAAAAACTTATCAGAAAGATTAGAAAATTTTGAACCCAGACACTTACTGAACCCAGACGCTACGCTTAGCGTGAATAATTGAAAGATATTTGTTTTGTTTTGCTGTACAAATATGACATATTTTAATTTAAACTAGATTAAGTCGATGTTTTCTAGCTGACTAAAACGCCAAAACAAAGTAAAGTCCATTCAGCTAAATGTTAATTCGATTGAAATCTTTCACTTGCAAAGACCCACGAAATTTCTCATATCTTTAAAAGCCTTCTACATTATTTTATGAAATCAATATTATCTTCTTCAATTTTATTAAAAACTGAACACGCGAATGTAATAACGATGCACTTCAAATCTAAATGAAAGCCTATAAGTCTCTAGGGGTGGTCACATGGATTCGTAAGCTTCAATATCTTATGTGTTCATTAAAATTTTGGAGGGAAAATTATCCAATGATATCTTGGGCTGAGCGAGAGGATGTGTCAGACTTTTACTGACTAAAAACCCACTACTGTTCCTTCGTTGCCTTTCATACCAGGGCCGAGTCTTCCTTTCAGAAGCAGACCCTTGGCCCCAGTAGACTTCGACCCTGCTGGGCCCCACTTGTTGTGTCTGGTTAATTCCTCTCCTACCACTTAAGATCACTGGCTCGACAATGCACGCGTACACGGTATACTACGATCACACTCGCCCTCGGCTCTGGTGACTCTCTGTAGGCACTTGTACATGAGCACACGATACAGTGTATATATCGTGTTATTTCACATACACTACATCCCTCGCTGCTAGCGGCTTCGCCCGCGTAGGCTTAAGCAGCCTTATAATGTTCCCACTGCTGGGACTCAGGCCTTCTCTCTAAGAGAGGGAAGGGGCCGTAATCCACCACGCGGGCTCAGTACGGGTTGGTGAATGTCACATGTCTTCGAATTTTTGGTTCTAGGACATTCCGGTTTCCTCACGATGCTTTCCTTCACCGTTTTGAAAGCTGTAATGATGAAATAAATTACACAAAGTAATGCGCCTGGCTAGATTTGAACCCGCGACCTACAACTCATCACTGCTCTTCGCCCGCGTGTTAGTACGAAATTATCTCAAGGGAATATACTCTCGGAATAAAGTATTCTATGTGCTCTTCTAGGACATAGTCTACTTGTGTACCCATTGAAAGCCTTTGCTAAATGCAATACGCTACTTTTTATTCTCAAAAAACGGACCTTTTGTGTGGGAGTGGCCACGAAAGCGCCATTGAATCAATAGATAGAAAGGTTGACAATACCATTACAAAACGGAGTGTTGCATTATGGTCGCCCTGGGGTGTTTGTGACCCCTGCAATCTTCACGCCGTACCCTGCTAGAGGTCGTCAAAAGCCACATTAATTAACGAGATTACCATCTACATTACATTATTCAGGATAGTTAATAAGATCATCAATTTACATAAGTCGAGCTTGGGTTTTATAATTTTGTCTGTGTTGGTTCGCTGTGTTTTTGAGGTAATAAAATATTAGTGATTAAACAATACTTTCAGTGGTAAATTTGCTTATACTATTAAAGAAACACAAATAAAATATTACTGTCGTGTCAACATATATATTTTTTTTTGTATTTATTTAGTTTGTTTTATTCTCATTTTTATTACAACTTTTTACATAGAAAAAGATTAATGGACCCCAATTAAGTAAGTCGTACTTTATACTGCTACTTTTTCCACGGAATTACACCTCACCTAAGCCCCAGACATACAAAAACCTACCCTAAAAACAAAGTAACAACGTCCATATTTTGTTTCTATCAAAATAAACACAACAAAAAGAAACAATAATTATTTCAGTCAAGTATCTGGCTGAAAATGTCCCGAGGGATTGTAATAAAATGGTCTGATTAGTAAACTTTCGTCCTTCTGACACTCGATAAGAGCCACACGGAGTCTGTTCAAGATTTTTTATTAAATTATAAGAAAGGAACGATGACCTTATCTAATTCAGGACATCACCTGATCTAAGCTATTATAGACCTTATTACCTGTGCTGAAGGTTGGTAAACCCTTGAAGTGATAGTTATTCGGGTATATTTTCAGCTGAAAGTAAATAGTTCTCTTGTTATCAGGAATTACATTTTGGATATTTATTTAGGCTGGATTGCCTTTCATTGAAGTGTCAACGATAAAATACTGGTGAGAAATTACTTCTGTTTATTTTAACTGGGGACAAATTTAAATGTAATTTAGTAGACCATAGACTAATATTCCAAAACATAGACGAAACTATTGTTCTAACTAACTCTAAGTTTATTTAGTAATGAATAGGTACAATAGAATTTCAACCAATTTCGTATTTGGCACTGATTCTGAATAGTTTTCGGCACTACAATACAATCAGAACACACCTCAATTAGGTATAAATTTTAGTTATTTCATCAACAAAAGAAGAACCTTGAACTTTATACAAAGTTATTTTGTCTTGTAATTTAATGTGTTAGCAAGGTTCAAGCGAAATATTGCAAACTATTTGAAATTTGGCTTGTTGTAGAAAAATAGGTTAGAACAACTTACCTGAATATATCTTCGGGACAGCTTATCATACACAATGCCTCTATTTTCAGGATTTAAACACTAAATTTCATTTGATTTTCGAATTTTGAAAGCAGACTCAATTCGATCAGGGCAGTCATTTAGTCGCCATTAAATTTTCGGGTGTCAACGAAACGTCATTCCATATTCGAATACGCGGCTAAATCAGTCCCTTTCAATCGATAAGTATGTGCAGGAAAGGGATGGATATAAGAATGTAACCAATAACCAAAAAATGAATGTATCGCGATATAGAATCAACGTAACCAGAATGATCTTAGCCTACCTAACGATACTAAATTACTTAAATAAATACAGGAGACGTGTAATACTTTTATTTAATTTAATTTAATGTAGGTAGTACTTTTTTGTGGGAAATCATCCAATGACTTTTCAAAGAACTCATAACTGGAACACGAAGTACAACTGGAGAAACACGCGGGTTTTAGTAAATAAAATTCTGACATTCCCTCTCGCAACATCCAGAGCCCACCCTATCAGTTAAAGTCTTACACACCCTCTCGCTCCGCCCAAGAGCGAGAAAAGACATTGGATAATATCCCACCATAAAAAACCGTCAAACAAAAATCCTACCGCGGCTGTCAGCAAAATAAACACAAAGCAAGATAATGTTTAAGAGACATACAATCCGGCCTCGTAATAGTGACAAAGCGTATCCGAATTGCTGATCAAACACCGCCAGCCCCGCCCTGGACTGACACCGCGACTAAACACCGCCACACCTTATCCGCTCTAATTTACCCCTCGTTACCCTCTGACGGGCAGGAGTTACAACTTTCTGTAGATATTAGTATTACGTTTTATTCTGCCAACTTGACTTTCCAAGGATATTGTGTTTTTTTTTTCGTTGTAAAATCATCTGGGTGCGAGAGGGTGTGTCAGACTTTTACTGACTAAAAACTCACACCTGTTCCTTCGTTGCCTTTCATGCCAGGGCCGAGTCTTCGTTTCAGAAGTAGACCCTTGGCCTCAGTAGGCTTCAACCCGGTTGGGCCCCTACGGTTTGCTGACATCTTGAAGCGCGCGTGGAACAGTACGCGCCGTCGACAACTTGGGCTCGGCCCGGACGGTTATCGGGCGATCGGCCGGTGAGCTACGCATTGCTCGACGTCCGCAAGCCCACGAAGGTTATTGTGTAGCTCTGTAACCGGGTTTGAGCAGTCGCTCCATGTAAAATGTATTCAATAGCATTTCTTTGGACTAAAAACTGATCTCAATATCTTTTTTAATTTTCGGAATAAAAGAAATATCAAATAACTCTTCTCATTCTTCACAGAGTGGGAAGTCATTTGACAATTGTTCTCCGCTCTAATTTTGTACGCTCTATTTTGTTTCGGGTGGAGCGAGAAGATGTGTCACACTTTTCATCTACATTCATCGAGCAATTTAAGTCAAAAAAATTTAAGTCAATAGTTATAAGTTACTTCTAGGTAAAGCATGCTTTGTCAAACACATCGTCGCTAATAATTACATGTTATTATTATTAATATCCTACCTTTTTGCAGTGGGAAATTATTTATTTATTTATTAAAACTTCATGCAACACAAAGGTACAAAGGCGGACTTATTGCCTTGGGCAATCACTACCAGTCACCGATTTATTGTTCAGGAAAAAATACACTTTTACATCGAATACTTCCCTGGTCTCCACACTAGGATTCCCTGTGTCGTGCAGACCAGTCTCTTTCATCATGGTTCAAGAAGAAATAAAATAGAAAATAAAAATACAATGTAACATAGATATAGAACATATGGTATGTTAGAACTACATACTACATGGCATCTAGCAGAGTGTGTAAAAAGTAAGTTGTATGGTGTTGGTGCGTGTATGTGTGTGTGTGGTTGTGGGTAGTGAAGGGAAAACATGGTAGGTGCATAAAAAAAAGAATAGATTAATAAGAAAACAAGGAATCAAATGTATATATACATAGAATAAACATACATAAATATTTAATATAATAATTATAAACCTACCTATATATAAATATATATTATTTATATAAGGAAAAATTAAAGGATTTTTGAGACTACTTCGCTATTTGTTTAGAAAATAAAGCCGCAACTAAATTATCAAATAAGTCTTACCACTCTCAGAGCGGGAAGATGTATTTTGATAATATTAATTGACTAAAACCAACCTGTGTTCCTTTAGTTACCCTTTGTGTTCCAGAGCCATGGTAACAGTTGCAAACAATTCCACAGCTTTTTGCAAAACATTTGGACAAAACGATACCCCTTGACACAACTGTAGTTATACTTCCTGGAATCTAACTGTCCCTAACGACTGTTAAATATCTACAAATATGATAATCTAGAAGTTCTCGGAACCAACATATATAATTATGGATTACTGCTTACCATCAGGTGGAGTCGCCGTCGAGCACTAGTTTATATCAAATAAAAAAAAAAATGAAAGACTCATGTTGGAGGTCAAAATATGCAAAGTCACACTATTTAGTAACCAAGATGTGTATTGTCAAATTGTTCAAGCTGTGTAAACCTATATATGAGTAGGTACATATATATTTGCACAGAATCAAACTTCTGTACAATTACCTAAATGTTACATAAATCTTGAAAATATGTCGTTTTTTTTTAGGTGGGAAAATCATCTAATGATAAATCTCGCTCTTGGGTGGAGCGGAAGATAATGTCAGACTTTTACTAACTAAAAACCTACTCCTGTTCCTTCTGGTGTTCCCTAATAAAAAAATGTGAAATTACATCTCATATGTTTTATAAATGAAGCCCTCCTAGAGAGTACATGTTTTTACTACTTACTTGTCTCTACGAAACTACTTCATTAAGTAATGCCGTAAGGCACTTAGCCTTGTATTGATACTCTTATCAAATTAACCGTCATAATATCTGTATACAAACATTATTGGTAAATAAATGATTTATTTTCCTATTTCTGTACCTATCCCGAAATGAGAAAGTCTATAGGTAAAAATGGAGTCTACATAAAACATAAAATAACTTGCTATTAATAGCTACCCACATATGTACATAACAGTCGACAAATCATTCATCATCATCATCATCATCATCATTTCAGCCGAAAGACGTCCACTGTTGGACATAGGCCTCCCCCAAGCGTCGCCACAATGACCGATCCTGTGCTTCTCGCATCCACCGCACTCCCGCGACCCTCACCACCACCTTGTGGGAGGCCTTCCAACGCTGCGTCTTCCGGTGCGCGGTCGCCACTCTAGAACCTTTCGGCCCTATCGGCCATCCGACAAATCATTCATCTTACCTTTAATATTTAATTCATCATTCCGTGCTGATCACTACTCAGACAGGTACAGCAATATTCGGGACCACTCTCTCAGAAAAAAACTAACTTTTGTAGATGCTGGTTTCCTTCTGCGAGGATGTCATCTTCTGTGGTAGGAGGCTGTGGGAAAGGTGGAGTTTATAAACGTCCTCCCATCTCGAATCATGTGCACCGGACCCCGGAGAAAGGCAGATAATGCCCTCTTCCTTCTCTTCCCTGAGGACCCCGATCCCCGAGGCCCCGTCCCTGAAGCCCCCGAATGCGATAAATATGATTAACATTTATTTTTATTCTCTTTACTGTAGTTACAATTTGTACGTTCTACATAAAAGTGCTCATTATGATGTTTGAAGTTAATTGTTATATCATTTTTACAATACGATTTTTACTTTTAATTCTAGTGTTGATTATTTTTATAGTTGATTTTAACATGTTTTGAGACTTAAAAAGTTGATTAAATTATCCTTTAATGAGCATTTTTTATTTACATGTGATATAAAAATGACTCTATCGACTGAAGAATCTTCTCCCTGCTCACATAAAGGCAATGCTTGTACAGTCCCTAATTTTTCCTATAATTGACTATGCTGATGTATGCTACTATGACCTGAATGCAGATCTCCTTAATAAACTGGACCGCCTTCTGAATAACTGCATTCGATTTGTCTTCAACCTTCGTAAGTATGATCATGTATCAACGCATCGATCACTTTTAAAATGGTTACCCATTCGCCAGCGTAGAGCGTTAAGGGCATTGACAACTCTGTTTTCTTTTCTGAATAAACCCTCTTCTCCTTCTTATCTGACTTCAGAAATTCAGTTTCTTTGCTCTGCGCACAATAAAACTTCGATCCACAAATAATCGTCTTCTACGATGTCCGACACACCGCTCTGGGTTTGTCCATTCCTCTTTCTTTGTCCAGGTGATCTTCCTTTGGAATGCGCTCCCTCTGAACATCAGGATGACATCCAGTCGGTTGTCCTTTAAAATGAAAGCACGAGATCACTTTCGCAAGAAGTTGGTAGATTCATCATACTCTTGATTTGTTGTATTTGTTTTTTTTTCTCAATATCATTCTTTATTTGTATGTATGTATGTATCTAAGTATATATTTATTATTGTTCTTGTTTCCTCTATGACAGTCTTTTATTAAGTTGCACCTGCCATGTTATGTCTCTGCACCACCCTAAGGTCGACTGGTAGAAAATGCCTAATGCATTAAGTCCGCCTTTGTACAATGTTTAGTGCATGAAGTTTTAAATAAATAAAAAAATAAAAAAAAGTGTAATTAATTTTGCACTTTAAAGTTTGTTTTAGAGTTCTCTATTTAGTATGCATATTCATTAAAAAAATAAATAAAGAAATGTAAGGTGTAATTATCCTTATTCAAGGGGAGAAGCGACATATTTTTCCTGACAAACAGACATATTTCAACATCTCGACGTCATCTCAACGCTCAGTCACGTGGTCAGAACAAAGGAATTGGAGGCGTCGCCTACTCGAGGCGCGAACGAAACGATTGTAACTTGGCTAGGGGGCAGGAAGCATCTTTTAGCTGTATAGGACAGTTAAAATATCGCTCTCCACTACGGTACGAGGCCCATGCACGGCAGCCTAGCATTAGTCCGGGGCAGCAGAAGTGACATCACACTCGCAGCCCCTGATACAAGTGTGCGAGGAACCACTGAGGTAGTTTTAGTTAGCACGAGTCTTACAGACCCTTTTGCCCACCTTAAGGTGAAAAAAAGAATCCCATGAGAATTTCCTGCTCTAAAAAAAAAATGTGTAACATGAACTGGCAATATTAGTAAAGTGCGTATCACAGATTTATGACTTGTATGACAAGCAATACGGAAATGAGGAAAGTTAGGGGCGCGGAAATGAATATTTATTTACTTGTTTGTTGTAGCAATTAGTAAGTCGTTATAGATCAGAAGATATGATTGTTGTTGTTATTAATTGCTTGAACCAGTTTGTTTTATACGTTTTTAGGATTCCGTAGCTCAAAACGAAATAAACGGAATCCTTATAGGATCACTTTTTTGTCCGTCACTCTGTTAAGATTCATTATCTCGGGAACGCCTGGAGGAATCGAGTTGAAATTAAAACTATATGCTCAAGTCTGCGGTTCCTTGAAGCTATGAAAAAATCAAACTTCTATGTTAACGAAAAATAAAGATACGGCCGTTTATGTCGCAAAAAACGTATATTTCGACGGTCTCAAGAGAATCATTATTCATTGCATTAATAGTAAGGTAAAAAGAAATATATTTGCGTAAACATGTATGTATTTACTCAATCAATTTTATAAATATACTCATTAAAACCAGAAATAGAACTCCCTTACTTAGAGAAGAGCTAAAACGCGCCATTTTAATGAAAACTTGACGTGGTTAAACGTCAGGTTTTCATTAAAATGGCGCGTTTGTCTCTAAGTTAGAAAATTACGATGATGTTTTAATGAGTATAGTTGTGTATATACAAACACGTCATTACCGCAAATATAATTTCTGTAACCATGTTATTCGATACTGAGTTGCAATTTGCAAAAAAAAATCGAAAATTTTAATTTTACTAGCTACCCTATAAAATAAATCGGAACGGGGCTGCCCTCAAGCGGCTCCTGCCCAACCTTGGAGGCCCAGACGCCTCCTGCCGGAGGCTCTACGCAGGTATCGTCCAGTCCATGGCCCTTTATGGGGCGCCGGTATGGGCGCCGTCGCTGCGAAAGCGACCGGCGGCCCAGCTGAACGCTTGCCAGAGGGTCATGGCCATACGGATGGTGCGGGGATACCGCACGGTTTCCCGCGAAGCGGCGAGCCTCCTTGCTGGCCAGCCACCATGGGATCTGGTGGCAAAAGACCTTGCGCGCATGCACGATCTGCGCGTGGAGATGCAACGTCGGGGCGAAACTCCGCTGCCGCGACAAGTCGCGGCATGGCGGGCAGAGCTCCGGCGGGGTCTCATGGCGGAATGGCGACAGCGACTATCGCAACCCAGTGCTGGGCACGTCATAATTATGGCGGTAAGTCCCCTCTTTGAGGAATGGCTGGAAAGGCAACACGGCGTCCTTACCTTCCGCATGACGCAGGTCCTCACCGGACATGGTAAGTTCGGGAGGTTCCTGCACCGGATTCATGCGGAAGAAACGCCCGGGTGCCACCATTGTGTGGACCGCCCGGAGGACACGGTGGAGCACACGGTGGAGGTGTGCCCTGCTTGGGCAGAGCAACGCCGTGTCCTCGTGGGGGCGATCGGCGGCGGCGATCTCTCGCGCCGGGCTTTGGTACAGGCCATGGTCCGGAGCGAGGAGGAGTGGCAGGCGGTCGCCTCCTTCTGCGAAGCAGTAATGCTAGCAAAGGAGGCGGCCGATCGCGTGAGGCAACGGCAACGGTCCTCACGCCCCAATCGCCGCCGGGATTCCGATCCCGATTTCCGGCCATCGTAGGCGCAGGCTTGCGGACGGCGAGCAATGGGTGGCTCGCCATCCGACCGTCCGGTAACCGTCCGGACCGAGCCCAAGTCGTCGACGGCGCGTGCTGTTCCACGCGCGCCTCAAGGAGATGTCAGCAACTGTAGGGGCCTAGCAGGGTCTAAGCCTACTGGGGCCAAGGGTCTGATTCTGAAAGGAAGACTCGGCCCTGGTACGAAAGGCAACGAAGGAACAGGAGTGGGTTTTTAGTCAGTAAAAGTCTGACACTATCTCCCGCCCCGCCCAAGGGCGGGGGATGTCATAAGATGATTTTCCCACCGAAAAAAAAAAAAAAAAAAAAAAAAAAAAAAAAAAAAAAAACCTATAAAATAAAAATTACCTGCAGTTTTCAAAAGCGAGCGTACATGAGCTGGAGTGGCTCTGTCATGTCTTTGCAAACTAATCATAAGTCATATGGAAAAATCTTTCCCCCGCACTTCGTTCCCGACGTATTTCCTCTTTTATCAATCACAAAAGTCTTCTAAAACAATAAAGCGACCTCACAGAAGGTAGGGAGGGACTGATGTCAGAGTTCGTTGTTAGTTCGTACGAGTATGTGCGATTTCGGAAGTTATTCCCTAGGCAATAGCGCCACGAGGCTAACGGAAACGATAGAATATCGAAGTACTTTTATTGGGAGTATTTCAGTTGTCAGGGCACATATTATGTTAGAAAACTTTAAGAGTTGAAATGCCTGGTATAGCTATACATAGTCATACATATAAATAAATATAAAAAAAAATTGAAGTGTTCGTTTGTAATACCAAAATATATTTTTATACTTAATGCTTTTGTGCAATTTTTATTATCTTCAATGTACATGTATAAATGTATTTTTTTTTTCACTTCTGTTACAAAATTTTATTTATTAAAAAACTTCGTAGCAAACTTAAATGTTAACTAAACTAGATATAGTGTGAGGTTCGATTGCAGGTTTTTTTCGATTACATCATAATTTTTATATTTTTAAAGATACTAACATTCATTTTAAGTTTTTTACTAACACTATGGATTCACTGTGGTCTGATAAATAAATGTTATTATTGTTATTAAACTATAAACACTTTTATAATCATAATAATTTTTATCATCTATCTGCTTGTAGTTCTAGCTAATCTCCAAAACGGCTGGTCCAATTTTGATTGGACAAATAGGTAGTTATAATAAATATTAACCCTCGATTTCTCATTTCGCCTTTGAAATTGAGTATTTCTTAAACTCTACTATAGCCTATAAACCTATCTGGCATTAAAACAGGATTTGTGACTTGCTTATCTCATGATACTCAATTCAGAAACCCACCTTTTAAATAAGGAATAAAGAGTCCACACAAAAAAAAAAATTGACCAAATGCATTGTGTTGTTTTACGATTCTGACACCGACAAAATCGCGCTAGTTTTTTGTATGAACCGTCTCTATCTGACCTTCCCCGGAAGCAATCAGAACTAATGGAAGGATTAGGCCTAAATCTTCGGATTTTATTTTATGAGCCTATCCCTGGACCGAAATAGATTTGGGGGAACTGAGGTAAGCTTTAATACTTTATTGGTAGTAACAGTAGCAAAAGTAGTCAAAATGAAATTCAAAATGAAATTCAAAATAAAATTCAAAATGAAATTCAGAATGAAATTCAAAATGAAATTCAAAATGAAATTCAAAATGAAATTCAAAATGAAATTCAAAAGGAAATTCAAAATGAAATTCAAAATGAAATTCAAAATGAAATTCAAAATGAAATTCAAAATGAAATTCAAAATGAAATTCAAAATGAAATTCAAAATGAAATTCAAAATGAAATTCAAAATGAAATTCAAAATGAAATTCAAAATGAAATTCAAAATGAAATTCAAAATGAAATTCAAAATGTAATACAAAATTAAATTCAAACACAATCTTAATAAAATTTAAAAAAAAAACTTATAAAACCTTTTTTTACAATGTTTACAAAGAATAAAAAAGGTTTAAAGATTGTATGGAAAATCATTATTTCACGCAGGCGAAGCCAGGCGGCAGATTTTATTCTTAAGTAGCCTTAAGAATAAAAAGATGGGCCACTTAGAACAAAGTCATGATGAGAGTGACTATCTACTAAAAATATATTTGAAAATAACTTCCTCGCTTCCGATTCTACCATCACAAAGGAAAAGCGTGAATCCCTTTAATACCCTATTACTTCCAATTGGCCATACTGTGCTGCAATACTCAACGCAATTTCAATACGTCAGGCGGAATCGAACGCGTTTATATGCTTTATCAGATTCGCTCGTAAATCCTGCGAGAGAAAGCGGAAAACCCTTAAAAGTTAAGGGTATAAGGGAGATGTAAAAACAGGGTCAAGACAAAATGTTTCTACCTTAGCATCTTTTTAAATTTGTAGATATTCGTCATGAAAGTATTTCGTTAATATTTTGTTTTTGTTACTATCTCGCGTGATAGTAAACTATGATGAGGTTGACGGCGGTGGCACACTTGCTTAGAATTAAGTCTTGATTTAAAGACCCCTAGGTTGTGGCTTTATCAGGACACAGACTCCAGCATTCCACTCTTTAGTTTTATGCACAATTGTGCAATCAAAGTGTTCCTATACTCAAAAACTGGTGCAAAAAGACAATTAGAAATGACGTGATGATACACTTCTTACGAATGTGCTCGCGATCTTTAATTTATAAAATAATAATAATAATTTATTAATAATAAATTATTCCCTCTCCTAGAGAGGAGGCCTGAGTCCCAACAGTGGGAACATTAAAAGGCCGACTATGCTATGCTATGCTATTAATAATACCCGCACTGGGCCCGCGTGGTGGATTATGGCCCACTCCTTCTCCTAGAGAGGAGGCCTGAGTCCCAAGAGAGAGAACATTAATAGGCTGAATATGCTATGCTATGCTAATAAGACAAATTTTGGTCCACCACATTTGTTATTAGCTTTTATTTTCATAGGTATAAAAAAATATAATAATACTAAGTTAAAACTATCCGTATTCTAATAATGATAATTAAATTGCCAAAATTGCCAATGTAACTTTAAAATGCAAAGAAAACAATTAAGTAACGAACGAAATAAAGATCTTTATTCACATTTAAAGCACGTTATGATTGCCCAGCGTGATCGCAGAAAATTTGCCTGAAGAAAATTCGCTTTGCAGAACGTTAGCCTGAAGACCGTTCACCTATAGAACATAATGATGGCCGAACGAACGACTGTTTAGTGAAGGTTTTTTATAGCCTCTTTTTTATAATGTAAATGTGAGAATACTGTAGACTCCGCGAATTCTTAGATTTACTTCCTATTACGACTCATTTTTTAATGTGATTATTTTTATTGTACTTTTAAGGACAATAATGACTGGTCTACACTGTCCTTTCATAATATCTAGTAATACTGTAATATGGAAATATAAGAACAACAATTTTTTTAATAATAATAATAATAATAATAATAATAATAATGGTTTATTGTTCAGGAAAAAAATACACTTTTACATCGAATACTTCCCTGGTCTCCACACTAGGATTCCCTGTGTCGTGGAGACCAGTCTCTTTCATCATGGTTCAAGAAGAAATAAAGTAGAAAATAAAAATACAATGTAACACAGATTATGTAGAACATAGGGTATGTTTCATTTATGAGAGGTGTCCATGGCATCTAGCAGAGTGTGTAAAAAGTAAGTTGTATGGTGTTGGTGCGTGTATGTGTGTGTGTGGTTGTGTGGGTGCGTTTGTGTGAGGTGTGTGGGTGCATGTGTGTACGCGTGTCATGTCTTCAAGAACTGATAGCATTATCATGATAGAGTGTAACAAGTAGTTTATAGTGTTAATAAATAGTTAGTAGTTTCTCTGTGTCATCGTAATTCAGATCTTTAAGGTAAGTTTTGATGTGAGATTTGCATTTCGATTTTGTCAAAGGTATTAAATTAGATTTCTTGTTCAGTTTACTGTAAAGAAATGGTCCCATATAGTGAAAACACCTTTTTCCAAAGTCAAGTCGTCGCTTTGGTTTGCGCCATTCAGGCCCCCTCCGGGAATGTGGTTTTTGATTAACTAGGACTAAAGCTACTTTATGGAACCTTAGAGCAACGGCCATTACATATAATTGTCGCACGCTCATTACATCCGTTTCTTTAAATAAGGTATCAGTTGGAAAACGCCTTGGTTTTTTATAAGCCACTTTGAGAACAGCCCGTTGCGCGCGTTCCGCTCTAATCAAATGAGTTTTTAGTGCAACGCCCCATGCGATTATGCAATAACTAAGAATAGATTCGCACAGAGTGTGATAAATCATCTTCAAAATCGTCATGTTTGCAATCTGACCCATTCTTTTAAACACATGTAGTAGTTTTCTAACACGTCCACTCACTTGGTCTATTTGCTTTGTCCAAGTGAGGTTTTTGTCGATGTAGACACCAAGGTATTTTATGTAAGCCACCTGTTCAAAGCATGGGCATGGACAATTAGTGTTTGAGTCACTAAGACAGGTATGTAATTTAATAGCCAAGTTACATGGGCAAGTATTTCTTGCACTGGTACTAAAATTTATTACTTTCGTTTTGTCCACATTAAGTGTTAATAAATTGTAATTTAGCCATTGTGCAACCTGCCTTACGCCAGACTCAGCCAACTCGTGAACAGACTCGCACGTCCTATCATAAAATACTATGGCTGTGTCATCAGCGTAAGCGAAAATTTTTGCTTGACGGAGTGTTAAAGAGCAAAGGCTGTTGATATATATAATGAAAAGAGTAGGCCCCAGTACGCTACCTTGCGGCACACCGTAGTTAAGACTGGCATAGGAACTGAAGTTATTACCTAGAATTAACCTCTGTGTGCGATTGCTAAGGTAGGACTGGAACCACTCAAGAGCAGTGCCACGTACACCAATGCCTTCAAGCTTACTTAAGAGGATGCCTCTAGAGACAGTATCGAAAGCTTTCGCAAGGTCAAGGAAGACTCCAGTACATTTATTGCCATCATCTAATTGGGAGACAACAAAGTCTACTATGTCTGTAACTGCATCCTCCGTTGACTTGTTCTTGCGAAAACCATATTGATTGTCTGATAATATGCCGTTCTTTTCAAGGTAGCCCAATAGTCTACTATTCATAATCTTCTCGAGGATTTTGGACAGCGATGTGAGAAGAGAGATGGGACGATAGTTCGAAGCCACGGTCTTATCACCACACTTGAAAATTGGACAGACATTTGCCATTTTGAGAGTTTTTGGTACTATTCCAGAGGAAATACTCAAATTACACAAAAAAACGATCGGGGGGATGAGGTAAAGCTTGTTTAGTCTGAGGATTTTGTTTGAAATACCATCCCAGCCAGGTGCTGAAGCGTCTTTGAGACCTGAGATAATTTTATCGACTTCATAAACATCAGTTGGGCTTGCATAAAAGGAGTTAATTGGCGATGAGTTGATATATAAACTGCTATTTAACCGGGCCAGTTCAGATTCGCTTTTATTTAATTTTGAAAGTGTTTTAGCAGCAAGCTTCTCACCAACAGATGTGAAAAAATGATTAGCTCTATCTAGAGAGTCTTTAGGGTCGGGACAAGCGTGTAATAGTTCTAAGTTGGAAGACATATCCTTTTTTATGTTACATATACTTTTTATAGCAGACCATGTCCTTTTACTGTCTCCTTTAGAATCTTCTAAAGTCTTTCTGTCATACTCATTTTTTAGATTTTGTATTAGGTTATTGCAGAGATTCCTGTAGTTTTTATAGCGTTGCTGTATTCTGAGATTGTCTTTATTTTTGACTTTACTTGCTTCAATATGTAGGAGGTCTCTATTTCTGATGCATTTGATCAATCCTTTAGTCATCCAGGGTTTTCTAATAGACTTTGAGTTACGGCTAGTCACTACGGTAGTGTAATTTTGTATTGTTGTACTTAATGTATCAGTGAAAACATCAAATGCTTTATTTGCATCATTGTGTTTATATATAAAATCCCAATTTATGTTCTCTATAGCTTTTGACAAGTTAGTGTAGTCTATTTCAATTCGAGATTTTGAGTTAGGCAGAGAGCGTGAAGTATCTTTAACAATTCCAGCAATAATCGTATCATGATCAGTTATACCCGAGCTACATATGACGACCTTCACTGCGTTTTTTGATTTAATCAAGACGTGGTCTAAGCAGGTACGGTCATGAGTAGGAAAAAGATGTCCCGGGTAGAAGCCGTAATGACCAGTTACATCTAAAAACTCGTTTGCACGTCTGTCCCTGGAGTCGGGGGAGATATCAATGTTAATATCCCCAACTATAATACAGTTGGGACTTTTGCACTCTTGCATAATTTTTTCTAGTGACTCACAAAAAATACCAATATTATAGAAAGATGGAGATCTATATATAGCGCAGATTGTATATGCTTTAGCAATGTGGATAAGCAGACAGTTTGCTTGCTGAAAAGGAGGTTCATCAATAACCACCAGGAGATTGTTCTTGTATAAAACAGCAATTCCATCATTCTGATTAATGTAGTTTCTAGAATAGTGACATACATAATTATTCAGATGTACTAAAGGTGTCAACTCAGTTAATCGACACTCAGTTAGGACAATTATATCTGGTAAGAAATCTAGTTCACTCAAGAAGACCGAAAAGTTGTCGAAATTTTTATGTATACTACGTATATTTTGGCATACTATTGTGAGTTGTGATTTAGCATCACCAATATCCAGTGAACATTCCTTTGGGGTATTACGTTTAAAGTTCAAGTAGATATCAGTCTTATCGAGGTCATTAATCATATTATATTTATTAGCCATAATTAAAATTATTGAGAAAAGGTTGGAATGTGACAGTGCGAGTGGTTTCATCTAGTTGAATATGATAAAAGGTTCCAAAATACAAAAACGAATTGATTTTAGCATGCAATAACAGAGAAATATATGTGTGGTGTAAATAATGTGTGTAGTGATGTGTTAGATAAATACCTGAATTGAGACATGGTATGTGAGAAGTTCTGTTGCTATTTGCCATGACAATAAACCTGTATGAAGACATATTATAGAGTATGACATAAACTGAAACAGCTGCACTAAATTTAAAGTTAGTTGTTAATTTTGTAGAATTCCCGCAATTGCTGAAAAGTGTTTTCGTTTCTGACAACCGTGTACTTGTCGCCTTCCTTTTTACGCAGAAAGACGCGGCCGTTTGCAATCCAGCAGAATTGGTAGTTTTCTGATCTAGCGAATTCACGTGCGAGAAAAAGAAGTCTTTTTGCCTTTGAGGTAAGATGTTCCGACACATAAAGAGTGCTTGCAGGGCCTTCGAGACCAATATGGTTTGTGCTTAACTGACTGCCAGGGTGGGAGGTGTTAAATTGTTTAATAACTTTCAAGAGTTTATCTTTCGCAAAGGTATTGGTAAACTCAGTGACTACTGTCGACGTAGCTGCATTCGCCTTCGATGGCAGTCTATAGATATCTTTAATCTCGTTATAAGAGCAATCACACCCAACACGTTTGATCAGGGTGGTCACCATGTTAAGCAAGTCTTCCTTTTTTTCCTTTTTCTTTTTCGGTACACCCCTGATCTCAAGACTTGTTTTTCTAATCACTCGTTCTAAGCCCTCATGTCTTTCTTCCAGTTCTTCGACTCTTGCACGTGTATTAATCCATTCCCGGTCTAAGCTGTCAATCTTTTTATCTAAGTCCTTTATTTGAGCCGACAAATCACCCAACGATTTTTCAATTTCAATATTTGATGATTTTATACCAGTCTTTATTTCAGATAAACCTTTTTCTAGATTTTCTAACTTCGCAAGACCCTTTACAAGTTTCTCAAGTTTTTTATCTTGTTGTTTCATCCAATTTGAGAACATATCCATCATTTCGTCTTTAAACATATCGAGGATGTTGCACTCATTGCCGTCATCGCCGTCATTGCCATCGCCATCCATTAAAAGAGTAACCATGGAGTTTCTGGCCGATTCTTCTCCATAGGAAACGACCAATTTGGAACCGTGCACTAGCTTCTGTCATTTATAAGTGCCTATGTGAAATAAAAATGTTTGAATTTCGAATTTTTTGCAATAATGACGCAATTAGTACGATCGTATCATTAAACCAGGAACCTCTTGCAGTTTAATAAACCATTGGCCTCCAGATCCCGCAAGATTGTTTTTTATTACCCATAAAACCTTCAGGTGTCTATGAACACACGTTTATAATATATCTTTTAGTACACAATCGTAAAACATGCTGTAGCACGTATAAATATCAGTTGTCTCACTTTATCCAATAAACCTTTATTACTTTGATTTTATTATGTGTATCTTTATGTTTAGTGTTTTAAGGTGTAAATAGATGTATTAGTTGCAGTTAATCTATTGTTAAAAACATGTAAAATTCATATGGAAATCCGGAATGTTTACTTTTAAATTTTTTTTGTTTATTACAAAAAACTGATTTTTTATTCGTTGGTTTAACGAACTACGTAAGAAACTTAAATATTAACTAAACTAAACCTAACTATAAACATAAAATACAAAAACACAAAATACCCAGCCTTCGAAGCACTCCGCCACATTCCTGTCATCCGGAAATCTGCCCAGAAAACTGGCAGCATTGCCACGTTAAATGGCAAAATTAATTCTTTGGGCGAAGAACGAGCCAGTCCTCTGGTCACGCAAAGTGTCGATCAGTCGACGAGAATTTTCCTTAAAATCGTCTCCTACGCCTAAACCGAAATTATCAATATGGTTAGAGTATTTGCGCCGTTTGAGGGTCTCAACAGTTGCAGCGGCAGCGCCGGCAAAACCCGCCAAATGATGGTGATGTTGAAAACGAAAAAATACTATTTTCATTGGATTTGCATCACTGAAAATAGTCATTTTTACGTTTCATTTTGTCAATTTCTTCCCCACACATCAAATTGAAATATCCAATCACTTTGCTGATCCGTTTTTACATAGAAACATATTTCTAGTTTAGCGATCAAATAAAAATTCAATAAGTCGCCTTCAATAACATTTGATGTTTTTCCTACATCTGTTTCCATATTTTTCCTTTAACTTGAGTAATATATACTTTTTTTCTATTTCTTCGAGAACTAGCCTAAGGCTGACCGATGAACCTTTCCCTAGGTTACCGTAATTCTATTTTTTGTTACCACATAATGTCAAAAATAGGTTCTGATGTTACATAAGATATTGGCAGCCATTCCTTCTTATGAGAGGTACTAAACGGTTACAATCTGAGCTGAAGCTTTTGCTGAATAAAGTTACGTAAAAATACCTTTTTTTTGTTAAAAAACCGAATTTCTATTTGTGAATATATCGAATAGGTACGAACTAAAATAGGCCTTTGGGTATTAAACCTATCATGATGATAGGTTCAAGATTATCCCGTTTGTAATTCAGCGGTTTTTTTAGGTGGGAAAATCATCTAATGACAAATCACGCTCTTGGGTAGAGTGGGAGATAGTGTCAGACTTTTACTGACTAAATACCCACTCCTGTTCCTTCGTTGCCTTCGTCCCAGGGCCCCGGGTTTCGTTTTCACTCTACCCATGGCCCCAGCTGTCCACACAGTGGCGACAACCGGGCGTCGCTTCCGCACGAATCTGGTGCAGGAACTGCCCGAACTTACCGTGTCCGGTGAGAACCTGCGTCATGTGGAAGGTGAGGACGCCGTGAGGTCTTTCCAAGCACGCCTCAAAGAGGGGACTTACCGCTATAATATTGTGGCGTACCCAGCACTAGGTCGCGACAGTCGCTGCCGCCATTTCTCCAGTTAGCTACTCTCGGGGTCTTTAAGTCAAGAGTGAATAGGCTACTTCTGGACAAGCGTGCTCCATCGTCGACCACATCATCGCTTGCCATCGGGTGAGATGGTGGTCAAACGCGAGCCTATGATTAATAAAAAAAAAGAACCCGCCGGAGCTCTGTCCGCCATGCTGCAATTTGTCGCGGTAGCGAAGTTTCGCCCCGGCGTTGCATCTCCATGCGCAGATCATGCATGTGAGCAAGGCCTAATTCAGCGGTGAGATTATTATTATTTCCTTTATTCACTAGCTATTGAGAGCAGTGGTGGCCGAGTGGTAACAGCCCCGACTTACGAGTTGTAGGTCGCGGGTTCAAACCCAGCCAGGCGCATTACTTTGTGTATTTTATTTCATCACCACTGCTCTCAAAACGGTGAAGGAAAAGATTGTGAGGAAACCGGCATGTCCTAGAACCAAAAATTCGAAGACATGTGACATCCACCAACCCGCACTGAGCCCTCGTAGTGGATTACGGCCCATTCCCTCTCCCAGAGAGGAGGCCTGAGTCCCAACAGTAGGAACATTATAAGGCCGACTATGCTATGCTATTACTAGCTATTGCCCGCGACTTCGTCCGCGTTATTTCGTAAAACTATAAGTACAATCATTCTGAGCTTGCAATTTATTCCGAAAGCATCGTAATTATTTATTGTACTTTAACATAAAACGGTTAAAGGTAAAAACGCAAATTACCTTCAGGAAACATGTTATGTACTCGTCCAGATCCAGATGTATGAACGTCAATGAATAGAAAGAGTATGTATGGGTTGTAGCAGTTGGCATTTCTGTCTACCCCAAGGGAAAAGGCATAAGTTTATGTATGTTTTTGGTTTATGTTCTGGTATTATATAGGCTGACTGTATAGGCGATTGGCAGAGAAATTGTCAACCAGTAGCCTCCTTCCATGAAGCACTACGATCGAAGAAGGTGGCTGAAACTATGAGGGATAGGACATCTTGACTCCTCAGCTGTCACTGCAAGTGACGCTCTGGGTGTTGAAAGCCGCAGGGCAATTCCCAACCATCGCAAACACGGGATTGCGGTGGTGCCGTCCGGCCGTCTGGTCAAAGCAATCCTGAATCGATGGCGCGTAGTATTCTACGCGTGACTCAAAGAGATGTCTGCAAATGGATAGGGCTCTCTAGGGCCGATGTCTGCTAGGGCTGCGAGATTGTTCGAAAGAGTTACCTCCCGTAATAATTTTCGCCTCAATAATGTCTCACTGAAGAGTTTAAGCAGTTAGACAGCTTTGGTAGAGGAAAACAAGTCCCTTTTTTGAGGGCTTTTTAATAAAAAGAAATATTTTTTCTTCTAACATTAAGTCAAATTGTTTAAACACTTGAAATACAAAACTATAACAATTTCAATACAATGTCCACTTTCTTTAACGTGGGAAATCATAAAATATCCTCTTGCGCTCTGGGTGAAGTGGGAGAGAATGACAGACTTTTACTGGCAAAACCCTACATTGTTTCTTCAGTTGCTCTTTATTTGCTGGGACTACATAATTCCTTCGAATAATTCGTAACCTTGGCAGGTGTTAGCCTTAACTGGCCCCCTCAATTTTACTGATATCTCTTTGAGGCGAGCGCGGGTCATAATTCACCGTTGACCTAGGCTTGGTCCTTAGAGTTTATACACACAAGCGGCATGTTACCAACGGCAGAGGTAACTGCAACCGTCGACCTATGGTCGTATACGTATGTGACACTTGACACACACGACGGCTGCCGCTAATCTTCAGAGCTGGAATTTCAGTAAGTCCCCTCTTTGAGGCGTGGTTGGAAAGACCTCACGGCGTCCTCACCTACCGTATGACGCAGGTTCTCACCGAACACGGTAAGTTCGGGAAGTTCCTGCACCGGATTCGTGCGGAAGCGACGCCCGGGTGTCGCCACTGTGTGGACCGCCCGGAGAACACGGTGGAGGTGTGCCCCGCTTGGGCAGAGCAACGCCGTGTCCTCGTGGGGGCGATCGGCGGCGGCGATCTCTGGCGTCGGGCCTTGGTACAGGCCATGGTCCGTAGCGAGGAGGAGTGGCAGGCGGTCGCTTCCTTCTGCGAAGCAGTAATGCTAGCAAAGGAGGCGGCCGATCGCGTGAGCCAACGGTCCTCACGCCCAAATCGCCGCCGGGATTCCGATCCCGATTTCCGGCCACCGTAGGCGCGGGCTTGCGGACGGCGAGTAATGGGTAGCCCGCCGTCCGACCGTCCGGTAACCGTCCGGACCGAGTCCAAGTCGTCGACGGCGCGTATTGTTCCGCGCGCGCCTCAGGGAGATGTCAGCAAATCGTAGGGGCCCAGCAGGGTCGAAGCCTACTGGGGCCATAGGTAGTGTGAAAGCGAAACCCGGGGTCCTGGGACGAAGGCAACGAAGGAACAGGAGTGGGTTTTTAGTCAGTAAAAGTCTGACACTATCTCCCGCCCCGCCCAAGGGCGGGGGATGTCATAAGATGATTTTCCCACCGAAAAAAAAAAAAATGCTGGAATTTCGACGGTTGCCTAAGCCTAAGCCTACGGTGGCTGCAAATCGTCATCCGACTCCCAACACCCGGGACTTCTCCGGCGGGGATCAGAATATCCACTAGGAATCCATTCCCGAACAATTAAAACAGCTACTAATAATAATAATGTTTTTTTATTATTTTTTATTATTTTTTATTGGAATATTTAAAAATATAATTTATATGTTATGGTAAATGAATAAACGGAATAATGCTAATAATTTTTATATTTTTAATTGCTTTTTAATATGTTTTTTTTTTTAAGAAATATAAAAAAATGAAAATGATATGTAGGTACCTATATAAAAAGAAATAAACGAAATAATAATAATAAGTCATTTATTTATAACAAAGGGCACATTTACAGTAAAGTATATTAAATATTAAAAAGAAAACAGGTTGCTTATTTGCCTGAACTAGGTTGAACCTGTTACTAAAAATCATTCAAAAAATTCCTGCCAAAAAAGGAAGGCCTATTTAGTAAACACTAACCTTACTAAGTACTAGCAGCCAAACTCTCTCAGGTCTAACCGCATTACTTCCCAAATTCTCGCTAACGTCATTACTACACACTTACGGCACTGACTGAACCACACACAATCGCTTTAGCTCAAGTAAATTGGCGTGTAACCTCATTAGCGACGCCTTAGAGTTATGTGACGTCATTGCTACAGGAAACAAAAGGCCTATTAGTGCATGAGAAGATTAGGTATGTGTGCTCCTGCGAGATTGTTCAAAATGGACCCTGAAACGCAAAGAGCGACTAAAATAACACAGGTGGGTTTTGGTCAGTAAAATTGTGGCACTCCTCAATCCACCCAGAGAAGGAAAAGTTATTTGTTAATTTTCTAGCTAAATAAAATATCTGGGCAAGTGCGAGTCGGACTCGTTCAAGTCCCAAATCGAGTCTCGAAGATTTTTCCAAACCGCAAAAAGTTTTTTTTTTGTGACCTACAAAAAAATATTCACTGTTACCATGCGGCAATTTGACAGTTAAATGCTCTGTAAAAATATTAGCAATGCCCTTAGGATCACACCCCTCCAACGCTCGCAGGAAATCCAGGTTGAACGTTGTTTTGGGCGGTGCTCTGCCAGAAGCCACGGAAATCACCTTCACGGTGCTTATTGGCGAGGGCATCCATTCTAATCTGATCTTGATGGTCTTGACACCACTTCAATCTTAATTTGAATACCCTTCTGCTTTCACACATGTCATTATATACTCAATACTCAATTCTTTATTGCATTCCACAATGTAGACTTAGGTGGTAAATATTTGCCAAAAGAAACAATCATGGACCCTGTCGGGCACAGCAAAAGAAGGATACAAAAGGCGGAGAAGAGGACTTATTTTCGGCATCTTCTAATCTAACATATAAATACATTTTTATGAAATAATTAATTAATAATAAATATACACAACCAGACCTAAGCCCACCACACAAGTCCTATTCCAAAAACTTAGACTTGGCATCCCTATCAGCCCCGGAGACGTGCTTGTTCCATCCATGATCCAATTAATGAATTTGTTACGTAAGTATTTTTAGAGCTCATTAGGCTACGGTGTACGTAAAAAGAGCAATGTCCATCATACAAAATTTAAATAAATTTTACTTCTAGAGATTGGTGTGAATATTTTCTATCGTAAATTAATTTATAATTGTAGGCTTTTCACACTGTAGATCATCTGAAACTATAGGCATCTTAGTTGTGACGTCAAAGAGACGTGAATGAATTTATTATGATTAATGTTATGTAATTATGTCGGAGCCATGTCGTTCTGACGACTACAAGAAACTGCGGGGTTAAGCATGTCAGAGCTGAGACGAGGAAATTAGTTTCTCACACGTTAGTGAAATAATTTTAATGAAATATGGCAAACAGTTAACTTGGTATATATCTACCTATAGTTATGTGCGCAGAAAATAAATAAAGCTAATAGATATTACAACACACAATTGCACTTTATAGTTCTCGTTTCATTTCTAGTACCAATTTTTGTGTTTGTACCAAGACCTTGACCACTAAACGAAATAACATCCCGGACAATCTATCAGCTATAATAATAATATTCCACAACGCCATCTACTTTCAAATTAAGCAGAGCTTGTGTTATGTAGATAATATAAATAATATAGATAAATTACACCCAGACATAAATATAATAGTGATCGTCCTCATCACACAATTGTGTTGAGTGGCATAGCAATCAGGGCCACCTGGCTAGTCAATTATTGTACAAAAGTACAAAATATATAACATATATCCGTGTCTTAAAAATTAAGATGACGTAATATAGAACAATATATCCTCTGCATAAAGTCGTAAAGCAAAAAGCGCATTCTTTCAGGAGTGTTGGTTTTCGTAGTGAGGATCATTCATGATTTTTGTGGAGTATGCAGACTTATAGAGTCAGAAAAAACAGTAAAACTGTGAAGAAATTATTTAACTCGAACCAAAAATGACGAAATACAGCAATTTTAGTGTATTAGTTCTAGAAACGCACCCGAGAATAAAGCGCTCGCTGTGACGTCATCCGTCATGATCGGTCTCCACCGGCGAATGAATACGATCAAGCCGTTCGTCGCATAGATCATGACAGATGACGTCTTCATAAACAGTCCAGCGTGAGAGCGTGTTTCCATTAGCCGTTCAGAAAAAACATTAATAAATCCACCATTTGTTGACGGATTTTAATAATTTAAAAATTAAATGATCATTAAATTATAACACATACGATGTACTTAGTAAAAATCGGATTTGCTATTATGTGATTGATCCTCATTGTTAATGATATATGAGTAATTCGTGAAACACTTGGAACCACGACTGAACTCGCCTAATTGTCATTTGCAACGCTTTGCAAAATAGCAGCATGAATATCTGGCACTAGATTAATATCTCACCCTCAGTCTGTGTCAGTGACTACGTAGATCTAGTAGCTACAGGGAACCATGTACCTATTCCGTCAAAATTCGATCCCTATGTCATTGTTTTGCATCCGATAGATTCGATGTTACAACAATTTGATTTCAGAGACTGACAGATGGGTACGTCATACTTAGCCTTCAATAACTGGTGTGTGTTTTTGTTTACGCACAAATCATTTGGGAAAAACCAGCCAAGTGCAAATCCGAACTGAGGGTTCCGAACAAACTTACTTATGAAATCAGTACAATTCCCCAATTGAGTTACGAAGATTTACCCGACGCGAATAAAAGTGTTTTTTTTTTTTAGTTACGAAACTACAAATTTACTGTTTTCAGTTTTTTCCTATACTTGTGCTATGAGACCTTGCTTCGCGCCAAATTTCAGAATTCTAGGTCAAAGAAAGTGCCCTATGAATTTTGATTCTTTTGAGTGTCGAAATACACGTTTTTGCGACATAAACAGACGTATCTTTTTTTCTTCGTTATCTCAGAAGTTTGATTTTTCACAGCTTTAAGAGACCGCAGACCTAATATATGGTTTTAATTTCAACTGACTACCTCCACGCGTTCCCGAGATAAAGAGTCTTGACAGACAGACAAACAGAAGGACAACAAAGTGATCCTATAAGGGTTTCGTTTTTTCCTTTCGAGTTATGGAGCCCTAAAAACGTTAGAGAAAAGAGCTTTGAAATTATGAAGGTTATGAAGGAAGGGAAAGGTTGTAGCTGTACGGATTTTGATGAAAATTACCACAGCGGTAGACTATGTCCCGAAATTACCACACGGGTAGACTATGTCCCGAAATCACCACACGGGTAGACTATGTCCCGAAATTACCACACGGGTAGACTATGTCCCGAAATTACCACACGGGTAGACTATGTCCCGAAATTACCACACGGGTAGACTATGTCTCGAAATTACCACACGGGGAGACTATGTCCCGAAATCACCACACGGGTAGACTATGTCCCGAAATTACCACACGGGTAGACTATGTCCCGAAATTAGCACACGGGGAGACTATGTCCCGAAATTAGCACACGGGGAGACTATGTCCCGAAATTACCACACGGGTAGACTATGTCCCGAAATTACCACACGGGGAGACTATGTCCCGAAATCACCACACGGGTAGACTATGTCCCGAAATTACCACACGGGTAGACTATGTCCCGAAATTACCACACGGGGCGACTATGTCTCGAAATTACCACACGAGGAGACTATGTCTCGAAATTACCACACGGGGAGACTAGGTATGTCCCGAAATCACCACACGGATAGACTATGTCCCGAAATTACCACACGGGTAGACTATGTCCCGAAATTACCACACGGGGAGACTATGTCCCGAAATTACCACACGGGTAGACTATGTCCCGAAATTACCACACGGGGAGACTATGTCCCGAAATTACCACACGGGGAGACTATGTCCCGAAATTACCACACGGGTAGACTATGTCCCGAAATTACCACACGGGGAGACTATGTCCCGAAATCACCACACGGATAGACTATGTCCCGAAATTACCACACGGGGAGACTATGTCCCGAAATAACCACACGGGTAGATTATATCCCGAAATTACCACACGGGGAGACTATGTCCCGAAATAGAATATGGGATACTTTTAATTCCAGGTGTACGTTCCAAAAAGACGATTATTCCTTTCACGCGGACCATGGCGCTAGCTAAGTAGCAGCTAGTTGACATTATTCTTAGGATGATTTTCTCACTGGGAATTTTTTTTCTTTTTAGGGTTCCGTACCTCAAAAGGAAAAAACGGAACCCTTATAGGATCACTTTGTTGTCCATCCGACTGTCTGTTTGTCTGTCTGTCAAGGCCCTTTATCACTGGAACGCGTGAAGGTCGCAGGAAAAGTCAAAATTAAAACCATATACTAAAGTCTGCGGTCCCTTGAAACTGTGAAAGAAAAAACTTCTGAGTTAACGAAAAAAAGGATACGGCCGTTTAAGTCGCATAAAACGTGTATTTCGGATATCTATGATTTTGAAACTCTCGAAAATTTCATAGGGTACTTCCCATTGACCTAGAATCCTGAAATTTGGCATGAAGCAAGGTCTCATAGCACAAGTATAGGAAGAAATCTGAAAACTGTAAAGGACATTGCTCGTCGTCCATACATAGCTTGCCTAAGATCCAATAGGGAGGTGTATTTACTCTTTGGGTTTTAGATAATGTATATATTCGATTAAACCTAAATTAAAACAACGGACACTTTTGAGAATTCTGGAAAAATCAAAACACTTTCGCATTTTGAGGTTATAATTACGACAATAAAAACATTCGTTATGTAGCAATAACTTAGCATATATTATAATACTGAATGTAAGTACGACAGATGCGCGCTTCTTGACATTGAACTCTAGGAGTCGGGAGACTTATTAAGGGTTTTATTAAGGATTTACTTTTTCATTTTCGTTTGATTATAAAGTAGGTATAGCATATATAGTACATACATATATAATAAAATCTTGCGCGCGCGCCAAGTGACATTACTATCAAATGTCAAATGTTGTCATCTATCAATTCGTCAACTGTCAGTGTCGATATTATTGCTCGTTTCAAACAGCGCTTTCAATCGAGTTTTTTGATAAGGCTTATTATGGTTCCGCGACATCATAGAGGACTATTTGTAACTAAAAATCATTAGCGTATATCAAGTGTTGAGAATACTGACGCTTGTCTGTATCAAACTCTTATTAAGAGTGCTGTTACAAAGACTTGGCTGTATGAGCTATAATACCTTTGCCTATAATACCTTAGCTAAGGACGAAAGTGAATACTTTTTTTGATGTTTTCGAAATTGAAGTGTTCGTTCTATTAAAATATAAGTAATGCATATTATTAAAAGAACTAGTAATTATAGTAAATATTTCATGCGTGTTGGTTCATAGGCCATTTTTTACAATGTCCTTTGTTGTCGTCACAAAAAAAAAACTTTTTTTTGCGATTCTCAAAATATTCGTACCTTAATTCGAAGATTGAACTGTTTTTTAAGTAAGTTACTGAACCAGTCCAGTTTTAAATTTCTATTTATATTTTATAAAAAAAAATTTCAAAAGTAATTTATAATTTACTAAATAAACTTATAATTGTTTTATTTCTTTTTCAGGTAAGCCTCGTAACGTATATACCTACTCGTGTATCACAAAAACTGTGTATACAACTGTTTCAAAAGTATCTCAAGGAAGTCTCTTACGGAGTAAGTATTGCTAATATTAAAAGTAACGAACACCTCTGAGTTCTATAGATTTTTTTTTACAACTTTGCAACTCCATACAAAAGTTTCAAAATCCTATTAAAACTTTATGCACCAGTAATGAATACTGTACAAAGGCGGACCTAATGCCTAAAGCATTTTCTACCAGGCGACCTCAGGGTGGTGCAGAAACATAACAAGGTAGGTGCAGGTAAAGAAATAGAAAAGAAACACAATAATAAATATATACTTAGATACACACATACAAATTAACAATCTAATTATGAGAAACGAATCCAACAAATCAACGCTGTGATGATTACACCAATTTCTTGCGAATGTGTTTACGTGCCTTCACCTTAAAAGTGAACCAACTGGACGCCGTCCTGCCCCCCTAGCCAAGTTACAATCGTTTCGTTCGCGCCGAACGTCTCAAGTAGGCCACGCCTCCGATTCCTTTGTTCTGACCACGTGACTGAGCGTTGAGGTGACGTCAGAACAAAGAAATCGGAGGCGTGGCCTACTCGAGGCGTCCGGCGCGAACGATACGATTGTAACTTGGCTAGGGGGGCTGATATTCAGCGGGAGCTCATTCCAAAGAGAGATCGCCTGGACAAAGAAGGAGGACTGGATAAACCCAGAGTGATGTCTAGAACATCGTAAAAGATGATTATTAGTAGACCAGAGCAAAGAAATTGGATCTGAGAAGTCAAGTAAGAAGAAGAAGGTTTATCCAGAAAAGAAAACAAAGCAGTCAAGGCTCTTAGCGTTCTACGCTGACGGATGGGTAACCATTTACACAGTACTAAGCCTGTTGATTTCAGATTTAGTACCTAACTCAAGTAATGTTTTAATTTTATGAATTGTGGAATTAAATAGAGTTATGAAAATATTTTAATTAATACATGATACATTACGTACGTACAAAAAGTTTATCTCAGAGCAAGCGATTTTATTTTCATAATATTAAAACAACATAATTAAATATGAAATTGTTTACCAAAATAAATATTTGAGTTCTAAAACATTGAAGTAATATGGGATATAAAGCCAGTGTTACCCTAAAATAAACCTTTACACGTAATAAAAAGCCTCGCGTTAATAACATCGTATTTTTAAGTCCTTTCATAAAAATAAAATTGTAACGTCTCATCTGGTTTACGACCTAGATTAAATTCTAGGGTTCCAAATAAAGGTCTGGATTTTAAATGAAAATACCAACATTTTGGTATCGTTTAATTTTAATTGAGTAGCACAATATAGTCTCCATTTTCAAGATTAGGTTTTAAAAGCCATTTCACTAAATCAAATCTAATTAAATCTTAGACCGGACAGTATGTCTTTATTTCCATGGAATATGGGTAGGCCATCTCATCTTCCTAGCTCGTCGTGCTATGCCTCTGCTGCAGAGAACCTCAAGCGGAGGAAATATAATAACCTTGTTGGTAGTTATATTTTCGAGGCGTTTGGGGTTGAAACTTTCGGATCTTGGGGTCCGAGTGCTCACAAATTATTTAAAGAACTTTCAAAACGCCTTGTTGACAGTTCGCGTGACCCAAGGGCTGGCTTTTACTTCGGACAAAGGATAAGCATTGCCATACAGCGTGGCAATAACGCTAGTCTTTTGGGTACATTACCAGTCGACAGCGATGCAGAGGAGTTTTTCGACCCCGTACTTTAGATTGCTTTTTTTAGTACTTTAGGGCTTTTATTTTTATTTTGTAAGGTAGTTTTAATTAGTTCAAGTTAAGCATATTTTGTTTAATTAATTATTTAAATGTAATAACAAAGTGTATTCTATAAAATAAATGAATGTTAGAATAAACTAGTGGCTGTTACATTTAATCTTAGATATATTTTTACAAAAGGTATAAAAGTCACTGGAAAATTCCAGACTATAAGGAGGCGGCCGATCGTGTGAGGCAACGGTCCTGACAACCCAACCGTCCCCGGGATTCCTATCCCGATTTCCGGCCACCGTAGGCGCGGGCTTGCAAACGGCGAGCAATCGGCGAGCTGACCGTCCCAGCTTCCGGTAACCGTCCGGACCGATCCCAAGTCGTCGACGGCGCGTACTGTTCCATGCGCGCCTCAAGGAGATGTCAGCAAATCGTAGGGGCCCAGCAGGGTCGAAGCCTGCTGGGGCCACGGGTAGTACTTGTAGGTAAACCCGGAGCCCTGGGACGAAGGTAAAGAAGGAACAGGAGTGGGTTTTTACTCAGTAAAAGTCTGACACTATCTCCCGCTCCGCCCAAGAGCGAAATTTGTCATAAGATGACTTTCCAACCTAAAAAAAAACTATGATTGTAATAAATCATTATAAGATTATAATTTCTTTATATATTATAAAAATATCGTTTTGTGTACGATTATTAGATTCCAACATAACCGTGTTTTATTAAAAAAATATAGTTTACGTTTTTTCGCGAAATTTAACCATCTTACGGCGCACGGTGTTTTCAATTTTCCGGTGACATAATTATATACTAATACTTATAGGTAAACTAAGATAATAGATAATAAATAGTTAAATATTATCTATAAAAAACAAATTGTTTAATTTGTCGGTATTTCGATGACATGATGATTATTATTGATATCTTAACACGACGTACCTTTGTAGGGGCCTAGCAGGGTCGAAGCCTACTGGGGCCAAGGGTCTGATTCTGAAAGGAAGACTCGGCCCTGGTACGAAAGGCAACGAAGGAACAGGAGTGGGTTTTTAGTCAGTAAAAGTCTGACACTATCTCCCGCCCCGCCCAAGGGCGGGGGATGGATTTTCCCACCGAAAAAAAAAAAAAAAACACGACGTACCTTCAACAAAATAAAATAACTGATTTTCTAAAATATATCTGAATTAACTACGAGCGGCTGTTGACCTCATAAAGTTCCTCAAGTCCTTAAAGTTTCACTTACTAATTGAATTAGGCCCTGTAGAGTTCCTACCACTAACTAACTTTATCTACTTTTAAGCCTAATGTACTGTGCTACAAGTTTAGCAATAAATTGGAAATCAATCAATTCTATTTTGGTTTTACCCTTATCTCAACCCGTATTTATGAAATAAATCTCATAACACCAGGTTACAGCCACAGTTGTAAACAACGTTCGCGTAGAACCCATCAAATCAGTACACAATATATGGAAGTGAACTCCCAGCCGAAGTCAGTGTTTCCAGATGGCTACAACTCGGGGGTCTTTAAGTTAAGAGTAAATAGGTTACGTCTAGGCAAGCGTACTCTCTCGTCGATTACACCACCGCTTATCCTCAGGTCAAATAGTGGTAAAAAACTCTTCATTAACTTTTTTTTAAGTGTGGAAATCATCTAACCACTTCTCGCGCTCTCGTGTCAGACTTTTACTGACTAAAACCACACCTGTGTCCTTCAATTGCCCTTTGCGTTATAGGACTACGGGTTTCCTTTTTAGAAATTCTCCACGGTCCTAGCTTGCGGGCATCAGCCCTGGTCCCTACGGTTTGCTGACATCTCCTTGAGGAGCGCGTGGATCACTACGCACTGTTGACGACTTCTTTAACTAGGCTTCGTCTGCGTGAAAGTAGAAAAAGCCTATGTAACTCAGTGATAAAGTTGCATTCTACTAGTAAAAGAATTTTAATAATGGATTCTTGAATTTATTGATTACAAACTAAAATACAAAAATAAGTACAAATCTCTCTTCTTTATAATATTAGTATAGTGAAAATTAAAAATAATAATAACAAAACTGCTGAACTAGTAATCGCAGTATCAAAAGAAGTAAAAATTAAATTCAACAATTTTCGAGTAAAACTTTTTTTTTTTTTGTTAAAACCTTTCAAATAAGAAAGGCTTCAAACACGATTCTTTTTAATTCAGACTCAACATTTTCAGTTTGCAGTGTCATCATTTCCTAAAAATCTAACAAAGCTTTAAAGGAAGTCCCTAGGTGAACGCCCAATAAATGGTACAGACAACATTAAAGGAGTTACGGAATCCTCTCTATTGCTCACCGAACGATCACTGGATCTCAAGGAAAGTTAAATTGTCATCATTGAAGTAACTGGGGATCTCGTACGAAAAGGAATCGTTTCGAATTGGGAGGCTTTGTTAAAGAAATAAATGTATTATTGGGAAGACTTTTTGAAAGGAAAATTAAGGAGATATCATGTGAAATTCATCAGATTACACTGATGGACTAAGTATTGTCTGAAAATATACTTATTTTGTGATGGCAACATTTCGATAGTATAATAATTATGTGAGTGACTGTAAGAAAAATGACGTGAGAATGCTTTGAGTTTAAATAAAAATGGTTAAATGATTATAACACCTAAAAAAATAATTGATTGTTTGAAAGAAGGACCTATTAACGACCTGCCAAAAGCTATAGACTTTACAATAATTCTCTTTGCTGACGATAGTACGGTAACAATACCATTTAATAAGCTTGAATCATATGAAGATGAGGTCAATAGCGCTATAAATTCAATTATTTCTTGGCTTAATAATAATAATCTTAGAAATAATCTTGGCAAAACACGAATAATGCACATATACAGTTTGAAAATGAAAATATCTAATACCAAAATAACAAAATTCACAATGTAGATAATGCAAAATTTCTAGGCTTAATAATTGACCGACAACTAAATTGGAACGATCATATTGAAGCACTATATAAGAAAATTAGTAGTTCATCATACGCCTTGAATAAACTTGCCCCTACTGTTATTATAGATGCACTACTTACAGCGTATCATGGCCTAGATGTGTAGCATCTGTATTAAGATACGGTATAAATTTTTGGGGAAACTCTACAAGCATAGAAACTGATTTTATTGCGCAAAAATGGTCTATCAGAGCCATGTTCGAACTGCAAAAAATATAAAATTCTAACACTAACGTCTCTGCGTATTTATTAAACTGCCATATATGTCAAATTGAACTCACACCTGTTTCCTAACTTTTCCGATACTGTCAAACTTAAAGGAGAAATGATATTTAAGTTACGCGGACGTAAAGCAAAAACAGCTCTAATGAGAAACGGCATAACTTCCCTATTAATTAACAATGTTTGTTTGCTAGTTTTAAGATTGCGTCATTTCACGCGAATAAACAGTTTTTCTTTCTTTCTTTGCATATTCTGCATAGCCCCATAAGCGTTTAACAAAATTCCAAAAGACTTAAATTTAAATGGGTTTAGAAAGGAACTTAAAGATTTGTTGCGTAATTTTTAATAATTGAATTTAAACTTTGATATCTCTCTTTAATAGTTTTATTGATTAATTTAATTCAAGACCATAATTATGTACCATATTCTGACAAAAATAAATGAATTTGAAAGATGATGTGGGTGAAATGAAATATGATTTGACTAGAATGAAAGATGATTATTATGTTTGCAAAGGAAAATAATGAGGCTGGAATGAAAGATGATGTGGCTGGAATTAAAGATGATATGGCTGGAATTAAAGATGATGTGGCCGGAATTAAAGATGATGTGGCTGGAATTAAAGATGATATGGCTGGAATTAAAGATGATGTGGTCGGAATTAAAGATGATGTGGCCGGAATTAAAGATGATATGGCTAAAATTAAAGATGATATGGCTGGAATGAAAGATGATACGGCTCGAGCGGGGTTACTTAATGAGATGATAACTAATAGAAAAGTAGATAAAGAAGTACATTATAAAAAATTTGATAAATTTATCAAAAATAATAAAGACATTATTATTAACAAATCTTTTAGAGAAATATCTGATTCTGTATTTATTTCTCCACAAAACTCTGTTGCTGATTAAGTTCCATTTTATTTAATAAAATATAAACAAATCCACTAAAAGAACTGAGCTATAAAAAGTTACTAAGCCTTAATTACGACCTGTCATACAAAAATCATGCGTATGTCATACTCAACTTGGTCTCTTTTCCAACGAGGGCACAGTTAATAAACGTAGTTTTGTTTTGTCGAGAGGTCCTTGGGGAAATCCTAACTAAGTTGATGAATTTGTTTTTATGCCAGTGCACAAGGTACAGTGTGAGTAGGATTATATTGCATCGCTTCATTCTTCAGATATAACATTCACAACGTAGTTCCTCTACCCTACAAGGCAACTTCGCACTTTTTTAAAATTACCCCCGTTTTTTTTTTTTTTTTTTTTTTATGTAGGTTACTCCTAGTAGTTCTGTCAAACCTCATTCTTTTTCCGTGCGAGGCAACGAAAACACGTGTTCTCTGTTAACAGTCCCCGTTTTCAAAACTAACGGTTTTATTGTTTTAAATTGAGTTGTTTTTTCCGTTTTCAATTGTTAACTATGCCTAAACGTAGTACTAAAGATAAAATTGAGCGTTATAATAAAAAGATTCGTAAACTCGAAGAAAAAGAACGACAACAATGTCGTCGTACGGCGCGAGTGTTAGAATTTTCGGATTCCGATGTGGATTTTGATAACGCCGCCACCGTTGACAGTAAGTACCTACCTAGTTTAATTAATTTTGATCAATAAGTGCTAAATCGCATTCTCATAGTACCAAGCGATACACAATCTTAAAAAATTCTTTGTTGCTTTGATTCGAAATCGAACGTGGCAAGCCTGGGGGTTGGCCGTGAGTCAACACGAAGGCATAAAAGCAAAATATTAGCCTACCTTACATGAGATAGCTAAACATTTTTGCGAAATAAGACAAAAGCCTGGGGTCTATCCGAGAGATAGAACGAAGGTATATTATTTTTGTCAAAGTTAGCATTCTCAAAAAATTATTTTATTATGATAGATGCCGACAAAGTCGACATGGAGGAGTCTGCTAATCCGCAACTAACTGACGTTCCTGAGATACCAGTACCTGATCCAGGATTACCAGAATCGACTGACGTACCTCCGGTCGAACATGAGCTCGACCCCGAAATTCTGTCAGCACTTGGGGAGCCCTCTGACGACACTCCTGAATTTGGAGAAAATATACATGAAAATTTAGCACAAAGATGGCAGCCTATTTTAAAAAGAGGACTTCCGAAGGAAGTCAAGGACAAGTTATTAAAAGAATATCTTGTTCCTTCCAACTGTCCACTTTTGCAAGCACCAAATCTTAATGCTGAAATTTCGGCAGCTATAACGGATATGGCTAGAAACCGCGACAAGAAAATTGAGTTATCACAACAACTTCTTGGTGCTGGGATCACAGCCGTTAACAGAGCGATGACTCTTCTCATGACAGGTGACGAAAAAATCCAGGCAATTAAAATGCTAAGTGACAGTTGTCGCATCCTGTCCCATCTTCACCATACGGATACTCAAGCACGTATCAAAATGGTTACACCCGGATTGGAAAAATCATTCCTAAATGTTATCAAAGATAACGAAAGAGATAGTACGTTGTTCGGATTAAAACTATCCGAAAAAATCAAAGCTTCTAAAGCTATAGAAAGGCAGGGCCTGCAAATAAAAAAGACTCCGGTGCCTCAAAAACCCCCACATAACGTTCAATCGGCAGTCACTAGACCCCGCTACCAGGAAAACTGGACAGGTCCTTCGCGTTACCAGTCGAACAGGGGGGGGCGCGGAGGCCAGAGGAGACAAGCCCCTGTAGTACGCAAGGCACAGCCAGTGGCGCCAACGAGGTATTCGAACACGAACAAAACGCGTGCTCAACCTCAACAATAGACCAGGTACATGCTGGACGAATACATTATTTTTATACTCACTGGCTTAACATAACGTCTAACGATACCGTTCTCGAATGGATCCGTAATGGGTTTTCTATACCCTTTTCTTTAACTCCGGTACAAACCATGTTACCTCGTAATTGTCTCTCACAGACAGAAAAAGAGGACATGAATTTGGTCATCAAAAAGTTACTCGATCTAGGGGCGATATCAATATGCTCACCGATTAAGGATCAATTTATATCAAAAATATTCCTTACTGCCAAACCAAACGGCGAAAAGCGCTTTATTTTGAATTTAAAGCCACTAAACGAGTTCATATCCAAGTTCCATTTTAAAATGGAAGATTACAGAACCGCTTCTAAATTAATTCCCCATAATGGATTCATGGCCAACATAGATTTGAAAGAAGCATACCTTTTAATTCCTATCGCAAATCATCACCGGAAATACTTACGTTTTTATTTCGAGGACGATAACGGACAAAAGCTTTTGTACGAATTTAACGCTATGCCGTATGGTTTATCTATTGCCCCAAGAACCTTTACCAAGATCATGAAAGAAGTAGTCTCCCATCTTAGGAGCCAGGGTTTTAAATCAGTCCAATACCTTGACGACATACTATGTATTGGTGATAACTATTCTGAATGTCGTGATAACGTCACAGAAACTTTGAAATTATTAGAATCACTTGGCTTTGTGATTAACTATAATAAGAGTTCATTGGAACCAAAACAGAATTGCAAATTCTTAGGTTTCATGTATGATTCAAAAAATTTAAGAATATGCTTACCAGATGAAAAACGCAACCATATCGCTAAGTTAATTGATAAATTTACACTTTTACCACGCTGCACTATAAGAGAATTTGCTCAACTAATTGGGGTTCTTACCGCTGCTTGCCCCGCAGCAAAATATGGATGGATTTACACAAAAATTTTAGAACGTCAAAAATTTTTAGCCTTGAAAATAAACAATAACTTTGAAACGAAAATTAAATTACCAAGTATAATTTTAGAAGATCTGAATTGGTGGTCAAAAAATATTTATATAACGTCCAACTCCATAAGAGCTCAAGAATTCTCATTAGAAATATTCACTGATGCGTCTAGGACAGGCTGGGGTGCCTGTTGTAATAATGAACGCATAAATGGCGCCTGGAAACATTCCGAATTAAAGTTTCATATTAACTATCTAGAACTCTTAGCAGTATTTTTAGCGTTAAAATGGTTTGCCCGCAATTATTCTGATTGTGTTATATTATTACGTATTGATAATACGACAGCCATAAGCTATATCAATCGTATGGGCGGAATACAATTTCCTCATTTAAATGATTTATCTCGGTCTATTTGGCAATGGTGTGAGAAGCAAAAAATCTGGTTATTCGCCTCTTACATAAACACAAACGATAATGTTATAGCCGACGAACAATCTCGAAAAATTAATACAGATACTGAATGGGAATTATCAAATGAAGCATTCCAATCAATAATACATAAACTAAGTAAGCCAGATATAGATTTATTCGCCTCTCGCACCAATGCAAAATGCAAGCAGTACGTGTCTTGGCGACCAGACCCTGATGCCATCACTGTCGATGCCTTTACTATTAGCTGGCGCGATCATTTCTTTTATGCTTTTCCGCCATTTTCACTAATATTAAGATGCTTACAAAAAATTATCTTAGACAAAGCCGAAGGAATTCTTGTATTTCCCTTATGGCCATCACAAGCCTGGTATCCTCGTTTAAAAAGTATGCTTGTTTCAGAAATTATTATTCTAAAAGCAAACAAAGATCTTTTATCTTCCCGTTTCAGAGCTCACCATCCGCTTTACAAGTCGCTTACCCTGGGTGCCGCAGTGCTCTCCGGCTTGCGTTCACACAACGAGGAACGCCCTCAACCGCTCTTGACCTAATGTTAGCCTCTTTATCTAGTAATACTGTACAACAATATAATGTTACCTTTAAACTATGGTGGAAATTCTGTATGGCTAATAATATTAGTATGTTTGAGCTGTCAATGCCAAGGGTCATGACCTTCTTGTCCGATCAATTTGATAAAGGAGCATCATATGGCTCTCTAAATAGCCATCGCTCTGCCCTATCGCTACTTCTAGGAAATAGTGTAGGAACAGACGACCGCATCAAAAGGTTACTGAAAGGAGTGTACAAGTTGCGACCGTGTGTACCTAAATATACGAGCACTTGGAATCCCCAGGTGGTACTCGACTATATTTCTAATTGGTTTCCAAATAAGAATCTATCAATCGAAAATGTTACAAAAAAGCTGGCTGTTTTATTAGCTATTTGCACAGCTCACAGAGTCCAAACGTTCTCATTAATAAAGACCTCATACATAAAAATAAATTCGGGAGGCATTGATATAGTCATAACTGATATAATAAAAACATCGGCCCCGGGTCGAGATCAACCAATCTTATTTCTACCATACTTTGTAGACAAACCAAGTATTTGCCCAGCTACGTTATTAGAGGATTACCTTCAAATGACTAAAGAAATTAGACCCGAGAACGTACCTAATTTATTCCTAACGTTTAAACGGCCCTATAGGGGCGCTACGGCGCAGTCAATCAGCCGTTGGATAAAACTAGTGTTGTGTGAGAGCGGCGTGGACGTGGCGACGTTCAGCGCGCACAGCACGCGCCACGCCGCCACGTCCACGGCGCGCCGCGCTGGCCTCTCCATCGACGCCATCCGGAAGGCGGCTGGCTGGACCGCAGCGTCTCAAACATTCGCGAAATATTATTGTCGGCCTATACGCGAAGAAACGTCCTTTGCAAGTTCTGTTTGCTTTCCGCAAAATACATAATTATTAAATTAGACTGATTAATTATATTGATCATTATAAATTAAGATTGTTTGTAGTAACCTAAATTATTTAAGCAATTGATTATACACTAAGCAATAGTTAAAATATTGTAGATTAAAATATTGTCAATATATTATCAGATCAGATTAATTACACTTCATGTAAAGACCTCAGTTTAATAAACAAGAATTTATTAAATTAGGTATTATTATTTAATTCTAAAAACAGCTAAAACTTCATCTCTAAACATCTACGTTGTGAATGTTATATCTGAAGAATGAAGCGATGCAATATAATATAAGATCAAACGAACTTCGGCAAGTGAAGTTCGATCGATATTATATTAATCGCTTCATTCGAAGATATAATCACCCACCCACCCTACTTGCCCAAAATGAAGTTTTTGCTGGATTCACTTACTCTAAAAAGAATGAGGTTTGACAGAACTACTAGGAGTAACCTACATAAAAAAAAAAAAAAAAAAAAAACGGGGGTAATTTTAAAAAAGTGCGAAGTTGCCTTGTAGGGTAGAGGAACTACGTTGTGAATGTTATATCTTCGAATGAAGCGATTAATATAATATCGATCGAACTTCACTTGCCGAAGTTCGTTTGATCTTATATTATGTTTGTATGACAGATGATGACTTTTGTGTTAGATAAACTCTTATATTATCCTTGAAAATGAAGGATTTTCCGACCAGACGTTTGTTGCTTTTGGTTGGCAACTGCCTAAAGGCTGCTGATGGGCCGCTGTGTACATTCTAATCATTCAAAGAGCTTTAATACAACGATGTGAGATCTGTGTAACGTCAGGTCTAAATTATAGTTCGTATTTGAAAGTACACAAGGTTACTGGTATAGTAGTAATAGTTTTCAAATTGGCTTAAAAAAAATCTATAAACCCTACTCACTCAAAATCTACTGAATATCGGTAGAACATTGGAGGCTTAAGTTGTTGCATTTTAGTCCTACCATGACGTCATGCAAGGAATACGTCGAGTTACCAGTAACCCTGTATACAACATTAATTTTTAACTAGTACAGATACTTAAAGGGCTTATTAGAAAAGTTTACTTGTTACTATATAAGTAAAGTCTCAACAAATAATATTCACAAACAACAAAGTTATTGGCTTTTGTTTAATACCAAAATGTCACTCGATTTATGGAAATATTGTACAGGCTATTGATTGAAAATAATAGAAAAACACTGCGCATATTATTTTCTAGGAGCAATTGTTATGAATGATTGATTCAATTATGAATTTACCAGTTATGATAAATTTTCGTGGACAATTTTGGAATTTCATTTTTTTACTTTTGACTACACAAATATGATCAGAAACGGGTACAGATAGAGCCTCATTTTTTGTACAAATTAAAAAAAAAGGGGTATATAGATTATGCTGAAACATACACACAAAAATTTAATTCCTTACATTTGACTTTTCTTCAACACTCATTATTGTTGATAGTAGGAGTGCTGTTTTTTACTTTGCTCAGGCTAATAGGTTAATTGGTTAAGCCAATAGGTTCATAGCAGCCTTTTTTTGAGTTGGTAAGATCCGTACCTGACTTTTACTGCTTTAAACCCATCCGTGTTCTTTCAGTTGCCCTTTGTATTCCAGAGCCACGGTATTTATTTGAAACCACCCCACCGCCCTAGAAAGTAGCCTAGCATAGGGTTAGTTCTCACTATCAGGAACTATTGTCATCACAATGTATTATATTATCACTCTTCACACCTATTATTTATCAAAGTTATGTATTGTGTTTTACATAATATATATAACAGAGATATTTGTAATTACAAAACATAATTGAAAAGAGTGTCCATGGAGTTTCTTGCACATTCTTCTCCATAGAGATCTACGCTTTGGAATGTGCAATTAGCATCATTTGTTTTTTCTGACTGACTGACTTCTTGATATTTCAAAAGTGCCTGTAAATGGTTTATTTGAAATAAATGCTTTTGAATCTTTGAATATAGGTATGTAATTATTTTATGCTTGTATATATAGTGTTATAATAATTTGTAAGCAGTATACCGCAAACTACCTCCTGTATTATTTTAGTCCTTTTCGTCCATCCTAAGGTTGTCTAGTAGATATCGCTGTCAGCAATAATACCGCCATTGTAGCCATAGATTTAAGTTTATGTATAAGTTGTGTTACTTTTCTGATGTACAATAAAGTTTATTCTATTCTATTCTATCACACTTATATTATAAAGGCGAAAGGTTTTGAGTGTGATGGTGTGTATGTATATTTGTTACTTCTACACGCTCGAACGACTAAAACTTGTACACGGTACACCTGGTCCTGCAATAGCACATAGTATAGGTAATTTTTATTCTCGGAGTATTTTCCCTTGGGACAATTTTCTAATATTACGCGGGCGAAGCCACTGGTAGTAACTAGTAGATAATAAATCCTTTAGTAAAGAAGAATAAATGATGAAGGCTCAGTTTATAGTTTTTCTGTTTGTGGGATAAAAAAAAAAATCACAAACAAATGGTTTAGTAACCGAAAATAGAAGGCTATTGATAACACTTAAAGTTGAGTACCATCTCCGAACATAATATCGCATTTCGTGACTAGAATACAATATTCAGGATTTATGTCCACAAAAAAACCTTTCAAAAACAAACAAGCTGCTTACAATTTTACGTATTGCTGAGTAACAATTTAAATTAAGTCATGAAAATCCAATTTACAAGGATCGAGCTTGTTTTAAATATTTTTCGTCGGCCGATCACTAATCTTTTCGTTTAAAGCGACGTTCGACGAGGATGATCATCGGAGGTTTATGGCTACTGACTTGGTCATAAGCGGTAGCGGGGAAGCTATGACGTATCAAGAACTGATATATCCATATTACGTGATTGTGTAAACACACACAGTAATCAAGGTTTATTATACCTTTTGGTTTTTCTTCTTCGTGTGATAATTTAATGTTCAGCCATGTAAAGAGCAGTGTATTTTATGTACTCTTTATAGACAGCGTTTGGGAAGCTGCGCGGTGTTTTTTCATCCGACATACCACGGTGTCACAAGATGAAAATATGACTAGTGCGTGTTGCCAATGATAACATATAGCTCTGAAACGTAGTCGCTTACAATGGGCTTCGTCAAAAGACTTAAAGTCACCTAATGAGTAATAGAAAGGGCTATGCTCGCGGGAGAACCAAAGTTACCGACATAGCTTAAAGAATCGCTACATTGCTCGCAGAATGGATGGTCGATGGAGCTGACAAGTTTCGGCGTAGCTAT
Source organism: Mythimna pallens (assembly GCA_961205895.1). Lineage (NCBI taxonomy): Eukaryota > Metazoa > Arthropoda > Insecta > Lepidoptera > Noctuidae > Mythimna > Mythimna pallens. Next base: position 1,277,385 of record OY540836.1, read on the forward strand.
CGCGTACTGGAAGTACGCTTTGATATGCCTCCCACAAAGTGGTCCGATTTCCTGGTGAGGGTCGAGGAAATTTGTTGGATACAACTCACAGAACCCATTGTAGTGGCGATACTTGGGGTTAGGTCTATGTCCAGCAGTGGATGCCTTTCAGCTGTTGTGGTGATGATGACACCTGCCCTATAAACATAAGACAGCTGGGGTTACTGCTCAAGGATCTCTAGTGGCTTTGTCTGTAATATGACTTCACAAGTGCACTGATTGTGTCAAATCGGAGTACCTGACTTGACTTAAAATTTTACACCTCTTGCCACCATTATTACACCCCGCTCCTGCCAAGTCACAGACCGCTACCTAAAGGACACTCACAGTTTGAGAGGGATCTAGAGTACTGGGAAGCAATTACTCGGCTCCGTCGTGGTATAACACTGGCTATTCTGAACTTCGACAAGGAGAATAACTGCAGCTTAAAGTGGAAAAGGTATTGAATATGCAATTTAAAAAAAACCTAATATAAAATACACCCGTACTTCTTGAGACATAATTTTTGTTAGGAGACAATCTACCACTATTATTAGTCACGTTTTAGTTTAAAGAATTGGGATTACGATGGTATTACGGCCTTATAAGATATCATTAGGTAAAGATTCAGCTCACCCAAATGGATTGGTTTTAGGTGTGTGTGCAGTTATGATTTTTAAAGAGTAACCCTATGGAGTTTCTTGCCGGTTCTTCTCTATAGGAAACGACCACTTTGGAACTGTGCACTATCTTCTGACGTTTCATAAGTGCCCATGTAGGCCTATATGAAATAAAAATATTTGAATTGAATTGAATTGATGACGTGCACTTTTCTTTCTGTATGCGTAAGCTCAGAGGTTTGGTGTCATAGAAAATAACTAACGCAGTCTTGCTTTTGTCTTTCTTATGAGAGCAATCAGTAACTAAAATCTTTTAATTTCCTTTATCAACGCATTACAACTTTTAAATCTTTTATTTTTTTTTTGTCTTTTTTATTTTTTTTCTTCTAGCTAATCATTGTTCTCTTGACGTGATATTCATACATATACTTTACGTCCACCGTATTCTCATTTGCTTCCTCCATTGTACTTTATCTGGCCCGTCCTTTATAAAGGCCGTCAGCAAACAGCCTCCTGGAAAACCCGACAGATAAGGATAGATTATTATATTTTCTACCGTACCGATCGCTCCAATGCTCTCGAGGGCAAACCTTGAATTTGGTCGAAAGCCCTTTATATGGCTACTTGGATTTTTTCTAGCGAGAAATCTGTTTTTTCTCGAGTAAGCTGGCTTTCTGGCTTGCACGATAAAGCGGATGGTTGTACTGTATCACATGAGGTCGGCTGAGTGTTGCCTTTTTGGCGATTTCTACTTAAAAGGTTGTAAATCATTTGATTTTATCTAGAAGATAAAATTAGGGGCAAATATTAAATGATGTTTATTTTGCAAATGGGTTATATATAACACTTTTACACGTCATTTTTTACGTTAATTTAAACTAGATGAAGCCGGGGTTTTCTAGCTGAGCTGCTGACCTGTTTAATAGCTAACCTGAGAATAAACACCGAAATAAACTCAAAAGTCAATGTCTTTTTTAAATTCCATGCAGCAAACATGTAATGGTATAATCATAAGAAAACCATACAGATTCGTTTCTTAGATGAGGAGAGAACTAAATAGATTTGAGTGGACCTGTCCAGTCAGCGCAAGCATTCAGTGTAAGTAATTGAATAAAGATGAATAAATATCCAATGATTCATCAGAATGCCTGGTAGAAGGAGAATGCCTAGTCTCCATAGTTTCCTAGGCCCAAAATGGCCATAAAAAATCACAGTAAAAATTGAGTGTTTTTAAATCTTACTACGAGTAGTATTGTATGGTCGTCAGAGGATCTCATTTGGGCAGTTGCCTTTTTTAATTATAAATTAACATTTCGATTCTTCGAAAAAGTCATTAGTTATATCTGACCTCATTAAAATATCAAGCTGTCAGAAACATCTCCAATTAACAAGTCTTTTATATTAATTACGACATCAATAACTTAAGTTAAGCTTCTACTCTAACCTCTGTGTTTCCCTACTCTGTGACGTAACTGGAAGCTTCTCAAGTCGCCTAGCGTTGCCGGTGACGCGAGTGGTTTCCGAATCAAATCGTCTTTGAGTTCTGCCTTGAGCACTTTCGATCAATTGAATCTTGCGACGACGCCTCGAAACTTCCAGCGGCTTCAAATGTTGAGTAATTATTGGGTCTTTTGTTTGCAAATATAAAGCTAGCTGTTAGTTAATGGAAAAGCAATTAATAAAATAGGAAAAGCTCTAAAAGTTAGTTCTCACCTAGGAACAAGGTTCTTTATTTATTTATTTATTTATTTAAACTTCATGTACAGTAGTGGTACATAGGCGGACGTAATGCAACAAGGCATTAAATTAAAATTAAATTATATTATTTATTAAATATACACACTATCTTTACAGGCTGAACCTAATACAATAGTGGTTCCCGAACCCAAAAAAAAAAAATTAAAAAAAGTCATGTTGGCACCTTAAACTTGGGATTATAACTAAAAATAAATATAACTATAAATAACTAGCTGCTGCCAGCGCTTTCGCCTGCGTGAAAGTAGGAAATAATCCCAAAGGAACATACAAAAACAATACATGCCGACATAAAAAAAAAATCCTATGCGCCGTTCCAGGTCATGATCTACCCCTATTAGTGTGATATTATTTCGAGCCCAAGCGTGGTCATGTCACAACAGAACATTAAGAGTTACCAAATTTAAGTGGATATTAAAAGGCATAATGGATGCAGACTAGATTTTTTTAGAGAGTATCGCGTAAAAAATGCCCAGCCTTACAAGACAAGATTCGCAAGAGACCGGTTGAATGCGAAAAACACAGAAACGGTTGATGTGTTATTTTGGAGCTACATCCAGCTGTAGACGTCACTCAGCTGACATTACAATGATGATTGATGTTAGCAGCTATCCACCCCAATTTCTTTAGGAAATGGTCTTCCTAGAGGAGCTTTTTTTTAGGTGTGCTGGGCCCCTAAGATTTTCTGACATCTCCCTAAAGCGCGCGTGGAACAGTACGCACCGTCGACAACTTGGGCTCGGTCCGAACGGTTACCGAACGGTTGGACGGTGAGGCACCCATTACTCGCCGTCTGCAAGCCCGGATTCCTAGAGGAGCTGGGGTGGATAGAATGATACCTATATTTGTCCCACCCATATATAAAATACGCGCTTTAGACGCTGCAGAATGCTGCTTAAAAGCTGTACACACCAGACCGACATACTTAAGGCAACATAAATATAACCGGGCATACACGCCCCAGTCGGTAACGTTCCCGACTTGCAAAATTAAGACCGGCATTTAAAATTTGGTGCTTATTTGAGCCAATCTGGTTAGTTTATAAGTATTATATGATGGCGATGTAAACTATACAATGCAAGTTTGAATTGCGTATTAAGTATAGTTTATATAATTCAAATTCGTGTCTTAGTTTTGCAAGTGGCGCACATACGATTGGTTTACCCTACATACAACTACTACGTTTTAAATCAAAATTAAGGTAATAGCCACCTAAATCAAATAACTATCCACAAACAATAATTCTCTACTCGAAATTGCGAACTAAGAACCTAATTTTAGAAGTTAAAAACATACGTAACTCGATCAAGACTCTTATTTGAGTACGTTTAGGGGTCAAATTATTTTCTCACGGGCCACCAAAGCGGGATTCTATTAGGTACCTGAGTACTTGGTCCGAAAACTTTAGGAGGTTAGAGCAGTCGTATTTCGGGACAAATTGGATATTTTTTTAGTAAGATGGTGGTAAAGTGAGGCTGGAATTAGGTCAGGTGGGGAAAATGTTGATATGAGTGTATTGATCGTATGCTGATCGAGTGTCTACGGCATAATATATACTATCGTGATGGAAATGGATATAAGGAAGGTATCATATAAAGCTTCTATCTTTTACGAAAGAGAACCCAGTAGTAGGCTTCGGCCCTGAAACCCAGAAACAGTTTAATTCCCGAATTGAGTTACGAAGGATGTTCGAAATCGCAAAAAAAGTTATTTTTCTACAAATTTATAGTTTTTAGATTTTTCCCTATACTTGTGCCATGAGACCTTGTCTCATGCAAAATTTCAAGATTCTAGGTCAACGGGAAGTACCTTATGAATTTGATTCCCGTGAGAGGGTCGAAATACACGTTTCTTGCGACATAAAAGGCTGCATCTTATTTTCGTTAATTTAGAAGTTTGTTTTTTTTACAGCTTCAAGGGACCGCAGACTTGAGTAGGTATAAGGTTTTTAATTTCAACTCGATATATACACGCGTTCCCAAGACAAATGGTATTGACAGACAGACAGACAGACGGACAACAAAGTAATCCTATAAGGGTTCTGTTTTTTCCTATTGAGGTACGGAACATGGAAAAAAATCGGTGATCAGTCAGTAAAAGTCTGACACTCGTTCTTGCTCCACCCAGAGCGGGAGAAGTTATTTGACGATTTCGAACCCTGATAAAAAGTACGTGTAATTTCGAACGATTACTAAAATAATAAAACTACATTCAGCCGAACACAGAACCTCCTCCTTTTTGAAGTCGGTTAGCAAGCATACCTATAATTACTACAATATTTCAATTAGTGATATACGCATATAAATTTAAGAAGTGTTTCTTGTGACTATTCATTTATAGAAGCGTATATTTAATATTTCAATTAATAAAATAATTATGTAAATGCGGCGTTAGTTATTCATAGAACGCGTGAGTACGACGCACGCCTTTTATGAATGTATTGATAATACTTTTACATTCATGAGTAAACGCTGTTTATCTTTCAACTTCATACATTTAAGCAATTACAGTATCCATTAAATGTAATTTACGTAAAACATATCTACAGCTATATTTCCTGATGAGTTGCTTTGGTTCTATTAACTTCTGCGTTCCTATTCACCCCGTTTGATGGTACTTAATATGAAGCGAGCCTTTTACCATCAGCCGGCCGAGGACGACAAATTTTCCAGGTAGGGCAATGTTACCACCTCTTTAGAAAAGAAAACTGTCCAAGTTCGAGTCGGACTCGTGTACTGAGGGTTCGAGGAGAGTGGAGATTTTTCCGAATCGTAAAAAACTCATTTTTTAGTGACGTAACACCAAATTTACTGTTTTCAGATTTATTTCTATACCTGTGCTATTAGACCTTGCTTCATGCCAAATTTCAGGATTCCGAGTCAACAGGAAGTACCCTATGAATTTTGATTCATAGGGTATTAAACGGCCATATCTTTTTTTTTTAACTAACTTAGAAGTTTGATTTTTTTACAGTTTCAAGGGACTGCAGACTCAAGTATACCGTTTTACTTTCAACTCGATACTCCTCACGCCCCAACCGCCGCCGGGATTCCGATCCCGATTTCCGGCCACCGTAGGCACGGGCGGCTCGGGCCGTCCGGTAACCGTCCGGACCGAGCCCAAGTCGTCAACGGCGCGTACTGTTCCACGCGCGCCTCAAGGAGATGTCAGCAACTGTAGGGGTCCAGCAGGGTCGAAGCCTACTGGGGCCAAGGGTCTGATTCTGAAAGGAAGACTCGGCCCTGGTACGAAAGGCAACGAAGGAACAGGAGTGGGTTTTTAGTCAGTAAAGTCTGACACTATCTCCCGCCCCGCCTAAGAGCGGGGGATGTCGTAAGATGATTTTCCCACCGAAAAAAAAAAAAAGTATTTAGTTTTTTATTTTCAAATCGATACCTCCAAACGTTCCCGAGATAAAGGGTAGTGACAGATAGACAACAAATTGATCCTATAAGTGTTACATTTTTTCCTGTTGAAGAACGGAATCCTAAAAAGATCAAAACTCCTAAAATAAAACATTTCCTGCTTACAAACAGAATACAAACAAGCTAGTAAGTAGGTACATTATATAAATCGGTTTAAGAACCAAATCGAGAAAAGAAGATTACAGCGCTTACATTAGCATCATTAGTGCTTAATGTAATATTGATGGAAGCCTCTTTAGAACGCCTGATGATAATCAATGTTCTTTGTGAAGACTTTGAATAGGAAATGACTGACACGAACAAATGCTTTCTAAGCGATTATAACTAAACTAACTTCTGAAAGCGGCTTTGCCTGTGTACGAGCTACGCTGTACATTGAACTTTGTGCTAGTTTGTACGTCATACTTACGAATGCACATATTGTTTATCTGTGCATTTAACATAGCATTTAAATCGAATTATTATGTAATTATAATAGGTAGCAATAAATCCATCAAGGGAAACGTTCATCTACTCATTTACATAACATAACATTACATCCTACAAGAAAGTTACATAACAGGAACAGAACATTTTCACTGTTGGGCTTTACAAGCCCAACAGCCTGTGTGAAAGTAGGTTTGTCCACACAAACTTTGTACCCTCGTTTCATTCTCTTAGCGGGTGAATTTAGGACCTTCCGAAATGCTCGCCTAAGTCATAAAAGGAAACCTTGTGCAAAGTTTTGTGCTTCCAGTCCCAGTAGTTTCGGCTGAGCGTTGCTATGTCAGTAAGTCAGTTTCTCCTTTTTTAAATCACTAATCGATTCGGAAAAATCTCCACTCTCCTCTCCTTCATTCGAAAATTGAACTATTTGAAATGGTAAGTTTGTACGGAGCCCTCAGTACGCGAGTCCGACTCGAACTTGCCCAATTTTATTTTCTATAGAGCAGGTAATATTCATTGGCTTACTTAGAAAATTTGTCTTCCTCGGCTGGCTGATAGTAAAAGGCTCGATTCTTATTAAGTAGATACCGTTAAACGGGGTGATTGGGAACGCAGGAGTTAAAAGAAACTTTTTTCTTTCAATATTTCGCACTGTTTGAAATTCTTTTAGCTGCCCCAAGCACAGTAAATTGGTGTATCGTTGCATTATGCGCGCTGTTGGTGGTCCGTTGAGATTGAGTCGCTTCAAAACCGGTTTTTCTTGTGCGCATGGAATGATGCACGATTAGATTTATGTTATTTTTTATTCTTTAAAGTTTTATGTATTTTGTGCACTGAACAACTATCTATTAATTTATTTGTTATTTACCACTTATTAAACATGTATATATGTTTTTTTTTTCGGTGGGAATATCATCTTATGACTTCCCCTGCCCTTGGGCGGGGCGGGAGATAGTGTCAGACTTTTACTGACTAAAAACCCACTCCAGCTCCTTCGTTGCCTTCGTCCCAGGGCTCCGGGTTTCGTTTTCACACTACCCATGGCCCCAGTAGGCTTCGACCCTGCTGGGCCCCTACGATTTGATGACATCTTCCTGAGGCGCGCGTGGAACAATACGTGCCGTCGACGACTTGGGCTCGGTCTGGACAGTTACCAGACGGTCGGACGGTGGGCTACCCATTGCTCGCCGTCCGCAACCCCACGCCTACGGTGGCTGGAAATCCTGCACCAAGGCCCGACACGAGAGATCGCCGCCGCCGATCGCCACGAGGACACGGCGTTGCTCTACCCAAGCGGGGCACACCTCCACCGTGTGCTCCACCGTGTCCTCCGGGCGGTCCACACAGTGGCGACACCTGGGCGTCGCTTCCGCACGAATCCGGTGCAGGAACTTTCCGAACTTACCGTGTTCGGTGAGAACCTACGTCATACGGAAGGTGAGGACGCCGTGAGGTCTTTCCAGCCACGCCTCAAAGAGGGGACTTACCGCCATAATTGTGGCGTGCCCAGCACTGGGTCGCGACAGTCGCGGCCGCCATTTCTCCATGAGAACCCGCCGGAGCTCTGTCCGCCATGCTGCAATTTGTCGCGGCAGCGGAGTTTCTCCCCGGCGTTGCATCTCCATGCGCAGATCGTGCATGAGAGCAAGACCTATTGCCTCCAGATCCCATGGTGGCTGGCCAGCAAGGAGGCTCTCCGCTTCGCGGGAAATCGTCCGGTATCCTCGCACCATCCGTATGGCCATGACCCTCTGGCATGCGTTCAGCCTGGCCGCCGGCTGCTTCCGCAGCTCTGGCGCCCATAATGTATATACATGTGTGTAAAGTAAATAACCTAACACTAACAACTAAATAGATAATCTAACTTTTCTACCGTACACTCTCAATAAAGTTCAGTTGAAAACCAGCGTCAGGCAACTACCACGAAGTTGTCTGGCATTCTTGCTGAACTAGACCTATTTGGTGCAGGCGCGAGACACACAATGTTAGTTATTTTATTTTTTTATATTAAGTGTTTACTTGTTGTTTCTACATTGTGTGTATCTGTGTACGTGTGCCAAATGAAATATTCTTCTTTCTTTCTTTCAAAACTTTGGTTAGGATTTTCACTAAATATGAAGTCGTTTGGGTGACTTCTACATATATTTTTTTAAACTTCATGTACTCTAGTGGTACATAGGCGGACTTAATGTAACAAATAATAGACATTTCAAATTAAATGAAGTATCATTAAAATTAGGTGCTTATAATAATAACATACAACGGTTGGAAAATCATCTTATGACATCCCCCGCCCTTGGGCGGGGCGGGAGATAGTGTCAAACTTTTACTGACTAAAAACCCACTCCTGTTCCTTCGTTGCCTTTCGTACCAGGGCCGAGTCTTCCTTTCAGATTCAGACCCTTGGCCCCAGTAGGCTTCGACCCTGCTAGGCCCCTACAGTTGCTGACATCTCGTTGAGGCGCGCGTGGAACAGCACGCGCCGTTGACGACTTGGGCTCGGTCCGGACGGTTACCGGACGGTCGGACGGCGAGCCACCCATTGCTCGTGTGCTCCACCATACATGTAGATGCTAAAATTATAAACTAACAAATACTATGATAAATATCAAATCATTGTAATTAATCATTATTATTATTATCAACTATCCTATTTTTATTGTCTGATTATAATTATGTGTACAATAAAGAATAAAGAGTAAAGAGATGAAGAGAACACAAATATAATAATATGCGTTAGTGTTTTAACAATCATTGATTGTCCAGATTTGTACTACAAACGCTTTTTAAAAATAAGCAGGCTGTTTAAAAACAAGCTTGCGCATAAAAAATAAAAATGTTGTCCTATTTTAAATGAAAACATTTTAAATTCGACACATTTTTCCTCAATGAAAAGATCTAAATGCACCATTTCACACAAACGATTTCTTTTAATACTTTTTTAGCGTCAAGGATATCAAAGCAGAAATGGCAAAGATACTGTCAAAGATTATTACAGCGCTTATATTTTGACAAATTGCTTTTATTTCTAGTGATTATGAATGTATTGTGTCTCGGTATATTTGAGCGAAGGTGGAGGTGGACAAAATAGGAAATAAAAGTATTTTATAGATTTTTTTCTTTTACTACTATTACACAACGCCGTGTAGTCCCAAGATTCAAAGATTCAAGATTCAAAAGCATTTATTTCAAATAAACCATTTACAGGCACTTTCGAAATGTCAAGAAGTCAGTTAGTCAGAAAAAACAAATGATGCTAATTGCACATTCCAAAGCGTAGATCTCTATGGACAAGAATGTGCAAGAAACTCCATGGACACTCTTTTTAATCATGTTTTGTAATTACAAATATCTCTGTTACATGTACAAGCTAAGCAGAGCTTGTGTTATGGGTTCTAGACAACTGATAAACATACTTATTTATTTCTATATAAATACTTATATAGAAAAATTACACCCAGACACAGAACAAATGATCGTGCTCATCACACAAAGATTTGTCCTGGGTGGGAATCGAACCCACGACCTCCGTCATAACAGTCAGGGTCACTAACCACTAGACCAACAGGCCAGTCACAAATAACTCGAAATTCAAGGTTGAACTACATTGTGCACACGTGGGCCACGTATGGCGATCTGGGCGCGTCGGTCTTCATACATTTATATGGCAACTAGACTTGCAGAGCTACATTAGATCCATGCCACGCGACGCCACGCAACGCGCCACGTACATAACAGGTGTAGTCCACGTGTGCGTCGGTCTAATATAGTTCTCACTTTATTTATTTCTCTACTAAACAAAAAACGTGATCCTACAGTGGAAAAAACTTATAATTTGTATCCAAACCCGAACAATTTATAGGCCAAACAAATATTTGTTCCATGCAGGATTCAAACCCGCCACAAGCTCAAACACTGCAAAGCCCGCATTGTAGTCCAAAACGATTTTACAGTAGTTCATAGAATAAACGGATACACTAAACATTATTTTGTACTTAATATATTATGTTAAACTAGCTTTTGCCAGCGGCTTCGCGCGAATAAAAGTAGATTTCTCCATACAAGCTTTGGACCCTTGGATTTTCTCTTAGTGCTTGCCTACATTATAAGAAAACTTTCTGCAAAATTTCACGTTCCAAGTCCCAGCAGCTTCGGCTGTGCGTTAATATGTCAGTCAGTCAGTTTCAACTTTTATATATATATATTTAGTAGTGACAGTAACAGGGAGCGAGTTCTCAGCCACATTTGACTCTTTACTTTTATTTGGTGCCAATTTTTTTAGACCTGCATTGCAACTCTGCAATAAGCTTGCGCGGGCTTAGGCGGAGGTTCACTGCTTTGCGAATATTCCATCTTCTTTAGTACAGTAAGTACAGTTACAACCCTAAAAAAGATTACCTTTTAAAAATGCTGAAATTGTATTAAAGGGAACTATAATATTCCTTTTCCCGAAGCGAGCAAATAAACTTTTAATATTACGACGCGCAAAATTCTGGGAATTCATAACAGCATATATTTTCCTTCAAGGTATCCAATCGTGTGTAGGGGGGGGTGTGGTATTAGGGGGTATATACATATATATTATATATAGATAGGTATTTTTTCTAACACTGGCGTTCAAATAAAATTGGCAAACTGTTTTTAGGGTTCCGTATCTCAAAGGAAAAACGATTCCTTGAAGCTGTGAAAGAATCAAACTTCTGAATTAACGGAAATAAAATATACGGCCGTTTATGTCGCAAAAAAAGTATATTTCGACACTGTCAAGGAAATCAAAATTCATAGTTGTAATTCCCGTTGACCCAGAATCCTGAAATTTGGCATATAGCAAGTTCTTATAGCACAGGTATAGGAATAAATCTGAAAACAGTAAATTTGTCACAAAAAAAAACTGTTTTTTTTTTGCAATTCGGAAAAATCTTCGAGACTCCATTCGGGAATTGAATTTTTTACATAGGCAAGTTTGTAGAGAAACCTCAGTGCACGAGTCCGACTAGCACTTGCCCAGTTTTATATATAAGCTTAACTTTCAAATCCTTTTTTTTTGAAGTAGGCAACCATCCAATGACATCTCTCGATCTAGATTGGAGTGGGAGGGGGTATCAGACTTTTACAGACTACAACAGCGCCCGTGTCCTTCATTTGACCTTTGCGTTCTACGACCGCAGGGATATTTTTAAAAAAATCCCTGCGATCCTAGCGGGCATCAGTTCTGCTAGGCCCCATCTCTTTGAAGAACGTATGAAATAAGCAATGACGTCGGTATCTTGGGTTCATTTTGGACGATTATTGTATGGCCAAATGGCGACCTAGCTATTGCTCGTCGTCCGCAAACCCGCATCCACAAAATCTAGTCGTAGTCGGGGTCGTCGTGTCTGGGGCGTAAGCATTTCCGTTCCCTCACGCGTGTGGCCGTCTCTTTCGCTAGCATTACTTCTTCGCAGAAGGAGGTGACTGCCTGCCATACCCTCTCACTCCGGATCTGAACTGAGAGGTCGCCACTGCCGATCGCCACCACAAGGACACGGTGATCCGAAACGGGACACACCGCGTATGCTCCACCCTGTCTTTCACGCGGTACGCAAGAAGGTGAGGACATCGTGACACCTTTCCAGCCACAAGTCACTCCAGTCTCAAAGAGCGGATTTACCGTCATGTTTATGGTGCCCCAACTTCCGACTTACCACCCAAATTTCTATATATGTTTTAATTCTTTACATGGGCTTATTTTTTTCTATACAAATTATAATAGGTACATCAATTGTTTTTAACACCTTACCTATTGAATTAACTTAAACTCGTAGGGGCCCAGCAGGGCCGAAGCCTACTGGAGCCTCAAGTACTCTGAAAGGGAACGCAGGGGTCTTGGAATACACCCCTGCGTTCCCTTTCAAAAAGTAATATAGGTGTGTTTTACCCACTTTAAAAAAACCTACTGATTTAAAACTTATCAGTGAAAACACCTTTTTGGCTATGGGTAAAAATATCTCATATCGATGTTTCCTTTGGCTGACGCTAAATGAACGTTCCGCAGACTCGTAAAAAGTTATTGCTTTGATACGGAGATAAAGTGAAACATTTATCACTTGCCATATACGTGTACCTACCCTCGTACATTTGGCATACATTTTGGATGTCATCAATATGCATTATGTTTTTTAAGTCGTTCCAATTTTATAAGAAAATCAAATAATCAAACATTTATTTCAAATAAACCTTTACAGGACTTTTGAATTTTGAAGTCAGGCAGTCAGAAAAATTAAATGATGAATAAGGTCATGACACTTAAAATAATGACATTTTAAGTCACAAGAACGCATTTTCGTACGCACTTCTAAGCAACATCTAGGGATAGATGTTGCTTAGAAGTCATAAAATGTCCAATTCCTGCAGTTTTACAATATTAATGGTAAAGCTGGACCTTAAACTATAATCGCCCTTCATCTGTAGATCTCGTCCAACTTTTTACAAATCAAAGCTAACCCCTTGGGAAATTAGATTTCAGAATCGGATCAATCGAATAAGTTTCTATATCAGACAAAACTTTTAACAAACTCAATTTTCGTACAATAGTGTAACAATATAATTATGGCCGCCAGTGTACTTTGTTCCGAGTGTCAACGATGACGGCCGAGTGCGCCTCCAAAAGCGAACCATCTCTATGGTAATGCGGATTTTCTTTCAATGCCTATCGATATTGATATTTCCATATGATAGTGATGGGACATTTCTTTGTTAGATATTTTTGTATTTATTTAAAATTTATACTAGCATTGATGTTTATCATAAGTACAGCATTTATAGTTTCAACATTATTATTGCCTAAGTACATAGGTTGCACTGAAAAAGAACATAATTACAGCAGTTTAAAAACTATGACGCTTTTCTATTTTAAAATCCCACATTTTTACTTCAATTCGTGTTCACCTTGTAAATGAAAACCACGTTAATTACAAACCTTTTAATACTATGCTTTTACGTGATGGACATTGCAAAATGTGAGCTGAATAAAGTGAAAACAGAATCAAATAAATGAGAATATAATTGTTTTAACTTTAATGGTGGTATTTATAATTCATTTCGTAGCATGACTGAATTTTGTAACGCTTAATTATTTGTCCCATAACTTATGAAAAATGAGGTAAAAGCATAGTAGGCCACGGGCGCTAATAGTTTTACATAACATTACTTAGATGAATTGTCAGAATATATACTAACTTTTACCTAAAAAGTCAAATTGAATGATTGATTACGAAGGTAAGGTAACATTATTTGAAAGTACATTATAAAGAAACAAGTTATAGAACACTGTAGAATCAATTTTTAAGAAGAGCGTATAGTAAGGTACACAGCCCAGGTATACAGTCCATTACCTATGTTAAATTCATTTGCCATGCCAACTTCAATAAAGACACATAAAATATCGGTTTAGACCTTTTCGAACACAAAGACAAAGTATAACACACAAACAAGGAAAAATATAAATAAGATTACACATTGAACCTTTCAAGGAAAATTCGGATATCAAATGTCAATTTTGATACAAAAATGCCAATTTTACTCAACTTGGAATCCAATAGAACATTATTTCCTTTGATAGCATCAATAGTAAATAGCCGCCTATGTTCCCAAATTAGGATTACGGATCCAGTTACAAAAGGTTTCGGATAATAATGTCAGTTCGGATAAATTTCGGATCCGGCTTCCTTCACTACGTATTATATTATTTCGGATTAGCATTTGATTATGGTAATCGTTCGCGAACATGTATGTCAGTATATATTATGAGCGTTATAACGATATTAGTGATGTCTTTAGTATTTTTCTAAGCTTTGTATTCTGAGACGGATTGGAAATGAAGAATACGTTATGAAAGTAATTTTCTCATTTATAAAAAAAGCGAAAGCGTTGGTATATTTAAATTATGTAGGATTACATCTTCTTTAATCTATCTATCTAAAATATAAAAGGAGAACCTGACTGCCTATCATATCAATGCACAGCCGCAACTGTTGAGCCTAAGAACGTCAAATTTTGCATAAAGCTTCCTTTTATAACGTAAGTGAGCACTAAGAAGGAGTTTATGTAAATTTAACCTTTTAGTGATTTAAAAGAGGAATTTCGTTTAAATGCAAAATCTCATTCTGTGTACCAATAGACTTGAAAGTTATCACAAATTCTAAGCAAAACCGACAATAAAGACAGCAAGAATAATTATTAGTTTTTTCAAAATTGCTTTCAAGTAAATAAAGGGTATTCAAACATACTCGCATACAAGGCCACGGTTAAAGTGCTAGTATTACAAATAGCATAATCAGCCTTATAATATTCCCACTACAGAGAAAAGATGACCGATAGGTCCAACATGTTCTGGGTGGCAAACAATAGTAAACAAATAAATTATTCATACATTTAGTGTTACACATCCTTGGTATAATCTAGTTTGAATGTATCACCCTCATCATGCAAACCACAGTCCGAGAACAAACTAAGTTATTCAGTAACAGGACATATTATTAATATCATTTACTGCTAGTCCGTAAGTGACCAGTGAGCAAGCGCCCTGTTACAGTTACAATATTATGTTCAAAATGGTGACCACTTAATTAAGGCCGGCAGTGTTTAACTTTGAATTTAGAAGAGCTACCTGAGAAACTATTTAGTTGTGGAAATTTTAGCAATTGTTGCTTAGGTATTGTGTATGATTTGGTAATTTGGAGTTAAAAAAATAGGAAACCTACTTTTGGGAGACACTAAATCCCTACCCATTGCTCGACGTCCGCAAGCCCGCGTCTACAGTGGCTGGTAGTCGGGGTCGGAATTACGGTGGCTAGGGTGTGAGGTTCGTTCCCTCACGCGTGCAGCCTCCTCCTTCGCTAGCATTAGGTACTACTTCGCAGAAGGAGGCGACCGCCTGCCATTCCTGAGGCGACCATAGCCCAAACCAGGGCCCGACGCGAAAGGTCGCTGCCGCCAATTGCCTGCACTAGGACACGGCGGTACACCTCCACAAATATTCATCATCATCATTTCAGCTGAAAGACGTCTACTGTTGGATATAGGCCTCCCCCGAGTGTCGCCACAATGTGCGGTCCTGGCGTCTTGCATCCATCGGATCTCTGCAACCTTTACCAGGTCATCGGTCCACCTTGCAGGAGGCCTTCCAACGCTGCGCCTTGCGGTACGCGGTCACCACTCTAGAAACGTTCAGCCCCAACGGCCATCTGTTCTGCGAGCAATATGTCCTGCCAATCGAGACTTTACTTTGGCGATTCATACTATGTTGGTAACCTTATAGTTAAATAATACAAATATTAACCGACTGTAAAGTTCTGTTTACTTTCAATACTATTATTGGCACAAATAAATATTTTCTCAGGGTCTGTCTGTAAAGTTTTCAGATCTGTCATTATGTTCAAAACGTCTGTGCCTTAATAAGAAAAACTAGATCGTCGTTGGAGTCAAAATTTAGTTAATGTATTGTATCTATTTAAGAAAGAAAAAACGTTTATTCGTACCTCACACATACAGTAAAATTAAAAAACAGTAGAATACATTGGGAGTAAAATAAAAAATAAAAAAAAATAAAAAATATTGTCTGATCTGTGCAAGGCCAAAAAGGCGCCTAACTCAGCATATGCTGCGATATTTAAAACGATAAATAACGCAGCGCTGGTATTCTGTTAGGGCCCGCGGTGATGCCACGTTCACACGTTTTTTAGTACAGGAGTACTAAAAAAATTTTTCAACAAACACAAGCTCTGCTTAGCTTGGGACTAGATGGCGTTGTGTGATAGTTATGTGAATATTACATACTATTACATTACATTATTTTGTGGTACAGAATCCTAAAAAGAAATATAAATTAAAGCAAGCGGGAGAAAGGACTTGAGGGAAGTTTTTGCCCAGCAGGGTGACAGTAAGGGTTAGGAAAAAAAAGAAAGTTATCGATACTTTGTTCATCCGGCACGTGACTAATGCAATAATAGCCGCACGACTTGATCTCTTAGGTTAAGCAACACTTGCCGAGGTCGGTCTGTTGATGGGTGACTATCTTCACATAACAAGATTCCTTCGTGTGTCAGCGGGCTGCATCTCATAAACTTTAAGAGGTACAGAGTAAAAATTTTCCTAAAATGCGTATTTCTAATGCCGCTACAACATATTAAAAAATATATTATATAGAATTTTGCTAGATTTTAACATTTTAATATGGAGCCTTTCGTTTACGAGTCGGACTCGCACTTGGCCAGTCTTTTTTTATCAAGTTACAAAACTACTAACGGCTTAAATTTTCTGACTCTTTGACAGTTAAAAAATGGTTAATAATGGGCGGTGGCATGTTTTATTATTCTTTAATTTTAACCATCTCATAATCATAACACAGACAGTCTCCATTCACCCACACAGCCGTAATCCAACCCTTCATTGAAATTAAAACACATAGTTGGACGTAACCTAAGTGAGAAAATTAATATTCCTTAACCCAAACCCTTCCCCGACAGGTAATATATGTAGTCCTTCATAATGAATCTTTGGGCGTCTGCCGTCTTGTCATGAAATGACAGATTTCTGACGAAATATCACTTTTATGTCACTCAAGTCTACCCTGAGGCTTACGCGTGTGTGATTAGCAGGAGCTATGAGTTGAGCCTCGTAACTCGTAGGTTCTTTAAGGGCATCCAATTCGACATACATTTTCAGTGTTTTTCATACAACCGCTCTTACGCGATTATGACGTTATTACCAATTTTTCATTCTATATTTTGGAAACACAGTATCTTGTGGTTATTGTCTAGGCTTCTATTGTAATCAATTTGTAAATTTGTATAAACTAATCCAGTAATGACCTCTGAAAATCTGCTATTTTGCATGAACTTTGACTCTTCATAATATTCAATATACTCAAAAATTGTAAAAGTAATAAAAAATATAACAATAGAAGCCTTGCAAATTTAATGAAGACTCTAAATGATAACATTTTTTTTTAGACTTTAAAAAAAAACACGTATTTCCTGGAACAAGTTTTGTGAAATATTCGAGTAAATCACGAAATTACCGAATGCTGACAGAGTTTTCAGGCGTTATCTATGGAATTGCACAATTTAATTTCGCCCAGTCCGTTCCATCATCGGACCACAAAACGTACGACATTGTGCCACCGGTACATGGTGGACATTGGACATCCCACCCAAACGTACTAAGCGTTTTGGGAACACATTAATTAAGCGTACAGCTAAAGAGTGGAATTCCCTGCCGGAGGCTGTGTTTCGTGATAGCTATAACCTTCGGTCTTAAATTCAAGAGTGAATAGGTTACTTATAGGCAAGCGTGTTCCATTGTCGGCCACATCATTGCTTACCACCAGGTGAGATATTGGTGAAACGCAAACCTATCCATAATAAAAAAACTCGTGGTTGAGACCATGTTCCGGAGCGAGAGAAAATAAGAAGCAGCCGCCTCCTTCTGCGAAGCAGTAATGGTAGTGAAAGAGAGGGCCGCAACCGTGAGGGAGTGATCATCCTCACGCTCCAACCACTGCCACAGGAAACGCCCGAAGTGTTGGGGCTCAAAGAGTGATTCCCATGCAGACAACAAATAATAGTAAGCTCACCGGCCCGCTATCCAGCAGGGCCTGAGTCTAAGTCGTCGACGGTGCGTAAACCGCAGGGGCTTAGTAGGGCCGATGCCAACTAGGGCCACGGGGACTTTTGGAACTGTTACCGTACCCTGAAACGCAAATGGCAACTGAAAGGCACGGGTCGATTTCAGTCAGTTAGTCTGACTCCCCCTGTCGCTTCACCCTAGGGCGCGAGAACTCAGATGTTTTTCCACCTCTTAAGGGAGCTCTTCCTTAAAGTACATTTCAAAACCACATTAACACCTTCACCATAACTTCATAGTAATGTAAAACTAACATCGAATGTGGCAGTTGGCGCTATCACCATTCTCTCAGCAATAAACACGTTCCATTTTATGACCCCGTCTCCTTACTACCATTTTAAATGGCATTTTATGGCTTCTATCAAAATGGCGTAAATTCTTCGGATTCCAAACAGTCGGGGAAGCAATAACTAGAAGATACAGGGTATCAACCTACATTGACTAGAAATGTATTTTGAACTGAGATTTGTTCTCGTATCGTAAGCTGGCAATAGTGGACATCTTTCGGTTGAAATGATAAATAATGAACAATGGCAATGCCGCCAGTCTTTTGGGTACATTACCAGTCGACAGCGATGTGGAGGAGTTTTTCGACGCCGTACTTTTGTTTGCATTTTTTAGTACTTTAGGGCTTTTATTTTTAATCTGTAAATTAGTTTCAATTACGTTATGATTAAATTTAATTTTCTGTTACATAAATATTCTAAACAATGAACATTAATTAGAACACATATTTTTGGAAAAAATATTTGCTTTTTTCTTTCTGATTTGTTGAAACGAAGCACAAAATCTTTCTTAGTCTAAAATTATCACCCTTCTTCAAAACAGTGATAACATCAAAGTTCGCACCGCCTAAACCACCGACGATAATATGTAATTTATCTTATTCCAGAATTTGAAAACGTCTCTTTTTTTTTCTTTGCTTCTTTCCAGAAGTACTAGTGCTGCGCATTAGGTCCTGGTGTCACCATTGTGTAGGCCGCCCGGAGGACACGGTTTGGCATACGGTGGAGGTGTGCCCCGCTTGGGCTGAGCACTACCGTGTCCTCGTATGATCGGTGGCTACGACCTCTCGCGCTGGGTACTGGTACGAGCTATGGTTCGGATCGAGGAAGAATGAGGAGTAAGAAATTGCCCTGTGCGATAAGACCGCCCATTGTACACTTATTTTTAATTATGTTTGTCCTGTATGTGGTGTACAATAAAGAATATAATAAATAAATAATAAATGTCAGGCGGTTATTACTGTTTTGCAGAAGGAGGCAACCTTCTGCAAAACAGTAATGCTAGCGAAGGAGGCGGCCGCATACGTGAGGGAACGGACTTCCTCACGCCCTAGCGGCCGGGATCCCGATTTCCAGTCACCGTAGGCTTAGGTTTGCGGATGGCGAGTAATGGGTAGTTCGCCGTTCGACCGTCCGGTAACCGGCCGGACCGAGCTCGAGTCGTCGACGAGTCGTTCCACGCGCGCCGTTCAAAACCCCTATGGTTTGCTGAAATCAAATAGATTTCAGCAAAACGTGGGGGCCCAGCAGGGTCGAAGCCTACTGGGGCCATGGGTTGTACGAAAGAGCCCATTGCCCTGAAACGAAGTGAGTGAGTGGGTTTTAGTCAGTAAAAGTCTGACACGCTTTCACGCTTCGCCAAGAGCGAGAGAAGTCATTGGATGATTTCCTACTTAAAAAAAAAACCGTGATTTTATGTAAGCATGCTAAGCTTGGAAGTTGCTGTCAAAACGATAACTATTTATATTACCAATACGTTTTCCGCAAAACCTTTTCATTTGATATGCAAAAACAGACACGCCGTCGATAGGTCGTGAAAGCGCACTCATGGCACAAAACTGACTGGTATTTTCCAACTCCAAGCATACATTATCAATTCCCAAAAACACGAATAAAACTGCTTTTCCATCCAAATTCCTAACATTGTTCGACTTTCCAACCATCATAGCGTCAGTTCGGTTGTTCCAACTAATAGAAATGCCAATAAAAATTAAGGTGAAACGAAAGATGAGCGGATTGCAAGCGAGTTCATTCTGAATTCAGTTCGATTCGTTTTTGTTTGTCAATGGGAGAGTATGGGAGGGAAATCAGTGGATCTGCGATTGGCAGCTTATTCATTTTTCAATTTCTACCTCTGTATGTGGTTTGATCTCTACACAGAGCATAGAATTGGCGCGTTGGCAGCGTCTAATAACAGCTGTACAGTTAATAAAATTCGTCGTTAACTGCCTCACTGGTGTCATGATCTCAAGCAGATAGTTAAAACGTGCTATTAGGAAATTATTCTGTAGCTGTGATGCCTTTGTGCCTCGGAAAGCTCGTAAAACCGTTGATTCTATGTCTGATCTTTTCTCAATTGTGTCGTATAGCTGTTCCAATGGACTGTGATAGTGAAGGAACAGATAATGCACCTGCGTTTGCACACATGCCAGAGCACTATAAAAAATATCTGTTACGTATCTGGCTTATCTTCACCGAAGTGCGTTGAGCGCTCAACGCCAGCAGTTTATTTACCGTTTGTGTGACGTTAGGACTTTTCATAGTTCACTAATAAGCGGAGGCACGCTTGATTAGATTAGTATTGAGAACGTTCACAGTAACACTTTCCAGCGCTTGCCATTCCGGTTCCGCTCTCTGTGGATCTCTATGATAGGGACTTTGTTGAAGGAGTGGTTTGATTGCATTTTTGGGCAGGTTTTGCATATTGATTTCCGTATTGGTGGATTTCAAAACATGTTTGAGCCTTGTGTTTTGTTTTTAGGAAGAACACGAAAACTGTACTGATATTCCAATGACGGCTTTGAAAAACATTGTTGATACGAGTACAATTTCTTTATTCATATTTAATTCATGTATAAATACTATTTAAAGTTTTTACTCCTTTGAAGAATGATTTTTACCCCAAGAGTGTGTTTTCTTGGAATATTTTCTGCTTTCACGCGGGCAAAGTTGCGGGCAGAAACTAGTAGTCGTTAAACCAATAAGTCTAACAATGGTACTCTACTCTTCTGAAATGATTTCCACACCCGATTCTTGACTTAATCGTAGACTGAAACTTTCGAGTACGTTATTTCAAAGTAATTGTCTTGTAATTTGCTCTGAAACTTGATGGATGTCTTCATGCTCATAACTGACTGTTCAATCATCCTTTGTTTTAATTTCATTTCACATATTTATTTTTTATTAGTGACTAGCTTCTACCAGCGCCTTCGCCTAGTTGTAAAAGAAAATATAATTATAGCTTAAGTCACTCTATGATAAAGTACTTAGTATTCTACAAGTGACAAATATTTTAAAATTAGTCCAGTTTTTGAGTTTATTCATTATAAACAAACAATACAAAAATACAAATTTTTACTCTTTTTATATTATTAGTATAGAGCAGTGGTGGCCGAGTGGTAACGGCCCCGACTTACGAGTTGTAGGTCGCGAGTTCAAACTCAACCAGGCAAACTTTTTTGTGTACTTAATTTTTATATAAATGAGATCAAATCTAAATCTAAATATCCAAATGAAAGCGTAAATCTATTAATTAAAAATGACGAAATCATAAATAATCCCCAAGACATTGCGAATTCATTAAATGACTTTTTTCTTGACATCAATGATAATAATACTAGTTTACCCCAAAAAATCTTCTAATAATCTATATATATAAAAGGAGAAACTGACTGACTGACATATCAACGCACAGCCGAAACTACTGGGACTAGGAGCGTGAAATTTTGCACAAGGCTTCCTTTTATAACGTAGGCGAGCACTAAGAAAGGATTTTCCAAAATTCAGCCCCTAAGGGGGTAAAAAGGGGGGATTTCGTATGTAAGCAATTTTTTTTTTCGAGGGCCATTTAACTCAAAACTTAGTACAAATATTAACCTAAATTAGTTATAAAGTTTACGATATTTTTTTTTCAGTACAACCCCCCAGTGCAAGATTTAGGGGGTGTTAAAGTTTGTATGGGAGAATCTTATTTCTTGGGTTAATAAACTTGAAACTTTGCACGAATACACTTTTAAATAAATAATAAAGATACGCATTAGTCGTTTTCCAAAACTACCCTCAAATTACGGTTTAGGATCGAGTCAAGTGTTCTTTATCGTGTTCAGGATTTTTGAAGTCTTACTGCGCATCCTAATTTACTCGCAACTCGGTGTTAGAAATTAGAAAAACAAGCTCTAACAGAGCAAATAGCGATTATTTATTTTACGGAAAGATTTTACATAGTGGTTTATTTTACTCAAAAATGTGGGTAAAAAAATTAATTTAATATAATACTTTCTCAAACAATAATACAACATTCATCCCTGTATTGGTGAAATGTTATAATCCATGTTTGTATAAAATATCTTATTCTTTTTCCATTGTGATAACCTAATCCTATAATAACGTATCAATTATGTGATTTATATACGTACAACGACATCTACTGACACAAATTGGTACAAACGAAAACATAAGGTTAATTACAAAACAATATTTTTTAAACAGTCTTACGTAACATTTTGAATAATAATAAAATTAAGATAAGTAACTGGATGTAAGATTTAGTTGGTATGGTATTTTCGAAGTTTATCGTAACGGTGAATTGTATGTAAATGCAGGTACTCCAGGTTACCCGATAAAACGTCTTCGCTTTACACAAAATCTTTCAAATGGTCATTTCGATGCTTACTTTTCATATGAAGAACTTAATCCTACAGGCGTTGTTAATTCTGACGAGGAAAACATAAATGTGAAGAAAACGAAATATGATAAAGTACCTACGATATTGTGATGATTTACTTCCTATTACGACACACTTTTTTTTTTAATATGATTATTTTTATTGTGCTTTTGGGTACAATATTGACTGGTCTACACTGTTCTTACATAATGTCTATTAATACTGTAATATGAAAATATTGTAAACAATCATTTTTTTTAAAGAGTAACCATGGAGTTTCTTGCCGGTTCTTCTCCATAGGAAACGACCAATTTGGAACCGTGCACTAGCTTCTGACGTTTTATAAGTGCCCATGTAGGCCTATGTGAAATAAAAATTTTTGACTCTTTGACTCTTTGACTCTTTGTGCCACTAAATTCCTTAGATTCATATTCAGTCATTTCTACGGACATTCCTTCACAGTCCATGACGACATCACAAAAAAGAGGACCAGATATACAGACAAAACAAGAAAGATTCAAGTTAGACGAGCTCAGAAAATATACTCAGAAAATAATTCTTTGGCACACCGGAAAGCTGTAGGCAATTATCAAAAAAAAAAACCCACCGAAATGGCAAATGAAAAATAGCCGCTGAAAATTACCAGCAAGCACATCCTGAAGTACACAGAGCAGCGCAGTCCCGCTTCAATATGCGTGTTGTTACACGGCCATGGAAGATCAAGTATCTTTTAGGAATATTACGAATTCGATAATGTAGTTTCAATTGATGATATGAATCATAAATGTTGTTGGTATAATGCGTTTAAATGGAAGGACGAAACTCCTGAGATGTGTTGCAGCAGCGGTAAAGTTTAACTCAAATTATTGAATACACCTCCAGAACCCTTTTACAGTTTGATAATGGATCTCCATCCTGATCACAAACATTTTATTTCGAACATTCGTAAATACAATAATTGTTTCCAAATGACGTCGTTTGGTGGGAAACAAGTTGTTGGAGATGAATATATGCCAACCTTCAAAGTACAGGGACAAGTTTATCAAGTTTAATTGGCAGTTTATTGTCAGAACCCGGTCAAACAGCTCAGTTTTTACAAATTTATCGTGGGTGAAGATGAAAGAGAAGCAAATTTAAGATGCTGTAATTTCCCGCAATTAAATCCAAATTTAATAAAACAACTGCAAAAAATGTTGCACGAAGTCAATCCTTATATCAGGGACATGAAGAGTACCATTGACAGAATTCCTTCCTCCTGTAAAACTTTCAAATTAGTTATACATGCCGAAAAACAACCACCACACAAAAGGAATTAAGTTGCTTTGGTGTTATTAGATCAACAGTTCGAGCGTCGCGATATAATTAGTAAAATACATCGCTCATACGATGCTTTGCAATATCCTGTAATGTTCAGCCGCGGAGAAGACGGTTATTCAATTGCAATTCCACAGCGAGACCCAGAAACAAAATTACTTCAGAAAAAGACAGTGTCAGCATCGAGCTTTTATTCATACTACATCATGGTCAGGGAAAATTAGGAAAATTACCATCTTCACTTTGATGCTCATTTTAGCCAATATTTGGTAGATTAGTACGCAAAAACTGAGAGACTGAATTTCATTAGAAATAATCAGGCAAAGTTACGCTCCGATAGCTATATCCACCTTAAGGACGCCATCGGTAGACAACATGTTGACGCTCATCAACTGGGTCAAATAGTGGTATTACCGTCCTTTTTCACCGGTGGGCCGAGATACATGCACGAGCGAACTCAGGTCACTATGACTTATGTACGTCATTATGCCTATGCAACCCTCGGAAGAAAAAATTAAAGAAAAATTGTTTCCAGTTCAAATGTTCTTTTTAGATGCACCAGGTGGGACTGGTAAAACATACCTTATCAATTTAATTTTAGCAAAAGTAAGAAGTACTTGCGGAATCGCTTTGGCGGTCGCGTCTTCTGGGTTCGCCGCACATTATTAGTTAGGTGGTCGAACTGTACACTCTGCTTTGAAATTGCCCCTTAATTTATCAAATGTAGAGAAGCCAATGTGCAACATTTCCAAACAAAGTAATCTTGCCCAATTGTTACGTAAAGCGAAAATAATAGTCTGGGACGAAAGCACAATGGCGCACAAAAGAGCTATTTAAGCATTAAATAGAAGTCACAGGACATACGAAGCAACGACAACTTAATGGGTGGTATGACAGTATTGCTGGCAGGAGTTTTTTTTTTTTTTTTGCCAAACGTTACCAGTTAAAAACGATACCAAAAGGGACACGAGTGGATGAAATGAAAGCACGCATTAAAAGATATCACTTATGGCCCTATACTAAAATTCTTAAATTAAAGAAAAATATGAGAGTACATCTCTGAGGAGACGTCTCTGCAGGAGAATTTTCAGACCTTTCACTCCAATTAGGAAACGGCAAGTACCAAGAATTAGATGGGGTTATAGTCATACCAGAAAAATTATGCACGGTAGTAAGTACAGTCGAAGAGATGATTGAAAAAAATTATCCTGGTGTGGCTCAAATAAAAGACAAACCAATGAGAAAGAGCTATATTGACGCCTATAGTGTATAGTTCAATAGACACGGTGGTAAATGCAGACGAAGCGGTCCACTATCCGGTTGAGTTTCTGAACACTATTAATCCAGCTGGCCTTCCATACCATAAACTTGCACTGCGTGTGGGCACACCCGTGATGTTGCTTAGGAACTTGAACCCTCCGAGGTTATGTAATGGTACTAGGATGCAAGTAAAAGCATTGCATCGCAATATTGTTGAGGTTATTATTTTAACCGGGTCTGCCCAGGGAGAAACAGTGTTCATACCGCGTATTCCATTAATTCCGAACGATCTTCCTTTTGAATTCAAAAGACTATAGTCTCCTTTGAAAATTTGCTTTGCGATGACAATAAATAAATCACAGGGCCAAACCCTTAAATTTGCTGGAGTTGATCTGCGCCAACCCTGTTTCTCGCACGGGCAGTTCTACGTGGCGTGCTCGTGAGCTCACCTTGCAGTCTGGTGATTCTGCCAGCGCCCTCTAGAACTACGAGGAATGTTGTTTATAAAGAAAGCTTATAAAAACCTTATCTTATTAAATTGTGATAAACTTTTCCGAACTACTCTTTAAGTTTGGAAGTGTTTTAAGGGTTGAAGTCCAAACGCGATGTGCGCGGACGTAGTCGCGGGCAAAGTGCTAGTCTGACATATAATTCTAATTCAATTTTTATGACACCGACTATTCCCGATGACATTAATAAAATAATATTTGCTTTAAAAAATAAAACCAGTACCGGCTATGATAGCATTATGACAAACATTGTTAAAGATGTAGCCCATATTATATCTGAATCGTTAAGCTTCATTATTAATTTATGTATAGAGCAAGTTACTTTCCCAGACTAACTAAAATTATATGTTATAAAGCCAAAAAAAACTGACATAAGTAACTACAGGCCAATAGCTCTGATACCTATTTTTGGAAAAAATTTTTGAAAAGGTTTGTTTAACTGTCTCTATACTTTCTTTGAAACACATATTATTCTAACGTCTAGTCAGTAAGGCTTCAGAAAAAACAAATCCATAGATATGGCAATATACAACTTTTTACAAAAGGTAATGACTTACTTGGATAAAGGACTGCCGGTTGTCATGTTATACATGGACATGTCGAAGGCTTTCGACCGTGCTGACCACAAAATTATCTTGAGAAAGATGTAAGCATATGGTGTGAGGGGTAATGTGTACAAACTTATAGAATCATACCTTAGCAACAGACAACAATTCACAGAAGTAAGGAGGTTAAACCTCATTACTAAAACGGAAGAAATATATACTTCCGAATCTGGAACTTCTAAATTGTGTTCCTCAAGAGACCATCGTGGGTCCTTTATTCTTCCTTGTTTATATAAATGACATGCCTTCGGTCACAAATCATGACATTACACTGTTTGCTGATGATAGCAATGTTTTATTTGTTAATGATAACACAATTGACATAGAATCTGACATTAACCAAACAATATTATCAATAATAGTCTGACTTGAAATAAATAATTTAATGATTAACATTGACAAAACTAAAATAATAAATTTCAAAATACGAACTCAACGCACGGGAAAATTAAAAATCAGTTACCTAGATAGCGACATTGAAGAGACAGAAGAAACAAAATTTTTAGGGTTACATATTGACAATAAACTTAATTGGAAACTTTATATTGACCATGTATGCAAAAAGCCGGGCAATTTTCATACGCACTTCACAGATTGGAAAAAATAGCAAATCAGGCTACTTTACTAGCAGCCTACCACGGTTATGTTAGCTCTATCCTCAGATATGGCGTAATATTCTGGGGCAACAGTACGGACAAAGAGAGTGCTTTCATTGCTCAAAAACGTTGCATTAGGGACATATTTAATTTATGTCAAACTGACTCCTGTAAGCCATTTTTTTAAAAGATTAACGTACTTACACTGTCGTGTGTCTACATATTTGAAACTGCAGTGTTTGTAAGAAACAATATTGACTATTGTATAACTACTACACACGTATACGACGTAAAGACAAATTGCGTACAGTAGCTAGTTAGACTCATCTTATGCATGAAAGTATCTTTTGTATGGCTACACGCATCTTTAATAATATTCCTGGGCCTATCAGAATAATTACGGAAACGAAAAAATTAAAAAGAGTCTCCATGATCTGTTAGTAGACAAGTGCTACTCTATAAAAGATATCTTATTGGACAAATCACTGCTCCAATATAACAACCCTCAGTCATGATGTGTTCAGCCTACTGATGTGTACCTACCTACCTTAATTCTTTTCGTTTGGTTATATCTTTTTATTTTTATGTGAAATATTAATCATCATCTTCCTGCCCTTGTCCCGTGTTATTTGGGGTCGGCGCAACATGTTTTTTTCTTCCATTCTGCCCTGTCATTCGTCATGCTATCACTAACTTCCTTTTCTTTCATATCACTCTTCACACAATCCATCCTTCTTTTCTTTTGGTCTCCCTCTCCCTCTCCATCCATCCACATGTAAACTCATAACTCTTTTAGTAACATGCGCTTCATCCCTCCTCTTCACATGACCATACCAAGACAAACGATTCCCTTTCAATTTTTCAGTCACTGGCGCCACTTTCAAACTTCCCCTAATATACTCCTTTCTCACTTTATCCATTCTCGTCACACCACACATCCATCTTAACATTCTCATCTCCACTACGTGCAATCTTTTTTCATCCGTCTTTTTCACAGCCCAATATTCTGATCCATACAGTATGACAGATCTTATCACGGACTTGTAGATTTTACCCTTCAACTTGAGGGGCATCCGTGGGTCACAAGTTGTTCCCGTGACCTGTCGCCATTTCATCCATCCTGCATTGATCCGATGTGTTACGTCCCGGTCTACCTCACCATCGCCTTGGACGAGTGACCCGAGGTACCGAAAGTCGGAGCAGATCGGTATGGGCGTTCCAGCGAGAGCTAAAGGCACTGGATTGGAGAGACCGCCGAAATCGCAGAACAAGTATTCCGTTTTGGTTCTACTCAATTTCAGGCCAACACTCTCCAACACTCTCCAGTCTGTGCCACCACACCTCCAATCTGTTCTGGACATCTAGCCTAGAACTCTCGGTAACCAACACAATGTCGTCGGCAAACAGCATACACCAGTGAGCCTCTTCCTGAATATCCGACGTCAGAGCGTCCATTATCATCAGGAAAGGGTAAGGGCTGAGAGCCGACCCTTGATGTAAGCCGACAGCCACATTGAAGCTACCTGTGGTACCCACTGTAGACCGGACTTGGGTATTGCATCGACTGTACATCACTCGGATCAACTGCACATACTTCCCAGGCACACCTTTCTCCTTAAGGGCCCACCACAGAACCTCACGAGGTACCAGGTCATATGCCTTTTCGAGGTCAACGAATACTACGTAAAAGTTTTTATGCGCACCTCTGTATTTCTCACACAGCTGGCGTATAGCAAAAATGGCATCCGCTGTACCCCGACCAGGCATAAAACCGAATTGGTTCTGTGAATTTTCACTTTTTTCTTTTAGCCTCCTTTCAATAACTTTCTCCCAGGCTTTCATAGTATATGACCTTAGCTTTATTCCTCTATAATTATTGCATTCATGCACATCAGCCTTGTTTTTAAAGATTTTATGTGAAATATTAATAATTTGTAAAAATAATGTACCTATATTCCTATTTGACTATTGTATGCCCCAAGGGCAAGACGTAGCTGATCTATTTAATTATTTAAGACCTGTATTATGTACAAACCTATGCTCCGCAATAAAGATATTGAATTGAATTGAATTGTTTTTTTTTTTTTATCACCAGTGCTGTCAAAACGGTGAAGGAAAACATCGTGAGGAAACCGGCATGTCCTAGAACCAAAAATTCGAAGACACCTGACATTCACCAACTCGCACTTGGCCCGAGTGGTGGGTTACGGCCCATTCCCTCTTCTAGAGAGAGGAGGTCTGAGTCCCAGCAGTGGGAACATTGAAAGACTGATAATCATGCTTATATATAGTATAGATTTATTACTGTTAAACAATGATTATGCCATTTATTAATAAGTTTATTTCCATATGTTTAGTTATTTATGTGATTCTTCACAAATATCTCACGCACTAATTCATTAGCATCATCACTTCTGCCGAAAGACGTTCACTGCTGAACATAGGCCTCCCCCAAGTGTCCCCTCAACAAACGGTCCTAAGAGTCTCACGTCAATCGAATTCCCGCGATCCTCACCAGCTCCGCTTGCCAAGTTTCCGTTTCGTTTCGATTCTCTTGCGTCGAACGCCTCGAGTCGGCCACGCCACCGATTCCTTTGTTCTGACTACGTGATTGAGCGTTAAGATGACGTCAGAACAAAGGAATCGAAAGCGTGGCTTACTTGAGGCGTTCGACGGGGGCAGATCATCAGTCCACCTTGTGGTAGGCCTTCCAACGCTGCGTCTTTCGGTAAACGGTCGCTACTCCAGAATCTTTTGACCACATTGACCATGAGAGCCCCTACCACGACCTCTCAACGCGATCCATTTGAAGAAATAAAATAAACTGTTAAAGAAATAGACCTATATAAGGTCATGAGATGATGATGAGCTGGTGTGGTTTTTGACTGGCCTGTTGGACTAGTGGTTAGTGGCTCTTACTGCTATGCTGGAGGTCGTGGGTTCGATTCCCACCCCGGACAAGTGTTTGTGTGATGAGCACGATCATTTACGTTCACGTTCTGTATCTGACTTTAATCTATACTATAAAAATGAATCGCAAAATGTGTTGGTAAGCGCATAACTCAACAACGCCTGGACCAATTTGACCAATTCTTTTTTTTAAATGTTCGTTGAAGTTCATGGATGGTTTTTACGGCGAGAAAAATTCGAATAGAGTAGAGTAGAGTAGGGTAAAGTAGGGTAGAGTAGAGTAGAGTAGTCAGTTGACGGGAGCGAAGCCGCGGGCAAAAGCTAGTTTATCTATAAATGTTTGTATTTAGAAATATATAAATATGTTTATCAGTTGTCTACTACTCTTAACACAAATACTGCTTAGCTTACGAGACCAAACGGCGTTGTGTGATAGTTGTGAAATATTATTATGTCTTTATTTCTCTTATCCCATATAATTTACATTCTTAAAAATGATTTAAAAAAACATTAAAAAATATATAAAATAGTAGTCCCCCGGTATCGGGAGCAGGGTCCAAGCTACCGGTAATTAGCGCTCCAGAGGCAGGAACTTCCTCATAATGCGAGCCGTATCAAGCAGTACTGCCTTCTGTATCAGGCCCTTGATCCAACCGCGCAACGACAGCTTCGACAGATGGTCATCGAAGGTTTTGGCTATAAGGCTATTATTATTATTATTACAGCTCCATCCCTCTCTCTCGCCACACTTGACGTTTTAACACTACGTAAGACCCTTGTTGTGCGAGCAATGTGCGCACGCACTAATTGTTTTTTAAAACCACAAAAAAAACAACAATTTCCCTCTAAAATATCCTCCACTAAATTTTCGAAGCTGTCCCCAATTTAGTACAGTCGTGGCGACGTCGATACGTAATTCATTCGGACGAGTACAGGACATCCCCGGGCTGGTCCCACTTGAAACACTTTATTTCGCACGCTTGATTAAATCCCCATTACTTTTTGTTGGTGTTTTATCAATTCGAAGAATCTATTTCCTTGTACTGGGTTCTTGTTAATGTAATAGATTGTTAAATTAAACGATTTTGTCCGACAAAAAAAGGAAAATTTATTAAGCGAAAACCGATTTCGCTTAATATTTTTTTTTTAAATATTCGCGCCATAAATCTTCGCATCTTTGTACAAAAATCAAAATATTAACCCACTTACTGATTCATAAACGCCCACCCCAAACTCAAATATCTCAGTAACTTTAATCAAGAACGTTGAAATTTTACACAGAGTTTTCTTTTATGATAATAAAAAAAAATATATACTTGCCTATTTTTTCTGTTTTTTGTGTGCACATAAATAGTAAAATAAATAACAAAATAAAAAAATAATCATTCATGTTCAGGCATCTTGCCCCATAGATACATACCTACCTTACAGACTAACATATATAGAGTAAATACAATTTATCAGTTAGTAAATAAGACTTAGGACTATGTTAGTAACACTTACACACACAAAAACATCAAATGCAAACTTAAGCAATATTACTTAAGTATTATTTAAGAATGTTTTTTACTTGTTTGCGGACCATAAGATTAAAAAAAATAAAAAAAAAATGTTATCGACAATAACGTACAAATATAAAACACTCATTTTGTATAGTTTCGATGTTGAGATGGATTCATGATAGCACAAGTTTAAACCTTAGTGGTTTTTAGTTGCTATTTAACTTAGACTATCCTGTATTCTTATGTATTAATAATAAATAAATAAAAAAAAACTTCACATTGCACTAAGTTCACTTTGTGCTGTTCTGTGGCACCTGTCCGCGACGGAACACCGCGCCCTGCGGCCAAAAGACTTCCTGCAACATGAGGGGCAGAAAAGTGTTCGGGACTCGCACCACGAACACCTTGAAATTGGCGTTACGGTGCGACTCCAGAAACTGTACCCTCAGTGCGTACTTCGTCTTTTGACGCACGTACTCCACGATGTTTATAATGCTTAGTTCAAAATTTACCCCCTAAGGGGATGAAACGGGGGTCCAAAATTCGTATGTAGAAACCTACTTCCATGCGGGTGAAGCTGCTGGCAGAATCTAGTCATATTTAAATACCATGAAGGCAAATGAGATGGAATCCTCATAGAAGTCAGGTTTAAAAACTCTGTAATGATACCCGTCAATTTCGTAGACTCGTCAATAGATTAGCTGGCGAAAGCTGAAATAAAGATAGCCCGAACAAATTTGAGAGACCTTTACCAAGCAGTGTATCTACGTATGTGCCGTATCTTCACACATTGTACCTAGCAGCAATTTAAGTTTATAGTACCTAAACAATTTTTTATATTGAGATAGTAGGTTATAAATGTTCTAGACACTAAGATATTTTATAAAATAAAACAGTGAAAATGGAGAAGAATGTCTTTTAATATTGTCTATCTGAATAGCAACTTGCAACAATGAATAGAGATATATGAGCAGTGAAATGAAACAAAAAGCTAACATAAAGTGAGAGACAATGTAAAATGAATGCATATTGCAAAATTAAATGAAATATTTTCAGGGACACAAAGAAATGCAGACTAAAATATGCAACAAGAAATCATAACCTTGCCCGGACTACAAACAAATAGTGTACTAGCTATATTAATATCGCTACTATGAAATTCACAATCTTTCGTAAAGAAATTCATAATTACTTTTCTAGTATTTTCTTAACTTACACAGTCGTGCAAAAAAAAAACACACATTCACAGACACCACATAGCTAACACAATTATAAGTAAAAAGTATTATTCGTGTAAGCACGTATTATTCTATACCTCTTTTATGTTATATTAAGACGTACATTGGTTGTCGATTAATAATTTGGGTAATAGTTACCATTACATACATAGTAGCTGCAAAACAATAAACATCCCCTCCCTATACCTACAAAAGGGCATGTCGCCATTATTGCGGGCTCAGTTTCTGTCCGACGTTTGTGGAGTTAACAACCTGTGATTTGCAAGTAAGTTAAATAATAAATTGAGGGTATTTGATGTTTGATAATATGTTGCTTCTATGTTAATAATTGTGAGTAAAACTATTAGAATATTAACTATAATTGTTAATAAATGTGTAACGTATTGCTTATGAAATGTTATTTGTTCTTTAAAAACTTATTATCATTATTGGTAACAATAAAACCCAGTGTATAATAAACTAGTCTTTTGATTTATCTTCTAAATTCGTATACCTATTATCCTGTACTCTTCTAACATCTCCCTAGCCTATTCTAAACTGTCTTTGGATAGGTTTCTAGTCTAACCGGATGCAGCTAAAAGTTCTGCTAAAAGATTTTTGGTGTACAATAAAGAATATCTAAATACCTGTATGTTACATGGAGCGACTGCCTATCGGACCTCTACAGCACAGTTACTGGGCAAGACGAATACTCCTTAGATAGACTGGTGATCAGACTTTCTGGCATCTGAAACCTGTAACAACTGTCAAAGTTGTACAAATAACAACCGGACCAACAACTTTACGTGCTTTCCGAGGCACGGGGTGTCAGTAATGTTAGTAATAAATTCAGTCCTCTTCTAACGCAGAACAAAAATAAAATAAGAGTATTTTCTGCCGTAACATTTTAATGGTAACAGTTAGTCATTTTTAATTACAAACTTGTGAAGTGGAGGGCTTACAGTTGAAAAGGTGGTAAATTAAAAAGAGTAATGGTCGCAGGCGGACTGTGCTGTGAAATTGTGCCATTTTATTTAGTAGCAATGCAATACTGGAGGCATTTGCAGCGTGGGGTGACATAATATTGTGCAATATTGGGGTAATGTAGCCATCTGCAGGAATAAGAAATTTAAAAAAATTGTGAGCAAGAAATGGAATAAAAAGGTTGAGGGCTAAAAACGGTATCACACTATAATAAAGGTGAAAGTTTGTGTGTGTGAGTGTATATTTGTTACTTCTTCACGCTCGAACATCTAAACGGAAATTGATAAAATTTAACACACGGATAGACCATACCCTGGATTAGTCAATGAAATACTTTTTGTCCCGAAAGTTTATTTCCTTGATGTATTTATAGTATAGTGGAAGACATTTTCATCCCACCAAGAAGTAAAACTGTTTTGTTTTCCAGGGCCCCGGGGATCTCTTTCGCATCACCCATGGCCCCAGTAGGCTTCGACCCTGTTGGGCCCCTACGGTTGCTGACATCTCCTTGAGGCGCGCGTGGAATACTACGCGCCGTCGACGACTTGGGCTCGGTCCGAACGGTTACCGGACGATCGGACGGCGAGCCACCCATTGCTCGCCGTCCGCAAGCCCGCGCCTACGGTGGCCGGAAATCGGGATCGGAATCCCGGCGGCGGTTGGGGCGTGAGGACCTTTGCCGTTGCCTCACGCGATCGGCCGCCTCCTTTGCTAGTACTGATTATAGCTGTATAGTCAAAAGTGAAAATAACGAAATATCAAAATTGTTCACGAAAATTGTCATAATTTTTTAATTCATAATTGAATTAATAATTCATAACATTTGCTACCAGAATACTCCGCGTAGTTGTTTTTCCATTTCGATCGCCATTTATTCATTTATAATTATGCCTGTACAATATTCCCATAAATTGAGTGACATTTTGGGATATATAGTATAGTATAGTATAGTCGGCCTTATAATGTTCCCACTGTTGGAACTCAGGCCTCCTCTCTAGGAGAGGGAATGGGCCGTAATCCACCACGCGGGCCCAGTGCGGGTTGATGGATGTCACATGTCTTCGAATTTTTGGTTCTAGGACATGCCGGTTTCCTCACGATGTTTTCCTTCACCGTTTTGAGAGCAGTGGTGATGAAATAAATTATACAAAGTAATGCGCCTGGCTGGGTTTGAACCCGCGACCTACAACTTGTAAGTCGGGGCCGTTACCACTCGGCCACCACTGCTCTCTACTGGGATATATAAAAACAGTAATTACTTTGCTGTTTATGAATATTATTTATTGAGACTTTATTTAAATAATAACAAGACCTTTTGTAATAAGCCCTTTAAATATTTGTATTAATTAAAAAATAGCGGTATATACTGTATACTAGTTTCTTAGAGCGGTTTCACCTACGTCCTTCTGTCGTGAAAAAGTAGCATTCTATTGGTGAAAGATTTTTTTAAATCAATTCAGTAGATAGTTTTTGAGTTTATTAATTTAAAAAAAATACAGAGATACATATGTTTACTCTTTATTATCTTTATAAATATAATTCTTCTATTTAATTAGTTGTGTTTTTATTGTTCTTGTTATATCGTATGTTTAAAATAAAAGAAGTTTCTATCATTATCCACAAAAAAAAAACTTCTAAACACACCTACGTGTGTTAGTCACCTAACTCCTCCTAAACAGCTTGACCCATTAAGATGAAATGTGTGTGTATATTTGAATGACTCTCTGGATGATTTGAAAATACAATTGAACCCGGTAGGTTGCTCTGCAATCGAGTTCTCTATTTTTTTTCTGACTAAAAGCCATCTGTGGGACAGGACAACGCTTGTCGGACCGCTAGTATTATTATCGATAGGTAAATAAAAACTGAGCATTGTTTTAAAATACGTCAGTAACTAAATAACTACAAAAAGAATAACAGGTACACTCGTTATCAAAATGAGCTCTTAATAGACAAAAAGACTGAAAAAACTCTTATTAAAGAAAAATTAAACAAAAGATACAACCCGAAAATCGTTGCACTCCGGCTTTTTATTCAACCTCATCAAAAACTTGAAAAGCAGTGCTCATTAAAAGTCAGACCTACTTAAAGTTCACGTCAAAATTAAATTACAAAACGCAGATGTCAGAATACTTGACGCTTTTAACTGACGCTTAATGAAAATTTGAAATGAACACGTCAATACTGCCTATCAAGTTAGACTGATGTCATGAGATGGTTAATTAGACTCATCTGGAGATCGCCAATGTAAGATTGTTAATATTTAAACTTGGCTAGGTTTTAATAATAATAATAATTTTATTCAGGTCAAATACACTCGACCAATCTATATATAATATATATAAAAGCGAAATACCACTCACTGATTAATCACGAAATATCAGAAACTATAACACCTACAAACTTAAAATTTGGCAAATAGGAACCATACAGGTTGTAGACAACCGCTAAGAACGTATTTTCTAAAATCCAAACCCTAAAGGGATGAAACGGGGTCCAAAGTTTGTATGGAGAAACCGACTTTCACACGAGCGAAACCGCTGGCAGAAGCTAGTTATAAATAAATACCTGAACAATAGTGACAAATTATTATATAACTACTTTTAAACTTCTAAAATAATAAATATTTTAGCTAAATAATTGAGTGTTGGTTATGGTGACACTTGGGGTTTGTCCTATGTCCAACAGTGGACGTCTTTCGGCTGAAGTGATGATGATGAATATACCTATTCAAACTGAAAATAATAATATGTATGTCTGGCAATTTGAGTATTTTCTGAGGATTATCCAAATGTCCTTTC
The DNA here is from genome assembly GCA_961205895.1 of Mythimna pallens. Taxonomy (NCBI): domain Eukaryota; kingdom Metazoa; phylum Arthropoda; class Insecta; order Lepidoptera; family Noctuidae; genus Mythimna; species Mythimna pallens. The sequence continues at coordinate 1,313,659 of OY540836.1, forward strand.
CCTGGTATTGTTCGTCAAGTCGTGGAGCTCCTTAGTAGTTGAGTTGAGCTTTGCGCATACTGAAACATGCTTGCACTGACTGGATAGGTTCACTCAAATTAGTATGGTTCTTTCTTCAAAAGACCATCTCAGATAAATCTGCATGATTTTCATGTGATTTGACCATTACATATATTTACTGTATGGACTTTAAAAAAGAGACTTTGACCCCTGAGTTTGTTTCGGTGTTTCTTCTCAGGGTAGTCAGCTAGGAAACACTGGCCCCATCTAGTTTAAAATGTCGAAAAAAGTAAATAGTGTTTTTTTTTAAACCTATTTACAAAATAAAAATCATTTATCATGTACAAATGGTTAGAAAAAGAACTCGTTGGGCATCGAATCCACATTTTTGATATCAGTAGAGCAGGGTTCAATCAATATTTAAGGGTCGAAGTTCACGCAAAATACCAGATTTTCAGAGGCATTTTCTGAATTACTTTTACACAAATGTTTGTTTTGATTTCAATAGAAACATAGATAATATTCACAAAATATATGTGCTTTCAAAATATCTGTAGAAACATGTGCAATAACGTAATAATCACGTAAGAGTGGTTGTATAGAAATGTTTATAGGGTAGTCCGCTCTTACGACTGTAATAGATTTACTTAAATAATAATAATAATTTATTCATTTATCAGACAACATTTGGTCCACAATATCTGTTAGTAATTCTTATATCTACGTTATTACATCATCAATTTTATATGTATAATAATATATGAAAACAATAAAATAAAATTGGCTAATAAAATGTTAAATAAATTAAAATATCAAAATGTATGTTACCTTGTAATCATTTTAAGTTTCACAGACATTTAATACTTAATGTAGGTATTAAATGTCTGTGAAACTTAAACTGATTAAATCAAAACAATAAAATTAAATTAAAATGGTCAATAAATTAAAATGTCAAATTACAATTTCAAATTATGATAAAATAATTTAAAAAATTAAATGCCTATTGAGTTGAAAGGCTAATAAAATAAAGTTTAACAAAATAAATACGAGAAATATAATTATATTATTATACCAATGTTACCTGCCCCATGCCTGATTGACGGGTGCATGCAAGGCCTGCCGGTGCTGTATAAAGGGCCCGTCCAACCTAATGGCAATGACGGCCAGAAGACTGTTGCTGATGCCCCGCACTCTACTCGTTAATGATGTCGCCCTCTTGCGCATGCAGGTATAAAAGCAGTCAGTGCCCAGTACCCCTGAGAACATTCCCGACGCGCTGCAGAAGCGAGGCAGCCGCAGCAGTGCCCTCAGTGCGTTATTATATTGCACGCGGAGCGCGCTGTAGGATTTTTGCGTATATGAAACCCACAGGCTGCACGTATAAAAAGATGTACAATAGGATCAAAACAAGGTGATTTTGACTTCCTTGGAGCTACGGGCAAACAGACAGCGTCCTCCTTTCGCGCTCAATATCAGCGTTGTCTCTGAGGTCAGACGTCAGAATAGGCCTAGATATTTAAAACTCGATACCAGCTCTAAGGACACCCCGCACAACTTTACTGGTGGAATCTCCGCTGGACATTTGGACCCTGCCTTGAAAACCATAAGCTCACTCTTTTTAACATTATATTTTAGGCCGTGGGTAAGGGCGTATGCTTCACAGATACTTATGAGCTCCCTGAGTCCCCCTACTGACGCACTCAGCAGCACCATATCGTCAGCGCAGCTGATGTTGTTAAAACAAACATCATCAACATGACATCCAACATGGCGACCACTGAGCTCGACAATAAGATCATCGATGTACAGATTGAAGAGCGTTGGTGAACTCAACCCTCCCTGCCTCGCCCCGCACTCCAACCTGTACGAGTCCGACAGAGCTCCCGACCATTTAACATTATTGACCTGGTTCCCGTACCAGTACTGGAAGATCTTTACGATTGCTGGAGACACTTGTCTATCAAACAGCTTCTTCCACAGCACTTAGTATGAAACCAGGTCAAAAGCCCTGGACAAGTCGAGAAAACAGGCGTAAACCAAAAACCAGGCGTAAAATAGATTTAAAAGACATTTCAAAAGCGAGACGAATGTTTCTATAAAATAGAAGAGTCATGAGTGTAAATCTAATATTAAACAACGTTGAATACACGTTTCAGTAAAGACATATTCTCTAGTATTCCTTCGCACTTCTGCTTGCGTTGCGTGGTAGCCTAGTACCTGCATTATAGTAACTTGGCACCGTTCCCGTTCAAACTTACTCTGTGTAAAAATGCAGCTGCTTAGGCCTGTAGAAAGTTCGCATCGATTAAATCGCGTGTTACGTTGCAGTTAGCATCTACGATTATTATAAGCCACTAGTTGGTTCTGTGGAATTGATTTGTCACAAAGCTACCTAATTGGTTTAATCCACTTAATGCAAGACATTCAAAATTACGTCATCATCATCATTTTAGCTAGAAGAGGTCCACCAGAAGGAGACATATTATTATATGGTGTAGTGAACATATGGTTTGTAGTGCCGACTCACCATTTGGACATCTGCCTTAAAAGAAAGTTTTGGCGAAGGTTGTCGTGTATCGACGATTTTGTGGAAGGAAAAAGGAAGGATACCGACCTCGCAGCGGAACACGACGCCGTCACTTCGTGAACAATAGTTTATAGTTTTAACAATTTGTTATAGTATCTTATAAAATATGTATTAATTTATTATTTTACAAGATTATTTATTATTTAGTATATTTTATGTATGGGCCTTAGTTGCCTGATAATAAAGGATTATTCTTATTATAGATAATCATAATGGGCCTATATTCAATTTTATAGAACTACATGCTTACAGATTTGTGTATTGCTAATACTCAGAAATATCCTTTAACATACGACTCTGTGCATAACTATTTGACTAATGCAAGTTGAATGCAGACGACAAGCAATAGGTAGCTCGCCGTCCAGCCGTCCGATAAGAAGCCTAAAAGAGATGTCAGCAAAACAGTAGGCCTGACGACAATAAAAGAAAAAAAACTAACGTGGCCCTGGAACTCAAAGGTCACTTGAAGGAACACAGTTAAGTTTTAGTCAGTAAAAATCTGACATGCTATCTCGCTCCAGGGTGGAGCCCCAGGGCGGAAGAAGTCATTTGATGATTTACTACCTCAAAAGTTAAGAAAAATCAAGTTCAATGCTCCTTAAACATATGTAATAGTTTCTGTTTCAGATCACAACTGTTCAACCTGTGCTATTACAATAGATAGCCTTCAGAAGTTCGCCCATCATAGCTTATAAGTTGTTGATCTGTTCTTGTGAAAGTTGAAGAAACACCGGAACATACTTATCCGCTAGTAACAGTAGCATAAAAATTGATCAGTTTTTGTAGCATTCCCGTAGTAATAAAACACAATTGATGGCATTTAATTTTATTACAAAAATCAACTAGCCTTTAAATTTTTTTTTATCTATACATGTATGTATTTAGAAATATACAAGTATGTTTATCAGTTGTCTAGTACCCATAACACAAGCTCTGCTTAGCTTGGGACTAGACGGCGTTGTGTGATAGTTGTGGAATATTATATTATTATTATAATTAGAAATATTCTTCAAAATTCCTCGAATTGTAATGGAAAGTGAAGCACGCAATTGATCTGCAGGTGTGAATGATGTGGCTGAAGCGTAACAACTGTTTAATATGTCACTGCTAACTAAAGTTTAAAGTCTGTAATTGTAGGTACTCACTTGAAACTAATAATCTTATAACGCCAAAGTAAAGCAATGGGCTACTGCGCTGTGTCGGTTTTCAATTTTCGCACGAAACAAAATTTTGTACTAGTAGCCTTTAACTATGGACGTTCCATTTTTTTTACACTACTATGGACGTGCGGCCTCACAGACCGCTATCTTTACGGGCTAGTTTTTATCTTGATGCGTCAGTATTGTATCATTTATTTTTATTTTTATCCCTAAAAAGAGGTACTAAATGTAAATAAAAGATGCAATTTTAATGAAAAATGTATTTATTTTAAACTAAATATAACAATCAGAGGCACTTTTCACACTTTTTAGCTTGAGATCACTTTATAGGTATATTACCACAGGAACATGACTTTTTTTAGTTAGTTTAACTTCTTTTACAATAAATTATAAAGAACCAAGACCGTAAAAAACTTAACATAATATTCTCAAAACTAAACATTAAAATTTCGTTAAGGGCCCAACTTGGTCATATTTATTGGCAGTCTTTGCATAACGGCTTAGAGCATTGTATGCATATTGGCTGTTTACAGCCTACACAAGTGTGGGTCGTCTTTCTTTTATGTTTGGTGGGCACAGTTTACAAGTCTTACGTTTAGGAACTATATTTTCTTCACTTATTGGCTCTTGGGATATCAGGGCCCAAAACTCGTGTCAGCGTCATAACTAATTCATTTGGCAAATGAGGGTTTATAACTCGTCTTTGCATATGTGGAACCACCAGGGATCGTGCTAATTTCTTCAGAAATTTACCTATAGTAGTCCATGTCAAAATGGTATGCCGTATTTTTAGATCATCAAAAAGTTTATTCCAAATACTGATAGGATCTTTCTTTTTGTCTTCAGTCAGGTACAGAATAGATCTGTTCAACACTATATTATGCTGTGGAGTGTGAACTCTTCTGGAAGGTGGTTCTATAGCCCATTTGTAGCGATTTTTACTATAGTGATACTTCGAGGGCCGTAAGTATAGGTATATTGTTGTCATCTGAACTTTCACTATCCGAACTCCTTATGTCATCGTCAGCACTGATAGTACCTACTACCACTTTCTTCAATAATCTCTTGCTCACTTGAGTGATTTTCTTCCGTTCTGTCTATACACTGAAAACAGAATCGCGTCCTTTGGCACAGATGTGACGTAATTTTGCCACTATATACATAATATGATATCGTATTTCCTGTTTAATGATTATTATTGTTGTTTTTTTCCTAAAATATATTTTTATTTATCTATCTTATTCAAATCTTTTAGCACTCAATACCGTACCGACGTCTTTATTCCGACACCTTTACCGGCCAACGGTAAAAATCAGCGCCGTAGACTCGTCGCATTTTGCGTGTGGTCACGGCATTATGCTGAACGTTCGGCCGTTTTGCGCGAATGTGACGCAAAACGGCCGAACGCTCTTTTTTCACAAAGTATTGTTGTGTTGAAATATTTGTTATGTTAAAATGTTTGTAAACACACCTACGATACTGCAGCTATCTTTGTGTGGGGCAACGCTTTTGTTTAAAAAAAGAAAAGAATAAGTCTTTTGAGAAAAAGGAGGTTCAATGTGTCTGTGTAGAAGAGGTATCATATTATTTTACATCATCATCTTCCTCCCGTTGTCCGATTTTATTTAAGGTTGGTGCAACACGTTTTTTTCTTCCATTCTGTCCTGTCCACCCGTCATGTTGTCAGTATACTCCCTTTTCTTTTTTCTTATCACTTCTCACACAATTTCTTTGGCCTCCCTCTCCATCTCCATCCACATGTATACTCATAACTCTGAATATCTTAATATTATATCAAATCAAAAGGTACTTAACAATATTTAGACTTGCAAAAATCATACCTGATTACCAAGAATTGTGGCCTCAAGCTACTAATAACAAAACTTCAAAGACCTAAATGTATAATTTAGCTACCTTCAAGGAATTGTTTCCTTGAAGGTAGCTAAATTATAACAAAAACATAACCTATTTACGTTGTTTTCAATTTTATTCGGTATTCACCTAGCGTGGAAAGACCTCTCACAAGGTGGATGGATGATCTGGTCAGGGTCGCAGGAATCCCACGGCTACAAAGGGTGCCCTTAGCGTATAATCACTTAGTTTTAAGTATTGTAAGTCCTGGCCGGAGGCTTTAATTTATTAAGGCCACCACAGGTTATTAACCCCATAGGTTATTTTATTTATTTATGTTTTATTTTAATTATTTGGAAAAAAAAAACAGTTACACAATACAGAATCAGTAGTTTTATCAGAAAAGTAAAAAAGTATAACCCACACCATTGTTCACGAAATAACACATAAAATAAAATAGAATATAATAAAATTTATTGTAACCAAATAGTAACAAAGCTTTTACACGGGGTAACTTAAATCTATGGGTAAAATGGCGGTCCTATCGCTGACAGCGTTATCTACCAGACAACCTTAGGATGGACTGTAAGAACTTGAAATAAAAAAGGGGGTAGTCTGTGGTGTACTGCAAATTAATAAAGAAATATTAGATTAAAATTATATACTAGACTATACATAGACATAATAAAGCTATTATATATATATAAGACAATATATATATATATACACAATTTCATACAAAGAGATGCTAGTTAGCTAGTGACTGGGCTTGCCTAATTGGCATCGTCAACGCGTTCCACAATCGCACCACTTGGACCGTGAATGATTTGTCACTAAGCTTGGTAGAATGCGAGGGCATTAAAAGTTTCAAATAAAAATAATAATAATAGAAATAGGATAACGGACGCGTGTTAAATAAGATTAATATAAAGGTATAAATACTCTTACAATTATTATAAGAAGCAAATACTATGAATCTATTTAGCCAGCAAATGACAAGCCATTTTTCTAAATTTAGATTGAAAAAGCACAAAAATGTCTAAATCTATAAAATGTGAGTTATAGGTTGCCACTAGTTGGCGGAGAGGCGCACGCACTCCAGCATTCATCCTACAACGTGCAGTATAGAACAATCGAGGTACGTGCACCTCCTACCGGACAATAGTTCTAGGTACTACATAACATAACTTGTTGGAGAGTTCAACACAGTTGAACTTGTGGTTGTATATAACATATAGCATCATAACCATGATCAATAAACGTTTTCCTGGCTGACCTGCGAGAGGCTACCTACGCATAAAAAAAATATTCTTTTAAATTTTCTTCCTAGTGTTGTTGGTAAGCCAGAGATAAGCTAAATGATATTCCCAGGCCATGTCAGGACTCCGCTAAGTACACTCATTAGCCAAAAGGATTAGTATTCTCCCTCTAAATTATTCGCTACGTATTTGTGTGAAAGAAAAATTAAAAATTTTGCCGGTCCGTTCACGGTTGCCAGCAAAAATAAAATAAAATGTCCGAGAGATTTTAGTGAACAAATTGTGGTAAATAAATCTGTTGTATTTTTCGGTACTTTTTAGTTAAAACTATAAATCTCATGGCGTTTTATTCTGTATATTTCAGTGATGTCGCCAAAAACTCAGACAAAGTAAAATTGAATGCCTAAATAAATCTCGAAAAGGTTCTAAATGTTTATCTTTGGGGAGAACTTATTTCAACCAAACAATATGAGACGCTTTGGAAACCTTAATTAGGACCTTTGTAAAGAAACTACTTACTCAAATACCTAAACAGTCCAGCAGCCTTAAGAATATAAATACCAAATGAACTAAACTGAAGTGTCCCGAGCTGAATTTGGTTTCAGGTGTTAACTGGTTCACAAGTTTAATTATCATTTACCCAATTTTACACATCAAGCTTTGGATATGAATGCAAATGGCTATTGTCAAAAGTAGGGTAAAATGGAATGTGAGACAAGCGATGTTAGTTTTTCTGCTATCTTAAGTTTCAACATGTTTTTTCTACACTGTGTGTTTCTGTGTATTTGTGCCAAATAAAATATTTTTCTTTCTTCTTCTATATAGAAAGGGGCTGACTACTGAGATGACAATTAATAGATAATTTAGTTGCTGACCCAATTTTTCATGTGAAACATCTATTAGCACTCATTGGCAGTAAAACCGACTTGCAAACATTTTTTTAATTTGTGACTTAACTACAAATTTACAGTTTTTAGATTTTTTCCTATACTTGTGCTATAAGACCTTGTTTCATGCCAAATTTCAGGATTTATGATCAACGGGAAGTACCCTATGAATTTTGATTCCCTTAAGAGTGTCGAAATACACGTTCTTTGAAACATAAACGGCCGTATCTTTTTTTTTCGTTAACTCAGAAGTTTGATTTTTCACAGCTTTAAGGGACCGTAGACCTTAGTTTATAGTTATAATTTCAACTCGATACCTCCACGCTTTCCCGAGATAAAGAGTCTTGACATACAGACAGACAGACGGACAATAAAGTGATCGTACAAGGGTTCCATTTTATCATTTAGAGGTACGGAACCCTGAAAAAGGATGCATAAACTGAAAGGCGACGTCATCGCCACTCGTATTCATACCATTATTAGAAACGCTAGTTTTTTTATTACGGATAAACTTGCGTTTGATTTCACCTCCAACACCGGCTTCATCTAGTTTAAATTGACAAAAAAAATTGACGTGTAAAAGTGTTTTTAAAAAACCTACTTGCAAAATAAATATCATTTATCATTTACCTGATGGTAAGCGATAATATTAACATAAATAGTAGCATAATTGGTAATTCAATAAAACCATTTTTTAATAGATAACTAATTTTGCTGCTTTTATCAAAATAATATTTATCTTTATTGTTTGGCATAAAATATTATGCGAAAATAAACACAATCCTGTGTTTGGTGTGCTTAATTTTAAAAGAAAAATACACGTTACGTCAACCACCAATACAATGGAATAAAGGCAATGATATTATGTCGAAACAGCTTCACAGTTCGATGGTGACAAAAAGTATTCGAGACCAAGACCGTTACAATAACATGCCTTATACATTCAGTTTATTTTTAACACAGTACAAGGTTCCAATTTGGCTCGTGTTTTATTTCTGTGTAACAATTTTTGGAGGAAAATTCGGTAGTGTTTTCACACCCTGTACTTCAAAGCCAACGAAATTCGAGTGAATATTTGTCTAAAATTGAGACTATGTTGGAAGCGTGAAAGCAAAAATTTGTTGAATGGTTTTTTGAAAGATGTCTCGTTAATTAGTAATTCAAAAACTTCGTGTTTACTTGCATTTTTAACTATAAATTTCTACTTAGATTTTAATTTCGTACTATTTTAAATTATTTCAGCCAAAATAAGTTCACGGCTGAATATAGGCTTCCGACAAGTTTGACAACAATGATCGGTCTTGTGCATCTCGCATCATCGGATTCCTGTAACCTCATCAGGTCATCGGCCCACCTTGTGGGAGGCTTTCCAACGCTGCGTCTTCCGGTGCATGGTTGCCACTCCAGAATCTTTCGGCCATCTATTCTGCGAGCAATGTGCCCTGCCCACTGCCACTTTAGATTGACGATTCTTTTGGCTATGTCCGTAACCTTGGTTCTATAACGGATATATTTATTTCTACTCCGATCACACAATGGAACTCCAAGTATAGGTCACTCCATTGCTATTTTAATTAACTATAAATAAAAAACAAAGAATCTTGTACAATTTTCCTAGGAACACTCGTGTTTTTAGATGGCGGGTTTACATCATCAATCAACCTGTGACAATCCACAGCTGAAGATAAACCACTTCACTCCATATTGGGCTGACATCAATCAATCAATTTGCCTACCTTTTTACTACTATATTGGGGTTGTCTCCCAGTATAAACGGATACAACTGATCAGCATTTTACATGGAATGACCAACTGTGGAAATAAGAGAGCTAATCATGAGTCTTATAAAGTGCAAAAGTAGGTATATGATCAATTCATCATCATCATTTCAGCTGAAAGACGTCCACTGTTGGACATAGGCCTCCCCCAAGCGTCGCCACAACGACCGATCCTGTGCTTCTCTCATCCACCGCACTCCCGCGACCTTCACCAGGTCGTCGGTCCACCTTGCGGGAGGCCTTCCAACGCTGCGTCTTCCGATGCACGGTCGCCACTCTAGAACCTTTCGGCCTCATCGACCATCTGTTCTACGAGCAATGTGCCCTGCCCACTGCCACTTTAGTTTAGTAGTAGTATGATCAATTGCAGTAAACAAGATGAGAAAAATATATGTATGTTACTCATCAGAATAAATGCTAGTTAAATAGTATGTTCCAAACATAATACAATTAATTTAGTACGATAAAAAACAACTGGGCAAGTGCGAGTCGGACTCGTGCACTGAGGGTTCCGTACCAACTTACCTAAGAAAAAAGTTCAATTCCCAAATTGAGTTAAGATTTTTCCGAATCGAAAAAAAAAAAAAATTTGTGGCATAACTACAAATTTACAGATTTCAGTTTTTTTTTCTATACTTGTGCTAAGCAAAACTGGCATGAAACAAGGTCTCAACCTTGCTTCATGCCAAATTTCAGGATTCCAGGTCAACGGGAAGTACCCTATGAATTTTGATTTCCTTGAGAGTGTCGAAATAAACGTTTTTTGCGACTTACTGTGATACGACCATCTCTTCTTTTTGTATGCAGTCCGCTCTTAAATTGCGAAATTCTTGGCATTTTCCATTTAACTTTATTAATGGAATTGCCGTAAATTGCTCAGCGTCACAAAGTACGCACATACATTTCAAAAAGTAACCTTTCTCTTCAGATAAGTAAGGCTTTATAGCTCAAGAGGTAAATCCAGGATAATTAAGAGAGCCGTTAAATCAAAGCAGACAATAGGCCAGACTAACTGGGACTAACAAACGGCTTCCCGTAGCTATTAACTGAAGCGATTTCTGCTGTGCTGAGTACTGAATGCTCTATTTCAAACTCACGACATTGAAAGGAATTATTTTAGGAATTATTATGACAATGCTGTAAGATTAGTGTAGAAAACACTTTTATTATGCTTGTTTTTAGGGCTCCGTACCTCAAAGGGAAACACGGAACCCTTATTGGACCACTTTGTGGACCCTCTGTCTGTCTGTCAAGACCCTTTATCTCAGGAACGCTAGGAGGTATCGCATTGAAATTAAAACCATATACTTAGGTCTGAGGTTAATTGAAGCTGTAAAAAAATCAAACTTCTGATAATTCAGACGGAAAAAAAAGATACTGCAGTTTGCAAAAAACATGTATTTCGATAATCTTAAAGGAATCAAAATTCATAGGGTACATTCTGTTCACCTAGAATCCTGATATTTGGCATGATGCTCTCACAGCTCAAGTATAGGAAAAAATCTGAAAACTGTAAATTTGTAGTTACATCACAAAGAAAAACTTTTTTGCGATTCGGAAAAATCTTCGTAACTCAATTCGGGAATTGAACTGTTTTCATAGGTAAGTTTGTACTAAACCATCAGTGCGTGAGCCCGACTCGCACCTGGCCGGTTTTTTAATTTGTAAAGAAAGAAAGAAAGATAGAAAATGAATTTATTTGGCACAACACAATACACACGAATAATAGTCATGAAAACACTCAATAGTGTGCCTCACAGCTGCGCCAAAATAGATCAAGTTCAGCACGAATGCCAGACAACTAGTGCCTGACGCTAGTTTTCAACTGAACCTGAGAACTCAGAACTCTTGTCTGTATTCTTATGATAGCATATCTTGAATTAAATTTTTATTCAGCCCACACTTTCTCACTGCTGGGCAAAGGCTTCTCCCAAATTCTTCAAGGTATTATTTTCTCGAGCCGCCTCAAATCAGTCCTTGCGGCGACATCCATCCTCAGGCACCCACACTCTTGCCCAGCGGTAAATATTCATACAAATGACGTGATCTTATCGTACTTACACTTATCAGGCATCGGAACGAGAGAGAACAGGCAGCAGTAATATTGGAGACCTCATCCATCGATTTCTATCAGACGAGATCAAGAGTAAGAGCGCTCATTGCGAAATACCTAACAAAAAAGAAAAGTGTTAGGGACTCAAATTCTCAATAATGTCAAAGTCTGAATAAAACACAAAAAGTAGGTAACACTTATGTATATCTAAACATCGTAGCAAATGATTCCTTTACAACAAAGGGACTAAGCATATTGAGATAAGTCAATCGATTTGAACCTGCGTACTGCGGCTCTATACTTTCTGGCGCGTTCTTGATCGTCAAAAAGTCTATGAATGGGATTCACAAGCGCTGCTAAAAAGGACGCGTGGTCAATGTAGGCAAATGCAGTTGTAAGTAGGCAATTCAACGAAGACGTGACGCGATGCGAACAAACAGACATCAAAAAAATCAGATACCTACCTTTCCAAGGGTTACCCTATAACTAGGTTGTGGAGGTCAACCGAAAGACATCCAATGCTGGACATGGGCTTCTCCCAAGTGTCGCCACAATGACCGGTCCTATGTGTCATGCATCTATCAAATTCCCGCGTCCTTCACAAGGTCATCGGTCCACCAATAACGGCAGCCAATGCTGCTTCTTCCGGTACTTGATCTCCACTACAGATCTTTTCGATCCCATCAACCACCTATTCTGCGAACAACGTGCCCTACCCATTGCCACTTAAGGTATTGGCAACATCACTCAGATTCCAGCTGTCATTTTTGATTGGCAGTCGTTAACTGATTCTGGATATGGCTAGATTTTTTTTTTTATTGGCTCGCGTTATACTTCTATCTCACCTGATGGTAAGCGATGATGTGACCAACGATGAAGCATGCATGCTAAGAAGTAAGCTATTCACTCTTGACTTACAGACCCCTAGGTTGTAGCTTACAGGACATCTTAGACAAGGAGCTAATCGTAATACAGTTGGGAGATGGCTAGGCAAATTGATTTTAGGAGAGAAAGAGAAGAAAGAAAGAAAAATATTTTATTTGGCGGAACAAGGCACAAATTTAGAACTAACAAATAATAAGTATATTATGTGAATTTGTCTATATATTGTTTGTATATAATCAAAAATGACAGCTGGAATCTGAGTGATGTTGCCAATACCTTAAGTGGCAATAGGCAGGGCACGTTGTTCGCAGAATAGGTGGTTGATGGGATCGAAAAGATCTGTAGTGGAGATCAAGTACCGGAAGAAGTAGCGTCGGCTGCCGGTATTGGTATACTGATGACCTGGAAGGACGCGGGAATTTGATAGATGCGTGACACACAAGACCGGTCTCTGTAGCGACACTTGGGGGAGGCCCATGTCCAGCATTGGATGTCTTTCGGTTGACCTCCACAATCTAGTTATTAGTTATACAAACAATATATAGACAAATTCACATTTCGTAAACTCTTTCTCGTTCTCGTAAAGGGTCTATAGTCTAGTTCACACATTGTCTAAAGATCGTCTCTGATATCAGTTGTTATCATAACTGCTCAATATCTCTACCATTACAGCCGCATATTTGCCCTTTTGATCTGAGCCTGTATTATTGCCTCCAGAATCTTCTCACCGAGAGGCTTCCATCTTATTACGTTGCCTAATTCAGGAGCAATCTGTTCCATCCTTTATTGTATCTCTGCTTATTAAATGTGAATGGGATACTTCAGGTTTTATTAAATAAATATTTATGAAATAGACGTCCTTTAATTTTGTATGAACAAGTTTGATTACTTACGTTCTTGGATAAATTTCCTATAAATTGAACGCATTATATTTTATAGTCTCTACCCCCAAATTTTTTTTTTTCGTTTTTATTTGTAAAAAGTCAAATTCCCGCCACCATTTTGTTTATGGCGCCCCTGCAGTTTGACAGTTCTTGACAGTTCTTGTTCGTGAAAAGGTTAAGACAATAACCTCTTCTTATGCCATTGATTATTATTATTATTAAATAATTATTTCATAAAAATGTATTTGTATTAAGTTAGATTATAAGATATAATGCCGAAAATAAGTCCTCTTCTCCGCTTATTATATCCTTCTTTTGCTGTGCCCGACAGGGTCCATGATTGTTTTTTTTGGTAAATATTTACCACCTAAGTCTACATTGTGGAATGCAATAAAGAATTGAGTATTGAGTATTAGAGGAGTGGTGGTGGCTCAATGGTATCAATTCTGACTTACGTGACGAGATGACTTGGTGGAGACTACACCAAGTGATGACTGACTTGGTCTATTTTTATTTAACCACCACTACTCTCAATACAGTGTAGGATCTCAAACATCGTGAGGAAACCGACATTTCGATCAATTTCACGAAGCAGTAATGCTAGCGAAGGAGGCGGCCGCACGCGTGAGGGAATAGACGTCCTCACGCCCCAGTCACTGGGAACCCGACCCCGATTTCCAGTAGGCTTGCGGACGGCGAGCAATGGGTAGCTCGCCGTTCGACCTTCCTGTAACCGTCAGAACTGAGGCCGTGTCATCAACGGCGCGTAGTGTTCCACACGCGCCTCAAGGAGATGTCAGCAAAAAGTAGGAACTCAGCAGGACTGAAGCCTAGGACTGGGGCCATAAGTTTGCTTCTGAAAGGAAAACCCGGAGTCATGGAACGCATGGCATAAACGGAGCATAGGAGTGGGTTTTACTCATTAAATGTCTAATACACTCGCGCCCCACCCTAGAGCGTGACAATTCATTGGAAAATTTTACACCAAAAAAAAAATTTGGCAAGAGCGAGTCGAACTAGCGCACTGAGGGTTCCGTACAAACTTACCTATGTGAATAGTTCAATTCCCGAATGGAGTCTCGAAGATTTTTCCGATAGCAATTTTGTTTTGTGACGTATTACAAATTTACTTTTTTCAGATTTATTTATATACCTGTGCTATAAGACCTTGCTTTATGCCAAATTTCAGGATTCTGGGTCCACGGGAAGTACCCTATGAAATTTGATTCCCCTGAGAGTGTCAAAACATACGTTTTTTTTGCGACATAAACGGCCTTATCTTTTGTTTCGTTAACTTAGAAGTTTGATTTTTTCACAGCTTCAAGGGACCGGATACTTGAGTATATTAACTTCACGCGTTCCTGAGATAAAGGGTCTTGACCAGAGGCGGATCGTGAAACTGTTGGGCTCTGGGCTAACACTACTTGGGGCCCACCTAAGTAATAAAATTAATTGGCATTTTGTTAAAAATAAGTTTATATTTCTCCTGAAGTGTACTCGCAAATGTCGTCCTAATGGAACTAGAAACCTTCAACTGATCATGAGTTACTATAGCTAACTTGAAAGTCTTTAAATATACTTCGTCTTGAGGTTTTCTGTAAGATATTGCCCTATGCGATAAGACCGCCGATTGTACACTTAGTTTATGTAAATGTTTATCCTGTCCACATTATGAGGTGTACAATAAAGTATACAATAAATAAATTTTTTTTTGATCACAGGTCGAACGTGATATCAATGACTGCTTCCATAATTAAACAGTAGTACTCAATTTGTTTAAAAAAAAAAGTTTTGTCAAATAGATTAACCCGCACTGTAGATTGTTTTTAATGAGTACTGGGGGCCCCTTATATCCCCGGGGCCCTGGGCTGCAGCCCATTTAGCCATTAAGTAGATCCGGCCATGGTCTTGACAGATAGACAGACAGACAAAAAAGTGATCTTATAAGGGTAACGTTTCTTCCTTTTTAGGTACGGAACCCTAATAAGATGCAATGACCCCGCTTATCATTACGGTTGCCCGCTAGTTAGGTTTCTGTAGACATCTACAGAAACTATGTTCTCTATACATTTCTGTCTCACCTGCCAGAGAACAGGTATGCCGCTTTGCATGACGCCTTTTTTAAATCTAGGCTTTATTTGCAAAATGAAGTAATTATATCAAAGTTTTACAACCAATTCGTACCTAATGATTAAAAATGACACTTGAGAAAGAAAGAACGAAAATGAATTTACTTGGTACAACACAAGGCACACACACAACAGTTAGGTAAACACGAAAAAAGGAAGCAAATACAATAGTGTGCCTTATGGCTGCACAAAAATATGCATGAATGTCAGACAACTAGTGCCTTACACTGGTTTTTCTGAGATTCTTTCATAACCTTTACCTTAACCAAACGTTAAGCAAAAAGTGAAAAAAAATAATGAACAAAAGTACGGAAGACCTCCTTTTAATAGCAACTCATAAAGCATAAATAACAGATATAAAGGAATTGTTGAAAGCTTCTCACGGGACAAGGAAGAGCAAGGTAGCTTTTTAAAATGGCCGTTTTGTGCTCCTCTGGGAAATCTCAGCCATTGTACTCTAATATCTAAGACAGGATTAATTTATTTCGTGAAAGTTGACATGTTGTAACAATTTACTAAAGTTGCAAATAGGAATAAGTTGTGAACTGTCTAAAGTTTACTAATATTTCATGAATTTAAAACAGTAGTTTTGACAGAATTTGTGTGAGGAGTGAGAAAGCATATTATCTGATGTTAATTGACTAAAACCCATTTATGTACTTCAGTTGCCTTTTGTGCTCCAAGATCACAGTATCTCTTCCAAAAACTACCATGGCCTTAGCGGGCATTGGCCCTACTGAGTTCCAATAGTTTTGCTAACCTCTCTTTGAGACGCGCGAGGAGACTCTACGCGCCGTCGACGACTCGAGCTTTGCCAATACCGGACCATAAGCCCGCGCCTCCGGTGGCCAGGGATCGCCTTGCGACTCCCGACGCCAGGGGCGTCTACTGTGGCAGCGGCTGAAGTGTGAAGATGCCCGTTCCCTCATGGTTCGGCAATCTTCTTCTCTAGTATTACTGCTTCGAAAAAAGAGGCAGCTGAAACAAGGCTGGGCATGAGATGCCACCGCTGACGATTGGTTGACTGACGAACGGTGCCTCACCCAATTGGAGCACACTTCCATATGCTCCTCCGTGTCACCCGAGTAGTCAGTCCAATGGTAACACTCGGAAGTATCTTCCGCCTTAATCCAAAACAGGAGCCTCCCGAACTTACCGTGTCCGGTGAAGAACTTCGTTAGGCGAAAAGTGAAGTCTCCGTGACGCCTCTCTAGCCTTTCCTCAAACCTTACTAGACCCTTTTTTATTTGAGTTTTGCTTAATATATTTGTTATCTCCAACCATTTTTACCATAAAAAAGTATAGATGCCACATTTTCGAGTCAATTTTTCCCGCGTGAATGAGTATCATAGTTTTCTCTCGAGCAGACTTCCCGACCGTCATAAGCGATCTATCACAGCGCTTTCTATTTTCTCCGCAACATAAAAGCTAGATAAGCACCAATTTGTTGTAACTTCTCATTATTTTTCGTAAAAAAAGATGTATTGTATCAATTTCCTTTCTCAGCTATCTTTTCAAGGTTATGAGGCAATACGTGTCACATATTTTTTATACAAGGAAAAGGTTTTTTTGTGAATTTTGTCCACGTACCGTTTTCATGAGAGCGTTTTGTTTTGTTTCAGGTAAATTCGATTTTTATCTTCATTTAAACCGACAATGGACTGGCTGTATCATTTACAAAAAAGGTTTGTAATAAAAAAAAAAACTTACACGTGTTCGCTTTCAAAGATATTGTATTTATAGACGGTACTCCGCCGTTAGTATATATTAAGGTCGACAAAAGCTTAGGTACAATATAAACATGTTTCATTGTAGGCTATTACAATAAGAATATATTATATATTCAATATTATAAAGAGGTAGAGTTTGTTTTGTTTGTAGGAGGAAATCTCAAAAAGTACTGGTTCGATTGCGATTTTTTTTACCGATAGAAAGTTGCTTTATTCCTGAGTGACATAGGCTATATTTTTTGTATGCGGGCGAAGCCACGAGCAAAAGCTAGTTTACAATATACCTACCAAATTATTTTTACAGCATATATTATTTATTCGAAGATTTTATGCAATAATAAGAAACATTGTACTGGTAGAAAATGCCTACAGTATTTAGCCCGCCTTTGGTTTAATGCTGTAGGCATTTACTACCAGTCGACCTTAGGATGGTGCAGAAACTTAATGGTAAACAAATAGAAAAGAAATCCAATGAACGATTTACCACTGGAAATTAGTAAGGCAATAAATATAAAAAACTACTCAAGAGTGTTGAAGAGATACTTTCTAGATTATAATGCGATCTAGAAAGTATTTTTTGAATGAGGACTATGTATGTATACCTACTGTTTGCCTAACGTATGTTGGCGCCGAGTTTGTCTATTCAGACATACCGCTGTTAAACCCGTGATGGTTTGTGCTGTGCTGTATGTAAATATGTTAGCATAAATGTATCAATGTTATTGTTTAATAAGCGAAAAAGAAAAGAAAAAAGTAAATATATACATAAAAAATTTATAAAAATGAAGTCAACAAATCAATGCTGTGATGATTCCAACAACTTTTTAAAGTAAAGGACATAACCAAAAAGACCTCTTAAAATAAAGGATTTAATCATAAAATGGAGAAGGATCAATAAAATAACCAAAGCTTTGTTCAAAAAACAATAAATTTCATATCTTGATCTAAGTAAGAGCCTATTATTAGTTATAATCAAATATTTCCTAGAAATCCGTTCAGAAAGTTGGAGCGTTGAGGGGTCTAAAAAATTTACGATTATGTCAAAAGAGATCAGAATTGACAGATAAAGACCTTCCGGCGATTGATCGATTAATGTTTTCAAGAGAATTGTACGAATATAATGACAAGCTTTGCCCGATATTGTAATTTTCATCTGAAAAATATATGACTATTCAAACCAACAAATTATAGGATTCTCATCATCTTCCTGCCCTTGTCCCGTCTTATTTGGGGTCGGTGTAACACGTTTTTTTCTTCCATTCTAGCTTGTCAACGGTCATGCTATTTTTCAAAAAGTCTTCCATAGCTAAACATTATTAAATTTCGCAAATCAAGGCACCATTTTGATTTTAGATGGAAGATCATTTATTAACTTCTCCTGCTCTAGGGTGGAGTGAGAGGACTTGTCAAACTTTTACCGATAAAAAAAAATACACCAGCAGTGTCTTTCAGTTGCCCCTTGCGTTCTAAGAACGCAGGTTTCTTCTTGAGAAATTTCCCGGGGCCCAGCGGGCAACGGTCTAGCTGGGCCCCTACAAATATGCATCGTCGCCTACTCGGTCCGGACGGTTACTAGACGGCCGGACGGTGAGCTACTCATTACTCGTGGTCTGCAAGCTCGTGTTTACCGCAGCCGGAAGTCGGCGTCGTGGTGGCAGGGGCGTGAGCGTGATGATGTCTGTGTCCTCACGCGTGTAGCCGTCCCCTTCGTTAGCAAATCCAGACCCCTAAAACCATGAAATGTTGCACAAGGACTCAATGTTACAGTGAACGAATTCAAAGTTCATTAAAATGTCCTAGGCCGAAATTCAGGAATTATTTATTTGGAATACGAAATCGTACTGATGTAGATGTGGTCAAACGCGAGCCTATCAATAATAAAAAAATGTTTGTGTGTGATGATGTGTGTGTCTTACTTCTTCACGCTCCAACTCCTGAATGGATTGGGCATTGGAAACCCAACTTGGGTAGCCTTATATCCTGGAATGCCTTTTTATCCCGAGGATATTTTCCCTTAGGACAATTTTCTATTTTCTCACGGGTGAAGCCGCTGATAGCAGTTAATATGTAAATAGTTCTGGAAATAGACCTAAATTAAATGGTTTCTATTGTAGACCAGTGAGCGTAATACAATGTGAAGTCTGCCTCCCTCAATTTGTTCTAAAACAATTGTTATTTTAGAAGTTTCCGGCGGCTATTAATAGAGTTTTCGTTCTCGATTTTTTTCGCTCAGGAACAATGTAAAATCTGCAAAAAACTCAATGAGAATCGTTGCTAGTCATAATCGATGAATTTGCGAAGAATACCGAGACTTTTTTTTGTTCTCTAAATACTTTTTTCCTTTTTAAAATGACGATCTCAAGTTACCTTCATTTAACAGGTATAAGGTTACAAGCAAAAATGTAACAATTCATCTTTTAGATTTTCGGAGGGTAAAAAATACATGCAAACTTATTTACGAACACGTGTATAAAGTACATCCTTTCCAAGTAGCAAAAAATCATAAATAGCTGTACAAAAAAATGGGTTGCTGTTAAAAATCGAGTCAATCATGTGGGGCATAGGGGTCACTCAGTAAACACTCGATGGGGTCACAAATATATCCCACGGGCGGGTTTTTAACTTCATAGCCAGCAATAACTCAGCGGTGCGAGGTGAACATTACATGTCAAAACATTGCTTTACAACGCTTTCACCTTTACCAACGCTATTAAGCTTTTCAGTCACGTTCGGCTCCCATTTTTGTGATATAATGTTTATGTTGTATTTATGGGACGTGAGCTATGGGTATGATATTGGATAAAGGTGGTTATTGGAAAATTGTTGCGAGAACTACGATGCCATAGATCTCGTGGAATAGTTGCTGTTTTGTTAGCAGCATAATCCTTTCGAACGATTTTCGATCATGGTAACTTACCTCGACGGAGATTAGTCAAGTACACTTGATTTATCCACTGTACTTGGCTAATCTGACTGCAGATCTGAGTATATGGTTTTAATTTCAACTCGATACTTCCACGCGTTTTCGAGATAAAGGGTCTTGACAGACAGACAGACGGACAAAAAAGTGATCCTATAAGGGTTCCATTTTTTTTTATTGAGGTACGGAACCCTATAAACGTGTTGTACCACCCAAGTAACACGAGACAAGGTCAGAATGATGATGTTGATGATGACAATATGGTTGACTGCCATCGGCTACTTTTTATTTCAATAAATTCAATATTCCTGTAGCACGAACCACAAGTAATAGTACTAAAATATATTTAAACTTAGGTACACTCATCTTTGTTTTGACTTGCCTAAAGTAGTAAATAAATATAAGAACACAAATTAAACTAGAAACAATAGCATAGGGGCCTATATCAGATAACACATACCTACTGCAAGTAAAATCAGCTAGAGTTTATTTATAGAAAGAAAGAAATAAAGAAAGAAAGAAAAATATTTTATTTGGTACACATATATACACACACTGTAAAAACAAATTTTAAGACAACTAAGAAGAAAAAATAATAATATTTATATTATATATTTATGTTGTAGTAGTTAGCCTATTATATCACACTACTGGACAAAGGACTTCCTCTCTATGCGACCAGTCCCTCCGGTAAGAGTCAAGCTCTTCTCTTCATCTTGATCAGAATTATTGGCTTTTTAGGCTTCAAGTCCGGCAACAATCCCACTTAAGAGTAGCGGCTTTTCTTGTAACATATTTTATTTATTTAAACTTTAACTTTAAGACTTAATGCAACATGGCAATCTCTACTAGTAAATCTTTGTGTTAAAAAAGACAACACTGTGGTGTGCACAATAAATAAATACTAGATGTATTAAAATAGGATGAAGTATCATTGAAATTTGGTATTTATAATAATAAAATACATAATATATGTGCTATAATTATAATCTAATAAATACTATGATAAAAATCAAAACATTATAATTAAGAGAACTCAAAAAATAATAAATATGACGAGACCAAACTAACGTTAAGAGGACTTCAAGTAGTAGTTTCGAATTTTACGCTTGAAAGCTTACGAACAAAACATTCAGCTTTTATCTTAGTTTTGGCACGCAATATTGTGTTCCTTACGCAGTCTGTAATCAAGGTCTTAGTAGAAATATAAAAATAGATTGTCATACATGGCATCACCCCACGCCAACAATAATAAGTTATTACTTATCTACACCCACCAAAGCTAACAAACCAACAATTATTTCATACAAGCTTACAAATAAATAAATAAACGTAGAGCTCATACATTTATTTACGAACATGACAGATCCAAACAAAAGGCTGATTGTTGTAATATATTGGACAGTATATTTGAATAATGGCCGATCATAGAGCACGCAATCGCCACGTCGGCAACGACTACAAATGTTATTAATGTTAGTACTCACGTTGAACGCTGAGTACTATTTTTGGCTGTAAGTCGGAATTATTACGAGCTTTTGGGACGAGCCCGGTATTATATTGTCAATTACAACACCTGAGTTCTTGAATCAACGGTGGCAACCACCAGAAAAACGACGAGCCTATGAAACTTGAGTAGTCTCAGAGAAACAATTCAACTGTCTTAGATTTCACAACGAAATTGATCAGAAATTAATAGCAGAGAAGTAGGAAAAGCATAATTTCCATTTCCTCCTTATTCACAGGCTATCAATTTCTATGAGATAAGGACCATCCCACTCACAAAATGTTTTGAGAACATATTCATTATAAACACAGGTAAGGAGTAGAATTCCCTGCCGGAGTCTGTATTTCCTGGTGGTTTTTAAGTCAAGAGTCAATAGTAACTTACACTAGTTACTAGTTAGTTTGCAATAGTTACTTACACTAACACGCTTGAGTTATTTAATAATACCCACAATATTGACCACTT
Organism: Mythimna pallens; assembly: GCA_961205895.1. NCBI lineage: Eukaryota > Metazoa > Arthropoda > Insecta > Lepidoptera > Noctuidae > Mythimna > Mythimna pallens. Next base: position 1,335,754 of record OY540836.1, read on the forward strand.
TGTAGAAGGCTATAAAGCGATGGCTATTACCTAAATATGATCCTGTTACCGGGCTAGCTACAGTTCACGCTTAGAATTTTATTCTAACCCTCGACTAACTAGTAGCCAGGCGATCGCTTTGTCCCTTTTTCATGCTTTTCTCACCGTATCCATTTTACAATAGCATAAGAAACTCAATTCATTTCTCTATTATTATTTTTATGGAAACGAAACGTGGTCGTTTACAATGGGTCTCATCAGAAGGCTTAAAGTCACTCAAATGGCAATGGAAAGGGCTATGCTCGGAGTTTCCTTGCGTGATCGCGTCAGAAATGAAGATATCCGCAAGAGAACCAATGTTACAGACATAGCCCGAAGAATTGCCAAACTTAAGTGGCAGTGGGCAGGGCACATTGCTCGCAGAACAGATGGTCGATGGGGACGAAAGGTTCTGGAATGGCGACCACGTACCGGAAGACGCAGCGTTGGAAGGCCTCCCACAAGGTGGACCGATGACCTGGTGAGGGGTCGCGGGAATCCGATGGATGCGAGACGCACAGGACCGGTCATTGTGGAGACATTTGGGGGAGGCCTAAGTCCAACAGTGGACGTCTTTCGGCTGAAATGATGATGATGATGATTATTTTATGGAACCTTTTGAAAACGGCGGCTCTAGAAATGGCAGTGTCTGCGCTCTGTGGTCCTGATGTATCGGTATACTAGACCTCTGTCCGTTCTGTATCAATGAATGTTGATTGAGATGTATTACCGATTTTTTGTGGAAACGGTTTTTGTGAAACCGTTATTTTGTGTTGGAAATTTTTGGGCTGATTCGAGTGGAAATATGGACAGGTATTACGAATTGTGTACGATTTAGAATTGCCAATTAGGTTTGTAAAGTGAAGTAGTTAGTTTAAATGGCAATTTGTAACTTTGAACGTTTCTAGTGATGTCCTCTTTTGGAATAATTTGCTATACGACTATTTGATTAGACTTTCTATACTGGTATTTTCCTCTACAGTAGGCGTAAATACCATTTTGGTGAAATTTACTTTTTGATTTAGCAAGAGTGTTTGCTCTTTTTCACGCTCTTTCGATCTGTATATTTTAAAAAAATATTTTTACTACCTCACATTTCTTTAGAGCTCTCAATGACATGTTCGTAAAAAAAACGTATTCGCTTATTACATGAAGTATGAGATTTAGAGTTACGCCTTTTATAGTGGAATGGGGCAAGGATAACATTATATTGGTTTTTATAGTTAATTTTGATTTATACTTTAAAATCCTCTGGTATTAAACGGTCTCAGCAAACACAATTAATTATTGTTGAAAATTAATATCCAATCTGAAAATTTAGCGGCAAAATTAATTTCGCGAAGGGTAATTACAAGCCCACCCTAAACAAAATTACACAAAACGTTAATAAGAGCATACAATACACATTTAGCTGCAATATCATTAGTATAAAAGCCACATCTGCTAGTTTTACGACGGGAATTGAATACTAAAAGGTAATTAACCCAAAATTTTAACTTTGCGTCGTAAATAACGGAAAAATTTTAACCCCCGGCCTCCAAGGTACACTGATGTTTTAATTAGTAAATCCTCATTTGTGTGCGAATGAAATTAAATGGCGGTGCTGGGATTTTAAGTAGAGTTTTTGTTAAGTAAACAAGGAAAAAGTTAGGGTAATGTGCGCAGAGGGTTTGAAAGAAAAATATTGAGTTTTGTCGATAGGTATATACGTACAGACGAGTATGTATGCTGGTATATATTGTTTGCCCTTCGGTGAACCGAGTGTTATAATACTGATATTTGAACGTGTTATAATACGGCTGTTTGCAGACATCGTATATTAATTTCATTTTCCGGAATTTCTCTTCTGAGACATGAAATTTTTTCAGTTTGCATGAAGTTAGTGTTAAGTTTTACTTGTTTATTTTAGCTTAGCATCTTTTATAGCTTATACTAAGTCCCACCATCTTCCCACCAGCCTCCCTCTTTTCCTTCCAATCCTCTTGGTCTTAGGCGATTTTTGACCAAGTTTGACCCGCGAAAATGATCAAATGCTGATGCTGAGATAGGAACCTTATTGGCCTTCTTTATTTTTTATTTTAAGTTAACTATTTATAGATTAAGTAGTTAATTTTTATGTTATTGTTGTTTTTCCTGTGCAAGTCTCAAATAAATGTTTCCTTTATTTCTTTCAAATCATCACACGTCCTTCCTCTTGCGTCCAGTGAGTGACGATCCTCACCCATATCTCTGCGTGCATTCGTGACCAGCCCACTCCCGCTTCAGTCTAGCCTAAGAGGTTAAAGCTAGTACTAGTAACCCGCCCCGGTTCCAGTTGAGTGCAATTATATTTTAAAATCTTACTCGTTTATTGCTCTTTTTTTTGAGTGACTCACTCAGAATCACATCAAAATCCGGTGCATTGTTACCACGGTTTTAGATAACTGTGGTGGTTACACTCCTTCTAGGATTTAACGGACAATCCGACAGGTGTGGTTTTTAACCGACTTCAAAAAAGAGGAGGTTCTATGTTCGGCTGAATGTATTTTTTTTATGTTTGTTTTCCTGATTTCTCGGTCAATCATGGACCGATTTGTGATCCGATGGACCTCATAGGATCACAGCAGAACTGTCGTAACAAGTTAAATTATTATACATGTAGTCGATGACTAACTGAAAAAACAGGGGGAATATTATTGAACTGATCCGAAAGAAAGAAAAAAAGAACAAAAACAAAAATACAACCGACTTCAATGTAAAAAAAAAACACTAAAAAGGGTCAAACAACTTTAATTTCGGAAGTCGGTGTTAAATAACGAAGAGACAAAACTATTATAGAAACACCAACTTCCAAAATTAAAGTTATGTTGCACTTTTCATTGAAGCAGGTTGTATTTTTTTTTTGTAATTTTTTTTTTATATGCTATGTGAAGACTATAACAATCTGTAGCGACATCTATGACGCCACATAGGAACTAAAATTCAAAATTTTGAATCGTGGTTTTAGAGTTCATTATGCGATTAGCACATCTAAAACAGCCCGAAATCAACTATCGGTTAGTTGGCTGTACCAAACATGACACCCGTCTGGTCGGAGGATCCTTCCTTTTCAATAGAAGTTTTTTGGACTTAACACTCTGTTCTGCATACTTCGAAAAATCTTTTAATATTGACTTCATGTTATCGTCACTTCTGGTGTTTCTTAACGTCTTTCCTGAAATATTAACAGTCATAACATGAAGTAACTCTAATTTTTACAGCCAGAGGCACTTTCATATTTATCGCTACTTTACAACCCCTTACCTGTACCCACTAATTATCTTAATTTCTGCCTTGAGACTATAAAACACTGGGAATGTCATCCACTTCTAAAGGGTCCTTCATAAATGGGTTCTTGTAAGTGATATTATTTTAGGATAGGCTCGTTAAGATGTAAGCGACATTGGGTCCTGTGGCGGTCATGATTGTAGTAATTTCACCTAGGTCAAACTCGCGATATTAGTTCAAGAGTGAATGAAGCGAGATCAGAATTTTAGGGCACCCCGACATGGACAGTAAGGTTAGAAAGCTAAGGCGGGAGTAGAGTGGAGCAGAGCTCCAGCCTTAGCCTTCCCTTTAGCCGCGCATATTGGGTGAACTGGTTTGGCCTAGACGAAACTAGGTCATCCTAAAATCGGGTTAGACTGGTAACACGTAATGAAAATGATCGTACTCATCACACAAACATTGGTCCTAGGTGGTAATCGAATCCATGTCCTCCAGCATACTCAAGGCCACTGACCACTAAACCAACAGGCCTGTCATATTACAGGAATCATGAAAAGGAGTTTTTAAAAAGTAATGGTAAAGTCAAATGCAAAAATTTAACGAACCGTATCATAAAAATAAACTCAAAGGAACCTCATTTCAGTAAAACCTTTGTCGGAAGTAACGTTGAACTAATGATCCAGAATAACTAAGGTTATTTATAAAACTGACAAAACTTCTAAAACTTAGTACGGTCTTTCTGAAGTTCTTACAGTTTATACGCGAAAATTGTGTCCTAGGGCAAGAAGTTTTTAATGAAAATATTGTATTAATTAATGTAGGTGATCCTTGTTAACTTTGTTAAAATAGAAGTTGTAGCAAATGTTGCCAACGAGGGAAGTAAAAATAAATTGTTTAATATTAATATTGAAGTAAGATAATAAGTAGTTGATAAGGATAATGATTAGGATTATGAGTATATTGTTATACTCAGATATTATTACCTACGACCTATTTTTTTTAAATTTTGTTAATAAAGCAAAATTATGAATAATACAAAATTGATTTTGGTAATTAAAATTGGGGCTTAAGAAGGGTATCTGAAAAGTTTAAAGATTCGCGAGTTCCCTTAAATTGTAGCAAATTTTGTCGATTTTAAAAGTAAACTAATTTAGTTTTTATGAATTAAATTGCATGTTATTTATTTATTGAACTCAATTATAGTTCTATTTCTAGCTCATTCTAGTTCTATTTTACACCATGACGCTGACACATGAGACTGACTATTTCACTGATTGCTTGACAAAACTGTTGTTTAAATGCAATATACAATCTGTTGAACAACACTCAGCGTTTGTAAATTCATTTAAATACCACGGTAATCATGATACGTTTGTTAGTGTCTATGTGACGCCTGTTCTACAGTTTGCTCGAGTGACCACAGTATGTGTGCGTAAACAATTACTGTAACCAATAATAGTCAAATGATTAACTTTAGTAAACTCAGACCACTTTTTGACCGGGCTCTGCCAAAAAAATTTCATGGTTTTTCGAGTGCCACACAGTTAAAACAGATTTTTAATATTAAATTAAACTATAAAACCAAACCACTTTAAAAAAAGCACTGCAATTTTTTGCGGCCTAAGATACTTTTAATGGCTTAATTTAATTATTGCCTATGGCTGTTACGAGTACCACCAATCATTTTATAGTAAAAAAGAAAGTATAACTAACGAATGTCCCATAATTCTATGACATTATATTCCTAAATCCTATGACTTCTTATCAATCTGTATAAATATTTTCCTAAAATAAAGCAACAAAACAACAATTTATTTCTCCGTATACGTAGATAAAGTTGAAGTATTCTTTCAAACGTATCATTTCTTGAGCTTGTAAGGTCGTTGGTATCCAAGTCGAGACTTCTTACAGGTGGATAAATAAGTAATACGTTGAAATCAATTTCCCAAAATAGAACTAGAATGTATCTCTTTTTTCATCTAATCAAGCCCTTGCTTGATGTTACGTGTTTGGGTTTACAAATGGTGGCAATCGCTCAGGGGCGTCTTTTTTGGTAGACTGATGCCATTTAGTGTAAATGTGATATCTGTGTTATTGTGATGTATTTGGCTCGCCTACGCATCATCACTCCGTACTCTCGGCTGACGTATCTCCGTCGTTCAATCACAGACTATATCATGTTATGATTTGTGGGCCACAGTCTGCCTAAATCTCAAACAACAAAATAATTGTATAGCTGCATACACTGTAGGTCACACAAGCGGTTCTTAGATAAGTTTTTTGTTTTTTTTTTTAGACATTTTATTCCGACATTTTCTTTTTTTTGTAGCTGTTTGGAAAATCCTCATGGATGCCCCGACTGTATTACGAATGGCACAGTCGGGGCTGTACCGGACCAGTTCCAGTTATATAACCCTTTGACAGAGTCAAAGCCCTTTTTACACGATACTTTCTTATTGTCTAATTTTTATTATTTGCTATATCCTAAGCCCTAACAGGTGCTGGCCCTGGCAGGTCTCTTCACTCATGCTGAAATCTTTTTGAGGTGTGGGCGCACTACGCATCGTCGACCCTAACCTGGCCCTTATAGAACGGCAAGCTTTTCATTGCATGCCGTCCGCAACCTCCCGCGCCTACTGTTGCCGGGAATGGTACATCGACCCCCAACGCCCAGGGCCTCTCCTGCGGTGGCTGGTGAAGATTGAATCTCCTTCACGTTTTCCGTCACATCCTTTACTTGCATTACTGCTTCGCAGAAGGAGGCTTCCCATACCCTTTCGCTCCGTACTAAGGACGGCTTGTCTCAAGAACGCGAGAGGTCGCCTATTAAGTCTTTTTTTAAAAGAAGACAAATGTACTTCTAACTAAAAATATACCCAGCTGAACAGAAGCCTCCTGAATAAAACTCCATAAATTAATCCCACATGACGTGGGATATTGCCAATAATGTAGTATTTACGTCGATCACACATAATCCTGCAAACTGGCAGCATTATAATTAGCTGCCAAACTGACATCCATCACTTAGCCTTATTTTATCCATTATTTTGCACAGCATCGAGTTGTAATTTATTTTATGTTTAATTAATTAGCTTGAAATACACGATAATATAATGTTTTATGCATAATGAAATAATCTCGAAAAAATCTCGTTAAAAGTAATCATTATTTTTTATAGAGAAAACAGCGGTTTGTCACAACAATCAACCGTTAATTTGTCAGATTATAGAAATAAATTCAGTTATTTTTGCGGTTTGGGTATGCATTTAAATATCTTAGCGAACCAGGGATGTATATTTAAATATTCACATGTAAAAGGGCGTAACCTAACTTTTTTATATTATTGACAGGCTCGCGTTTAACTCACCAGCCCCCCTAGCCAAGTTACAATCGTATCGTTCACGCCAAACGCTTCGAGTAGGCCACGCCTCCAATTCTTTTGTTCGGACCACGTGACTGAGCGTTGAGATGACGTCAGAACAAAAGAATCGGAGGCGTGGCCTACTCGAAGCGTTCAGAGCGCACGATACGATTGTAACTTGGCTAGGGGGGCTGATGGAAAGTGACGATGTGGGCGAAGACAGAGCGCACTTGCCTAAAAGTAACCTATTCAATCTTGACTTAAAGATCCCCAGGTTGTAGCTATCAGAAAACACAGACTACGGCAGAGAATTCCACTCAATAACTATACGCACAATCATGAATATGTTCCCATAACGTTTTGTGCGTATAGGTGGGACTTAAATAATACATTACGCATTACATTAGGTTAACAAAAAGCTAACGTTTCCCTACTAACAGAATACAACCCGGATTAACACAAAGAGTTTGTTACTCAAACAACCAGCTACTCAACCCTGGTTAAGTCCCGGTCAGAAGCCACATTTTAGTAAACAAAATATCCGTTTAAAAGTTTTGTCCGGGTTCCCGGCTCCATGGGTACCAGGAATCTGTTGAGTCACCCGTATCACTTTGGTTCGTACTTTTACCACAGAATAGATAGGTACAGAAGGTCCACTCTATACAGATACCGGCATGGATCTTGAGCACTGACTGCTACAGTTCTACTTGCGCAGAAGCACGCAGAAGTGAAATATCGGTTCTCTTTAGTGGTATGAAAAAAGATGCGGGGGGCGGGGAGTGCAATCCTTGTACAGTGATTGGCTCACCGATGTTTAAGATTCGCAAAGCGATCCCCGCTCTTTCGCCGAGCGCTCAAGATTCGTGCCGCTATCTGTACAATAAATGAGAATGAACGCACACATGCAATAACCACGCTTCAAGAACAGTGTGGGCTCGTGGAAGACGAGCACTGGGCAGCTGGCAGTCCGGTCGTCCGGTAACCGAGCGGACCTCGCTCGAGTCGTCGACGTCTTCCACGCGTGCCTCAAAGAGATGTCAGCAAAACCGTAGGAGCGTAGCAAGGCCGAAGCCTACTGGAGCCATGGGTAGACTTTCAAAAGTGAAACCAAAAAAAAAGTGTTCCAGAATCCCGATTCTGGAACACTTTTTTTTTTTATTCTTCATAGGTTCGCGCTTGACTACTATCTCACCTGATGGAAAGTGACGATGCGGTCGACGATGGAGCGCGCTTACCAAGAAGTAACCTATTCACTCTTGACTTAAAGATTCCCGGGTTGTAGCCATCAGGAAACACAGATTCCGGCAAGGAATTCCACTCCTTAGTTGTATGCACAATTAATGTGTTCCCAAAACACTAGGAACGCTAGGTAAATAAGATTTATAGGAGTGGGTTTCAGCCAGTTAGTCTGACATGCCCTCTCGCTCCGCCCTAGAGCAAGAGAAGTTATTGGATGATTTCTCACATTTAAAAAAGCTTTAAGAACAATACGTGTAAGCGCACTAACGCTGATCGCCACAAGTATATACACGTCTGTGTGCATACGCCGGTTTCCGATAGTTGTGTGGACTAATCCTTCTGTACAATGCTGTGTATTTTATATTATTCTATTGTTGATGCATGTTTTCAGGAACAAAAAGCTACTTTTAGTTAGCATGATACAGAATTTTTCAGTTCTGTGAAACGGACGTAAACATAGAGAATATTTTATCTTTGTGTTTGTTTTGCCCTGCCAAAAGGTAAGACAACCTTTGTGTTTTAGTCTATGTTTGTGTTGTTGGTAATTAAAACTTTTTATATAATACCTGATAATATTTTTTTAACATGGAATTTTGGAAGCTTGTTCGAATAATTGTTATATTTTTAAATAACACACAAAATTAGATCCAAGATAATAATGGAATTGATAAATTTCTCCACAGCTGTTGATAGCAAGGACTAAACTAATTCACTCTCTTAAAATGTTCGTAGAATTTGTATCTACAATGTTTTTAAAGCATAGACAAAAAAAGTTATATAAAAAGTCTTTTTACTTAACATTGAAAAATATAGATTAAAAATGAAATATTTTTTTGTTCACACTAACCAAAATAGCGGTTGAATATACTTTTTTTTTAATTATTGCATGTCGGCTGCATATTTATTTGCCGTCATTTTAGTATTAATGGAGTGAAAAATTCATGGCCATTCGAAATCTTTTACGAGTTTTAATATTTACTACTGAATATGATGATGATGTTTTTATACGAAATTTTTGTACTATCTGGATTGATCACGTAGCTGGATAAACCTCAAAAACTTACCGAAGAGTACGATACAAAAGGGTATGTTACCTCTTTCGACTAGTGTGTCCATCAACTAGTTCATACTACGGAACAATTCTGTCCTAAAGAAGTTCAAGATGTTATTAATACATTATATGGACTTGTACATTCAAAAACCATTATTTAATATGTACCGATTTCTTTCTAATATACTTACCAAGAGGAACAATGGGAGCTTTTTAGTGATGGTAAGAATAAAACAGATTTCTATATAGATAGGTTTATATCGACCATAAAGTACCAATAACCTAAATATAATTTTTCGAGAAAATCATAATTTACCGATGGGAATTAGAAAGTGTTTTTCCGCATGTTTTAGCAAAATCTCCGAAGTGATTATTTTGTTATAACTGCATTAATTTAAAAATTCTATATTTATTTCATGGTTCATCATCATCATTTCAGCCGAAAGACGTCCTCTGCGTCTATACGTCATCATTTCAGCCGAAAGACGTCCTCTCCAGACGGTCTATGTCCAAACATAGGCTTCCCCCAAGCGTCGCCACAACGATCGGTCCTGTGTGTCTCGCATCCATCGGATTCCCGCGACCCTCATTTTATGGTTACTCAAACTCTATTATAAAATATATTAAAGCAGTATAATAATTAAACCAGAAGTTATTATTATTACCAATTTTTTTTTTTTTGTTTCACAGACAGAAGTTACTAGTGCTTCGCTGTCGATATATAGAAATCTGCAGTATCAATTAATATAAAACTGCTGCAATGTCAAAAATAATAACAATTAATTTGATTAAATAGTAAATTTATGGTTACCCTAGTTAAAGAAGAGGTAAGAAAGGGATATAATACCTCTTTCTCATTGTCTTGCTCGGCAAATTTTTCCCCTTTTGCTTGTCAATAAAAAATATGCATCGACTTAATGTCGATAAAAATAAAGTAAACTAGAGTTTGTAATATTGCTTCGTAATCAATCCAGTTAGTCCGTAGTCCGTGTCTGTTAGTGTTATAAAATGAATAAAAATATAACAGAAACAGGCGAACCACTTTCGATTTCATACTTAATACTTTGATCCTCCAGACTCACTGTTTCTGTCATTGGCACTTCATCGAAACTATTAATATTTAAGAGTAACTCACCATCATCTCCCTCGTTATCAGTACTACCTTGTTCGATGCGATGCACTTTGTTTTTCATACACATTTTACGTAGATGTCCTTTGCGATTGCTCACTTTCACGTATGGTTAGCAAAACGACATTTCGATGACTTGTGATTTTTGTAGCCGCACACCAAGCACTTTTCACGCTGTACGATTGATGACATACCCGAAACTTTGCTTTTTCACTTTGATTTATTTTGAAGATCGAATCCTGATTTCTATCGATATTTCCTACTGGTGTGACCGCGGCGCCTAAGTGCGCACATCTTGTGGTTTTGGCTAGGACCACAGCTTTACTCAGTGTCAATACACCGATAAAAAAAGTTTTTCTCGTTCATGACCTGGTAGCATGCCCATGACGAACTTGTTTAGGAGATGATCGTCCAAATCCTTGAAAACGCAGTAAACAGCGAGGTCTCTTAGCCTAGCGGCCCACTGCGAGTGCGTCTCGCTGGGTTGCTGCACAGCGGTATAAACCCGCAGCGCTTCGGAACGAAATGGTCATCCAAAATTATCAGGATATCGTCATAGTTCTTCGTACTTAACTCTTCAGGCAAGGCTCTAGATTACACGCGAGCTGATGCGTAATCCCCGTGAGCGCGCTTAATAACACCGGTTTCCTCTCCTCCTCTCCTTTAATTCTAAAAATAATTACATATTAGCTGATGATGCTAATATTAAGAGGACCCCATCCCGTAACTCGAGTATAAGCTCGTTTACGCGAATAGCTAAAAAAAATATGTACCGTGCATTCAGCAGTAAAATATGACATACAGTTGGTACTATAAACCTCTACTGGTTTGGTATAGCGAAACATTTTCATATTTTAACACCTTAAAGCCAGGCGATTAACGCGTTTACGCTTTAACACGCTTCCTATCAAACAAACGTTAGCGCTACTAAATATTTGGATATTTTCAGAGCCACGGAAAAGCTTTGGGATAAAACAGAGTAAAAAGTGCAATGGAATATAATACCTGTTCCATTTTTGCAGACTACACTTTGGTATATTATTACTTGTTACGCGTGTGTTGTCAGAATTCATGGCTGTTGGCTTGCATTAAAATCTCAGATACACTAGGGGACAAAGTCCTCCAATATGATGCGCAACTCTGGCAAATTGACCAACATGTCCCAAATCACGTGAACGCGTTATAAAATAATTGAGGGGCACGTGCAGGACACTGGACAACGGTGCAACGTCACGTAGATTAAGCGCTGCGCGTCATGTTGGGGGACAAGATCGTCATTAAGACTATCCCTTCTTGTTGTTTATTAATGTTCGGTCTGACGTATAACAATCAAGAAAATGATGTTTTTCGTTTCAGCGAAATTGCTAGAAAAGATGTGACTAATGATAATTATGATGACTAAGGACTACAAAAGAAGGTAAATAACCAAGTAAACTTGGATAAGTGCAACAGATAGGTAAAAATTGTGTCCTGCATTTACTGTTTTTTAAATTTTGTAACTACACGTGTGGAGTTATATTTATGGTAATTTTGTAAAAAGAATTTTTTTTCTTACAATTATTGAACGTGATGGCATATTTACTAACGAAACAGTGTTTAAGATATTTGGTATATCTAAATATCTTATAGACTAACATACATAGCTACGTGTGTTATTTTATAAAGTATTTGTGATATGTTAGGTACCTAAAAAACCTTTTGAGAAAGACTGGAATTACCTACGTAATTCCAGTCTTTCTCTTACAATTTATAGCTATATAATCCAATAATTTCCGCCTTACGAGCTAAGTCACAACTTTTGACCTCTTCAAGTTTCAGCGCGTCAAGTGTCGGGAAACCGCAATGATTCTTCGAGGGTTACATATCCTCCTCGGTAAAAGTTTGTGGCGTTTAGAAGAAGACTAATCTAGTTGGAGACTAGTTTCTGTAGATTTGAAGGGCGTAACAAGTTTAGAGGGTAAAATTTACTGCTGAATCTAGTTTTTTTATCAGGAAAATTACAATAACATACAGAGAACTAGCTGGAGACACTGAAGCTCTATTAAAAAAGAACTGGGCAAGTGCTAGTCGGTCTCGCGTACTGAGGGGTTCCGTACAAACTTACCTATGTAAATAGTTCAATTCCCGAATGGAGTCTAGAAGATTTTTCCAAATAGCAAAAAATAGTTATTGGTGACGTAACAACAACAACAGATTTACTGTTTTTTTTTATGTTTAAAACTATGCTATAGACCTTGCTTTATGTTAAATTTCAGAATGCGACATAAACGGCCGTAGCTTTTTTTCCGTTATCTTAGAGATTTCATTTTTTCACAGCTTTAAGGGACCGCAGACTTGATTTAATGGTGTTAATTTCAACTCCACGCGATTTCGAGATAAAGGGCCCTCTACGCGATTTCGAGATAAAGGGTCTTGAAAGACAGACAGACAGACAGACCGGCAGAAGGAAAATAAAGTGATCCTATTAAGGTTCCGTTTTTTCCTTTTGAGGTACGGAACCCTAAAAATTAATAGACATCAACAACCATATTAAGCAATCTTCCGAAAATGGGATGCAAAACTAATACGATTCACTATCATCGATTGCATCCCTGCTTACCATCAGGTCGGAGTCAACCGTCCTTTTTCACTCAAGAAGAAGAATACAAAATAACCCTGAAATGCCACAAACAAGTTAAGTTCCGCACTTGATTACCAGTTACAGAACTCGCTGTACTTTCGTAAATTCATTAGCAAATTTTCACACAGATTAAAATCCCATTGAAACTTGAATATTACTTAGAAGTTGTTCAACTCGGGGATGAACGAGAATTAACTTTGTTATTTATAGAAAGGCTACATTTCTCTTGCTTGTTGCTATTGTAGAAGACAGAAATTAGTTCAAAACTATACGTATCGATCAAGATAACTAAAATCTAATTACTACTAATTATTATTTTTTGGTGGCCTAGTGGTTACGGCCCCGACTTACAAGTTGTAGGTCGGGGGTTCAAACCAGCCAATTGCATTAATAATAATAATAATAACACATTTTTTATATTTTTAAATGTTTTTTTTTTATTGAAATATTTAAAAATATAATTTATATGTTTAAAGTAATGAATAAATGATAATAATAATCTTTAATCAGGTAAGTTACACCAATATCATTACACAACACAATTCACACCAACATAATATAATTCATAGATAAACATTGCCTCCAAAAATTTCATTAATTAATACAACACAATAATTAAAAATATATATTATCGCATTACTTTGTGTAATTTGTTTCATCACTACTGCTCTCAAAACGGCGAAGGAAAACTTCGTGAGGAAACTGGTATGTCCTAGAAGCAAAAATTCGAATATAATGTGGCATCCACCAAACTACACTGGGCTCACGTGGTAGATATGTCCCCTTGCCTCTCCTAGAGAGGACCCTGGGTCCGAGTAGTGGTAACATTAAAAGGCTGATTATTCTATCTTATGTTTATGAATTATTTTTTTACAAGGTGATTTCTGAAAGTAGAAATATACTAATCCTCATCATAGCTGTCATTTCAACTGAATGACGTCCACTGTTGGACATAGGACTCCCCAAGTGTAGTTACAACAACCGGTTTTTTGCATCGTCATTACCGCGACCCTCACCAGGTCATAAGTCCAGCTCATAGAAGGCCTTCTAACGCTGCGTCTGCCAGTTCGCGGTTTCCAAAACCTAGTATTATTCCGATCCTAGAAAAATATTTGATCAATAGAAAGCTGTCGCAGATGGGTAATTTTAAATTTTAAATGTCTTTTTAATTTTGAAAATCTTTTGATTTGGCTAGACTCATTTTTAGAGGTATATGAAGCAGGGTGTAAAGTCCCATATACCTCCGTTGAAAAAAGAATCCTCCAACCAGACGGGTGTTGTGTCTAGTGTGGGCAACTGCCCGATTTGATTTTGGGCTGTTATATATATTCTAATCGAGCGGAGAACTTTTGATTATTTTAGTTCCTATGTTGCGATATAGATGTCACTACAAGTTAACCAGAGATTTAATAACAGGTTTTTACAGAGATATTTCATTCAGTTTTATATCATCGTTTCTTTCATATACCCAGTCACAAGAAACACAAATACTGGGTTTCTAATATAGCAAGCTGCGAGATGGAACTGCATATTAATATTCTTGATTGCAAGCACGGTTCCTTTATAAGCTGTGCTAGCAATCAAGTTTCCTCGGTTATATCCTGTAGCAACAGATATATTATGGTGGCTAGTACTTAGAGGAATCAGGCATTATTTCAATTAACATTCTATAGTTTTTCAAATTCTAAACTATAAGCATTTATTTTAACTAATAACATAGTTCAGATTGGTAAGTAAAAATAAATATTTAAACTATTTGCACGATCCAAACCGTAGATCTCTGCGATAAAGAAGAACGTATAAGAAACTCCAAGGTCACTATTTTAAATCAATAAATAGTATCAAATGAAAACATAGTTGTAACACAAAATATTTAATTATAACTTCATAATATAATACCGTGAAAATGGCGCGTAATTATCCATTCGACTGTCAAAGATACTAGTGTGGGGGCGATAATGCGTGACGACAGTAAAAATCCACTCATTCATCTTTAGTCTAACAATAGTTACAAAATTAAATTAAATTTTTGATGAACTATTTATTTTATTACATGCAATTGTACATGTGAGTACAATGTAAAAAGACCTGTACGTTAAAAAAGAACCCCGAGTAGAAAAAAAAATATTCAAGAAACTACCATTTGAAGGGAGTCGAATGATCTAGCACAGTCTGGTGACTGTGCTAGATCTAGATCTAGATGCTAGAGCTCTATTCTTAATCATACTTCATGATAATGGTGGTCCATTATCATGAAGTATGATTAAGAATAGACCTTATACAAGACCACAAACTGTGTTCAAGACAAAGGCATACCCAGTAAAAGGTAGTTTAACGTTCACGATACTCATACATGTGCTCTTAATTCATTAAAGTATATAATTTTAGTGCAATGTATAATTTATTTAATGCATGTTTTTATTTGTTGTTGTCATTTTATGTTATCATTTTAGAAATGTAATGTAATGCATTATCCAAGCATTGCATTATCCACATATTAATGGCCAAAAGCGAAAGTGCATAGGAGCTACAGAAATAAAATCGTGTGAAGCGAGAAATGACGCCATCTAGCGTAAAACCAGATTGAAATGTTGCTATCGACAACATTACATTATACTGTTAATAGATGGCGCCGCTGTGCTTCAAATGATTAATGCTTAATTAATGCTTATTTTTGTACTTTCTTTTTGTTTCTTCATACATTGAAATAATTAATAATTTCTTTTAAAGAGATGAAGATATTAAAATTGAATATCAATTTATAAATATTTGATTATCTATGTGTTAGTTTTCAAACTTGAGAGGGTAGGTTGAATATGGATTTCCGTTGAAGTCCATAAGAACGCTAAAGATTACATTGCTACGAACCGAGCGAGCACGATACTTCCGTGCGTATGTGTGCGCGTGTATGAGTATCCACATTCCACAGATAACACACACTAAGGAACTGTCGTCGCACTGAGCTTAAAACATCATTATTATTTTTCTGTGCCATTGAATACGCATCACACAGTCACAGAGGCGACTTGTTCTTACCATTGCATTGATAAAATTCACAAAAATATGTCATGAGCTGGTAGCCGTATGAACTAAGTGTTGGATTCGCAAACAACGTAGCTCGAGTTCAAATCATGGTCGGTCCGTTGCGGTTATTTCTTACTTAGAAAATTCCCAATCTATATTAATATAGTTGTTTTTTATATTTCTATGAAAAATACTATTGCATTTTTTGCACTAAATAGTTGCAAATTACGAATATGATCTATTAACCACAAGAAGAACACATTCGTAATTTTCAATTATTTAGTTGTTACATCTTTTCGATGTTGTAAGGTGGAAATACAAAGGCGTGTTTAATAAAAATCTTTATTCTTTATATTTACAAATTAAACATTTATGAGAATTTTGACGTCGAATTGTTACCTAGACAAAAAAATTATCTTGTAACCGATAACTATGTTACGTGTAAGATTGTTTGTTGGAAGTATACCCACTTAGACCATTCCTAATATGAATAACGTAACAATGAAAAGATATTAAAATTTTAATAAAATAAAATATAATTGTATATATCCAGTTATTTATTGAAAAGTGATATATGATTTAGACTTTGTAAACATTTTATTTTTATGTAACGTATGAGAAAAATAAATTGAACTATTATGTTAGAACAGTGTGGGTAGAAGAATAAAAAACGAAATAGAATCATGATTATTGTCAACAAAATTGATAGCGACTTCACTGCATTCTTAAGATAAGGCGATGGCACAAGTTAAAAGATATAGCTGTTTTAAACGAAAGTAAACACAATATAATACAGTGTTTGTTAACGAATAATCATGGATATTGTACGGTGAACCCGCACATTCATATAATTAAGTAGGTTATGCAACTGCAGCGTTTGCACACGCGCGACCATTTAGTATAATCGTTACTAAGTAAAATAAATCAGTGATTTTTCTACACTCAACACGGGCGGTTTTATTATCATCCCCGGTTTATATCATTTTACCATAAGTGTGCAGACTATCGTCGTACATTTTTTTTTGGTCCTTCGAGCCGGATCTGATATCTCGCGTAGTAACTATCACTCAGTTCAGTGAACACGTAGTGAATCGGTCGTAAAGACTTTGGTGGAACTCTGAGTGCCTTCATCTACATTTCTACTGCATCCAGGATCTGCAGATCGCTGTTGGTATCAACTCTTCGGTGACCAAGTAAGATTGTTCCTTTTATTTAATCGCCATGGCAGTATCTAGCGCTCGTCAGTCGGAAATATTAGAAGGGCTCAATAGGATAAAGGTCAATTTCGGTAAGGATCCACTATCGAGAAAAACTCCGGATTATATCCAAAAAAGAATAGAGTCGTTGGACAACCTCTGGGGAGAATTCGAACAAAATCACCTGAAACTTTCCGAGTTTCCAGACAAGGAACCACAATATTTCTCCACAGATTTATATCAACAGGGTAAGATCCTCTACCAGTCTACCCGTAACCTGCTTACTGCATTTGGCTCTGTTGAGAAAGGAACTCAAGCTAACACGGAAGCCAATGAACTGTTGGCTCAACAAAGAACCAATTTTAGGGCCTTCAACAGGTTGGTGAAGAGCATCAACGTGAACGAAATAACGGAAAAATGGGAACTTGAAGACGAGCTTAGGGCTATACAAACCAAGTGGAACACTATCGACTCGTTGCATCTGCGTATCGATCATTTACTTCAGGGCAGTGACTTACTGTACGAAAATGAATTTAGTATGTTTGAGCGTAATTACAAGGACATCAAGCGTTTGCTTAATAACAAAATATCATCCATGGTACATGTACAGCAAGCTACGCCGAAACTCGAAATTCCTACTTTTGCGGGGAAATACACGCAGTGGCCAACATTTTGTGACCTGTTTACAGAAGCTATTCACGATAACAACACCATTACCAAGGCTCAGAAGATGCAACACCTGAAAGGAAAACTCAAGGGAGAGGCTGAACGCCTTATTCAGCATCTTCATATTTCGGCTGATAATTACGACACAGCTTGGGAAATTCTAACTCGCAGATATAATAATGCTCAAGTTCTCTTTACAAATCAAATAGAGGTATTTCTAAATCAGCCTTCTATTTCCAAGCAAACAGCTTATGAGCTGAAGCGACTATATGACACCACCACGGAGTGTATCCACGCTATACACAACCTTGGTGTGAATACAAATACATGGGATCCTTTGTTAGTGCATCTTCTCAGTAAGAAACTGGACCAGGAGACCTACTGTGATTACAAAGAAGCGCGTACATCACCACGAGAGCTACCATCTCTGTCAGAATTTATGACGTTTCTCGAAAACAAATTCACAGCCCTGGAACCCTTACACCGTAGAGAGAGAGAAATTACGAAGCCTGCTGCTAAACGGGAGTCAAGTTTACAGCACAACAAACCTGTTAACCAGGGGAACCACTACAAGAAACATTATCAAGCTGCCGCTACTCAAGGACCAAACTGTCCGATTTGTAATACGCGCCACTTTATATTTACTTGTAGGAAATTCCTAAAAATGACTCCGGAGGATCGGTTGGCCTGGGTAACAAAGACTAAATACTGTAAAAATTGCCTTAACTATCATCCAGACCAAGAGTGCATTAGTCCCAAACGTTGTAAAAGGTGTAACACCAGCCACAACACTTTACTTCACGATGTGTGTGTACCACAACATCAAACCACCGCAACGACGAGCTCTACTGCGCAGCTTTCCTTGGCTCAGCATAACGTTAACCACGTCGCTGCTGACAATGAAGAAATCCTATTAACTACGTTGTCGTTAACAGTTTTATCAAACAATGGTACATACGTTACGTTAAGAGCGCTTCTAGATCAGGGGTCCCAAATTTCACTGATTTCGGAAAATGCAACTCAAATGCTAGGTTTACAACGGCGGCAATATCATGCCTCCATTTCAGGGGTAGGTCCGGTCTCTAAGCAGAGCAAAGGCATCGTAACATTAGATTGTAAGTCTATTTATGGAGATTACACCTTGCAAACTCAGGCGTTAGTTGTGTCAAAGGTTATAAACAGTCTACCTAACTCATCATTTCGCAAACAGTCCTGGGCACACTTGCAACATCTTCAGTTAGCAGACCCGGAATACAATGTCTCAAGGCCTATTGATCTTCTTCTTGATGCCAGTGTATATTCAGAAATTATATTAAGCGGTCTTATAAAGGGCCCAGCGCAGGCTCCTATAGCTCAACAAACCAAAATGGGTTGGATCTTATCAGGAAATGTTAAAAGGTTCAACTGTCATGTCGCCATCAATAACCTTGAAGAGATAGCCAAGTTTTGGGAGTTGGAGGATATTCACGACTCATCATCATCAAACGTGACTATTGGTGATAAATTTTGTGAAGACTTCTACAAAAGCACCACGAGACGCTTAGAGAATGGCAAATATGTAGTTGGGATACCCATGATGCCAGGTTTCGAACAGCAACTCGGATCATCAAAGTTTAAGGCCATAGCGCAATTTAAACAGTTAGAGTCCAAACTGTCCAAAAATAAATCATTTTCAAGCCTATACAAACAATTTATAAGCGAATACCAGGAATTAGGTCATATGCGACAAGTCGAAAAAACGACCGATCAGGCGTATTACCTACCACATCATGGTGTATGGAAACTTGATTCGACAACAACGAAATTAAGAGTGGTTTTTAATGCCTCATCCAAGACTACATCGGGTAATAGTCTAAACGATTGGATGTACAGTGGACCAAACTTGCAACAAGACTTGTTAGCACTTATTATAAATTGGAGGCAATACAAATACGTAATAACTGCGGATATTGAAAAGATGTTCCGCCAGATACTCATCAGAGAGCAAGATCAGCCTCTGCAAGCAATAGTGTGGAGGGATTCAATGGATGATCAATTGAATCAGTATAATTTAACCACTGTAACGTACGGGACTAAGGCAGCCCCCTTCTTGGCTATGCGGACGCTAAAGCAACTTGCGACTGATGACGCTGAAAAATATCCCTTAGCAGCAGTAGCTGTACAAAACTCCTTCTACATGGATGATCTGCTGAGTGGACATAACTCCGCTGATCAAGCCAAGGAGCTACTACAGCAACTGATAAAAATGCTCCAGGGTGTTGGTATGAATTTGCGGAAATGGTCAAGCAACAAGCCAGAACTCTTGCAGCACTTAACGATTGATCAATTGAACAGTCCGTACGAATTTAAGGGTCTCGAATCCAGAAAGACCCTTGGATTAAAATGGAATCCATCATCTGACTCATTCACGTTTCAAGGAAATATAATTCCAGAGGATAAGGTAGCGTTTACCAAGCGTCAGTTATTGTCAGAAATATCCAAGATTTTCGATCCACTTGGTTGGCTATCACCGCTTACAATCAGAGCGAAGCTACTGTTTCAACAAACGTGGTCCATGGAAACAAGCTGGGATCAAGAATTACCAAAGGACATGCAAATTAATTGGCTTAAATTAAAAGAAGACTTCAACTGCATCGATAAATACCGCATACCAAGATTTTTAGGTAACACAGAAATAAAGAATCAATTACACGCATTTTGCGATGCTTCAGACAAAGCTTACGCTTGCGTTATTTACCTCGTCACCAAGAATAATAAGGGCGAGTACACATCGACCATCGTTGCTGCAAAAACAAAGTTGGCACCAGTTGCAAAGAAAACATCTCTGCCTAGACTTGAACTCTGCGGTGCACTACTTTTATCCCATCTGGTGAAGAAGGTCGTTGATTCCTTACCAAACGTAGGTATGACCCTTCATGCGTGGACAGATTCTATGATAGTTCTGGGATGGCTACATGGAGATATATCGAGATGGAAATCATTTGTAGCTAACAGAGTAAAGCAGATAACCAACATAATACCGGCCGAATTCTGGAGTCATGTCAGCTCGGAAGAAAACGCAGCTGATTGTGCGACACGAGGAGTAACGTTTCTTCAGTTGTTAAACCATTCCTTGTGGTGGGAAGGGCCAGAATGGTTAAAAGGTTACGAGAGAAAAGATGAAACTAAAATCGTGTACCAGTCTCCTGTCATAGAAATAAAGGCAGCTTGTGTGAACACAGCCTTAGTACAAAATAATGTAACATTCATTAGTGACCTACTGCAAAACTGTAGTTCATTGACACGAATTGTGCGGATTATTTGCTGGGTCTCACGTTTCATCAAGCGAATTTGCGACAAACATATTTCAACACATCATGGTTGCCTATCGTCATCAGAAATAAATAACGCATATAATTTAATTATTAAAGAAATGCAATCACTAGAATTTCATCAGGAATTGCAAGATATTAAATGTAAACAACACGTGAGTTCAAAAAGCAAGATTTGCAGTTTAAATCCTTTTCTAGATGAAAACGGTATATTAAGAGTTGGTGGACGGTTAAATTACGCCAGTATAAGCACATCGGCGAAGCACCCCATCATTCTACCAAGCCATAGTCGACTTACTGATCTAGTTATTAGCCAGGCTCACATAACTACGTTACACGGTGGCCCCCGACTAACCCTTTCTTACATAAGAGATAGGTACTGGATTATCAGCGGGGTTAGGACGGTAAAACGCCAGTTGAGACTTTGTGTTAAGTGTCGTCGATTTAATAACGAAGTACAACAACAAATTATGGCGGACTTACCACGAGCCAGAGTTACTCCGTCAAGGCCATTTACTCACACTGGTGTCGACTTCACGGGGCACATAGAGCTGAAGGCCAATAAAGGACGCGGGATCAAAACAACAAAGGGTTACGTAGCGGTTTTCGTCTGCCTGTCCACGAAAGCGGTCCATCTGGAACTAGTTTCAGATTTGAGTACGGCCGCCTTTCTAGCGGCGTTTCGTCGTTTCTGCTCCCGGCGTGGATCTCCAGGTCACATGTACAGTGACAACGGTACAAACTTCGTGGGAGCTAGTCGACTCATGAAGAAGGAGTACAAGGAGATCATCCAGAATATCAACCCAGACTTCTTTAATAAAATCGGTGAGATGAACATCCACTGGCACTTCAATGCACCTGCCTGGCCTAATGCAGGTGGGCTTTGGGAAGCGGCTGTGAAGAGCCTGAAATATCACTTAAAAAGGGTCATTGGTGATCAACGTCTTACGTACGAAGAGTTTTCGACGTTACTTTGCCAAAAAGAAGCGTGTCTGAATTCCAGGCCACTATGCCAACTAACTGAAAACTCTGATGACGATTGCTTAACCCCGGGACATTTCCTGACGGGGTCACCAATTTTGTCAAGACCTCAAACTGAACCGGAGTCTGTAACGTTAAAGGCACGGTGGCAACTCGTTCAAGCTATAACTAAATGGCAAACACCACGAAGTAATCTTAAGGTCGATGATCTCGTCCTCATCCGGGAAGAGAATGTACCTCCGGGTAAGTGGGCAATGGGTCGAGTAAAGCAGCTTCATCCAGGAAAGGATGGGTATGTGAGAGTTGTTACCGTTAAGACGAGCAACAATACCATACAGCGTCCAGTCAACAAGCTTGTATACTTACCCGTAAATGAAGGAAGACCCCCGTCCGAACCCGTAACTCAGTGCGTGGATGAGTCGTCCCCACCACCATCAGCTCAACCTGAAGTTAAAAGGCGATCCACGCGACTACGAAAACAGAAACCTTTCCAAGCCTTTTTCATGTCCATTTTTGTAATGCTTTTGTTTGTATCACCCAGTGATCAAACTCAGCAAGTCAAATTGACGTCATATAATGTTACGCAAATTTTTACCAACCAAGGATTTTACTTCGATAAGATGTCAAACCTCCAAGTTATCAAGGACGATTGGAAACTCATTGTGTTTTATAACATGACCACGTTCTATCACGGAGTATCGAACGTAAAGAAGTACATAACCCATTTGAAACTAACCGCCGATTGCATGGGCTCGCAATACGATAGTGTCATCTTACAACTAGAACATGAACTAAAGGAACTTGAGCATTATCAAACTCTTCTAGAAAAACCTAACGCAAGAAGGCAAAGACGTGGATTAATAAACGGAGTGGGGTACTTGGCAAATACCCTGTTTGGAGTATTGGATGAAAGTTTTGCTCAACAATACAAGCAGGACATAGAAAAGATAACCACCCATGAAAATCATCTCCAAGAGTTACTCAAGAATCAAACAATTGTCTTGGAATCGGAATACAACATTCTGCGACGCAGCGAGGAGACAATGAACAAACAGTTCCATTTCATAAACGAACATCTTCGAAACGTCACTGTTGAAATCAACCAGGTGCGTCTGGACAACAGTAATGCTTTATATGTGACATCTTCCGCATTAGCCGCGAGTGTCATACTAGCAAATCTAATGCGCATTCAGCACACACTTATTGATACCGTGACAGACATCAGCCACGGTCATATTGACCCTTACCTTTTGTCTCCTGAACAGCTGGCTCGTCAGATCAATATTATCTCCGGGCAACTACAGGGCAATTTAATGACCCCAATTGAACCAACAAACCTTTCCGACATGTACAAAATTATGAAGGCGTCAGCAACGTTATATGAAGGCTATCTAATTATAGAGATAAAGATTCCCCTGGTGAGCAACGAGATCTTCGAGTTAGATAGGATCATACCTATCCCTCAGAAAAGGGGGTCGAATAACTTTCGCACAATCCCCAGCTCACCATTTATTGCCTATAACATCCAAAAGGACCTTGCTCTTCTCTTATCAGATAACGACCTGCAGGCATGCATACATGTCGTTAAGAGCAATAAGTTACTGTGCACCTATGACAAACCTGTTTACAATCTAAAAATAAAACAATCGCTATGTGAAATTCAAGATGTAAGTGATATCAGGAGCGTTTGTAAACAAGAAGTATCCTCGTGCCACAATTATTGGGTCAAATTACATAATGTAAATACCTGGTTTTACACCTGTTGTGAATCATGTGAACTCCGTATCTCCTGTATTGCTGACACAACAACTACTGTTATTCGAGGCAGTGGTATCATTAACGTAGGTCAGGGATGCACATTGAAATCGGACACTTATAGTATCCATGCACACAACAATTTTCTACGTCACTTGGATATTCAATCAAACATCGAAGTCCCAGAGGTGTCCATTCTGAATTCACTTATCAACACGACCTTGCCCATCTATTTAGACTCAACAGAAAACCACACCCATATGTGGAATCAGCTGGAAGAGCAGATAAAAAATATTAAGGAACAATCTTCCACAGAGTTAACCGTTCACGACATCCATCATTACTCCGTCGCATATATTATTCTGGCCTTAGTTGTCATCTTAGGCGGAATAAGCATCTATTTTGTTACAAGAGGGAAGTGCCAAAATGCACTTGACAAGCAGCAGCGCGAGGTGGTGGAAGTATGTGTGCAGCAGGGTGAGCGCGCCCCGGGGGCGGAGGCGCGAGCTGAGCACGCAGCGCCGTCTACGGAGTGTGTGAGTGCAACTGTGCCAGTGTCAGTGTTCAGTGAGTTTAGTAATATAAGTAAATCCACCGAAAGTGTCGATAAGGGAACCTCTACCATGGTCCAACAGTGATAGTGTGAACATAACCAGACAATTTAGTTTTACAGACTTTACTACTTAGTTTAGTTATACACCTAATGAAATCACCTTGTATCACCGTTCAACTGAAAATTATATCATATAATCTAAGTCATTAGTTTTTCACGTGTTTAGTTGCACCAATTATCACCTAGATTAAAACACGTCTCCTGTCTTCTCCTTTAGAGTTGGCAGTATGTACGGTGAACCCGCACATTCATATAATTAAGTAGGTTATGCAACTGCAGCGTTTGCACACGCGCGACCATTTAGTATAATCGTTACTAAGTAAAATAAATCAGTGATTTTTCTACACTCAACACGGGCGGTTTTATTATCATCCCCGGTTTATATCATTTTACCATAAGTGTGCAGACTATCGTCGTACAGATATGTTAAAGTAAAATGGCCTACTAAATATTTAATTACACCGACTGATTTCACTAAAACTTAATATTTTGTATAACCCCCATTATTTTCGATACAGTCAAGTAGACGTTTGCGCATGGACCCAACCATATTACCGCATATTTCGCTCCCTCTAAAACTTTCCCACACCTGCATGCAATGGGTTTTTAATTGTTCCGTAGACCTCTCATTCCGCGAGTCCCACCTTTGCACCATCAAACCCCATAGATTTTCTATGGGGTTGAGGTCGGGTGATCGCGCTGGCCATGGAATAACAATTACTTCCGGGTGATTGTGAAACCACTCACGCACAGTACTCGCTCGGTGAATAGGACAATTGTCCTGGACAAACGGAAATTGTGCTAACTCATCAGCTGGGTAAATGTTGCGCACAGTAGGTAGCATAATTGAGTCTAACACTTCCACATAAGTTGAACTGTTTGCGCGTGGAGGAATGAAAGCTAGTTCTCCTGGTCCTGCTGCACTCATTCATCCCCACATATTAATTGTGATTCGACCTGATTCGGTGTTAGGAATAATGTTGTTATCACACCAGCGAGTATTATTCTTGCGCCATAAGTGAAGCCTGCCCTTTTGACTGGATTTAAATGTTTTTTCAGCTGAAAATACCGCAGTATTCCAGTCAAAATCTAAATAATCACCGGCGAAACGTAATCGTTCTTGTTTATGCCTCTCTGTCAAGTACGGCTTTTTAGCAGGTTTTCTGTGATGCACGCCTTCAGCGTGAAGTGCACGGCGAACAATATCCATCGAGGTGTCATATAATTCCGCAAAATGTCTCGTTGGTGCGAAACCATTCGTTTCGTATACGTCAACCATATGTCGTCGCTGCGCCTCGCTAATAAGCTTCGGTCTCCCACTTCTCCTTCGACTAGCAAGGCTACCTTCTTCCTCATATCTTTTTATCCAAAGACTTACAGTATTTTTCTAAAACAAAAAAAAATATATATTAAGCAGCTATACCTACTTGACTTCATTTTCATTATATAAAATGTTAACAATCATAATGATTGAATATAATTTTAAAATAAAACTGCATTTATAAATCCAATAACCAATCCAATAAACCCAACGATTTATGTATTTCTCTTTAAAGCCTCATAAAGATACGATGGATGGATTCATAAATGGCATACATTTTAATTAGAAGATTAATTTATAATAAAGTTACAATTCATTAATAGCTATTATACTCACATTCAGTCCGGTTTCTTCAGATATTTGTGTTTTATTGAGACCGCTTTTATACAGCCCAATGATAGTCGCCCTCACTTCAATACTAATATTAGCCTGCATTTTGCGAATATTACAATACTGTTAACCACACGTCACTAACCAATAACTACAACCAAACGACAGTTCATTTCGGTCAAGTTAAACTTATGTCTACCTCGCAGAAATCTAATTCTTTATTTAGTTTTTTTGTGATCATTTTCTAACTCTAAGAAATGTGTGAACAAGTTAAAGAATAATTTAATATAATATGTAATGCTAATCCATAACTTCCAATCGGGTTCCGGTTCCAACTTACAAAAAGTCAACCATTGCGTGGGATTTGAACTTGCGGCACACTGATTTGCGCTTCAATCTGTGTGCTCTATACCACTAGGCCATCTTGACATAGGCTAAGTTGATGAAATTATGAACTACAATCAGTTGTTGACGACAATGATGACGCATGTGTCTATTATTGGTTAAACTAAAAGTCAAGTTTATACTTTGTGAGATTGCCTTTGCTCGCCACTTAGCTGTGAAGAAACCAACGCCATCTAGTTTAATTTTCGAAAACTTGAACTCTAACGTGCAAGGGATAATAGGCGTTAAGGTATCTAAGCACTTTTACTGGGTCATAGTACATTAATATGTATGCAATGGGATGATTACCGGAAGTAAACACCGCTGCATAAACAAATAATTATATACTATACATCAAATTATTAGTATTACAATGTATATTAAAAATTACATTTCTAAAATGATTAAAATGTACATTAATATGTGGATAATGCATTATCCAAGCATTGCATTATCCACATATTAATGTACATCAATATGTGGATAATGCAATGGGCTGTAATATTGTAAACGTTCGTTTGTACCGTTTTTTTAGTGCATAGTTATGTATCCTTTACTTATTTGTCCCATAAATAAATAAAAACTGTTACAGACACAAAAAACACATTTTTATAAAACACAAATGTTGTATTACCATCTTCATAGCGCCCAGCAATTTGTCCAAATACTTATCAACTGCTTTATGCACTCTAGTTTTTGCGGAGCTACATTGTCGGTAAGTCAATCTTTTTTACCTTCAATATAATCCCTTACATCATATTATGCTGGCCTGCATATTGTACGTTTCAACTTTCGTTTTTTTGACTTCTTATGTGTTAGAACCTGTTTGTCTATATTATAATTATGTAAAAGGAGAACCTGACTGACTGACATATCAACGCACAGCTGAAACTACTGGGACTAGGAATGCGAAATTTTGCAAAATGCTTCCTTTTATATACGTGAAATTCAGCACAAATAGTAAACTAAGTTAATAATAAAGATTCTCAACAATTCTAAAAAAGTTTTAAAGATTGTAAGGACGGTTCTTATTTTTGGATTAATAAACTTGAAATTTGGCACAAATTCTAATCAAAATGAATAACAAAGACTGTCCATAGTTTTTCAAAAACTAATAAGGACCCTCAAATTACAGTTTAAGGGGTGTTAAAGTATTTTTGAAAACATTCTCGCGAACGAAGTCACAGACAATATGCTCGTTTTATTATAACAATTTTTGAAATATCCTGTGAGAGACAAGTCTATATTTTAGCCAGACTGAAACCTGGTGAAATTAATTGATCCCTATTCCTAGTAATATTATTATGTCAGTCGCTCTTTTACTAAAAATTTAAACATTATTTCTAAATAACATGATATTTGCAAAGTCGACAAGGTACCGTAAAGATGTTAAACAGATCCCTTAGAGAATTAAGCCGGTAGAGATTATAAATGGCTCTGATGGCTTTTTTCTGTAGAATAAAAATATACTTGATGTTTACTACAGCCTATTAAGATACTGTAAGACATGACACAATGAAAGTTACTAAGTAGACTAGTGTAGCGGTATCAATATCCGTAAATTGGCGGACTTTTAGAACAGTATATGTTGCCGAACATAGCTGTCCTGCAAGAAATGATAAATGAGGACCCATTGTAGCCAGTCAAGCATAATTCCTAGAAAAACCGTTTTATCGGTTAGTTCCGATTTCTTTTTGTTCAATATTATGTTGCAAACACTCATTTTGACATTCGGTGAGAAAAATCGTATGATGCACTTATTTTTCCTCTTTAGAACTAAATTATTAGATGACAAGACGACAAGAAACATGTAACAGTGATATTGGTAATTACAAAACATGATTGAAAAGAGTGTCCATGGAGTTTCTTGCACATTCTTCTCCATAGAGATCTACGCTTTGGAATGTGCAATTAGCATATTTTTTTTTTTTTGACTAATTGACTTCTTGACATTTCGAAAGTGCCTGTAAATGGTTTATTTGAAATAAACGCTTTTGAATCTTTGAATCTTTGATGCGAACTTATTTTGGACCTGCAGTAGGGTGTTATTTTCGTCATAAAAATGATTAGTCCTTAACTTAAGACTTAAGTAGTTGATAAACCAAAACTAATTTGTTTACCTATTGTGTTGCTTAAACGTCACTACGCTTTGCATGACAAAAAAAAATGCTTTAAAGTAACAAAACCCGTCACCGCAACGAACTTACAACACGAAGTTACGATAACCCACTACCCTACTTCATAACATGCCTTCCAAAATTATACAATCCATACATCACGGGTACAAGGAACCCCTATTAAAATTAACATAACAAAATAATATTGTTGTTCAGTACTCGGTCACCGATAGCATCACTCACAGGCGTAGTTATCGGGCCGGCCGCGTTACGCACCTGTCACGCTCCCGTCACGCCACCACCACGCCCCCGCCCCGCTGTACGCGACGTGAAATGTGAATTTTGTGAGTGCCATCCGTCATACCGGAGTGACGTTTTCATTTTGTAAAATAAAATGTTTCCGATATGAGGACGGGGGTGATTTGTTGAATTAAATTTTTTGGATGGTCTGGATGTCAGGCATGGGATAATTGAAATACCATGTTCAGAATCCCAGAAACAGACATTACGACGATCCATTTTCGTATTAAATTTGTTGTAAAACTACTCAGATTATTTTTTATGATAAAGAGTCGGCGATATCGTTATTATACAGTTATATGGGAATTGACTACGGGAGCCTTTATGTGTTTTTATTTGGTCACACAGGAGCAAAGAACACGCGTGTGGGAACGTACGTCCTCACGCCCCTACCGCCGACCCCGATTTCCAGCCACCGTAGGTGTGGGCTTGCGGACGACAAGCAAAGGTTAGGTCGCCGTCCAACCGTCCGGTAACCGTCCGGACAGAGCCCGAGTCGTCGAAGGAGTAGTGTTCCACGCGCGCCTCAAAGAGATTTCAGCAAAACTTTAAGAGACCCAGCAGGGCCGGGGGCCAAGTCTTCTTGGGTTTACTTCCTAAAAGGAAACCCGTGGTCCTGGGACGTAATGCACAAAGAAGGAACTTAAGTGTGGTTTTATTTAAGTCTGATACGCTCTCTCGCCCTGCCCGGGAAAAGAGAGTGTGGGAGAGGAGAAGTCATTGGATGATTTTCCACCTTAAAAAAAGGAGCGAGAAAATTGAACTGAATAAACAAAACAATTTTAGAATGGAATCTACTTGAAAACCACGGAATTATACTCATATTTCAACAGTATGGTGAACAACTCAGAGTAATCTCGGAACAATGGGTACGGGAACTATCCCGAGCAAGCACTTCTAAACATAATTTATTATTTCAAACCTAAATTAAAATGAGACGAGACTGAGAACCTGCTATTACTCAACTAGCAGACGAAAATAGACGAATTTATCAAACCCTAATCGAGGCTAGACTTGAACCACACGAAATATATCTAGTTCTACGAAAATTATTCAAGAGTCTTACAGATTTCGTTGACAACTGATTTATGCTACTTAAATGTAGATTTTTTTAAGACTTCGTTTTAATCTTAAGTAAAGTTTTAATACCTTTTCAAATGATGTTTTGAAAACAAGGTTAGACGCAGTAGTTGAGCGATTGGCTGCTGCCATGTGCGTGATATAGGCGGGTTTGACATCCGTATGGAACAAATATTTGTTATTGATCCTTATTTAGGTATCTCGTACACGTCAGTTTAAAGTGGGAATTACATTAGACCGACGCACACGTGGACGACGCCAGAATTTTACGTAGCGGCGCGTCGCGTGGCGTGGATCTAATGGTAATAGGGAATAGGGAATTGGTAATAGCACTTTGTTTGTCATTCGTAATATGGAGGCAACGTTATTACGAGCACTGCCGTGTCCTCGTGGAGGCGATAGGTGGCAGTGAACTTTCCCACCGAGCCCTGGTTCAGGCCACGCAGGTGTTCGCTTCCTTCAGCGAAGCAGTAATACTAGCGAAGAAGACGGCCGCACGTGTGAGGGAACGGACATCCTCACGCACCACCGCCGCGACCCCGACCCCGACTATCAGCCACGGTAGACGTGGGCTTGTAGACGATGAGCAATAGGTAGCTCACCGTCCGGCCGTCGTCAATCGTAGTAGCCCAGTAGGGTCAATACCCGCTAGGAAGGCGGGCAATTTCTGAAAGGGAAACCCGTGGTCTTAGTACGCAAAGGGCCATTGAAGGACACTGGTGTGGTTAAATATTAAATGTAAAGTCAAATAAAATAAAACTGAAATCCCACTTTAAAAAAAAACATACAAAAAAACAAACATCAAAAAAATAGATATGTTCCATTAAATATTTCCACCGCATTTAATATTCACCTTCACTTTTCAAACCTTACCGTAATCCTATACGAAAACGTCATAAGAACACAAACATATACATCTCTTCGCAATCCATCAAAATGTGCTGAGCAAATATGAATCTTACGACATTTGTAATAAAGGATCTAAGCAGTATATGCAGAAAATTTATGTCCGGCCGTGTTTTATAGGCCCTATTACTCTTGAAAATAATCACATTCAGGAAGGGTGACCTTTGGGTTATGACAAGGAATATTGCATTATAGAAGTTTATGTTCATTTTGAAGAGAGATATTCTAGAGATCGGACATTTTGTAAGCCTTTGCTCGATTCTTGTTATCAGTTACGGTTCATTGGAGCTAATATTTGCCAGTTCAAGAAACGCCTAACTAGATTTTGGACATTTTAAAATTTTTTCGACCTGAAAATTTTGTTACAAGATTTTAGGTAATATAAAAATATTTTTTAAGTATAAAACCACCATTATCAGGGAGCCTAAAAATATTTGCACAAAAATCATTTTGATTAAATCCGTTTTAGCCATTAAATAATAATAAGCATCTTATATTCGCCTCAATAACCTAAGTAGCAGTCGGTTTGGTAGATAAATGCTCGAAGCTCAAATAATCCATATTTAAACATCATTTTGAAAACCTCTTATCCATTCAGTTTTAATCCTATTGGCGATTTAAGTGTCTCTCTAATCTTAAGTGCTTTTATATCTTAGAACTACATATCACAAATAAATGCTGATTTATTCGATTCGTATTTCAATTTACCGAAGCAAGGCAAAACTTAGCTTTGAATTTTTTATGAAGACCCTAATTCTTCAGTATTTTGATTTCGTATAGACAAAATATTTTATAACGTAATATTGTTGTCCCACTTGTCCCTATTGCTTTTTGCTTTCCAAGTTTGCTTTGAAGTAATTTTTATTGTAGCCAAAAAACATATAACAAACACCAGGAATCATATATTATCTTCATACTTCCTAAGTTAAAAACCTAAACCCTCCTCCCATGACCAATATTATGAAAAATTCCTTTGTCTATGTTTAAATACATACGCAATAAAACTTCAATTACAACGTCCCACTTCTTTTCTCTTGGCTTAGCATGGTTTGTACATTTAGCATGTGTCAAATTCAGAAGTATTGCGTTTTTGAGATAGATTACAATCACTTTGTTTTCCATTTGAATGCGGATGTAATTAATTAGCCTTCCTGGTAAGCTTTGCTGAGGTAGTCAATACTACAATAACTTTTTCAGCTCTATTTTACCTAGATCGCGCCATTTTCAATAATTCCTCTTATAAGTCATATAGTCAACTTATAAGTCATAATATCCACTTGAAATCCATTTTCAAATAATAAAGACTTTTCCGAGTGAAAAAGTTTCACCAACAGCCTGCTTCTCACACAAGTCGGTGAAAAAACATTTTCAAATTTTAAAAGATTCTAAATTAAAATATCAGCGAACACTGAACAGGGAGAAACAAAAAAAAAGGAGTCGTACTGACTTTGATGAATATGTAATGTTTGGACATTGAAAAGATAAATATTCAGGAGTAGGGTACGGTGCACCCCGGATACACGGCGTATACAGGGGGAACACCCAAATTACACATTCACGGTAAACATAACTCATATCAACAGCGGCAAGCGTTTAGAAAATACGAGGGTTTGAGGGTAACAGGAACGTAGTAATTGAAAACCAGTTAAAAATTTATGCAAAAACGGAGTAATTATGACGGTAACAGAACTAATATAACAAAACTTCATATTTGCGAATTGTGAAAAAAGAATCCTAAATCTTTCTTGAAAAAAAAAAGAAAAGAAATAAAAAAAGAGAAAGAAGAAAAAGGAAACGAAATAAGAAAAGAAAGAAGAGAAAAGGAAGAAAGTGCTTTTGAAGCCTAATAATACCTAAAAAAAGTGTTAAAAACACAGTTTCAAAAGAATCTTAGTTCAGTTTTTGTAAGAAATAGTGGAAAAACGCATTTCTTACGCTATTTCTTGCAAAAACTGAAACCAAACTTACGTAGTAAAAATACTTGATTGAGACTCGCAAAGAAGCACCAGGGAATCATACTATCGAAAAGATACAATGCAAAGTGAATCAAGCCTGCTAATGAGATTGAAAGTCCAGTTTCTAACCTATGAACTTATACAAAATAATAATTTTATAATAATATAAGTAAAATTAAAACAAAATTAAATGCTCCCGATAATTCAATGTCTAAAAAGAGATAAAAAAGTCCGATTATTTGAATTTACTATATCATGGATACTTACTTGTATTACGCGAGTCCGTGAATTGATATTTACATAGATTTCATAATTTTATTTAAGAAGATAATATCAAAAAAGATTATACAGGATGGCCAACTCGGACGTGTACAACTTAAATTATTATAGACTTTTTTATTGTAAAATAAAATTACCCCTTATATTTTCCTTGATAAACTAATCAGGCTTTGAAATTTTTGTATGGATAACAATATCCACAAAATTGTCGAAAGCTAAAAAAGCATTTTGTTGAGATTTCCCATTCAATTTTTTCACAATAATTCTTAAGTATTGATCACATCGCGTCCTTTCAGATAAATAATAGAAAAATTTTGGATCATCAAATCTCGGGAGTTTGGTAAAGACGGTCGTATAGTAACAGCTTTCGAAATTCGTCTTTACACCAAATCCTCCAAATTTACGAGTAACATTAGGAGTTACAGCCTCCTGACGGTGAGATCCCCTTGATAGTATACAAGCAGATTCGGGTAAACAATATAGCACTATGTGGCACACCAATAATAAGTCATTAATAAGATAAATTTACTGCTTGACAGTAACAAAAAAAAATGTCACTTGCATTTCTGAAGAACTGTTAAATCAGCGCTGCTGTGAATTCTTACGTTTATTAAATTAAAAATAATTGGATGTAAAATAATCTACTTATACCAGCTAAAGACGCTGTTTAGCACCTGTTCATTAAAAAATATATATATAGAGTAGCTTTAATTTATTACTAAGTGCCCCACATATATTGCCGCTAACTGTTATGAAAATAGGCAAATATGTAGCTACGAGTTTTATAAACATTACGACAAAGAAGCAGACTTGTATCTCTAAAACTTCTATAAAATAAAACATTGAGAACGTTACGAAAAATGGTCGATAGGTAGTCGGTAATCGCTTTATACGACAATAATATAATCTCACATCATATTTGGCCTTTTGTTACGCATCACAAAAAAGTGACAACGATGCAACTACTGGATTTCATAGAAATTGTTTTTAAATTGTCTACACATAGAAAAATCTATAAAAACACGTTATCGACTTGTTGTAGTCACTCCTGTTTATAGGAGCCTCTGCTAGTTATAAAAACAGAAATAATAATATTAATAATACTCTTAAAGCAAACGAAGCATAAAATTAATTTATTAATATAAAATTAATCTTAAAACTTAATAAGTTATAACCAGTATAGCAAGTTAAAGCCACTTAAAGTGAGTAAAGATTTTGCTATAGAATAATAAATGTGATATCTCTGGGTTTTATGGGTACTTTATTAAAGAATTCATATCAGATTTTGTGTGTGTCATATTGGAAGTTTTCACATCATAGTGAAAAAGGAGACTGTAATATTAACAAAACTTATTCTTACGTTCTAAATAAACTTGGAAATCTTAATATTTTGGCAAGGTTACCGAGTCCTGCACGAATGATTTTTTCTATTATGTTTTTATTTTTTACATTATTAATAAGCCAAACCGAAAATGCTAGTCATTTACTGTGATTGGTTAGTAAAATTAACAACAGCCAACCGGATCACTGATGACTTGATATTTTATTAAACGTTTTCAATTTTTTTTTTAAGTGATATTCATTCTAATTTACACTGAACATAATACTTTACATCTCTTACAGATAGAGTTATTTTCTTATTTAAAACATTAATATTTATTTAATATGTCAACGAGACTATGACTAGAGTTATGAGTTTACATGTGGATGGAAGGAGAGGGAGACGGAGACCAAAAAAAAAAAAAGATGGATGGATTGTGTGAGGAGTGAGATGAAAGAAAAGGAAGTTAGTGATGGCATGACGAATGACAGGGCAGAATGGAAGAAAAAAACATGTTGCGCCGACCCCAAATAACACGGGATAAGGGCAGGAAGGTGATGATGATGATGATGTCAACGAGACTCCCTTTGTATAATAATAAATGTAGACACAAGTATTGAAAATGGATACAAGGGCTGAAATTATGATACTTTACAGTGTTAACCCCTGCTTACGAAATAAGATAAACTGGTACTAATCTAATAATTTTATAGTCATCGTTAGATAACTCAAATATAAATATACAGGGCCACCAACGGGTAAATAACGGGTCAGATAGAAAAACTGCGATAACTCCTTAAATTATGTACTACTATGTACTGATAAATAATAATATGTTATAAGCGGTATGAATAGCATTGAATAGGGATATATTTAGTTTCCCAGCTATTGACATCATCCGCATCACTATATTTATGTTTGCTCTGACTGACGTGACTACAACACATAACTCAAAACCGACAGTAAGACAACCACGCATCTTATCTCCAGCCTAAACATCACGATACATGCCATTTGTTTTATTGGGCTGGCAGAGACTGCCTCACAGAGGCATAAAACTGCTGACTCGGAAACGAACTGATATAAAGAAAAACGACGGATAACAACGCTGAAGCGGGTTCATTGAAAAGGATTCGGTTTCTCCATTTATTTTTTGTCCCCCATTGTTAGGTAGACACATGCAAATCTCTGCGATTCTCGTCACAGGAACATTGTTTTGTTTTAAATTTATAAACAATAGTATCTCGTTTGTATTTTTGCTCTCTTCAAACTTATATGCAGTTGTGATTTTGTTCCGATTGATATTAAATGTCATATTGAATTTTGGAGACAATTGCTTTAAATTTCGCTGTATTATTCATGTTTGTATTTGAAAAACACACAAAATATTTCACAAAATCCACTGCAAGGTTGTTTATATAATTACGTAATATTATGTGAATATTTTTATTTCTATATTTTAATGACATCCATAGTATAACAGCTTTTTTAAGTAATTATTACTTGATTCTATTTGATCATATTAATTTTCACTAATTGTATTAGCTATCGATTTCTCTATAAAAACATGTTCTTCAACAAAGGCATTCTCTGAAGCTTTCTTATTTTATCTTTCTCTGTTCAATGCCCATTAGACCCGTTGTTTTTCATGTCGTTTTTGCGACGTTTAGTTTGTCCACCTTTGTTTTTTTTACTATTTGGGGCATAAAATTCCGTCACTAGTCTCGTCCATTTCTCTTTCTTTCTTCCCTAAGCATGTGTACTGCACATCTTCATTTCATTTTCTTACTGTTTATAACGATATTATTGTTTCACTTTGGCAATCTCTAAGTACCAATCAGATTTTACAATAAAATTCTTTTGAATATGCTACGCTAGGAAACTCACAACTCGCCACCATTCAAATATGAGCTAATACTAATGGTCGTTTTAATAAAAGCAAATTTTTATCCTATTGAACTGATAACAAAGAGATGTACTATCTATCTATCAGTCAATGAGCCAGGAAGTTAACACAATCCGGATCAAACAACAAGTTTAATTAGAAGGCTTCTAACACAAGTTGTTGGAAGAAAATAAAGGTCTCTGAAGAGATTTACCGAAAAACAAACAATGAACAAAAACTGGATGAGGCCGGAAATAAAAGTAATTTCGGGGAACCATGAGATAAGTGTGTGTGAGAGGTTTTAGTGACGTGAAAGTTTTTTCTTTTAACTACGCCACTCGATTTTTTATGTTTTGTTAAATTGGGTGTTTACCTGTTCTTATTTTTGTACAATATTTTATACTGAATAACAAATAACACTAAAAAGAAATCTTTTTCTGAAAAGAGAAAAAATATTGGTTTGAGGAAGAGTGTGCGTGGTGGGAATATCTCGCTACCTCTTTTGAACACACGTAATCTAATGGCGGTGACGTCACATTTCATTATGTGCATCCTTGTACTGTTATTTGACGGTTTCCCCTTCTACCAGATTTTAAAGGTTTCTATTATATGATTAATGTTGAATGAAGTTGAAAAATTTCTTACCATTTGCGATTTTGGATAATTCTTTTTGGTACAAGTTAAAAAAAATTGAGTTCAGTACCCAATTATGAAGAACAACCTTTTTTCATATTCTTATTATTTATTGTACACTATGATAAGTTACAAAATATGTGGATATCAGAGTTCATGTATATTGGCAAGCTTAACTTAAAGTTGAGTTTTCTTCCAGCAAACCATTG
Organism: Mythimna pallens; assembly: GCA_961205895.1. Taxonomy (NCBI): domain Eukaryota; kingdom Metazoa; phylum Arthropoda; class Insecta; order Lepidoptera; family Noctuidae; genus Mythimna; species Mythimna pallens. Next base: position 1,372,684 of record OY540836.1, read on the forward strand.
AGTGATTGAGAGAGATCACAGTATCATCATCATCATTTGTATTTTATATGATTTTATCAGCACACATTGTCACGTTATATTAAAGCGACAAATAAAGTGTACTAATTTTATTCCAGAAATATCAGAGACAATTTGAGCGAACTCTGAAGAATATTGTCTTAGCGAACCATTTAATACAGACTCAGAATAAAATTATGATTACTGCAAAACTATTAGATACAAGAAAATCTGTAGTGAATTGCATTATAGCATGGCTCAACGCTTTCTTTATTTGTAAAACTTGTTATTGATTTGCTTTTCATAACAGAAATCTAAGTCTGCCAGTGTTTAGCCTCACATTTTCCGTGTATTTCTTGATTTAACTTTGTTTTTGGGGGCCTGGTGACCTGACACAGAGGTTTTGTAAAAAACTTAGTTCAGGCACCAGTCTTCCACAAATTGTTTTAGTTATATTGTTGAATTAATTGATTTATCTGTAATTTGTGGAAGGAAAATAAATAAATAAATAAATTTCAATCTTAACTTTTCGATATTATCTTCATTACCTATATCAAATCCATTTCTTTTCATTACATCTTTTTTTCTCCTTATATCTGAATTATTTCTTCTGATTTCTTTTCCAAATACTATTAGTGATGACTTTTGTATACAAAACTCCTTGACAAAACTAATGTCAAAATTCCTGGCTTCTAACTATCCGTAATGACACAAAGGACAGCCGATACCAACGCGGCTTTACGTGCTTTTCAAGGCACAAAAGAGTCTTTGTATATTAAAATGGTCACCCATCCACAGGCTGATGACATATGGTTCCGAAACGTGGTCGCTTACAATGGGCCTCATCAGAAGACTTAAAGTCACCCAAAGGGCAATGGAAAGGGCTATGCTCGGAGTTTCCTTGCGTGATCGAATCAGGAATGAGGATATCCGCAAGAGAACCAAGGTTACCGACATAGCACGAAGAATCGCCAAACTAAAGTGGCAATGGGCAGGGCACATTGCTCGCAGAACAGATGGCCGTTGGGGCCGAAAGGTTCTGGAATGGCGGCCACGTATCGGAAGACGTAGCGTTGGAAGGCCTCCTACAAGGTGGACCGATGACTTGGTAACGGTTGCGGGAGTCCGATGGATGCGAGATGCACAGGACCGTTCATTGTGGCGACACTTGGGGGAGGCCTATGTCCAGCAGTGGACGTCTTTCGGCTGATGATGATGATGATCCACAGGCTGACCTCGGCAAGTGATGCTTAACCATGGAGTTCTTTCTACCCATGCGGCTGTTATTATTTTTGCCATGGTCTCTTAGGTTGCCTACTTACTAACAAACTTAAATTGTGCTTAATATATCCCGGGAATCATTAAGTCAAGAGTGAATAGGTTACTTCTAGGTAAGCGAGCTCCATCGTCGACCGCATCGTCGCTTTCCATCAGGTGATAGCATAGCGGTCAAGCGCGAAACTATCAAGAATATATATATAATTCGTAGTAGCTATAAACTTTTCCCCTGTTCTATTTCAGTCCTCAAAGGTAACTGGTGAAGTGTGGATGTTAATAGGTACTCTAGTCTGTCTACACGTTTGGTAAAATCAAGCAGGCTGTATACTGTAAAATCAGCAGTAATTCTTCCGAACAATCCCCTGCGGAATTATCCCTTGGCAGAATATGATACCTACCTAAGTATTTACTATCTGCCTAATTTGTTCCATCTCCATATTTATTCGGGTCGACTTCTATAATAACCAGATGTGGCTTAATATCAGTACCTACCTAACCCACATACAGGGACTGCCGTTAGAATTCTAATTCCTATCAGAATTCCCAGGCTATTCCGATATCAGTAACTTAGACCTTTTGTTCGATATTAAGGTTACCGAATAACCGTTACGTTCGTTATAAATATACATACAACTATACAGAAGCTCAACCAGACAGACGTAACGCTAAATGTTATAACCATGCGTCGACTCTTTATTTCAATGAAAAGGGCAGTCTTAAATAGATGCAATTTCTGCTAGAAAAAAAAATGTGGGCAAGTACCAGCTTCCTTGAACAATATAATTAATTTCTTTTTCTGTTTAGGGTTCTTTACCTCAAAAGGGAAAAACGGTACCCATATAGGATCACTTTGTTGTCCGTCTGTCTGTCTGTTTGTCAAGACCGTTTATTTCGAGAATGCGTGGTTATATTGAGTTGGAATTAAAACTCAAGTCTGCGGTCTCTTGAAACTGAAAAATTCAAACTTCTGAGTTAACAAAAAAAAATACGGCAAAAAACTTGTATTTCGACACTCTCAAGGGAACCAAAACTCATAGGGTACTTCCTGTTAACCTAGAATCCTGAAATTTGCCATGAAGAAAGGTCTCATAGCACAAGTATAGGACAAAAACTGAAAACTGTAAAAAAACGTAACTCAATTCGGGAATTCAACTGTTTTCGTAGGTAAGTTTGTACGGAACTCTTAGTGCGCGAGTCCGATTCGCACTTGCCCAATTTTTTAAATTGATGTTAACTAGTGCCTAACTGAGATCCCACCTGATGGTAAGCACTGATGCAATCGTTGATGGTGAGACGCACTAATTTATTAAGAGCTTATTCCTTGAAAATACCTACATTATAATCGGATGGGACGTTTATACCAATTTTTTTTTTGTGGTTTTCATTTCTCTTAATCCTGTGAGAAGGATGGAAGACGGAACGACTCCATGATCGGACATTTTCTAAAGTTCGATAGAAATGTAGGGTAGATTTTGAGCGAAACTCGCACGGTACACGAAGTTCACTTGCATTTTAGACAACGTAATTACCATTATTTAGCCTAGTCGAAGTAAAATTAATCTTAAGTAACAGTGTACTTGTTACTATTACTTATATATAGTGTATGTGTTAAAAAAGTGCGTTTTGTGTCTTATCATCGCGCTATAAGTAGATACCTTAGTTATTTAACGTTAGTAAAAAGATACGGAAGATTTATAACAAGTAGTTTTGTACATTACTTTAAGTATTCTTGAATGTTTTATATAGGCGTCACATTCTTTATGTTTAATGCTTTTAGAATAAGATCTAATTGTCGTTTAACTGTTTTATTTATGTGAAAGAAAAGAAATTTCAAATCAATCAATCAATCCTGTGAGAAAGAAAATATTCTATGTATAGGAAGGCCTTCCTCGAGGTGGTCCCACGACCTGGTGACAGTCAGTCGTGGTAATCCGATTGATGCGAGACACACAGGACCGGTCGTTGTGGCGATAGTTGGGGATCTATGTCTAACAGTGGACGTCGTTCAGTTCAAATAATAATATTGTTGTATCGAATGACTGGTAGAAAAAAATCCGTGAAAAGTTTTCGTCTTATCCTCGTCCGTTACCGCATCGAGCTTGTCTAGAGATGCCTTTAGCGTAATCTCCAAGGTATGGAGTTTTATTACCCCATTAACGGCCCTTTCTGAATACGAGCTTCCCAGAATCTCTTGTGTCCCGAAAGCCTTTCTCACAAACGGTTCCAGTGAACAATTCCGAAGTTCTGATAAAATCTACAAGTTGCCGTTAGCCACACCCTAAAGGAAGTATTAAGGAAGTTCTGAATACTTCCATTAAGTAAATTATCGAATTAGCTTGTAATTGCCCCGTGAACATGCCAAGGTAATAAATCCCTTATCTTAGCTATATGGTAGCTGTACGTCATATACGTTAATGTAAACGGACTGTTAACCACGGTGAAGTTAGATGAGAAGGTGCAGAGAATTTAAATACATAATTATAAATTTTGAACGTAAAATTAATGTGTACCGTTTTTATTTTGAAACAAATCTGATTATTGAACTGAAGCCAAGATAGAACCGTTTCGTTTCGATTCCCTTTTCGATGATCGCCTCGAGTCGGCCACGTGTCCTATTCCTTTGTTCTGATCACGTGACTGTTGAGATGACGTCAGAACAAAGGAATCGGAAGCGTGGCCTACTCGAGGCGATCGGCGAAAAGAGAATCGAAACGAAACGGTTGTAACTTGGCTAGGGGGGGGGGGGGTGCAGTTCAATAATCAGAGGTGGTCGTTCTGGAATGACTGGAATGACATCAAAAACCTGAAAGTAAATTTTCTTTCAAGCGCATAATTCAGAACCACTACTTAAGATTCTCTTAACCTTAGTTTGGTCATCATAATAATTATTATTTCTTAAGTTCTCCCAATTATGATGATTTGTCATAGGATCTAGTTCATTATTTTAGCATACATAATACGTATTTTATTATAATACAAGTGCAAAATCCTACTCCACACCCAAGCGGGCGTTCGCTTGTAGTTCGTGGTGATTATTAAATATTACGCGTTCTATTCGTAGGAAATTTATCCAAGAACGTAAATAATCAAACTTGTTCAAGTATGTAAAATAAGGTCTATAAGAACTGGGAGAAAGCGCGCACGCCGCAATATAGGTATAATTATGTATCTCAAAATATTAATGCTATTCCAGATATCTGTTATTTCTTATTTATTGTGCACACATACCACAGTGTGTGTGCACAATAAGATTTTTTTTAACTCAAAGGTTGACTAGTAGAGAATGCCTTGTTGCATTAAGTCCGCCTATGTACCACTACTGTACATGAGGTTTAAATAAATTATTTACAACGAATGGTTGACATTTAGTATACGTTACATATACCGAACTCTTTACTTCTGTGATTTACCTCTGTGCCTCGGTAAAGAGTTCATTTTTGACTATCATCACGGATAATTTAGAAGCCCGAATAATATCAATCAGTCCTATCAAAAGTGCCAAAGGCTGTATTTGGTTTATGGAAATCTGATAGGCAGTCTCTCTTTGTAAAATACTAGAGGAAGGTATCTATTCGGCTATTCAGCTGTCAGACCTGGGGGCCTAAAAAGGTCACAATAGGCAATTCATCTAAAAGCAAATCATTTCCCGCATTCCTGCCTAATATATGACATTATGCAATTCTTCTAAAAATCGCAAAATGGTTACACAAATTAGCCGAATCATACTCAATTCATTTTTTAGCAGAATCATATTCCATAATATTGCCAGATGAAAAAAATTTAAATCTTTTAAGTTTTTTTTTTCTTAGCTTTTTATTTAACGGATAATTATTTTGTATTAACTTATTGTATTAAAATATAAATTTAGTATTTTAGGGTACTAATTTATTAAAAAATGCAATTAAGCCTTTAAAAACGAAGTTGAAAATGCCTAAATCTTTGGAAATAATAAATATCAACTTGTTAGGCTGGCAACATACCTACATTGTTGTTTATAACCCTCTGTCGTCTGTGGTTATCCTCTGTCGTCTGTCCGTCGAAGTCCTTTTTAGCCCCCCTGAAGCTGGTCTTGACATGCCAGAAAAGGCTAGGCTAAGCCAGGTGACAATAAGTTGGTACATTTAAGTTAAATCTCTCAGTCAATAAGACAGCTCATTACACAAAAGCTCTGCTATAAACGGAAAGAATATACCTAATTATAATTTGACCTTTTCAATAATACATGAAGGTTGGCTTGGTAACCGCGGCATTTTTCTTCTTCGAATTACTTTCGCCCTTTAAAAATTTAAACAAATGTCTGTTATATTGCCCACACAAAAATAAGCTATTTCTTATTCCAAACCCACGTTCTACGCGCTTATAAGATGCAAGGAAGCAAGCCTCATGCCCACACTAAACTAATACCCGTGCAATTTATTGCTAGGAAATTGCTATTTCAAAGTTTATAGTCAGTGTCGGATCAGCGACGGTCCTACTGTTGAGCCCCCCCCACATGGAAGTACAAAAACAAATCGGAATACCTATACCATAATAAATCTATGCAAACCCGGATTATCTTTAAAGACCAATATAAACAATGTAGGCAACTACAAATACTACTATTAATTTGAAGTGTCACATGTCTTCTCACTAATCCGCACTGGGCCGCCTGGAGGATACGGTGGAGGACACGGTAGAGGTTTGCCCCGCTTGGGCAGAGCACCGCCGTGTCCTCGGGGGCGAGATCGGCGTCAACAATCTCTCGCAATGGGCCTTGGTACAGGCCATGGTCCAAAGCGAGGAGGAGTGGCAGGTGCTCGCCTCCTTCTCCAAAGCAGTAATGCTAGCAAAGGAGGCGGCCGCTACTGAACGCGCGAGGCCGCGGCCCTCACGCCCTAGCCATCGAGATCCCGATCCCGATTTCCGGTCACCGAAGGCGCTAGCTTGCGAACGGCGAGCATCGGGTAACGTCGCGCCATCGACGACTTGGGCTTGGTACTGTTCCACGCGTGCCTCAGGGAGATGTCAGCAAATTGTAGGGGCCCAGCAGCGTCGAAGCCTACTGGGGCCATGGGTAGTGTAAAAACAAAACCCGGGGCCCTGGGACGAAGGCAAAGAAGGAACAGGACTGGGTTTTTAGTCAGTAAAAGTCTGACACTATCTCTCGCTCTGCCCAAGAGCGCGATTTGTCATAAGATGATTTTCCCACCTAAAAAAAAAATATTGTGTAAAGAATCTAATAATATCTTCGTCACTTATTGTTGATTTTCGGAGGTACTAAATCGCGTACTAAATACTAGTTTTATCAAAATGATGAAATTCGTTATAGTTTTGGCGTACAAGCATGGTCCCGTCATTATAACGTGTTATAATGGCGGGGCCAATAATATCGTGAAATTCCGTTTACACCGTGTGAGGTACAAAAATTTCAGGAAGGGTACAAAATAGTACTAGAACGTACTAAATATACGTATATAGAATCATTCGGATACAAGAGTTGGTCCTGCCATTATGACGTTTATTAATAATTCCGTGACGTTTATTAAAATTAGAGCTATACGTCCTGTATAGCTCTGTCTCTATCTCAAACACAAAATTTGGCGGCAAGGAAAAATGGTTGCCTTTGGAAATATTCAAAGGCAACCTTTATTGACCCTTCTGCCCTTACTTTTTTCATATTAAAAACCAAAACTATTACAATGCGTGCGTTTGAGTCCTATTGTGACACATACAGACAAACTGCTGAGGAACACGCAACAGCCTAGGATTACGACAACACCACAACAACAGAATGCTTAGATTTATTACTGTAACACTCGAGTTTGGGGTTTTTTGTTTGTAAATATAGCTAGAAAGCGTTTCTTTAATAACAGACTTAATTTTATTTGTACTATTTATTTCTTCTTCGTTTTAGAAAACTCTTCTATGGAATCTTTTTTTTTATAAGTTCGAGCTTGACTACTGTCTCACCTAAAGTCGATGTGGTCGACAATGGAGCGCGCTTGCCTAGAAGCAACCTATTCACTCTTGACCCAGACTGTAGCTATCAGGAAACACAGACTCCAGTAGGGTATTATACGCCTTAGTTGCATAATCAATGCGTTCCCAAAACGTTTCGTGCTTATGGTTCGATGTCTACCGTGTACCGCTAGTGCAATGTCGTAGAGTTCTGCCATGTTTTTTTTGTCAGTGGCATCGACTTTCAAGATGCTAAAAATGTATGGGTATGAAAAACTGATCAAATATCACAAAGTCATATCAATCCCTTTTTTCAGGTGTGAAATCATTCAATAATTTCTCCTGCTCTGAAATAAAACCAGAGGGCGCCTCAGATTTTTAGTGACTAAAACCTAACTATGTCCTTCAGTTGTCGCGGTCATAGATGATCAGTCCCTTACATTTTATATTTTCAATAATCGTAATTGTACGGTTATTAAAATCGGGAGCCTCCTACAAAAAATACTAATGACAGATATTTTATTTTATTTATGACTAGCTTTTACCCGCGGCTTTGCCTGCGTACATAAAATATAGCCTATGTCACTCAGGAATAAAGCAGCTTTCTATCAGTGGAAAACATTTAGCAATCGGACCAGCCCCCCTTAGCCAAGTTACAACCGTTTCGTTTCAATTCTCTTTTCGTCGAATGCCTCGAGTAGGCCACGCCTCTGATTCCTTTATTCTGACGTCATCTCAACGCTCAGTCACGTAGTCAGAACAAAGAAATAGGAAGCGTGGCTGACTCGAGGCGATCAACGAAAAGAGAATAGAAAAGAAGTGGTTGTAACTTGGCTAAAGAGGCAGTACTTTCAGAGATTACCTCCTACAAACAAAAAAACAAACTTTACCTCTTTATTATATTAGTGTAGATGTTAGATCTAGCAATCCAAAATGACATTAAAATCTTCAAAAGGTCGGATCAACTAATTAAAAGGCTCCAGAACGTATTAAAATAGCCCAAGAGAATGTAATTAAGGTCCTAAATATAATTAAAATAAATAAGAATAAAATTAATTTATGCCTTAAAGGAAAAATAAGTAGCAGTAAGCAAGTAGTTTATTACAATTAAGAGAAACAGACGTTGTTTACCAACTCCCAATATAAATAGAAATCAAAATAGCTGTCCTTAAATAAAAGTCAAAGCAAAAATAGTCTCCATAAAATTAATTAGGACCTCGATCTTAATTAGAAGAAATCTGTTTCAAGTATAAAAAATTATTAATGTAGGCAAAATTTACTTTACTGGAAAACAATAGACATAAAATCACTTTGACTGTAGTAAAAGTAGAAAAAAGTAGTTTTGTCAGTGACTTATGACCTATAGAGGTGAATTTTGGATAATCTTCTCCTAGTGCTCGCCTACGTCATAAAAGGAAACCTTGTACAAAATTTTACGCTCCTATTCCTACTTGTTTTGGCTGTGTCTTCATATGCCAGTCAGTCAGTTTCTCCTTTTATATTTATAGATATAAAAGTAGGTAATATTGCAGTCAAAAACTATTTAATTGAAGGACATATTCCATGTTGAGTACAAAAAAGAAATAGAACGAACGAATTCATAAAAGAACTAACTAGGTTGGTTTCCTTAAAATCGTCTTTGATTTGAATGATTCATTTTTCTGCAGCTTTTTAATAAAATCATAAACAAGAGCTCAGCATCATATATGTTAAGATAGAAGAAATTTTATCCTCACATAGATTTTTTTTTCTATTTTGTTGAAAATACTTTGTTTCACATGGCATCAAAAATGAAAATATCTGCTGGAGAACCAAGGTTACCGACATATCCCGAAGAATCGCCAAACTTATGTGTTAGTGGGCAGAGTACATTGTTCGCAGAACAGATGGTCGATGGAGCCGAAATGGTCTGGAGTGTTGACCACGTACCGCAAAACACAGCGTCGGAAGGCCTTCCACAAGGTGGACCGATGACCTTGTGATGGTCGCGGGAATCCGATGGATGCGAGATGCACAAGACCGGTTGTTATGGCGATGCTTGGGGGAGGTCTATGTCTAACAGTGGGCGTCTTTCAGCTGAAATGATGATGATGATCGCTTTATTTCATAAAAGTTAGTGTACAGTTACAATTGGTCGTTTCCTACGGAGAAGAGCAATTTAAAAAAAGAAGATTGGTTTTACATTTTTTCCATATTTTTATGTTATTATTTTAGTCCGACAGTATATTTTATTGGAACTGGCAACGTGGTAAGGCCAGAAGGAGATGGCGGCCAGATGTAGCTAAAGACAGAGAAAACTGGAAGTAGTAACTTGGCCAGAGATAGCCTTAGACAGAAAGGTTTGAAAGAAAAAGGGATGCCTTTGCCCAGAAGTGATACACCGTATATGCTAATTAAGAAAAAAGTATCCTGTGTGAATCACAAACTGAAATATTCTGTCTTTCTTTTGAAACTTTTGACAGACGTTATCTACACTAATATAATAAAGAGGTAAAGTTTGTTTTTTAAAACTAGCCATCACTTACTAACCTTCATGCGGGCGCGCGACTATTTGAAACCTTAGGCGTCGCGTGTAACGATTTATTTTTATATTCTGACATTACCTATTTTTCAACTAAACAATAATTTGTTTAAATTCAAAACAAAATTTTGAAGTTAAACTAGTTTCTTCGGATTAGGAATCAATTCTGCCCGACATAACAAGAGTTTTATTGTGAATCTTGGTTATATCTCCAATTAATTTGAATTTTTTTAATATTCTTCAAGAGATCGAATAAAATCACACACATCAAAGAGTTTTTCATCCACTTAGGTCTAATTTTCTTCAGAGTTAGTCTTCTCGTCAATGTAAAAATACAAGGCAGGGACGTGTAGTCTTTTTCTTAGACGCCTGTGCCGCGACCTAAACACAAATTCTGTGTCTTTCAGAGGGAGTGTAGAAAGCGGAAATGGAGTTATTTTCGTCAGTAGTGCACTAATGACGAGCTACTAGAGATGATACGTTCTTTTGACGAGAAATTTTGAAATTATCGTCGTAAATATATCGAGTGAGATCGATTCGACGCCGCGCGACCGCTTAAAGGCTTAACCACTCGTAAATGCTGAACGTGCCAGCATAATAGTATGCTTCTTCAAGCTTTAATAAATAGCTCCCAACCATGTCTAGACACACAAACACTGAGTACTAAATAACTTAATCATAGGAACAATAATTTAATAGCTATGTATAATCGGAGCCATTGCCGCTACTGGCTGAGCTCCAAGAACCGAGCATACATCACTGTCTAACGTTCAATAACGAGCTAGTAGAATGCCTTCAATCTTTGTTATAGGAGAGAGAAGTTATTGTTACAGTTAATGGGTTCTTTATAATATGGCTTTAAAGTGATGAATACTTTTAATATTAAAGGTTTTTTCTAGTCTGTTGTATAACCTTATCGCTGTCAAATGCCTTGTCGCTGTCTAAGTTCTATGTTTCGCTACAATACCCAAATTTCTACTGTGCTTATCAAAGTCATCATAATAATCATTGATTTGCAAACAAGTGACACTAATAACATAAATACCTCCTGAACTAAGTAGTGAACCTGTATCTCAGGAGACAGTTCCTTCCCTATTCATATTACAATCCGTTTACAAACAAACAATGCCAATTGGTATATCAAGAAACCCAAAAATAAATGTAATGAAATAAGACACGTATATAAAAAAAAATTGATCGTGATATAGATTACACAAAAAAAAAAAAAAAATTGTAGTTTATAAATAATAATAATAGTAGTATAAAAATAACAATAATAAAATGGTTGCTCATGTGGGCGTGTGGTGTGGTGTGTTTCTGTAGAGTTCTTAAGAATTATGATGTGTTTGTATGTGTGTTGATGTCTTCAAAGTACAGTCCTTTTATTAGTCATTATCTTATTTTTGCTATTGATTTAATTAATTTGCAATCGGCGCAGCAGCCTCCTCTACTTTATATTTTATCTAGCCATTAGAGTTCCACTGCTGGGCGTGGGCTTCCCCCAAGTCATTTCAGACATTCTTTTTCCTCGCCCTATCGATCCAGTCTTCGTCGAACGCATTCAAATCATCTCTTTCAGGGCCGGGCGGCTTTCTTCTACCACATTACTTCTCTATTAGTTGTTTATCTCATTAACCTCTTATTTTTTGCTTTTTTGTTATACAATAAAAATTATGTTTTTCTATCGTTTCTCTGTGAGCTACGTTCATATGCAAATATCTCCTAGAGACAGTATTTTTTTACATTTATCATGCCCATCATGATGCGGATAAATGTCATGATCATAAGAACCTATTGCCACTCAACTTTTGTATAATATCAGAATACCTTTTACATAAAAAAAAATCTGCGTAAACGTCGTAATAATTAAAATTCAACTTGAATAATAAACAACTGGTATTTATTTATTTAAGCTTCATGTACAGTAGTGGTACATAGGCGGACTCAATGCAACAAGGCATTCTCTACCAGTCAACCTTTGGGTTAAAAAGACAATACTGTGGTAGGTTTGCACAATAAATAAATAACAGATACTTCAAACAGAAAAAATAAGGTAATTCTAAGGTTCGTCCGACATTTCTGGCTATCAATCGATTTAAGTCGACAATCACAGACGTCCATTACGAGTAATGAGTCATTAGCCAACAATCACTTAAGGGGCCCGTGCGACATCCCTTTGAGTGAGATTAGCTGATCACCAATGGCAATCTGGCACTGATTCCCGGGAAGGGGCCATTCATTTATTACGTAAGACGATTTTGACTAGTTTTTGAACCCTAAATAAGAAAAAATAAGAATATGTTCGACCCTGTTTAATATTTACTATGTAAGAATCTAAAAGAAAAAACAATATTTTGTTAGTTTTGATGTTTTTTTTTAAAGGTAAATTTTTTTAGGAACGTTTGCAAGTGTGTCTTTTATGCAAAAAAGTAACGTCTATTTCACAAGCGGAGAGGGTCGTTGAGTCGTTGCTATGGAAATAATTTAAAAGAGTGTCCATGGAGTTTCTTGCACGTTCTTCTCCATAGAGATCCACGCTTTGGAACGTGCAATTTAGTTTCACTTGTATTTTTTTTTGACTGACCGACATTCTGACAATTCAAAAGTGCCTGTCATTGGTCTATTTGAAATAAACGTTTCTGATTTCTGTTTACCTATATGCATCCGAGCACACATCGGCCATTAAAAAGACAAAAAAAAATGGTCGAAACCCCTTTCCCCCCCAAAATCGTCTTACCTAGTAAATTAATGGCCCCGAAGAGAATTCAGCCAAAGTGACCACTTTGACCACGCGGTAGTAACTTCGTGTTGACCTGTTTGGATTTTAAATGAAACGGATTACACTAAGTGATTTGCTAGCATCATTATGGTGACTTGATGTGGTTAGTCTTGAAAACGGATTAGCTTGCTTGAAACTAAAACTAATTAATTGTTTATTAGAAAACTTGAAATTCAAACACTACGAACCTTAGCTTACTTAAAGGCAAATCGCAAATAATTTATTTAAATTGACTCATCTTCCTGCTCTTATCCCGTGTTATTCGGGGTCGGCGTTATACGTTTTTTTCTTCCATTCTGCCCTGTCACTCGTCATACTATCACTAACTTCCTTTTCTTTCATATCACTCTTTACACAATCCATCCATCTTTTCTTTGGCCTCCCTCTCCCTCTCCACCCATCCACATGTATACTCATAACTCTTTTAGTAACAAGCGTTTCATCTCTCCTCTTTACATGACCATACCAAGACAAACGATTCCCCTTCAACTTTTCCGTCACTGGCGCCTCTTTTGAATATTATATTTCTAATATTAGTGGAAGTTCGAAAGAGGCGCAGAGGAGTATGTAGTCATTTCTCACTTTATCTATTCTCGTCACACCACACATCCATCTCAAAATTCCGCTACATGCAATCTTTTTTCACAGCCCAACATTGTAATACAGTATGACAAGTCTTATAACGGATTTGTAGATTTTACCCTTCAACTTTTTTATTTAAGTCAATTTGTTTAAATTAACTAAAATATACTTATTGATTTTGTATAGTGTAAATAGTAACTTACGGTTCTAAATTGTTTCGTTGGTCAAGTTTTGCTTCGTGAAAACAGTGGCCCACGTGAATTTATCTTGTTCACTCTGTGCTGTGGATGCGGATGCGTCACCTCTAACGTATATCAGACAAAGTACCCCACCAACTGTGTTCCCACGTTGTCGTCGTGGTGGGGCTTGCGTGTCTCTGTGATCTTGAGGGCTATGCCGGTAGAGCTACTCATGCCGGAAGGCCTCAAGTGAGAGACCAGACCAAGAGGAACACACACAGGCGGAGTCCAGACGGATCGCCACGGAGGGTGCACTGTCCAGAAGCATCGGCACCAACAGCTGTTGGTGTTTTTGGATAGTGGTTTTGGGAGAGTGGGTTCGCCTCAGGTACGCGTCTGCTTATCAGACGTGACCATGATGGCGAACGTGTTATTGGGGACCCCACCCCATTGGAAAAAAAAAGGCAAAGCTGAGTTCAGCAACAACCATGAGCGCGGATAGTAAAGAAATGACTACCCCAGGAGGGTACCTGCATGCAGGAGAATCCCTCCCCGAGCAGAGCTCGGGCTGCCCCTCGTATTCTGGGGGGGGCAACTACCGCCTCGGGTCTTCGGATCCTGTACCGTCCTTCGCGGACGCAAAGAGCCAGGGTGGCTCACTCACCGGTAGCGTGGAGTCCCTGGGACCTGTTCCCAGCACATCCGCTGCGCCGGTGGGTCCTGCAGAGGCCGGCAGGAGCTTCGGCCTCAGGGAGGTGAGCGGAGACACGGCGTCGGACTCCGATGCCGCGTCTTCGGAGAGAATGGAGGTGGAAGAGTCCACCTCTAGAAAGACCACTCAGTTCCTCAAACGCCCCATGTTGGGGAATGACCGGAGGACATCCTCCGACGACGAACTGGGAGCATCGGCCCGCAAAATCTCCACCGCTGTGCGGGGTACAGGCCGGAAGACGGGAAAGAGGAGCTGGCGCACCACCGAGGAAGTGACCCGACGATCCCTCAAAATCGCCAGGGAGGGGCGCCACCCTGGGGCACCCAGCGGTCAGGCCAGCCCTTCGGAGCCGGAGCCTTCTGGCAGTGAGCCAGAAGGCATGGAGGAGGCGCTGACCAAGTTCACGGAGATCGTGGCAGCTGCCATAACAGGCGTGGCCAAGAAGAGGGAGAAGGTCTCCAAGAGGCGATCCATCACCCAGGCCACGACCTCAATAACCGAGGCACTGGGGATCGTCCTGGAGCCGCTCAAAAAATCCCTCAACAAGAGGATTGAGCGACTCGAGGCGGACCTGGCCGGTCTCCGTGATACTGGCCCCCAGGTGGCGCCAAAAGGGGGACGCAGGCAAGGGCAAGGTCAGTCGCAGCCCCTGCCCCAGCCAGAGAACGAGGTGCTGACCCTGCTGCGGCAAGAGCTGGCTACCTTCCGGCAGCAGCAGCAGGAGCAGCAGCAGCAGTTCCAGGAGCGGGTCCAGCGGCAATTTGCTGTCCTGGAGGGCATTGTGTTGCGCCCCCCGCTTGCGGCCTCCGGCCAAAAGAGGACGGTGACGTACGCCGCCGCCGCTGCGGCCACGGCTGTTGCGCCCAAGGGGGGCCCATCGGGGCAGGTTGGGCGCGGGGCCGTTTTGTCGGAGCTTGCAAGGCCGGCCCCGACAACCAAGCAGTGGCAGCGGCAGGAGAAGACTGCTTCTTCCCCGAAGGGTAGGGCGGCGAATGCTGCTAAACCTGTAGGGGCTCCTGCCGCGGCGGCGACTAGGCCGCACCTGCCTAAAGAATCCTCGGCCGACGCGGAATGGACGGTTGTCGGCGCCAGCAGGAAGGCGGGCAAGGCGGCTAGAGCGGCGAAAAAGCGCGAGCAGCGACAGCAGCGCAAGAAGCGGGCCATGGCAGCCAGACTTCGCGCCCCGAATTCCGCAGCTGTAGTGATTACACTACAGCCAGCTGCGGAAAAGAGGGGCGTGAACTATGACACGGTCATGGCAAAGGCGAAGCAGGCGGTGGTGGAGCACCTCGACAAATTTGGAGCCTCTGAAGGCTTTCGAATGAGGCGCACCGCAACCGGGGCCCGAATATTGGAGGTCCCCGGTGCGGACAGTGGCTCTGCCGCAGACGCCCTTGCCGCAAAGATCAGAGCGTCCCTGGACGTCGAAGAGGTCCGAGTGTCCAGGCCCACAAAGTGCATAGACATGCGCATCTTGGGCCTGGACGACTCCGTTAGGGTGGATGAGGTGGTGGCCGCCGTCGCCAAGACGGGAGGGTGCCAAGCCGATCAAGTGCGGGCGGGCACCATTCGTGCTGACAGCACGGGCATGCGAGCCGTCACGGTTAGCTGCCCCGTGTCAGCGGCCAAAGCCATCACGGGCGAAGGCCGAAGGCTCTTGGTGGGCTGGGTCTCCGCGCGGGTAAAACTGCTGGAGCCCAGACCTCTGCGGTGCTACCGTTGCCACGTGGGGCACCACGTGGGGGCCTGTTGCGCCGCGGAGGTGGACCGCAGTGACCGCTGCTACGCGGTCAGGCTGGTCACAAGGCCGTCGAATGCCGCGCAACGCCGCACTGCTACGCATGTGCGGCGGCAGGCAAGCCGGCCGACCACCGGGCTGGGGGCAGGTCCTGCGACCCCCCCGCCAAGGCCAAGGGCAAAGTACGAAGGCCCATCCACCCGGACGTACTCACCGCTGCAGCCGCCTCCTTGGCTGCTACCGCTGTCGCCGCCGCACCCGCCGCGGCAGGGCCCTCACGGGGGGCTCGGGAGGAGACTGTAATGGACTGTCAATAACTCCATTACGTCTCCTCCAGGCGAACATCAACCACTGCGCCCCCGCTCAGGATCTGTTGCTCCAGAGCATGGCGCAGTGGTCGATCAATATCGCTGTGGTCTCCGAGCCGTACTATGT
Source organism: Mythimna pallens (assembly GCA_961205895.1). Lineage (NCBI taxonomy): Eukaryota > Metazoa > Arthropoda > Insecta > Lepidoptera > Noctuidae > Mythimna > Mythimna pallens. Next base: position 1,388,842 of record OY540836.1, read on the forward strand.
CCTGCCCAGGGGAGACTGGGTGCGGGACCTGGACGGCTCGGTGACCCTAATTTCGTCGGCCGCCGCCGGTACCCCGACCCTCGAGGCTGTCACGAGGGGACGGGGTTGCGTGGCAGCACGGTTCGGGGACATTGCGGTGGTGGGCGTCTACCTGTCCCCGAACAGATCTCTCGGCGATCTTCACATCTCCCTAATGGAGCTGAAAGCCGTCGTCGCTGGGTTTGGCTCCCTCCCCGTGGTCGTGTGCGGGGACTTCAATGCCAAGAACTTGGCTTGGGGTTCCCGGTTCACCAACCAACGGGGTCGGATGGTGGAGGACTGGGCTCTGGAGACAGGCCTGGTCGTCCTAAACCGGGGTTCTGTCCCCACGTGTGTGCGGATGCGGGGTGACACAGTGGTGGACATCTCGTTCGCCAGCCCCACTCTGTCGCTGCGTGTCGTCGACTGGCGCGTTATGGAGGGGTGGAGACGTACTCAGACCACCAGTACATCCGGTTTGACGTCTCCGCCCAAACCTCGACCACGCCGGTCCGACAGAACCCTTGTGGTCCGCGTTGGGCGCTGAGGCAGATGGACCGGGAGCTCCTCCTGGAAGCCGCGACGGTACAGGCCTGGGTGCAAGCACCGGACAGGCCTGTCGACATCGACGTCGAGGCAGAGTGGTTCCGGAAGGCCATGTCGCAAATCTGTGACGCGGCAATGCCCCGAGTCCATCCAGGACGTGCTCAGCGCTTGTACACTGGTGGTCGCCGGAGATTGCGGCACTGCGTAATGCGTGCAATGCCGCGCGACGCCGGTATGCCAGGTACCGCAGGCGCCGCATCCGTCCATCGGATGCGGAGGCCAGAGAGGCGGAGCTGTATAAGGGATACAGAGAGGCAAAGCGCACCCTCCGAGCGGAGATAAGGCGGGCCAAACTCGAGGCCCGCAACGTGTGGCTGGGGACTCTGAATGGGGACCCATGGGGACGCCCCTACAAAGTGGTGCGGGACAAAATCCGCCCCTGGGCTCCCCCGCTGACGCAGAGTCTCCGGCCCCAGCTTGTGGAGGGTGTGGTGAGCACTCTGTTCCCCACGCGAGGGGAACACTCTCCCCCGCCCATGGCTCCGCCACCAGCGGTTTCCGACGCGGACCACGATGGTGACGACGACGATAACGCTCCAGAGGTGACCGAGGTAGAGATGAGAGTGGCGGTACGAAGGCTGAGTACCAAAAATACCGCCCCAGGACCCGACGGCTTGCCTGGGAAGGCCTGGGTCCTGGCCATGGAGGCTCTCGGGCCTCGACTAAGAGGGCTCTTCAGCGCATGTATGGAGAGGGGCCAGTTCCCATTTTGCTGGAAGACAGGAAAACTGGTCCTAATCGCGAAGCCGGGGCGCCCTGCGGACTCTCCGTCCGCGTACCGGCCCATTGTGCTGCTCGACGAGGTGGGCAAGCTCTTTGAAAGAGTAATTGCAGACCGCCTCGTCGCGCACCTAACACGGGTGGGGCCGGATCTGGCGGACGGCCAATTCGGATTTCGCAGGAGGCGCTCCACGGTGGACGCCATCATGCGCGTGCGAGCTCTTACGACGGGGAATGCGGTGGCCCAGGGCAGGTGTGTCGTGGCGGTGTCTTTGGACATCGCCAACGCCTTCAACTCCCTGCCTTGGAGTAGCATTAGGAGGGCACTCCGGTTTCACCGGACGCCCGACTACCTCTGTCGTGTGGTCGAGGCGTACCTGTCGGACAGGTACATCATCTACCCTGGTCACCAGGGAGAGTGGGAACGTCGAGAGATGTCGTGCGGTGTTCCGCAGGGATCGGTACTAGGGCCGCCCTTGTGGAACATCGGATACGACTACGTGCTGCGCGGCGACCTCCCTGACGGGGTCAGCGTGGTCTGCTACGCAGATGACACGCTGGTCCTGGCTCGGGGAGAGTCGTACCAGGCGGCGGTCGAACTAGCGACACGCGGGGTTGCGACAGTCGTAGGCAGGATCCAGGAGTTGGGACTCGAGGTGGCATTGCACAAGTCCGAGGCCATGTGCTTTCACGGCCCTCGGAACGCGCCACCACCGGGTTTCCAACTAACGGTAGGAGGAGTCCACATCGGCGTCGGGTCGACGATGAAGTACCTGGGACTCGTCCTCGACAGCCGATGGGATTTCGAGGAGCATTTCCGACGTCTGGCTCCCAAACTAAATCGGACTGGGGCTGCCCTCGGGCGGCTCCTGCCCAACCTGGGAGGTCCAGACGCCTCCTGCCGGAGGCTCTACGCGGGAATTATTCGGTCCATGGCCCTTTATGGTGCACCAGTATGGGCGCCAGCGCTGCGGAAGCAGCCGGCGGCCCGGCTGAACGCGTGCCAGAGGGTCATGGCCATACGGATGGTGCGAGGATACCGGACGATTTCCCGCGAAGCGGCGAGCCTCCTTGCTTGCCAGCCACCATGGGATCTGGTGGCAACAGACCTTGCTCACATGCACGATCTGCGCATGGAGATGCAACGCCGGGGCGAAACTCCGTTGCCGCGACAAATCGCAGCATGGCGGACTGAGCTCCGGCGGGTTCTCATGGCTAAATGGCGGCAGCGACTGTCGCGACCCAGTGCTGGGCACGCCACAATTATGGCGGTAAGTCCCCTCTTTGAGGCGTGGTTGGAAAGACCTCACGGCGTCCTCACCTACCGTATGACGCAGGTTCTCACCGAACACGGTAAGTTCGGGAAGTTCCTGCACCGGATTCGTGCGGAAGCGACGCCCGGGTGTCGCCACTGTGTGGACCGCCCGGAGGACACGGTGGAGCATACGGTGGAGGTGTGCCCCGCTTGGGCAGAGCAACGCCGTGTCCTCGTGGGGGCGATCGGTGGCGGCGATCTCTCGCGTCGGGCGTTGGTACAGGCCATGGTCCCTAGCGAGGAGGAGTGGCAGGCGGTCGCTTCCTTCTGCGAAGCAGTAATGCTAGCAAAGGAGGCGGCCGATCGCGTGAGGCAACGGTCCTCACGCCCAAATCGCCGCCGGGATTCCGATCCCGATTTCCGGCCACCGTAGGCGCGGGCTTGCGGACGGCGAGCAATGGGTAGCCCGCCGTCCGACCGTCCGGTAACCGTCCGGACCGAGTCCAAGTCGCCGACGGCGCGTATTGTTCCACGCGCGCCTCAGGGAGATGTCAGCAAACCGTAGGGGCCCAGCAGGGTCGAAGCCTACTGGGGCCATGGGTAGTGTGAAAGCGAAACCCGGGGTCCTAGGACGAAGGCAACGAAGGAACAGGAGTGGGTTTTTAGTCAGTAAAAGTCTGACACTATCTCCCGCCCCGCCCAAGGGCGGGGGATGTCATAAGATGATTTTCCCACCGAAAAAAAAAAAAAAAAAATATCAGACAAAGTAACTTTTGTTGTCCTGGTTTAACCATACAATTGGAAACTTGTTTTATTTGTACAACAGAAGCATTTGCAAAAACTGTTAATGGACTAAGATTTTTAACTTGGTGCTATCTATAGTAACTTTTGTTTAGCTCAAAATTACCTAACGATATAACACAGATAGCTATTGTATGTATTGTATTTCGCTATTGTGGGCCGGTCATTGTGGCAACATTTGGGGGACATAGTCCAACAGTGGACGTCTTTCGGCTGAAATGATGATGATGATGATGAGCTATTGTAAAGTGGAGTCAGATTTCATAGAATCCTTCGCATTATCCTTTAACACAAACTCCTTCTAAACCCAGGAAAGACACGATTAAAACAATTTATAATCCTTACAACTTGTAATCCAACAATTTATCATATCTTATCCTGAAACCACAGTAAAATTTTACGAAGCCTCATTGAATATTTTTGCCCGTTCAGACCAAATGTGATTGAAAATATAACGGTCCATGGTAACAATTTGACCATAAGCTGGCCTAGCGTAGTACGGTGTTTCAGTAGAATGCGAGGCCAGCATGTAGTGGTTTTGTTACCATATTTTAAGGCCTACTGTACCTACCCGAAGTAGAATTTATTTCATAGGCGACTTAGCTTTGCTTCCTGAGTTATATTTAATGTAGGATATGAAAAAGGGAATGTTAGGTTAGGTTCGCGTATACCCAAATAAATAAGGGATATTTTGTTTTGTATTTTCGATGTTTAAAGGTTATGGGGTGTAGGGATTAAGAAGGGTTTTTTGAGATAAAACGTTGTGAATAGGGACTGAATCCCTTTGTTTGGATCTTGTATAGTACTACAATAACATGAAACTTTGACTGGCCTGTTGGTCTAGTGGTTAGTGACCGTGACTGCTATGCTGGAGGGCGTGGGTTCGATTCCCACCCAGGACAAATGTTTGTGTGATGAGCACGATCATTTGTTCTGTGTCTGGGTGTAATTTATCTATAATACGTATGTATTTAGCAATATATAAGTATGTTTATCAGTTCTAGTAGTCATATCACAAGCTCTGCTTAGTTTGTGACGCGTGTCCAACTGGAAACCGAGAGGTTTTACTTGTATGTCGGTGAAGTCAATAGTACGGAAGCCAGTTTGACAACGAAACGGACACTACAATTGAACTAACTTTTTTAGCAAGCCATGTGGGCCGCTGGCGGGATACGCTGTGAACATAGGGCACGGCGTATCCAGCCAGCCGCCCAGTAGGTCGTGTGGTCCGCTATGATCCCACAATTCCATATTGATTTTTTGTCGCTGGCGCCCACATGGCCTGCAGAGTTAAGTTGAAAAAACATATTGGCTGGCAATAAAATAATTTATGTGGGTGGCCGGCGGACCACATGGCGCTGAGTGTGCTAGGAACTATCTCTCGGCTCTTTGTGAGTAGAATACCTAAAACCTGCATTATAATAAATCAGTATTTGACCTGAAATCGCTCGTTTATTGCTCGTTACCCATTTATCACAAAATAAGGTCGATCGGCATCCTGAATCGACATGTGTTTTTATCGTCTCAGTATTCTATAAAACATTAAATTCATGGCAAACATCGCAAACAAATTAGAAATTAAAATAATACTTTCGTCAACTGTCATTGGTTACTTTTATATTCCGGAAATAATTATGAACATTATCTGCGGATACCATGAGAGCATAGCTGCGGAAAAAACTATTTAGAGTTCCGTACTTCAAAAAGAAAAAGGAACCCTTGTAGGATCAAAGGCCCTATCATGAGCTCTTAAGAGGGTCCTTTTTCACTCGCCTATCGACAACATCAAGCATGGTTTAAAAGCTTGTTACTTCATCTAACGCAATCCAACGCGATGTTTGACGAAAAGCGCAAAAAAAGAGAGATACCGCCTGAAAAGTCTGTTAGCATTCGGTAATTCCATGATTTACTTGAATATTTTACAAAACTTGTTCCAGGAAATACGTGTTCTTTTTTAGGATCTTAATAAAATGTGCTGGGCTTCTATTGTTACATTTTTGGACATTTTTAATTTTTGAGTAAATTTGTTTTACACAAAGGACTAGTACAGTAAAGGACAAGTTACTATGGCACTTGGTTGCGCAACTTTTGACACAGTATAGTAGTGAAAATTAGACACAAAAAGGGGATAGTGTCATGCTTTAAAACCAGGGTTAATTCAAAATGATATATTTGGGGGCTTTTGAAAAAAAAATAAGTTGAGTATTGAGGTTATGTTACATCTCAAAACAATTCGTTTTAAAACCCTGCATTCGGGCCATAGAATCAGTTGCTTCTCTGATTTGGCGGCTAGGCAGTGAGTGTTCTAATAAAAAAGAACAATTACACAACGCCACATATTGTTTTAAGTCTAGATTAAATCACCATGGACGTAAAAACGTTCTAACAATTCACTTCACAGCGACACACAAATTTCACCAAATTTTCAGTGAGGCTTTGTTTTTATATCCTCTTACAAATAAGGCTAGTTTGATTCAGTTAACACCTGGGCCCAGGAGTCTATGGAGTCGTTCCCTTCTCCTTTGGCAAGATGCAATGTCTTATTGTAGAAGTAAAGGAAAAAGTTTAAGGTCAATTTGTAGATCATTCTTTGCATCAAAAGCCAATGCAAACTAGATAATATGTAATTATTTATTAATAGGTAATGACTGTCAAAATAAAATAGATTTATTTTTTGTATTTTTTTTTTTCATAACTTATGCTCAAAACATTTACGTATAAAATATTTTTTTTCATCAAGTCATGTTTTTTATTTTTAGCTTTAGATTTTTTTTTAGTTGTCGACCTATAAGTATCTTTAATCAAAAGAAATAACTGAATATTGTTACTAAAACAATCAAATAAATGATTCCAAAGCATTTGTGCAGTCCGTTTACTTAACATAACAGAGTGTAGGATGTAAAAAAAAAACATCTAGAATCGTAATCTGCATGCTTTTCTGAGTTCAAAACTATTCACAAAATGCGGTCCTCATATTTTGCACACTCAACCTCCTTTGGCGCCGGCACTAAAGAGGTAAATTTTGTTTTTTTGTTTGTAGGAGGTAATCTCAAAAAGTGCTGGTCCAATTGCAAAAATCTTTTCACCGATAGAAAGCTGCTTTATTCCTGTATGACATAGGCTATATTTTATGTATGCGGGCAAAGCCGCGCGCAAAAGCTAGCACTATATTTTGAGGTTTCCATTGATTAAGTTGGTTAATCCTGTTATTTTTTTTCACACTTGCAGTTTTTTATCAATAAAACTAGTAAAAAAATAAGTGATAAAGAATCAAAAAGATACGCGTTAGTGTTGCGATAGTAATTGACACTATGCATACTCACCATAAACACCGACCCAAAACTATAGTTAACATTGGAAAATCGATAAAAAAAAACTATAGCAATCTACAAAAAAGCCTCTAGTTTCGTTTAGTTACGGTTGGTAGACATAATTCTTTTTGCTATTGATTCCTCATACAGTCCTTTAAGATATGGCCTTGGTTTCACTTCTGGCGAAAAAAAAAAAAAATATGCCAGCAATGGATGGCAAAAGTTTCATTTCCCTAAGTTTTGTGTTTAATGGGTTTGTTAGTTAGTTAACTGGCCTCGATCTATGTTGATTTAAGGGACAAAAAGGTTTTTCACGTCAAGATTAAGTTTATCGACTACTAACTTCTGCCTGCAGCTTCGTCCGCGTGAATGTTGATTATTGCGAACACGAAGCTGAAGATGTATTAAAAGTAGCCTATATCCATCCTTAGTTCAAGCTTCCTCCATTCCAAATTTCAACAATATCGATTCAGGAACCGATTTTGATGAAATTAAGCGTAACAGACAGACAGCCAGAGTTACTTTCACATTTATAATAAAAGTATGGGATTTACATTCCGAACAGTTTATAAGGTACCTAAAATGGCCAGGCTATTTTTAAACATATGTTCAAGATTCAAAGGAAACTTTTGACGACACTTTTTCTATAGAAACCAACAAGAACATTTTAACATTTCTCTCCCTGATCATAAGTTCATTTTTGTCACATAATATTTTTGCGTCAGTTTTTTTTATTCTTAGAGCTTATGAACAACTTAAGTCGGATCAATAGGGCTCACAGTAAGCCTCTTACAACCGAAACATGTTGCGAACAGTTACCCTCAGAGCTTTTTTTATTTATTTATTTATTTTGACGCAATTTGATTGATCATTACATGTATTTTTGAAAAGATTTTCCTCTGATTGATAAGTCGCCAAAGAAGAAGGCAGATTTTTTATCAACTCCAAACATAGGAAGATGAAATGCTACGAAGAATAAATGAGGTACTAATAATTAATGATTTATGTGGAATTCTGCGTATTGCCACAGATTTATACAATCGCGCTGCGGTCTTCCCGTCCGATTATAATTTAGGTGTCTTCAAGGCTAGAATGAGTAGGCTCATAATAAACTAGTATGCTGGGATTGCAATCAAGCAGTAGTTTATATTATTGAGGAGTTTTAATTATACCTTTTTATTATTGTGTATCTTTAGTTTATACGATTGTGTGATTCACCAAATGTTTTTTGTTTCTTTTTTTTTGTTTCTTTCTTATTTAAAAAAAGGTTGTTAATATTTTTATTTTTCACTAGCTGCTGCCAGCGGCTTTGCCCACGTGAAAGTAAAAATTGCAGCGTGAATGGTTAAAAAACATACAAATATACACACTCACAAACTATCGCCTTTATAATATTAGTGATATTATTGGAAGAGCTTTATTTCAATTCAACAATATTACGCAATGTATAGAAATATATTTCACCCTGTCACCAAAACATGTATGCTGTGGATTTATTTTAAAAGCCCGAATGTTATTTATTTGCTCATCACTACCATTGCCAGTAGCCGTCCTTGTTCTGTTTTTTTTTTTTTTTTTTTCTAAGATTCTTCTTCTTCTCAGTCGTACACTCTTGGCGGAGTGGCCGTAGTCATGGATCGTCTGGTAGTTTGGTTGCGGCTTTTGAGAGACTTCTCCATCTCTCTCTATTCGAGGCATTGCGTGTGCATTAAATGAGAGAACACTTTGAAGATGATTTGATATGAAGTCTGTCCATCTCGTACGTGATCGACCACTATAACATTGGCCCTCTATTCTACTTTGTACCACTAAACGTTCCAAAGAACTTTCATTGCGGATGATTTTATATCCAAGCATTTTGAAGATTCACAGTTGCACAATCGATGAACGTCTTTGTTTGATGCGAAGCGCTCTTCCAGAATGGAAACGTTAGTATGGTGAGCAGTCCATTTTATCCTCAATAGATGCCTCCAGCACCACATCTCAAGAGCGTAATTTTTTTGACGGTGTTTTTACTGAAATATCCCAGAACATTGGCTGAAGCCAATATTTGAAACTATTTCAAAAGGTGAACCTTTTATTTAAATCATGGGAATCATTCAATTACTTCTTATCAGATCATTAAATGACTTCGTGGAAATGATTAAATGACTTCGTGGAAATGATTAAATGACTTCATGGAAATGATTAAATGATTTCGTGGAAATGATTAAATGACTTCATGGAAATGATTAAATGACTTCATGGAAATGATGAAATGACTTCATGGAAATGATTAAATGACTTCGTGGAAATGATTAAATGACTTCGTGGAAATGATTAAATGACTTCATGGAAATGATTAAATGACTTCATGGAAATGATTAAATGATTTCGTGGAAATGATTAAATGACTTCGTGGAAATGATGAAATGACTTCGTGGAAATGATGAAATGACTTCATGGAAATGATGAAATGACTTCATGGAAATAATTAAATGACTTCGTGGAAATGATTAAATGACTTCATGGAAATGATGAAATGACTTCATGGGAATGATTAAATGACTTCATGGAAATGATGAAATGACTTCATGGAAATGATTAAATGACTTCGTGGAAATGATTAAATGACTTCATGGAAATGATTAAATGACTTCGTGGAAATGATTAAATGACTTCATGGAAATGATTAAATGACTGCATGGAAATGATTAAATGACTTCGTGGAAATGATTAAATGACTTAATGGAAATGATTAAATGACTTCATGGAAATGATTAAATGACTTCATGGAAATGATTAAATGACTTCATGGAAATGATGAAATGACTTCATGGAAATGATTAAATGACTTCATGGAAATGATTAAATGACTTCGTGGAAATGATTAAATGACTTCATGGAAATGATTAAATGACTTCATGGAAATGATTAAATGACTTCGTGGAAATGATTAAATGACTTCATGGAAATCATT